>CM076998.1:111702551-113197551 GCA_039090855.1 Macrothele yani
TGGGGTAACGCTAAAACAAGACATTTACAACAAGACTGATTCATTCGCAGCTTCGTCTAAAATTCCCAGGTGCTTGCTGCGTTCAATTAGGTTAATTGAAGCGTGTTTCTGTACAATGACTTCGAAGGTGCTGCACATAAGATTCTCCTTTCTTTTTCTTTATTTCCTATCGAGTTACACGGTTGGAAAAAAATAATGTTGTGTCACATTTTCCGTTTGAAGTAATCTTTCTTTAAAAGTATGGCATGATAAATGGATTGCTTGCTTTTTTGTTGGGAATGGCTAAATTTTTGTTAGGAAGACCAAGAAGCAGTATTTTTAGCTATGTGTAGGATTACACACTTTGTCTCATATCGAAATGAGGATGCATCAACAAAAATGGGAGCAAAATTAATGTACACATTACTTTAGAAAATATCTGTTGGAACTGTAACCAGAATATCACAGAAATCATATGTATGGCAAAAGAATGCGAAAATATTTTCTTTCTACCCTTGTTTTTTACAATAACGATTTTATTCTTTATTTTCTATTGTCTGCTATTTTTTACCGCCTTAAAACCAAAGATTGTCTCTTACTTCGAAGCCGTTTAAGCAGAATTTGCACATCCGGGATTGCTCTAGGTAATTTAAAAGCAGAACACTTCGGGTTTAGAGGAAATTAAACAATGATTTGCCAAATAACAAGAGCCTCCTTTCAATATCGTCCTGATCCCCAGGACGATGTTGTTTAACTTTAGTTCTCCTTTGTTTCACCTAAGAGAGAGAAATCAAAATTCTATTCCTGTTACGATTTCCGTTGAATTACAATGGTGTACAAAAGAATTGTATCACCTGCAAAAACCGTGAATTTATTAAATTCAACTCTTTTTTTTAGCTAACTAATTTTTATAGTTGTTTCATAATTTATATGTCAGATACGAAGTTTAATGAGGATTTCAAAAATGCTTTAATTTTTCCTGTAGTTACTTCTGTTCTTATGATACATTACAAAAATCATGACCAAGTCGAAATTATTATGAAAAGGATCATTTGTGCAATACTTAGGGTTACAGCAATAAATAGTTTTTGTGATTCATAAGGAATGAAATAACATTTAAATACAGAAATATAATGAAGCAAAATTATAAAATGTTCCTAATATTTTGTTGACCAGCCTTTAGCTTTAATCACAGCTTTGTATCTTCATGGCATACTGTTCCTTCTCAAACCATCATTACCTGCCTTTGCAGCCACGTAGGTCAGAGTAAAGCAGCCTCCTCCTAACAGTAGATGTACCAACAGTAACATCAGTCATTTCAGACCATCTTTGAAGCAATTCAGGTGAATTGATCATCACGTCTGCCAAGCTTAGCTTTCTGAGCACTCTGTCTTGCCTGGTTGTAGTTGATCTGGGTCTTCCACTGCGGCGCATATTTTTCATATCAGCAGCGTCTTTTATTTTCTTCAGTAACCTAATAACTTTATATTGATTACAGCCCACTCTTTCAGCAATTTGCCTTGAAGAATATCCCTCTTCATGCTGAACAATTATATTTACTCTGTCCACTGCGGACAATTGCGCAGTTATAACCATTATTGAGAATGTACACAAATTGACGTGGATTAGGAACATCAAACGGCAGTCATTGCTCTTTCCACGTTTATAAGTGATTCATGGAAAAATTCTCATCGGCCGCCACCAGGAATCGAACCCAGGGTGTACCAATTACGCGCCAGACATGCTACCACTGCACCACAGCTGCCTCAAATTCCTCCAGACTCACAAACACTAACTGCCAAACCACATGGCAGACTGCTTCTTGGAGCCCCATGTGGTTTGGCAGTTAGTGTTTGTGAGTGTGGAGGAATTTGAGGCCCCTGTGTGCAGTGGTGGCATGCCCGGCGCGTAACTGGATCTGAATCCCGGCGGCGGCTGATGAGAATTTTTCCATGACTTACATATAAACGTGGATAGAACCATGACTTACGTTTGATGTACACAAATTATACCCTAATACAGACTGTAACAAGAAGCGACCTCTACAATGCTCTAGTAGCTCTGCGTTAACCTTTTTAAAGGCTGGAGTTTGATTAGGATCGCATCAGGAAGCAGCCAATCAGGTAAAAGAATGTTTATCATTGGCTGTCACAATTGATACGCAGCTAACGTGAATTTCAATGTGTTTGTCAAACCCCATATTTTTAGCCATGAAGCGGCTACAAGAAAAACAGAAGCAGCTACAAGAAAAACTAACCCATTTTTGAAATCTTCATTAAATCTCGCATCTAATGACATATCAACGATGAAATAGCTATGTAAATTAGCTAGCTAAAAATGAGTCAAACTTAAAAATTCACGGTTTTTCCAGGTGATGCGATACTTTTGCACAGCACTGTATATAAAAGAAATGTTAATTGTATGGAATTGATCTCATGTGCGAATGCAAGGCTAATAGAAGATAAGGTTTGCTCAACTCGTTCTTTCGTAAGCGAAGAATCAGTGACGTCACGCAGTGATATCATTATCCTAACGGGTAGACCTTGTATTCCAACTGAAACTATCGCAGAACAGGCGTCATCAGTTTGGTATTGAAAAAGGATACCAAACGGAAAAACGTGCAGTCAAAATGATGCAACAGCACACTTTAAACTTCTAGCCTTTTAATTGGTTGGAAAGAATTTACTCAGGTTAGCAAAATAATGTGAAATTAATTCTACCGAGTGTATTCGCTGTCTGAGAAGTAGACAGAACGCGGCTGGAACGGGTGAGAGTGCGTATCAGAAAGTGTTTCTTTCCCCGTTAGCTTTCATATTCAGAGTAGTTATTTAGGGGGATAATGGACTTTAATCTTTTCTGACTAATTACCTGCTAAAAGGGCTATAATAATGGGTTGAACCAAAGGAAGAAGAGAGAAGATGTTTCAGTCACTTGTTTTTACCCAGTGGCACAATGTCCGTGTCAGGGGGACTCGCCCTTCCTCAGCATGCCTTGAGTAATGGAACAGAGAATGAAGGACACAAAGGGAGCTTTTCTCATGAGTGACTGGTCTGTGGTGGGCACGGCTTAGGGGAGAGGGGAAGAAATTGCTGTGCTGTAGTTTTTTCTTTACTAATCTTGCTAATCTAGTAAAGCTTTCCCTTTACTGGCCCTTTCTGACTCTTTACCTACCAAAAGGGTTATAACAATGGCGTAGAATCCAAAAAAGGAGGGGAAGATGTCTCGGTTACTCGTTTCTACCCAGTAGCATGATGTTCGTGTCAGGGAGACTGACCCTTCCCCATCATAAACCTCGGGTATAAAAAACTAGCAGAGTAACACGTCAACATATTGAATTACTATTTATATATGTTTTGAAGAGTACCATTACGCCTCCAGCAGTGAAGTTTAAACATTCAAAGTCTTCCATCCACAGCCGATGTACAACCATGAATTGTGCCTCTCGTGAGCATAATTCCCTGCTGCTCCAGGTCAGGATTATTTGAATAAACACAGCTAAGCACTCTACTGGAGTCAAGCCCGCGCTACGTAGACATATACAATGCGGCAATTAAGTAATGTGAATGAATTAAAAAATGAAAAAGCAGGAAAGCTTATGTGAATATATTTAATTCGAAGTACATTCCTCCTGTGTTAATACAAGAAGTGGCACGATCAGCCAACGAAAGGAAGGACTTGCAGAGGTCATCTTTTGGTATGGAGTGAAGAGCTGATGTCACAGTTCTTTGTATGTCTTCATATTTATTCGAAGTACATTCCTCCAGTGTTAATACAAGAAGTGGCACGATCAGCCAACGAAAGGAAGGACTTGCAGAGGTCATCTTTTGGTATGGACTGAAGAGCTTTGTCACATTCCTTGTATGTCTTCATATATATTCGAAGTTCATTCCTCCTGTGTTAATACAAGAAGTGGCACGATCAGCCAACGAAAGGAAGGACTTGCAGAGGTCATCTTTTGGTATGGAGTGAAGAACTGATGTCACAGTTCGTTGTATGTTTTAAATGTCTTGAAAAAGTTTCATTTCAAAGGCAGCTTTAATTTAGAGAACAGAAAGCTGTCACACGGTGACAAATCTGGAGTTGGACTTGTTTTGTACTAGAAATGCTGCATACTGACTGCTCCGTGTGCGGGTGCGTTACCGTGAAGAAGTAACGATTGCGTGTTTGTGTATTCAAGTTTGAAACGAACAATTCTCTTCCGCAATTTCTCCAAAATGGATGTGTAAGTATTGCCAGTGACAGTTGTATCTTCAGGAATGAACTCGTGATGCAGAATTGCTTTGCTGTCGTAAACGCACATAGCCATTTTCTTGAATTTGGACTTCTGTAACCTGATGTTCTTTCCTTTCGGTGACTGTGGCGACTTCCACTGAGCACGCTGAAGCTTCGTTTCAGAATCATGACGGAAACGCCGTGTCTCGTCACCTACCAGAATTAATTTGGAGAAAATTTTGAATTGCTTCTGCAGTCTCCAGAACGTCTTGTGAGTACTGCACTCACTCGCACATGTTTCTGGTCATCTGATAATTTATGCTGAGCAAAACGAACAGAAATCCCCCCATACCTCACCCCCCCACCCACCCCCACAAAACTTGCACTAAGATTTTAAGAACCGTCTCCTTATAAGCTCACATTGCGGCAACCTCAAAGTCACACAGAGATCACTTTTTATTCTTTCGCAAAGTTTCTTAATGTGTTCAGACGTGCCCACTGAAATGGTTGGCTTCCGGGCATTTCGTCATTTTCCAAATTTTCCTGCCAGTCCTTGAAACGTGCATATCATCGGAATATTTGTGGACGACATAGGTAATTACTACCCATACACATGCAATTTTACCGTTTTTCAACCAGCTCCATGACAGAGCGGTGACAACGTTCTTTCACGTAATGACGTCATGCTCAGCGTAAATAATTATCTGCGCAATTCTCACCCAAACGCTGTTGCCACCGCATACCTGATAACCGGCTTATAAAAAAAGACATGCCTTTCTGACCTGTGTGTTTTACCGGGATTTTCTTATAAAATCAGTCTATCATTGCTTAATTGCGGTACTGTGTGCAACGGAGTAAGTTTCCACGTTATTCATTTTTGTTTTGTTTCTATGGGAAAACGCTACCAGAGTTTTCAGTTCCATCCTTCGGTTTCGTCTGTCGAAGAGTGTCAATGATAACTTACATTGATGTGGAAAAAAAAAAAAAAAAAAAAGATGACACCGAATTCTCGGGTGTAATGAGCACGTCTTTTGAATCCGTTCTGACGCAAATTAAATTTATCAAAGCTATACAAAAGTCAATGGAACCAGTCTGGAAAAAAGTAATATCTGACCAAAGAATGAAGTTTTTCAATCGGGTTTTTATTCCCACAGATACTGCTGTAAAGGGAATGGTGAATTTACTTCCTCTGGTTGCAGACTTATGGGTTAAGAAAAATTTTGAATTAATATGAGAAACTTTTGGCAGCTGTAAGGCTCTCCAACAAAGAAAAAAATTTCAAATCGGACTCTTCGAAGCAGAGATATGGGCAAATATAAGATACGCATCTACGCCCCCTAGCGGGAAAACCATGCATTATTTTAGAAAAAGGAAGTATTCTCAAAAGGTTTTTCGATGAGAACGGTATTGGTCCAGGAATAAAAAATTTTAGTCGAGTGAGTTCTCAGGAGCTCAGAATTTTCTGCAAATACACCAGAAGCAGAAATTAACACTTATGCTCCCTTGTGGGCAAACCATTCTTTACCAAATATTAGAAATTATATGAAAAATATTTTTCATCACGAGCTGTATGCGAAAAAGGAAGAATATTTCAAATCGGAGTTTTAGAAGTAGAAATATCCGAAAACACAATTTACCTCAGCGCCCCTAGCGGAAAGTGTATGATTTACTTGAAAATTTTAAATTTATATGAAAAACATTTCGCATCAGAAACACTATCAAACGAAGAAGGAATTTTTTCAAAGCGGACTCCTAGAAGTAGAGATACTGATAAAAATACGATATACACGTACGCCCCCTGGCGTAGAAACCATGCATTATTTTAAGAATAAAGTATTCCTAAAAGGTCTGTCGACGTGAGTAGCATCGGTCCAGCAATGATTTTTTTTCAGTCGAGATTTTAGAAGCTCAGATTTTGCTGCAAATAAATCAGAAGCGGAAATTAAGACTTACGCCCCCTAGTGGCCAAACCATTTCTTACCAAAAGTTAGAAATTATATGCAAAGTATTTCCCATCAGGAGCACTATCCGGTGCAGAAAGAATTTTTCAAATCGGAGTTTTAGAAGCCGAGGTATTGGGGAAAACGCAATTTGCCTTTACGTACCCTAGCGGAAAGTCTATGAATTACTTCAAAATTTTGAAATTATATGGAAAATATAAAACACCGATAACTCTATCCAATAAAGAAAGAATTTATCAAATCAGATAAATTCTTGGCATTGATGGCACGTTGAACAGCATCTCAAATGTGTTCGATGGCGTTTAAATCCGACAAACGTGCGGATCAAGTCAGGATGATATACTCCGTGGAATGTTCCTCTAGTCATTATCGGGCGACCGTGGACCTGTGAGGGCGCACCCGTCGGAGTGGTTGCATGACACGAACTGGTGCAAATGATCCCCAAGGACAGTTACGTAGCCTCCACCGATCACAGTGGTCTGCAGACGCACGAGGGGGTCCTGATGTGTGCAACGCCCCACACCATAACAGAGCCATCTCTATCCTGCACTGTACCTTGTAGACATGTGGGATCCATTGTCTCGTGAGGTTGTCGCCACACTTGGAGCATCTGCTTGAAAATCAGAAAATCTAAAATCTCAACAGACCATCTACTTGAAACAGTTAGTACCGCGATTAATCGGACCAAGCTACACGTGCCCAGTCGTCTGGGCTCGGGAGTGTTCCCGAGCCCAGACGAAGCGATCAGCCTTGTGTCGTCGTGTGAGCAATGGAACCCGGATGGCCCACCCTGGTTCCATAGAACACAAGGAATGTTGTACCGAACCACATAGAACACAAGGAATGTTGCACTGTCCGAACGCTAATGCCACTTTTGGCCTCAGCATTAGAATTGCGCTGTGATTTGCGGCTATGATGTACGCCGGACGGATGTTACAGAGGGGCCGCCGGTCTTAGAATTTCACTCTCGTAAGGCCATAACATTTCGTGTTGGTACGTTATGCCTGGCACGAATACGCTCTTCCTGACGCCTCTCCCCGTGTTCTCGAGAAACACATATACTATATTAAGAAAAGTCACCGGACACCCCTTCAAAAGCAAATGAACGGATTCGCTCCGTTGTTAAGATGCGACGTGCAGCTGCAAACGGTATAAAAACAAGCCTGCAGCTGACCGCGATCACATCGCACTGTACGGTTGAGTGAAAATGTTGGGCGGGAGAGAACTGACTTTGAGAAAGGAAAGATTGTTGGGTGTTGCATTAGTGGGTTGTCTATAAGAGAAACCGCGACGCGTTTAAACATACCCAAGTCAAATGTGTTGGATGTACTGAATAAGTGGAAGATACATGACGTGCCTGAAGCAGCAAAACGTACCGGCAGATTAAAAAAATCAGTGACAGAGGACGTCGAAGCCTCAGGAGAGTCGTTACAGCTAATCGATGGAGTACTGCACAAGACCTCAGTGTACATGTGAGTAAAAATGCTGGAACCTCGGTATGCATTCTCAGAGAACTTCATCCCATGGGTTACCGTGGTCGTGCTGCTGCTCACAAGCCTTTCATCCCCACTCGGAATACTACTCGTCGTTTAGCATGGTGTAAAGAACATTTATCGTGGACCGTAGATCAATAGAAACGGGTCCTATGGACTGATGAAATCAGATACACGATCCATCAGTCTGTTTGCCGTGTGTGGTCATAGCGGCAGCCGGGGGAACGCTATTTGCCACGGTGTACTGTTCCTACGGTCACGTTTGGAGCTGGCAGTGTATTCGTGTGGGGGTGTTTTTTGTTGTATGGTCCCGGCGTGGTTTGGTCACCGTGGACAAACCTGTTAACCAGCACTTCTACCTCCATATTCTGGACAATTATGCTCTACGAACTCTGTAGCAATACTATGTAACCGAGCCTTGTTGGTACTAGCAGGATAATGCACCGAGCCATAAAGCAAGGGCTGTTATGGTGTGATTTGACGATCATTCCGTATCGTGTGTGGACTGGCCAGCAGAGAGACCTGATCTTAACCCCATAGAGCACCTATGGGATAAATTAGAGCGCCGCATAAGAAGTTTGGAGCCAAGGCCTACCGCTAAGCAACAGTTAACGGCAGCATTGTGTACTGAATGGGAGCGCATACCTATCGCTGTGTTCCAAAACCTGCTCGAAAGGGTCAGTGCATGCATAAAGGCCAAAGGTGGATTGACACCGTACTAATGTATGTCAATAAATGCAATGTTGTGTTTCTCTTCTAGGTGTCCGGTGACTTATGTCAATATAGTGTATATAGTCATCCTGTTCGCCTAAACAGAAGGGCATTTCGTCCGAGAACACGATATTGTGCCATCCGTTAGGCCGCCCTCATCATCTGATGCACCATTGCAGCCTGGCAGTCCGTTGCTGCTGTGTCAAAGGTAGCCTGAGGAGAGGAGGTGCCGACGAGCCTGCAGTCCGAACTGTAGTATACGGCGACGTACTGTAACAGCCGACATAGGAGAACACGTCACAGTTCGCCAACTCTGAGCCAACGCCGTTGTTAATGCAGAACGGTCATTCAAAGACTTCCTCATTATATGACGGTTGTCTCTCGACGTGTTCCGTGTACGACACCCAAAACCTTCTCTTCGTGTCTTACGCCCTTCTTCGTACCATTCCCAAAACACTCTTGCCACCAGGGACACTCTTGCCACCAAGGACACTCTTGCCACCAGGGACTGCTCCCCACACGACCGGCGATATCCCGGAGGAAAGTATAGCTATTTCTCACGTAGATAATGCGACCTCTCTCGAACCCGGATACGGCCGTCACATAATTGGACCCAACCCTAACAAATCTGCTTTGAGCTATAAAAAATACATCATCATCATCATTGTCAATCATTATCAATCCACTGCTGGATGAAAGTCTCCCAAAGTTCCTTCCACAACGGATTGTCTTGCGGGAGTTTCCTCCATCCATCCATCTCCAACGAGGTCTTCTTCTGGGTCTTTTCCTGCCCCTTGGAATCTAGTCTAAAATTTCGGTTGTTCATCGGTGGTCCGTTCTCCTGGCAATATGTCCAGCCCATTGCTCGTTCGTGACAGACGTAGTGTTGGTGGCTCCAATATTTTATGCATTTTAGTGTGGAATACCTCGTCCCTCACTCACCTGTTGCGTGGCCCGGCTGTCTAAAGGTACTGTGTACGTTTTGAGCTACTTTTCTAGCGTTCTCATCCTCATATGAGTTCATATTCATCCGTTTTCTTATCGTTTGCTCGTTTGTTTACGTTTGGAAGCTGTCAACATGGCGGCTTCCGGTATTTCCTTATTATCTATGGGCGTGGCGGATGCACGTCACGTCACACTTCCCACGTCCATGGAAGTTAACATACTCTCGTCCTCAGGTGTGTCTGCTCAGATGCCTTCCCAGCTTTCTAGTACTCCTGCACCGGTGCCTTTACTGGACTTGGCTGCGCTTTCTTCTTCAGTTCTGCATCTGCCACGGTGCCCTCCCTGGGTACTACTGATTCTACTGCCTTGCCTTCGGCCTGTGCTTCTCTTCCCTCACAGCCTTCTGTGCCTGCCATATCCGAACAGACTTCTCTTCCGAGGATGTCATTTGCCTCTAAAGTGCAACTTGGCGCTACTTCTACGTCCGATTCCTCTCAACCAGATGGTCTTTTGCAAGCAACACCTATTATTCAGGTATCCAACCACAAGGTGAAGGTAACGATAGATGACAATTCGCAGATTGGCCGTGAGTTCCATAACCTCCTGGATAGAGGTGTGCTCTTTCATGCTTTACCAAATTCTCCATTGCCACGCTACATGGAAGCCCTCTCTGGACATGTGTCGTCTGCGTCCATTGCAGGAATTTCCCGTACTCCTCGGGGTATTTCAGTACAGTTCAATCACAAGGAGGATGCTGACTTTTTCTTGCAAACGGACTTTCGATTGGGACAAACCATCTCATCCCGTCGCCTCTTTCCAAGCGACCGGTGAACATCACGTTCTATCCTGTTCCACAGGAAATGCCTGATACTGCACTTCCTCTCCTTGTCAGTCATGTTTGTAAAATTGTTGGCAAGGTCCGTTGCCTCTCTGACGCTCCCCGCGGAACTCGATTTGCACATGCTACTGGACCTCGCCGCCAGTTATTGGTCGTCTTTCCCACCGAGAAAGCCTTGGCGGATTGCCCTACAGAAGCTACTGTTGAAATTGGCGCACGAACGTACAGTTTCAAGATTTTCACTGCTCACTATTGTACACACTGTTTAACACAGAATCACACCACTGCCTCCTGTGACCGCGTTCCACGTGGACGTTCATCAAGTTCGCATCCCACTGCTGACCACATTGGTCTTTCTGCTATCCCCACTACCGGTAGTTTGCCTGACGCGAATTCTTCGTTTCTCCGTCAGACGAACATTTCCGTCACGGACAATGCTGCCTTTCCTCCTCTCCCGACCCGTACGATTGGGCATACACCTTCAAGATTGACAGAGTTGTCTTCGACTACAGATGCGTCTACAGTGGAGTGTTCCGATCCTGGTGTGTTGATTGGTGGTTTGGCAGATCGGCCGTCTGGCTCTTCTCCTAGCCTCTCGGATATCGGATCTCCATTTACAACCTTGTCTACCATACCCTTGTTGCAACATCTTCCTGAAGCCTCGGCTGTTGTACCAGTCTCCAATAAGGCAGCTCAGCTTCGTACTGCTTCTTCGGCGACGGTCGTTTCCTCGTCTCCTGACTTGGGAGGTGAGCCTGATCCACTAATGGATACATCCGCCTCAGCTTCTTCTTCGAAGCGGATTGGAACTTCCAAAGGCGCTGTAAAACAGAAAAAGTTAAAACAACTTTCTGTGCCACATTCTGAGGATTCATCTAGTGTTCCTGAGGTTCCCGGTTCCGGTGTTTCTCCACCTGATGATTCTTCAAACAGTATGCTTCTCCGCTCAGGTCCTGTCAATCCTCTCTCTGATGCTGAGGTACTACAGGCCGTTGATACATTTCCTCCAGTTCCTGGACCACTGTCCGGACAGCAACTTTTACGTCTTTTTCAACCTGCACGTACGATTGTTGGTTCTGAAGAATTCCTTCACTCACCTGATCTGGACCTGTATGCAGCGGTAACGCAATTCGAAGCTTATGTGTCACTTTTTAAATCTCTGTGTGCCACCGATCCTCGGTATCAGCCTTTTTTGAGACGTTACACGCGCCGTCTCGCCTCCTTGAAGGAGCTCGTTGAGAAGCATATATGTGATACCTTCTATCCTTTTACCGATGACCTTTAGCTCTCTTCCTCACACCGATTACTTTTTGTTCTCTCAATGCTAGGGGATTTGCGAACCCGTTCGCAGATGCCCTGGTTTTGCAGACTTAGTGCATGTTGATTCTGATGTTTTCATTGTGTGTTTTTACTGTGATTCACAAGTAATGTATTGTAAATTTGCCTTATTTGTGTGTAAATTTGCTTTATTTGCTTTATTTAATGTATTGTAAATTTGCTTTATTTGCTTTATTTAATGTATTGTAAATTTGCTTTATTTTAAAGTTGCGATAATTGCGTGTTTTTGCTGTGTTTTCACAACTAATCGGTCTCGTTACTTGTGTGATCTCCTCATTATTTCAGTATCATTATCTTATCTGTTGTTTCCTGAATTTGCGCCTGTTTTTTAAACTACCTATAATTGTGAGTGTTTGCTGTGTTAGTGCTTTCCTCTATCGCGGATTATTATAGTGGTACGTTTGTTACCTTCGTTATTTTTATAAAGTTGCTGAGGTACTCAATGTTGTTTTGCGCTCTAACCACAATTCAGTTCCGTTCGGTTGATTTATGATAGCATAGTACATTTCATGCATTTGTGCACATGTGTTATAGCATAGTGTTTGACATGCCGTTAGGCCATTCATTGTTCGTGTGCATATTTCATTTCCTTTCTGTGTAACGTTGTGCTGCATCGTGGATATACTGACTTTCCGCACTGTTGTTTTCTGTACTGCAGCTTTTAATGAATCTCCTATGTCTGTATTTCGTTATAGCAATAAAACTGGGTACCACTATGGTACCCACAGTTACCAATACCAATACCATTGCCATTTCAGGGATCCTAATGTGATCGTGACGTCTCCCACTCTTGTTGTGTTCCTTATCCACGAATAACTCTGTTTACCTTTCTTGGTTACACCAAACATACATCTCTCCAAGCTTCTTCTACACTGGTATGCAAAAATTAAGGACGAAGAGGAGAAATTAGCATAACAGCGGAACGAGTTGGCAGAGCGTACCGAAAGACCACTCAGGAGATAGACTAGGGTTCGGTACGGTAGGGCATGCGCATATATGCAGCATGACGTAGGGGTGGGGGAGTGTCGGAAGGGTATAAAGCACACACGCGGTGTACGCTCAGCAATTCGGTGAAAGCTATTGCACGGTGTACATCGGTTTGAACGACGTCGAGTTGCTGCCACCGTGTGATATGGACAACAGGCAATCGAGTAGACGACATCTGGATGACTTTACCCGAGGTCGCGTCATTGGGAAGTTGGAAGAAGGCCGAAGTGTGACTAGTGTGGACGAGGAGTTCGGGATCTTTCACAGCAGCGTTTCACGAGCTTGGAGAGCATTTCAAACGACAGGAACAGCTGTCCGAGAGTTTAGCAGTGGTCGTCCATGAGCAACCACGGCGGCGGACGACCGGTATATTGTCCTACAGGCGAGAAGAGCCAGACGGCAGACAGCGGGAGAAATCGCAAGGCACATGCAACAGACAACTGGACGTCCGTTATAGTGTTTTACCGTGGCCATGAGGTTGCACAAAGGTGGTCTATTTGCAGGACGACCAGAACGGTGTCTGCCATTAACGCCTGCTCATCGGAGACGGCGGTTTCTGTGGTGCCAGGAACACAAGAACTGGACACATCAGCAATAGGGTCGAGTTCTCTTTACGGATGAGAGCCGATTTAGTCTGACGAGCGATTATGGACTTATACACATCTGGAGAGAGCAGGGAACACGCAATCATTCCTACAACATCATCGAAAGGGATCGGTTTGGAGGTGGCGGAGTTCTCCTTTGGGGCGGTATCATGCTTGGTAGCCGTACTGACCTCCACATCTTCCAAGGAGGTTCAGTCACTGGTGTCCGCTATTGTACCGAGGTTCTCCTACCTCACGTGCGTCTGTTTAGAGGTGCTGTGGGTCCTGAGTTCCTCTTCATGGACGACAACGCTACACCTCATCGTACAGTGGCTGTCACAGAGCTGTTGGAGAGTGAAGATATTCAACTCATGGATTGCCCCGCAAGGTCCCGGAACGTAAATCCAATCGAACACGTGTGGGACCTTCTCGGGAGACGCTTGGTAGCACGTCACCGGCTGCCAGCAACGATTCCGCAGCTGCGATTTTCGCTACAAGAGTAATGGACCGCGATGCCTCAACAGCTCCTTGACAACCTCGTCCTCAGCATGGACAGACGTTGTAAATCCTGCAACGCAGTCAGGGGTGATCATGTCCCTTACTAAAGACTTGATTTTTCTTGGCAGCCGCCTGTCAAATGGACGTTTCTGTCTTCTGTCCAGTTGTGCTCGAAGCTACCTTTTCAATAAAGTGCCTTTGTATCGTTTGGATTCCTTGTTTGGACGGTTTTGCCCACTTGTCCCATATTCTTACATCTTGGGGATCTTATGGTATGATTTGAGTCGATGTGGAGCACTTCTGCATGACGTTACATTGAAAAAACCGTCTCTTCCTTAATTTTTGCACGCCAGTGTACATCAGTTTTGTCCCCCTAAAAGTTCATTTTTAATCTCGATATTTTTTTTTACCTATGTCAACAAGTTCCTGGATCATACTCTGCAGCTCTGATGTATTGTTTCAAAGATCTCTGAAGGGTTTTTTGAAATATTTTTTTCTTTTCAAAAATAAGACGAAAATAAAACCGGGTAGATAACTTGTCAGCAACACCTTGACCCGACCCGTTTGATCCGCAAAAAAATTCTGGACCCCGTGACTCATGACCAGTTTTCAGCACTGAACTGTACGATTGTCTTACACGACGTGAGGCATCCTTACCAACTGCTAATTAAACACTCGCATGCGGATCTAGCCACGCGACGCTTATAACAAAAACGCGGCCGGCTTCCGATCTGTTACCAGCGATTAGATTTATGTAGACGTGGTAGGCGTGCAGCTATAACACCGAAATGCTAATCATTTCTGCGATATTGCCTGATTAGCATAACCCGTAAAAATCAAAGTCGTAGCTCGACTTCTTTCGGGTGTATAACGTAAATGTCTTTTCGTACTGCTACGTTATTTTAAAGAAATCATCATACGATGAAATAGTTCCTAAATTAAACCTTAACGGCCAGACGAAACATTTAAAAACAGAAGTCAAACTTACGGAAATGATGCTTTATTTCTCCAGCACAGATATAGCACTTCAAATAACAAATCGGTATCAACACTCCACATTAAACGCTCCACACGCCACACAGCACGCTCTCTAAGCAACTGCTGTATCGTAGTTGCTGCTGGACAATTGCTAAGGACGGATCATAAACGGCTATATAGCGCATAAAAAAGTAAGTGTGGTTGGATGCTAAGTGAAATAAAATAATGTCAGAATGCCAGGACATTACAAGAAAGACAATTTATTGTGCTCTGAAATCCAGAAGGCTTTGGAACGTGTTTAAGTGACAAACAGGCCATTTTGTGCAGAATACGTAAACGTGAAAAAAATGCAATTACCGTCCGCAGGCGTTCCGGCGTAAGATTTCAATACGGGATATGGCCACCATGGAGGGCGATGCAAGATTCCACACGTCGTGTCATGCTTTGCACAACATTATCAAGCAGCTGTTGGGGTAATTTATCCCATTCCTCTGTCAGTGCACGGATGAGGGTGTCCTTGTTTATTGGAGGGCATTGGCGACCAGCAAGACTCTTCCCCAAAGTATCCCACACATTTTCAATGGGATTCAGATCTGGAGAACGTGCTGGCCATACGAGGCGTTAAATATCCAAGCTCTCAAGACACTCCTGGACAGCGACTGTTCGATGATATGTTGCGTTGTCGTCCATGAAAATGAATCTATCACCGACAGCACCACGGAACATGCGAACATGAGGTAGCAGAACATCATTCATGTATCGTTGGCCAGTCATAGTCCCAGTTGGAAGCACATAGAGGGACGTACGGCCATTGATCATGATGCCAGCCCATACCATGACACTACATGTCGGATATCGGTCCCTTTTCTGTATGTTTGCTGGACAATATGCAGTACCACTATCACGCCAGATGAGTTGTCGTCGACAATCAGACGATAGACTGTATCTACTCTCATCTGAGAAGAGGACAGCAGACCAGTCGTTATCAGTCCAATTGCGATGTTGATGGCACCATTACAAACGGGCGGTACGGTGACGTCTGGACAATGGGATGCACACAACAGGATGGCGGGCGTATAGTCCTCCTTCATGCAAACGTCGGGCGACAGTTTTTCGGGAGATCCGCTTGCCAGTAGCAGCCATAAACTGATTTGCTAGTTCACTAGCTGTGCTGCGCCGGTGTCTTTTTGTTGATAGCACTATGTACCGATCTTCTGCAGGTGTCGTACTGCGAACGCGACCTCTCCCGTGACGTTTGCTACACTCTCCATTTGTTTGAAATGATTTCCAAAGCCTTGAAACAACACTGTGGCTGACGTCGAACTCCCTGGCAACATCTGTTATTTTTCGCCCTTCTTCAATCTTGCCAATAATACGGCCACGCGTAAAATCATCTAGGTGATGTCGGGAAGACATAGTGAAAATTGCAAGTTCGTCAATTGATTCTTTAAATTTCAACTTTGCGTTTGAACAACTACGGTCAAATACGCGTCAAATCCTTTATATCTCTTATCAGCGCTATGACGTCACGAACAAGTTCGGCAATATAAAATTTGCATACGAACAACACGTCTTACTGTATCCCGCACTTATGCTAATTTCCACATTTTCCTGCCTTCCATTTTATGGTTGCTATCGTTGCTATTGTCATCCGTCCTTAGCAATTGTCCTGCAGTGTATATCTGGTTCTTATCTTATAACAGGCATACGTCACATTCATTCTGCCTCAATTATGTTGCCAACAGTATTCGTTTGAGAGAAAATATATCACGTTAAGTGTGAAGTATAACTGAGAACAAATTCAGGATTTACATAGGGAAAGAAACTAAAAAGGAAAGTTAATTTAGAATATACGTCACAGGTGTTATACTTTTTATGAAAACGAGTGTATCATCAAAATGTTCAAAAACAGTATTTAGCACTTCTCAAAATGGTAATTGATTGGTCATAGTAGAAGTGCACCTACGGCGCTGATTGCGCGCACGTTAGTTAGCTCATTGAGCCTATTTGCACACCAGGTGTTATCGAGTAGGTTCAGTCAACGATCAGTGTACAAAACTCTGTCAGGCAGGCATGCGATTATGGATACGGGTTCGAGTATGGGTTTGGTCCAACGACACTGGTTCTGCCCTTTTGCTGGAGGTAGTGGCCCTCAATTAGGCAATGAGGAATATTTATTAGGCAAAGGAGTGAACATCTAAGCCTATAAGGAGTTCCTCGTACTTACATTAGGAACGGAGTGTTCTTTATATCCTGAGATCACCATGTGGGGGTGTGACGGTGATAATGAAGTATCTCAGCGATGGCTTCTGACGGTTTTGGGTTCGAGTTCCGGATGAGGTGTAGTTGGTGTGTCTATCTTATGGTAATAATTCACTCCATGCCCTGGAACTGTGATAACAAAATGCCCAGTAAATACACCGAAGAGCCTTTACATTATGACCACCTACCTAATAAGCTGTAGGACCCCCTTCAGCCCGCAGAACAGCGCCCACTCGGCAGGGCACTGATTCGATGAGGTGGCGATAGGTATCCTGGAGTGTCTGGTAACGTAATGTCAACAGCAGGGTCCTCCAGTTTCTGTACATTTTGGGGTGGTATCGATTTAGCGCGAACCCGCTTTTTCAAGTCGAACCACAAATGTTTGATTGGTCATGTCAGGTGAATTTGGAGGCCAGGGCATTGACAGAAAGTCGCCAGCATGTTCCTTGAACCATTCCTTGACGATTCTGGCAGTGTGGCATGGCGCATTATCATATTGGTAATGTCCATCACCAGCAGGGAACACAGTTGCCGTGAATCGTTGAACTTGGTCCGTAACGTTGTTCAGATTCTGTCAGGGATTGTGCTATTGTGATAATGGGGCCTAAATTGTCCGAAGAAAAAATCGCCCACAGTATAAACACCGCATCCGTCGGCGTGTTTCCGTGCAATAGTGCATCCAGGTGCCATAACTTCGTTTGGTAATCGGCGTATCAGCGCTCGGCCGTTTACGCGATTGATGCAACAGGAATCTTGATTCGTCGGACCAGGCCACTTTCTTCCAATCATCCATTGTCCAATCTCCATGACCTTGGGCCCATTTCATGCGGTGTTGGCGATGACGTGCATTGAGCATGGGGACCTATCTGGGTCTTCGGCTACGCAGACCCAAGCGCAGACGCCTGCGCTGAACTGTGAGCTGTGACACATTGCCCTAATCACCACTGTTGTAGCTGCGGGTCATTTGTCACACTGTGGTCCTGCGGCCGCTGTGAACAATACGCGACAGTCTCCGCTCCCCTACGGCATCAATAAGCTGTGGACGACACATAGCTGGACGAAGGTTCGTCATTTGGCCATCTGTGCACCACTTTTGATACGTACTCGCCACAGCGGCACGTGAACAACCCACAAGCCGCGCCGTTTCCGAGATCGTAGTTCCGAGGGGCCGTGCCATCACAATTTGTCTTTTATCAAACTCCGATAAATCGGCAGCTTTTCCCATTCCGACTCCGAACACTCTACTAACCGAAAGCCGGTCTTCGGGTTTGTATATGTACTGCTCTGTGAACTTCACATGGGCCACCGTTCGGTTTCTAGGCGCGCTCATTTCTCTAGGCTGAGGGTGGTCATAATGTAATGGCTTATCGTCATAGTGGGACGTACTACAGAGGTAATTAATGCACGTGTCAAGACGACTAATCTTCAGCGATACATTCCGTCCGTGTACCTTAGTGGAGAGAACAACTTACTCCGGATTGAGGGAGCGCGGGTTCGATCCTCATCACGGACAAATTTTTGCTTTTTTCACATTGGCGCTCGAGCGTATAAATGGCTGTACTGTCCGTTTGGTTTTTCGAAAAATGTGCGGTTTGTTCCACACATCGTCTAGAATTAATGAAAAATTCGTTCCTCGCTTCGAAAAAAAAATTAAGAGGGAGATGATGTGACGTGCCACACAGGCAAAGCACGTGTCAAGACGACAAATCTTCAGCGATATATTCCGTCCGTGTAGCTTAGTTGGGAGAGCAACGTACTCCGGAGTGACGGGGCCACGGGTTCGATCTCCGTCACGGACAAGTATGTGTTTTCACAATAGGAAATACGTTTTTACAAAACCGAATTACGAAAATCTTGTTTGCTGCAAACAAGTACGTATAAAGCTTCTAAATTGAATTTTTTTTTTGTTGCAAAGAAGTATAAAGCTTCTAACTGGACGAAAATTCAAAGAATATTAAAGAAAAATTGAGATAAGTTTCGTAATTCAATATGTATAACTATTTCGAATTACTTTGCATATCTGTACTTTGCGACATCATCTGTAAAATGTAAAAAAAAAAAAAACTCTGCATTCTTTTTGTGATTACGAAATCCTTCGATGATAAATTCAAACATTTTTAAAAGCCGTTATCTTGCACTCATTAAGGTACAAACACAAACCGTTCAAGTTGTTTTTCCCGTTTGAATTTAATGAAAATTGTTGTTAATGCCTTCTCAAACCTTTTTTCCGAAATCTTTAATAAAGAAATAGTGTGTAAAACTGGCTGTTTTTCGTGCTGTAGGCCAATAACTTAAACTAATGGTTGATCAAAAATGCAGCGTAAAAATTCTAATTCTTTATAAAGCAGACATTTTAGTGTTCTTTTGAGGGCCTTAATCAATGTTGTCTCACGAATAACAACGACGTAATCTACCTACAATTCTTTCAGTCTTCCAGGTAAACACTGCAGAAATGTCATCCATAAAATTTCGTGGAACATAAATTTTAGTCATGTAATTAACCTCATTAAATAGAGACATTAAGCCGCTTGGACGGAACCTCAGTTCAAATGCGTTATAGGGTTTTAATGATGCGTAAAAAATGTCCAATTAATGCATCGTGTGAAATGGTTTGTTAGCTTATTTTCTTAGTGTGTGTGTGTGTGTGTGTGTGTGTGTGTGTGTGTGTGATGCAACCAAATGATATAAACTCGGTAGAAAGATTTTCCCACAATACTAAATCACCCTTCTTACTTGAATCCACAGGTTTTCTGTATTAATTTGTAATCATACTTTCTTAAGTATTGGTTCATTATACGAAAGGTTTATCAAATAATTCTCTACTAGTTAACCAATCGAACACCTTTCAGCTGTGATACACGTATCGGTCTCTGAATTAGAAACTTCTATTCAGTACCGGGTTGGGTCTTCTTTTAACAGAATTGCAGCACGTATGTGGTTTAGCATACATTCCAAAAAGTGTTGGAGTGCATCCACGTCTGTAGCATACTAGGCGTTCACCAGACAGTCCTTCAACTGGCTCAGATTTGATGAAAGGGGACTTTGCTCCCGGATATGTTTTTCTAACATGTGCCATGCATTCTCGATGTGGTTCAGATCCAAGGCTTTGTGTTGGCCAGGGAAGACAGTGGCAGTTGCTGTTATACTCGCTGAATCACTGCTGAACACATCTTGCGCGATGGACCGCAGTATTGTTGTCCTCGAAGCAGCTGGTGAATAAAAGTTAACATTGCAGGGTGAACTTGATCGACAACAACATTCAAATTAATTCTTAGAGAACACCGGAGCTTCCAGCAATATCAGGAGACCCGTTCCTTACCAACAGAACTTACCTCACACTATGACACCAACACCAGAATCTTGAGTTGTAGTTACAAGGCAAGCTGGGTCTCCCGCCGAACTATCTGCCTATCGTTGGTACAGAA
Organism: Macrothele yani; assembly: GCA_039090855.1. Taxonomy (NCBI): domain Eukaryota; kingdom Metazoa; phylum Arthropoda; class Arachnida; order Araneae; family Macrothelidae; genus Macrothele; species Macrothele yani. Next base: position 111,722,763 of record CM076998.1, read on the forward strand.
CAAGATATACCGCGACTCATCAGGCCACATGACTTTTCCAGTTCGTCACCGTAGCGTTCTTGACACCACTGAAGACAAACTTTCCTGTTCTTTGCAGAAATCAGTGGTTTCCGTATAGGACTCGTCGGACCACACGGCTTTTTTCCAGTGTCCAGTCAGTGTTCCTGACACTACTGTGGACGAACTTTCCTGTTCTTCGCAGAAATCAGTGGTTTCCATATACGACTCGGCGGACCACACGACTTTTTTCCGGTGTCCAGTCACGGTGTCCCAGACCCCACTGTAGACGATCTTTCCGGTTCTTCGCAGAAATCAGTGATTTTCGTATAGGCATGTGACTGCCAGAACCGATCGTGCTCAATTCCCTGCTCATAGTTCGCTAAAGTATGGATCGGAAATAGCCTGCATTGAATGCTTCGGTCAATTATTGCACACAGGAAGTCCTGTTTCTGCGTACAGGCCTTCTCAGACGACGGCGATCTCGTTCGTGAGAATTTTCGTCTCCCACATTTACGCCTTTTAGACAAGCAATGTGGGTTATTTTTCCACTGATTAAAGACACGAGATATCTCATCTTTTGAGAAACCAGTCAGTTTTCAAAATCATCGCTCTGCCCAGGCGGACACCTACAATAAGCCCTTCATCAGACTTCAAAAGGTCTTTTGTTTTTCCCATTGTGATCAACATTACTGGCAATTAATGACGAGCACCAGTCTGGAATAGTTGCCTAGATCACCTGGTGACGTACGTGACCACGTATTATTCATATACGCTGTGTAAGTGACATTTACGTACATCTGCATAAAAGTTTCTAATTCAGTGGGCGGTTGTGTATCTTAAGAAAACACTGCCCCATCATTAATATGCGGACACCCCTCTATTGACATTGAAGTAGGCCCTACGCAAGCACCACGTGTATACCCTAAGATAGATATGCTCGTAGATCTGTAGTGATGTGACTTTGAATGTGACTTGATGGACAGTAGGGTGGCACATAAGCAATTGCACCGTACGTGACACTTCAGCGCATTGAATATCCCTAGTACGACGGTTGAGGATGTGATATGCAAGTGGAAGCGGACTGAGGCTGAATCTACGAAGGAACAACCCGATAAACTTCCGAAGGTGCGGATAGCTTTGCAAATGACTGTTCGCAAATCAACAGTGTCTCATATTCAAACAAACATTAAGTGAGACTATTGGTGCCGATGTTAGCGCCAGTACACACTGCGCTGGATGCTGCCCGACATGGGTTGGCACGGCCGAGCAGCCATTCATAAACCGAAAATCACTTCGTGTAATGCCACGCACCGATTAGCTTGGTGTAAGTAGCGTCAGTCTTAGACTGTTCACCAATGGAAAACTCTAACGAGTTACACCACACAATCTATCATTCTGATGGATGCTGGTGGGTGTGGCGGATGTTGGGAGAAAGATAATTTCTGGGCTGCGTCGTACTGACAATGAATTTTGGCGGAGGCAGTGTGATGTTATACAGCTGGTTTTCATAGCTCGGCTTGAGACCTTTAATCGTGATGGAGAAAACCATGAATTCTGATGTCTACCTAAACGTCTTGAGCAATTGTGCATTACTATTCCTGTCGCAGTACCTCGAAAAAGGTCCATACCTCTATCAGCATGATGATGTGTCACGCTGCTCGCGCTTTTTGCATACTGTTTTAAGGATATGAACGTCGAAAAGCTGGACTGGCAAACTTGACCAATTTCTATGTCTGTCTCCTATGACCAACTTCTATGACTATCTTTATGAACAACTTCTGTAACTGTCTTCTATGACCAAATTCTCTAACTGTCCCTATGGACAACTTCTATGACCAATTTCTATAACTGTCTTCTATGACCAAATTCTCTAACTGTCTCTATGGACAACTTCTATGACCAATTTCTATAACTGTATTCTATGACCAAATTCTCTAACTGTCCCTATGGACAACTTCTATGACCAAATTCTCTATAACTGTCTTCTATGATCAAATTCTATGACCAATTTCTATAAACTGTATTCTATGACCAATTTCTATAACTGTATTCCCTATGAACAACTTCCATGAACAATTTCTATGACTGTGTTCCATGACCAACTTCTATAACTGTCTCTATGAACAACTTCTATGACCAATTTCTATAACTGTATTCTATGACCAACTTCTATGACAGTCCCTATGAAGAAACTTCTATGACCAACTTCTATAACTGTATTCTATGAACAGCTTCCATGACTGTCTCTATGAACAACTTCTGTAACTGTCTTCTATGACCAAATTCTCTGACTGTCTCTATGGACAACTTCTATGACCAATTTCTATAACTGTATTCTATGAACAACTTCCATGAACAATTTCTATGACTGTGTTCTATGACTAACTTCCATAACTGTATTCTATGACCAACTTCCATGACAGTCCCTATGAAGAACTTCTAAGACCAACTTCTATAACTGTATTTCATGAACAGCTTCTATGACTGTCTCTATGAACAACTTCTGTAACTTTTTTCTATGACCAAATTCTCTAACTGTCCACTATGGACAACTTCTATGACCAATTTCTATAACTGTATTCTATGAACAACTTCCATGAACAATTTAGGGTCACTGTGTTCTATGACCAACTTCTATAACTGTATTATATGACAAACTTCCATAACTGTATTCTATGACCAACTTCTATGGCAGTCCCTATGACGGACGAACTTCTAAGAGGCCAACGCTTCTATACCACTGTATTTTATGAACAGCTTCTATGACTGTGTTCTATGAACAACTTTTATGACTGTGTTCTATGACCAACTTCTGTGACTGTGTGGCACAGAAGTTGGTATTGGCATTGCTTTTCCCATGCACACAGTAATGGGTGCATGCAGAAAAAACTGATGAACACCAATATTAATTTCAAGGTACAGCCATGAATGTGATGGACAATAGGAGTTTTGTAGATATCAGCTATATTATCAGTAAGATGCATACAGGGTTAAACAAACTGCATTTTCTCTATTTTGCTCTTTTTTTACAATCTATCGTATAAGACCACTTAAATCAACTCAGGAAGCAGACATCTCTGAATTGCCTGTATTTACTGTTTCTCCTATAACATTAATCACATCAGAAAACTTGAAAATTACATCGCCTTGGAGCGGGAATAGAACCTGCGTCTTCCGATTTCTGTTCCAGCATTCATCCGTTACACCACCCAGTACGACAAAGTCCCAAGTATCTGAGTGTTAAGAGTCTTAACGCTCAGATACTTAGGAAGTTGATGTCCTGGGTAGTGTAACGGATAGCTGGCTCGAACGGAAATCGAGAGATGCGTGAACACTTTTGACACTCAGATACTCGGGACGTTGTTGTCCTGGGTAGTGGAGTGGATAGCATGCTCAAACGGAAATCGAGAGATGCGTTGAGTCTCTTAACGCTCAGATACTTGGGACGTTGTTGTCCTGGGTAGTGTAACGGATAGCATGCTCGAACGGAAATCGAGAGATGCGTTAACACTCTTGACACTCAGATACTTGGGACGTTGTTGTCCTGGGTAGTGGAGCGGATAGCATGCTCGAACGGAAATCGAGAGATGCGTTGAGACTCTTAACACTCAGATACTTGGGACGTTGCTGTCCTGGGTAGTGTAACGGATAGCAGGCTCGAACGGAAATCGAGAGATGCGTTGAGCCTCTTAACGCTTAGATACCTGGGACGTTGTTGTCCTGGGTAGTGGAGCGGATAGCACGCTCGAACGGAAATCTGGAGACGCGTTAAGACTCTTAACACTCAGATACTTGGGACGTTGCTGTCCTGCGTAGTGTAACGGATAGCAGGCTCGAACGGAAATCGAGAGATGCGTTAAGACTCTTAACTCTCAGATACTTGTGACGTTGCTTTCCTGCGTAGTGTAACGGATAGCAGGCTCGAACGGAAATCGAGAGACGTGTTAAGACTCTTGACACTCAGATACTTGGGACGTTGCTGTCCTGAGTAGTGTAACAGATAGCAGGCTTGGACGGAAATCAGAAGATTCGGTTTCGATTCCAGCTCCATGGCTATGTAATTTTCAAGTTTTCTAATGTGATTGATGTTACGTGAGAAACAGTAAATACAGATAATTCAGAGATATTTGATTCCTTTGTTGACTATAGTGGCGTTTTTTCCACGTATTATGAGAAGATCATTTCTTGCACACAATATATCATATAAGAGTCAAAAGAAAGAAAACCACTCTTTTCATGCATCTTTGTTCATACTAATTAGCAGAATGTATACAAATTAGCAATTAGCCCATAAAGGATCTCTGAGTCGAATTGGATCTTTGGGTGCGTGGAAGAAGAGATCACCCCCCAAAAAAAAATTTGAATTGGTAACTTCTTTGAAAGCCGAATTTCGGGACATATCGGTGAGCATTTGTAAATTACCGGAGAATATTCCAGAAAGACTCGAGGAGCCAAAGTTTCAGCGCACAATATAAAATTTTCTTTAAATAAACAACACTTTTAGATGTGCAGTTGTCAGGATATAAGGTAGAACAGCGTATATTTAACCTTGGGAGGGCAGCTAATAGCGTAATGGTAAATTCAGGAATGGTAAATGGTAAATTCGTAATGGTAAATTCATATGTTTAATTAGTAATGGTAAATTTAATTATGTATTAATGGTAAGTGCGACATGAAGGCAGAGAGTACTAAGAATCACCGGAGGACAGGTCTAGGCTGCCATCTGATACTGACCTTGGCTACGTATAATGGACGCTCCCTATATTCTGATTCAAGGCTTCTTGAATTGGAAAAGTAACTACAAAGGATCAAGTGGGACATCGTCGGGCTAAGTGAGGTAAGGAGAAAAGGAGATGATCTCATTGAACTGAAAAGTGGACATCTCTTCTACTATCGTGGGACTGATACTGGCAGACCTAGTGGTGTTGGATTTATAATAAACAAGAAACTGAAGGATAAAGTTATAGAAGTTGAAAGTTCCTCTGACAGAGTTGCACGACTCGTTGTCCAACTCTCGAGAAGATACCAGGCTCAGATTATTCAAACTTATGCACCCACCACAAGTCATCCTGAAGGAGAAATTAAAGAATTTTATGAGGAAATTCGTCATCTAAATAATAAAGGCAAACAGCACTTGAAGATAATTATGGGAGATTTCAATGCAAAAATAGGGCAACAGCAACAGAATGAAACTTCAGTAGGTAAATTAGGTCACGGCAACAGAAACCAGCGTGGAAATACTCTCGCAGAGTTTGCAGAGGCAGAAGGGTTTTTCATCATGAGCTCCTTTTTCAAGAAAAAGCCGCACAGGTTGTAACGTATACTCTATATTCACTTTCCTTTTTATTTTACTATCTCTGGTTATTTTATTTTTCTATGTAAATTATCTTCTTACTGAACGAAATATTATTTCACCCGATGAATGAGATCTGGCAATGAGTGTAAGTCATGACGTGGTGGTAGCCAGTATATATAGGCGCGTTCATCGATAGCCAAGGAGAGCGTTGTTGTTTACGGAGAGCGTTTGTTATACGAGGAGAGATTTTGTTGTATGTGATTAGTGATTCTTCATTATTGTAAAACAAGTTGTGTGTGTGCTTTGGATGATCAAGCGTACCGAATAAAAAGCTTGCCGTAAGTTCGTCTTTCTCAATTCATAGTTTTTGTCAGACCTCTGTCTGGCTGTTAGGTTTATATCATTAATTACCATTAACAACCAGCGTTAAGACTTATTCATGTTCTTAATTAACTAGTAACAACAACCATTTGAATTCAGTATAATATTCGTGCAAGCTATATTCACGATAATATACTTAGCTGGTAGAAAGAGGTTATTCATTATCATTAGCTTAGCGGAAAGCAAAATAAAGCTAATTCATTATAAGGTAATGGAAATGGAGACTTCCAAATGGGATGACAAGTGAAATTGATTATATTATGTGTAACAAAACATTTGTCATAGAAGACTTCAGTGTGCTAAACAAGTTCAACACAGGTAGTGACCATAGATTGGTGAGATGTAAGATGCACCTCAACACTAAACTCGAACGTGGCAAGCACATAAGACAAACAAAATGTATTGACATAACCAACCTTAAAAGAACACCATAATACCTTCAAATTGGAACTGAAGAACAGATTCTCTGCTTTAGAAGGCCTAATATCGGAAGAAGTGGATATTTCTGAAGTTAACAGAAAAGTAACCAAAGCTCTTATGGAAACAGCAACAAAATTAGCTGGGTTTAGGAACAAGTTGCATGTGAACAAATTATCAGGAAAAACCAAAATGTTGATGCAAAAAAGAAGACAGATGAGGACAACTAAAGAAGATGTGACTTCCAAAGTAGAATATACAGAGCTATGCAAGACAGTACGAAAAGGTATCACTGAAGACGTAAGGAAATTCAACTGTGAACTAGTGAGGAAAGCAAATGAAAACAACCAAAGCCTAAAGATAGCAAAGGGACATCTCACTAAGGGAAGACAACAGATTATGGCACTGAGCAAAGAAGATGGTTCTGTAACAAGAAATAGAGGCAAAATTTTTACAAGAGTGAAGTATTTCTACTCCAAATTATATCGAAGGGATGATACATGTACTCCAGACATCATGAAAAGTACCAGTACCAGAGTTCTTCCAGTCCTCCCAGCAGAAGTTGCACATGCAATCAAGAACATGAAGCAAGGAAAAGTTCCAGGAGAAGATGGAATTACTAAAGACATCATACGAGAAGCAAGTGGAGAAATTGAACCAGTACGCGTCCAAATTTTCACTCGATGCCTTAATGTAGGGAAGATTCCTGAGAATTGGAACAACGCTGCAATGACCCTGCTACATAAAAAAGGTGACATTGAGGATCTCAGGAACTACAGACCTATCAGCCTCCTATCAGTGGTTTATAAAATCTTCACTAAAGTTCTTTTACACCGCTTGAAGGTAACACTGGACATGGCTCAACCGAGAGAACAAGCTGGATTCAGGAGTGACTACAGCACAATAGATCATATCCACGTACTGAGAGAACTAATTGAAAGAGCGAGGGAATATGAACTTCCATTGTGCATGGCTTTTGTAGATTATGAAAAGGCCTTTGATTCGGTGAAACCATCAGCAGTTACAGTGGCTTTGAAATTCTGCGGCATTGAAGATGCATACATTAATATTATTAATAACATCTATGAAAATGCAAGTGCAAAGATTCGGCTGTTTGAAAATATAACACGCATAAAAATTGGAGAGGGAGTGAGACAAGGTGACACCATATCTCCCAAGCTCTTTATTGCCACATAGGAAAATGTCTTTCAATTACTGAACTGGGAAAACAGAAGGATAAAGATTAATGGAGATTATCTAACCCACCTTCGTTTTGCTGATGACGTAGTCATTTTTGCAACTACCCCATCAGAGCTGCAGAGTATGATCCAGGAACTTGCTGACAAGAGTAAAGAAGTGGGATTAAAAATGAACTTTCAGAAGACAAAAGTGATGTACAATGCGTTTACAGGAAATGAAGATTTATCGATTGATGGAGAAAAGCTGGAGATAACAGGTACGTACGTTTATCTTGGACAGCAGATATCAAGTGACGGTCACATTGATGAAGAAATTAATCGGCGTATAAAACTTGCCTGGAGAGCTTTTGGAAGAAACAGCATAATTTTCAAGAGCAATATGACATTATGTCTTAAAGGAAATGTGTTTGATCAATGCATCATTCCAGTCCTTACGTATGGTGCAGGGACGTGGACCTTAACTAAAAGAGACATACAAAGGCTGCAGGTAACTCAAAGAAGCATGGACAGGTGCATGTTTTGTGTAACCAGAAAAGATAAGAAGAGGAACTCGTGGATCCGAAAAATGACAAGATAAGAAGACATCATGATCAGAGTTAAATCCCTGAAGTAGCAATGGGCTGGACATACTGCCAGAAAGACAGACAATCGATGGACAGCCGAAATTTTAGATTGGATTCCAAGGGACAGGAAAAGACCCAGAAGAAGACCACATGGAAGATGGGTGGATGAAATTCGAAAGTATGCGGGAGTAACATGGAGGAGACTGGCACAAGACAGGCCGTTGTGGAAGAAACTTGGGAAGACCTTCGTCTAGCAGTGGATTGATAATGGTTGACAATGATGATGATGATTAATGGTAAATTAATGGAAAATTCGTAATGGTAAATTCATATATATAAATTCGTATATATATATATATATATATATATATTTAATTCGTAGTGGTAAATTCATATATTTAAATTGTAATGGTAAATTTATATATATAAATTCGTAATGGTAAATTCATATATTTAACCTTAAGAGGGCGGCTTTATGCGGCCGATGTACCTGAACCAAATGGTCCCCAAAATTTTTTGAGCTCTCCAAACAGAAACGTTCACATAGCGGCCGGGTTTTAGGAAAGCTACGGTAAAACAATTCCCTCTCCTATCGCGTCTTACCATCAATGAAATGTATAATCCGTAAAGATCATAAACCGCCATTGCTGAGAAACATTCCCTTCAAGTCTTTTTTTCTTCTCTATATGGCCCAAGGCATGATTGGAAAGGATAGTATCGCTGACACGGACGTCATGACACGGAGCAGAAACACGTGACTCAAATATCTCTGTTCTTTTATAGGTTCGTCACTATTGTTATAGCCTCTTTGGCAGGTAATCAGTCAGAAGGGATTAGTATCAACCATACCCCTAAATGGCAACTTTGAATAACAAAGCTAAGGAAAGCGTTGCTTTCTGATGCGCAGATTCACTCGTCGCAGCGGTGTTCGGCCCATTTCTTAGGCAGCGATTATACGTACACAGTCTGATCGTTCGAGCTGATTTCATCCCATTTTCTTAATCCCGAGTTAATTCGTTCTAGCCGGTTAAAGGGTTCATACGCAATTTTAAAGTGAATAAGCAACCGTGCATTTTTCTGCTGCAATGACATACTGACATGTTCCATGAGCGAAGTTGTGAAAGAGACTTGGGGAGACCTTCATCCAGTAGTGGATTAAGGAATGATTGATGGTGATGAAACATATTTCTCGTTGTCCAGTTACCCCATCTCTGTAACTGTGATATAATATCGGATAGAATTTGTAAAGAAATACAAATTTTTGATATGTTAAATTGTAGACTAACTCTTATGGCAAAACGAGCTCTTTTCTGCCAGTAATTGAATTCGAATTTTCCTTCTCCGGAGTAGGATGTTCTACAGCTTGAACTACACCGACGAAGGCTTATCGCTGCAACTTGCTTTTACATGTGCGTCACCTCTGAGATAGATACATCACACTTCGTTGATGAACGTAGTACCGCTGGGTTACAGGCGAAAATAATTTAAAGTACAGTGTCTTGTTTGAATTTAAGTGGATCACAATTTTTATTACTGAATATTTTTAAACAAATTCTGCCGCCCCGGTGGCGCAGTGGTCTAAGGCGCTGGCCTCTGATCATTCGTCCGTAAGGGGTCCGGGTTTAAATCCCGGTCAGGCAGGGATGTTTTGTTTGTCTTACGGTGCTGGCTCTCTCCCTTCACTGGAACCAGTGACCCTAATTTTTTTTTTTTTTATTGGAGGTTTAACGACCACCGTGAGCAACTCAATGGGCTATAAGCAGTCGCCCATCCCTAATTTAAGGTCACTGGTTCCAGGGAAGGGAGAGAGCCAGTGCCGTAAGACAAACACCACATCCATGCCTCACCGGGATTCGAACCCGGACCCCGTTCGGACGAATGATCAGAGGCCATCGCTTAGACCACTGCGCCACCGGGGCGGCGTGACCCTAAATCAGGGACGGGCGACTGCTTATAGCCCATTGAGTTGCTCACGGTGGTCGTTAAACCTCCAATCAAAAAAAAAAAAATCTGCATTCTTAAACTGACATTTATAAAAATCATGTGGTTAAAGTCTCTGCTTTCTGAAGGCTTACTTTATGCAGTAATAATTTAAATATTATTTCCTCCATTCTGATGCATGAAGTTAGAAAACTAAAGCGTAACTGGATTTCCGTAATACACCCGAACAGAAAGAAGCAAAACGACTCAAGATCAAAATCTGTCCCTCGAAAGGAAACGAATAAACTTAGACTCAGAGATGGCAAGAGAAAATATATTTTGTCTTTAGATGCCATCTTGACCAGCAGCTAGAAATCTGTTAAATTGTTTCAGGCAGTTTTCGTCGCCTTTACGTTTAACAAGGCAATGGACCAGATTTTCGACGTGACAGCAGTCTACAACAATTGACTCTAAGTCTAATGTAAGTGGCAAACTTGACGACAAGAAGGCTGGAATATTTCTTCAGTGCTCGGTTAAAAATAAGAACGGAAGGTTTGTAAATCCTCTCCCCTTTATACAAAGACCAATCAGAAAATATCAAAATTGATTTCCTGTCTACGATAACTGAAATGCGACTGCAAGCTGGTTTGTTATTGCATGACTGCAACCATTTGTGGTTTATTCCATTACTTCATCCGTTTCTAGCTGGCTTTTGATGTCAGTATATCTTTGTCACTCAACAGTTTTAACAGGTACCTAATGTAAAGGGAGAAAACCAGAAAGTAGGTGACACATATCAACTGATGAAAAAGTAAATGTGGGCAGATAGAGACAGGGGCGCCGACTTCACTAAATTATTGAGGGGGCAGGCGTGAAGAGATCAGATGTGGGAGGAGCATGTCTGTTCCTTTGTCTGGAGGAAAATAAAAGTTTAAAGGTGGGGGAAGGGGGAGAAAAAAGATAAACTACGCGCTTCGACGTATAATTTGAAACGTAATTGTAATTGCTCATCAACAAATGAACAAGAAAATAGAAATATTCTTTTGCTGATTATTTAAGATTTTTAAAAATGAAATTCAGCCTGCGATTTTGTAAAAATATCCCGAGAGGTTTTGTTTTCAAACGTTTATCAAATATATGAAAAATTAGCGCTGTTACTCAAACAAACAAGTTAGTAAAATCATGCAATGCATTGATTATGATACGCTTTCCAACATAAAAGAAATTATTACTCAAGTTATGTGGATAATGGCTGTCGAATAAATCTCGCTCCTGTGTCCTGACCTTTGATCCCATTTCGATGTTATTCAACAGAACCTGTTCACTATACCTCCGGAACAACTTGATAAAGTTTTGTCGCAATCCAAGCATTTTAGGTAAGTTATGATGCACAAGGGCAATGGAATGGACCCCACCCACTCCAGTGTCCTGACCTTTGACACCATTTCGCCCATTTTCAATAGGGTTCGTCCCCAGTGGCTCCCTACCACATACTAAAATTTCATCGAAATCGAACCATTTTTACGTACGTTATGACGCATAAGGGCAATGGAATATATCCCGCTCTTATGCCCTGCCTGACCTTTGACCCCATTTCACCCATTTTCAATAGGGTTCGTGCCCAGGTGGTTCCCTACCACATACTAAAATTTCATCGAAATCGAGCAATTTGTACGCAAGTTATGACGCATAAGAGCAATGGAATGGATCCCCCTCCTATGTCCTGACCTTAGATCCTGCTTTGCCCATTTTCAATAGGGTTCGTCCCCAGGTGGTCCCCTACCACTTACTAAAATGTCGTCGAAATCGAACCATTTTCACGTGAGTTATCGTGCGGACGGACGGACGGACGGACGGACGGACAAAGCTGGAGCATATACGCTTCTTCAACCTACGGTTGGAAAGCGTAAATAAAGGGGAGGGCAAAAAAATAAATAGATACATAAAGGCGCAAGATACTATACGTTTCTGTATTTCTATTTATTTTATTTTTCATTATTGTTTTAAGCGTCACGAGAACATGTCGAACAAAATGCGGGGCTGACAATGAAGTTTGTTATAAATAAGCAATGCTTTCTTTATATGGGAAAAAAAGTTTACTTATTTTCTTATTTATACATTTTTCGAAAATAAATCGCTTTGGCCTCATGACGTGGAGCTTGGTCCATTTATAAGGCCAAAGCGATTATTTTGGTCCATTTTATAAGGTCAAAGCGATTATTTAATTACACAGGACGAAAAATATTGGGTGGGCACTGCCCCCTAGTAAAATTATTAGGGGGCAAGATTCACCTTGCCCCCCTATAGTCGGCGCCTATGGATAGAAATGCACGGAGATTTACCAAACAAGGAAGCGAATATCAGTCATCATTATCAATCTACTGCTTGATGAAGGTCTCCCCAAGTTTCTTCTATAGCTTTCTGTCTACAGCCAGTCTCCTCTATGTCACTCTGACATGCTTTCGATTTTAATCCGCCTTTTTCCTTCATGGTATTCTGGGTCTTTTCCTGTCCTTTGGAATCCAGTCTGGTACAGTAGAGCGTCGAAAATCTGAACTAATTGGGACCACTGGTAGTTCGGATTATCGAACATGTAAAAAAAATACAAATACGCTAACATTTCTACATCATATTATCCAAATACATGTACCAAAAATAAGGAACTGCATACAAAAATATATATATAAAAAAAAACTATATTTTTGTTATTATGCGATACGAAACAAGTTCGCCAATTTTATTACTGCTGTGACGCTCATCAACTATTGCACCTTAACATGGGGTAAAACGACGCAATACGATATTAACAAACTTCAAGTGCTGCAAAACAAATATATCAGATTAATAGATTAAAAATTACATAAGAACTATAAAACCTACATATTTAAACGGACTAAAGTAAATCCGAACGATTACAATATTCTTGCCGTAAAACAACTATGTGATTACAACCAGGGTGATGTTCAAAAGAATTAAAAATAAATTCTATGACGATTCAATTTCACTAAATATTCGTACACATCAACATGAAACTAGAAACGCTTGTTCCAATGTTTCCCCAGGTGGAACCGGCTAAAACGAATATAAACTATTCTGGTGCTAAATTGTGGAATTCATTGCCTGTTGACCTAAGATCGGTAAATAACATTGCCCTATTTAAGAAAAATCTAAAATTATTTCTTAAGGGAACAATTTAAATAAATAATAATTTTGGACGGAATCACATAAAATGCCAAATGAAATCACTTTGTACTAATAATCTATGGTCTATGGTTGAGTGGAGTTTTTGGTCTCGAATCGAAATTAACTCAGGAATCAACTTGGTATAATACTGGTATTAGATGGAGATCTTATGTATGTGTTTCACTTTCTCATATTATAACATTGTAAACTATCGTCAATAGGACTGTTTTCACACTGAGAAATATAGGGGGGGGGGTCAATGATGGGGAGGGGAACTACGGTGTTGGGTGTGGGCGAGGAACTAATTCTCCTTATGTGATTAAATTTTGTCGCGTGCTGGGTTGTCTTAGTGTTTGTAGCCATTTCCTTCAGGGAGAAGGGAGTTATGTCAGGCCTAATGGCCTTATCCCTCTTTCTTCCAAGTTGTCAACAATCATTAATTGTCACGTTAATATGTATGCTATGTCTTGATGAGACAACTAAATAAATGAAATGAAATTTTTAAACATAAAGTACAAATTCGAAAATTTACCAATCATTACAAGCTAGTTCCGATTGTCAAGGGGTGTACTTTATGTTGAGTGCAGGGGGAATAACTCTCTTCCCCGCTCACAGTGAACAATGGGGCTGAAGAATGAAACAAGGGGTGGTACTGCCATGGTAATGGGTCGTAAAATCTCAGCCCCGCAGGGATCAAGTGAATAGGGAAGTTTTCGCCTTTTGTCTCTGAGCATTAGAAGTCGCCTGCACCTTCGACACCTCGCCCCCAAAGTGCTTGCTACCCCAAAATTAGGCGATCCCATTATCATCAAGTGCCGAGTTAAAATGAACGAGCTATACCTGAAACTTTCCACCACACAAAAAAAAAAAAAAAAAAAAAAAGTAGAAGGAAGCTCGTTCAGTTTTTTGTCGTTTCGGATTTTTCGACGCTCTACTGTATTTCAGTTGTCCAACGGTGGTCTACTCTTCTAGTAGTTGTGAAAACACAAATTTTCCTGTGGCGGAGATCGAAAGTAACCGCCGTGTGCAGCGCGGACAGCAGCTAGACGCACTGGGAGTGACTAAGGAAGGTGCTGGAAGGTGTTCACAGGTATGTGGACCCATGCTGACTGCAGTGCATCTAACAGATGCTGGAGGGTGCATGGTGGAGGATCCGTAGAGCGAACAACACGATCGAGGTGGTCTTTTAGATGCTCAGTTGGGTTTAAGTCTGGTGAATTAGGGGGCCAGGAGAGTACTTTGAAGTTGTGCTCATCCAACCACTCTTGGACATTTCTAGCTCTGTGACACGTCGCATTGCAGTGCTGGAAAGATCCCATCCGCCCCATGGTAGACAATCAGAAAGTATGGGTGTACGTGGTCTGCAAGGATGGATTCATAACAAATTCCGTCCATAGTGCCTTCCACAGGTATGAGTGGACCTAGTTATGCACGAAAACATTCCACAGACCATAACGCTGTGCCGACCAGCTTGTGTTCTTCCAGTAATCGTTGAAGAGTGCTTGTTCTCCGATGATTCCTGCCTTATAAGCCAACGTCTATCTGTTCGATGAAGCAGCAAACGTGACTCAACGGAGAAGTCAATCCTTTGCCAATTAGCGTAGGTTCAATTCCGGTACTTCCTTGCAAATGTAAGCCTTTTCTGCCGATGTACCTTCGTTAGCATAGGTGCAGTGACCATCCGTCTACATCGGAGTCCCATACACAGTAGGGTACGGGGTAACTGTCGTTTTAGACACACTTCCAGTAGCCCCTGGTTCATTCGGCTAGTGAGTTGCTCCACTGCAGCGTGCCGATCGGCTCTCACACACCTTCGAAGCCGACGTTCACCTCTCACATCAATGGCGCGTGGTGCTCCGCAGTTTCCACGTCACTTATTCGCAATGGTGCCATTTCTCTAATCACGATACACTTTAACCACAGCGGTACGCGAACAGTTCACAAACTGCGCTGTTTCAGAAATACTTCCACCCTTGGCCCGAAAGCCGATAATCGTCCCTTTTTGCAAATCTGGTAAATCGTTCCATTTATCCATGACAGCAACGAGTGATATGTTTTCAGAATGCCTACAGCACACCTGATATACCCTTCAAGCCATCTCACGACACGTGTCTTCTTTCATTGGCTACGCGCTGTTGACGTCAAAAGTAGGAGGTGAGCACGATAATGTGACTCCACTGTATATATTTCCACTCCTTGAGAAAGAGCTGGAGCGGAATTATAGGTTTCCGGGTCAGACGGCAAACCACGCTTTAAGGAAAGCTCTCTGTAGAAGAAGGAATTCTCGCTTAATTCCAGACGATGTGTGGAACAAACGTCACACATTTTTCAAAGAGCCTAGTGGCCAGTGGATCCATTCAACAATCGGGTGCCAATGTGAAAACACAAATTTTCCGATTGCGGAAATCGAAGCACCATCCTTATGCTCCGGAGCCGAATGCTTTCCCAATTAAGCTATACCGACGGAATTTATCGCTGTAACTTTGCAGTCTTGACATGTGCTACCCCTCTCTAGTTCGTCACACAGTATATCCAGCCCATTGCCATTTCAAGAAGTTTACCTTGATCATGATGTCATTAACTCCTGCATGCACTTTTCCACTCTCCTTTCAGTAGTTCGTAGCCTCTGGATGTCTTTTTTTAATAAAGGTACATGCCTGAGATCCACATGTAAGAACTGGTTGTTAAATATTTTTCTTTTAAAACACACGTATCTGCCTATTCAAAGTAGTTTTCCTGTGCATCGATACACTTCTGCCAACGGTTTACGAGGCTGTGGATTCCATGACGATGAAACTCCAAAGTCTGCAAGAAGAGAAGGTGGCAACGACTTGACACACGGCTTGGTCGCTTGGGAAGGTCTTCTTCACGGGGAACTAGTCCAGATGCAGGAAGAGATTATAAGTGTGTGTAAGATCTGGGAAATATGGAGGGCGCAGCAGAGTTTCGTTTTTCAATTATAAGATTTGTTGAACAGTTCTTCGGGTGATATGAGGGTGTGCATTGTTGTGTAACAGAACGATTCCATACCTGTTAACCAAAACTGGTTGCTCGGTGTGGAGATGTTTGTGCATCTGCTGAATAATGGTCTCATCTGGTCAGAGACATGATTTATGAGTCAAACTGGCAACAGACTACCATTCGAGATCCAGAACTATCTTTGGGTGTGGGGATGACTTTGGACAGTGTTTAGGCGTTTCCATGGTATCCAACCACTGTGCCGATCGCTTAGTATTGTTCTGGAAGATCCAACTTTTCTTCGCAGGTTACGATCCGATGGAGGAATCTTTCCAGCTTGTTTCGCGCAAAAAACGCTCATCTTTTGTCTTATTGGCTGTTGCCAATTCGTGTGACATCCAGATTTTTCACCTTCCCCAGGGCCGCCAGGCACCGCACGACCATAGAATGATGCACATGGACTTTCGCCACAATGTTACAAATACTTTACTGGGGGGGTCAGCTTCCAGGATATTTTTCAGCTCCTTATCTGTCACAGTTACTAGTTGACGACCACAGGACGCATTCGCAAGGGATGTATCTCCTGCTTGGAGTTTGGCGAACCATCCGTTAATTCGCAGTATCGTGCCCAAACACCGCGTTAATGTGCGGGACAGCCATACTAGCGAGTTATTAGAGTTTGAACTTATACAGAGAAATTACGCGTAACTAGCCTGTCTCCATGATCTACTTTGACCGCACTCTGTGCCCTCGCGGTTGAACCTTGTCACGAAGTGAAGCAGAATTGAATTGAATGATTAGTAGTTTTAGTAAGGGAGTGCCTGACCTCAGGTCTATTACTGCCCTATTACAATTAATACGTGTTAACGTATAATACGTCGAAACTTAAACTAAGCACATTGCTATAATATGACAAAAGGGGGGGGAGGTATGTTAACCAAATTAGTCGTTTCTTCACATAAAAACATCAGAAACCATAAAGGTAATTTGCCAACTAATGATGTTAGTATTTTTTTAAAAACTCTTTTTTTTTTTTTTTTTTTTTTTGGTTGGAGGTTTAACGACCAACGTGAGCAACTCAATGGGCTATAAGCAGTCGCCCGTCCCTAATTTAGGGTCACTGGTTCCAGGGAAGGGAGAGAGCCAGTGCCGTAAGACAAACACAACATCCATGCCTCACCGGGATTCGAACCCGGACCCCTTTCGGACGAATGATCAGAGGCCATTGCCTTAGACCACTGCGCCACCGGGGCGGCTAAAAACTCTTGAAAGAATAAAACAAATGAAAAAGTAGAATTATTTCGTTGTCTTCATTGTGGCCGGTAACAGTTAATGTCAATGCTTTTAATCAATCCTTTCCATTTGTCCTGGTACAAAAGCAGATAAGCTGTCATAACAGCATATGGGACCTCTGTCAAAAATAATCAAACTTTCATTAAACAGCAGCGAAGAACCAGGATGAGGAGTTATGAGTATATTGGCATTCTCCCAATCTGGGTAATGTAAATCTTCATGAACTTCACGGGCTTCATTAATCCATTCCTAATATCATACTAATGCTGTCTTCATTAATCCATTCTTAATATCATATTTATGTTCTTTAACTCGAGTGTTCAAAAGAACGAGCTGTAGAGCCCACATACATGCAATCTGGTGTACCAACTACAGTGCTCTTTAAAGAAATGCTGTAAACTCCATATTTGGATTGTTGTTGAACTGGGTCACGATCTTTTTTGACCATTCTACTGATATTGTTGGTCTTAACACCAAAATTCATGTTAAATCACTTATGACCTTTCAGTGAAATGAAGTTTTCGGCCAAGTGACCCTTCGGCGAAATGTACCTTTCGATTAAGTGAGTTTCGGCGAACTGATTTTCGGTCAAATGATCTTTCGATCAAGTGAACGATACCCATCATCTAGGATTCAACCCCCGATCTATCTCGAACGAATGACACAAAGACAACACATATAAAAGTTGGATTTTTTTGGGGGGGGGGGCAAAAATGGAAGTTTTTAAACACCACCAGGATGTAATAAAAGTAAATGAAAAACAGAAGAAAGGATTAAAGCATTTTTTTCTAATGTAAGTCGCATTTCAACAAAACATGGCAAAAATGAAACACTTCCGGGGGATCAAAGCCCCTTGTCCACCCACTCTAAATATGCCCGCATAATACCTGGGTACCGTGTCACCATGGATTAATTTGGAAATAGAAATAGATAAAATCAACATATTTCTTATTTTATTTTTCTAAATACGTCGTTTTGCTTTAAAAGTCTTATTGGATTGAAAATCAGTTGTTTTGATGTTTGAGGGACAAACTTGTTACGCATTTTTGTTATCAACCTAAATTATGGAAATACCCATGAAAAAATCTAATTGATGGTTTAAGTGCAATGAATGGAAAACAATTTTTTTCTGAATTTCTTTGATTTTTGACCTTTCCTTAGTGGTAAGGAAGGTTTATTGCTGTTTCATAAATCTCTTTTGTCGTTTCGTTTTTTTGTATATGTCTGAGAAATTTTCTTTGTTTTGAACTGATTGTATCTGGCACGGTAATACCCAGAAGAAACCACATTTCCTCAGTCACCTGAAAATTGTTTTCTTTTTATTCTTTTAATGCTGACATCTTCCGGGAGTTACCCTGAAATCAAATTTGGGTCATTAGAATTTACTTCCCTGCTGAAAAATTACTCTCATTCTACGCGAATCTAACTACTTTCTTCTGTTAAGAGAGGTTCCATTCCTCTCGGAAGACATTCCAATCACTGTTTCCATGATATTCCCTTTCTACCAATTCCAGCTTCATTTGTTTTTCTCAAAAGAAAGCATATTAAGAAGGCCAAGAGGTCCTTGTTCAAACACACTAAAGAGAGATTAACTGTTATAGGGGGCGCTTTTGAAATTAGTTCGCTAAACAAGCCATTTGTCTTCCATGCCTCATTCAACGTGAATAACACGAAAAAAAAAAAAAAAAAAAAAAAAAGAGATGGAAGCGGAGAGTTTAGAACGTAAAAAAATGCTCATTAAAGCAATGTCTAAGTTAAATGGGGAACATTTGTACTTGCAGCTGAATAGGTGATAAATTACCTTGTATTTGTTCTACGGAAAAAATGAAGAAGGAAAGAACAAAAGAATAACGAGAGGAAGAAGTAAAAAGGAAACAGCAAGAGAGTAGAGTAGCAGTCCTGTTTGCTTGAGCGTTTCGAAGGTTTCCTTTCAGTCTGGTATGATGCCTAATAAACATAACTACTTCATGTCATTACTAAGTACAGGAAGCTTTCAGTATCATACTGACTTTGACGTATAAAGGAACTTAAGCTGTCAAAATTTTTCGTTTGATATCACTTGGCGTTTATGTCTCCTGTTTTCATAAAACATTTTCTGTATAATAGATATGGAAAGAGAGATAAACCAATCTGTCCTCCTGGAGGGACAGAATAATGAAAATTACATCGGATTTCTTAGAAGCTCAGAACATCGTCCAAAAAAAAAAAAAAAAAAAGAAGAAGAAAAGAAAGAAAGAAGGAAGGAAAAGGGGCACGCACACACTCATAGGGAATTTTCTTTTTTTCTTGAGGAAACTAGAGGGTGTGCGAAGAAGATCTATGATACAAGTGCGTCAAAGAATTTTTAAGACTAGATTTCAGCCTACGGTGGCGCCACCAGTGTAATCGCGAATGCGTTATAAACCGTGACCATCTGCTTGCTTTCTGCCAAAAGTACTGCGCAGTTGTTAAAGTTACTCAAACGAAACGGGCGTTCATTAGAGAAGTAAAATTTTTTTATGTTAAATTATTAAGATGGAACAAAGGGCTGTTATTAAATTTAACGCAAAACTTGGTAAAAGTGCCCCAGAAACGTACCAAATAAAGAAACAAGTTTACGGTGAGTTTTATTTAAGCAGATCAAATGTTGTCCTGTGGCACAAACGTTTTTTGGAAGGAAGGGAGACGCTAGATGATAAGCATACCGGAAGACCAAGTTCATCTAGGACACCTGAGATTATTGAAAAAGTGCGTGATTTCGTGGCAAACAATCGATGTGCGTCACTAAGAATGATGGAAGAGTCTTTAAACAACAACAAAGAAACGATTCGAACCATCGTGCATGAAGATTTGGGCAAAACAAAAGTCTGTGCTAAATTTGTTCCACACACGTTAACCAATGAACAAAAATCAAAGAGAAGTGCATATTGCAGAGACATCATTTCAGCCGCTGAAAATGAACCAAACTTCTTAAAATCGATTGTTACTGGTGCTGAAACATGGGGTTTTCTATATGATCCTAAAACAAAGCGACAAAGTGCGGAATGGAAGTCAAAAACTCGCAACGAGCCAAAAAAACAAGAAAAGTTCCATCGAAAATCAAAACAATGCTCATTACATTCTTCGATAGTAAGGGTATCATCCACAAAGAATTTGTTCCAACTGGACAAACAATTAATGGTGAGTTTTATTTAAATGCTTTGAAGCTTTTGATAGGCAGAATTCGTCGCATTCGTCCAGAATATTGAGATGAAAACAGTTGGTGTTTGTTGCACGATAATGCATCCAGTCACACATAGTTTCTTGTTCGTAGATTTTTGGCGAAAAATAAGGTCTGTGTGTTGAATCATCCACCGTATTCGCCTGATTTAGCACCCTGCGATTTTTCTTTGTTCCCAAAACTTAAAATGACGTTAAAAGGGTGTTATTTTGATGATATTTCGACCATACAAACAGCTTCGACACGTGCTTTGGAGGCAATTCCGCAAAGTGAACTGGAACAGGCATTTGAATCATTATTAAATCGCTGTAACAAGTGTATTGAAGCCAGAGGGACTTATTTTGAATAACAAACCAAAACAAATTATAATTTCTTGTTTCTATTTCATTTTACAGACCCAGCCTTAAAAATTCTTTGACGCACTGTGTACTTCAAAATTCCATAGTAAAGGAACTTTTTATTACATTAACGAGCAGTAATCAGCAAGGCTATAAAGAAATCTATGACAATTACAGAACCATAGCACAATCAGCCATGCAAGCAAGATTATGCTGTGTGTAATTCAAGAAAGCTTAAAACCCTATCTTCTGCCGCAGATATCACAAGAACAATCAGGTTTCGTTCCAGGCCGGGGAACAAGGGATCAACTTATGAATTTTTTTTTTTTTTTTTTGGATTGGATTGGAGGTTTAACGACCACCGTGAGCAACTCAATGGGCTATAAGCAGTCGCCCGTCTCTAATTTAGGGTCACTGGTTCCAGGGAAGGGAGAGAGCCAGTGCCGAAAGACAAACACAACATCCTTGCCTTACCGGGATTCGAACCCGGACCCCTTCGGACGAATGATCAGAGGCCATCGCTTAGACCACTGCGCCACCGGGGCGGCAACTCATGAATTTAAGACAGATGCTTGAAAAAATTCTATTAATACAATGTACCAACCATTTTGTTTTTCCTAAATTATTTAATGGGATTTGATACCGTCAAATGGCTTCGGCTCTGGAGAGTTCTTAGAGAGATGGCTGTGCCGGGGCATCTTATCTTTCTTATTACACTCACGGACAATGAAATTGGCGTAACAAGAAGGAAGAACCAGATTGAACTGAAATTTTGTGGATGTAATGATACAGATGAATGATACACATGATGGCAGAAACAGAAATGCAAGACAATTACAGAGGGATCTGTGGCACGCAATTCGATCGTCTTCAATAGCGCATCACACTGCCTCGTACGACGATACATGCTGCAATACGATCCGGCATGGAAGCGAACAGACGCCTGATGTAGTCCTGCGTCAGACTGGCCCACACGTGTTGGACGGTGTACTCCAAATCAGAATAGTGCGACACGGCGGTAGCCGGCGTTCCAACTGGTCCCTACACATGCTCGATAGGGGACATGTACGGGGCGCGGGTAGTCCATGGAAGTGTCTGGACATCACGTAGGCAGTCCTGAGCAACACGAGACGTGTGCGGGTGGGTATTATCTTCCTGGTATAGGGCACCTGGAATCTCGGCCAGGAGCGGGAGCACATGGGGCCGTAGGACCTCATCCACATACCGCTGGCCCGTCAGTGATCCACGTACCACTACTAGAGCGGATCGGCTGTGGTAGTCAATGGCTCCCCGGACCATAATGCCTGCAGTGAGGGAGGTGTGGCGCCCGATGGCGAGATTGGGATTGTGCCGTTGACCCGGGGGCCTCCACACCCGGACACGATGATCATCTGTCACCAAAACGAAGCGGCACTCGTCGCTAAACACCACACGTCGCCAGTCTGTGGCGTTCCACGTCGCTCTGGCCTGGCACCACTGCACACGGAGCCAGCGATGTTCCGGTGTTAATGGCAGTGCACGTAAGGGGCGCTGGGATCGCAGATTCGCACCCGCGAAGCGTCGGGAAATGCTTCGTGGGCACGCAGGGGCCGCTACATCTGCCTGTATGGTGGACCGGGTCCCCGTGTGATGCGATGGTGTCTGGCGCACGATCCGTCGGTTCTCTCTACCGGTGGTCCTCCTGGTAAGTCCGGAGCCGCTCCTCCATGTGGCAGTGCCGTCACGCGTCCACTGCACCCAAAACAGTCGGACGGTATGGTCAGAACGATCCTCTCTCAAAGTCCGTAAGTTGCGAAAATCGACGTCTCTGGCATCTACCTGGCATTCTTGTCACTCGGTACGCTTGCTTGCGCCGACCGGTGCTTTTCGCTTTCGTGGGGCATCGACTACACGCCGGTTAATAAGGCTGCCAGTTCGTGCTTGCAGCGCCACCACAAGGTGTGCGGTCAAGCGCACTCGTATCAAACGTGGATCATATGCATACCAGCACGCACTCTAGCTATTTGCAAAGTTTCGCGGTTGTAGCATGTTTTCTTCTAGGTGCGCAGATTTCATTGTCCGAAGGTGTAAGTCACTCTACAACGCCTCCGTCACAATTAATGGCGAAACGTTTGAAACATTCAGCGTGGGAAATGGAGTTTGCTAGGGATGCATTCTCCCACCGATACTTCATAATATATATGTAGAATGGATAATCAAGAAAGCGACGGAAAACTGGTATGGTGTGGTGTCAATAGACCTTAGGAAAATATCAAATCTACGCTATACGGATGACACCACTATAATAGCAGGTTCAGAGGAGGAGGTGGTGCAATTTCTCAAACGCGTCGAAGACTACAGCGCCGAAGCTAGTCTCAAACTAAATAGAGCCATGTGCTGCTACCTTATGGTAGTTGACAAGGCCGGAGTGCTTCCTCAAAACTTTGAACGGATACCCGATATTGCCCGAAAATCGGAAGTCATATACTATCTGGGCCCAGCATAACTAACAATGGCAATTGCGAAGACGAGATCAAAAGGAGGATCGGAATGGCCAAATCTGCCCTGGCAGGGCTTATAAAAATCTGGAAGGATCGGCACATCAGCAAAACAACTAAGCTAACGCTGGTGAAGACCCTCGTGTTCTCCATCGCGACTTACTGTTCTGAAACACGGGCCTTAATGTCGCAGACGAATTGAGGTGTTTGGAATGATCTGCTACAGAAGCATGCTGAGAATATCCTTGGTTGTGCATAGAACTAATGCATCAATCTTGAGTGAGCTCGGCGTAGACGCCCACAAGCGATTTCTTCCCACAATCCAACGACATACACTAATTTTCTTCGGCCACATCATCTGGCGGGACGGTTTACGAAAACTTTGTATTCAGGAAATGTCAACGGCAGAAGAACGAGACGACGTCCCCCTGACAGATTCATTGATCAAATAAAATAAAAACTCTCACAAATCTATCATTGCAGAAATCATGAGTTTTCTGCAACTGACAGATTTGTGAGTTATCTTTGCATGCACCTGTGCAAAACAAACCTACGCAGAAAACCGTGCCGGAACACCTGCAAGGTCAGTCACATGATGATACGTCGTTACAATGCTACGCCAGTTCATTTTTGTAATAGACGGCGCAGAGTTCAGATGTATTTCTGTAACCCAGTATGGATTTAAAACTGAAGCAAAGAGCAGCTTTAAAATTTTGCGTGCGTTTGAATAAAACCGCTACAGAAACGCACGAAGTGATTAAAATAGCCTATAAGGAACATGCCTTGACCCGTGCAATAGGTTTAGACTGGCACTAGAAAGTTGTGATTGGTAAAGAGTGTCTGGAAGATGCTCAACCTTCCTGTCATCGAAGACGGAGGTTAATACCTATATCTTCGACATCAACGACGGAGGTTAATACCAATATCTTCTATATCAACAGCGGAGGTTAATACCAATATCTTCGACATCAACGACGGAGGTTGATACCAATATCTTCGACATCAACGACTGAGGTTAATACCAATATCTTCGACATCAACGACTGAGGTTAATACCAATATCTTCGACATCAACGACGGAGGTTAATACCAATATCTTCCACGTCAACGACGGAGGTTAATACCAATATCTTCGACACCAGCGACTGAGGTTAATACCAATATCTTCGACATCAGCGACAGAGGTTCATTTGTAATATATATATCTTTGACATCAATGACGGAGGTTAATACCAATATCTTGGACATCAACGACGGAGGTTAATACCAATATCTTCGACATCAGCGACGGAGGTTTAATACCAATACCATCGAGGCACTCCTGCGGGAAGGCCGCCTTATGACTATTGAGGAGGTTGTTAATGTCATGCAGATGTCCTTGGTTCTGTTGATGACAGTGTGAGAAGCATGTCGGGGTACCGAAACGTCGCTGCAAAGTGGATTCCCCACTTGCTCATGGATGAACCCAAGGCAAATCGTGTTATCACTTGTCGACAATGGAAGTGCCGGCTACGAGGTGAGCATTACGTTTAGGATCGAGTCGTCACATGTGATGAAACATTTTTTCCCCATTTCGATCCAGAAACAAAACGCCGCCCCTGTGGCTCAGTAGTTTAAGCGATGACTTCTGGTCATTCGTCCGAGATGGGTCCAGGTTCTACTCCCGATGAGGCATGGATACCAATATCTTCGACATCAACGACGGAGGTTAATACCAATATCTTCGACATCAGCGACATAGGTTAATACCAATATCTTCGACATCAGCGGCAGAGGTTAATACCAATATATTCGACATCAACGACCGAGGTTAATACCAATATCTTCGACACCAGCGACAGAGGTTAATACCAATATCTTCGACATCAGCGACAGAGGTTAATACCAATATCTTCGACATCAACGACAGAGGTTTATACCAATATCTTCGACATCAACGACGGAGGTTAATACCAATATCTTCCACATCAACGACGGAGGTTAATACCAATATCTTCCACATCAACGACGGAGGTTAATACCAATATCAATATCTTCGACACCAGCGACAGAAGTTAATACCAATATCTTCGACATCAGCGACAGAGGTTGATTTGTAATATATGTATCTTCGACATCAACGACGGAGGTTAATACCAATATCTTGGACATCAACGACGGAGGTTAATACCAATATCTTCGACATCAGCGACGGAGGTTAATACCAATACCATCGAGGCACTCCTGCGGGAAGGCTGCCTTATGACCATTGAGGAGGTTGCTAATGTCATGCAGATGCCCTTGGTTCTGTTGACGACAGTGTGAGAAACATGTTGGTGTACCAAAACGTCGCTGCAAAGTGGATTCCCCACTTGCTTACGGATGAACCCAAGGCAAATCGTGTGATTACTTGTCGCCAATAGAAGCGACGGCTACGAGGTGAGCATTACGTTTTGGATCGAGTCGTCCCATGTGATGCAACATTCCCCTCCCCCCATTTCGATCCAGAAACAAAGCGCCGCTCTTGTGGCGCAGTATTTTAAGCGATGGCTTCTGGTCATTCGTCCGAGATGGGTCCGGGTTCTACTCCCGATGAGGCATGGATGTTGTGTTTGTCCTACGGCGCTGCTTCTCTCTCTCTCTTCCCTGGAACCATGGGCCCTAAATTAGAGACGGACGGTTGCTTATAGCACATTGAGTTAAACCTCCTTTCAAAAAAAAAAAAAAAAAAAAAAATAGAGCACATAATAGAAACACCCACAGAGTCCTTAATCCAAGAAAGCAAAAGTTCAAGCAAGTGCAAGGAATGTCATGCACCTGGTTTTCTTCGATATAAAGGGAATTGTGTATCACCATGTTGTTCCACAATGGAAAATTCTTACCGGTGCCTATTATTATGAAGTTCTCAGAGGTCCTCTAAAGAAAGGTTTCACAAAAATGCCCAGAAAATGCACAGACCGCTTGGGTTTTGTATCAAGATAATGCCATCGTGCTTTGCTTACCCAGCAGGTTATCTAAGATCTGGGCATCGAAATGATGGCGCACCCTACGTATTCATCGCACTGGCGCCGTTGTAACGTACCAGGAGATGTGACGTACCTGCCAGCAGGACGCACACGACATAAAGGCACATAGCAATCAGAATAAACGTCCGCGTAGCTCAACTGGTAGAGTGACTTATTCCGGAGTGAGGGGATCCGGGTTCGAATATTGGCGTGGACAGAAATGACGGAGAAATTTACTTCGTTATAATGGCGCCCGAAATATCCGGATGACCCGACCGTTCAAAATCTCGCATTGGTGTGATGTTATTTCCACACCGCGAGATAGGAAAAATCAGAGAATCCCTTCTACAGCGCTTCGAAAAATAAATGTGTGTGACGTTGCATTCCACACACCAGATTGACTGGGAGTTCTCAAGTGCACGTTCTACAGTGGATGGCTGCCTGCAACGATTCATGATCACGGCGGACCCGTGGGCCATGCCCCCGGCCCTCTTTCGGGGAGGGGAGATGTGACGTACCTGCCAGCAGGACGCACACGACATAAAGGCAGATAGAAATCAGAATAAAACGTCCGCGTAGCTCAACTGGTAGAGTGACTTATTCCGGAATGAGGGGATCCGGGTTCGAATCCTGGCGTGAAGAGAAATGACGGAGAAATTTACTTCGTTATACCGTGTCACTTCCACCTGTTTTCAAAAAAGAAAAAAATATTCGTGAGCGTCGGTTTGCATCAAATACTGAACTGAACAGTGTTGTGTTGGGTATCCTGAAGCACATGTCGAGGAAGGGCTTCGAACACACCTACCGGAAATCAATAGAAAGGTGGAATCGATGCATTCAGATACAAGGAGAATTCTTCGAAAATATGTAAGTGTAAGTATGTTTACTGCATTACACTTCGGCCCCATGTAAAATCAGTCTCGTTATCAGCCTCTTTACTTTTTGAACGATTCTCATGTATATATACAGTCGAGTCAAATTATTGTGACAGCCTCCTACTTTTGACGTCAACAGCGCGTAGCCAATGAAAGAAGGCGCGTAACGTAAGCTGGCTTGGAGGGTACATAAGGCGTGCTGTATGCATTCTGAAAACATATCACACGTTGCTGTCATGGATAAAAAAAGCGATTTATCAGGTTTGCAGAAAGGGATGATTATCGGCTTTCGGGCCAAGGGTGGAAGTATTTCTGAAATAGTGCAGTTTGTGAACTGTTTGCGTGCCGCTGTGGTTAAAGTGTATCGTGATTAGAGAAATGGCACCATTGCGAATAAGTGACGTGAAAACTGCGGAGCACCACGTGCCATTGATATAAGAGGTGAACGTCTGCTGCGAAGGTGCGTGAGGACCAGTCGACAAGTTACAGTGGAGCAACTCACTGGTCGAATGAGCCACGCACTACTGAAAGTGTATCTAAAACGGCAGTTTAGCGAACTCTGCTGCGTATGGGGCTCCGATGCAGACGGATGGTCACTGCACCAATGCTAACAAAGGTACATCGGCAGAAAAAGCTTACATTTGCACGGCAGTATCGGAATTGAACCTCCGCTGATTGGCAAAGGATTGTCTTCTCCGATGAGTCATGTTTTCTGCTTCATCGAACAGATGAACGTTGGCGTATAAGGCGAGAAACATCAGATAACAAACACTCTTCAACGACTGCTAGAAGAACACAAGCTGGTAGGGGCAGCGTTATAGTCTGGGGAATGTTTTCGTGGCATTCCCTGAGTCCACTCATAATTGTGGAAGGCACTATGGACCGAATTCGTTATGAATCCATCCTTGCAGACCACATACACCCATACATGCTGATTGTCTTCCCTGGGGCGGATGGGATCTTCCAGCACGACAATGCGACGTATCACACAGCTAGAAAAATCCGAGATTGGTTGGAAGAGCACGATGAAGACTTCAAAGTACTTTACTTTCACCCTAATTCCCCAGACGTAAACCCAAGTGAACATCTGTGGGACCACCTTGATCGTGTTTTTCGCTCTACGGATCCTCCACCACGCACCCTCCAGGAGCTGTCAGATGCATTGCAGTCAGCATGGCTCCACATTCCCGTGAACACCTTCCAGCACCTTATTGAGTCACTCCCAGCCCGTCTAGCTGCTGTCCACGCTGCACACGTCGGTTACTCTGGATA
Source organism: Macrothele yani (assembly GCA_039090855.1). Classification (NCBI taxonomy): domain Eukaryota; kingdom Metazoa; phylum Arthropoda; class Arachnida; order Araneae; family Macrothelidae; genus Macrothele; species Macrothele yani. Next base: position 111,751,118 of record CM076998.1, read on the forward strand.
TTAGCTGGTGGTCACAATATTGCGGCCCAACCGTGTCTTTTACCGTTATTAATCTCACCGGAAAAATGAGTTCGGTGAAGGCATCCTAAACGAGTTAACTCCCAGCCTACATAACGTACTATGAAGGCGGTATTTTTATGTTTTTATCTTGCATCACTATTTCGAAACATCATATGATCTTCTGCAATCTGCAAATAATAAATACCACTATTCATTTCTAATGTTAAGTAACTACCTGTTTCCCGCTGTAGAATGACATCATATTCATGTGTTTCCCAGTATGACGGTTTAGTTAAGCATCACGAGAAATTTCATTAATCCGTTTACCGATGACGAGTTTGAGTCTATATAGTAGGATTTCAGATTCCAGAGAGAAACCTCACAGGACGCATTTAATGAAACTTCAATGATAGTCATAATGTACCCATCCATTGAGGCTGAGTTTAAAAGTATAGCTTTGAATTCTACACCTATTGAAATTACTTGGTGTTCTGCTTCAATTGAGAAAAGTAATCAGCAAACAACATCAAGTGGTGCATGTCATATAAGAACTACATCTGATGAGGTGTTAAGTGTTCTTGTCATTCCACAGTATGTAGAAAAAGAAAGCAATCAAAATCAGAACAATATGGTTTTTGATAATTTAGATCTCCTTGAATGCTGGATATTATGTAATAATAAAAAAGTTCCAGAAGAAATTTATAAAACGAATTTTAAAGATGGGCAGTTAGATTATAATAGATGTTATTCTGAATTATTAGCAGCTGGATTAAATACTCATAATACTGAAAGTGGATGTCTTATAAGTTATGTAAATTATGCGAGATTGTATCCAATCTTTTATTTTAATTTATCTAATCATCCAGAGTATACTAATATTTCGAATTTAAGACTAGAATTTAACTGGAGATTAGGATCGAATCCAGGTAAACCATATAGATTTTATTTCATCGTGAATGAAAGAAAAAGAGGATCACTTAATATGGCTAATAAGGAATTTAAAACTTTAAAAACTTTAGATTAAATAAATGAATTGGTACCCTTTTGGTTCATCTTATGAAGAATTTGGAATTGGACCACCTGGACCTCCTGGAAATGGATTTAAATTAACAGATGATGGTAATTATGATATGGAAGAAAAAAAATTTAAAAATTGTAAAGAACCTATAGATGAACATGATGTTACTACAAGAGAATATGTTTTAAAACAAATGAGAGAGAATAATCTGGAAGTTAAAAGTGAAATAGAAAAAAATATTAATGGTAGTTTTTCAGATTTTGTTCAAGAAACTGCTGTAAGAATAAGAGATTTAGATGCTGTACTTAAAGGTGAATTAAGTAATTTGGATCAAAAATATTTACATATTCAAGATGGGAATGTGATTAATGCAAAAGGTAAAAGAATAGGAAATGTTGCTGATCCTACAGCAGATAAGAATGCAGTGAATAAGAGGTATTTAGAAAACAATGTTTTAATTTTAAAAGATGAAAAGTTTGATGTTCAAAATAAAAGAGTAGTGAATATTCCATCTCCTCAGGATATGTATGACGTAGTTAATAAAAATTATGTGGATAATCAAAAATTTTATGCAACAATTCAAGAAGATCAAAAAGCATATAATACTCGTGGTGCTATGCGTTATTGGGAACCAGTCGTTTTTATGAAATTTAGTAGCAATCTCCTTGACAGAAATATGAAACTGAGTGAAAATATGGATATGAAAATTACATTTTATTTACGTCCTAATTATACTAATGGGAAATCAGAAGTTTTAATTACACTTGGGGAGAATATATTATTTAATGGTGATGCCTACACCGATAAACCTTTAATACTCTTTGCATCAGGAAAACAGAATGATGAATTAAGTATACAAGTCATGTCTTATTTAGAATTAAACATTTTTAAACCTTACTTAGAAATTGAAAAAATAACATTCCATTTATAAAAATACATTCTATGTAAATGGATAGACTAATTAGGAGCAGTATTAATTGGGATTCATTTTCTAAAGATAATGAACTTTCAGAAGATATAATTAGAAGTGTAAAAGATGCAGTAAATTGGGATTTAATATCAGAATATCAAAAATTATCTGAAGATTTTATTTCAGAATTTCGTGATAAAGTGAACTGGGATAAAATTTCTCAATATCAGATTCTTTCTGAATATTTTATGAATAACAATGAATTAAACTGGTCTTTGATTTCTCAATATCAAACACTTTCTGAGGGTTTTATATTAATGAATATTGATAAATTAGATATGAGAAGAATTTCTATGTATCAGAAATTAAGTAATGATTTTATAAAAGAAAACTTTCGATTCTTAGACATGTCAGTAATTCCAATAAAACAAAAATTAAGTGAAGAAACTATAGATTTTCTTAGTGATTTTATTGATTGGAAAGAAGTTACAAGAAATCAAGAATTAACAGAAGATTTTATTATGAAATATAAAGATAAAATTAACTGGTGTGATATTGTTATCAATAGAAAATTCTCTGATGATTTTATAAATGTAAACTATAAAAAACTTGTTGTGTATCTACTTGCAAAGATATGTCATAAAATTTAAATATTTTTTAATCTTCCTACACTTTTTATCTTCCTATAAGGGGTATCCATTTTGGGTACCCCTTTTTTTAATGCATTTTTAAAAAGGACTTTGCAAAGTACCAATTCAAAGTAGTTTGTTTTACAACTTTTCTATTCATCACTGAAACCATCATTTCATCACTTTTAAAATCAAAGCTATTCAAAGTTCAAAATGATTGCAATTGTTCAAAAATGTTCACAAAAATGACTTAAAATGTGTGTTTTTATGATGCTCTAGTTTGATGAAAAACAGAGTAAAAACTTCAATTTTCAAAAATCTGATGTTTTTGACTATTTTATGCTAAAAATCAATGATTTTTAATGAAAATATGGTGTTTTTGTTCATAAAAAGCCTTAAAATGTTCGTGATTATTGAGGTCTGAAAAATCAAAAAACGCCTGATTTTGAGGTTTTGTAGTATATGATGTGTCCCATAGTATGGGACATATACTACTAGTGGTCTAAGCGATGGCCTCTGATCATTCGTCCGAAAGCGGTCCGGGTTCAAATCCCGGTGAGGCATGGATATTGTGTTTGTCTTACGGCACTGGCTCTTTCTCTTCCCTGGAACCAGTGACCCTAAATTGGGGACGGGCGACTGCTTATAGCCCATTGAGTTGCTCACGGTGATCGTTAAACCTTCATTCAAAAAAAAAAAATTCACAAGATAAAATTATCTTAAAAGTTTATTTCAAACCACTGTGAAATGTTCTTCATATATTTGAATAGATCTCGTCGAGAGCTTTAAAACGATACCACGCACAGTCGTGTTACGCTCACGGTTGCCGAGATAGACTGAGTCAAACGCAGCGGCACACCCAGAAGTATTGCACCATCTCTCTGCACACAGGGAGCAAGGGGAGCTATAACGAAGTAAATTTCTCCGTCATTTTTGTCCACGCCGGGGCTAGAACCCGGGTCCCCTCATTCCGGAATAAGTCACTCTACCAATTGAGCTACGCGGGCGTTCTTTCTGACTGCTATCTGCTTTTATGTCGTGCGCGTCCTGCTGGCAGGTACGTCACATCTCCCCCCTCCGAAAGAGGGCTGGGGGCATGGCCCACGAATCAGCCGTGTCCATGAATCGTTGCAGGCAGCCATCCGCTGTAGAACGTGCACTTGAGAACTCCCAGTCAATCTCGTGTGTGGAATGCAACATCACACCTTTGCGAGATTTTGAACGGCCGGGTCATCCGGAAAGTTTGGGCGCCATTATAACGAAGTAAATCTCTCCGTCATTTCTGTCCACGCTGGGGCTCGAACCCGGGTCCCCTCATTCCGGAATAAGTCACTCTACCAATTGAGCTACGTGGACGTTCGTTCTGACTGCTATCTGCCTTTATGTCGTGTGCGTCCTGCTGGCAGGTACGTCACAGAGCGCTGCGTGCACAATGTATTGCGCAGTACGCGAATTGGACTCCATGCTGTTTACGAATATTCTAACAGGATTAGTGTGCGGCACGTATTTTTAACGCTATAATGATTTTAATTGGCACCTATTTTTGTCACAGGCTGTCGGCCGTAAGTCGCCCCATACTATCCGCGAAGTTAGACGTAGCCCTACGTCTAAATGCCTATTTGAGGCAAAGCAATTTTACACATTACGTAAAAAATAAACAACACCTGACATATTTACGTAAAAAATAAACAACAAAGATAACACCAAATTTTCCGTTGTAATGAGCACGGCTTTTGAATGCTTTCAGACGTGAATACAATTTTTCAAAATTATTAAAAGTCAATGAAACCGGTTTGGAAAAAAAGATCAACCGGATTTCTACGATCGATTTTATATTCAGAAATAGAAACAGCTACTTTCTTCCACCAGCGGCAAAAAAACTATGTTACAAAAATTAGCACAAAAAGTTTTTCATACAAGAAGTATCAGAGAGAAAGAGATTTTCAAATCGAACAGTTAAAGAGGAAATATAGAGCGAAACGATTACGCAAAATTCTTCTAGCAGAAGAATTTTGCGTAATCGAAAAGTTGAAAATAGGCGAAAAGTATTCTTCATTGCAAAAGCAAGCCTCAGGAAAAAGAAATTATCAAATACATCACGCGGAAGCAGATATAATGAGGAAAACGTTTTTGACCTTTATGCCCCTAGCGGGGAAAGCTGTACATTATTTAAAGAGGCTCATTCTCCCTATATTTATTGTAGCGAATGACATACAGTAAAACATAAATTTCTCACAAGGGTTTTTAGAAGCGAGGATACAACTGCAAACATAAGTACACAAACACCACCTGGTGACAAGGCTATGAACTACAAAACTCCTCAAATACAAATCTGAAGTGTTCCACAAGGTAATTGGTATCCTGCGTTAAAAGAGTTCTTTTCTAAATCGCACATTTAGAAGCAGAGATATTAAGAAAAACGGACTAACAACCCGTAACAGCGAAATTTTGCATTATTTTGGAAAGAAAATACACACAAAGAGATTCCATGGTTAGTAATATCTGACCGAAAAATAATTTTTTCTGTCAGGGTTTTAGTCTCGCAGATATTGCTGTTAACGGAAACGAGAGCTTACGCCCTCTAGTGGCACATTGTGCGTTAAGAAAAATTTGAAATTATATGAGAAACATTTTGCACCGGAAACGCACTCCAACAAAGAAAGAATTTTTCAAATCGGACTCAAATATATCGACAAAAATAAGATATACATCTGTGCAACCTGGCGGAAAAAACTATGCACTACTTTAAGCAGGAGATCTCCTCAAAAGGTTTTCCCACGTCACTGGTATCTGTCCAGGAAAGAATTTTTTCATTCAGAGATACAAACTTTGCTACAAATACTTTAGAAGCAGAAATAAACACTTACGCCCAAGTTTTGTCAAACCATCCTTTACCAAAAATCAGAAATCATATGCATAACATTTTCTATGAGGACCTGTATCCGATGCTGTACGCCCCTAGCGGAAAATCTATGCATTACTTGAAAAAAGAAATTAAGCCTGCAAATGGCATCGAAAGAAGGAAATAATTTTTTCAATCGGATATTTAGAAGCAAATGCAGGCAATAAAATGTATTTTGAATTCGATATCATCTGCAAGGTTTTTTTTTTCATGATCTGTATTTTTTAGTGGTGAAGTTGTGCATCGAAAACAAACGGAATGCAAAGATTCTTACATTTCAAGTTTTCCAATACAAAAAGAACTTTTCAAAATGAACTAATAGTTGCAGAGATATGGTGCCCACAGATGAGCGGACGGACGGACAAAGTGATAACGTAAGCACGATATTTTTTTACAAAGGACGTGCTAAAAAAACTACAACATTATATTATTATACGTGGTGCAATAGATTATGTCAATTACAAATATAAGGTTGTAGAGACACGTAGTAAAGGTACACCTGCAAGATGCAACTCCAAAATAGGATGGACGTATCGGTTTTACAAACTTATCGTCAATATGGAATGTGACCCTTCGGAATGTAACGCAAAAGTCACATTCGGAATAAGATGTCCAGCGAGTGGTAAAGCAATGATCGCCACTAGCGGATGAGATCCATTTTGAGTTCTCAGAGGGTTTGGGAAGGGGGATAGCGGCCAACATTACCTGTTTCTAGGACGTCCCACACATAGCGAATGATATTGAAGTCTGAAGAAAATGTAAGCTACTTCATTCATTGTACACTGATGTGCCATTGAATTAGAGATAGCACAAGTTATGCAAAAGATATCTATCGCGCATGCGGCGCCGAAACTGCGGTTAAATACAGCCATCGCCTACAACTTCAGCAGTAGTGATTGATTACAGGCGCGATGGGTAAAACGCGTGATTTGGATGTTTTGGCAGGGGCAGGTTGTAGATGCCCGCAGGATAGGTCACTCCATCCCTGAAGTCGTCCACACTAGGGCTTTCCCGTTTTAGAGTGTCCAGAGTGTTTCGGGAATATGAAAATTCTGGCAAAAGAACCAGCTCCCGAATAAAATGCAGAGGTGTACCAGCCTTTACAGATTGTGGTGTACGCCATTTGGGCCGCATTGTTAGAACTAATAGGCACCAGACAATATCAGAAATCACCTCCTACTTGAACAGTGGATCAAGCCGCTATGCCATCGCAAAAATAGTGCAACGTACTCTTAAACGTCTAGTGTTCGTGAGCTCCCGGCCTACAATAGTCCCACTGTTAATAGCACGACACCAGTATCAACGTCATGCCTGGACACTGACACTGGACCACAAAAGACTGGAAGTAGATAGCATGGTGTGCTGAATCCAGATTTAAACTTCATCGAGCCGATAGGAGAGTGCGGATCTGGCGTCAACTTTATGAGGTCATGAACCCTTCATGTCAAGTTATTACACTACAGGCTGGAGATGGCTCAGTGAACGTCTGGGTTGTCACCAACTGGAATGCTTTGAGACTTTTCGTACATGTACAGTCGATTTAGAGTCCCGACATATGTGGACGTCTTAGGTGACCATATGCACCCAAGAAGCCAGAGAAGTGTGTGAATTGATCCATGTCTGAGAGGTTTCATCAGGTGGCACAAAAGAATAGCGAGAGGTGTTCTAAAATAAGTAAGAAAGTGGCGGTACAAGAGTTTTGCAGTAACTTGATGCACCAGAAAGGGAACATCATTCAAATAAACCAGAAAAGGAAGGCAAGGGGACGCCGAAGAAGAAACAATTAACCCATAAGAATTCACGAGGGACGGGTAAGCTGATTCACGAGGGACGTTGAAGCTGAATATGAAGCAACCGGAGTTGGGCGCGATGTAAGGGAGTGTCAGCAAGAGAGGGGTCGATTTGGGAAAGAGACTTCCAGCGGAAAGAAGCATCTACAAGTTGGGATACCTGTACCACGCAACTGGCGAACCAGGTGGAGAAGCACAAGTACGGTGAAGAGGGAGAACGGAGTGCAGAAGAGTAAAAGAGAGGTTCCGCAAGCAGATCATTAGTTGAGGTAGGTGGGAGACGGACGGGACATAAGGAATGCCAGAGGGAAAAGAAGGTGCGATAAGTATCGGGAAAGTGATCCGGAATGAGGGGGAACAGATCCATACGGAAGAAAGTAGCGAGAGTGAGAAACGGACTGCGAGGGAAAAGTAAAGTATCAACAATAGTAATCGATGAAATCTGAGGATGAGAAAAAGAACGGAGAAAGGTCTGAAGATGAATAGCATTAGATTTTTGAAAAAGATCTGGGAGGGCAAGACCTTCAAAGGACAGAGGAAGGACGAGAGTAGAACGATGAACCCAGTGAACTTTATTCCAGATGAAATCAGTAATCAAACGTTGAGCGGATTGGAGAAAAATGGGCGAGGGAAAATAAGCGAACCACGAATGTGTCAGAATGGGAAGAAGAAAGGAAGAAACCAGATGTGCTCTGCTAAAAAAGGACAAAAAAGGTTTGAACCGGCAAAAAGGAGCAAGACGGCGATTGAGCTGCTGAACCAAAGGAATCCATGTGGCATCAGCAACCGCCACGGGATTTCCAACGTACACACCAAGAAGTTTAATGACCGAGGATGACCAACGGGCACCCCAAGGGCGATCACCGTGTGCCACCCACGATCCGGCCCACAGACCGACAGATTTAGACAAATTAAGTTCGGAACCGGAAATTGAAGCATACTCACGATAAGCAGAAAGGACAACACCGAAAGAACGTTCAGTGCGAAGAAAGAGAGTGAGGTCATCAGCATATGCAGACAACACTATGCAGTAGTGACGAGTAGGAGCAATACTGCGAGGAATCACAGAAAACAAACGAGAACGCAGACAAATTAAGAAAGGTTCAAATGCAAGCGTAAAAAGTTAACCCGAAAGGGAACAACCCTGCCGGATCCCGTTGTCAAAAAGGATGGTAGCTGTCATGAATGTGGAAGTGCGAATACGGAAAGAAGAGTGAGAGTAAAGATTAATAAGAGCTTGACAGAAAGGAGTAGGAAAGCCAAAATGACGAAGAACAGCAAAGATGTAAGAATGATTAATGGAGTCAAAAGCTTGTTTCTGATCAATATTAAAAATTGCGAGAGGTTCGGAAAGATGGGAAGCAAGAAAATATAAGTTGCGAGTGGTGGAAATGTTGGTAGTAATCGAACGGGAGGGAATAGTGTAAGTTTGATCGGGGTGGATTAAATGCTGCAAGACGGGATTGAGGCGAAAAGCGAGAATTTTAGCAAATGTTTTGTAGTCAGTATTAAGAATAGAGATAGGACGCCAGTTAGAAAAAAGACCAAGGTTTCCGATTTTGGGGATGAGACGGAGAATAGCAAAAGTGAAATCAGAAGACTGAAAATTTGAAGAAGTAAAAACTGCATTAAAACATGCAACCAGAAGCGGGAGGAGAGAAGGAAGAAACTTCTTATAAAATGAGAGCGGAAGACCGTCCGCGCCAGGGGAAGAACGGTCATTCAGATTGGAAATTGCAGAGCGGACTTCAGAAGGAGAGATAGGAGAAACAAGAGAATAAAAAAAACAATGTGGAACTTGAGGGAGGACATGAAGAAGAGGGGAGGTATCTGCAGGAGAAAGGAGTCGGTGTTGAAAACGATCAGAATAATGGGAAAAAGTAAGTTCACAGGTACGATAAGGGTCGGTAACTGTAGATCCGTCAGGTAGTGAAAGAAAGGAAATTGTGTTGCTTTTATCATGATACTCCTCAAGGGACTTCAAACTAGAAAAGGGGTCGTCGTGAAACCGCAAGTGAGTGAATTTCAGACGAGTAAGGGCTGATGAAGCAAAAGTAAACAGAATATGACGAAGTTGAGCTTGAAACACGGGAAAAGAAGGATCAGAAGGAGAAATAGTCTGCAATTTACGACGGAGAACATCAATATCTTGAAAGCGAGAAGTACGGGAAGAGAAAGAAAACTGTCGTGCGAAAGAAATAATCGAAATTTTCGTGGAAAACCACAGAGCCACTGGTTCGTCAGACGGAGAAAGTTGTTGCACAGAAGACGAGATCATAGAGCGAATTTCAGCAGAGAAAACAGGATCAGTTAAAACTGAATCGTCGAGCGACCAGACTGGGGAAGGGGGAACAGAGGAAGAATGCAAAAAAGTTTTAAAAGAACGGGGCGATGATCTGACGAAACGGAAGGATGATGAGTAATTGCAACTAGAGAGGAATGAAGAAAACTGGAAACATAGAATCTATCTAGGCTTGCTGCGACACAGCGTGAAGCAACCGGGGGAACCAGGAAAATTCCTTGGACCGGGGATGGAGGGAACGGAATGCATCAATCAAATCAAAATTAACAACGAGTTGAGTGAGATTGGAAACAAGGTCGGAACGGCTTTCGGTTGAACCATCTCGGCCAAAACCAGGTTGTAAAGTGCAATTGAAATCGCCTGCAACAATGACTGTATCATTTGGATGGAGGGTCGAAAGGATAGAAGAAAGATGTTGGAGGAGAGTTTCTGCATCCGTAGCAGATTGCGGAATATGGATATTGAAAACATGAATACGTTTAGAACAAAAACAAAAAGAAATATGTTGAAAAGAACCCAGCAGACTCTGTGACTCAACAAGATCAGAAAGGGAAGAATGAAAACGTACATGAAATGCTATAGCGGTACCAGACCTGAGATGGGTCCGGTAATTATGATAAAAAATGTACGGCCAGCGTCTCCAGCGGGAACACCCGGCATCCAAGGAACAGTTCGTCTCCTGGAGGAAGAGGATATTAGCCCCTTGGTAACGAACGTCCTCGAAAACCAAAGCATTCGCCGCAGAAGACGCAAGCCCTCTACAATTAAAGCTAAGTAGTGTTAACAAGGACATCACTGGTAGGTTGCATCCAGCCTTCCAGTTCAGCCCTCAAAAACTTGAGTAGGTAGCCCAGACGGCGAGCATATTGCTCAGTCCCGCCAGGCAAAGTAACATTAGTTATAAATGCATGGAGCTGGTTTAGCTGTGCAATCATTTCAGGCAGCAAGTGAAGCTTACTCTTAATGCAAGGTAGTGTGATCAACTTCGCCTTACGCGGGCGAGTGGTCAATGCATACAGATCAGATAAGGTAAGAGGGTGCAAAGGCACCGCAAGTTCTTCAAACATAGTAGAAATGTCAAGAAGTGTAGGAGAAGGAGAATCATCGTCAGAGTCAACCATTGCAGTGTCATCAGGATCAGGGGCGACCGTGTCCATAACATCATCATCCTGGAGACATGCGAATCGGTTCGAAACTAGTAATTCAGAATTTGGCTCATGATGGCTAGGTGAACCCGAGGTAGAATGGGCTGTTTTCTTGGACCGTAGACGTTGAGATGAACGGGAAGAGCGAGTAGAAACACCAGGTGAGCTGGGGCGTTTACGCTGTGATTTAGGTGCAGACACTTCCAGCGATGGAAAATCCTCATTGGAGGGCTCCAAACCATCCAGTACGACGACAGGAACCGGGAGGGAAGGAACGACTGGAGAAACAGCAGGCAAAATTGATGAAGGTAGAATGTGAGCAGGTGCCTCAGCGGCCTGCACAACATCCGCAGGGGCAGCGGCCACCGGAACTGTAGTAGCTAATGAAGAATCAGATCTAGCACCAGGAATAGGATGAGAACAAGCAGAAGTGAGATGACCTTCCCCTTTACAGCGGAAGCACTGAACCCCTGCAAAAAGATTAAAAATGTACGTCCGGGTATCAGTGAGTAATTCCAGAGTTGCAGGGCGTTCCGCAATTGACTGAGAAGTTGGAAAAATAACCCGGTACTGGCGGCGTCCACCCTGCACATGTTTCAGGGGGGAATCACGGGCTGTAGCTGGAAGAATCTTGGTCACCCCCACAACACGACCCATCGTGTTGAGGGCATCAATCAACAGAGAATCAGGAACAGCCGTTGGTACAGGAGAGAGGGTCACCGTAACTACACTGTAAAAAAAATACTGTAGATTTTACGGTTTTAAACCGTTTTCCAGGGTGCCAACACAAAACCGTAAAATCTACAGTTTTATGCCGTGTTGGAGAAAAGCTATAGCTTTGCTTCAACACAATCAATACATTCGTTCTAGCCAAATTTTTGTGTTTTCGTGATTATTTGGACTGTGACTCGGTCCAGCCAAATTCTGTGCTGTTTTCTTCATTAAATGCAATGTTGGAGCAAAGTTATAGCTTTGCTCCAATACGGCATAAAACTAGATTTTACGGTTTTGTGTTGGCACCCTGGAAAACGGTTTAAAACCGTAAAATCTACGATGTTTTTTTTACAGTGTAGTCTTTGGGCTGCAGCGACAGGTTGTAGATGAAAGGACCCAATATCAACCCCATGAACTATAATTAAATCTACTGCTTGCTGGTGGGTGAAGTGAACAACCACCCCTCCACCCAAGCGAATAATGGACACAATGCTTTCTGCTGGAACGACTTTCAACACAGCATGCAGATACTGGGGGAGGGGGTGTCACGCAAAGCAGGAATGAAAACACTTAATAATAAGGCAGACGACAATTGCTTACCTTGCGGTGAATCACTTGGAAGAATAATTTTCAACGCCGAAGCTACACGTTTGAAATGTATTGCAGAATCACTAGAAATATATGAGGTACTTCCCACAGCTTGTGCGAACGACGTTGAAGTAGAACTAGCAGAACCAGGAATATTAGACGCAGCCGGCACACGGGTGGCCAGAAGCACAGTCTCTGGAAGTCCAGCAGCACTAGTCGACGCAACATTCTCCGAAGAAGACACAGAACTATGAAGCGAAGACGTATCAGCAATCGACGAAGCAGCTGTAGACGACAGTGACTTATTCACAGTGGTAGTGGACATTCTCGACCACTGGCCCACCAAAACTCATGCGTCGTAACTGACGACACACGAAAATTAAAAAAACAAAAAATGAGCACCCACTCGGCACTCAGCCTCACTGCTCGTGAAGCGAGGGTACGAAACACTGCAACCAAAACACAAAACGACGAAATACCACAAAAAGAACAAGTAAACAAACGAACGTTGACTTCTACGCAGGAGCCGAAAAAAATGCGACTTGTCTGTTCAACGACCACTGCGCCACCGGGGCGGCCCTTTAGGGACGTTTTAGATTCTGGTATGTCTAAATACCATTAAATGTTAAATAGCACTTATTTATCCTTAATGGTTCAGAGACCGATGAGCATGGAACATCAAAGAATATAACTTACAGTATTTATTTGTGTCCTGTTGTCGAAGTACACCAGCATACACAATTTTCCCTTTTCACAGAGATTCGTAGTTGTCGCAATATCACATTCGTGAATCAGACTGTTTCAATAGATTGCATCAACATTGCAATCAGTAAATAAATAAATAAATAAATAAATAGGATTTTCACATTGCAATCAGTATAAATTGTCGTAGCATTATCACGCATTAATCATACCATTACCACTACTATTATACTCATTATACTCTCGATATTGTTTTTAATTTACCTTTGACCCTCTCTCGGTGTTGCCAAAACGTATGGGAGATTCGGTTCGAGGAAGTGATGTTCCTTTAAGATCGAAAATCTAAAGAAGTAACAAAATTTGCATAAGAATAGAAACTTAAATGGAAGGTTAGATATTTTTGTTTGTTTGGCGGTTTAACGCGCACCGTGAAATTCAATAGGCTATGAGCAGTCGCCCACCCTTAATTTTTGGCCATTGGCTCCTGTGATAGCCAGTGCAGTTAGTCTGGCGCACTACTTATGGCTCTTCCGGGACTCGAACCTGTGCCCACTCGGACAAGCTGTCAGGGGCCAGCGCTTAGACAACTGCGCGATTGGGGCGGCTTTAAAGTTATACGTTGTCTGTCGTCCTGTTACAATTACAGTTACTGTGGTATTCTATTATGAAACTTTTGCAGTTCAAAATACCTACGAAAGTTAGGTAAACATTGAGAAACATATTGACTTGTTTATTTTTCATTTTTACGTATTTATTTATGTATTGTTTGCAGATTGCCGACCATTTTGAACAGCGGAGACTGATTTGTTTATACATTTCAGGTAAGGGTAAGAAAGAACCACAGCTATACACAAGTCTTATTTGAGACTAGAACCTAATCTCGTACTGTGAGAACTCAGTGCTCTGACCATTTGGCTACCTAACGACCAGAAGTCGATTCCAGGTATTACAAAAAGGCCAAAACGCTGCGCAATAGGGGAAAAGGAAGTCAAATTAAATTAGCAGAGCTCTGCTGTACAAAGTTGAGCTGCCTCCGTAATGCAAATATACTATATATATGCATCTATCTGGAAGCTATCCGTAATCTCAGGTTACGAAGGAATCTAAAAAAAGATGACACGGCTGAGACATTACGTAGTTAACTTCCCTTGATTAAAACCCATTAGCACTCAGGCACAACGAACCAACGGTAATTTTTCCAATTACTGCCACTAAGCCATAAATTTAGAAAATATCCTCCATCTTCTCAAGTTAAAAGGAAATGTTTTTCATTTTGCAACACAGAAGTTCTAATCAATAATTGCTCTCACCGTCTAGAAGCTATGGAACGTGCTCACTTTGCCAGCTGGTTCACTTAAATCTGAAAAGAAAACCCAGCTACGGTCAGAGTTAAGCGTCATTACAGTTATAATTCATTCGGGAATAATCAGTTTAAGTTAGTTCTTGGAGGTCATCGAAATGGGACATACAGGATCGTATCAGAATAATATGACCACCCCCGGAATCGCAGTGTACCTGCCCAGGTTCTTCACGGAGTGCACGTGACAAGATCGAGCACACGGAGATATAAGCGGCCAGCCAGGACAGATGAGACGTAGTGCGTTACGTGAGCCCAATGGGAAATGGTAGTGATTTGACGGACGTTCAAAAAGGAATGATCATCGGCTATTGCACTAATGGTGGAAGCATCTCAGGAACAGCAGACTTCGTGGGCTGTTCACCAGGTGCTGTAGTTAGGGTGAACCAAAAATGGACCGTTGGCACACCGAGTACCTCCCGACGTCATAACTGTGGAGGCTATCGACCCCAGAGGAAAATGTTGCCTTCTCCGACGAAACAAGGTTTCTACTCCACAGAAGTGACGGGAGGTGGTGGATATGACGTCATACACACGAGAACCAACACCCGGACACGCTTGTCGGTCAAGTACAGGCCGGCGGTGGCAGTGCGCATGTCTGGGGGATGTTTCTCTGGTATGGCCTGGAACCGCTGGTACCACTGGATTGGTCCCTGAACACCTGTCCATTATCACTGACCACATGCATCCCTTCATGTTGGGCGTTTACCCTGGTGGTGATGTTGTCTACTACCAGGTCACCTCGCTAAGGGGTACGTGACTGGTTCCAGGAAATGTCTCCCTTCCCCCTTGGCAAACAAAATCACCCGACCTCAATCCCATATAGCAATTGTGGGACCAGTTGGATCGACAGGTTCGACGTGTCGACCCACAAATACGTCATCTCCGAGACCACCCTGCTCTACTGCAGTCCGAATGGGCACGCGTGCCTCGGGCAACCTTATAAGGCCTCATTACGTCCATGCCACGCCGTCTCGCTGCTGTCATCCAGGTCAAGGGTGGTTATTCCTATTATTAGGAAGGTGATCATATTATTATGATACGACTGCGTACTGCGTATATGTGTTACCATGCTGCCAGCTCCTCAAAAATAAATTTCCCATCCAGAACAGAGGACCTAATCCGGAATTCTGACGATGGATGTTAACGACTTCACATCCCAGATCAATTCATTTCAAGTAATTTAAGTATACGAATCTGAACAAACATCATTGGTGTGCTGTTCAGCGGATTCAGAGCCCCCTCGTAACAACAGCAGCTTGATATAGGGATAATCAGTTCTTCAGATAACGTCATCTTGATAACGTCAAGAATAAATCTTCGTAAATACACTATCTACCAACAAGTAATTGGACACCTGTGATAGGAAAGGAAAACGAAGTTTATTCACCTTCAATAGTTGGTGGAGCCTCTACGAGGGGCGATTACAGCTGCGACCCTCCGGGGCATACTATCAACCAGATGTTGTACGACGGCTAGCGGTATTTTCTTCCAGAAGACAGGTCAGTTCCTTCACCGATTTCGGACGGTGGGGGCACCCCTTAAGTAGACGCTTCAACTCGTCCCAGAGGTGCTCGATAGGGTTAAGGTCCGGGCTCTGCGCAGGCCAATCCATTCGATTAACCCCATTGTCACCATACCAAGCCATGGTGGACCTCGCAACATGACAGGTGGCATTTTCATCCTGAAAGTAACATGGGTCCACCCCGTAAAACTGCCACAACGTAGGAAGCGCATGGTCATCCAAAATGGTGCAGTTGGTCTCGGCGTTGAGTCTACCAGGAATTGGGGCCAAGGGTCCCGTGCCATACCAGGAGAAACTTCCCCCGCCGCCGAACTTCACAGTTGGCACAATACATTCCGGCAGGAGGCGTTCTGTAGGCAGACGCAAAACCCAGACCCTTCCATCCGAACGGTAGAGGATTAACCTTGATTCGTCGCTCCAGAGAACCTGTTTTCACTGTTCAACGGTCCATTGTCGACGTTCTTTGCACCACGTTAGCGGAGCAGCGCTATTGGACTTGGTGATCAAAGGCTTGTGGGCGGCAGCACGTCCATGATAACCGAGGAGATGGGCTTCCTTAGGGATGGTATTCATCGAAAGAACACTCCCGGATGCCTGTTGAAACTCCTCGCGGATGTGGTCCATCGATTTGGTGCGGTTCTTCCGAATTTCTCTGGCCAGCACCCGTCGGTCTCTAACTCCCAGTTTTGTGGGTCTGCCGGGTTGGGGCACATTCCGACAGTCACCTCTCATCTTCCATTTGCCAATCACGTAGGCCACTGTCGATTTTGGGTACTTCAACTAGCTGGATATGTCACGTACGGATCGGCCATTTCTGTGATACCCGACGATTACACCTTTTTCGAAATCAGAGAGCTCCGAACTGCGTGGCATCTTGCACGCGATTGGTTGCGTTGTTGTTTCCCACACGATATTAAACGACTGCGGCCGTGACGTGTATCAGGACAGCAGATATCCTCGATTGCAGGGGTGTCCAATCAGGAAAACCTACCGAATAACATATTGGGCCGCCCTTGGCCTTCAAAACAGCCTCGATTCGATGCGGCATGAATTCAACGAAGTCCAGATATCGTTCTACATGTACAGTAGTGGCCAAAACTGTGGAAACCTTTCGGAAATAGTGTATTTTTGAGGTTTGATGGCTCACAACACCACTTCTTTTATGAGTAATACCATAAAATTATATATCAATGGAAAGATAGTTTCATCAAAAATGTAATGCAACAAAGTTTGCTCAATTATCTGTATTCTATGAAAAGGTATAGTCAAATAACCAGAAAAAGGAAGCATAACTTGCTTTAGTTGATATGAAGTAGCTTTCTTTCATCTGAAGGTAGCCAATGAGCATGAGTGTTTAGAGAGCCAATTAGGTGTCATCTTGTTTTGGCAATGAGCTATTCAGATCACAGTAGTAGGATTCAGCTATTGATGTCATGTATTGCAGCTGAGAGGGGGACATTTGCCATTGTGTAATGTGATTGCTATCAAGTCTTTGTGTGTGTGTGTGTGTGTTGTTTCATTTAGTGAGCTTGTAAAACGTAATAACATTAAAGATATGCCGCAAAGAATTGACTGGCAACCCAGAAAGCGATGTAAAATAGCACTTTTAAGTGAAAAAGGCTTCAGTTTTGAAGAAATTAGAAGAAAAATTCGTGGAAACTTAGCCAAAGGTGGCATTTCTGAATTTTTGAAGAGGTATAAGGAGACTCAGTCAATACAAAACTAGACTGGTGAAGGCAGGAAAAGGCGTACAACAGCAAGTGATGATAGAAGAATTAAAAGACTGTGCCTAGGTGACAGAAGAAATCATCTGGGTGTATATACAAGATGAAATGGTGCAATGCAATGTGAAGTTGAGTGCAAGGACTGTTCAGCGCAGACTACAGGAATTTGGTCTAAAAGCTAGAATTCCACAAAAAAAGCCATTTTTATCTCTCAAACGAAGGTTGAAAAGATTAAACTGGGCTAAAACCCATGTTAACTGGACAGCGGGAACAATGGGACAGTGTTATTTGGAGTGATGAGACTAAAATCTCCATGTTTGGTAGTGATGGCATAAACTACGTAAGGAGAAGAATCGTAGAAGATTTGCATCCTGATGGCATTGCATGTACCGTGAAACACCCAGTTAGTGTTATGACCTGGGGTTGTATGGCATCAAAAGATGTGGGCAGAATTTTCGTGATTAATGGGGAATATAAATGGCCAAAAATACATTAATGAAATACTTGAGCCCAAACTGAAGATTTCCGCACGTGATCTTTTCCAAGCTAATGAATCATTTATATTTCAACAGGATTTAACTCCATGTCATGTTGCTGTTGTGTGCGAAAAGTGGTTTCAAAATAATCATATTTCACTGCTGGAATGGCCTGGGAATAGCCCAGACCTTAACCCCATCGAAAATCTATGGAGCCGACTAAAGAAACTTGTTAGTCAGAAGCAACCCAGCAATAAAACCCAATTAATAGAAGCAATAACTGAATCTTGGTTTCACATTATAACAGCTGCAGAACTAAAAAACTTGGTTCACTCCATGGGAAGGCGTTGTAAGGCCGTGATTAACGCTAAAGATTACCCAACTAAGTATCAACTGACATGGTGAGAATTTTTGTATATCTCATTTTTTCTATGTTTTTCAATTTTCTTCTTTATAACTGCTGTTCTAATACAAAATCCTTCATAAAAATTATTGTATTACATTCTTGATGAAATTATCTTTCCATTGATATATAATTTTATGGTATTACTCCAAAAAAAGTGGTGTTATGAGCCATCAAACTTCAATAATACACTATATCCAAATGTTTCCACAATTTTGGCCACTACTGTATGTTCATGAAACGGATGTGATGGCGTCCGTCAACAGCCAAATATTCGCCAAAGAAGGATATCTGTAACCAATGACTTTCTCAATCTCATCGTGTTCCTCTTTTATTTGGGAGTTTAACAACCACTTTGAGCAGCTCAATGGGCTTATAAGCATTCGCCCGTCCCTGATTCTGAGGCCGATCGTTTTTTACTTGGGGCTGTTAGGATGAATACCGTCTTAACACGATTTTAATTATATTAAAATATTAAACATGTATACATTAAAATACTCTAAAACACACTAGCACTTTCAAGGCGACAGTCACCCATCATCAGGGGCGATCGGATTTCCCAAACCGTTCAGTATAAATATTACCAGTGCACCATAACAAGAATTGACGTCAAAGAATCTTGCGATATACGCGCCATCTATACCGGCGATAAACCCCGATCAAAGCGACACCACATCACAAATAGAAAACATGCTTACAGTTGCAATATTAAACATTAAAGTCTAAAAAGGTATGTAGTTCTGAGGATTGTCCAACACGTGTAGACAAAAAACATCTCCAAATATCAGGTAGATCCCAAAGGCAATTATCAGTACTGCAACATTCTTTGAACGCAGAAATGAATAAACTCTCAGTCACCAGTAGCATGTGTGTAGAGGCTGGGGTTTTCAAAATGTTGGCATTGTCCTAATCTGGGATTAAATCTTCCGAACCAATGCATTTGGTAAGCGCTGTACATATATGGCTTGATTTAAAACTACATTGCTGGCCACCCAAAATGCAACACCAAGAAGGACACGAGATAGCAAAGCCAGATTTACTGAACACATAACAACAGATATGAAGATGAAACGATTGAGCTTACAGGCCCGTGCGACTTACGGAACACGCCGACATCAATAGTTCGTGTGGCCCCCATGGCTGGCAATGACGGCCGCTACACGCTGCGGCATCGAACGAAAGAGGCTTTGGATGTGGGCTTGGTGTATGTCGGTCCAGGCTGCTTCCACACGTTGCCACAGTTCATCAGGCGTAGCCACGGGTGGTGCTTTCCGGGCCACTCGGTTGCCAATCAGCGACCAGACGTGTTCGATGAGCGACATATCGACATATCGGGAGAACAGGCAGGCTACGGCAGCAGTGACACCTGGTGGGCAGTGAAGAATTGTTGCACGATGCGTGCCACGTGAGGGTGCGCATTGTCCTGCTGAAACGTGGCCGCTGGCAGGTCCTGCAGGTAGGGGAGGACTACAGGCTCCAAAACGTCGAAGATGGTACGGTGGCTGTTGAGTGTACCGGCGATGCGTACCAGAGGGGTGCGGGTGTCATATCCAATTGCGCCCCAAACCATAATGCCAAGCGACGGACCGGTATGGCGATGCATAATGCCGGCGTCATACAGTCTCTCGCCGCGGTCAAACGCGGATCCGACCATCGTGGTGTTGCAGGCTGAAGCGGGATTCGTTGGAAAAGACAATGGCGCTCCATTCCGTAGTCCAGGTGCGGCGTTCAACGGCCCTCTGCCGCCGCACTCGCCGGTTGTGTAATGTCAGTGGTAATCGGAGCAAAGGGCGCCGTGCGACAAGTCCCTGCTCCTGCAAACGACGTCGAACGGTACGTGCTGACACAGGTTGTTGCGCAACACACCCTAATTGCTGCGCTAACGTTCGTGATGTGGCGGTGCGAGCCGTCAATGCCCGCCGCACAACATACTGGTCCTCTTGTTCGGTGGTGTGCCGCGGCTGCGGCAATCGCTCACGTCGGTCCGTCCGTCCCTCCTGCATCCACCGAATCCGTACTCGCTTCACTGTGGCTGGATGTCGTCCCACGCGGGCGCCGATGTCTCGGTGCGATAACCCGCTGTCGCGATAAGCCACTATTCGTCCTCTGTCGAACTCCGAAACGTGCTGGAATGACTGCCGTATTCTTCGACGAGGCATCAGGAAGCTTCCCACGCACATGCCCGGCAGCACAACACTCTTCCACTACTTAGACCCCGCTTTCTGTGCTCCCTTCTTATAGTGCTTCTCGGTGGCGTGCCGGGCGCACATGATTTGCGTATGCCCTGCAATGCTAATCGTTTTTCATGTCCTCTCGCGGGTGACGCATGCTGCGAATTTCAGGCCAAACGGATGCTTCCTTCTTGGTGTTGCATTTTGGGTGGCCAGCAGTGTATATTTATGTTCCTGCAGCCTGAGGCACAGTTTCCGCTGAGTGGAGCCTATGTAATAGTTAATACACTCATGCGATTCCTTGTCCAATAGTGGGATATAATAAACACCTCACGTCTATGAATCATCAGTTCTTGGTAGGTCTTTCCTCAAAACGGATGAAAGGTTGTTAACCTCCACGCCAAAATGTAGCCGGTATTTGGAACAAATTTTAGACATTAAAGAGGTAAAGCCAGGCAGGAAATCCATTTTTCCAACAAACGTTTTAACAACATGTGGACCACCGACCAAAGTAGATGGACGTCGACGGGAGGCATAAACACGACGAAATTTTTTACAAACAACCTGTCGGGGTGGCTAAATCAATAATAAAAACGAGTTGGCTAAATCAAAAATGAAATTGATTTCCTGATTAAGGAAAAACCTAGTGGAGGAGGAATGTGTGAAAGCTGTATGAATTAAAGAGTAAAGCCCAGCAACTTTATGTTGCATAAAATGAAAAGGAGGCAATTGGGATTAAGGAACCAGGGGCAGAAGGCTTACGATAAACCGAAAAAGATACGTGATTCGAAATTGGGTGCCTGTGAGTGTAAAAATCTAGAAAAGGGATTACACATTTAGACTTAAGTTGTACCGTGAGCCTGATAGTATTAAGTGTGCAACTTATTTTTCGACCCCTAACCGCAAGTTGACTTCAATGGTAATGAAATATTTATAGTTGAAATTAAGAATATTTATTTATGTACAGTATTTAAATGTTGAATCCTAACATAGGTAATATTTAGTGAGACATAAAAACGGCAATGAAGCAAATGGAGCAACACGTATTGCGCTCACCTTACTCCGGTTTCAATCCTTCTGGCTTGCAATCGATCATGCTTCTTGTCTGGTGCTGTACCACGTCATTGAAGATGTTCCGCGTTCAAACTTCGACACAAATACGAACATCTGCACAATTCTACAAGAAGGGGGTGAGGAGTTAAAATAATTTTGAGATCACTGTCAAGATAAGATTACGTTGACGCGGCCAGAATTTTAACAGGTGAAACATTTCGCTTTTCTATGCCAAGCTGCTATGAAGTATCCAGATTAAAAGATTTAAAACTTAAAAAAAAAAAATGTTAAAAGAAGTCAACTAAAAGATGACTGAAAACAAGAATAGAAGAACACAAGAGAAATTGGAAAAAAGGTGAGCAACGAACATCTCTTATTACATATTGCATTAATAATAATTCTATCCCCTTGTGGGAAAATGCAAAAATATATACTACACACAACACACATAGAAATATATTGTATTCTGAGTCCGTTGTGATAGAAAAAACCAGAGGATTTAACTGCAATGAACAAGCACCCCCGGTGGCGCAGTGGTCTAAGGCGTTGGCCACTGATCATTCGTCCGTAAGGGGTCCGGGTTCGAATCCCGGTCAGGCATGGATGTTGTGTTTGTCTTACGGCACTGGCTCTCTCCCTTCCCTGGAACCAGTGACCCTAAATTAGGGACGGGCGACTGCTTATAGCCCATTGAGTTGCTCACGGTGGTCGTAAAACCTCCAATCAAAAAAAAAAAAAAACAAGCACCAATTGAATTGCCGTTTGCCTGGCGATACATAATAACAAAAGAAAAAGAAACTGAAGAAAAGTATATAAAAACTAAATTTGTTGAAAATATCTCAACCAACAACGATTATCAATGAAATTACAGGAAAAAACACCAGATGGTGCAACAATAGCAAAAAGTTGTAAATCACATGATTACCTACGCACGGATACAGGACCAATGAGCGATGAATCGACTGGTGACAAGGAGGTAGTCAGCACAATAAAAGCATACGGATGTCTCATACAACTGACCGCTGCAGATGGGCACAGTATTGCCAGAAACATGTTCGGACGATCGAGGAATGACTTGTTGACTTCTTTTAACATTTTTTAAAGTTTTAAATCTTTTAATCTGGATACTTCATAGCAGCTTGGCATAGAACAGCGAAATGTTCCACCTGTTAAAATTCTGGCCGCGTCAACGTAATCTTATCTTGACAGTGATCTCAAAATTATTTTAACTCATCACCCCCTTCTTGTAGAATTGTGCAGATGTTCGCATTTGTGTCGAAGTTTGAACGCGGAATATCTTCAATGACGTGGTACAGCACCAGACAAGAAGCATGATCGATTGCAAGCCAGAAGGATTGAAACCGGAGTAAGGTGAACGCAATACGTGTTGCTCCATTTGCTTCATTGCCGTTTTTATGTCTCACTAAATATAACCTATGTTAGGATTCAACATTTAAATACTGTACATAAATAAATATTCTTAATTTCAACTATAAATATTTCATTACCATTGAAGCCAACTTGTCTATTCGAAACTCATACAACGTGTGTAACAGTATTATAAAGGATCTTGTCCTAATATGCATTGCCTATCTCCCACGTAATTTGGTGTTCAGGTGTATGTATGTATAGAGTGAACTTCTACTAAGACATGACAGGGTTTTGTCGTAATCGAAGCATTTTTACGTACGATATGACGCATAAGGGCGATGTAATGGATCCCGCTCCAGTGTCCTGACCTTTGACCCCATTTCACCCATTTTAAACAGGGTTTCTTTCCAGGTTGTCCCTTACCACATACTAAAATTTCATCAAAATCGAACTATTTTTACGCGAGTTATTGTGCAGTGGAAATTTAAAATTAAGAAAAGTCGAAAAGAATGTTAAAATCAATTCTGCATATTATCAAAATAATGTTGTAACGCCTATATTTAAAGAGGAAATTTCTTTATCCACAGAACCTTCAAAGAATAGAGCTCCATCAGGATAAGGCTACCATTCTTACAGCAACTGTACCACTCTATCTCTTGAAAAAAAAAGAAAAAGAAAGAGACGGTATATAACTTTTGCTCATTTTCCTTCGAAGTCCCCTGATGTATCACCAATGGACTATTGTACCTTCGGACTGCTAAGAAGAACGCTCAGATCTAAAGAGTAATTGGACTATGGAAAGCAGTGGAAGAGAAGTGGAATACTACCAATTTTAAGAAATGTTCTGTTATCTGGGAAATCTAGATGTGGGTTCATAGTCCAGAGGAAGAGCTATCAATCAGATGGAATATTTATTAATAAGAAAGAAATAGTTTTACTTTAAACATTAATTACATTGCCGAAAAATCGTTCTAAAAACGTGTAAACATCCTCTCTAGCTGCCGTTGCCTTCGAACATGAACCATTTGTTCCCGCTCACACGAAGACCACTGACTACTTGTTTTGTTATTTGTGAAGCACTCACTGTACACTCTCGATACAGCTTTTCTTATATACTTACTGTTTCTGAGACTCGTGCACCTGCCGGTCTAGTGTCTACTAAAGGCCTTTCCCATATTACCTCTTTCTACGCTTTGTGCACTTCTGAATCATCCTCACTAAGCAGCTTATAAAGATATCTCAGCGTCATAGCTGCGTGGGTAAGTAGGGATGGCACGTGTTTCATTGTTATTGGGTGTTCCTAATAATTTGCTACTTCAGTGTACAGGAGTTGGACAGAATAAAGTGAAAACCTAGGAAAAAATGGTTTTACGTACCTAATATGGTATGGGACCACCTTTCGCATTCAAAGCCGCCTGAATCGTCCTTGGAACGGATCTACAAGTCCTGGGTAGTGGTTAGTGGGATGTCACACCATTCTTCACGCAGAAACTGCTCCAGGTAATTGAGAGATGTAGGAGAAGGATAACTGAATCTTACTCTTTTTTCCAACACAGAACTCAGTGGCTCGATGATGTTTAAGTCTGGTGATTGGGAAGCCAAGGAAGGTATGAAAGTTCGTCCTCATGTTTGCCAAACCATGATTAGACATTACGAGCTCTGTCAATTGGGGCGTTATCATTCTGATAGATGGCATCCCCTACAGGATATATGGCATCCCCTTAGCCATCGGATGGGCGTGGTCAGCCAAAATGGTTTCATACGCCCTGCCAGTCATCCGTTCTTTCAAGGTGATCAGGAGACCTGCTGAAAACCACGATATGACCACCCACAGCATGACAGAACTACACCATGCTGCACTGTTGGGAGCATACAGTCTGGGTTGTACGCTTTTGACGGTGTTCTCCACACATAAACAGGTCCTGCGGTGCGGAATAGTGTGAATGCGGATTCATCCGACCACATTACACGCTTCCATGCATCGGCAGTCATCGTTGTATGCTCCTGGCTCCCCTGTCGTCGCATTTTTGCATTCACCCGGGTCACCAGAAGTTTTGCAATATCAGCTCTGCTATGAATATGTTATTTATGCAGTTCCCTGCGTACTTCTTTCGTTGATACTGGGGTCTGGAGATGCAGATTTAGCTCCGCACGAATTTTTGGCGTCGTGGTCTTCTCATTACGGATAATAATCTTCTTTAATGCTCTCCTGTCTTTACCAGTCAGGGTCGTTTTCCGGCCTCTCTTGTGTTTCCCAGACGAGGTTTTGCCACGAACACGTTATGCTGTCATGGCGCTAGATACAGTAGCTCCCGATACCCCTATTACACAAGCGGCTGTTGTCACGGAAGCACGAACTAACCGGCCACCAACAATTAGCCCTCTTTCAAAGTCCGTTAGGTCGCTCATTTCGTCGTCACCCTGAAAGACATTTTGCAACAAGACACTTTAAAGCACTTAAACAGGAGCTGGAGGTTCTAAATAAAGTTATTGCAACCAAAAGGGCCGCCCCGGTGGCGCAGTGGTCTAAGCGATGGCCTCTGATCATTCGTCCAAAAGGGGTCCGGGTTCGAATTCCGGTGAGGCATGGATGTTGTGTTTGTCTTACGGCACTGTTTTTCTCCCTTCCCTGGAACCAATGACCCTAAATTAGGGACAGGCGACTACTTATAGCCCACTGAGTTGCTCACGGTGGTCGTTAAACCTCCAATCAAAAAACAAAATCAAAAGGTTGGGGATACTTTGCGTAGTGCGATGTACGCAGCTGCATTAAAAGTCACATCTCTGAGCATGGTGTTCACATTATTCTGTCCAACTTCTGTATATATATATAAAACCTTGATTTCAAAACCTGATGTATGATTTTCTTTCGCATTCTGTTCCTCCCTTTTATGGTCATTTAACGTCACTTGCGTTGTCTGAAAATGTATCTCAACAATGGAAGTTTTTAACTTATGTAAATCGACGCCATTTAAGAATCCCATATGCCATAGTGGGGTTCGTCTGGGATGGAGAAGGATCCAGAGGGATCGATAAAGTTAAAATTCATTTGAATAATTATGCATACAACAACAAGAAATGAAACTTAAAGCGACGTTCGCGCGCACACGAAGCGGTCGACGTTTTAGGAATTGCCGTTTAAATAATTATAGTGTTTAGCACAACGAAAACAATAACTGATTTTTTGAAAAATCTGGCGGCTTAGGACGATAAACAAATTTTGATTGCTTTGGACTAAGGCAGATCAGACTTCGTTTTTGGTTTTCCTTGGTGTAATATTATAGTTAACCGTGCTTCGTGTTACTTTATACAATATCGTCTTAAAATAAATAAATACCGCAGCAATAAGTTAAAAACGTCAGATTCTAATGTATTAAAAGCTCTCCGTAAATTAATATTTGAAACCGTGGGAGATTGAAGTAACAGAAAATGACTCCGAGCCTCCGAAAGATTTGATTTTTCGCTGGAATCGACAGAATGCTTTAGGGAAAAGAAACATGGGATACGAAATTTATTAGGAAATTATGTTTATCCATCAGAAACATGAGGAATTGCGATGCCCTCCGCGGAAACACGAGATTGTCCATGAGTAAAACATGAACATCAGTTTCAACAGCAGGTGATTGATCTGTCACCTTGTAACGTACCAGGAGATGTGACGTACCTGCCAGAAGGACGCACACGCCATAAAGGCAGATAGGAATCAGAATAAAACGTCCGCGTAGCTCAATTGGTAGAGTGACTTATTCCGGAATGAGGGGACCCGGGTTCGAATCCCGCGTAGACCCAAAATGACGGAGAAATTCACTTCGTTATAATGGCGCCCGAACTATGCGGATGACCCGACCGTTCAAAATCTCGCAATGGTGTGATGTTATTTCCACACCGCGAGATAGGAAAAATAAGAGAATCCCTTCTCCAGCACTTCAAAAAAAAAAAAAAAAAAAAAAAATAAGGGGTAGATGATGTAACGTACCAGGAGATGTGACGTACCTGCCAGAAGGACGCACACGACATAAAGGCAGATAGGAATCAGAATAAAACGTCCGCGTAGCTCAATTGGTAAAGTGACTTATTCCAGAATGAGGGGATCCGGGTTCGAATCCTGGCGTGTACAAAAATGACGGAGAAATTCACTTCGTTAAAGCCTCAGTACATGACTTACAATATCTGCCATCTAAGTGTCAACTGGAGCTGCAAGCTCCACAGGAAATGGTTGAACCAAAGTTTTATACAAAAGCCGTTCCATAAAAACAGAGGGTAGTTTTTTTTAGGCAATAGTGCGAAGAGGAAAAATAACTACGCAGACGACTAACTGAATTAAATGAATTAGGAAAGCGCCCATGGCAACAGTTGTTTGTCGTGGCTGACGATTCTGGTTTTGTTTTTGCCCAGTTGTTTAAGGTACGTCTGCATTTCGCCATACAGCTATGGAGGTGAGTGATTCAGAGTTAAGAAGTGAAATGCGTTGTGCGTTAAAGGTTTGCTAGCTATCGTTTGGGTAAAACGGCTCCAGAAACAGTTGATTTAATGAATAAAGCTTACAAAGACAAATGTTTGGGTGAGTCAACGATTTTTAGATGGCACCATGTTTTCGAAAAAGGGCGTTTGTCGGCAGACCTCTTTCTTAGGTCTGGTTGACCTGAAAGATTTGTAACGGAGTGTATTGTTAACACTGTTTGGGCAATCCTGCAAGAAGATCGACCAATGATGTGTAAAGACATAGCGGCGTCAACTAATATTTCAAAAACGTCGGCATTCCGCATTCTAAGCGCCAGGTTACTGCTGCATCGTGTGTGTACCAGATGGGTACCTCATCACCTGACGAGAGAATGATTGTTAGCCAGAATTCAGGTGTGTTACGAGTGGAAACAAATGATTGCAAAGGATCCAAATTTTCTAAACACAGTAATAACTGTCGATGAAGCATAGACCCACTATTTCGACCCCCTCACGAAGCGCGCAACGAGTATCTGGAAACAAACGGGTTCGCCTTCTCCAAAAAAGTCCGCCAAACCAAATCATCTGGGAAGGTGATGATGATAATTTTCTTTCATCATAAAGTGTGGTCTACCAGTATGCCGTTCCTCCACAAATTACTGTCAATGCTAAGTATTGCATTTCAATCTTGAAGCGTCTGCGACGATACATATCGATCAAGCGACCGGAACTGGTGTGCAAGTAGATCCTACACCATGATAACGCTCGCCCATATGTGGTTGCTTGTGTTCAACAGTTTCTTGTGAAATGCAGTATTGAAATTATGCCACAGCCTTCCTACAGTCCTGAACTCGCCCTGAGCGATTTCTGGTTGTTACCAACAATGAAGGAGAAGTTCTGTGGCGCAACATTCAACACAGATGCTGACGTTATTCAAGTTGTATAGGGGTCGCTAAAGCAGCTTGCACAAAATGCCTTCGCCGTATGCTTTGAACAGTGGCGTGAACGATCCGACCGTTGCATTTAATCTGAGGGAAGATACTTTGTGAAAGAATAACATATATTTTCTGTACCTATATTTCTTCATTTTGTGTGATTTTACTCGAAGTTTTTATGGAATGGCCGTTGTATGATAATTTGATAGACCCATAGTTTTATTAAATGACTGCTGGTTATCTACTGAAGAAAAAGCTGCTGAACTGGGTTACCTGTAAGTCTGACACCACTGTGTCATCAACGAGTGAGTGCACGGAAGCAACAACTGAAAACTTTAGTAGAGTGTGGTACAATCGGCAACTCGTCGGTGTGATCAGCTTCAGTGTCTGAAGTACTCGCGACAACATCGTCCAAAGAAGACATCTTACAATTGTAATTTGTGTTTGAGTCGGTTCAGCATTTAGAACAAACTTGTGTACAAGCATTTTCCAAGTGTCCCAATGTTCCGCAATTGGGACACGACCGAGATGGACACTGAGGAGCAACCTGGACTTCTTGGTCTCACCTCCCGCAGTTTGTGTCGTATCTACATGTGCAATTACTCCTTACACCTGCCTATTTGCAGAAAATTCAGGACCTGCTTGGTTTTCTGAATTCGGACAATCCTTGTGCCCGTGTAAACATGCTGCAGTCCCTTTAGAGTATGGTGCTGATTCGGCATTCGAGTAAAGATTTAACCTCACCCCTCTAAGGCTGCAAAAAATTTTCTCATTGGATATACCAGTAGGAACAAGCCTGACATATACTGTTCATATACCGTCCTCGACGGGGGTGATAGTCTCATTAACGTCCTTGTAAACCCGCAAGCGGTTTGCAAGATACACTGCTGGACAATTGCTAAGGACGGATAAAAAACGGCTATATAGCGCATAAAAAAGTAACTGTGGTTGGATGCCAAGTGAAATAAAATAATGTCAGAATGCCAGGACATTACAAGAAAGACAATTTATTGTGCTCTGAAATCCAGAAGGCTTTGGAACGTGTTCAAGGGACAAACAGGCCATTTTGTGCAGAATACGTAAACGTGAAAAAAATGCAATTACCGTCCGCAGGCGTTCCGGCGTAAGATATCAATACGGGATATGGCCACCATGGAGGGCGATGTAAGATTCCACACGTCGTGTCATGCTTTGCACAACATTATCAAGCAGCTGTTGGGGTAATTTATCCCATTCCTCTGTCAGTGCACGGATGTGGGTGACCTTGTTTATTGGAGGGCATTGGCGACCAGCAAGACTCCTCCCCAAAGCATCCCACACATTTTCAATGGGATTCAGATCTGGAGAACGTGCTGGCCATACGAGGCGTTGAATATCCTCGCTCTCAAGACACTCCTGGACAGCGACTGTTCGATGACATGTTGCGTTGTCGTCCATGAAAATGAATCTATCACCGACAGCACCACAGAACATGCGAACATGAGGTAGCAGAACATCATTAATGTATCGTTGGCCAGTCATAGTCCCAGTTGGAAGCACATAGAGGGACGTATGGCCATTGATCATGATGCCAGCCCATACCATGACACTACATGTCGGATATCGGTCCCTTTCCTGTATGTTTGCTGGACAATATGCAGTACCACTATAACGCCAGATCAGTTGTCGTCGACAATCAGACGATAGACTGTATCTACTCTCATCTGAGAAGAGGACAGCAGACCAGTCGTTATCAGTCCAATTGCGATGTTGATGGCACCATTGCAAACGGGTGGTACGGTGAAATCTTGACAATGGGATGCACACAACAGGACGGCGGGCGTATAGTCCTCCTTCATGCAAACGTCTGGCGACAGTTTTTCGGGAGATCCGCTTGCCAGTAGCAGCCATAAACTGATTTGCTACCTCACTAGCTGTGCTGCGCCGGTGTCTTTTTGTTGATAGAACTATGTACCGATCTTCTGCAGGTGTCGTACTGCGAACACGACCTCCCCCGTGACGTTTGCTACACTCTCCATTTGTTTGAAACGATTTCCGAAGCCTTGAAACAACACTGTGGCTGACGTCGAACTCCCTGGCAACATCTGTTATTTTTCGCCCTTCTTCAATCTTGCCAATAATAGGGCCCCGCTTAAAATCATGTAGGTGATGTCGGGAAGACATACTGAAAATTGCAAGTTCGTCAATTGATTCTTTCCCTTTCAACTTTGCGTTTGAACAACAACGGTCAATACGCGTCAAATCCTTTATATCTCTTATCAGCGCTATGACGTCACGAACAAGTTCGGCAATCCAAAATCTGCATACGCACAACATGTCATACTGTATCCCGACTTATGCTAATTCCCACATTTTCCTGCCTTCCATTTTATGGTTGCTATCGTTGCTATTGTCATCCCTCCTTAGCAATTGTCCAGCAGTGTATTTTAAAGATCGCGCAGCAGTTTGAAATATCACAAGAAATACGATGTTGAGACGCTGCACAGAGAGTAAATGTTCTTCCCATTTATTGTCTGGAAGATTCAATAAGTTAACCATGCCGGAGGCATCTAACCCCGAGTAGCACAATACGTTAAACTAAGAAATACCGTTACACTGAAGGTTGAATAACAAATAAAGGAAAAAACAAGCTCTCTTACACTGATAGAGCCGTACTCGAAAACAGCAGGGGAAAACTGCTGACGAATCTGAACGTGCTGTTCCCTGCTTAAACACGTTTCAAAACAAAACAAGCTCATATGTGACACGACTCGGTGTCATGCGCAAATACAGTTTCTGCAGCTGTCACGTGCTCACAGCAAATTTGTATACCGCGTGCGCAACATTGAAGGTATTCATACGTGACACCATAGTCGTCTGCATACGTCAGCAAACTCTTTTAGCCCGAAGGCGCTCTGCAATTTTCGGACTCCATAGCACGAGGGTTGTACCGAAAGTAGTGCAAAATTGGGCATAACTTTTTTATTAACTGACACAAGTCGTTCAAATTGCACATGTTGGTAGAGCAACTCTTCCTCTATTTAAAATTTACTACTCAACACAGTCTCCATCACAAGCCATGCATTTGCGTCATCGTTAAATCCAACTCTCGAATACTCTTTGAAAAACATTCAGGTGTGGACTGTTGTACCCACGTCTTTACAGCCACTTTCACCTCGTCCGTGTCATCAAATCGTTGTCCCCAGAGACTGTCCTTTATTGGTCCGAACATGTGGAAGTCGGAGTGCGCCAGCTCTGGGCTGTACGGTGGATGGGTGACCACCTGCCGTCCTAATTTGCTGATTCCCTGATGTACTGCCAAAGATGTGTGTGGTCTCGCATTGTCATGGTGAATGTTGATCCTTTTCAGATTCTTTTTCGGTCTCTTCCTCCTTATGACATCTACAAAGCTTCTTGAGTGTCACAATGTACCGCTCGCTGGTCACGGTACGGCCACTTTCCAGAAAATCAAGGAGAATGACATCCCTGTCTTCCCAAGAAACAGTCACCATGACATTCTGTGCCGATAGCCGGCTCTTGAACTTCGTAGGTATTGGTGAAGAAATGTGACACCATTCCTTTGATTGATTATTCGTTTCCGGATTGTAAAGATACGCCCACGTTACATCGCCCGACACCAGATCGGAAAGAGATCGTGTCTTATCACCATATCATGTCCTCATTTACTTCAACCACTTCCAGCATATCAGAACAGACTTCCACTCTTCACTCCTCCAAATCGGGTGTCAACTGCAGAGATATCCACTTTGCACACACTTTCCGATAACCTAATTCTTTCGCCATCTTCTGTATGGCATTTTGACCACAATCCAGTTATGCAACAAGCTCATGGGCTGTGACTCGTCTCGCCGCGCTAATCAGTTCATTCACTCACTGACGATTCGTGTCAGTGGTCGCAGATGATGGTCTCCCACTGCGTGGTTTGTCTTCAGTGCTAGTTTCTCCTTCTTTAAACTTCTTCATCGATCTGTACACATGGCTCTTGTCAATGGGGCCATCTCCGTTAATATTCTGTAGCCTTCTGTGGATATCGCACAACCTGCACCCTTCCTTTGTCAAGAACTCAATGATGGCAAGTTGCTTCTGGTTGGAATCCAATTTTTACCAGGAATGAAGAAGATGTGTCACTGTGAAGGAAGAGTTACTCTACGAACATGTGCAATTTGAACGACCTCTGTCAGTTAATAAAAAAGTTATGCTCACTTTTGCATTACTTCCGGTACAACACTCGTACTTAAGTTTTGTACAGCCGTAAATTTTCAAGATTGTGTTTGCTTCCATTTTTGCGGTTTGAAGTTTCCTGAACACAAGTTTCTAGTTACCTCTTAAGCACCATCTGCTGGGAGCTGCAGCGGTTGCAACTCTCAGTGTGTAGTCAAGTCAGGCGAGAATCCAGGCTCAAAAACTGGAACTTTCAGATGACGTAGCTCAGTGTTTTCCTTTTCACTTCGATATGTCACTTGTGAAATGGGGCTCTTATGATGACACTTTCGTTGGTCAAGGTAAGATTTGGGAGATCACCTGACCCTTAAAAGGACCATCGCGATATTCAAGGTTTCCCGATGTATTGCCTAACAACCCTGTACTCACAATTCCTTAAACATTTTCTTTATTTGGTTGTGTCTGCCATAAAACTTCGCGAACTGGGAGAATGGGAGTTTCTTTCTTGAGTAGCAAGTTTCTATGCAATTCATTCGCCAACAATTCGGTGCTTTACATCATTAAGAGTTACTGTCATTTTTGACGTTCCTAGAGGTCCCATATGTTGAATTTCATCTGAATCGATTCAGAAATTTTGATTTTAAATCAAAGGCGGTTGAATGGGCAGCTAGTAACGTATCGTTTTGCAATTACTTCGCGAAGAACGCTTAATAAGAGCTATTATTTTTCGTTTGAGGGTTTAACGACCACCATGAGCAATTCAATGGACAACGAGGATCGTTCAAAAAGTAACGAGACTGATTTTATTTGGGGCAGAAGTGTGATGAAGTAAATGTACTTACATATTTTCGAAGTATCCTCCCTCTACCTGAATGCACCGGTCTTACCATTCTATCCACTCCGGGAGGTGTGTTCGAAGTCCTTCCTCGACATGTGGCTGACGATACCGATCACAACATTGTGCAGTTCAGTATTTCGTCCAAACCGACGCACACGAAGTTATGTTTTCACTTCAGGGAATACGGAGGGCGCGCCATCATTTCGATGCCTAGATCTTAGATAACTAACCTATTGAGTAAGCAAAGTACGATGTGCAGGTGCATTACCTTGATGCAAAATCCAACTAGCTTGTGCATGTTCTAGGCGTTTGGGGGGAATCTTTTTCTTTAGAGGACCTTTGAGAACTTCAGAATAATAGGCACCGGTAAGAATTTTCCATTGTGGAACAACATGGCCATGTGAATGTAAAGTATTACCGTTATTACACGATTCAAATTGTGATGTATAAAAACAATTTAAATACAACTTCGATGATAGTTTTAAAGACTATTTATTCTTAAAAATCATTAAACATCATGAAGGTGGAAAAATAAGATGTTTCGTACCCACTGCGGTGTCCATCCTCAGATACATTAGAGCACTACAAATGTAGAAGCGTAAATGAGTACGATATATATACAGGCTGAGGTTAAGAGAAAGCGTGACGTTTGTCATCCCTCAATGCGCGTGCGCCAAGAAAGTTCATATTAGTTGATAATTATTGATTATATCATGTAGATATCAAATTAATCGTATTCCTCTCTAACGTTGGTCGTCATCGAAGTTGTATTTAAATTGTTTTTATACAACACAATTTGAATCGTGCAAAGACGGTAATGCTTTACATTCAGCGACTTATGTGGCACGAATATAATGACTCAGCGAACATGGCCATACACAATTACCTGTTTATCGAAGAAAACTAGGTGCATGATCTTTCCTGGCCTTGCTTGATCCTTTGCTTTCTTGAATCGAGGGCTCTGGGATTTCTCCATTGGGTGCTCTGTTGGTTCGTTTCTGGATCGAAATGGTGCAAAAATGCTTCATCGCATGTGACGACTCGATCCAAAGGTGTGGCTCACTTGGTAGCCGGCACTTCCATTGGTGACAATTGATAACAGGATTTGACTTGTGTTCATCCGTGAGCAAGCAGGGAATCCACTTTGCCGCGACGTTTAGGTACCCCACCCGGACTCTCACAATGTCATCAACGGAACCAACGGACATATACACCACATTGGCAACCTCCTTATGGTCATTCGGCGGTCTTCGCTCAAGATTGTCTCGACGGTCTTGACATCAACCGCCGTAGTCGATGTCAAAGGCCTACCGGATCGTGATGCATCTTCCAAACATTCTTCACCATTCACAAATTTCTTGTGCCACTCATAAACTCTTGCAAGGGGACAAAGCATCTTCCTTATGGACTGTTTTAATCATTTCGGGCAAACGCACGCAAAATTTTATAGCTGCTCTTTGCTCCAGTTTTAAATCCATAGTGGGTTACAGAAACGCGTCTGAACTCTACGCCGTCTACTACAGGAATGAACTAGCGGAGCGCTGTAACGACGCGTCGTCACGTGACTGACCTTGCAGGTGTTCCAACACATGCAGTTGCATTTTTCTCGTAGGATTGTTTCTGGAGATATGACGTCAGTCTCGTTACTTTTTGAACGACCTCGTGTAAACAGTCGACCGTCTCTAATTTAAAGTCACTGGTTCCAGGGAAGGAAGAAGGCCGCCAGGGCCGTAAGATGAACAAATCATCCATGCCCCACCGGGATTCGAACACCAACCCCACTAGGACAAATGGTCTGAACCCATCGCTACACTGTTAAAAATGTTGTGGTAAGGTGCACCATAAAGTGATGCTACACCAGCTGCACCACTTTCTGAGAAAAGATACACCATTGTGTGGTGCAAAAATAACCAACAACTTGACTGAACCTTGCACCGTAATGTAGTGCAACCTTGTATCGTACCATCATGCAGAGTTGCACCATGTAGTTGGGTTTTGTGTGCACCACACAGTGGTGTATCTTTTCTCAGAAAGTAGTGCAGCTGGTGTAGCACCACTTTTTGGTGCAGTCAAACGCAAAATTTTTAACAGTGTAAGATCTGTGCACCACCGGGGTGGTGTGCAATTTCAAACTCATGGACTTGTCTAAGTAAACACTCACTATTTCGAGAAATTCTAGGTTTATGGCTTCGGAACATAAACTAAATATGTTTAGAGTTGGGAACAACTGAGAAGTGTCAGCTCCACTAATGAAAGTAACGTGAAAAAAAGAGAGGGATGAAGCCTGATTGGTTAAATTTAGTAAACGTCGCATCAATATTTTTTAAATTTTAAACTTCAACGTTTTATATCACGATTTCATTTGTTCTTCTTAACTCCATCACATCAAAACTTTGTAGTAAAACTTTGCAATATGCGTAGCACTAGAGCAGCAATAACCTTTTTAAAGACCAAACAGACGCACAGTGATTTTATAACGAAGTAAATTTCTCCGTCATTTTTGGTCTACGCCGGGATTTGAACCCGAGTCCGCTTATTCCGGAACAAGTCGCTCTACCAACTGAGCTACGCAGACGTTTATTCTGACTGCAATCTGCCTTTATGTCGTGTGCGTCTTGCTGGCAGGTACGTTACATCTCCGCCCCCCCACCGAAAGAGGGCCGGGGGCATGGCCCACGGGTCAGCCGTCACCATGAATCGTTGTAGGCAGCCATCCACTGTAGGACGTGCACTTGAGAACTCCCAGTCAATCTGCTGTGTGGAATGTAACGTCACCCACATTTATTTTTCGAAGCGCTGGAGAAGGGATTCTCTGATTTTTCCTATCTCGCGGTGTGGAAATAACATCACACCATTGCGAGATTTTGAACGGTCGATTCATCCGGATAGTTCGGGCGCCATTATAACGAAGTAAATTTCTCCGTCATTTCTGTCCACGCCAGGATTCGAACCCGGATCCCCTCACTCCGGAATAAGTCACTCTACCAATTGAGCTACGCGGACGTTCATTCTGATTGTTATCTGCCTTTATGTCGTGTGCGCCCTGCTGGCAGGTACGTCACAATTTAACATTAGAAGTGATGTTCACTAAATTCGCAGGCAGCATTCTCTCCCTACGCCTTCCCTTCTTCAACTCCGCGCTAACTATGGGAATTTTTTTAACTTGCTATATGAGTACCGTGAGTACAATACCGTACGTACTCACTAGATGTCTGCACGGGCCTGTATTGAAAGGTTTAACATTTTGCTTTTGCATTAAAAAAATCTTTTCGTCTTACAAAATTCGAAGACTGACTTGCTAAATAATCAGATGGCGAAGTTCACTGAGTGAAACGAATCTGCCACCGGACGCGTTGATGATTTGCAGCTTAAACCGAAGTCGGGCTGTAGCATGAGAGTCTGAAGCGGTATGGTTTATTTCTTTTAAGGTTGAAATCAAATTCCGGTTTCTCGTCTTTGGCTTTTGCGACTAAAACACGTGGTTTTTCTTCTTTTCCGAGAAATGTTTACATAAACAGTTATCAGCTTCGAGGAACCAAAACCAAAACGAGCTTCTGGTGCCATTCCTTGCTACAACGAAGATGAGGAAGTTAGAAGTATTGCTCATAGTTTGCATATTTAGGGATCGAAGACTACCTTATTTGTATTTAATTGTAATGACAGGTATTGAATCCTAAAACTTAGCTTTTGAAGAAACAACAACAATGCAGTTAAAATTATACACAGTCGAGTCACATTATTGTGACTACCTCCTACTTTTGAAGTCAACAGCGCGTAGCCAATGAGAGAAGGCACGTGTCGTGAGCTAGCTTGGAGGGTATATAAGGTGTGCTGTACGCATTCTGAAAACATATCGCACGTTGCTGTCATGGATAAAGGAAGCGATTTATCAGGTTTGCAAAAAGGGATGATTATCGGTTTTCGGGCCAAGGGTAGAAGTATTTCTCAAACAGCTCAGTTTGTGAACTGTTCGCGTGCTGCTGTGGTTAAAGTGTATCGTGATTGGAGAAATGGCACCATTGCGAATAAGCTACGCGAAAACTGCGCAGCACCACATGCCATTGATGTAAGAGGTAAAAGTCGAATGCGAAGGTGCGTGAGAGCCGATTCGACACGCTACAGTGGATCAACTCACTGACCGAATGAACCAGGGGACTACCGGAAGTGTGTCTAAAACGACAGTACAGCGAACCTTGCCGCGCATGGGGCTCCGATATAGAAGAATGGTCACTGCACCTATGCTAACGAAGATGCATCGGCAGAAAAGGCTCACATTTGCACGGTAGTATCGGAATTGGACCTCCGCTGATGAGCAAAGGACTGCCTTCTCCGATGAGTTACGTTTTCTGCTTCATCAAACGGATGGACATTGGCGTAAAAGGCGAAAAACATCAGAGAACAAACACTCTTCAACCATTGCTGGAAGAACACAAGCTGGTGGAGGCAGCGGTATGCTGTGGGGAATGTTTTCGTGGCATTCTCTGGGTCAACTCATACCTGTGGAAAGCACTGTGGACTGCATTCGTTATGAATCCATCCTTGCAGACAACTTACACCCATACATGCTGATTGTCTTCCCCGGGGCTGATGGAATCTTCCAGAACGACATGCGACGTGTCACACAGCTAGAAATGCCCGAAAGTGGTTGGAAGAGCAGACTTCAAAGTACTTCCATGGTCCCCTAATTCCCCAGACTTAAACCCAATTGAGCATCGGTGGGACCACCTAGATCGTGTTGTTCGCTCTATGGATCCACTACCACGCACTCTCCAGCAGCTGTCAGATGCACTGCAGTCAGCATGGCTCCACATACCTGTGAACACATTCCAGTACCTTATTGAGTCACTCTCAGCCCATCTAGCTGCTGTCCGCGCTGCACACGGGTTTTACACTGGATATTAGCGGGTGGTCACAGTAATGTGACTCGACCGTGTATATATGTTACACTGAATTCCGAAATAGGTGTCTGATACGCATATAATTTTTAGTACTCATTAAAAATGTGTGTGTGTGTGTGTGTGTGTGTGTGTGTGTGTGTGTGTGGTTGAAGAGTATTTGTTCTCCGATGTTTCTCACCGTTCCTTGACGAGTGCAGAACGGTAATTTTGTAGCTGTAGTATGTATACTCCTGATGCAATGAAAAGTTTCACGTTCCACTCAGAGGCTTATGATCAACTCCAAACTTCTGATGACCTGTTCTTGAATCGACATCAGTGGAACCCCCCCCTCCCTTGAGTTTGAAAGATGACCCTTGAGTGTAGCGATTTTTCTAATGATTTATTATATTATCTTTCATTCATAGTGGCTTTACTGTTTAAAAATAAGATTTAGATAATTTGAAAAATGTTTTTATAAAATTTCCTGAGGTAAAGTGAATTCGAAGCTCATTTCAACGACCGATAACACCCAATACACTTCATGTCAATATTGTAATACATTTTGTAAAAAGCAGATTAACGTTTGTTAATTAACTGGCGCAATAGCCGTTCATATCGCAGGATACTACAAAAATAAAAAAAGCAACTAAAATTATATTCCCTTTGCGATCATATAATCCTCAGGACTAAAGAATGAGCGGAAAGTGAAAAAAAAATCGTATAATCCGGAATGGCACGTAACAGAAATTTCGATCATTTTCCTCTCTCTTAAAAATGGTTTCTTTACCAGAAAAGTAACAAAAAAAAAGTGGGATTCCTAAGGATTAACTTTAATTAGTCAATTAACACCTAAGTGGAAGCTTATCGTTATTGGGATTAAAAACAATGGCGATCAAACAAAAAGAAATACGTACTTGTGTATCATGCGTTTTTTCAGAACTCTGGAATTCATTTATAAGCATCAGCGGGCAAGCGCAACATTCCACTTGAACGCTTACTCAAGAAGTTTGAATTTCATCTAATAAATATGAATATGCACTAATTTTGCTGAGCGTAGTATATATACGGTCGAGTCACATTATTGTGCCCACCAGCTAATATCCAGAGTAACCGCCGTGTGCAGCGCGGACAGCAGCTACACGGGCTGGGAATGACTCAATAAGGTGCTGCAAGGTGTTAACAGATATGTGAAACTATGCTGACTGCAGTGCATCTGACTGGAGGGTGCGTGGTGTAGGATCCATAGAGCGAACAACACGATCGAGGTGGTCCCACAAATGCTCAATTGCGTTTAATTCTAGGGAATTAGAGGAACAAGGAAGTACTTTGAAGTTTTCATCGTGCTCTTCCAACCACTCCCTGACATTTCTAGGTGTATGACATGTCACATTGTCATTCTGAAAGATCCCATCTGCCCCAGGGAAGACAATACGTGGCCTGCAAGCATGGATTCATAACGAATTCGGTCCATAGTGCCTTCCACAGGTACGAGGGGACCCAGAGAATGCCACAAAAACATTCCCCAGACCATAACGCTGCCCCCCACCAGCTTGCGTTCTTCCAGCAATGGTTGAAGAGTGTTTGGTCTCCGATGTTTCCCGCCTAATACGCCAACGTCCATCCGTTCGATGAAGCAGAAAACGTGACACATCGGAGAACGGAATCCTTTGCTAATCAACGGAGATCCAATTCGGATACTGCCGTGCAAATGCAAGCCTTTTCTGCCGATGCACCTTCGTTAACAGAGGTGCAGTGACCATCCGTCTGCTTCGGAGCTCCATACACAGCAGGATTCGCTGAACTGTTATTTTAGACGCACTTCCGGTAGCCTCCTGGTTCATTCGGCTAGTAAGTTGATCCAGTGTAGCGTGTCGATCGGCCCTCACGCACCTTCGGAGCCGATGTTCACCCCTCACAGCAATGGCACTTGGTGCTCTGCAGTTTCCACATCACTTATTCCAATGGTGCCATTTCTCCAATCACGATACACTTTAACCACAGCAGCACGCGAACAGTTCACAAACTGCGCTGTTTCTGAAATACTGCCACTTGACCCGAAAGCCGATAATCATACCTTTTTGCAAATCTGATAAATCGCTCCTTTTATTCAACGAGTGATATGTTTTCAGATTGCCTACAGCACACCTTATATACTCTCCAAGCCAGCTCATGACACGTGCTTTCTTTCATTGGCTACGCGCTATTGACGTCAAAAGTAGGAGGTGGTCACAATAATGTGACTCGACTGTGTATATTCCTGTGTTACTGTACCAATTTTCTATGTTATGGGGGAGGAAGCCATTAGTTCTTTCCCCCCTAGATTTTGGGAATTAACTATAGATATTTCCCGAAAAAAGAGCTATAGGTGATGATAGAGCACCTGCTTTGAACGGCATGTTCATAACGTGCGTCGCATAAATATAGAGACAGTCTACTTTGCGCCGTGAATGCAATGTAAATATAGGTAGGAAGCTGAAGTGGTACCTAATTAGACATAACCCTACAACAAACGTTTCGATCCGTCGAGATGACTGGATTGTGCGAAAAGAACACCACAAAGTGAAATAGTGTAATTTTAGGTGTCTCATAAATATAAAGACAACTATGTGAAGTAGCCACATGCAAATGAGATGTACAAACTAGCATGTTGTACGCTCGCGCATGGGCCGTAATTCGGACTAGCCTACAAAAGACAGCGGACCTGCCGTCAGACATTCATTTGCCGAAATGCCACGCAACAGTCAACTTTCTGGTGAGGAGGTGCAGAAGATTTGGAGACTGAGAGCAAATGGATTGCCTGTAGCGAAAATTTGTAAAGCCATGGGGAGGAGTAGCGCAGTCATTTATAAGACTTTATCGAAACGCGGTGCGTTAACTGCCACAAAACGGCCTGGAAGGCCTCGAATAACAACCAAACAAGATGATCGAGCCATCATGCGTTTAGTTTCACCCCGAAGATTATCACTTGCTCAAGTTTCTCGGTCTGTTGGTGTCACCGTCTCAAAGGACACAGTTCATCGACGAATCGAGGAAAGTCGCAACATTGTGCTTCGTAAAATGCGACATCTGCCACACCTCACGCGGCGCCACAAGGAAGCTAGATTGTTATGGGCAAGCAGCCACATTCACTGGACGTACGAGTGGATCACAACTATTTTCTCCGATGAGAAAAAGTTCAACCTGGACGGCCCTGACGGTTGGAATTGCTATTGGCATGATTTACGACGCGAGCCACGCACCTACTTCAGCAGACAGAAAGGAGGGGGATCTGTGATGGTCTGGGGAAATTTTGCGTTCAATGGGCAACGGATATTGCTTTCCTGCAAGGCAGGCAAAACTCCGAAACGTATCAGGACATACTCAGCAGCCACCTTCTACCGTTTGCCGAAACTCTAGCGGGTGTTGATTATCTGTTCCAGCAAGACAATGCCTCTATCCATCGGTCTGCATCAACGAAAAGCTGGTTTAACACTCATTATGTACCCGTAATTGATTGGCCAGTACTCAGACCAGATCTGAACCCTATCGAGAACCTCTGGGATATCCTCGTTGCTGATGTGTATGCGCATGGACGGCAGTTCTCAAGTGTAGTGGCATTGAAAAAGCAGATTGAACGAAGTTGGTACGCACTCCGTCCAGAACACTTACATCACTTGGTGGACAGCATTACCAATCGGATTTTCAGTGTTATTCAGAACAACGGCTCCACTATTCGCACCGGAGGTGCTCATAACTAGTAAGTCTTTATATTTTTGAGACAGCGTATTTCTGTTTTTTTCTTGTACTTGGCGTTGGAATTGTTATGTTTCCGTCAAACTCTTGTGCAGCTGCGTGTCCTATGCTATTTTTTACGCTTTCCAATCGTAGGTTGAAGAAGCGTATATGCTCCAACTTTGTCCGTCCGTCAGTCCGCACGATAACTGACGTAAAAATGGTTCGATTTCGATGAAATTTTAGTATGTGGTAAGAAACCACCTGGGGACGAACCCTATTGAAAGTGAACGAATTGGGGTCAAAGGTGAGGACTTAGGAGCGGGATCCATTTTACTGTTCTTATGCGTCATAACTAACGTAAAAAAGGTTCGATTTCGATTAAATATTAGTATGTGGTAGGGGATCACCTGGGGACAAACCCTATTGAAAATTGGCGAAATGAGGGTCAAAGGTCAGGACATAGGAGCGGAATCACTTCCATCGCCATTATGCGTCATAACTTACGTAAAAATGTTTCGATTTGGATGAAATGTTAGTATGTTGTAGGGGCCTGCCTGGGGACGAATCCTATTGAAAATTGGACAAAATGGGTCAAAGGTTAGGACACAGAAGCGGGGTCTATTCCATAGCCCTTATACATTATAACTTACATAAAATTGCTTCGATTGCGACAAAACTTTATCATGTTATTTTGGAGGTATACTGAACCAGTTCTGTTGAATATCATCGAAATGGGATCAAATATCAGGGCGTAGGAGTGAGATTTATTCCACAGCCATTTTATGATTTCTAGTATGTTGGAAAGCGTATCATAATCAATGCATTGCATGATTTTACTAACTTGTTGTTATAAATATGAGGTGTACATTTCAGCTCGTTGTTGTTTCTTTTTTATTCGAGAATTTGTTCTGTATCTATATTTATGCGAAGCACTGTACAAGAGGTTTACGGGGATACAGTGCCGCCATTGGGTAAAAAAGGCTCCTGCATGTCCACAGTTCTCAAGTGGCAGGGCGAATTTCGTTTTGCAAAGGAATTTTACGATGAAGGTCGCCCAGAACAATGCAGATCTCTCTGGACGATCCTCGCTTCGACCTCTGAGGGAAATATCAGCAGCGTGTATGAAGTTGTCATGCAAGACAGGGGAAAACTGTTCCGCGTATAGCCTATGCATTTCAACTAGCAGAGTTGATTCAATCGTGACGAATTATTTGAAAATGTGTTCCACGAATGTTGGTAGATGATCAAAAGACATACCGCAAACGGATGTCATGAAGTCATTATGCACGGCAGAGCAAAGACCGATTGATGAATAATCTGTAAGTATTTTAGCTGAAAATGTTAGTTAAATCCTGACGAATTCTTCGAAGATTAAATTGTCCGTCATTGATGGGTTCCGCGAATGCTTGAAGATCTGAAAAACACAAGAGACATACCAGAAACGAATGCGTATGAAGTTGTGATGGCCGCCCCGGTGGCGCAGTGGTCTAAGGCGCTGGCCTCTGATCATTCGTCCGTAAGGGGTCCGGGTTCGAATCCCGGTCAGGCATGGATGTTGTGTTTGTCTTACGGTACTGGCTCTCTCCCTTCCCTGGAACCAGTGACCCTAAATTAGGGACGGGCGACTGCTTATAGCCCATTGAGTTGCTCACGGTGGTCGTTAAACCTCCCAAAAAAAAAAAAAAAAAAAAAAAGAAGTTGTGATGCAAAAACAGGGCAAAGGCAGTTCTGTGTATGTAGTCGGTACGTATGTCACGCATTTAAACTTGACAATGATGATGATGATACTGTATATACAGTATATAAAAACTACTGTTTGTGAAAATTGCAACACCATGAAGGAATGATGGTAATTACATGATGAAACTTACAGGATATGCAGAGCAGATTAATAGGACATGCAAATGATTAGAAGTGCAGAGTCATTGCGCATGTCTGAGCCCGGCAGCACCCCTGAACAGTGTGTGAGGGGTATAAAGAGAGGGCTGTTTAGGATACACACCGATAGTGCATCGCGGACAGCGAGTTGTGAAAAGGTCAGGATTCAATAATGCCTCGGCGACGGCGAAGGGCTCAATATCATCATACGGCAAGTTTTGAACGGGAAC
Organism: Macrothele yani; assembly: GCA_039090855.1. Lineage (NCBI taxonomy): Eukaryota > Metazoa > Arthropoda > Arachnida > Araneae > Macrothelidae > Macrothele > Macrothele yani. The sequence continues at coordinate 111,794,971 of CM076998.1, forward strand.
GTATTCTTGGTCTGCGTGAAGGTACATTTTCGTACCGCGACATTGCGGCTCGGACGGGACATAACGCCACGGCAGTAGACCAAGCAGAACCAGGTCCATCGACAATCCGGCAGTGGACCAAGCAGAACCAGGTCCATCGACAATCCGGCAGTGGACCAAGGAGAATCAGGTGCATCGACAATCCGGAAGTGGACCAAAGAGAACCAGGTGCATCGACAATCCGGAAGTGGACCGAGTAGAACCAGGTCCATCGACAATCCGGCAGTGGACCAAGGAGAACCAGGTGCATCGACAATCCGGCAGTGGACCAAGCAGAACCAGGTCCATCGACAATCCGGCAGTGGACCAAAGAGAACCAGGTCCATCGACAATCCAGCAGTGGACCGAGAAATGTGACGACACCGCGTGATGACCGACACCTCATCCTCATGGCAGTGATGAACCGTTCCGCATCTTCGCCTGTGGTAGCACAACAGTGGAGCATTGCAACATGTGTGGCATTGTCTGCCTCCACAGTGCGACGCCGTCTGCCGCACAGCGGACTGGTTGCATGCATCCCTTTAAGGCGGATTCCTTTGACCCTCACGCTGGAATGGGGTTTTCAATACAGACAATGGCGTACTGATTGGTAACATGTGCTTTTGGACGAGTGCCGATTCAACTTGGACTACCATGATGGCCGCTTACGCATTAGACGGTATTGTGTGAGGGCCATCTTCCAGCATGCATTGACGAGCATCATACGGGCCGTACGCCGAGTGTGATGGTGTGGAGTGCCATTGGGTACGATTTGCGATCTCGGCTGCTACGATTTAGGGACAATCTCAACAGCGACAGCTACATCAGGGAAGTTGTACAGCCCGAAGATATACAGTTCCTTCAGAGCACTCCTGACGCTATATTCAAGCAGGACAGTGCCCGACGTCATGTTACCAGAAATGTTAAAGACCTCTTCGCAGCACAGCCGATACCACTTCTTCCCTGGCCTGCATGCACGTTCGCCAGACCTATTGAACATGTCTGGGATATGGTCACTAGGCAACTGGCCCATCAAAGTCCTCCAGCGGTCAGTACCAATGATCTGTGGACTCGCATACATGTCGCCTGGCAAGCAATTGCTCTGGACTCCATCTAACGCTTTTTCGATTCAATGTCACGCTGTATAGAAGATCTATTGCAGCTCGCGGAGGCTTCACCGATCGAACATGCTTGGAACAGGGTGGGACGCCACCAACGCCCATCCCAGAATGTCGGCGAACTGGCCCGCATTTGGACACCATTTGATATGCTATACCTCAGGGCAGTATCCGTAAACTGTATGCGTCTATGTCACGCTAGGTAATCGCTTGTATCAGAGCCAGATGTGGCGCTACAACGTATTGACTGGTACCACTCGTGTAGCTGTTTTACCTAAATAAATGGTTCAGCTGCCCTGGAATTGCAATCCTTTCCTTTCCTAGACACTAAAGAGCAATTGAATTAGAGATACCTGTCTAGTAACGTGTAGCACCACTTTTCGCCATGATGATGGCGGCGATTCATCTCGGCATGGACGCGACAAGACACCGGAAGCGTTGGGAAGCCATACGGATCCACGACCCCTGAACAAGCTCCCACAGTTCACGAAGATTTCAAAGAGGGGGCCAGAGCCTCGAACATGTCCCTCGAATTCATCCCAGATGTGCTCGATGGGATTGAGGTCAGGTGACCTAGCTGGCCAAGGAAGCGAGGTCACGTCGGTGGAGTGTTCATCCAACCATTCAGATACAATTCGGGAGCGATGGCACGGTGCATTGTCTTGTTGCAGGATGAGGTCCCCAGTGGGATGTAGAAGACGCACAAACGGGAGCATATGGTCGTCCAGGATATCCCGGTAACGTTGACCTGTGAGGGACGATGTCACACGTACCAGGGGTCCCATTTCAGTCCACGTAAACAGTCCCCAGACGAGAATGCCACCCCCACCAGCCTGAAGAGTACCCTGCTGGCAAGAAGGATCCATCGCTGCATGTGGTTTGCGCCGTACTCGTATCCTGCCATCCGCATGTACTAACGTGAATCTCGACTCATCAGTCCAGGCAACATTTTCCCACATATCTAGGGTCTAGTGGCGATGTTCCCGCGCCCATGCTAATATTTGCACCCTGTGATGTGCGGTCAGCAGCGGTACCCCCGTGGGACGATGTCTTCTGTACCCCATAGCGAGGAGATGGTTCTGGATGGTGTGGCTGCTTACACGTTTTTGTGCACCAGCGTTAAATTGCCGAGTGATTTCTTTCACTGTGGCCCGTCTATCCGCTGTTACAATGCGTGCTACCGGACGATGACCCCGCTCATCCACACGCTCTTGTCCACGGCAGTTGACTCTTGCAGGGATGGTTTTACCGGATACGATGTACTCACTGTGCACCCGTGACACAGTGGCTCGTGAAAATCCCAGTGCCTGCACGACTTCCGAGATGGAGTGACCCATTCGTCGGGCCCCGACAATTTGTCCACGATCAAATGCGCTTAGATCCTTCGTCTTACCCATACTGCGTCCGACTCTTACTGATTCCCGTAGCAGTACTCCTTATATTGTCGGATCGCTGCATACGTCATGTCGTTTCCGTTTACAGGGCCGCCCAGAGTGCCACATTTGCATAACGCCACCTGTCTCTAATTCAATAGCTCTTCAGTGTACATTGCACATACCAGTTTTCGTCTGAGTTGGATGATTCCTTCTGAGTGCTTCCTTTTCTTTTGGGGGAAGGGGGGTGGGTGTCTAAGAGTGTATTATACATAGCTTGTCGTAAAACAACTGAGAATGTTTTTATAAAAAATGTGCAACACTGCGTTCGACCTCGGTACGAGTCTCGAAAGAAAGATAGCTCTTGTAGTAACCATAGCGACCGGCCGTACCTGTGAATCACGCATGCATCGTCGTTATTGCGCAGTTTAACAAGCTTTGTTTCGTGAACCCTTAACAAATGCCTTCGCGCTGTGATTTTTCGAAAAAATGAATGTGAAAGAGGAACAAAGATGCGCCATTACATTTTGCTGTCGACTTAAGGAGATCATCGGAGAGACTTTCCGTCTTATACAAGAGGCTCATAAAGATGAATGCCTAAGAAAATCAATAATTTACGGATGGCATAAAGAATTTATGGATGGTCTTTAATCGCGCATGGAGGAGGACCTTCAACGAGTTTCACAGAGGTAAACATCAATATAATAGGTGTTATTATACGTAAAAACAGACACCTATCAATTAGAAATATCGAAGATATAGTTCATATTTCAAAATCATCAATTCACAGAATTTTAACCGAGCATTTGGGCATGAAGCACATTTCTTCAACTTGGGTTCCCCATTTTTTTACGTTTTCCAACCGTAGGTTGAAGAAGCATATATGCTCCAGCTTTGTTCGTCTATTTGTCTGTCCGCACGATGACTCACGTAAAAATAGTTCGATTTCGATGAAATTTTAGTATGTGGTAGGGGATTACCTGGGGACGCACCCTACTGAAAATGGGCGAAATGTAGTCAAAGATCAGTACATGGGAACGGGATCCATTCATGTGTCATAAGTCATAACTTACGTAAAAAATGCGTCGATTGCGACGAAACTTTATCATGTTGTTCCGGAGGTACACTGAACCGGTTCTGTTGAATATCATCGAAATGGAGTCAAAGGTCAGGGCACAAGAGCGAGATTTTTTCCACAGCCATTATCCTCATAACTTGATTAAAAACGCTTCTGTTGCGACAAACCTTTAGTATGTTTTTCCGGAGGTATACTGAACCAATTCTGTTTAATATCATCGAAATAGGGTTAAGAGTCAGGACTCAGGACATAGGAGAGGGATCCCTCTCATCGCTCTTATGCGTCATAACTTGAGTAATGATTTCTATTATGTTGGAAAGCGTATCATAATCAATGCGTTGCATGATTTTACTAACTTGTTTTCATGTACGGCCCAATGCAAAGCCGCAAATGACCAGCTCTGTAGTTTCTTATTTAGAGAAAATGAATATTAAGTTGATGTCCCAACCTGCACATAATCCAGGCTTGTCGACATGTGAGTTCTGGTTATTTCACATTTTAAAAAGGACATTACGGGGACTACAGTTTGAGACTGATCAACAACTTATCACAGCTGCCCAGGGGGATTCAACAGCATTTCAGAATTCCAGAAGATATTCAAAAAGTGGGAGGAACGTTGGGACACCCGAGTGCGATGGGGAGTGTTTCGAAAAAGGTGACCACTTTATTGAAAATTAAGGTACGTATACACTGAGTGGCCACTTTATTATGACCACCTGACAGTATTAAGCAAATGAGCTATGGCTGCACGCTGTTGCCGCCAGAGGGCGAGGCTAGTATAAAAAGGGAAAGCTTAGTGCTTGCGACAGTAGTAGAAGTGATTTTTGGGTGACGGGATGGGTAAAAAATGCGATTTGACGTACTTTCAACGTGGGATAATTGTAGGATCACGGAGCCATTAAGCGAGTATCACCGAAACCGCCGCATTCGTGAAATGTTCCAGAGAAGCTGTTCTTAAAGTGTTTAAAGACTGGACTGTCAGCCACAAAGCTGGGTCTCTACCTGCAACGTGTGGTCGTCATCGACTAGTGACTGCTCGGGCGGAACGGAGAATGTCGAGACTGGTAACAGTAAATAGAAGGGCAACAGTGCAGCAAATTACAGACCATCTTAATCAAGGATCCCCTCAAATGATCTCTGCACGCACTGTTCGCCGTACACTGCATCGGATGGGATATGGCAGCCGAAGGCCTGTTCGAACACTTTTGCTGTCTGCAGTTAACAAGAGAATACGTCTCCAGTTAAAGAGACAATATGTCTCCAGTTCGCCAGGAGCACAAGGATTTGACAGTCGATAATTGGAAACAAATTATGTGGTCCGATGAATCACGTTTTCAGTTGCACCATGCCGATGGCCGAGTGAGAATTCGGCGGAAAAAGCACGAAAGCATGGACCCCAAATGCATTGCTACAACCCTTTCAAGCTGGTGGAGGCGACATTATGGTTTGGGGAATGTTTTCCTGGCATGCTTTGGGTCCTTTAATTCGTGTTGATCAACGTCTGACTGGCACATCATATCTAAACATAGTTGCGGACCAAGTGCATCCTGTCATGTGTATGGTTAATCCCATAAAGGCGATGGCTACTTTCAACAAGATAATGCGTCCTACCATAGTGCTCGTATTGTACAGAATTGGTTTCAGGAACATGCCGGTGAACTTACATTGCTTATGTGGCCCCCACAATCTCCATATCTCAACCCCATTGAAAATTTGTGGGATAAAGTTGAACGAGCCATCAGACAGCTGGATCCACAACACTGCAATCTCACACTCCTGGAAAGTGCTATTTATCAAGCATGGTCTCAGATTCCACAAACCACCTATCAACATCTCGTGGAGTCCATGCCACGAAGAATCGACGCAGTATTAAAGGCAAAAGGTGGTCCAACGAAGTACTAAGGGGTGGTCATAATAAAGTGGCCACTCAGTGTATATTTTTTATAAAAAAAAACATTATCAGTGTTTTGGGACAACCGCGTATACGAGTATATCCAATTTTTCACGTAATGTCCAAAGGTAATAATTTATCTTTGAGTATCCATTTTCAACATAATGTCCAATGGTAATAATTTAACCTTCTGAGCTACACTCATTTTCATAAAAATCTGAGCACCAAGGAGGCGGCTTCGGATTAAAATGAGATTTTCGCAGTGAGATGGTACATACCAAGGACAGAAGTGATTACAATATCACAGCAGCAGGACGATTTCCCACTGACATACGGTACACATTCCGGTCAGCGGTAGCGCCGCGTCGGGCCGCCTCGTGCTCGGATACATTCGGTGATACGGTCCTGCATGGAGTCAAAGAGACGCCGTATATCATCCTGGGACATATTGGCCCACACTTCTTGCAACTGACGCTCTAAATCACGAGCACTGGGACATGGAGAAAGCTGGCGTCCCATCTGATCCCACACGTGCTCGATGGGCGAAAACATCAGGCGATCTGGCAGGCCACGGAAGCGTTGAAGCATGACTGACAGTCATAGGAAACCCAAACCGTGTGCGGACGGGCGTTATCTTGTTGGAAAATGGCTCTGGGTCGCCCCTCCAAGAAAGCCAGCACATGCAGCTGCAGAATCTCCTGTACATAGCGCTGGGGTGTCACCGTCCCTCGGATCACTGCGAGGGAAGTGCGGCTGTCATGCGGGATGGCTCCCCACACCATCGTACCTGCAGTTCGGGACGTGTGCCGTTATACAGTGAGGATGGGATTGTAGTGCTCACATGCGGTCCTGCACACTCTGACACGGTGGTCGTCCGTTCCATACAAAAGCGGTATACGTCGCTGAACACTATACGTCGTCAGTCCGTATCATTCCACGGTGCTCGCTGCTCACACCACTGCAATCGACGCCGAAGATGATCAGGTGTTAATGGCAGAAACCGTTAGGGCAGACAGAGAAGTCCGTTTCCGGCGGACACAGGAGTCCATTTTACAGCCGCCACATGTCTCTTGATATTGGACATTGACGTCGTTGCATCTGTGCGTGCCGCTCGCACGATCCCACGGACCTCTCTGCTGGTGGTGTGTCTGGGTCGTCCAGAGCCAGTCCGCCGTGTCTGGGTGCCTTCCCGTGTCCATTGCTTCCAACACGATCGCACCGTACTGTCCGACCGGCCCGAATGGCGGCCGATTCGTCGCGCCGGCCACCCTGCCTGTCTCATCCCGATGACACGGCCTCGTTTAAACGCCCTCAGTTGCCCGTACGTACATCTACGGTGGCTGCTCGGCATGTCTATCGCTCAGGGATCTCACCTGACTCTTACCGTGCACTGTGGCACGAATGTAGTGTCCCCTGCGTAGCGCCTTGTTATTCCCAAGGATTACGATTGCAGCACAGGTCTTAGACGCGCGGGCATGGGGAATCATACGAGACTTTAATCATTTGCATGCCTGTCCTCCCCGTAGCTATTCGCCGAGTTTCGCGTTAATCTACCGGTTTTTTATTGGTGCGCTGATTTTTTTGACAATGAGTGTATATTTCAAAGACTAGTTCCAGAAAATGAAAGTAACTTGCTTGTGTGTGTATGCATTGCAAACTTTGAAAAGTGCTTATAAATGTTATTCAAATTTTAAATAATATTTTAGTTGTCTTCTAGGTTTACAACAAACTCTGCTAAATAATACTTTGTTTCTTTTGGCTTAATTTACCGCAACGCTTAAAATACTTATTTGTTAGAGTTTTAAGACATCTTAATAACAATTGTACATGGAGACATGGGCGCCCATTTTCTTTTTAGTAAATTTCTTCTTTTGTACTGCGGAAAGGAAAAAGTTGTGACAGTAGAAAGTAATAACATTGTGTTTTTACATTGAATGTTAGAGCACAGCGTACATACTGTATATGTAGCATGGAAAAGCATGAAAGCCGACAAAATGGAAATTTTATAATCATTATCTGTAGCAGGAATTCGCTGCTGTACAACGATCTGCCGAATTTCTTCAATAACTTTGTCTCGAAGGTACGTTTTTGCTTCTTGATGACCTTTGGGGTTTCATGGCGCAAATGATTTGAATGTCTGCAGGACACATGACAAAAACGAAGAAATTTCCTTATACTCAAAATAAGCTGCCGAATTTCATTTGTCCAACACTTTTATGTAGCTTTTGCATCTACTGTTAATTTATGTACAGTGTGCGTGTGTTTGGTAAAAGGAGTTTTATAACAAGAAGTCACAATGGAAATTCGCATGTCGTGTTTGTATATTTCCTTTTATTGTATATTTGTAGTTACAATTTCTGTTCGAATTTCATTAAGCTGCCGAATTTCATTTATCCTTCAATTTCGTGCAGCTTTTGGTAATTGTAACTACAAATATACAAACACCACATGCCAATTTCCATTGTGACTTCTTGTTATATGAAAATTAATTGAAACCCATAAGGGGGTTTCAATTTCATTTATGTGTTTAATGCTGAGGCGTATTTAGAAGGGGGCGAAGAGGGCCTTGGTTCCTCAAAGTATTTCATTTTTTAAATGCTTTGGGTTAAAACATGACTTACAGTTTCGTTCTAGTGGATTTCAAAACCTTTCATTTTTTGCCCTCCCCCTCCCCGGAAGAAATTACTACCAATATGCGCTTCTGGTTGGATGTGTGAGGTAGAGATAATTATTTAACAAGAAGTCACAATGGAGAAATTCACATGCGTATTTTTAGTAACCATTTTCGTTTGCTCCATCTTGAAAATTCAGCTATGGGCGTCCATGAAAGGAAGACAAATTTTGTCACTTTTCAAAAAAATTACTGAGTAACTGGTGGATACAACATTTTGGATATTTCAAAATCCAATGAAGAACACTGACGACAGCTGAGAAAGCCTCTAAATAATATTGAAATAAAGAGAGGGGTGAGGAGAAAGAAACGTAGTCTCTAATACTCTTGAAATAGAAGAGAGAGAGAGAGCAGAAAGAAAGAGGTTTCTTTTTACTTATCGCAAAATATACTTCCATGAGGTGGATTTTGTGGGATGTGGTAATGTGCTGCCATCTATGATCAATACGAGAAATTTAAGTGTTTCAGTTGTTGCCTCTGGATGTGAGTGCTGAGACGGGCAGGCTCAATACTTACTGGAGTCCGAGCTCGGGCTCTGAGAGAGGGAGAGAATTTTCTTCCTTTTTTATTTTTAATGTGATTTTGCATGATTTAGCACACAAGACTATTTTGCATTTTCTAGTTGTTAAATACTGTAGAATTCTTGGGCAACTGAGTCTGGGTGGGGAGTGAAAACTCCGCAGGACCATTCATTCCGGGCTTGGGTAACCAGTGGCGTATATTCGAGGCTACCTAGGCTAGCTGCGAAGCCCAGAGATAGCACAAATAAAAGTCAATTAATTATACACAAATAAAAGTCAGTTTATCAATGGTATAAAGATATGTCGATGCTTTCGGTGCGGAAAGAAAACGAGCGGATTCGCTTCTTTCGATTATGAGAATCAGTCTGACGAGCAGTTCAACGGCATAACGCAAGCAGGTCTTCGCTGTTCTGATGAGAAGAACTTCGATTTGATCACCTGCTGGCGTTTACATGACAACACGAATGAGCGTATGGAGGTGAATGGACCATTGCTTTGCGCAACGGTTCTCTCAGAAAAGAGAAGACTTCGGATTACTCAGTCCCTCCATGCTTCCGCCTTTAACAGCGCGTGTTTCGCGAGAGTGGTTTCAGTTTGCGTAAAATGTCAATTAATTAAAATCATTGATATTATATCTTAAATTCGTGGCTTTGTTGGATTCGAACTGCTTTGATAAATTTTGTGAAAGCTTCCCTGAACATCTACTACCAGAGCTTAAAGAACTCTATTCTTCAAATTTTGATACCGCTCGATTAAAAAAATAAACTGCAGTGTTTTATTCCCTTGATGAATACAAAACAATCTGTAAGAGACATTGCTTGTTACATGAAGTTGAATAAATTGGACATAGTGTTTATCGAGATATACAAATTAGCAGACCTAATATTAAACTTTCCATCAACAACTGCAGCTGCCGAAAGAAGTTTTTCTGTATTAAAAAGATTCAAGATATATCTTAGAGCCCCACAAGGACATGTACATTCGAGCAACTTGGCTGGTTTGTTAATAGAGAAAAATATTATTTTTTTAAATGAAAAAGTACTCGGAAGAAACATTTTTGTGAAAACGTAACACTCAAGTTCACACAAAAGGAAAGAAGAATGGACTTCATGTACAAATAAGTGTTCAAATCCTATTCCTCATAATTATTTGGTATCATGTTAGCAATAGCATGGACCTAAAATTTAGAACAAAAAATTTACTTCTATTAACAATTAAAAAATAAACTTCGCAATTAAAAAAAAGGGATTGTTGGGGGGGGGGGGGGCTGAGATAGCCCAGGTCTCGAACCCAAGATACGCCACAGTATGTAACAAATATCATAAGCCATGAATTACTGAATTTCTGCGAAGGAAAAGTTCCTTTGAAAACTATAGATGATGAAATTTTGCTCCCTACCTCAACAGGGCAGCTCCCTACTAATTCTATTGAGCAAAGTACGACGTAGATTGTTGTGCCTCTTAATTTTTCCTGATGCCCGGCCTCCCAAAACATTTAAACATTTCAGGAAGAAATTAGAATGTCAAAGAAACTAAAGAAATAGATAAACATCCCTTCCCCACAGGGCAGTTGAGGTTAACTGCACAGGGAGGAAAGAGTGAAAGTCTGGAAGAGGAAATTTTGTTTAATGCCTAAACAGGCTAATCATAGTCTTCGGGCTTGTTTAGGCCGAAGACTATGATTAGCCTTATAATATAAAATTCAGGCTCGGGAGCGCTCGTGCTGAGATATTTCGTGCTCGGACGAGCTCGGGCTCTATCTTATAATATGAAATTCGGGATCGGGTGGACTCGGGTTGACATACTTCGGGCTTGGACGGGATCGGGCTCTTAAAATTGAGCCCGAACTCAGCTCTGTTGTGTATGTCTATAATAACAGTTCGTGTTTCGCTGTACATTCAGCGGTGTTACAGCACTTTTCATGGTTATGTAGTAAGAGTCGTTGCGCCAAACCGGTGGCGTAGCCAGAAATTTCTTAAGGGGGGGGGGGTTCCATGGGTTCGGTTCATTGGTGAAAGCCTCGTATATACATATGTACACATCGCTTTAAATTCGTGCTCAATCTCTACTCAAGGGGGTTCAAACCACGAATCCCCCCACCCCAGCTACGCGACTGGTGCCAACCCAACTACGTGGGTGCTGGCACACATTGGAAGTTGAGCACACACACTAAGACATCAGTAACAATCAAATTTAAAAAGAAAACTACTTAGACTGGCAGGTATATATTTTTAGCTAATAACACTATGATTTCCCTCTTTTCAGTACTTCTACACAGGAAACATCGCCAAACGGATGCGAGGGTGAGTTGGAGAACCCACCTTGAATTTTTTCCTGCCCACCCAGTTCAAGAGGTGCCAGTTTTCAATTTTTTTTAACTTAAAAATCTGGACTTTGCCAAGTAATAATAAGTATCGTGTTTTTCGTAGTGTAGCTTTACCAGACTTGGAAACGGATCAAAACTTTTGGACCCGGACACGAATTTATAATTTTACATAATGATGTACGTATAATTATATAATACACAATAAGATATTTCCGTAATTTTTTTCCCTTCAGAAATTTTTGCAATGTTATATGTATACACAGGGCGTTCAAGAAGTTTCTCCGCAGTGGATACCGTAAGTTATCTAGTTCCATACAAAAGTATTACAGAAACGTATGATTTACTGTCGTTCTTCATATAACCTAACTGCTTTACACATGTTTTTAAACACACCTGCGAGAGTCAAAAAGCCCCTCCGCAGGAATGTTAAGGCTGTTCCACTTAATTTTGATGCTGCTACAGTCAAACTTTTTGAATTAAATAACTTGTTAAATGTTTAATATTCGTTGTTTTCTTGATGACATATCAAGTTTCAGAATATGTGAAAGTTGGTGTGAAACATATTCTGGTTTCTTAATGAGACAAAACAACTTCCAGCATTTGCTCTTCCTCTTTCTGTTTTCAACAAAAACATATTTCATGAATGGAATACGGGATTACACCATACAATATAAATTTTGAAGATGGTAATCCGTTTTTTGGTGTACAAGGATGGTAAGTCAGATATTATCCGAAAATTTGAAATTTTCGTCGTCTTGCAGCGGGAATCGATCCTGCGTCTCCCAGATAGCGCCCGGGTATGCTAACTACTACACCACCCAGAACAATCAAGTCTCAAGTTTTCGATTAATTTGAATAAACCAATCATACCCGGGCGCTATCTGGGAGACCTGGATTCGATTCCCGCTCCAGGACGACAACATTTTCAAGTTTTCGGATATTATCTGACTTACCATGCTTGTCATATTTACACCAGAAAACGGATTGTCATCATCTTCAAAATTTGTAAGAACATATCTGTTGGCCTCGACGCCTTTTACTGAATAATAAATTCATCCATGTTAACAAATAAGGCATTAATGCAGACACGACATGTAATGGAATGGGATGTTAGCACGTCAAACGAAAACCTCTGAATTCTCTATGCAAAAGATGCGATGTGAAAAGTAACTCTCAGTCTTACAATGTGACACGCAAGGTGTGAGTGAATGAATCACCAGAGAAGCAGGCGACAGGCGTTTTCCAGTATCTCGCTCCGGACAATTGCAGAACAAACGCACAGAAAGTAACGTTTTACGATATGGTATCGTTGGTCGGTGGAAATCTTTTTTTGCTTTAAGAAAGAGACGGCAATATTTTTGTATGACAAATCATTTTTTACTCTGCTGGCACGAGCCAGCATCGAGCACAAAATTCCACAGTAAGCATTTTTCTTCGAAATATTTTTGTTTTCTTTTAAAAATTAAAACTTAAATAAAACCGGGTCGAAATTGGGTCAGGAACTCCCTAACCCGACCCGTTTGGCCAGCAAGAAATTGTCGACTCGTTGATCCGCTGACCAGTTTCTATTTCTGACTGTTAGTGCCGAATGCAGGATAAATCCCAATGGCACAGAGATACAGAGGACTGGAAGCCCTTTTTAACACAGCAATAGTAATAAATCGTTTACAGGAATATTAACAAGAGAATGTGAAAGAAATATTAATTCCATGAATAAAATTTTTACGCTAATGAGGATAAATAATGCACATCGTTTGCACATCCTTCAGAATATAATGAACTGAAAGGTGTTTTTCACGGGGACAAAGAAGCAGATCTGTATCTCTGTTTCTTTCCATAATAGAGTCAAGATAAAAAAAAATTTACTAGGTGCAAAACGTTATGGCAATATTTTATATAAGCATGTTTTTTTTTATATATAAGAATAGGTAATTTAAGTAGTTTTACTTTTTTGTGTGCTATAGAACTCTTAATTGTAACTTATTTATTTTCTGTATTTTTGTATATAAATCGGTAAAGGGCTTTATTAGTATCATACTGTCAAATGTTTGATACCGGTGTAATGTAGATAATTTTCATATCAATAGCATTATTTTTACTTCTTTTTGTTCTTTCTCTTAGGGGGGGGGGGTGTATCAACCACACTGAACAACTCTAACGGCTATAAGTATCCTCCCGTCCTTAATTTGGAGCCACTAGTTTCAAAGAAGGCTGAGGATCAGTGTCTTAAGACACGCACACCACCCATGCCTTCTCTGAGACTTGAACCTGGGCCAGCTCTGACGAATGTTCAGAAACTAGTGCTTAGATCAGTGCGTGATAAATAGAGTAAAGTACTTCAAAAGGAAAAAGAGTTGTAGCAATATAGCGTATCATTTTTTTCTTTATCTTTTCGGAGAAATCTGCTACAACTTTCCACCCAAACTAGGATACTCTTTATCACTAAAGTCTTGATAAGATTAAAAATATATTCTGGTTTCACTAAGCTAAAACATTCTCTGTTTTGAAAGTTTGCCACTTTTGTTCCTCACGACTTCAGATAATTTTCCGCAGTTTTGTTTTGTCAAAAGCTGTAGCTAAATTTGCGGTCTTAAAGAAACCGTTACCAAATACACTGACGGAAAAAAAAATCCCAACACCACGAAAAAATAGTTGTAGAGGAATGAAATGGCGGCAATACATTTGTATAGCTAACATATTTAATCGATTAAGGTTTCAAGATCACAGCTTATTGTAAGCGCGAGAAGAGCCATTTTAAATGTGAAATGCTTGTAAATTAATAACCGCTGTAACCGCCAGAATGTTGAATGCAAGCACGCAAACGTTCATGCATTGTGTCGTACAGGTGCTGGACGTCAGTTTGTGGGATGAAGTTCCATGCCTGTTGCACTTGATCGGTCAATTCAGGGACGGTTAATGCTGGTTTGGGGTGACGCTGGCGTTGTCGTCCAATGATGTCTCATAGGTGCTCGATTGGTGAAAGATCTGGTGATCTAGCAGGCCAACGGCAACATGTCGACACTCTGTAGAGCATGTTGGGTTACAACAGCGGTATGCGGGCGAGCGTTATAATGTTGGAAAACACCCCCTGGAATGCTGTTCATGAATGGCAGCACAACAGGTTGAATCACCAGACCGACGTACAACTGTGCCGTCAGGGTGCGTGGGATAACCACGAGAGTGCTCCTGCTGTCATTGGAAATTGCTCCCCAGACCATAACTCCAGGTGTAGGTCCAGTGTGTCTCGGCCGCAGACAGGTTGGTTGCAGGCGTTCACCTGGCCTCCTTCTAGCCAACACACGGCCATCACTGGCACCCAGGCAGAACCGGCTTTCATCAGAAAACACAACAGATCTCCACTCCGTCCTCCAATGAGCTCTAGCTCGATACCACTGACGTCGCAAACGGCAGTGATCTGGAGTAAGTGGAATGCGCGCTACAGGGTGTCTGGCTCGGAGCTGTCCTTCAAGTAACCGATATGTAACAGTTTGTTGTGTCACTGTGGTGGCAACTGCAGCTCGAATTGCTGCCGCAGACGCGGTACGATGCGCCACGGCCATACGCCGTACACGGCGGTCTTCCCTATCAGTAGTGCCACGTGGCCGGCCGGAACCCCAGTCTTCTTGAGGCAGTACCTTCCCTTGACCACCGCTGCCAACAATCATGCACAGTGGCTACATTCCTGCCAAGTCGTTCTGCAATATTGCGGAAAGAAAATCCACCTTCTCGTAGCCCTATAACACGACCTCGTTCAAACTCCGTGAGCTGTTGATAATGGCTTCTTCGTCTTCTTAAATGCATTCTTGACTAACATCAACACACCTACATAATCTCGACGATAACTAACGCTCACGAACGTTACAGCGCGTATTTACAGCAAACCTGCTTTGCATGTTCCGAGGGGCATTACTAGCGCCACACGTATGCGCCGAGCGCGAAATCAGCATAGACGTCATCTTACAGATGTACTCTCACCGCCTACCAACTGTCGTTTATCTAACACAACCCCTTCTTGGTGTTGGGATTTTTTTCCGTCAGTGTATAACTTCTAAGTTTCTGAAAATCCCAGTTATGATACGTACTCTTCCTATGTAAATCTATACCCCTCCCCCTCTTTTTTTAAGGAGTTATATTTAATCCTTAAACAGTATTTTGTCTTTTATATGCATCCAGAAATTACTTTGGCATGCTCTGACCGTTTGATTTCACCGCTTCCTCAAAAATGCTTTTCACCAAAAAAACAAATCGCCATTTCTTAACACAGCTTGCTAGGATGTACCAGTCAAACTAGGAAAAAAACATGGTATTTCTGCTCCCGCAAGATGCAAATGTTATGGTTCCATCAGCTGCAAAATCTGTCCTTTTTCTCTACAGATAGGCTAGGGAATGGAAATATTATCACCTTTGCGTGCTTGTCTGTGAAACACAGCAAGGAAAAATGGTTTGCATAAGATCATGAAAGTATTCTTGTGACCTACAAAATTTTTCATACTTCTTTCTTATAAATATCATTAACAACACAAAGATGCCGTATCTTCACTATTTTCTATGTAACCACTTCTTCAGAAAACTTGAAAATTACATTGCTCTGCAGCGGGATTCGAACCCGATTTCCTCTCGAGCATGTTACCGTTACCCCACCGAGAACAATGAAGTCCCAAGCAACTGAAGCAAAGCAGATGTAGCATAAAATTCTGAATATCGTTCAGATTTGCTTTAGTTGAAGCAATCTGATACTTCATCGTAATGTCAACACGACAAATTCTCACAGCCGCCGGTGGCGCAGTGGTCTAAGCGATGGCTTCTGATCATTCGTCCAAAAGGGGTCCGGGTTCGAATCCCGATGAGGCATGGATGTTGTGTTTGTCTTACGGCACTGACTCTCTCCCTTCCCTGGAACCAGTGACCCTAAATTAGGGACGGGTGACTGTTTATAGCCCATTGAGTTGCTCACGGTGGTCGTTAAACCTCCAATCAAAAAAAAAAAAAATAAAAAAAAAAAACAATTTCTCACATCCAGGTAAGGACATTGATCCCAAGTTCCTATGCTTCAGAGAGCATCTTAGAAATCAATAGGGAACGTGTCCCCCTAAAGAAATAATAATTCTTCACAACTACATTGAAGGCAAATACATATGTAATTATCGTCAAAAAAGTGCTGTATTTTTGCTGTTTCTAAAAAGATAACTACATGGGAAACGGTGAAAATACAGCATCTGAATGACGCTAATGACATTCGTATTTATCTTCCATGCATTTGCAAAGAATTATTTCTTCACGGGAATTCGTTTCCCACTGAAATCTCCGATGTTCTTTTTCTGTGTCTTAGTCCATCTGTCTGACGATTGAGAGCGTATTTACTCTTCCACGAAACTTTAAGGACTAATAGAAATGTGGCCAAGATCTCCCCTGCCAGGCTGGTGGCGCAGTGGTCTATGTGCTGGCTTCTGACCATTCGTCCGAGATGTATTAGGTATTGAATGCCGGTGAGACATAGACGTTGTGTTTGTCTTACGACACTTGCTCTCTCCCTTTCCTGGAACCAGTGGCACTACATTAGGGACTGGCTACTGCTTATAGCCCACTGAGATTCTCAAGGGGGTCGTTAACACCCCCCCCCCACACACACAAAAACAAATAAGATCTTCCCTATGTTTTTCAAAATCACCTTTATCTTTTGCATCCAGATCCAGAAAGTTCATCTCTGGCGCCGTGGGAAGAGGCAAATTACTAACGCAACTCACAACAAGCAAAGGCTATGAAATCACCTGAATGAATAAATGTTAAGGAATGAAATCGGAGCGTCTCGTCGAAGTCCTTTCGAAACGGCAAGTTGCGAAGACTTTCGACGTTGCATCCAGCAATGAGTGCAGCTCTGGTCAGATGGCCTAAACCCCAGTCACATTGCGTGCTTAAGAAGAAGCCAAACATTGGATGTGCTACAATGTGTGTTTATGTAAACGACTCGAAATAAATATTTCCGCTTAATTATGTTACCCTCACGCAGGCTCATTCTGTGTGAATTCATTGTTACACTTTATAATATAATGTTTTGTATTCAATTAAAATAAATTGAAGTCCCAAAAGTCATGGGATAGCAGAATGCAAATTTTTAACTGGCGCTGCCGTCGTATAAAGGCTTCGACGCACACCATGATTTTTATCAGTTGTGAGGTGTAATCTCGTGAGTCAGGTTGAACAACCGCCAGTAGGATAATGGCAAGCCGACGTGAATTACCAGAGTTTGAACGAGGCATGGTAGTGGGAGCCAGACGGTTGGGACATTTAGTTTTCGAAGTTGTGCGAACATTCAACATTCCTCGATCCACAGTGTCACGTGTGTACCGAGAATACCTCATGGAAGGCATTACCACCCACCATGGACAGCACAGTGGCCTATCACGGGTGCTGAAAGACCGTGGCCAGCGGCGTCTGACTAGGATTGTACATGCTAACAGATAAGCGACACTGGCTCAGATAACATCCACATTCAATGCAGGAGGTACCAGAGACATATCAATCATGTCATTGCAGGGTAATTTAGCGTCCATGGGGTATGGGAGCAGAAGACACACCAGAGTGCCTTTGCTAATACCACGACATCAGACACAGCGCCTCACCTGGGCTCGTGAACACGGTAATTGGACCCTGGAAGACTGGCAATATGTGGCGTGGTCCGATGAGTCATGCTTCCAGTTGTTACGAGCTGATGGTAGGGTTCGGGTGTGGCGCAGACCCCATGAGACCATGGACCCAGCTGTCAACAAGGCACTGTGCAAGCTGGTGTTGTTTCCATACATGTCAGGAGTGTCTTTGCGTGACACGGTTTGGGTACTCTGCCCTCGTAAACACGTCAATAACCGGTAATCGCTTTGTTACTCTGCTGGGTGACTCTTTGCAGAGCTTCATGGACTTCATCTACCCCAACAACGATGGGATTTTCCAGGCGGACAATGCACCATGTCATCGGGCCCATGTTGTCCAAAATTGATTCGAGGAGCGTTCTGGACAGTCCCGACAGATTGTGTTGCCAACACGTTCGCCCGACATGAACCCAATAGAGCACTTATGGGACCTGGTGGAAAGAACCATTCGCACTCAAGATCCACCACCTGAAAATACCAGGGAACTGTGTGTGGCTGTTCAGACAGCATGGCTCAATATCTCTCCAGAAGTCTTCCGACGACTTGTGGCATCGATGCCACGTCGTGTTGCTGCACTTCGCCGTGCTGGAGGAGGTCGTACACGATAGTAAGTACGTATCCCATAACTTTTCGCACTTCAGTGTACTTGACGGCACGGGAACATCGTTCCGTTGCTACAAATTCATTTACTCTCTTGCCGTTTCCTTTTCCGCGTTAGTCGGGTTTCGTTTTAGACAGGGTAAATAATACATAAAATTCTATTCTTCATTTCGGAAGCAACATAATGTTTCCGTTTTGAGCAGGGCTTTGTGACGTGCAAGTAAGTATATTCTAATTTTTCTTTCATTTTTAGTTCCTCTCCCTATGTAAAATCTTGAGTTCGTTCTCTTTAAGCGTTTCAACTTTAACGTTATATTTTCTCACTCACTGAATGTTATGTGGCAATAATCTTGAGATCAGATCTGAATGATGCATATATGTTTTGACAAGATAAGGGCGATGCATATAGTGTGTCGAGCGAGCAGTGTTAAAAAAGGGGTTAGATTAGTGCAGCCTTGCGTCGTATGCTCTGCCTTCGTCAAGAGCTATACAATTTGAGTCTCACGTTACAGAGATTCATACTGCTGAAGTAGTTTGAAGTTAGTATTGTGGAATGTTGCAAAGTTAACTCGTTGGTTACTGATTATTAACATTGATGAGCTGTTCGGGTGATGTGCGTTAAAGACCAATCAAGACTCTTTCTCTTTCTGCAAATAGACTACTCCCTTCTGGCCGTTAAAAAGCCTAATATACCTCATTGTGTAATTAAGGATATTGCGCTAGTTATCTTACAAAACTAGCGACTATTTTCTTAACTAGACAATGTTCAAGACTTCGGAGTTACATTTGATTCGAACTCGAACTTTAAAAGACATACCCAAAGAATTGTACGTTCGGCATATAGAGATCTTAGATTCATATGCAACTTTCAAAATAGTAGGCAAGATAGAAACCGTATAAGCACGATTTAACCAATGCACAATTAGCCCAACCACATTTAAATAAGTTAGTAAAATCATGCAATGCATTGATTTTGATACGCTTTCTAGGATACCAGAAATCATTACTTAAGTTATTAATCACGTTATGAGGATAAAGGCTGTGGAATAAATCTCGCTCCTGTGTCCTGACCGTTGACCCCATTTCGATTATATTAAACAGAATTTGTTCAGTATACCTCCGGAATAGCATACTAAAGTTTTGTCGCAATAGTAGAAGTTTTAGTCAAGTTATGAGGATAATGGTTGTGGAATAAATCTTGCTCGTGTGCCCTGATCTTTGCCCCCATTTCGGTGATATTCAACAGAATTGGTTCAGTGTACCTCCGGAACAACATACTGAAGTTTTGTTGCAATAGAATAATTTTTAGTCAAGTTATGAGGTTAATAGCTGTGGAATAAATCTCGCTCTTGTGCCCTGACCTTTGACCCCCATTCCGATGATATTAAACAGAATTGGTTCAGTGTACCTCCGAAACAACATACTAAAATTGTGTCACAATCAAAGCATTTGTACGCAAGTTATGACGCATAAGGACGGTGGAATGGATCTTTCCCCTATGCCCTGACCTTTGACCCCATTTCGTCCATTTTCAATAGGGTTCCTCCCCAGGTTGTTCCCTACCACATATTAAAATTTCATCGAAATCGGACCATTTTTACGCAAGTTATCGTGTGGTCGGGCTGACGGACAGATAGACAAACAGACAGACGGATAAATCTGGAGCATACAGGGTGTCCCGGAACTTTGTGTACAAACTTGAAGGGGAGGTAGAGAACAGCGTTAGGAACCAGAATTAAATAGGAAAGCATGGGCGGAAACGTCACCCTCACGTGAGAAAGAGACACAAAGACACAGTAAGGCCACAATACAGAAAGCAGTGTAAAACGCTTTATTACACAACAAAAGAGTACAATGTAGGACTTACAAGCATCACAGGAAGTGTTCGAAATTGCGCCCATTGGCCTGGATGCACGTATGACACCTACGCGACATGGATTGGCGAACATTGTCGAAGATACCTGGCGTTTCGCGGATCGTAGCAGCAGCAATGGAGATTCGTGCCACCAGGTCCATTTCAGAATTTACTGGCGTGTCGTACACAATGCTCTTCATGGCACCCCAGAGTTAATAATCAAGAGGAGATAAATCAGGTGATCGGGGGGGGGCATTCGACGGGATCGCCACGCCCAATCCACTTGGTTCCAAATGTCCGGTCCAAATGGTCACATGCCGACCTTGCGAGCTCGCGTACAACGCCGCCTATCGTTTCCGCCCATGCTTTCCTATTTAATTCTGGTTCCGAACGCTGTTCTCTACCTCCCCTCCAAGTTTGTACACGAAGTTCTGGGACACCCTGTATACGCTTCTTCCACCTACGGGTGTAAAGCATAAAGAATACACTTACTAGAAACAGAGATAAGTATCTTGGCTTGGTCCTATGTCAGGATGTGGTACCCCTCCGCGCCAGTCCTGGCAAGGGCAGTGTTCGTCAGGCCAGAACGGATAGAATATCTGTGTTCAGATATCCTGACAGCAAGAGTCCGAAGTGTGGATCCTATGCATCTTTTATCATCCTCCGATGTTGAGTTGGATTTCAAGGAGATGTAGTACGCACCATGTTTGTTCATGGGATGAACAGGATCTCTATCTCTCTGTATCACCGAGAAAATGTTCTGAGTTCGAACACCAAAATGCAGGTTGTGTTTCCTGTAATAATTCTTTAAAATGTGGACAATCGGTGGAACAAAGTCCATAGCACCAGCGAAGCGTATGACAGAAACATCACGAAGCAAAGTTGTAGCTGTACTTCGTCTGTACTCCCCAATAATCTGAAGAAGGTTCCACGTGAAACATCATGTCTCACAGCTGTCTGTAAAACCACAGAAAGTTCCTTACGACGAAGATGGACCGTAGAAGAATGTGTAAAGGCCCTTAAGCCCTTTGCTTGCTACCTCTCCAAACTTTGAAAGTATTTTTTCAATTCTCAGGCACTTATTCGTTTTTTTGAGACTACGGTCACACCTTCACCAGAATATGCTGCGAATCATTTGAAGTCGTCGCCCCGGAACACTAAGAGATTAATTAATGAAATACGAGATTACACCAATGTACAATACAAATTTGAAAGATCTGAATCCGTTTATGGATGTAAATATGAAATGGATGTTAAGACAGATAAAATCCGAGAACTTGAAAATCCGCGTCTCTCGCATAGCCTCAAGTATACTCCCTCCAAGAAGACGAAATTGTAAAGTTTTCGAATATTATATGACTGAACAAAATCCATGTCATATTTACACCAATGAGCGGATTCACATCTTCCAAATTTGTATTGCACAGGGTGTTTCATAAAATTTGATATCATTTGAGATGTAAATACACTATCTACCAACAAGTAATTTGACACCTGTGATAGCAAAGGAAAACGAAGTTTATTCACCTTCAATAGTTGTGGAGCCTCCACGAGCGGCGATTACAGCTGCGACCCTCCGGGGCATACTCTCAACCAGGCGTTGTACGACGGCTTGCGGTATTTTCTTCCACTCGGCTTGGAGAAGACAAGTCAGTTCCTTCACCGATTTCGGACGGTAGGGGGCACCCCTTAAGTCGACGCTCCAACTCGTCCCACAGGTGCTCGCTAGAGTTAACGTCCGGGCTCTGCGCAGGCCAGTTAATTCGATTAACCCCATTGTCACCATAACAAGCCATGGTGGACCTCGCAACATGACAGGTGGCATTGTCATCCTGAAAGTAACATGGGTCCACCCCGTAAAACTGTCACAACGTAGGAAGCGCGTGGTCATCCAAAATGGTGCAGTAGGTCACGGCGTTGAGTCTACCAGGAATTGCGACCAAGGGTCCCGTGCCATACCAGGAGAAACACCCCCATAGCATAATTCCACTGCCGCCGAACTTCACAGTTGGCATAATACATTCCTGCAGGAGGCGTTCTCCAGGTAGACGCCAAACCCAGACCCTACCATTCGAACGGTAGGGGGTGAACCTTGATTCGTCGCTCCAGAGAATCTGTTTCCACTGTTCAACGGTCCACTGTCGACGTTCTTTGCACCACGTTAGCCGAGCAGCGCTACTGGACTTTGTGATCAAAGGCTTGTGGGCGGCAGCACGTCCATGATAACCGAGCAGATGGGCTTCGTTACGGACGGTATTCATCGAAAGAATACTCCCGGATGCCTGTTAAAACTCCTCTCGGATGTGGCTTTGGTGCGGTTCTTCCGAATTTCTCTGGCCAGCACCCGTCGGTCCCTAACTCTCAGTTTTGTGGGTCTGCCGGGTCGGGGCACATTCCGACAGTCACCTCTCATCTTCCACATGCCAATCACGTAGGCCACTGTCGATTTTGGGTACTTCAGCTTGCTGGATATGTCACGTATGGATCGGCCATTTCTGTGATACCCGACGATTACACCTTTCTCGAAATCAGAGAGCTCCGAGCTGCGTGGCATCTTGCATGCGACTGGTTGCGTTGTTGTTTCCCACGCGATATTTAACGTGTATCAGGACCGCAGATATCGTCGATTGCAGGGGTGTCTAATTACTTGTTGGTAGATAGTGTATCTGAGTAACGAAGGAGTCTAGGCAAACGAAACTAAATAAGCTTAATGTTGAGCAACATAAGATTTATTCATCAAAATTTGAATGAGAAATTCAAAGATATGTGGATTTCATGAACGATTTCACAAGTTTTCAATATGCGCACCGCCTGTGACACGGCATACGTCAAGTCGGTAGTCCAGCTTCAGACAAACACGATGCAGCATTGTCCCTCATGTGCTCAAATGCACCAGCTGCAATGCAGGTTTGGACATGACACAAAACGTTCAAAGCTGTCTGTGCAGAGCAAAAAGATCTGGACGACCACCAGTAACAGAAGAGAATGATCGAGCGGGTTCGGGAAACATTTCTGCGAACCCCCAGGAAATGAGCAAGTCTGGAAACCCTGATTCCTCCAACGACAGTTTGGCGTGTCTCAAGGAAACGCTTGCGAATGACACCCTACAAGCTACAGCTCGTTCAGACCTTAAAGACACATGACAGGCAAAAGCGTAAGCAATTCTGTGTGGTTATGCAAGAGAAACTTGAAGAAGACGAGTTTGAAAATCGTCTTGTTTTCAGTGATGAGGCCACATTTCATACGAATGGCAAAGTCAAAAAGCATCATGTTCGCATTTGGGGAGAAGAAAATCCCCATGCCACATTTGAGCACATGAGGGACATGCTGCATCGTGTTTGGCAGGAGCTGGACTACCGAATTGACGTGTGCCGTGTCACAGGCGGTGCGCATATTGAAAACTTGTGAGATCGTTCATGAAATCCACATACCTTTAAATTTCTCATTCAAATTTTGATGAATAATTCTTATTTTGCTCAACATTAAGCCTGTTTATTTCATTTGCCTAGACTATTTAGTTACTCAGATATTTACATCACAAATGATATCAAATTTTCTGAAACACCCTGTGCATTGGTGTAATCCCGTTTTTCATACACTGATATTCTACGCCCTCCGGGCAATCTAAGGAATGAATTCAAAACGTCCAGATTCGCTATATATGAATACCGGTTGCTTCGACTGGCGTATCCTGTTATACACTGGCGGAAAGTGAAAAAAGAACACCAAGAAACAATTGGCGGACGATCATCAAATTTACATATGTTAATGGGGTCGAGTTTACGTAGGTGTGATGTTAATTTCGGGACCAACCGATGAGCGCTTACGCCACAGCACGGCATATTATGCAAATTATCGTCAGTGGTATTTAAGGAGTACGGCGAAGAGAATGTAATCAGTCGTCAGCGTACGGGCACGCGCGAAGACCATGAAGAAGCTGTAATGCCTGGACATGGAAGACGTGTACGATTTCAGCAGTTATCGGACTTTGAGCGAGGTCGTCTAGTCGGACTCCGCGAGGCCGGGTGGTCGTATCGCCGTATTGCGGAGCGAATTGGACGGGAAGTATCGGTGGTGGTACGATGGTGGCGTACATGGTCCGAGGAACATTCCCAGACGAGAAGACGTGGAACCGGGAGTCACAGACGGACTGATGAGCGGACCGATCGACGCATAAGAAGAGCGGCGTTGTCAAGCAGAACATCCACTGCGACGCAAATCCGAGCTGCCGTTGCACCTCAGGTAACTGTGCGAACAATCCGCAACGGTCTACTGGATGCAGGACTACGTGCACGTGTGCCTCTGGCATGTGTACCTCTGACTCCCGCCCACCGTCAGGAACGGCTGCAGTGGTGTCGCCAACGTCTGCACTGGAGAACGCAATGGCGATCTGTCGTGTTCAGCGATGAAAGCAGATTCTGCTTGGGAGTCTCCGATGGCTGCATGCGTGTTCGCAGACGCACAGGGGAGCGTCTCCACCCTTCTTGCATCCGCCAGCGATACACAGGGCCTACACCTGGGCTCCTGGTGTGGAGAGCGATCAGCTATCACTCACGTACACAACTAGTGTTTGTACCGGGTACGTTAAACAGCACCTCCTACATCAACAACATCATTCAGCCCGTTGTTGTGCCATTTGTAAGGTCGGTCCCTCGTGGTATCTTCCAGCAAGATAACGCATGCCCACACACGGCACGTGCAACGCAACATGCACTTCAGCGTGTGAGACAACTTCCATGGCCTGCACGTTCACCGGATTGGTCCCCCATTGAGCACGTGTGGGATTTTATGGGACAACGACTTATCCGGTCTCCTTGGCCAGCCACGACCATCCCCGATTTACGCGTCCAGGTTGAGGATGCTTGGAACTCAATACCCCAAACGTACACCCAACATCTGTACGACAGACTCCATGCCAGAATTGCACAGTGTGACGCAGTTCATGGCGGTTCAACCTCGTACTAACCATGTTACATGGAAATGTTATTTTTCACTTTACCAGCAAATACAGCTGTATTTTGCCATAATGTTTTGATCACGTTATCCTCTGTATTCCGTTATTATGCTGTATAAATTTCGTTGGTATCAGATGTCTCCTTCTTGGTGTTCTTTTTTCACTTTCCGCCAGCGTAGTTATATTCAAATTATTCGGAAACTTGAAACTTGGTCGTTCTGGGTGGTGAGGTGGTTAGCATACGCGGACGCTACCCGGGAGATGCGGATTCGATCCCCGCTCAAAGGACTACGAACTTTTCAAGTTGTCTGATATTATCTGACTTAACATCCACGTCATATTTACACCAATAAACGGATTCACATCTTCCAACTCTGTATTGTGCTAATAGATGAAATTGTGAAAGTACAAAAAAGATTTCTACCACACCGTTTCCACAGACCTACTGGGGTTTATATCGCGGATATCCCGACAGCTGTCATTACTCAAGATGACCCCTCTATTTGAGAAGTGTGACGGATACTCTAATATAACTTTCCTTTTTAGTTTCTTTCTCTATGTAAATTTTAGGTTGTTCTCCTTAGCATTTCTCAAACTTAACGTGATATCTTCTCTTTCGCTAGAGTATGGTTGGCAACACCCTGAGGTCAGAACGAATAACGTGTGGATATCTGAGATGAGAACTAACGTTATACAATGTTTGAACAACAGTAGTGTGTGGAGATGATGGAAGTTATTATACTAATTGTGGATATGATATTGTTAAATTGCAGTTATTTGAAGGCTGCGTAGTTTTTCTTTGTCAAGTGCTATTGTTGATATTAACTCACGCTCATTTAATCTCACCTTGTTTACGCTTCCCAGCCGTAGGCTGAAGAAGCGTATATGCTCCAGCTTTGTCCGTCTGTCTGTCCGTGAGCACGATAACTCGCTTAAAAATGGTTCGATTTCAAAGAAAAAGTTTAGTATGTGGTAAGGGACAACTGGGGACGAACTCTATTCGAAACGGACGAAAAAATTGGGTTGAAGGTCAGGACATAGGAGCTGGATCCATTCCATTGCTCTTATGCGTCATAACTTTCGTAAAAATGGTTCGACTTCGATGAAATTTTAGTATGTGGTAGGGAACCACCTGGTAACAAACAGCATTGAAAATGGATGAAATGGGGGCAAAGGTCAGGACATAGGAGCTGGATCCATTCCATTGCTCTTATGCGTCATAACTTTTGCGAAAACAGTTCGATTTTGATGAACGTTTAGTATGTGGTAGGGCACCGCCTGGGGACACATTCTATTGAAAATAGGCAGAATGGGGTCAAAGGTCAGGGCGCAGGAGAGAGGTTTATTCCACAACCATTACCTTCATAATTTAACTCAAAATGCTTCTATTGCGACAAAACTTTAGTATGTTGTTCCGGAGGCACACTAAACCAATTCCGTTAAATATAATCGAAATGGGGTCAAAGATCAGAGCGAGATTTATTCAACAGCTATTATCGTCATAACTTGAGTAATGATTTCTGGTATGTTGGAAAGCGTATCATAATCAATGCATTGCATGATTTTACTAACTTAGTGGCAAAATAAAGACGAATAATAAGTAACCTTTTCTGAAGTTATTTGAGTGACTCTTGATTCGCTTAAAAGTGAAATTATTAAGAACTGATTTGTGTAATGTTCAGACAGACCCGTACTGCTACGAACATTACAGAAGGAAGGCTCTCCAAATTAAATTTCTGTACGGTATCATAAATGGAGAGATAGATGATATTCAAATTGTAAACCGGTTAATTTTCCGTGTGCCATGTTCACCAAGGACAAAATGTGAAGCATTTGCGGTACCATTCTGCAGAACTGAAGCTAGGGATAATTCCCCTTTATGCAAAATGTATAGACTTCACAACTCACTAGAAGAATGTCCGGATATATTTTACACTTTCCAACCGTAGGTTGAAGAAGAGTATATGCTCCAGCTTTGTCCGTCTGTCTGTTTGTCCGTCCACACGATAACTGGCGTAAAAATGGTTCGATTTCGATTAAATTTTAGTATGTAGTAGAAGAACACCGGGGAAGAACCCTATTGAAAATGGACGAAATGAAGTCAAAGGTCAGGACATAGGAGCGGGATCCATTCCATTGCTCTCATTCGTCATAAGTTGACTACAAATGCGTCTATTGCGGCAACTCATAACTTGACTACACATGCGTCTATTGCGGAGGTATACTGAACCGATTCTGTTGAATATCATCGAAATAGGGTCAAAGATCAGGACACAGGAGCAAGATTTCTTCCACATCCATTATCCTCATGACTTGAGTAATGATTTCTGGTATGTTGGAAAGCGTATAATAATCAATGCATTGCATGATTTTACAACTCGTTAATGTAAGTTATGATTTCTTTCGTGAAGCACGTGTTCTTACATTTTAATTATTACTTTTAACGCACAATGATGTTATAGCATAACTGTACTACCTATAACTCTACTGTCTGTAGAGTTATGCTTCCAAATAAATAAGACGTTAAGCAGATCCAGTGTTAAGTATCACAAATGCAAGATAAGTTATGTTTCAAGGGCACAGACTTTCAAGCCCATAGCACAAATACAATTATATGTTTTAAAATATTACATCTCAAACAGATTTTACTGTATTATGATCCTAATGACTTAGAGTCATTCTGAGGACTTATTTATTAATCTTCTATAGCTTCCTAAGTACTATTCTTTGACTTTAAAATTATACTTTTGCGTATTATCGCTGTAGTAAATTTAAAAACACTGTGTATTTCGAACAATTTTTTTATTTTGGTGTGGAAAACAGCTACCTTTCAACAAGATTTAGCTAGAGGCGAGTTAAAAACTGAGTGCGAGAATCCGAGGATCATAACTTGAAGATTCATCCGTCTAAATGTTTTTCGAAATATCACTTTTTCCTTCTCGTCTTTTGTGTGACAACAAAAGCCCAATGAGATTTGAGTTGCTAATTAGTTGCCACTTAAATGTGCGCTGGTTAAAAGAACACTTCGAGGCAAGAAGGATCAGAAATAAAACACAAGGGTTCTCCAATGAACGATACACTCACGTGCGGCCCTCGAGGCTCTCGTTTCTAATCACCAAGTTTTTTTCCCCCTTGAGTTTCTAAGAAGTTCTTACAACGAAATATTCCACGAAAATCTTTCAGATGATAAATAACTTTCCAACTTTTTAATGATTGAATCAGGAATAGAGAGAACTCACTAATTGCCACTATTCCGATGCGCTTCATTATGTTGCGACATCCGTAAATAAATATCAAAGCAGCACCGAGCGAAACAGAACGCGAATTAATTTTGAAATTCTGTTTTGCAGAATTCGTCTTTACATTCTTTGGGCATTGGTTTCAGTCTAAGCATCAAAATTCGGGCAAAACATTGTCCATGGTAGGAAGGCACAAAATACGCTTTCAAGTGCATCACATGTGTATCCCTTAAACAGGTAAATATAATAAATAGAGTTTTACTGATAATTACTGGGGTTGTCGCGCATGCTGTTATTTAATCGTCCATTTTAGTTCCTGCCTTCTTATGTAAATTTTGATTTATTCTCCTTAAGCGTTTTGCATTCTGAATGCTACAATTTCTGGTTTGATGAATTTGTGTTTGGCAGCCTTACAACAAGACGATTTGAAGACGATTTGATGTGTAATGACGTATGCTAAACTGATGATAAGAGCTCTGTTTTGAAATGTGCGTTGGCCGAAAGACTATTTGGATTTATGGAAGAAAGACTATTTAATTTGTAGAAGAAAGACTATTTGATTTGTGGAAGAAAGACTATTTGATTTGTAGAAGAAAGACTACTTGATTTGTAGAAGAAAGACGTTGAGTTTGTACAAGACAGACGATTTGGTTTGTAGAAGAAAGACGTTGAGTTTGTAGAAGACAGACGATTTGATTTGTAGAAGACAGACGTTTTGGTTTGTAGAAGAAAGACGACTTAAATTCCATTTGTAGAAGACAGACGTTTTGGTTTGTAGAAGAAAGACGACTTAAATTCCATTTGTAGCAGAAATACAATCTGAACTGTAAAAGAAAGACGAATTGAGTTGTAGCAGAAAAACGATTTGATTTGTAACAGAAAAACGATTTGATTTGTAACAGAAAAACGATTGGATTGGCAGAAGAAAGACGATTCTATTTCTGGAAGAAAGACTATTTAATTTGTAGGAGAAAGACGATTTGATTTGTAGAAGGAAGGCGATTTAATTTGTAGAAAAAAGACGATGTATATTTGACTTGTAGAAGTAAGACAATTTACATTTACTGAAACGATGAGAGTTTTCCGTCTTTAGCATGATTTAATGATTAAAAGATGAGAAATATATACAATTAAAACCACGAGCACTTTTGAGGCAGCCGCTGCCTCGAAAGTGCTTTTAATCATTAAATCGTGCTAAAGACGGAAAACTCTCATCGTTTCAGAGATTAATGTCGCACGAGTATTCAATATTTGTTGATCAATTTACATTTGATTCGTAGCAGAACGATGATTTGATTTGTAAAGAAAGACGACTTGATTTATAGAGGAACGATGATTTGATTCATTGCCTCGTAGCAGGAAAACGATTTGATTTGTAGAAGAAAGGCGATTTCATTTGTAGGAGAAAGAAAATTTGATTTGTAGGAGGAAGACGATTTGATTTGTAGAAGAAAGGCGATTTCATTTGTAGCAGAAAGAAAATTTGATTTGTAGGAGGAAGACGATTTAACTTGTAGAAGAAAGGCAATTTACATTTGATTTGTAGCAGAAAGACAATTTTATTTGTAACAGAAAGACGGCTTGATTTGTAGGAGAAAGGTGACTTCATTCGTAACTTCATTGCAGAAGGATTATTTGATTTCTAGAAAAAAAGCGATTTCATTTGTAGAAGAAAGATGATTTAATTTATAGCAGGAAGACGTTTTGATTTGTAAAAGAAAGGCGATTTGATTATTAGCAGAAAGGCGATTTGTTTATTAGCAGAAAAACGATTTGGATTTGTAGCAGAAAGACGGTCTGATTTATAGAAAAACGACGATTTGATTCATAGAAGAATGATGATTTGATTCATAGCTTCATAGCAGAAAGAAGAGTTGATTTGTAGAAGAAAGATTTCATTTGTAGAAGTATGATTTGATTTATAGCAGAAAGACGATTTCATTTGTAGAAGTACGATTTGATTTGCATCAGAAAGACGATGTCATTTGTCGCAGAAAGACGATGTCATTTGTAGAAGAAAGAGTTCGATTTGAAAGAAGATATTCACGAATTCACGCTGACTTGTGTAGTCCCTTACTTGTTTGTTTAACGTTGACTATACATTTACACAATTTTGGAGCGTGACATCTTAAATTATTGTGAATAACTCTGCGAAGGTATCAAGCTAACTCAGTATTGTGTATTGCTGATAGAGAAAGGATTGTGTCTCGTTGTGCATGTTTTGCGACTCAATTAGCTGATTGAGCATAGGGTTAGCCATACTACTTCTTCTTGAGGAAAGTGAAATGAAAGACTGAACCTTGTAACTACGAATTATTTGACATCCTTCTGGTCGTTATGGTGTCTAGTGTTTAGTAAATTGATTCATGATGTACCAGTAGTGTCGAACTGAAGCTATCTGGAACCGACTAAAGCGATTCAATTACGATAATTCAGTAAGCTTAACAGTGAAGCAAGTAATTTCGTCAGGTTTAACCTTTAGCATGTAATCATAACACTGCTTTACAGTGAAGTTGATGTTGGGGTACTGGTTGGAAATACACGGTCATATCAGAATAATATGACTAACCCCGGAATCACAGTGTACCCGCCCAGGCACGTCACAGAGTGCACGTGACAATGTCGACAACATGGAGATATAACCGGCCGGCCAGGACAGATGAGCCATAGTACGTAACGTGAGCACAATGGGCAGAGGTAGCGATTTGATGGACGTGCAAAAAGGAATGATCATCGACTACCGCGGTCATTCCTTTTTGCACGTCCGTCATGCTTTTTGCATCTCAGAAACAGCAGACTTCGTGGGCTGTTCGCGAGGTGTTGTAGTAAGGGTGCACCAAGAATGGACCGCTAGCACACCGAGTACCTCCCGACGTCATAACTGTGGAGCCCTAAAGACCATCGACCCCAGAGGAGAACGTCGCCTCCGTCGACTGGTAAAGGGCACTCAACGCGCAACAATGCAGCAATGGACCACGCAAATGAACGTTGGGTTACTCAGGTACGTGTCCCCGATAACAGTAGAGGCAACCCTGTTACGCATGGGTCTCCGGAGTCGACGCTGCATCAAGGCGCCAATGTTAACACAGGTCCATCGGCTACAACACCTGCAGTTCCCATGGACCTACCGTCACTGTACAGTGGAAGAGTGGGAAAAGGTTGCCTTCTCGGACGAATCGAGGTTTCTACTCCACAGAAGTGACGCGAAGTTGCGAATATGACGTCAGACACACGAAACTCAACACCCGGACACTCTAGTCGTTCAAGTACAGGCAGGCGGTGGCAGAAGTGTGCATGTCTGGGGGATATTTTCCTGGTATGACCTGAGACCGCTGATAACACTGGATGGGTTTCTGAACGCCAATGGCTACCTGTCCATCCTCGCTGACCACATGCATCCCTTCATGTTGGACTTTTACCCTGGTGGCGATAGTGTCTACCAAGAAGACAATGCGACGTGCCACGTCGCTAAGGGTGCGTGACTGTTTCCAGGAACAAGACAGCGATGTCTGCGTTCTCCCTTGGCCTGCTAAATCGCCCGACTTCAATCCCATAGAGCACTTGTGAGACTATTTGGATCGACAGGTTCTACGTGCCGACCCACAACTCCGTCATCTCCGGACCTCCGTGCTCTGCTGCAGTCCAAATGGGTACGTGTGCCTCGGGCAACCTTCCAGGGTCTCATTGCGTCCATGCCACGTCGTCTCGCCGCTGTCATCCGGGGCAAGGGTAGTTTTCCCCCATTATTAGGTAGGTGGTCATATTATTCCGATACGACTTTGTGTAGACATATACCGGAAAGCAACTCTATCCAAAATTAAAGTCCGGAAGGCAATATCAAGCGCATAATCCAAATCGCTCAATGAAACATTAGGATGCTCACAGGACATATGGAAATGGACAAGAGGAAGAAATGTCCGCAGTGAAATTTGCACATCAATGAGCAAAATGCTGTCCAATATATAAGTTGAGTCACATACTTGAAACCAACGGAGAACTTCCTTGGTACTTCTCTCTGACAGAGCGTTTAACAAGCGTTCCGGTGGCTGCAGATACCTTCCTTTTGTCTCATGCACGTGCATCCGACAAAATACGGTGTCGTGAGGACGGCTAGAAGCAGACCAGTCTCCGGCCGAGGGAGCAAGGGACTTGAATACGCATCCAAGAATAGTTTCATGGTTATGGCAGCAATTCAACAGCACCGGTGCGGTGTCACGATGGCCTGGCGAAGGTCGTCCAAGGCGTACGACATCCCTTGAGGACTGTTTTGTAGCTTTAATCACACGGCGCCATAGGTTCTATACAGCCTGGCAACTGTTTTAGGTGTTCTCCGCTGCCACTGGACTTCCGTATCAAGGCAAACTATGCATCGAAGGCTTAATGCAATTGGCCTTCATGGCAGAAGACACATGGTTTGTGTTTCGCTGACCGCATTTTATAGAAAATCTCGCTTGAACTGGCAGGCAAAGCTCAAACCAGTGAGCCCGGTGAGTCGAGATTCAGTCTACAAACGGATATTCGTCTGCATTTTATCTCGAGGTAACGAAAAAGCAGTAATGATTCTGCAAACATCCGAGATTTCTTCAGAGGCGGTGGTCTTTTCGTGTGGGGTGGTATTATGTTCGACGGCGGCACATCACTCCTAGTGTTCGCCGGAGGCGATGTGAATCACGATCGCTACAGGGACAAGATCCTTAGCCCTATGTAAGACTTATTAGGGGAGCTATTGGCCTGTAGTTTCTTTTAGTGGCTGATAACTCTCACACAGACACAAGGTTTAACCTGTCGATGATCTCCTGCAGAGCGAGGATATTCAGTGTATGGAATGGCCAGCCAGGTCTCCGGATCTTAATCATAGAAAGAATGTCTGGGATGTTCTAGGACGACACATAGCAGCTCATCCGCCTTTCTCAGAAGTCTTCCCGTGATATGTACCGCCCTCATTGAGAAATCGAATTCTTTAGCTCCAGCGTTCATCAACAAATTAGTGATGTGTACGTATCGTCGTTGTGAGAGTTGTTTGCCCGTACGAGGTGATCACATTAGATATTTCTAGGTTTGTGACGTACTACAAAGTAAAGCACGTGTCAAGACGACATATCAGCAGCGATACATTCCGTCAGTGTAGCTTAATTCGGAGAGCAAGTTACTCCGGAGTGCGGAAAAAATTGTGTCTTCACATTGGTACCCGAACGTAAAAATGGACCTACAGGCCGTTGGGGTCTTCGAAAAATGTGTCATGTTTGTTCCACACATCGTCTAGAACTGATAAAAAGTCGTTCTTAGCTTCAAAAAGAAAAAAAAAATTAAGAGGGGGATGATGTGATTTACTACAGAGGTAAAGCATGTGTTAAGCGACAAATCCACAGCCATGCATTCCGTCTGTGTAGCTTAATTGGGAGAGCAACTTACTCCGGAGTGAGAGGGCGTAGATTCGATCTCCGTCACTGGCAGATTTGTGTTTTCACAGGTTACATTCTTACATCTCACCTTCGGGGCATTCGCAGATGTGACCCTGTATGGGCAAAATGTGTACATATTTGTCTGTTGTTTTACAGTGCTTTTTGTCCTTATGTTTGTGCCTCTTTACATGACAAACGTCTTTACGTGTTTTCTTCTGTATCCCTGCGGATGCCTTCCGGACTTACATTTTGGACACCAGTGCATAATCCCACAGCGTATCCGCGGTAAAATGGCGCTTAAGACAAAAACATTACTTGCTGAGAACCTTTTAATGATCAATGCACTTGTGTTTCAAAACATGCACTATCGTGTTCAAGAGTTTGTGTCCAACTTTCTATGAAGTCTTTAATCCTGGCACGGCACCATTCCCTCGCAGAGCCGCCCTTAGCAACCGTGGGAGCCTTGCTTTAACCCTCCCCCTTACACTTGACATAAAACATACACTAGACTTAAAACATAGTTTATTACAGTTATTTTTACAGTTTAGTGAAACGTCAAGACTTTTGAAAATTAACCAATAACGAAAGACGGCATTTTAAATTTTTTGAACACTGCTGATATTTTGTAAATGTCTTAAATGATGTAGACAAAGCAAGCACATCAGCATACGCCCTTCCTTCACAATGGCTCCGTCTCTACCTGTTATGGGACAGTATTTGCATTATTGAACTCACCTTATAAGAACTGGACTTTTCTTGCTTTTATCCCAGCAAAGTCAGCTATTAAATCATCAAAGTTTATTTTTGCTTGCTTTATCATGTTCAATTAAGGTGGTTCCACCTAAAATCTCTGCCTTATGTTTCCAATGATACAATTTCTTTACACATTTTCTTCGTAATTAATTTAATCCCAATATTACCGCTCCCTGTCGGGTATCAGCGAACCACTACTACGTCTTATTCGCCGTAGTGGGTAAAAGTTAAAAAGGTCAAAATTCAATACTAATCAATTCACTTTCTAAATTTCGCCTAGTGGTGTCAACAATGAATTTGGATTCCCTAACTAAGGATCTCCAAGCTCAGGGTCGACAAATGCATCGCATTGTGTTTCATATGAATCAGCATGGGGTTTCCATGCTCATTCATATGCCGCAAAGAAGTTAAAATAAAAAGTTGCATGAATAAAAATAATGAAATCACAAATTTAACTCTAATGAGATTTGGAGAAATGATCTGAGTGACACGTGAATTAAAATTTAACTGTTTATTTCTTTTTAGAATATGGTCTTAAAGCTAGGTACAATGTACCGGTGAGGTTGCTTGCTTTAGCTAAACAATTTAGTTTTAATTTCAAACGGATATAATGCACTTAATATTATATAACTGACTTTAAACTTTAGTTACTGGTTTAAACTAGGCGCGGTGCGCCAGAGGAAAAAATTATTAATGCACTATGTGAGAGACTTTCGGGTAACTGGTCCTGCATAGCACATGCAAAGCTATGAGGCATGAATCAGAAATGCGTAAGACAAATGTCATCATACCCTCTTTTCCTTGAGAAGCCCCGATCGCAAATTTGGGTTGCCGGCTGGTCGTAGAGTCAACTCTCCATCTTAGTTGGCGGTATCTACATCGACTATGCTCTAAAATATTTACTACCTCATTTCTCTATCTTGGAAACATCTCTCCTCCGAAACCGCTGAGACCTCTCTTCTGCTCAGACTGCAATTCTCTAGTGTTCCCTCTGTTAAGTTATTTTTGAATCTGTCTGTAGTCGTCTCTCCTCTTAATCTTCATTCCGTTTTTAATTCTCTTTTTCCCGTGTCCGGTGTCCAACTTGGGGCGTGACGGCCCGGCCGTCCGAATCGCGTCGGGTTATGTCATTGGCCCTCACAGATAGCCCTGCTATGCGATTCGCTGGCTATCCGTTCAGTTCGGGTCACTTTCCCAAAAATTATGTCTTCTTTCAGCTGTCAACTTGTCTTCGCACCTTTTTGGTTAATTGACCTCGCCTAGCTACTTAGAAGCGAAGATTGTCACGTAGGTATTTCCGGCGACGTGACTTATCTCAAATTTGGTCGCTACTCTGGACAATGCAGAGACGCTCGCAACAGTTGCTTGAGAAAAGGGGTGACGCCCCCAAAAGGATTTATTGCGCTCCTGCTATTCTCTTCAGTTTCTTTGAGTTTCGTGAGAAAAAAACTGTGAATGTCTTCCTTTCTCTTCCTTCCCATCTGGGATTTTCATCAGGTTTCCGTGAGAAAAAAAAATATAATTTTCCCCTTTTCGTTTGGCTTGAGTGCAATTAGAACTGATCTAATTATCAACCTAAACTTTCGGGTAGCCTGGCTCAGCTTCACCGGAAAGTAATTTTTTATCATTGATATTCTATTTTGGCAATTTAAATATTTATTTCCTACCGCCTTAGAGTAAAAATAAAAAAAAACCTAATAAATGATCAAAATTATACGGATGAAATTTAAATGTTACGGGGATATAGAAAATTCCGCGGTAACACCAAGATGAAAATTTACACATCGATAAAACAAACTTTAAGTTATAACATGGAATGTTACTTAATACTTGCTGAAACATAACCATAATTAAGCAATTCACCATTTGTTTGTCTACTGACGTCATCAATGTACAGGTCGCGCCATCTATTAACAGGTCTGAACGTTACTCAAAGAAAAATGATAGATTTTTAATATAATTATAGTTATGTTTTAGCAAGTACTGTATTAAGTATCCCATGCTATTACTTAAAGTTAGTTTTATCGATGTGCAAATTTTCATCCTGGAGAATACATTAATTGCGAAGAAAATGTGTAAAGAAGTTTTACCATTAGAAACATAAGAGAGATTTTAGGTGAAACCATCTTAACAAAGTTGCCAAAGACATCAAGACATGACAGATCTTAAATAAGATTTAATCAGCTTCAAGCGTGAAAAGCATGTTTCTACGCTTGACACCATTACTAGGACAGTACGTAATATCCTGTAGGTGATGAAGGCATTAGGGAAAGCATTCTGAATTTTATTCATGTATCTTAAAGTACCGGCTGCAGTTTTGACGTCAGATGGAAGTAACTCGCGTAGCACAACGTTTTCGATAACTATCAGTGCAGGGTGCACGTTGAAAGATATGGCTTCAATACGAATGTTTCGCTAGATATAAAGTGTAGTTTGCTGCCGATATTTGGGTAAATATAAATTGAGCAATCGATATTAAAAAAAGAAGAATAATTAAAGGAGACGGAGTTTAAAAAATAGCATTAGAATAACTGAAAATAAGAAATTCGCTCCCTCTCTCATTTTCTTTCTTTTTTCCGCTTTCCAATCGTAGCTTGAAGAAGCGTATATGATACGGCTTTGTCCGTCCGTCCGCACGATAACTCACGTGAAAATGGTTCGATTTCGACGAAATTTTAGTATGTGGTAGGGGACCACTTGGGAACGAACCCTATTGAAAATGGGCGAAGCAGGGTCAAAGGTCAGGACATAGAAGCGGGATCCATTCCATTGCTCTTATGCGTCATAACTTGCGTAAAAATTGTTCGATTTCGATGAAATTTTAGTATGTGGTAGGGAACCACCTGGGGACGATCCGTATTGAAAATAGGTGAAATAGGGTCAAAGGTCAGGCAGGGCATAAGAGCGGGATATATTCCATTGCCCTTATGCGTCATAACTTGCGTAAAAATGGTTCGGTTTCGATGAAATTCTAGTATGTGATAGGGAACCACCTGGGGACAAACCCTATTGAAAATGAATGAAATAGGGTCAAAGGTCAGGCAGGGCATAAGAGCGGGATACATTCCATTGCCTTTATGCGTCATAACTTGCGTAAAAATGGTTCGATCGATGAAATTCTAGTATATAATAGGAAACCACCTGGGGACAAACCCTGTTGAAAATGGGTGAAATAGGGTCAAAGGCCAGGCAGGGCATAAGAGCGGGATATATACCATTGCCCTTATCCGTCATAACTTGGGTAAAAATGGTTCGATTTCGATCAAAAGTTTAGTATGTGGTAAGGAACCAACTGGGGACGAACCCTATTGAAAATGGACGAAATAGGGTCAAAGGTCAGGAC
Source organism: Macrothele yani (assembly GCA_039090855.1). NCBI lineage: Eukaryota > Metazoa > Arthropoda > Arachnida > Araneae > Macrothelidae > Macrothele > Macrothele yani. Next base: position 111,832,756 of record CM076998.1, read on the forward strand.
ATAAAAGCGGGATCCACTCCATTGCTTTTATGCGTCATAACATGCGTAAATATGGTTCGATTTCGATGACATTTTAGTATGTCATACCTGGGCACGAGCTTTATTGAAAATGGGTCAAAGGTCAGGCAGGGCATAAGAGCGGGATTTATTCCATTGCCCTTATGCGTCAAAACTTGCGTAAAAATGGTTCGATTTCGATGAAATTTTAGTATGTGGTAAGGAACCACATGGGGACGAACCCTATTGAAAATGGGCGAAATGGGGTCAAAGGTCAGGACACTGGAGTGGGATCTATTCAATTGCCCTTGTGCATTATAACTTACTTAAAATGCTTGGATTGCGACAAAACTTTATCATGTTGTTCCGGAGGTATAGTGAACCGGTTCTGTTGAATATCATCGAAATTGGTTCAAAGGTCAGGACACAGGAGCGAGATTTATTCCACAGCCATTATCCACATAACTTGAGTAATAATCTCTGGTATGTTGGAAAGCGTATCCTAATCAATGCATTGCATGATTTTACTAACTTGTTTCTCCGGGTGTGAGCGTGGGCCTACCCCCTAAGAGCAGTGCCCCGCGCTTGTAGGGGGGCAACTAACCTGTCGTACACCCCTAAGGACGGCTCTGTGCCCTCGGCTTAGAGGCTAACTCATGGCCCTCGAGTTCGACTTTGTCCAATCATCGAGCTTCTACCGTAAAGAAAATCCAGAAGCATTTGCAGCCACCGTTGTAGTCAGGAAGGAGGAATGTCGTGGTTGTACTCTGGATGTGGTGAAGGTTTACTCTGGTCCGAATGACAGTATGATGATTGGCATTGTCTTCTTCAAGGATCTCCAGCTTCCGGTTGATTTTTTTTTTGATTGGAGGTTTAACGACCACCGTGAGCAACACAATGGGCTATAAGCAGTCGCCCGTCCCTAATTTAGGGTCACTGGTTCCAGCGAAGGAAGAGAGCCAGTGCCGTAAGATAAACACAACATCCATGCCTCACCGGGATTCGAACCCGGACCACTTTCGGACGAATGAGCAGAGGCCCACTGCGCCACCGGGGCGGCTCCGGTTGATTAGAACAGCGGCTTCAATTTCTCAAACCTCCGATTTAATTGCTAGGTATATAGTTCGGCATTCATAGCATGGCCATCCGGAATTAGCCGACCCAAAGGCGCAATGGTCTAAGCTAGGGGGTTCTTAACCTATGGGTCGCGACCCAAACTTGAATTGCCGTAACTTCTCAGAAAAAAAAATATATATAAAAAAATATAATACAAAATCAAAATTAAAATGTTTAAGGTTTAAAAAGGTTTTTTGTATTTATTAAATACAAAAAATAAAGTTTTTTTTTAATTTAATTTTTTTTTAATTTTCAATTTTAAACCTTCGTGTTTAACACAAGTAAAGGCCCCGGAATTTTTGGAGATGACATCACGGGAACCACTAGCATTGCTTCTTCCGGTCACTGAGATTGTGGGAATCTTTAGGGCGTCACAGAATTGCAAAATTTCCCCCCAAACCTAAAATTGCGACACGGATGGGAGACGGCAGAGAGAGAGAGAGAAGTATGGACTATGGAGGCTTTCAGCGAACATTCATTAATAATAATAATAAAAAATGCCTAACTTTTAAAGTTTTCATCGGATTTTGACGAAATTTCAAATGGGAGTTTATTTTGACGTGTCTTGGTTCTTGTAAAATTTGCATTCGGTTATTTAAAAAAATTGGAGAAACTTTTTTTTTTGTAAAATTTTCTCCCAGTCCGACTTCGGCAGCGCACTGGTTTGACTGTAATTTCAAAAAAACTAAAATTTTGTTACACTCTTTGTAATAATGAATAATTACTACACTTATTTATATTATTACGTTAGCATTTTTTATTTCAAAATAGACCCATGGATCGGGAAGTTGATCGTCTTGTCGATTTTGAGTTCTGGCCAAAAAAAATCAGATCAGATGCAGACGATTTTAGGAAGGGAGTGTCTGACTCCAGTTCTTAAACAACCCTTAGAAATAGGAAGCTCGGAGATTTGAGATAGAGTGCCCGATAGCAAAATGGCACGGAAGCGAGGTAAAAAGGGGAGGAAAACGCCCTTATTTATATCTGGGGACCCAGTACACGGGTCCGACGGCTTAACATACCCATCCGACCCACGGCGGATATTTACTGGCTCGAGCGATCGTACCTGCCTGGGATCGAACCCGAGGTCTTCTACTCGGCAGGCACAAACGTAGGCTACCCGCGGCCCTGGCCAAAAAAGATTAAGAACCCCTGATATAAGCATTGGCTTATGAACATTCGTCTGAGATGGGTCCTGGTTCGAATCCGGGTGAGGCATGGATGCTGAGTTTGCCTTACATCACGGGCTCTCTACCTTCCCTGGAACCAACGGCCATAAATTAGGGACGGGCGACTGCTTATAGCTCATCGAGTTGCTCACGGTGGTCGTTAAACCCCGAAACAAACAAAAATTCCGGAGTGTGCTCAAGGTGGGTCAGACTCTCGTAGCTCCACTATACTTGCCTGAAGGCTAACCTGACTATGGAGTGGAAGGTACTAAGTGTTTTTCTCCACTGCATAACACAATTCCAGTCTAAAAGCACATATTCGAGCTCGAACTGGGATTTGAAAACACTGTAAAAAATAAGTGGTGTGAATTCACGGAAAATTTCTAAAAATAACGTGCAGCAAAGTTTGCCGGTAAGATTCCGTGTTTTTCATAAATTTCTGTTTTTAAAAGCGCCCGTTTATTTTAACTTCCGTATTTTCACAGATTTTCCGTAATCACAAATTCCTTTAATTTATGAAAAATCGGTTTCAGTTTTTTCCGTATTTAAACTGAAATTCTGCAAAACCGACGACCCTGCATTTTCCAACTCTTTCCCCAGATAATCCTTTCCCTCCAGTCCGGATTGAACCAGGGACGGGTAACTCACGCCTTTAACCACTGAGCCACAGACACTCGGGAATTTGAGTCATGTACATCAAAAGATAAATTGCGCGAGAATGAAAAACTTTTTTGTCATTAATACGAGTGATTTAGTCACTATTTTCTGTTGGAGCTTTTTTTCTGAATAGGTTTATAATATTTTTTTTTCTGTAGGAGGATTTTAAAAAAATTAAGCATTTTTCACCGTGATTTTTCGAAGCAACAAAATGCTTTGCAACTTTATTTTTTTTAAACTGACAATGGCTTTCAGTTATCTTTAAACAAGTTAGTAAAATCATGCAATGCATTGATTATGATACGCTTTCCAACATACCAGAAATCATTACTCAAGTTATGAGGATAATGGCTGTGGAAGAAATCTTGCTCCTGGGTCCTGACCTTTGACCCCATTTCGATTATATTAAACAGAATAGGTTCAGTGTACCTCCAGTACAACGTACTAGAATTTTGTCGTAATCGAAGCATTTTTACGCAAGTTATGACACATAAGGCAATGGAACGGATCTTGCTCCTATATCCTGACCTTTGACCCCATCTCGCCATTTTCAATAGCGTCCGTCCTAGGTGGTCCCTTACCACATACTAAAACTTAATCGAAATTGAAGCATTTTTATGCAAGTTATGACGCATAAGTGCAATGGAATGGATCTTGCTCCTGTGTCCTGACCTTCGACTCCATTTCATCCAGTTTCGAAAGGTTTCGTCCTCAGGTGGTCCCCTACCACATACTAAAATTTCATCGAAATCGAACCATTTTTACGAAAGTTATGAGGCATAAGGGCAATGGAATGGGTCCCGCTCCTATATCCTGACCTTTGACCCCATTTCGTCCATTTTCAATAGGGTTCTTTCCCAGGTAGACCCCTACCACATACTAAAATTTAATCGAAATCGAAGCATTTTTACTCAAGTTATGACGCATAACAGCAATGAAATGGATCTTGCTCCTGTGTCCTGACCTTTCACCCCATTTAGTCGATTTTCAATAGGGTTCGTCCCCAGGTGGTCCCTTACCACATACTAAACTTTCATCGAAATCGAACGATTTTTACGTGAGTTATCGTGCGGACGGACGAACAGACACACAAATCTGAAGCATATACGCTTCTTCAATCTACGGTTGGAAAGAGTAAAAATGGTGGAATGTACTTTCTCATAGTATTGTTTCACCAAATAAAAAGCTCCTACTTATAAAATTTACTTTTGGTAGCTGTAATAGCTTTTGTCTTAAGTTGTTCAAAGACTGATACATAGACATCGTATAATCATCTGTACAATAAGTACCCGGTTTCTTACATTAACACAATATACAGTATAATAAGTATCTGGTGCACCAAATAGTGGAAAGGAGAAAATATCCTGTGCCACAATAAACAAAATCCATGCGATATGCTATCCACAACATCCGATCTCGCTACGGAACTACAAAATTCGACAGTCGATTGAAATTTAAAAGTTAATCAAACCTCTAGTATTCTCCCCAATCGCTGGTATTACCAGTAATTTCTTGTCATACGGATACAGAAAGAGTGAGAACGGAGTTTTTCCGTTAATGTACGAAAGGAGTTGCGGAAAGGTTTCTGGAAATTCTAAATTTTTCGTTAATACATCTCTAAAACAGTAGTTTACCGTCAATATAAGAAAGAAACCTCGGAAAGGTTTCTGAAAATTCAGAATTTCCCCGTGGTGCGAAAAATCTGTGAAATTCAAGTTTTTCCCCGTTATTTCACGGAAAGAATTGTATCAGAAATATGTTTCGTTAATTCACGAAAGAAATGACGGAAAGTGGATCGTGAATTCCAGAATTTTTTTACAGTGAAGAGCATAGCTGGTCCAAATATTGAGCGTACATAAATTTAGCAAGTTAGTAAAATCACGCAATACATTGATTATGATACGTTTTCCAACATAATACCAGAAATCACTACTCAAATTATTACTCAAGTGAAGAGCATAGCTGGTCCAAATATTGAGCGTACATAAATTTAGCAAGTTAGTAAAATCACGCAATACATTGATTATGATACGTTTTCCAACATAATACCAGAAATCACTACTCAAATTATTACTCAAGTTATGATAATAATGGCTGTGGAATAAATCTCGCTCCTGTGCCCTGACCTTTGACCCCATTTCGATTATATTAAACCGCATTGATTCAGCATAACTCCCGAACAACATACTAAAGTTTTGTCGCAATAGAAGCATTTTTACTCAAGTTATGAGGATATTGGCTGTGGAATAAATCTCTTTCCTGTGCGCAGACCTTTGACCCCATTTCGATGATAGTAAACAGAATTGGTTCAGTATACCTCGGAAACAACATACTAAAGTTTTGTCGCAATAGAAGCATTTTTAGTCAAGTTATGAGGATAATAGATGTAAATTAAATCTCGCTCCTGTGCCCTGGCCTTTGACTCCATTTCCATGATATTCAACAAAACCGGTTCAGTAGATCTCCGGAACGACATGATAGAGTTTTGTCGCAATTGAAGCATTTTTACGTAAGATATGACGCATAAGGACGATGTAATGGATCCCGCTCCAGTGTCCTGACCTTTGACCCCATTTCGCCCATTTTCAACAGGGTTCGTCCCAAAGTTGTCCCCTACCACACACTAAAATTTCATCGAAATCCAACCATTTTTACGCGAGTTATCGTGCGGACTGACAGACGGACAAAACTGGAGCATATACATTTCTTCAACCTACGGTTGGAAAGCGTAAACAAGTTATGAAATTAATCATGCAATGCATTGATTATGATACGCTTTCCAACCTACCGGAAATTATTACTCAGGTTATTACTCAAGTTATGAGATTAATGACCTTGGAATAAATCTTGCTCCTGTGCTCTGACCTTTGACCCCATTTCGATGATATTAAACAGAATTGGTTCAGTATACCTCCGGAACAACATACTAAAGTTTTGTCGCAATAAAAGCATTGTTACGTAAGTTACGACGCATAAGGGCAGTGGAATGGATCCCGCTTTTATGTCTTGACTTTGGCCCAATTTCGCCTATTTTCAAAAGGGTTCGTTCCTAGGTTGTCCCCTATCACATACTAAAATTTCATTGAAATCGTACCATTTCTACGCGAGTTATCGTGCAGACAGACAGGCAGACGGACAAAGCTGGAGCATATACGCTTCCTCAATCTACGGCTGGAAAGCATAAGAAAGTTAGTACAATTTAGTAAAATCATGCAATGCATTGATTATGACACGCTTTCCAACGTACCAGAAATCATTACTCAAGTTATGAGGATAATGGCTGTGGAAAAAACCTTGCTGCCTGTGTCTTGACCTTTGACCCCATTTCGATGATATTCAGCAGAATCGGTTCAGCATACCTCCGGAACAACATACTAAAGTTTTGTCGCAATCGAAACATTTTTACTTAAGTTATGACGCATAAGGGCAATGGAATGAATCCCGCTCCTATGTCCTGACCTTTGACCCCATTTCGGCCATTTTCAATAGGGTTCGTCCCCAGATGGTTCCCTACCACATGCAAAATTTCATCGAAATCGAACCATTTTTTACGCGAGTTATCGGACGGACGGACGGACAGACACACGGACAAAGCTTCAGCATATAAGCTTCTTCAACCTACGGTTGGAAAGCGTAAAAAATGATCTGAGTTCCTGTCGCTTTTCTGAAAAAACTCAGATTTTCGCGTTTGGGCTACTTCACTTCTGCTGGTCTGTCATGTGCGTTAGAAGGACTACATCTCGAGAATATTTACTGCTGGTGGTGGCACTAGCGTCACTCGTTTTATTCTGAGCGGGAAGTTGCTGATAGAATAACCAGCGGGAAGTTTCCTTTTTTTATGGCAATCGTTACGGTGGCACACCCTCAGAATTTGTGGGATGATCACCGTCACGTTCTGACCAAGGAAGATCTGTAGAACTAAACTCCATCACCCAAGGAACAAAAAAGCTTCAGAGTTCAAAGAAAAGGCAGCAAATGCAGATGCTCGTTTGTAATGTAGGAATAACTCTCTTTATAAAACTAAGAAGAGAAGTAATAATTTCGTTACTCAAATCAGAAAAAGAAAAGGCGTAACGATCAGTCTCAGCTGGTGTTATTCTTAATAAATAGGTGTGTGTAGATGTGCCATACGGAAAGATGAAGATCATTTAAGAACTCCCGCAACAGAAGTTTTTTTCAAGCCGAAACAAAAGCAGACATCAGTAGCGCGAATTTAGTAAAACTAATTAACGTCTGTTCCTGCTTTGGGAAACGCATCTGAAAATTATACCGAGCATTCTGAGAGGAAGCGTCTCAGAAAGAAAGCTGGATGACAAAAAAAAAAAAACCATCTTAATTTTCCCAATGGAGAGAAAGAGAGTGACAGCAAAGAATATTTTTGAACTGAAAGAGCCAGAAAACACAAATTAAGAATTGCATACGTGACTTCCGCCTGAGAAGCGTAGCTTGTACGTGAATACATCGTTCAACTTTTCAATAAATCTCGCCGGCTGCCCTTGCGTTAGAACATGATTCATTTTAAATTACATGAGTGGGATTATACACAAGTGGTGGCTTAGTCCTCTCTCGACAGCGTATATTTCAATAATTCGCGTCAGATCTTCAAAAGAGGGTTCTATCACACAATCACAACTTGAAATATTATTTAAAAAAAAGTGTAAATAACATTAAATGATCTTAATCATTTAGATACACATGGGTTGGACAAAATAACGTTAACGCCATGTGAAAACACAAATTTGTCCGTGACGGGGATCGAACGCGCACCCTCTCTCTTCGGAGTTAGTTGCTCTCCGAACTAAGCTGCACGGACGGAATGTATCGCTGCAGATTTTGCCGTCTTGATACGTGCTTTACCTCTGTACTACGCCCCATCATCTCCCTCTTATTATTATCTTTTTGTAAAGGAAGAACGAATATTCATTAATTCCAGACGATGTGTGGAACAAACGTTACACATTTTTCGAAGAACCCAACGGTCAGTTGTTACATTTTTACGTACGGGCGCCAATGTGAAAACACAAATTTGTCCGTGACGCAGATCGATCCGCAACCCCCTCACTCCGGAGTAAGTTGCTCTCCCAACTAAGCAAAACGGCAGAATGTATCGCTGCAGACTTGTCGTCTTGACAAGTGCTTTATCTTTGTAGTACGTCGCAACCATGATAATAGGGGTTAATGCTATTTGTTTAAGCTAAACGGAAAAAAATAAGTGTTGTGATTATCTTTTGTGTACCTTTTCTTTGTATACACTGAAGAGCAATTGAATTAGAGATACCTGTCTAGTAACGTGTAGCACCACCTTTCGCCGTGATGACGGCGGCGATTCGTCTTGGCATGGATTCGACAAGACACCGGAAGCGTTGGGAAACCACACGGATCCACGACTCCTGAACAAGCTGCCACAGTTCACGAAGATTTGATGGAGGAGGAATCAGAGCCTCGAACATCTCTCTCGATGGCATCCCAGATGTGCTCGATGGGATTGTGGTCAGGTGACTTAGCTGGCCAAGGAAGCGAAGTCACGTCGGTGGAGTGTTCATCCAACAATTCGGATACAATTCGGGAGCTGCATTGTCTTGTTGCAGGATGAGGTCCCCAGTGGGATGTTGAAGACGCACAAACGGGAGCAAATGGTCGTCCAGAATATCCCGGTAACGTTGACCTGTGAGGGACGATGTCACACGTACCAGGGGTCCCATTTCAATTAACGTAAACAGTCCCCAGACGAGAATGCCACCCCCACTAGCTTGAAGAGTACCCTGCTGGCTAGAAGGATCCATCGCTTCATGTGGTTTGCGCCGCACTCGTATCCTGACATCCGCATGTACCAACGTGAATCTCGACTCATCAGTCCAAGCAACATTTTTCCACATGTCTAGGGTCCAGTGGCGATATTCCCGCGCCCATGCTAATCTTTGCACCCTGTGATGTGCGGTCAGCAGCGGGTACAGAAGCCATCGTCCCTCGTGGAACGATGGCTTCTGTACCCCATAGCGAGGAGATAGTTCTGGATGGTGTGGCTGCTTACACGTTTTTGTGCACCGGCGTCAAATTGCCGAGTGATTTCTTGCACTGTGGCTCGTCTATCCGCTGTTACAATGCGAGGTAGCCGACGATGACCCCGCTCATCCACAAGCTGTTGTCCACGGCAGTTGGCCCTTGCAGGGATGGTTTTACCGGATTCGATGTACTCACGGTGCACCAGTGACACAGTGGCTCGTGAAAATCCCAGTGCCTGCACGACTTTCGAGATGGAGTGACCCATTCGTCGGGTCCCGACAATTTGCTCACGATCAAATGCGCTTAGATCCTTCGTCTTACCCATACTGTGTCCGACTCTTACCGATTCCCGTCGCATCATTCCTTATATTGTCGGATCGCTGCATACGTCATGTCGTTTCCGTTTACAGGGCCGCCCACAGCGCCACATTTGCATAACGCCAGCTGTCTCTAATTCAATTGCTCTTCAGTATATTCTGTGGGTTGTATTCCAGTGTAGCACAAGTTGTGGTCAGTGGCGGTTCATACGAGCGATCGGTGAAACAGGTTACCTGTCAGACTTCCGAAGAGGACAAATCGTGGGAGCCAGTCTATCAGGAGCGACTCTAACCATAACAGCCAAATTGTTTCGTGTTTCAGAAGAAATGTCTCCACGGTTATGACTACGTACACAAAGCATGTCAAGACTTCATTGGGAAAGAAGAATAGTGGGCGAAAACCGAGACTAAATGAGAGAGACCGTCGAACACTAGCTAGGATTGCGTCCAAACATCCCAGTACTACTGCAGCAAAAGTGATAGCAGAACTCAATGTCCACCTGGAAGAACCTGTTTCCACAAAAACATTTCGCTGAGAGCTTCACGAAGCCAATATTCATGGAAGAGTTGTAATTTATAAACATTTGATATCAGAAACATACAGTACAATGCCAAAAAGATGCTATCATGAGCATAACACCTGGATAGCTGATGACTAGAAACGTGAGATATAGTCGGATGAGTCCTCATTTGCATTATTAGGTCGGGTTTATGTATGGAGAACTCCCAAGGAAGCGTTCAATTTGGAATGTCTGTTTCCAACTGTTAAAATGGGGGTGAATATGATTTGAGCTGCCATATCTTGGTATTCATCTGGTTACCCTACCTGGTCGAGTTACTGCCAGCGTGTGCTTGGACATTCTAGGTGATCAGGTGCATCCTATGGTCCAACAATGATGCCATTTTTCAAGGAGATAATGTTCAGTCTTGATTTGAGGAGCACCAAGATGTGCTTCAACATCTAACCTGGCCAGCCCAATCACCTGACTTGAATATCGTCGAAACACTGTGGGTAGTTTTGGAGAGCAGATTCCCGCCTCTTACATCTCTGAAGCAATTCGCGGATGTTCTGATCGACGAGTGGTACAACATTCCACTGGAGACTACTAAAAAGCTGTATGAATCTATTCCAAGAAGGTTAGAAGCTGTCGACTGAGGGTCAGAGTTGCCAAAACGAGTGACTTGAGCGACTCTAAACACGGCATGATAGCTTACGCTGGGCGTACCGATTCGACCTTCTTCCAACAGGCCGTACTCCTGAGCTTTTCGCGCTCAAGCATAGCAAGGGCTTACCGTGATTCGTGCAACACGGGCAAAGCTTCCACCAATTGGCGATCCTATGGAGGAAAAGAGCCTTTTGGTCAAAATAGATGGGCCAGAATCGTGCAAGTGAAGAGACTGGCGATAACCCGGCAAAGCATTGCAGAATTCAACACTTGTGTCCCGAGGTAATGTCACGAATGGCAACAACAGCTGTCTATGATGTCGAAGGCCGATGATGTCGAGACCAGAGATCAATTACGGTGACTGGCGAAGGCACTTGACTGACCAGTCGCTTAGCTACTATGTCCTAGACATGTTCGGTCGGTGACATACACTGGCGGAAAGTGAAAAAAGAACACCAAAAAGGAGACGTCTGATACCAACGAAATTTATACAGCATAACAACGGAATACAGAGGATAACGTAATCAAAACATTATGGCAAAATACAGCTGTATTTACTGGTAAACTGAAAAATAACATTTCCATGTAACATGGTTAGTACGAGGTTGAACCGCCATGAACTGCGTCACACTGTGCAATTCTGGCATGGAGTCTGTCGTACAGATGTTGGATGTAAGTTTGGGGTATTGAGTTCCAAGCATCCTCAACCTGGACGCGTAAATCGGGGATGGTCGTGGTTGGCCGTGGAGACCGGATAAGTCGTTGTCCCATAAAATCCCACACGTGCTCAATGGGGGACAAATCCGGTGAACGTGCAGGCCATGGAAGTTGTCTCACACCCTGAAGTGCATGTTGCGTTACACGTGCCGTATGTGGGCGTGCGTTATCTTGCTGGAAAACACCACGATGGACCAACCTTACAAATGGCACAACAACGGGCTGAATGATGTTGTTGTTTAACGTACCCGGTACAAACAGTAGTTGTGTACGGGAGTGATAGCTGATCGCACCCCGCACCAGGAGACCAGGTGTAGTCCCTGTGTGTCGCTGGCGGATGCAAGAAGGGTGGAGACCCTCCCCTGTGCATCTGCGAACACGCATACGGCCATCGGAGGCTCCCAAGCAGGATCTGCTTTCATCGCTGAACCCGTCAGATCGCCATTGCGTTCTGCAGTGCAGACGTTGGCGACACCACTGCAGCCGTTCCTGACGGTGGACTGGAGTCAGAGGTACACATGCCATAGACACACGTGCACGTAGTGTTGCATCCAGTAGACGGCTGCGGCTTGTTCGCACAGTCACCTCAGGTGCAACGGCAGCTCGGGTTTCCGTCGCAGTGGATGTCCTGCTTGACAACGCCGTTCTTCTTATGCGTCGATCGGTCCGCTCATCAGTCCGTCTGTGACTCCCGGTTCCACGTCTTCTCGTGTGGGAATGTTCCTCGGACCATCTACGCCACCATCGTACCACCACCGATACTTCCCGTCCAATACGCTCCGCAATACGACGATACGACCACCCGGCCTCGCGGAGTCCGACTAGACGACCTCGCTCAAAGTCCGATAACTGCTGAAATCGTACAAGTCTTCCATGTCCAGGCATTGCAGCTTCTTCAGGGTCTTCGCACGTGTCCATACGCCGACGACTGATTACATTCTCTTCGCCGTACTCCTTAAATACCACCGACGATAATTTGCTTATTATGCCGTGCTGGGGAGTAAGCGCTCACCGGTTGGTCCCGAAATTAACATCACACCTACGTAAACTCGGCCCCATTAACATATGTAAATTTCATGATCGTCCGCCAATTCCTTCTTGGTGTTCTTTTTTCACTTTCCGGCAGTGTATATGGTGAGTGTGCTGGCCAGGGAAGAAGTTTTATATGCCGTCCATGGAAGAGGTATTGGACATTCCCGAAAACATGCTGGAATATAGTGCCGGGACAATTCTGAAGGAAGGGTATCACATTTGCCTTTAAACCATCTCTTACGTACCACTGGCTGTTGAGAGTTCCCTCAATTCGTATTAGGCGAGTTCACGAATTGAACACAAATGCGCCCCAAACTATGATGCTTAGTAATGGGCCGGTATGGCGCTGCAAGTGGTGCCGTTCACCACGATGTCTTCAGACACGTATGCGACCATCATGGTGTGCATCAAGTTGAATCGTGACACGTCAAAAAACACGACATGTTGGGAATCACCGCGCTAATGTCTATGTTCGAGACTCCATTTTAGCCTGAGACGTCTGCAGTTGTGGGTCAAAGGAATACGTAGAAAAGGTCCGCTAAAGACCAATCTTCCGTTAAGCAGACGACGACGTCAAATTGTGTTGGGAGACAAAGCCTGACCTGTGACTCTACTTTTGCGCTAACACCGTGGATGTCGATGTGCGATCGGTCACTGCCATGCGGTAGAAGTGTCTGTCATCCCGTGCAGTCGTGCAAATTTGTGGTCCATTTTCCGGATTTCTGTGCATCCGAGCCAAACCTGTCCAATGATGCCGCGTTCGCATCACTGTATTGGTATTGCGTGCCATACGAATGGCAACTGCGCGGTTAGAAAATTCAGCTTCTTTCATATCAACCATCCTTCCTCACTCAGGTCCCCTCAGATGTTCATAATGCGACTTTCTTTAGAGACGGGGCATATTGAGACACAACAAACACCCTTTCTACTCAGCGTCGGCTTTTCAGTGGTTGCCGCATCTCGTTTGAGATAGCTTCTTGGACAGTTCAGAGGACACTCCTCCTAAACCGCATGCGCATTTTCACTGGCATGCTAATCATTCGCATGTCCCAACCCGTTGTACACATCCTGTAAGTTTCATGCTAATACCAGCAGTCCTTTATGGTGCAGCAGTTTTCACAAAAGTGTACATGAAAATGCACTGCCTGACAGAGAAAATGCCACACCATGAAGAAATGCTCGAAAACTGACCAAACTGCACAAACACAGTAGGTCCTGTACAAACGATTTAATTGTCATATTCAGACTAGGCTCCAGTGGCAGAGTTTAGAGGACGATCAATAAGGAGTGTGGGTCTGATTTTAGGCGATACAGCGTTGAATCCAGCGTGGCATCGAGGCAATGAGAGTTCGAATAGAGTCCTGGGGTATCGTGGACCATGTAGTGTTGATCTCCGAGTGCACAGTTCATCTTCATTTTGCGGGGGTGGGATGGCACTCAACCGGCATCCAATCGCGTCACACAGCTGCTCGATGTGCAAGAGGTCGAGGGATCGTGCAGGCCACGGAAGCATCCGCACACCGTATAAAGCATTTAGGCTTCCGAGCGGTATGTGGCCGGGCGTTATTCTGTTGAAAAACGGCATTCGGGATGCCCTTCAGGTAGAGTAGTGCCACGGGCCGCAGCCCCTCGTCAACATAGCGGCGTGCCGTCAGTGTACCCGTAATGCGTACCAGCGGTGAGTGGCTGTTGCCGCTGATACCACGCCACACCATGGTTCCACGTTGCCGGACCGTGTAGCCCTCCACAATGGCAGAGGAATCCGCCCGTTGGCCATGTCGTTTCCAGACTCTCACACTGGGATCATCCGTAGTGAGACAGAACAGCTATTCATCGCTGAACACCACACTGTACCATTCGGCACTCCATGCAGCTCTGGAGCGACACCGCGCCAAGCGGTGACGACGATGACTCGCTGTTAAGGGTAGCCTTCGCAACGGACGGCTGGACAACAAACCTGACGCAGCCAATCCACGTGACCCCGTCGGCATCGATATCGGAGCATCCAAGCCTCCCCGTACACTCCGCAAAATGTCGCCCGTTGTGGTCTTTGGTTCCACTACGCCATGACGTCGGATGTGACGATCAGTTCGCCCGGACGTCCGTCTCCGCGCTCCGGTTCCCTTACGACGTTGCACAGATCTTTCCTGGGACCACTGTCTTCAAATGCGACCAACGGTTGTGGCATCACGTTGCGTTTCTTCCACAGTGCGAAGGCCTACGATGACACCTCGTGAACTCATCTGTTTGACGAAATCGCGTACGACGGCGTCTTAGCGGCATTGGCACCCACTACTCGTTCTCCAGACACGGTTACAGCACAACCACTCACTTCTTACGGCCTTGACGACTTCTCGACTGATGACCTCACGGGTTGGTTGTCGGCTTATACCCCGCGCGCCGTTCGTGCGATCGGTCTGCAAATGCAATCATTTGCATAAATTGTACGTGTGCTCCTACTCTGCAATTTACATGGCGCTGCGTTTAGGTCTCTGTCAGGCAGTGTATTAGCGAAGGACAAGGATTTGTGTTGTTTTGATTCGGGGTTTAACAACCTCCATGATAAATTATTAGGGTTAAAGAAGTCTGCCGTCTTCGTGGTGTGGCATTTTCTCTGTCAGGCAGTGTATTAGCAAAGGACGAAGATTTGTGTTGTTTTGATTCGGGGTTTAACAACCTCCATGATAAATTATTAGGGTTAAAGAAGTCTGCCGTCTTCGTGGTGTGGCATTTTCTCTGTCAGGCAGTGTATTGGCGAAGAACGAAGATTTGTGTTGTTTTGATTCAGGGTTTAACAACCTCCATGATAAACTATTAGGGTTAAAGAAGTCTGCCGTCCCTAATTTGGGGGTAATGAGTCCAGGGTAAGGGAGAGGGCCAGTGCTGTAAGACGGCTCATTAACTTTGCCACGTCCGCTTCCCGAACTAGGCGTCACCACACACGACTAGGCAGCGGCCAACTCTTCTGACCTTTCGGCTACTAGGAATGCGAAGATTACTGACGAGAGAGGAAATGGTATTACGTTCTTCCTTTTGCCTGAAGAGTAGTCTTGCTTTAGAAACGCAACTAACGAAATTCTGCGCTGTCTAAACGATCTCTTTCTCTTGTTCCGTGAGAAATAATGGAAAGTGCTTTATGCAAATCAGATAACATTAATGCAAACTGTGGAAAACTAAGAAGAGAAGTTCTGAATGATCCCGGGGAATGTTTGTTAAGACATGCCTCCATTTGCTTCGTTAATCACTCCTCTAGAAGTCGTCAGCCACTTAAATGGGACCTGTTTCAAAAGAGGAGTAGGTAGCGATCGGAAGCACTCGACGAAAGCACAAAGGACGAAAACGAACCAAGATGTTTCCGCTGCATGAAGGACTCAAACAAATATGATTAAAGCAACGAGACTCTGTGTTGAAACTTTTCCGCTAACTGTTTCGCTTTTCGTCTTGTTTCACTGATGGAGCAAGTGGATAGACAACCCCGAGGCTTTGTATCACGATGATCCGCGCATCGACAAAGTAAGCAGATAAAAAAAATTCCAGGTATTATTAAGTTAGAAAGTAACAACTCTTCTAGTAGTCATTAATGTGGAACGAATCTTTGAGAAGAGAAACCCTTTCCTCTGTGTAACTCTCTCATTTTGCAGTCTGGTAATTAAATAAAAAATAGAAGTCATTACGATGTGATTGCCTTTAGAAGCAAAATGCATAACAGGGCAAATAAATAGAACTGATCAAGAATAATTTACAAAGAATCTGTAAGACTGTATCTCCTTTACAATGAAAGACAATTAATGCCGTTCGAAGTAGCATCAATTGTACAAACATTTCTTTCTTCCTTTCTGACAATTCTTAAACGTTCTACGATCTACAATGTTGTTCAAAATTAAACCCAGAATGGCAATTAAAAGAACAGAGATAACCAAACAGTGTGACGAAATGCATGCAGAGAAATGTAATCATAAAGTTCGTACATAACTTAATGAAACATTCGCCGAAGAGCCGAAATATTTTGTCCAAAGCAACTTTATGCACGTCACACGTGATATCTTCTTTCTCGCAAGACTATGGTTGACAGCACCTTGAGATCAGAACGTATGACGTGTGGATGTGTCAGATGAGAACAGAACGATATATATGGTGTGAGCAGCAGCAAACGGTGGAGAGATGGTGGTAGTATGATGATATAATAGAAGTTGCGGAAGTTGAAATACTTGAAGTGGTGATTTCTTAACGTCCGCGTATTTAATATTCGGAATTGGTGTTTTTGTTTCTCGTTAAATGTTCTCTAACAAGTAACTGGATTGTTTCACTAATGTTATTGAAGACCGAGTCGTACTAAAGACGTTTTTGCTGCATAAAGACTAATAGTAAGTAACCTTTTCTGAAGTTATTTCAGTGACTCCTGAGACGCTTAAAAGTGAAGTTATTAAGAACTGATTTATGTAGTGGTGTTCAGTCAGCCGTAATTCCACGAACATTACAGGAGATTGAAAAAAGGTCAACAAATACGTGCTTGTTCAAAACAAAAAGAGAAAGAGTAAATGCTGGTAATTGTATCATCTCGTTGAGAAACCAGAATGTTTCACAGCAACACTAATCATCACGAGCTTCTGATGAGTTGAAAGTTTTCAAAATGTGAATGTTCATTTCATGAGTGTCCTTTCCTTCTGAGGGGTAATGATGAAATCAACATCCACATTTTAGAAACTATCAACTCATCATAAGCTGGTAAAAGTTGGTGTTGCTGTGAACCATATTCTAAAGCTTGTTATGTTATCAAGAAAACTGCAGAAAAATGAAATTAAACGTACAAGTTATTTAATTCAAATGTTTTGACTGTTGCGCCCTCAAAATGAAGTGTAACAGCCTGACGATAGGTTCAGACAACACTTTCTGTAAGTGAGTAAATTATACGTTCTGGTAATACATTTGTACCACCGCATAGCGCAGTTGCCTAACGCGCTGTGCTTAGAGTGGAAGGCAGACGTTTCTAACGGGTGTTCGAACCTGATCCGGCCGGATATCTAGTCTGCGGTTTTTCCGGGGTTTTCGGCAGACTCCCCAGGCGTGGAGACGCGCATGCGTGGATGGTTTTCTCTGAAGTCGACCTCGGACACACTTAGTCCCTGGTTCCCCTTCCCTGAAAGGGTTTGCCAGATGAGTGTCAATACGCTGGTAGTAAAAATGCAAGACGATTGTAATCTGCTGCCATCTGATGGCCGGATCCTACGGCATTTGACCCATGAATGATGATGAATACATTTGTATGATTCCTATATAGCCTACGATACCCACTGCGGCGAGATATTTTGAACGCCCTGTGTGCATATATATATATATATACATGATTACTCTTTAATGCCACATTGAAAAATGTCTTTTAATCACTGAATTGGGAAAACAAAGGGATAAAGATTAATGGAGATTATCGAACTCACCTTCGTTTTGCTGATGACGTAGTCATTTTGCAACTACGCCATCGAAGCTGCAAAGTATGATCCAGGAACTTGCCGAAAAGACTAAAGAAGTGGGATTAAAAATGAACTTTCAGAAGACAAAAGTGATGTTCAATGCTTTTACAAGAAATGAAGATTTATCGATTGATGGAGAAAAGCTGGAGATAGCCGATATCTACGTTTATCTTGGATAGCAGATATCAAGTGAGGGTCACATTCATGAAGAAATTAATCGGCGTATAAAACTTGCCTGGGGAGCTTTTAGAAGAAACTGTATAATTTTCAAGAGCAATATTCCACTATGTCTTAAAAGAAAAGTGTTTGATAAATACATCCTTCCAGTGCAGAGACGTAGACCTTAACTAAAAGAGACATACAAAGGCTGCAGTCAACTCAAAGAAGCATGGAGAGGTTCATGCCCGATGTAGCCAGGAAAGATAAGAAGAGGAACTCGTGGATCAGAAGAATGACAAGAGTGGAAAACATCATGATCACAGTAAAATCCCTGAAATGGCAATAGGCTGGACATATTGCCAGAAGGACAGACCATTGATGGACAGCCGAAATTTTATACTGGATTCCAAGGAACAGGAAAAGACCCAGAAGAAGACCACATGGGAGATGGGTGGATGAAATTCGAAAGTATGTGGAAGTAACCTGGAGGAGCCTGGTACAAGACAGACCGTTGTAGAAGAAACTTGGGGAGGCCTTTGTCCAGCAGTGGATTGATAATGGTTGACAATGATGATGAGGATAATGATGATGACATGATTATGTATAATTAATAATTGAGTTTCGAATTTATAGTCCAAAGCAAAATTTTCCAGGTCGGGTCCGGATCCAAAATTTTTGACCCGTTTTAGAGCTGTAGGTCTGCAACGAAATGTTCCTCTATTCCTCCTGCGAAATGTCTTCCAGAGCTTCTGCAGAGCAAGCTCTTGCAGACCGAGTTCGGATTTGACGTTCCAGCTCGTCACAACGATTGGATTTAGATCGGGACTTTGGGCCAGCCAATCCAATGCCTGTACGTTAGAGCTGAGTTCGGGCTCAATTTTTGGGAGCCCGAGCCCGTGGTATATCAGCCCGAGCCCACCCAAGCCTGCATTTTATATTGCAAGATAGAGCCCTGGCCCGAACGAGCCCGAAAACTGGCTAACCTATTCAACCATTAATAAAAAACAGCTCCTTTTTCCACATTTCCACTCTCTCCTCCTCCTGCAATTAACCAATATATTTCTCAAAGTGAGGAGTGGGGAAGGGACCTCTATCTATTTTTATAGTGTAACTGTACGATTTTCTTTGACCATTCGTTTCCACCTGAAGTGCTTCGGGCAGCCGAGCAATCCAAAATGATCGGGCAGTGCTGCAATTGTTTGTTGCTCAAATAATGCTAACATTATTTCGCACCATAATGTGTTGCAATATGTACGTTGCTAAATATAATTAGCAGGGAGCTACTGCGTGGAGATAGTGGGGTTAATTATCGTCGGCATGCTATCAACTATCCAATATCTATAGTTCTTGAAAAAGCTTTTTCTTCTCTGAAGAAACACACTGATGCCCGGCCTATGGCATTTTCTACCCAAGCCCGGAATAAATAGCCATTTCGAATTCCCGCTCCCGAACCAGACCCAGTTGCCGAAGAATTCCCTTTACCAACTATAAAGTGTCTCATTTGCTAAATCATATAAAATCACATTTAAACATAAAAAAAATTCTCTCGCTCTCCCTCTCTCTAAGAGCCCGAACCGCAGTAAATATTCTACAGCTGTGACGTACCTGCCAGCAGGACGCACATGACATAAAGGCAGATAGGAATCAGAATACATGTCTGCGTAGCTTAATTGGTAGAGCAACTTATTCCGGAATGAGTGGACCCGGGTTCGAACCCCGGCGCGGATAAAAATGACGGAGAAATTTACTTCGTTATAATGGCGCCCGAACTACCCGGATGACCCGACCGTTCAAAATCTCGCATTGGTGTGATGTTATTTCCACACCGCGAGATAGGAAAAATCAGAGAATCCCTTCCTTCTCCAGTGCTTCGAAAAATAAATGTGTGTGACGTTGCATTCCACACACCAGTTTGACTGAAAGTTCTCAAGTGCACGTTCTACAGTGGTTGTCTGCCTGCAACGATTCATGGTCACGGCTGATCCGTGGGCCATGCCCCCGGCCCTCTTTCGGGGGGAGATGTGACGTACCTGCCAGCAGGACGCACATGACATAAAGGCAGATAGGAATCAGAATACATGTCCGCGTAGCTTAATTGGTAGAGCAACTTATTCCGGAATGAGTGGACCCGGGTTCGAACCCCGGCGCGGATAATAATGACGGAGAAATTTACTTCGTTATACAGCCCGATTCGGGCCCGGGCTCAGCCCGTCTCAGACTTTACTGTACGTCCTGCTCATCAGAAAAAGCTTAGACACACTTTACGATGTGACAAGGCCCTTGGTATTACTGAAACAGGTAATGATCAGTGCCGAAGTAGATCCACAGCGCAGGTTGCGAAATTGTTTAGAATATCTTCGTCGTACCTGACAGTCGTTAGGCTTGAGGGTACCATAACCAAAGGACCGAGTCTCTGCCAGCAGAAACAGCACCCCACACCATCACAAATTCCCCTTCAAACTTGATTTTAAATTCAGTGTTGTCCGCCTGATAGCATCCATCTGGGCAAACGCCATAGTTAAATACCTCCCTTAAACGAAAGAATGAGTAGAGTAATTCGTTACTCTACACGACTCCCTTCTGTTGTTCACGAATGGCGAGGGAGGCACCACTGCAGTCGTCGTCTGGCATTGCCTGGAGTGATGTATGGTTAATGTGCAGCTCACCTAGCAGGATAACAGTGGTCACGCAGTTAGGGACTGTTCTAGCTGGTTCAGTGGCTCATTCGATGGATCCACCCAAGTCTGTGGCGAAATACGTGCATGTTACTTCATATTCCTCCGTTAGCAAAGTTTGGAACGATTATTCAGTTTGTGTATCCTTCAACAACCCGGCTTCTCGGCAGCGGCACCATCCGATGATTCCATCGATGAAGAACATCAGCGACAGTAAGTTTCAGGAATCCCGTAAGAGCGACAATGATACACGCTGATTGCTTAGTGAGATTGCACGCGACTACCATGGCCTTTTCAAACTGCGTCAATTCGGCTCCACGCAGCAGATTCGCTTTCAACACTGTCTGACAGGAGTGCATACGCTCCTCTTTGAACACAACATCAAACAAACGCAGCGCATGCGCAGTCTGGAGACGACGTGATCACCCGGGTGATCTTGCTTCCATCCGTGAGCGTCATACAACACTTCAGTCTGGTGTCATAGTTTGGGGCGCTATCAGTTACAACAGTCAATCAGCGCTCGTACGCATAGTGGGTGCAACGACAGCACGACGGTACGTCAATGAAGTGCTGCAGCCCGTTTTGTTGCCATATCTCCGTGGTACTCTTGATGCCCAGTTTCAACAGAATAACTCCCGCCAGTACACTGCTAACCTCAGCAGACAGTGCCTAGTGGTACTCTTGATGCACAGTTTCAACAGAATAACTCCCGCCAGTACAATGCTAACCTCAGCAGACAGTGCCTAGTGGTACTCTTGATGCACAGTTTCAACAGAATAACTCCCGCCAGTACACTGCTAACCTCAGCAGACAGTGCCTAGTGGTACTCTTGATGCACAGTTTCAACAGAATAACTCCCGCCAGTACACTGCTAACCTCAGCAGACAGTGCCTAGTGGTACTCTTGATGCACAGTTTCAACAGAATAACTCCCGCCAGTACACTGCTAACCTCAGCAGACAGTGCCTAGTGGTACTCTTGATGCACAGTTTCAACAGAATAACTCCCGCCAGTACACTGCTAACCTCAGCAGACAGTGCCTAGTATTACTCTTGATGTACAGTTTCAACAGAATAACTCCCGCCAGTACACTGCTAACCTCAGCAGACAGTGCCTAGTGGTACTCTTGATGCACAGTTTCAACAGAATAACTCCCGTCAGTACAGTGCTAACCTCAGCAGACAGTGCCTAGTGGTACTCTTGATGCACAGTTTCAACAGAATAACTCCCGCCAGTACACTGCTAACCTCAGCAGACAGTGCCTACAAGGTGTGCAGGTGCTCCCCTGACGAGCCCGATCCCCAGACTTCTCCCTAATAGCGAACGTATCGGACGTCACTGGAGGACGACTCTGCACGACCCCTTCGCGATGTTGAAAAATTGTGGATACATAATGTCAGCGTCACCCCAGGACACCATCCTGGGAATGTTTCACTCGATGCCACGCCGAATGTATAGCCCATCATGGCGGACCTACCACCTACTGACTCAGATCACATTGTGCTATCTCCTTTCCCTCGCATTCATATAATCCCTCACAAATTAAATGTCTTTTATGTCTTTTTTCCCGCCTAGCGTGTGTAAGTTTCGTCTCATTTCGTGCCCTCCTTCACAGAGTGGCATTTTCTATGTCGAGCAGTGTATTTATAATTAATTTCTCCTATGTCTATAAGAGTAGTTGTCTTGGTGTTAAGTTTTTAACTGTGCTGTTTCAAGAATAAAAATCTGTAACCCTTAAGACCGAACTTGTCGCCCCGGTGGCCAAGTGGTTTGAGGCGCTGGCTTCTGACTATTCATTCGAGATGAGCCTGACTTCCTGTCTTGGGTGAGGCATGGGTGATGTGTTTGTCTTACTCTTGTCTGATGCTTTATTTGTTTGTCTGATGGAGCTGTCTCTGTACCTTTCCTTGGTATCAGTGGCCCCAAATTAGGGACAGGCGGCATCGAGCCTGTCCCTTATGTAGCTCAAAGTGTTTTCTGTTAGTCGCTACAACCTAAAATACAAACGGGAACTACTTCATAAACTTGATTCAGTGACTCTGTTTTACTTTAGTGTTCTTTTCTAACTCTAGAATCATCGTGATATCTCCACTTCTAGAAAGAAGTCGGTCTGTAGAAATTCTTTCTGTCTGACAGAAGAAAGTAGACAGACTAAGGGATAAACGGAAAGCCAGACAAGTCTAAGATCCTGTGTGTGTGTGTGTGTGCGCGCGCGCGCGCGAGCGCTTTAGCTTTCATTTATCACTTACTGAAACAATTTCTTTAATCCGAATTTCGGAAGTGAAAATAAGGTTTTTGCAGACAGACAGGCTGATGAACAGACGTGTCGAAATTTTTGTTGCGCGTGTTTTTACGTTTAAGTTTTCCGCAATATCGTTTGGCTTTTAAAACATCCAAAATATTATGAATGGCTCAATGTTTAACCACAAAATGATGTCTTAGTTATACGGTAAATCTTTGTAGACTAACGTCTCTCCCAAAATAATCATTATTTCTTACTCTTGGACAAGGAGAAATTCAACACCGCATGATAAAGTTTGGCAGGTAAATATCGCCCGCATCAATTGGGGAATACGAACGATTATTTCCACGGGAATTCTG
Source organism: Macrothele yani (assembly GCA_039090855.1). Lineage (NCBI taxonomy): Eukaryota > Metazoa > Arthropoda > Arachnida > Araneae > Macrothelidae > Macrothele > Macrothele yani. Next base: position 111,855,832 of record CM076998.1, read on the forward strand.
CCATAAGACGTTTTGTTATGCTTGGTTCATTCACACAGGGGAAGAGAGAGGGAGTGTCTTATCCTGCACAAGAAACTGCGCAGTTGTTGGCTCCGATGTAGGTCAGAAGGACGCCTTTTTTTTTTTTTTTTTTTTTTTTGCTTGTGTGAGGGATACGATCAATGTATTTGTGATAAATACGCTGTGAGTTCAGCTGCAGTTTGAGACGGAAACAGTGCTTAAGCGACGGTATTAAATACACAAGGTTCTCAACTCGACTATCTACGTCGTCAAAGTGTGTATTGCTCCAAAGCTCACCAATATGTTTCTAATGTTCAATTAAATTTAAAATTGTTTGTTTCAGTACGCGAGAATATGTCATTTTGTTGATTCAACACCGCATGATAAAGTTTGGCAGGTAAATATCGCCCGCATCAATTGGGGAATACGAACGATTATTTCCACGGGAATTCTGCCAGGAGACGTTTTGTTGTGCTTGGTTCATTCACACAGGGGAAGAGAGAGAGAGTGTCTTATCCTGCACAAGAAACTGCGCAGTTGTTGGCTCCGATGTAGGTCAATAGGACGCCTTTTTTTGCTTGTGTGAGGGATACGATCGATGTATTTGTGATAAATACCCTGTGAGTTCATCTGTAGTTTGAGACGGAAACAGTGCTTAAGCGACGGTATTAAATACACAAGGTTCTCAACTCGAATATCTACGTCGTCAAAGTGTGTATTGTTCCAACGCTGACCAATATGTTTTTAATGTTCAATTAAATTTAAAATTGTTTGTTACAGTATGCGAGAATATGTCATTTTGTTGTTAAAGCATAAACAAAAGCAGGCTTTCTTCATTCGAAGCACTTTCGCGTTAACTTCTGCAGCCACTTTGGAACATTCTGCTCAGTTCTGTTTATATTTAATCTCCACAATAAAACGTGCGAAATTTTAAAATAAATGAAGTATTCTAGAAATGGAACAAACGCTGAACACATCGACTTACCTACGTGCTAGCTTGTCATTTCTCACAATGTCGTTTTTGGAATTATGGATTCTGCTGCTGTCGTTTTGATCATTTGTTGCACGATTTGAAATTTTAGTATTTTTCGAATCCATAAGAACGGCTTAAATATTTATCCGCGTTTAACAGCCGAGGACGGAGCAGTAAGATTCCTCGAGGGAACACTGTTTGAGTAAATACCTTCTTTAAGATCTCACGCATGCTAAATTCCGTCGTATTCGGTACTCCATAGAAGTTACGAAAAGTTGTTCTTAAAAATTTTATTAGCACATCTTGAAACAATGCACCACATTGATATTTGCAAATGACGTGGTATTAAAAGTGTTAAAATCCGTGATGCTTTCTTCATGCATGCAAAAACTTCATTAATTACTTTCAGTTCATATTACACTAAAAACTGTAGCGCTTTTGCATTTATCAGTGTTTCAATGATCTACTCACAGTAAAACAAAAATTTCAAATCAAAATGCACGCATACCTTTGATTTAAAGCCTTGAGAAATGCTGCTACTGAAGTATTTTTTTCTCGTCCCCATACTTGCAATTATAAGCACATAACATAAAATTTTAATCGCTTTTTGTGGTTGACAGTTTTTAGTTCTCCTCATGTCATGTGAGCGATTTCGCCGTCGTATTTTTTGTAAACAGTAGAACATCGTGTGAAACTTTTCACACAAGCGTCAAAATTAAGAAGTAACCAACAGTTATGAGTTTATGAAATGCATTGCTTAAAAGGTATCCCACTAAGTTGAAAAGGTCGTTTTGGGCCAAATTTTACATTTTGTAAAAATGCGTTCATTTTAAAGCCCCATTATTCAGGATTCCAAAACTGATTTTGTTTCTTGTCTACGACGAATAGATACAGAGTTATAGCAATCGGAATATCTAAACACAGGTGTCAAACGAACGGGAAGTGACACTTCAAAGGCGTTTTTTGCAGATGAGATTTTTATCCGATCTTTACGGAAAACTTGATAACTGCAAAAGGTATGTAAATAAATTGATGAAACTTGGTATACATTTTTCTTACAAAGTTGTGCATGCAATGAACTAAAAGTTTTGCTGTTTGTCAATTCAAAGTTAGGTTATAGCTATTTACATTCAACATAGTAAAGAAACTTGTCGAAAATTCTCACTAATGCTTGTAGGAATGAATGTAACTCAGAAGCGCTTACGAACAGCACTTACCTTTTAGTTCACTGCATAGATCATGTGTCATGCGCATATACTGATGCAAAAAATGCCATCATATATCTGTAACATTTTTATCTAGAGCGTTTACCGTAAACGACGTATTTCCTTAAATTCTTTCACAAATTTCCCAATTTCTTGAAAATTTATATTGATATCATGTTTTTTTCAACGTTTATGTGTTTTTGTGTGTTAGCTTTCCTAAAAAAAAATTACCCATTCTTCTTGCATTTTTGAAAAAAAGTCCCCATTCCTCCCCCAACGTAGTGGGATACCTTAAGACATCGCTGTTGGTCGCTCCTGTGTTTACTAGCAGCTTTTCTCAAAGGAGGAAAAACGTGAAATATCGGGTAAATTCCTTCATTTTTGGACTTTCAGAGAAAGACAGTTCTTTTTTTATTGAAGGTTTGACGATCAGCGTTAGTTACTGACTCAAGAAACTATAAGTAGTACAACGAAGTAAATTTCTCCGTCATTTTTGTCCACGCCAGGATTAGAACCCGGATCCTCTCATTCCGGAATAAGTCACTCTACCAATTGAGCTACGCGGACGTTTGTTCTAACTGCTATCTGCCTTTATCTCGTGTGTGTACTACTGGCAGGTACGTCACATCTCCCCCCCCACAAAGGAGGGCCGGGGGCATGGCCCACGGGTCAGTCGTGACCATGAATCGTTGCAGCCAGCCTTCCGCTGCAGAACGTGCACTTGAGAACTCCCAGTCAATCTGGTGTGTGGAATGCAACGTCACACACATTTATTTTTCGAAGCGCTGGAGAAGGGATTCTCTGATTTTTGCTATCTCGCGGTGTGGAAAGAACATCACACCTTTGCGAGATCTTGAACGGCCGGGTCGTCCGGAAAGTTCGGGCGCCATTATAACGAAGTAAATTTCTCCGTCATTTTTGTCCACGCCAGGATTCGAACCCGGATCCCCTCATTCCAGAATAAGTCACTCTACCAATTGAGCTACGCGGACGTTTGTTCTAACTGCTATCTGCCTTTATGTCGTGTGTGTACTGCTGGCAGGTACGTCACATCTCCCCCCCCACAAAGGAGGGCCGGGGGCATGGCCCACGGGTCAGTCGTGACCATGAATCGTTGCAGCCAGCCTTCCGCTGCAGAACGTGTACTTGAGAACTCCCAGTCAATCTGGTGTGTGGAATGCAACGTCACACACATTTATTTTTCGAAGCGCTGGAGAAGGGATTCTCTGATTTTTGCTATCTCGCGGTGTGGAAAGAACATCACACCTTTGCGAGATCTTGAACGGCCGGGTCGTCCGGAAAGTTCGGGCGCCATTATAACGAAGTAAATTTCTCCGTCATTTTTGTCCACGCCAGGATTCGAACCCGGATCCCCTCATTCCAGAATAAGTCACTCTACCAATTGAGCTACGCGGACGTTTGTTCTAACTGCTATCTGCCTTTATGTCGTGTGTGTACTGCTGGCAGGTACGTCACATCTCCCCCACAAAGGAGGGCCGGGGGCATGGCCCACGGGTCAGTCGTGACCATGAATCGTTGCAGCCAGCCTTCCGCTGCAGAACGTGCACTTGAGAACTCCCAGTCAATCTGGTGTGTGGAATGCAACGTCACACACATTTATTTTTCGAAGCGCTGGAGAAGGGATTCTCTGATTTTTGCTATCTCGCGGTGTGGAAAGAACATCACACCTTTGCGAGATCTTGAACGGCCGGGTCGTCCGGAAAGTTCGGGCGCCATTATAACGAAGTAAATTTCTCCGTCATTTTTGTCCACGCCAGGATTAGAACCCGGATCCTCTCATTCCGGAATAAGTCACTCTACCAATTGAGCTACGCGGACGTTTGTTCTGACAGCTATCTGCCTTTATGTCGTGTGCGTACTGCTGGCAGGTACGTCACACTAGGGTAGTAATTTTATCGCCGTAAAGAAAGGCAAAATTCGCGGGGAGGTCGCGGGGTAAATCGCGAAATTTCGGGATTTACTCCGAAATTTCACGAAATACCGTATTTCCTCAAAAATTCGACTTTCAGGCTCTTTCCCCAACGCTTTAGATATGTAAGATGCGTCGTCTGCCACAAAAGGGATTATGTTCGCAAAAGGTATTTCATACTTATCTCCCATTAACGCACAGAAGTACTGCCTCGCTGACAGCTTTAAAATTTACGGATTACAAAGTGATGCCCTCGAGGAAGAATACATTCAAAGAGGTATTACAGCACTACAGCTTTCAACATTCGTTTCAGCTGACGGAACAGCAAGAACATTCAAAATGCACCTGTGTTTTGAATCAGTAGTTTCGTCTGCTACGTGCTTACACCGGATACTGATTTTAAAAAGTCTTTCACTTACATAAAAACGTAATGGCTGTCTTAAGCACGATAGAATCTCAATGAAGGTGAAGATGACATTTTAATACTAAAATCTACAAAATTAAAATATAGTCACGAGATCTTTCGTAAGGGCGCCCCTTACATCATCAGGTGTGAGACTGCGCGATCTTTGGTAACAGAGTATGTTAATCAATACAGACATTTGACGTGGCTGCTGTGGTGCAGTGGATATGCTTCCACTGCACCACAGCAGCCTCCAATTCCTCTAGACTCACACACACTAACTGCCAAGCCAATTTGGCAGGTTGATTCTTGGAGCCCCGCACAATGCTGGGATTCACCAAAGATGGTAAGCATCTTCGATTCTTATAAACGTGGAAAGAGCGATGACCTCTGTTTGATGTTCCTGGTCCACGTCAAATGTCTGTATTAATTATTCATTCGCCTTCTAATTATTTGTTCAGCTGCTGCTTACCATCCTTGGTGAATACCCAGCATTGTGCGGGGCTCCAAGAAGCAACCTGCCAAACTGGCTTGGCAGTTAGTGTGTCTGAGACTAGAGGAATTGGTGGCTGCTGCGGTGCAGTGGAAGCATATCCGGCGCGTAACTGGAAGACCGGGGTTCGATTCCCGGTGGCGGCCAATAAGAATTTTTCCGTGACTCACTTATAAACGTGGAAAGAGCGATGACCGTTGTTTGATGACAGAGTATGTTTTATAGTCAGTGAAAAGTGACGTCACATGCTCCTGGATGCTCATTATTCAAAGCTGATGGCGAACATAAATTAGTAACAGTGTCAATATTATCACATATCATGTGCACCATTCCTTCTTGACCATTAGCATATTCACACTACGACTATCTTATTGAGTACAGTAGCGGGGTGTGGAAATCCCAAAAGACCACACGTGCATTCTTTAGCAGACTGCTCTGTGACCTGGAATTACCGATCAAGCTTGCTCCATAAGAGTATCTTCGTAACAAACAATCTTGAGGGGTAATTCAAGGTTTAAAGTTCTGGTTTGGACTTTGGAGTAAGATTACTTTGCAGTATATTTTTCGCTTAGATTATAATGAATGCAGCAATTAAATTATTTAAATATGAAAAATAATCTAAAAATTATAATAGAAACTCAGCAAAAATAGGAAAAAATCTGAAATTCGCGGATATATTCGATATTCGCGCAAATATATTTGAGGAAATTCAAACCGCGAAGCAAATATTAGCTTAGCTATAAACAGTCGCCCATCCTTTATTTGGGGCCACTGGTTCCAGGGAAGGGAGAGAGCTAGTGCCATAAGGCAAACACAATATCCATGACTTACCGTGATTGGCACCCGGACCCTTCTTGGACGAATGGTCATAAGAAAGACCACTGCGCCACAAGGACGGCTGAAAAACCGTTCAGTTTGCTTTATCAGTGTTAAATCGGATTGTGCTTCGCCTACAATTTCATTAGATCTAAAGACATCGCTCTTTCCGCGTTTAGCAACGCACAGCAACCTAAAAATTGTTATTCGGCCGCCGCCGGGGAATCGAATCCCGGATCTCTCGATATCTAGCCGAGCGCGTTAGGCTCAGCTAGATATCGAGAGATCGATATCTAGCTAGATATTGAGAGATTCGGGATTCGATTCCCCTGCGGCGGCCGAATAACAATTTTTCGGTTGCTGTGCGTTGCTAGACGTGGAAAGAGTGATGTCTTTGTTTATTCACTGACGCCACGTATTTGGAGGATTTTTATTAGATCTAGCATAGAAGGCATGTTATTCATTTTAAATTTATAAATTTATAAATTTCAGGGCTGGGGGCTAATTCGGCGCCTGTCACCCTGCTCGACGTTTCAAACAATAAATTTTGCCATTTATTAGAGTTTCATGCAAAAGTTTAATTTTTGAAAAATCGAAGCGGGTGCTTGTGCAAATGGTGACGGATCGCTTTGTCTATGTTCATTTCGTCCACGTTCACTAGGTCCAGTTCATTTCGTCCACTGTTTACCTTGTCCACATTTATGTCGTCCTCAAAATAGATGGAATACCGTGGACATTTTCTGTTGTGGTGGGATTTTTGTTACTAGGCAGAAAAAAAGAAAAGGTCAGCGGACATTGCTTATACATGCGATTGTTTTTCCTTGTTTAAATTTTTCGATTAAAATATAATGATTTTAAATGTTATTTAAAGTAGAACAAGGAACTGAACGTTGAAGAGTTTTCTAACTCTTTCATATAGTATGATGCCATTCACTATGACATAAATCAAAGTTTTACAAAAAACCTTTTAATATTTTGAAATACATCCTGTTTATTATTTTCATATAATTCTTAGCTTTTTAATATATTTATTTTTTATCTTGCTTATTAATTGTTTATGATTCCCGTATTACTAATTTTCATAAGAATGAACTATAATGCTATCTATATGTTTCGTGGCTATTTAGCGTGAGAAAAAAAATCTATAGATGTATAATTGTGAAAAAAAGTTTAGACTGATATTTACTGTGAATTTGCAATGTGAGAGATGAAAAATAGAGGCTTTTTACATGAAAGAGAAAGGAGGGTTTAAAAATTTCCTTTTCAATCCAACACATTTATGACCAATGGAATAAACTTTGGTTAATGTCATAGTGATTGACATCGTACTACATAAAAGACGGTAAACACTATAATTCGTGCATAAATACTAGTATTAAAAGAAATCCGTCCTGTTGCACGATGATATTTATTCAGCTAAAAAACGAAATCTATGTACAGGCTAAAAAACACATGGGCACTTTCGGTGTCACAGTGACACTTTCATCATAAACACACCTAACTCTGTTTATTCCTTGTTATTTACAGAAAGCCTCTATATTTCGGCCTATAATACACGTTGCTGTAATGACTATTATCCTTGTGTTTTACCTGAACCCTGGAGCAATCTTATTGGGAAGGACAGCACAATAACTATATAACGAAGTAAATTTCTCCGTCATTTTTATCCGCGCCAGGATTCGAACCCGGGTCCACTCATTCCGGAATAAGTACTCTAAAAATTGAGCTACGCGGACGTTTTATTGTGATTCCTATCTGCCTTTATGTCGTGTGCGTCCTTCTGGCAGGTACGTCACATCTCCTGGTAAGTTACATCATCTCCCCCTAATTTTTCTTTCGAAGTGCTGCTCATATTTTTCCTATCTCGCGGTGTGGAAATAACATCACACCAATGCGAGATTTAGAACGGTCAGGTCATCCGGATAGTTCGGTCGCCATTATAATGCACGTTGCTGTAATGACTATTATCCTTGTGTTTTGGTCTACGTCGGGATTCGAACCCGGGTCCACTCAATCGGGAATAAGTTGCTCTACCAATTAAGCTACGCGGACATTGATTCTAATTGCTATCTGCCTTTATGTCGTGTGCGTCCTTCTGGCAGGTACGTCACATCTCCTGGTACGTTACAACTATTGTTTCTGTTGAGTAATTTTCGTTGACTAATTATGCTTTTCTGATTGTCTTGTTATCTGGTATATCATGTGACACTGACACTTTTCCCATGATGTATCTGTTCCACGTATTTAAGACCAGCATGTAACCACATGATGGAAATCGCATCTGATGAAGGTGTCACTGTGACACCGAAAGTGCTCATGTGTTTTTTAACCTGTATATAGATTTCTGTGTTTTAGCTGAATAAATATCATCGTGCAACAAGACGGATTTCTTTTAATACTACTACTACATAAAAGAGTTAAAAAGTTCTGTAACGTACCAGGAGATGTGACGTACCTGCCAGAAGGACGCACACGACATAAAGGCAAATAGGAATCAGAATAAAATGTCCGCGTAGCTTAATTGGTAGAACAACTTATTCCGGAATGAGTGGACCCGGGTTCGAATCCCGGCGTAGACCAAAAATGACGGAGAAATTCACTTCGTTATAATGGCGCCCGAACTATCCGGATGACCCGACCGTTCACAATCTCGCAATGGTGTGATGTTATTTCCACACCACGAGATAGGAAAAATAAGAGCAGCACTTCGAAAAAAAAAAAAATAAGGGGGAGATGATGTAACGTACCAGGAGATGTGACGTACCTGCCAGAAGGACGCACACGACATAAAGGCAAATAGGAATCAGAATAAAATGTCCGCGTAGCTTAATTGGTAGAACAACTTATTCCGGAATGAGTGGACCCGGGTTCGAACCCCGGCGCGGATAAAAATGACGGAGAAATTCACTTCGTTATAGTTCTTCAAAGTTCATTTCCTCGTTTTACTTTAAAATAGCATTTAAATCGTTATGTTTTAATCGAAAAACTTAAAACAGGAAAGAAACTCGCATGTAAATAATGTCCGCTGATCATTTTTTTCTGCATGGTAAAAAACAATTCCATCAGAACAGAAAATGCCCACGTTATTCCCTCTATTCCGAGGACGAAATGAATGTGGTCAAAGTGAACGGCGGACTAAATGAACAGCGGACCAAGTGAACAGTGGACGAAATGAAGACGGACAAAGTGCTAGGGAACGGGTACAAATCTTAATCTCCCCGAAAGTTATGCGTTCTATGCTAGATCTCATGAGAATGACAGACGATTAAATGCGCTCTGACGAAGATCAAACGTGCCGAATTAATTTTCTCTGAAATTTCGAAAGTGGCGGGAGGGAAAGCACTACATTTCAGCGTTGGACTGAAGATAATGTGAAAATGATTTATCAAATGCAATTTAATAGAACTCTTCTAATAAATAGCATGGTTTATTTCCCGAAATGTGAAAGAGGGGAGGGAAGCTGATAACAGACTAGCCTCTCGAACGTTACCATGATATCTCAGAAATTAAGTGATAGCATTATAGTTCATTTCTATGGCGATCTAACGAAACTCTAATAAATTATATAGTTATATTTCCTGAAATGTCGAGGAACGGGGTTGGAGAATGGTTCGTCCTTAAATTGTGTCTAGTAAAGATCAAACAAACTAAACTGTTTTCTCTTTCTTTTATTTTTTCGAAAATTTCAAGGTGGAGAGGGCTGAGCTGACGGCGGTGAGATCTGAACAGAAACTCAGCTGCATAACTGATGGTAAGTCCGAGAATTCTCTTCAGTTTACTTCATCTCAGATCCAGGTAAAGATCAATATATTCATCGATATCAAGCTAGTCATCGATAAATATTGATCAATAGCTTTGAAGTGGCAGTGGATCTGCGTTTCATAGCTCAGATTCAGGTAAATATGGAACTGTTTCAGTGGGAAATAGTGCCTGGTTTTTAAATCTGATTTTAGATAAAATTAGCATTTGTGCTCTAATATTAACATTTTGAGTTTCATATATTTTGCATGAAATAAATTCTGCCCTTGCCAAATGATACATTCTAAATAACTTATTCATGCCCGAGCAAAAACGAATGCAATTTCCTACAAATTTTAAAGATGACAATCCGTTTTTTGGTGTAAATATGGCAATATGACTTTCGAATCGTGTGATGGTTATATTCAAATTAATCGGAAACTTGAGACTTGGTCGTTCTGGGTGGTGTAGTGGTTAGCATACCCGGGCCCTACCTGGAAGAAGCGGTGTCTATGCGCGTTCCACGACGACGAAGTTTTCGGATATTATCTAACTTACCATCCTTGTCATATTTACTCCCCAAAACGGATTGTCATCTTCAAAATTTGTATTGTATTGTGTAATCCCGTATTTCATTCATGAATGCAATTTGATTACACACACCGAAGAATCACCGGGTGATCTATAACATAAATATTGCTAATAATTGAATCCGCGTCTCCCGCATACGCTGGCGCTATGCGGGAGACGCGGATTCAATTCCCTCCCCAGGAAGACGAAACTTTCAAGTTTTCGGATATTATCTGACTGTCATATTTACACCAATAAACGGTTTCACAGCTTCCAAATTTGTATTGTAATAACTAAAGTTCAAGAAAAATGCATATTTTACATATTTTTCCATATTTAAGCACTTTGAGAAATAAAAGCATATTCACATGTAGTGCTTACTTTTGCACTTCATGCTTTTCTAGAAAAATTTAAAGTAAACACACGTAGTTCTTACTTTAAATGTTTATAGTTATTTTTTATTTAAAATAAGAAAATAAATATACTACGTGTTCCGACAATTTAGTATCTTGCAATGCGAACGGTTTGTTAAGGTACCAGTATGGTTTCGTATAAATCAGTGTACTTTCTACATGATCATCTAAAAAAATTCTTTGCCCTGCTGTTCTTCACAACAAATGACGAAAAGTGCCTTGGCGCCACTAATCCTGCGGAAAAAGTGCCTTAGGGTTACTAAGCTGCGCTAAGGGTCTTCTGCACCACTGAATTAAAGTAAAAATGCTGATGACTCCTGGTGCGAAGATTCTTAACATAAATATTCCCCTTACATAATGCTAAAAGCAAACATTTTAATCAAAAGAATTGCATTTTTAAAGAGCAACATATTTACACAGTGAGACGCAGAATTTTAATTAGCTAAGAACAGAATTCTTTACAGGAATAAGTTGCAAAGCATTCCAAGTTCATCACTTTGAAGCATTCGATGATGGCATAACTCTCTGAGCTTTGAATTTCATGAAGATGAGAACGTCTTTAAAAACAGGTGTGGTTTTCAGATGAAAATATAGAATGCAAGAGGTGAATTTTACAGACTACCGTTTCTTAACGTGGTGGTATATAATACATGAATTCGTAAAATCACTTCGTTGGTTAGCTGCTGTTTTAGCTTTCACCTGCTGTTCAGCACGCAGCCTCAAAGTACGTCATTTGAAACAGACATATACTCAGTGTACTACACCGATAACTCACAGTTCAGTTCCTGTTTAAAATTGTATTTCTGTTTTAGTTTTTATGGGTTCATTAAATTTCATCCCATTGTGTTCATAAAATGGTCCAGTAGTGATGGTTTTTCCATCGAATCACTGGGTCAAGAAAACTTTCGTTTCGTTCCGCTGCGTTTTTTCACTGTTGCGGGAGAACAGTATTTTAGGAAGAGTATTTGAGAATATTTTTTAATCAGGTATTAGATTCTGATATAGTGTCGAGATGTTTCTGTCGTCGATCATGCATCCTTCTCTCCCAGGGCATTTCGACTTCGTCTGGCATTGGCGTAAGGGTTCTATCGTCAATATTCCAGTTTCTTTTAAGCCTTGTTCTCTGCAAAGAAATAAAAAATATATATTGATATTCTAAACGATCAGGAACATGACTTTTTTCTTTGCACTTGGGTATAAAGACGAAACGTTTTTGGCAGTAGGGTAAACTTTGATCATCATACCTTTACGTAACGATGAAAAGTCACTTTAACAAAATTGAAAAGAGAACAGATAAATGCAAGTTAAACAGTGGAAAATAATTGCAATGTTTTTCGCAATGCTGGAAAAACATTGCGTAGTGTGACGTGCCTGCGCCGCAGGACGCACACGAGATAAAAGCAGATGGCCTTTATCTCATGTACGTCCAGAGCACATGTCCGCGTAGCTCAGTTGGGAGGAGAACCGGGTTCGATGCCCGCCGCGGACAAACTTGTACGTTATATTGGCGCCCGAACTTCCAGGATGACCCGGCTGTTAAGTTTCTCTCAATGATGTGATGCTCTTTCCACACGGCGAGACAGAAAAAATGAGAATCCCTTCTTCAGTGCTTCGAAAAAATAAATCAGTGTGATGTTACGTTCCCCACCCCAAATTGTCTGGGATTTCTCAAATGCACGTTCTTCATGGGATGACTGCTTACAGCGATACATGGTCCCGGCTGACCCGTGGGACATGCCCCACGCCCTCTTTCGGGGGGGGGGGGGAGATGTGACGTGTGAAATGTGATTTTTTTCCATTTTTATACTTACACAATGCTTTATTTTATTTTACTTCACAATCTTTATTACTAGCGATTATTTTTTGCCATGTTCATCATTGACAGCGACTTGTTCCCATTTTCATTATTGGTGGAGACTTGTTCCTATCTTCATTATTGGCGTTGACCTATTCCCATCTTCATTATTGGTGGTGATCTATTTGCATCTTCATCATTGGCGTTGACCTGTGTACATCTTCATTACTGACGTTGACCTGTTCCCATCTTCATTATTGGTGGTGATCTATTCGCATCTTCATCATTGGCGTTGACCAGTTCTCATCTTCATTATTGGCGTTGATCTGTTCCCATCTTTATTATTGGCGTTGACCTGTTCTCATCTTCATCATCGGCGTTGACCTGTTCCCATCTTCATTATTGGTGCTGACCGGTTCCCATCTCCATTATTGGCGTTCACCTGCTTCCGTCTTCATTCTTGGAAATGACTGGTTTCCATTTTCATTCTTGGCGTTGACCTATTTCTTTCTTGGCATTAACCTGCTCTCATTTTCGTTATTGGTGTTGATCTGTGCCCATCTTTATTATTGGCGTTGACCTGTTCTCATCTTCATTATTGGCGCAGACCTCTTCGCATCTTCATTCTTGGCGTTGGCCTGTTCCTATCTTCATTATTGATGTTGACCTGTTTCCATTTTTATTCAGAGCGTTGACCTGTTCTCATCTTCATCATTGGCGTTGACCTGTTCCCATCTTCATCATTGTCGTTGATCTGTTCTGAGCTTCATTACTGGCGTTGCCCTGTTCCCATCTTCATTATTGTCGTTGATCTGTTCCCATCTTTATTATTGGCGTTGACCTGTTCTGATCTTCATTATTGGCGCTGACTTCTTCCCATCTCCATTATTTGCGTTGATATGTCTCCATTTCCATTCTAGGCGTTGACGTGTTCCCATCTTTATTCTTAGCGATAACTTATTGCCATTATTTGGTTATCTCTTTAATTCGCAATTAAAGAAAGCAGCGAGCTTAGAACCAAAACACATTCGAATTTACGTTCCGACCTCTGCACTTTTTTTCGAGTTGTTACCCGCAGTATGATTCTGAAGCCACCGGAAAAAATGAAAATATGCTGATGATACAACCGGTGAATGCAGCGGGGGGGGGGGGGAGGCAAAAGCCCCCACCCAAGTCTCTGTAACTTGTGCTGCATTGCCCTAGACACATGCGGTTGGCCAATATGGAACACACCTTTTCGATTCAACAGACTGGGACGCTCAGATTTGGTCACGTTTACTCTGCCAAGTTGTCGAGAGTAAAAACTCACAGTGATTGTTTGGTTAGGTGCAAACAGCGCATGATGGATCATTCATTCCTTTGCAATCGCACCAAACTCAGAGCATGGCCTTCATTTGGTAATAATATTTTGAAGTCAATTCTAAAGCTTTTCCAATTTTGGAAAAGGATATGGACAGTTCAGTATTTTTGTACAGCACCCATTTTTCAGTCACCATTCAATCCAACAATCGATCGGTCTTGCATATAGCTTGATGCAGAATGTCGTCGCTCTATCCATCCAGTTCTTAGATAATAATTGATATGATACTCTTGGACCCAGGTTTCGGATCATTGCAATAGCCTGTATTATCCTCATGGAAGTTGCTCGATGAAGTGAAAGTCTTTCCCCAATATTGTCGTAGGTTCCATGAGGGTCGGACTCAGTTATAGTAGATATAGCCTAACAGGGACATATCGGGGCTAGAACACTGTGGCCCAATAAAGCGGCTGCCCCTATTATGCCAAGCGTTATTCCAAAAAGATAATTTGGGATTTTCTTCAAGAATTGACCCAAATACACGCCTGCCCCGATTAACCGATGGCTCAATTAACCAGAAATTAATACATTACCCAAATTTTTTCATCACACACTTCATAAGGAGGACGTCGAGGATAGGGCTTATCTTTAAGCCCTTGTTTTACGAATTGAAACGTCCATCGCATATGCAACGGATATGTCCCTTTGGGCCTTGACCGCACTTTTTTTAAAAGATCAAAATTGATCAAAAACTGATCTTAACACATCAAATGCTACAAGCCAAATACACTCACGGACAATGAAATTTGCGCACCAAGAAGCAAGCATCGGATTGAATTGAAATTTTATTGGCGCAATGATACAGATGAATGATACACATGATGGCAAGAACAGAGCTACATGACAATTAAAGAGGGCACACAGTCCTGTCATCTTCAATAGCGCGTTGTACCGCCTCGTGCAGCGATACATGCTGCAATACGGTCCGGCATGGAGGCGAACAGACGCCTGATGTTGTCCTGCGGCAGACTGGCCCATACGTGTTGGACGGTGTGCTCCAATTCCCGGATAGCGCGGAACGGCGGCAGCCAGCGTTTCAACCGGTCCCACACATGCTCGATAGGGGACATGTCCGGGGGAGCGAGCAGGCCATGGAATAGTCTGGACATGACGAATCTAATACGTTACCAAAATGCTGCAATACGGCCGGCATGGAGGCGTAAGCAGTCCTGGGCTACCCGAGCCGTGTGCGGGTGGGCATTATTCTGCTGGTTTAGCCCACCTGGAATTCCGGCCAGGAATGGGAGCACATGGGGCCGTAGGATGTCATTCACATACCGCTGGCCCGTTAATGATCCACGTACCAATACTAGAGCTGATCGGCTGTCGTAGACAATGGCTCTCCAGACCATAGTGCCTGCAGTGGGGTAGGTGTGGCACTCGATAGCGAAGTTGGGATTGTGGCATTGACCCGTGGACCTCCACACCCAAGCACGATTATCATCTGTCCCTAAAACGAACCGGCACTCATCGCGAAACACCACACGTCGCCAGTCTGTGGCGTTCCACGTCGCTCTGGCCTGGAACCACTGCACACGGAGCCGGCGATGTTCCAGTGTTAATGGCAGAAAACGTAAGGGGCGCTGAGGTCTCAGATTCGCTTACGCGAGGCGTCGGGGAAATGGTTCGTGGGCACACAGGAGCCGCTACATCTGTCTGTATAGTGGAGCGGGTCCCTGTGGGATTCGTTCGTGCCTGGCGCACGATCCCTCGATCCTCTCTACCGGTGGCCCTCCTGGTCCGTCCGGAGTGGCTCCGCCGTGTGGCAGTGCCGTCACGTGTCCACTGCTCCCAACACAGTCGGACGGTATGGTCAGAACGATCCACGTGG
Organism: Macrothele yani; assembly: GCA_039090855.1. NCBI lineage: Eukaryota > Metazoa > Arthropoda > Arachnida > Araneae > Macrothelidae > Macrothele > Macrothele yani. The sequence goes on from CM076998.1 coordinate 111,871,356, forward strand.
CGGGCTATACCCCGCGCCGACCCCCCTGCGGTTTCCAGCCCGATGATCAGGCCTCTCTCAAAGTCTGTAAGTTGCGTAAATCGACGTCTCTGGTGTCTACCCGGCATCTTTGTCACTCTGTACTCTTGCTTGTGTCGGTCGGTGCTTTTCGCTTTCATGGGGCATCGACTACACGCCGGTCGGTGTCGCACGATTGGCCGAATAACGATTGGCCGACATAACGATCACTCGACCGTAACGACTAGTCGACAGTAACGATTGGTCGACAGCACGATTGGTAGACATAACGATCAGTCGACCGTAACGCCTTGTCGAAAGTAACGACTGGTCGACAGCACGATTGGTCGACACAACGATTGGTCGAGATAACTATTGGTTCAGAGGATTACGGTTTACATTCGCAGCGGTACCTCTCAGAACGTACTGACCTCTCAAAACGTAACGTTCCTTTTTGAAAATAATATCTTTTAGAATGTAGTCCTCAGAACGTACAGCATTATAACACATTATTTCCAAATAGGCCTCCGTGTCATCTTTTGTACTCTAAGTGAAATCTATACAGAGGGCCTTCTGAACGATGTTATTTCCGAAAGGGCCCCGGGGCACTTTAGGTATAGGCACCTTGGGGAAACTGCCACACATAATTCGTAAACTCGGAAAATTGCCTCACAGGAAAATTGCCACACATTCAAAGCGTTTCTCCGACAAACGGCGATTTCTGCTCGTCCCCTTATGAAAACCATGTGGCAATTTTCCGGTGGGGCAATTTTCTGTGAGTGGCAATTTTCCAGGTTGCTGAAAGATGTGTGGCAATCCTCCGGTGGGGCAATTTACCGCCAAACTGTTTGCACTTATTCAAATTTTTTTTCCAAGTTCCGTTGACCATTTTATGTCGACCAATGTTGACTAATCGTTATATCGACCAGTCGTTGCTGTTGACCAATCGTTATGTCGATCAAACGTGCTGTCGACCAATCGTTACTGTCGAATAATCATTACTGTCGACCAATCGTTATGTCGATCAAACGTGCTGTCGACCAATCGTTATGTCGACCAATCTTGTGTCGGCCAATCGTTATGTTGACCAACCGTTTGTCAAACAATCGCTACATACCCCACGCCGGTTTATAAGGCTGCCGGTTCGTGCTTGTAGCGCCACCACAAGGTGTGCGGTCATGCGCACTCGCACCAAACGTGAATCATATGCGTACTAGCATGCACTCTAGCTATTTGCAAAGTTTCGCGGTTGTAGCATGTTTTCTTCCAGGTGCGCAAATTTCATTGTCCGTGAGTGTAAATTGCAACGCCAAAGCTTCTGCTATCGCCACAACGAACCACCAGCCGGCAAACTGCACAGTGCTGTAACCTGCTGTATGCTTTGGTAGCTTAATACGAAACTACGTTCCCAGGTAACCCTAAACGGCAAGAAACTGCGTATGCACTTACCCAGTCTTAGGAAGAGAAGTTAACGTTTTTCATAACTTCTCCATTCTCAATCGTATTCTAAACATCCTGAAAATTAAAACGGATTGGTAAATATGTCGCAATATTTTTGAAATGTTTACCTTATCATTCTCATATTTCACTAATCATTTCATCAGGATTCTCAAATGTAACCTCAAAAGTAACCACTGTTAAATTAGAATTTTCTCTTTTGTCTTCGCTTTTTTTCGCCAATTTTTGTATCATATATTTTTTCCACTGAAATGTAAGTATTCATTTCTATTTGTTCCTCACTTGGAACTGCTTCTTAGTTTCTAACAACCCGATCTGAAAAATTCCTCTTGCTTCTGATATCTTTGGGTATGAAAAATATATAGGATCATCATTGTCATCATTGTCAACCTTTGTCCTACTGCAGGATGAAGGTCTTCCCAAGTCTTTTCCACAACGGTTGAGCCAGTCTCCACCATGTCATAGTTTTCTCTTAGAGGCACAAACGTATTCGTTTTTGCGGAATGTTTTCTTCCAAAAACCTGCTTTGAAATATTTTTTTTTTCATGTCTGAAAGAATTCAAAAGACGTGCTCCTTACACGCAAAAATTCGGCGCCGCCCCGGTGGCGCAGTGGTCTAAGCGATGGCCTCTGATCATTCGTCCGAACGGGGTCCGGGTTCGAATCCCGGTGAGGCATGGATGTTGTGTTTGTCTTACGGCACTGGCTCTCTCCCTTCCCTGGAACCAGTGACTCTAAATTAGGGACGGGCGACTGCTTATAGCCCATTGAGTTGCTCACGGTGGTCGTTAAACCTCCAATCAAAAAAAAAAAAAAAAAATTCGGTGTCATCTTTCTTATTTAAACTTCGGATTGCACTGAAAGTGTACTTTTAAGCACCATGACAAGTACTATGAACCTCGAACATAATCATATGCAGTTATTTTTTTTTATGGAAAGAGAGAGTGTGTGTGTGTGTGTGCTTACCACAGCTGTACCAGGTCTAGGAGTTGATGACACTTGATCTGCAGTTGGTGGTCTGTACAGAGGTGCCTCCGGTACTGTGTACATTGGTTCTGGCCCTGGTCCCAACCACAAACCGCTATCATAGGAATATTTCCCGATTGAGTGGGAGCTATCTCGTCCTGTTTCTACTGCCGCAATTGGGCGGTATGCCTGGAAATAGACATTTTCGTTAGACAAAACATCTCCTTACATTCCCGTGTACTTTACACGGTTTTATATACATAGTATTAGGTGAAAGATCTATATCAATTTCAAGAACGAAACACAAATGATCAAACAAATAACGAACACACAAGGGATGGAAAAATGATACACGCTTACACACACACACACACACACACACACACACAACGTTTCTATTGTTTTAGAATTGATGTCTGTTTCTAATCAAATTCAATGTACTTATTCCAAAAAATGATATCCAAATTTGTCGACTACTGTATGGTCTTTCCTTGAAAATGAAGCTTCTTAGAACATCAGGTCAAGAAAGAAAGAAAGGTTTAATAAATTACTGATTCTGGCTGATCACCTACAAAATAATTGCCACCCAAATGTATTGTGCAACTGGTCTGAAATGAATCTACACCGCTGGCCACCCAAAATGCAACACCAAGAATGAAGCATCCGATTGGCCTGAAATTCGCATCATGCGTCGCCTGTGAGAGGACATGCAAACGATTAACATTGTAGGGCATATGCAAATCATGTGCGCCCGGCACGCCACCGAGAAGCACTATCAGAAGGGTGCACAGAAGGCGGGGTGTAAGTAGTGGAAGTGTGTTGTGCTGTCGGACCTGTACGTGGAAAGTTTTCTGATGCCTCTCCCGCAGAATACGGCAGTCATTCCAGCACGTTTCGGAGTTCGACAGAGGACGAATAGTGGCTTATCGCGAGAGCGGTTTATCGTACCGAGACATCGGCGCCCGTGTGAGACGACATCCAGCCACAGTGAGGCGAGTATGGATTCGGTGGGTGCAGGAGGGACGGACGGACCGACGTGAGAGATTGCCGCAGCCGCAGCGCACCTCCAAACGAGAGAACCGGAATGTTGTGCGGCGGGCATTGACGGCTCGCACCGCCACATCACGAACGTTACCGCAGGGATTAGGGTGTGTTGCGCAACAACCTGTGTTAGCACGTACCGTTCGACGTCGTCTGCAGGAGCGGGGACTTGTTTCACGGCGCCCATTGCTCCGATTACCATTGACGTCACACCACCGGCGAGCGCGGTGGCAGTGGGCCGTTGAACGCCGCACCTGGACTACGGAATGGCACGACATTGTCTTCTCCGACGAATCCCGCTTTTGCCTGCAACACCACGATGGTCGGATCCGCGTGTGGCGGCACCGCGGCGAGAAACTGTATGACGCCTGCATTATGCATCGCCATACCGGTCCGTCGCTTGGCGTTATGGTTTGGGGCGCAATTGGATATGACACCCGCACCCCTCTGGTACGCATCGCCGGTACATTCAACAGCCACCGCTAGATCTCCGACATTTTGGAGCCTGTAGTACTCCCTTACCTGCAGGACCTGCCAGCGGCCACGTTTCAACAGGAGAAAGCGCGCCCGCACGTGGCACGCATCATGCAAAACATCTTCACGGCCCACCAGGTGTCACTGCTGCCGTGGCCCGCCTGTTCTCCCAATATGTCACCCATCGAACACGTCTGGTCGCTGATCGGCAACCGAGTGGCTTGGTTGGCAAGCACCACCCGTGGCTACGTCTGATGAACTGTGGCAACGTGTGGCAGCAGCCTGGACCGACATACCCCAAGCCCACATCCAAAGCCTCTTTCGTTCGAGGCCGCGGCGTGTGGCGGTCTTTATTGCCAGCCATGGGGTCCACACGAAGTATTGATGTCTGCGTGTTCTGCAAGTTGCACGGGCCTGTAAGCTCAATCGTTTCATCTTTGTATCTGTTGTTATGTGTCCAGTAAATCTAGCTTTGCTATCTCGTGTCCTTCTTGGTGTTGCATTTTTGGTGGGCAGCAATGTGATAATGCCTGGGTATGGGCTCGGAAGCACTCAGAAAAATAGGGTGTAAGAGCACAGCAAAACATGTAGAAACAGGGTTCAAGCATGTCTTGCATTTGAGCTCATTTTCACCTCTCTGTACAACTGGAAGTTGTCAATTAGAGTTGTGTCGCTGAAAGAGATAGCTGTCCGTTGTATTTCCGTTTGGTTTCAATGCAAGGAATAGAAGGTTTTTTTGGGACAACGGTTACACGAGTGTGTGTTAACTGTACGTACAGATCCTGTTATAATTTTAAGAAGTTTGTCATTAAAGCGCAACAGAGGAGAATCAAAGCTTACTATGCATACTATGGAGTAAAACTTCAGGACCAAGACAAATTTTAGGCTCTTCATAAGGTTCGTGCTGTTTGTGTTGAAGGACTGAGGCAGAGAAAAAAGGTAAGAAATCTTACTATGCACACTATGGAATGAAATTTGGGGACCAGGACAGATCATGGTAAGAGATCTTGCTCTGCATGGAATGAAACTTCGGGACCAGGTCTGTGCTGTTTGTGTTGAAGAACTGAGGTAGAGAAAAAAGGTAACAGAGAGAAATCTAGAAATCTTACTATGCATACTATGAAGAGTAAATTGGGGACAATGATGTATTATGTGTTTCATATAAGGTGTGTGTTGTTTGTTTTGAATAACTGAGACAGTGGACAAAGGTAAGAAATCTTACTCTGTATACTTTTGAGTGAAACTTGGAACCAGGAAAACTCATGGGCTTCCAATAAGGTCTGTGATGTTTGTATTGAAGAGCTGAGACAGTGCACAAAGGTAAGAAATCTTACTCTGTATACTTTTGAGTGAAACTTGGAACCAGGAAAACTCATGGGCTTCCAATAACGTCTGTGATGACTGTATTGGAGAACTGAGACAGTGCACAAAGGTAAGAAATCTTACTCTGTATACTTTTGAGTGAAACTTGGAACCATGAAAAATCGTGGGCTTCCAGTAAGGTCTGTGATGTTTGTATTGAAGAACTGAGACAGTAGAAAAAAGGTAAGAAATCTTACTCTGTATACTTTTGAGTGAAACTTGGAACCAGGAAAAATCATGGGCTTCCAATAAGGTCTGTGATGTTTGTATTGAAGAACTGAGACAGTGGACAAAGGTAAGAAATCTTACTCTGTATACTTTTGAGTGAAACTTGGAACCAGCAAAAATCATGGGCTTCCAATAAGGTCTGTGATGTTTGCATTGAAGAACTGAGACAGTGGACAAAGGTAAGAAATCTTACTCTGTATACTTTTGAGTGAAACTTGGAACCAGGAAAAATCATGGGCTTCCAATAAGGTCTGTGATGTTTGTATTGAAGAACTGAGACAGTTGACAAAAGGTAAGAAATCTTACTGTACATACTTTGGAGTGAAACGTAGGGACCAGGACAAATCGTAGGTTCCACATAAGGTCCGTGCTGTTTGTGAAGAACTGAGATAGGTACAAAAATAAAGAAAACTCTATTGGTCATAGTGTGCCTATCATCTAGGGGTAACCAAAAAAGTAGCAGTGATAGCTTCTATTTTTGCTCTTACAACGTAGAAGAATACAAAGCTAAAATTAATGATTGTCGACTACTACTGGATGATACCCAGAGAGGCACCCCAATAAATATCTAAACATTAGTGTAAGAAGCGTTGTTTTTAATGGAAAAGATAGCGATTTTACAAGAAGTTCAAACCTGATTAAACGTAAAAATAAAGGATATGTACACTAAAAAAACAGGTAGTCGCAATTCAATGACTACCTGCTACTTGGCACATGAATTACGACTACCACTTCATGGACCTTCCTTTCGCCCAAACAACGGTCGCCACCCGGCGTGGCATCGATTCTATGAGGTGTATGTACAGCTGTGCGGGGATCTGCAACCAAGCCGTTTGTTTTGCAGTGCACAATTCTGGTATGGATTGTGTATCTTACTTTCTCTCCTGACGTTCCACTACATGACACAGATGTTCAGTTGGGTTGAGATCAGGCGAGTTTGTGGGCAATTCAGGATGTATCACATCAGAACTGTGTTCGTCCAAGTATTTCTGCACGATGCGGGCCGCTGACTGGCCGAATGACGACCGCAAGAAGTCCTTGGTAGTAGCTGGCATCCATGGGTTAGTCCACACGCACCAGAAATCTCAGTTCATGCCTGTCAAATATACCCCATATCATACAATCAGCGTGGATAGCCGATGCCATTCATGAAAAATCCATAGCCACATACTGTTGACCAGTTGAGTCGTTTATATATACTGAAGTTCAAAATTAAGAGAATTTGTACATTTTGTCGAATTTCTGAAAAACTAATGGACACATTTTAATGAAATTTGGTATGGATACACAGTTATATAAGAGAAAATATTATACCATACAACAGTCATGGTACACACTCATGATCATCAGTAAGGCTCATCAGCGCAGGAATGTCCAAAAGCCACGTTGCAAGATCGAACATAAAATGACTCTAACATGGGGTATGGTCCCCTCTCACAGTTATATAGCTCTCACAGCGCGACGTCATACTGGAAACGAGGCAGTTGATCAGTCCCTGTGTCAGACGGTCCCACTCCTGCAGCAACGCAGTTTTCAGCTCCTGGATGGTTCTCGGAGGAAGGTGGCGAGCTGCAATTGCCCTTCCAAGAGCGTCCCAGACATGTTCGATACGGTTTAGGTCTGTCAATCTGGCTGGCCAATCCATCCGGAGAATATTCTCACTTTCAATATAGTCGTTGACCATGTGAGCCCTATGTGGACGAGCATTGTCGTCCATAAAAAGGAACCGAAGACCAACTACGCCCCTGAAAAGTCGAACATCTCATCCCTATACCTCTCAGCAGTCAGGGAGCCTCTGTCAAACACATGGAGAGGTGTGCAGCCGTCCAACATGACGCCTGCCTAGACCATTATACCTCCGCTGCCATAGCGGTCCCTTTCTCGGATGTTGGAGAAAAGGTATCGGGTCCCAAGTTCTCTCCAGATGAAGGTACGTCGAGAATCAGTGTCCAGGCTGAATCGCGACTCGTCTGTGAAGAGAACGTTACCCCATCTGAAGTCTGGTCCAAGGCTGATGTTGTCTGCACCACGCACTCTCTTGTGTGCTGAAGTGAGCGGGACGCAAACAGCGAGCCTTCTGGCAAAATACCCTCTCTCATGAAGCCTACGGGAAACAGTAACCCTTGAAACTCGGGTTCCAGTGGCGGAATGCAGCTCACGAGATAGCTGTGCAGCTGCAGCAGTCCTGTGGCGGCCTTGCTGAAAGTGCCAAATAACGATCTTCATTGGCCGTCGTGGCTCTTGGACGACCTTGCCCAGCCCTTGTCGATATGGATCCGGTGTCCTTAAACTGTTTCCACAAATCGCAGACGACACTGGGCATTACAAAGAGCTCTGTAGCAACCTGCACTTGCGATTGCCCTGCCTCCAATCTACCGACGATTCTCCACCTCATTCCGTCATCAATACGTTCGTGGCAACTCATTTTACCTGATTGCTTATGAAACTGAACTAACTCCTGCAAGAAACACAACGAATGTAGCCGAGGGGTACGAGCGAACTAATTGAGGAAAAAGCCACGTGTGCTTTTCATGCCCTCCGCTGTCACAGCTCCGCCCACACGAACATGTACGCTTACGTATTCCACACTACAAATTTGCATTTTTATTCGGCGGCATAATTCGTACCTTTGGTTCCGTGCCTTTTGTGAAAATCGACAAAATGTGCAAATTCTCTTAATTTTGAACACCAGTGTAGATGGATTATTATTAGGAGAGAGTGGCTTATACAGCGTCAAATAGAAATTTATGGTTGTTCTGCCAACCGTGCTAGGATATCGAAGATCTAATGAGTTGGCACTTTCTAACATACTACTAGCACTCCTTCGGCCTTAATCTAAGAGTTCTTTGGGTCTGACCTGTGTACTAAGGCCACACTGACACTAGATGCGATATATTCCCCTAGAATTTCTGGAAGAAAAACCACAAATTTCTGTTTGATGACGCAAAATTGTTAGTGAGACCTAGATCAGTGAGTGTCTGATCTTCACTTTTTAGAAGACTCACATTTTTTGAAACCGTCCTTCCCTGGTGCGTGATTCATCCTCATCGACATATCTCTCGAGAGCTTGGAAAGTACTCATCAGAACCGATAACCACGAACTTGACATGTGACACGTGAAACGAATAGCCATCGCGCAAGAAATCAACACGCCATAGTTCCGAGGATGCTGGAGCCGGGTTCCATGCGTAATTATAGTAGACCATGAAGTTACTAATAATTGCATTTCTTTTATAAACTCTGGTTTCTTCATATTAAAATAAAAAGTATGTTAGTGCAATGTCTGTAGTTCATCATTTTAAATGATACAGTTGTGTTACTCCCGAGGAGCTCTCCCCTTGTACTCGATGCGTCCACGTTTGACAACAGGTTCAGGAAGTTGACCCGGGATCAACCACTGCCGTTGTTTGTTAGGATTACGGAAATAGTCCCACTTTTCATCGCACGTAACAATTCTCTTGATGAAACGTACATTGCACTGGTTTTCTAGGAGTTTCGTGCGCACTTTCACTCGGCAGTTTGCATCGGCTGGAGTCAGTTCGTGAGGGACAATGCGGCTGCTCCTGTAGGCCTTGCGGAGGTCCTGAAGGTGACGAACCACAGTGGTCTGTAATACGTCCAACTCGCCTGATAATCTCCTGGCGCTGGTTGTCGGATTTGCCTTCCCAGTCTGGCGCACGGCCTGCAAACTCACGGTTCGCGGCCTACCTGGCCTTGGCTGATCGTCGAGGTTTCTGTCACCTGAGCGAAATTTCTTGAACCATCTGGTTGCGGTGCTGTGGTCCACGCAACCTTCCCCTTTCGCATGACAAATGCTTAGTGTTGCTTGAGCACCGTTATGGCCGAGTTTAAACTCGTAAAGCAAAAGTTCCCTAATTAGCCAGTTGCGGCTGTTCATGTTTTAGGTGTCTCAACCATAGACAGAACGACGACATGCAATGCTGTTCACAGCAACGACTACTACTTCATATCCCTTTCGACTGACTGCAGTGCGCCACTTGAACTAGTTTAAAAGAGGGACATACCTGCAGTGGCGGCCTCAGGTACGGACATACCGGGCAACCGCATAGAGTCCCACAGCGCCGCCAATTAATTAGTAGTTTTTGCCTGGCGTCACCTAAAATATTATAGTTGTAGTTCACGATCATAAATACATAAATGACCAATTTTAATATTTCGTCTGCCGAGAGGAGCTTTTTTAATCTGAAGCTCATCAAGACCTACCTATAAGGAATACCATGACCCAAGACCGGGTGTCAACTCTTGCTCTTCTGTCCATAGAAAGCGTCGTGGCAACTACTCTGGACTACAGTGATTTGATTGAAGACTTCAGCCACAAGAAAAGTCGCAGGATTCCTCTTTAAATATATATATATATATATATATTAAATATATATATAAGGGGTTATTGCGATTGCAAAGGGCCCCGTGAAAAGCCATCGCACGGGGCCCCCCGCAACGGCTGGGGACACCACAGCATACCTGCGCCGCAGCAAGTGCGTCTATGCAAATACTGCACAACCTTCGACTCACCCTCTGTAAGACAGTAAAACTGAAATAACCGTTTTTGTTTTTGTTTTCCATTTTTCGAGCTCACTATGATAGTGGAAACAAAAAAGGTTTTATGTAATTTTCCATTGGTCAGGATGGTATAGGAGAGACTTGTGCGGTATCATGCTTGTATGTAGCTCAAAAAGGTCTTTCTACCCTGTTTAAAGCGCGGAGCTCTTGAAGGTAATACACTGTCTACCAACAAGTAATTGGACACCTGTGATAGCAAAGGAAAACGAAGTTTATTCACCTTCAATAGTTGGTGGAGCCTCCACGAGCGGTGATTACAGCTGCGACCCTCCGGGGCATACTCTCAACCAGGCGTTGTACGACGGCTAGCGGTATTTTCTTTCACTCGGCTTGGAGAAAACAGGTCAGTTCCTTCACCGATTTCGGACGGTGGGGGTACCCTTTAAGTCGACGCTCCAACTCGTCCCAGAGGTGCTCGATAGGGTTAAGGTCCGGGCTCTGCGCAGGGCAGTTCATTCGATTAACCCCATTGTCCCCATACCAAGCTATGGTGGACCTCTCAACATGACAGGTGGCATTGTCATCCTGAAAGTAACATGGGTCCAGCCCGTAAAACTGCCACAACGAAGGAAGCGCATGGTCATCCAAAATGGTGCAGTAGGTCTCGGCGTTGAGTCTACCAGGAATTGCGACCAAGGGTCCCGTGCCATACCAGGAGAAACACCCCCATAGCATAATTCCACCGCCGCCGAACTTCACAGTTGGCACAATACATTCCGGCAGGAGGCGTTCTCCAGGCAGACGCCAAACCCAGACCCTGCCATCCGAACGGTAGAGGGTGAACCTTGATTCGTCGCTCCAGAGAATCTGTTTCCACTGTTCAACGGTCCACTGTCGACGTTCTTTGCACCACGTTAGCCGAGCAGGGCTTTTGGACTTGGTGATCAAAAGCTTGTGGGCGGCAGAACGTCCATGATAAACGAGCAGATGGACTTCCTTACGGATGGCATTCATCGAAAGAACACTCCCGGATGCCTGTTAAAACTCCTCGCGGATGTGGCCCATCGATTTGGTGTGGTTCTTCCGAATTTCTCTGGCCATCACCCGTCGGTCTCTAACTCCCAGTTTTGTGGGTCTGCCGGGTCGGGGCACATTCCGACAGTCACCTCTCATCTTCCACTTGCCAATCACGTAGGCCACTGTCGATTTTGGGTACTTCAACTCGCTGGATATGTCACGTATGGATCGGTCATTTCTGTGATACCCGACGATTACACCTTTCTCGAAATCAGAGAGCTCCGAACTGCGTGGCATCTTGCATGCGACTGGTTGAGTTGTTGTTTCTCACACGATATTTAACGGCTGCGGCCGTGACGTGTAACAGGACCGCAGATATCGTCGATTGCAGTGGTGTCCAATTACTTGTTGGTAGATAGTGTACTACAGGGTCCGCGGATGGCTTAGTGATCAATGCTCGTTACTGCCACGGAAAAGTCTCAGGATCGATCCCAGGCAGAAACGAACGCTCGAACCACTAAATATCCGCCGTGCATTGGATAGAGAAGTTAACCCGTCGGACTCTGGGTACTGTTCCCCCGGTTATAAATACGTGCGCCGTCCTCCTTTCTACCAAGCTTCCGTGTGACTTTCCTGTCGGGCACTCTAGCCCAATCTCCTATCTTTCTACTTCTAAGTGTCGTTAAAGACCTGGAGTCAGACACTCCCTTTCTAAATTCCTCTATCTCAATTTCAAAGTACTACTGCAACAGTCATATACATACCATTCAGTTTACAAAGATTGTTAGTCGTAATATATATGTATGGAGAACATCTTACCTTATTTCTCTTGGATGAGACTTTCTTGCTGTTTGTAGTAGTTATATTTCGAGTTATGATAGCTGCAAAAATTATTAAGATGAAAACTAAAACAAGTACGGTGATCAACAATCCCAGAATGATGGGGGTGAAATCAGTTTCGTCGTCTGAAAAGAAAAAAAAAACAAGCATGATGTTGGTTTTAGAAAATGCTTAAACTCCTTCGATTTGTCAGATTTAATACTCCTTTTCTATCCTGTGAGAGGGAAGGCACGCTAAGTTTTCCAGTGAAGTGAGAGTTGGCGAGAAATTGTCATGACTTTCCTACTTTTAAAATGCCTTTATCATTATTAAAAAATATATAATTTTCTTTGGGATACGTTCATCTTCAAGTTATTGTTTTGGTACTATATCCACGCACATCCGGTGTCATTGCCATGCCAAGAAACGTTTTGGCAAAAAACATTTTCTGAAACTCCATTTACAATTCCTCTAATTTATCTTTCAAAGATTTACTAGAAATCAAAATGAGTGTTAAAGAAGCACCAGCATCTCAAGAGGAGGTTGGTTTGCCCGACAGGATAGTATTTTCCGTGAATTCGAGATTAGCTGTCCTGACAGCGGGTCAAAGGACAAATAATTTAGATAAAGATTTTCGAGATAAGAGCTTAGTGTGCAATGCTAGTTGAGCGATTCAAGTGTGTAATGTTAGTAGAACGATTCATGGAGGCGAAATGCTAGTTGATCGATTTATGGATATGCAATGCTCTGACTAGTAGATAGGAAATGAATCTTGTAAGAACATTTTATATTGATAACGATTGACATTTTGCATTGAGATCGACTTCAGTCAAGAATAATTCACAATCTGCGTTCCGCAGATTGTGAATTATTTCGGACTGAAGTCAATCTAGCATATTATAAAATACTTGTTCCTTCACTGACCTGTTGATTAATTGACAAATGAAGAAAGTCGTTTAGAAACTTGTAAATGAATCTTGTTATCATTGAACGTTGGCTGTTATCTTGAAGTGCTTACTTAGAGATTGTATACTTAATTACGTTTTCTGCTATTAACGACTGAGAATTACACCGGACAACAAATTTTTACTTTTTGTGTGTATCTGAGATTAGTCAAGTTACCTTTACTAGGTGTCTTGTTTGGGCTGCTTAATATGAAAATGGCATTAAAACAATAGATTAGCTCTAATTTTTGAAATATCTGTGAAACAAGTTTTACATATTTCCATATACATACCCTAAGATAATCCTCATAGAGGAAATGATTCACAAAGACACCGCTTTGCCTGTCGCTTGTAATGAGTTTCTGGAGCATCTCTCACAAGGGTCCAACAATAGTTTGCTAGCATTTGTTGCATTCCATTTCCCTTGGCACCTTTTTTATGCTTTCCAACCGTAGGTTGAAGAAACGTATATGCTCCAGCTTTGTCCATCTGTCTGTCTGCCTGTCCGCACGATAATTCGCGTAAAAATGGTTCGATTTCGATGAAACTTTAGTATCTGGTAGGGGACAACCTGGGTACGAACTCTACTGAAAATCGGCGACATGTAGTCAAAGGTCAGGACATAGGAACGAGATACATTCCATCGCCCTTATGTGTCATAACTTACGTAAAAATGCTTCGATTGCGACAAAACTTTATCATGCTGTTCCGGAGGTATACTGAACTGGTTTTGTTGAATATCATCGAAATGGGGTCAAAGGTCAGGACACAGGAGCGAGATTTATTCCACAGCCATTATCCTCATAACTTAACTAAAAAGGCTCCTATTGCGACAAAACTTTAGTATGTTGTTTCGGAGGTATACTGAACCAATTCTGTTTAATATAATCGAAATGGGGTCAAAAGTCTGCGCACAGAAAAGAGATTTATTTCACAGCCATTATCCTCATAATTTGGGTAATGATTTCTGGTCTGTTGGAAAGCGTATCTAATGAATGCATTGCATGATTATACTAACTTGTTTCAAAAGTACTAATATCCTGGTGAAACCGTTCGTTTCTCGTGCTCGCCACTGACAACACTGCAGTTAGCCTAGAAGAAATCAAGATAAGAGTGTAAAAAGTGCAATTTCATGACATGTTGCACCCTAGTCTCTCGTAGCGATGCTAGAGAGTTACCACAGGCTTCTGGTAATTTTCAGCCTTATTGTTTCCTAGAAAGTTTGTAGTCACTTGCAGGAAATAATTCCAAACTAACTTTTCACCACCTGTGAGGATATCACCAAACCCCTTATCTCGAAGAGCTGAGGTATCTGTGGACCGACAAATACCGTTTCCTTGATTTTTTCCTCACTAAATCTTGGATATTTATCACGAAGGTACAAAAATCCTGCCCCATTTTGATTCATGGCTTTTACAAAATTCTTCATTAGTCCAAGTTTGATGTGGAGAGGAGGGAACAAGATTCTGCTGGATTCTATGAGTGGTTCGTAATTTACATTCTTTTTCCTCGTTCAAGTGTACTAGTATCGTGGGGGCCGATCCTTTTTCTTATGGCAGGAAGTCCTGGTACGGCTGTTCCAGGGACAGAGGAATCAGCAAAACTTTGTGTAACCCTGTTGATGGCAATGATCTTCAGGTCACCACAAATCTTCCCCTTATACTTGTCATAGTTGATAGTGTGTAACAGTTGTTCCATTTTGCTGTACGTTTTTTTTCATGTGGACTGCATACCCGGTGTGGTACAGATTGTAAAACGTTACCATTATGGAGCAGAACAGCTTTTAAGCTCAACTTGGACGAATCAATGACGAGTCTCCAATCGTAACCTTTGTAGTCCATTTATTGTGCTGCCATCAGAGCGTTTTTATCAACGCAAGCAATGAGATTATCTGTCATTTTATAAGATGAAAGCAGATCTTTCTACCGTGCACGAAACGCACATTCTCTTCCAGAAGATTCCATTGCAGCAGTCAGGACCCCAGCAGCTCTCTGTTTTACTTTTTGGCAATTCCAGATCTGTCACTTGATCATTCAATTCACTCTGGATAATTTTATGTAGCTGTGAAAACTCTTCCATAGGCACGAAGTCAAGATCTCTTGATGGAGATGCTTTCACAGGTGACGGATGTTCACTGGCCTTGCATTTCTTCTTCATCATCCAGAGTATAAGAATCTGGTGGGTCCGGAACAGGAAGTCCTTCCCCGTCAGGCACTGGAAGCATAGCAGACGGAGTATTCGGATATGTCAAAGGCATCATTTTCTTCTTGGAAATACCATGTCCAGTTCGCGGAGTCATGCAAAAGTAACAGCCATTAAGACGGTTTTTCGGTTTCTTCCATACCATTGGAAATACAAAACGCAACGATCGTCTTTTTCTGTTGAACCAGCAGCGCAGATTCGTTGCACAGGGTTGACAACATACAGTATACACTGAAGAGCAATTGAATTAGAGATACCTGTCTAGTAACGTGTAGCACCAATTTTCGCCCTGATAACGGCGGCGATTCGTCTCGGCATGGACTCGACAAGACACCGGAAGCGTTGGGAAGCCATAGGGATACACGACCCCTGAACAAGCTCCCACAGTTCACGATTTGATGGAGGGGGTCAGAGCCTCAAATATCTCTCTCGATGCATCCCAGATGTGCTCGATGGGATTGAGATCAAGTGACCTAGCTGGCCAAGGAAGCGAGGTCATATCGGTGGAGTGTTTATCCAAGCATTCTGATACAATTCGGGAGCGATGGCACGGTGCATTGTCTTGTTGCAGGATGAGGTCCCCAGTGGGATGTTGAAGACGCAAAAACAGGAGCAAAGGGTCGTCCATGATATCCCGGTAACGTTGACCTGTGAGGGATGATGTCACACGTACCAGGGTTCCCGTTTTAGTCCACGTAAACAGTCCCCAGACGAGAATGCCACCCCCACCAGCTTGAAGAGTACCCTGCTGGCAAGAAGGATCCATCGCTTTATGTGATTTGCGCAGTACTCGTATCCTGCCATCCGCATGTACCAACGTGAATCTCGACTCATCAGTCCAGGCAACATTTTCCCACATGTCTAGGGTCCAGTGGCGGTGTTCCCGCGCCCATGCTAATCTTTGCACCGTGTGATGTGTTGTCAGCAGCGGTACCCTCGTGGGACGATGGCTTCTGTACCCCATAGCGAGGAGATGGTTCTGGATGATGTGGCTGCTTACACGTTTTTGTGCACCAGTGTTAAATTGCCGAGTGATTTCTTGCACTGTGGCCCGTCTTTCCGCTGCTACAATGCGAGCTAGCCGACGATGACCCCGCTCATCCACAAGCTGTTGTCCACGGCAGTTGGCCCTTGCAGAGATGGTTTTACCGGATTCGATGTACTCACGGTGCACCAGTGACACAGTGGCTCGTGAAAATCCCAGTGCCTGCACGACTTTCAAGATGAGTGACCAATTCGTCCGGCTCCGACAATTTGCCCACGATCAAATGCGCTTAGATCCTTCGTCTTACCCATACTGCGTCCGACTCTTACTGATTCTCGTCGCATCACTCCTTATATTGTCGGATCGCTGCATACGTCATGTCGTTTTCGTTTACAGGGCCGTCCACAGCGCCACATTTGCATAACGCTAGGTGTCTCTAATTCAGTTGCTCTTCAGTGTATGTGTGGGGCCCAATTGCCGATCATCGTCACCAATCTCACAACCAAAATAAAGGTTGTAAGCTTTCTTCATCATCGGTGTAATGGGTCGCCTTTGTGATAGCAAAGTAATTTGTCCACAAATACAACAAAAATTATCCGCACTATTCACACATCCACGAGGCATCTTAAACGACGCGTGTGCACTCACAGAATCCACAACGCAAATGATGACAAGAAGGAAATGTGGTTGCAATGACTGCTGCGGATTTTGTCATCCAAATAGCGCTCAAGGTATCTATCACGTGGGGGAATCATACACTCGACATATGGGACTTCCGGTGCAGAACATCCATTCCCACTGACCCCCTTCCGCCGCCCCCGTATCTGGAAAACTAAAACTAATTCGCGATTTTTAAGTTCATATTCTTGGTCGGAATGTCCAAATTTGTTAAAAATAGCTACTTTTATCTCAGATATATTTTGGCTGTTTTATCCAGTGTTATCCGTGTTCAACGAAAAGCTCTAAACTTTAAGTTAAGATTATTTATTTTTCGATTTGGGGTTTAACGACCACCGTGAGCAACTCGGTGGGATATAAGCAGTCGCTCGTCTTAATTTAGGGACACTGGTTCCAGGGAAGGGAGAGAACCAGTGCCGTAAGGCAAGCATACCATCCATGCCTCACTGGGATTCTAACCCGGACCCATCGCGGACGAAAGATCAGACACCAGCGCTTAGACCATTGCGCAACCAGGAGGGCAAATTAAGATTGAAGTTAATTCATTAAGTTTTAAAACAAAACCCAGCTTTAATTATTTTCAATTTAAAATTGAAACCTTAATGTAAAGTCAAATCAACAAATCCAATAATAGCAAAAATTTCATAGTAGATAAAAGCTATTGTTTCTAAAAGGCTTACATCATTTTGTGAAAGTGAAATAGAATGAAACCGGTCGTATTTGCTATGAGCACCGCAGATATGTGAACTATCTCTCTCTCTCTCTCAGCCAAAATGACACAAACAACTTTCAATATGTAACATTTTATATGCGTACCCGTGTACTCGTAATTGGCTTAACGTTTCTTACACTCATTGTCATAGAAATCCGTGCACCTAAAAAAAAACCGTGCGATTAACGCGAAACTCGGCGAATAGCTACGTGGGGCACAGAAATGAAAATGATTAAAGTTCCTTGCGATTCCGCATGCCCGCGCGTCCAAGACCGGCGCCGCAATCGCAAAAATTGGGACTTGTAATGCGCCGCACAGGGGACTCCATATTCGTGCCGAAGTGCACGGTAAGAGTCAGGTGAGATCCCTGAACGATAGACATGCTGATGAGCCACCGTAGATGTGCGTACGGGCAACTGACGGAGTTTGAACGAGGCCGTATTGTCGGGATGAGAGAGGCAGGGTGGCCGGCGCCCCGAATTGGCCGCCATTTGGGCCAGTCGGACAGTACGGTGCGATCGTGTTGGGAGCAATGGACCCGAGAAGGCACCCAGATACGGATGACTGGCTCTGAAAGACCCAGACACACCACCAGGAGAGAGGACCGTGGAATCGTGAAAGCTGCACGCACAGATCTAACGACGTCCTTGTCCAATATCCAGAGACATGTGGTGGCTGTACAAGGGACTCCTGTGCCCGACAGAACCATTTCCAGACGCCTGGCAGAGTCGAATCTGCACTCTTGGCGGCCTTTAGAGTTTTTGCCATTAACACCGGACCATTGTCGGTGTCGATTGCAGTGGTGTCAGCAGCGATCAACGTGGAATGCTAGTCCTGCGGCCCCATGTGCTACGTTTCCTGGCGGGGCGGCCCGGAGACATTTTCCAACAAGATAACGCCCGTCCGACACGGCTTGGGGTTTCCAGGACTGTCTACGTCATGCTTCGACGCTTCCGTGTCCTGCCAGACCGTCTTCTCTCTCGCCCATCGAGCACGTGTGGAACCAGATGGGACTCCAGCTTTCTCCATGTCCCAGTGTACGTGATTTAGAGCGTCAGTTGCGAGAAGTGTAGGCCAATCTCTCCCAGGATAACATACGGCGTCTCTTTGACTCTATGCCGGACCGTATCACACCATGTATCCGAGCACAAGGCGGTCCGAAGCTGTACTGACGACAACCAGAATGTGTAGCGTAATTCCGCGGGAAATCGTTCTGCTGCTGTGATATTGTAATCACTTCTGTCATTGGTATGTACCATCTCACTACTAAAATTTCATTTCAATCCAACGCCTTCTTCTTGGTGCGCGTATTTTTAATCCAATGAACGTAGTTTTAACGAACTGTTATCAGCTTTTCGAAAACAAATTTGTGGAAAGTTAATTTTGTTGTAAATTGGGTAATAAATTACCTTGCTGATGTAATTTGAGTGGAGGGAAGACAACAAATTAGCATAAAACTTCTTGTGATTGCTTTTGTTTTCTTGTCTTGCGGGAAATAGTAACAACTTTGGGAGTATTCCCCTAACGGAAGACGACTACATTTGAAGCTCTTCCAAAGATATCAGTGAGGAGATGTAACTTGGATGGTTTCGTCAATCAGGAATTTATTGCCCATGGATCCTTTCCTTCGTATTACGCGTGATTCAGTTTGAAAAGAGTGTCTTGCAATTATGCTTACAC
The DNA here is from genome assembly GCA_039090855.1 of Macrothele yani. NCBI lineage: Eukaryota > Metazoa > Arthropoda > Arachnida > Araneae > Macrothelidae > Macrothele > Macrothele yani. The sequence goes on from CM076998.1 coordinate 111,890,440, forward strand.
TTCGGGAAATGCTTATCTTTACATTTTTGATTGTCTGCAACTAGCTCAAAAGAGAACAGGACTTCTTCCCTGACTTAGAAATAGGAATCTTGGAGATCTGTTGGCGTTCGAAACATTGAAGAAGGGACTTTCAGATATTTTTTAGCACGTCTTTTGTAAAAAAAGATCGTGCTTATGTTATCGGTTTGCCCGTCCGTCCGTCCGTCTGTACCCATGGTATCTCTGAAACTATTAGTCCGATTTGAAAAAATTCTTTTTGCATTGGGAAGCTTAAAATATGCGAATGATGATCCCTTGTTTCGTTTTTTTACGATGTACAATTTCGCCGCTAGAGGGCGTAAATGCAGATGATGTCGAATTCAAAAATGCGTTTTATTCCACATATTTGCTTCTAAACATCCGATTGAAAAAATTCTTTTATCTTTCGATTCCACTTATGACAAAGAGTATTTTACATATAGTTACTTTTTCAAACTACGCACAGAGTTTCCGCTAGGGGGCGTAAAGGTAAATTACATTTTTCCCGATAACTCTTCTTCTAAAACTCCTATTTCAAAAATGTTTTCTTCAGCGGATACACCTCCTGATGAAAAATAGTTTGCATATAATTTCAAATTTTTGATAAAGAATACTTTGGCCACCAGGGGGCGTAAATGTTAATTTTTGCTTCTGATTTATTTGCCATAAAATCTGAGCTTCTAATATATCGATTGAAAAAATTCTTTCGTAGACTGATGCCACTCACATTGATAAACCTTTTTGGAATATTTTTTCCTAATATATTCCACAGTTTCTCCGCTAGGGGGCGTAGATGTACATCTTATTTTTGTCAATATCTCTACTTCTAGAAGTCTGATTTGAAAAATTCCTTCTTTGTTGGATAGTGTTTCCAGTGTGACATGTTTCATATAATTTCAAAATTTTCAAGTAATTCATATACTTTCCGTTATGGGACGTAACGGTAAATTGTTTTTCCCCTATATCTCTGCTTCTAAATCTCCGATTTGAAAAATTCTTTCTGCACCGGATACAGCTCCTGATGGGAAATCCTTTGCACATAATTTCTAATTTTTGTAAAAAATGGTTTGGCCACCAGGGGGCGTAAGTCTTAATTTCCGCTTCTGACGTATTTGCAGCAAAATATGAGCTTCTAAAATCTCAATTGAAAAAAAAATCGTTTGTTGACCAATACTACTCATGTCGACAAACCTTTTAGGAAAATTTTCTTCTTGAAATAATGCATGGTTTCCACGCCAGGGGGCGTAGATGTATATGTTATTTTTGTCAATATCTCTACTTCTACGAGTCCAATTTGGAAAATTCCTTCTTTGTTGGATAGTTTTTTCGATGCGAAATGTTTTCCATATAAATTCAAAACTTACAAGTAAATCATAGATTTTTCGCTAGGGGGCACAAAGGTAAATTGCGTTTTCTGCGTTATTTCTGATCCTAAAGCTCCGATTTGAAAAATTCTTCCTGTTTCGAATACAAGACCTGATGGAAAATATTTTTCAGATAATTTCTAATGTTTGGTAAAGAATGGTTTGGCCACCAGGAGTCATAAGTGTTAATTTCTGCTTCTGATGTATTTGTAGCAAAATGTGGGCTCCTGAAAACTCGACAATTTTTTTTCTCGGACCGATACCGCTTATGCGGATAAACCTTTTGAGAATACTTTCTTCCTAAAATAATGCATAGTTTTCCCACCAGGGGACGTAAAGTCACATCTTATTTTTGTCGATATCTCTGTTTCTAAGAGTTCGTAAGCTCACGATTCCGTTTACAGCAATATCTGAGGGATTAAAATCCGATTGAAAATCTTCTTTCTTTCGTCAGATCTATTATTTTCCATACTGTTTCCATTGACTTTGAATAGTTTTGATAAATTTAATTTGCGTCAGAACGGATTCAAAAGACGTGCTTATTACACCCGAAAATTCGGTATCATCTTTCTTGTTAAACCTGTGGTGCAGAATGAGGACACCTCTTTTAAGAAAAACGCTTGTCTTCATCCTCAGATGAAAGCTGCTGATCAAGAGACTCCTTGGTGTAGATGATGCAGTTCAAAGTCCATTGTGTGTTACGAAAATGTGCTAAACGCCAAAGGCAGTTCCGATACCGGGAAATGTTTATCATTACATTTTTGATTGTCCACAACTAGCTCAAAAGAGAGCAGAACTTGTTCCCTGACTTAGAACTAGGAGTCGTGGAGCACTGTTGGCGTTTGCAACACTGAAGAACGGACTTTCAGATATTTTTTTAAATTGTGGTACAGAATGAGGACACCTCTTTCAAGAAGAATACTTTTCTTCACCCTCAGATGAAAGTTGCTGACCAAGAAACTCCTTGGTGTAGATGACACAGTTCAAAATCACCTGTGTTACGAAAATGTGCTAAACGCCAAAGGCAGCTCCGATAACCGTCTCTGATGTGGAAAGCTAACGTTTTTGTATTTGCAATTCTTAAGTTTGATACTGTAAAATAATTTCTGCATAGGGTGTGTTTTTGTTGGGAATACATATTTGGTGTTTACATCGAACTGACCTGTACAAATAAGTGTTTGTCACTGTTCAAATGAAGTAATGCCTTAAATCATGAATGGAATAGGGGATTACACCATACAATACAAATTTAGAAGATGACAATCCGTTTTTTTTTTTTTTTTTTTTGGTGTAAATATGACGAGGATATTAAGTCAGATAATATCCGAAAACTTGAAAATTTCGTCTTCCTGGAGTGGGAATCGAAACCGCGTCTTCGAGATAGCGTCCGGGTATGCTAATTACTACACCACCCAGAACGACCAAGTCATTTGCCTGTGAGGGAATCTCCCAGTCTCAAAAATCTGTTCTTGGAGCGCTTCCACCATGAGTGCCTGTGTCAGTCCCAGGGGTTCCTCACGTTCCGGGGGTGATTGTTGTCAAAACGCCGCTTTTGTGGCATACAATGATTGAGAACATTAATTCGTGCAAAGTCTGGTACACTCTAAAACATAAGTGGTGTGAATTCACTGAACATTTCTGAAAATAGCGTGCAACAAAGTTGCCAGTAACTGTCCGCCTTTTAACGGAATTTCAGTTTTAAAAATTCCATTTTTTTTTACTCTTTCCAAACGTAGGTTGAAGAAGTGTATATGCTCCAGCTTTGTCCGTCTTTCTGTCTGTCTGTCCGTCCGTCCGTACGATAACTCGCGTAAAAGTGGTTCGATTTCGATGAAATTCCATTATGTGATAGGGAACCACCTGGGGACGAACCCTATTGAAAATGAGCAAAATGGGGTCAAAGGTCAGGACATAGGAGCGGGATCCATTCCATTGCCCTTATGCGTCATAACTTGCGTAAAAATGATCCGATTTCGATGCAATTCTAGTATAAGGTAGAGGACCACCTGGGGACGAACACTATTCAAAATGGGTGAAACGGGGTCAAAGATCAGGACATAGGAGCGGGTCCATTCCATCGCCTTTATGCGTCATAACTTACGTAAAAATGCTTTGATTGAGACAAAAATTTATCATGTTCTTCCAGAAGTGTACTTAACCGGTTCTGTCGAATATCATCGAATAGGGGTCAAAGGTCAAACATAGGAGCAAGATTTATTCTACAGCCATTATCCTCATAACTTGAGTAATAACTTGAGTAATGATTTCTGGTATATTTGAAAGCGTATCATAATCGATGCATTGCATGATTTTACTAACTTGTTTTTATTAGGTGTGGAGCTTAATTCTCGGCCACAGGCACGGCACGTTGACAGCAAATTACGGCAAATCGAATACGTGCCTAATCAGGGAAAAAAATCCCTGTCGTGTTGAATACATTTGAGCCATCGGTCAGGAGCTTCCGAATGCCACTGCGGAAAAAAGAGGGCTGTTTCGAGTTCACAAAGTCAACAATGCTTGTGTGGACCTCTTCGACAGAAGTGAAGTGCGTATCACTCAGTTGATGTTGCAGGGAGGGAAAGAGATGATAATCCGACGAGACGAAGTCTGGAGAACACTTCGGGTGGGACAAAATCTCCCATCCCAGGTCGGTGATCGTGTTTAAAGTCGTTTTCGCGGTGTAAGGACGCGCGTTATCCTGAAGCAACAGGACCGATCTTCTGCATTTGCCGGTGTATGGCCTTTTCGCCTCCATTGCGTCACTCACACGAATGAGTTGCTGACAATAACGCTCAGAATTGACCGTTTCACCAGGTTTGAGCAATTCATAGTGTACGACACCACGCTGATCCCACCATATGCACAGCAACAACTTCCAGGCATGGATATTCGGTTTGGTGGTACTGGTGGTAGGCTGACCTGGATAAACCCACGATTTGCGCCGCTTAGGATTATCGTAGAGGATCCACTTCTCATCACAGGTCAAAATCTTGTGTAGGAAATCCTTCTTCTTGAATCTGGAGAGCAAGGACACAGCAACATCGTAGCTCCTAGGCTTGTTCGCAGCTGTGAGTTGGCGGGGCATCCAACGGCCCTCCTTGTGAATCCGTCCAAGCTTGTGAAAGCGCTTTCCAATGGCTTGTCGTGTTACTCTGAGTTCCTGGGTGAGCTCTGACTGTGTTCGACAGGGATCCGCGTCCAACAGTTGTTCCAGTTCCTGATCGTCAACTTTCTGTGGCTGTTCTGGACGTTCTGCATCACGGAGATCAAAATTTCCCTGCTTAAATCTCTGGAACCACTTCTTACACATACTGTAGGACACAGCAGCCTCACCCAAAGCAGCACAGATCATTTGCTTGGCTTTCGCGGCACCTTTTTTCAGCTGAAACACAAACCGGAGGCAGTGCCTCAAATGTTGCTTCTCGAACGACATTGCTTTTCTCGTTAACGTTCGTCCCTTCTGTCAGCTGTGAGCGGTTACGGTTGCCTGGAAAGCTGTTGGATGGCGCTGCAATCAGCCATTATCGCACACAGCTGTTTGCATTTGCCGACTTTCTATGATCGCTTGCGGTTAGGGGCCGAGAATTAAGTTGCACACCTAACAACTTCCGTATTTTCACAGATTTTCCGTAGTCAGTAATTACGTTTATTTCAGAAAAATCCATTTTACATTTTTTTCCGCATTCAGACAAATTTCTGTAACACGCAGAATATTTCAACCTTTACTCGAGATAATCCTTTTGCTCCGGTAGTGAGGACCCAGTCCGGGTATTTTAGGTTGAAGCCGCCGGTCTTAAACACTGAGCCAGAATACCACAGGAACCAGGCTCACGTTCAATTAAAACTTAATTGCGCCATGGTGATTTTTTTTTCAGTTTTTTCAGTAATGCAAGTGCTTTAGTCATTTTATTTTCTATTAGAGCTTGTTATTTTTAATACGTTTTTAATAATTTAATTTTTTCTGCACGAGATCTTATTACAAATTACTTATTTTTTTCATCGTGGTTTTTCGAAGCAACAGAATGATTTGGAATTTGAGATCTGTTTTTTAAACTGACAATAATTTCAGTTACTTTTAAAAGAAGGTGCAATGCGCTGTTTTATAATATAGTTTCACAAAACTTCCAAATTAAAATTCATTGTAGATACACTGTAAAAATTGGTACTTAGAAATAAGCAAAATGTTCTCCTTTTTTAGTACATTCTGGGCTTATAATAGCTCCGAGTGCTTGCGTCTCATTTTTGGAAAAGGTGCTTATTTTTGAGTACATAAAGGGAATCAATTGTGAGTATTTTTGGTATTTCTAATTTGAAATATATGTACTATTTTTGAGTACATATATTGTGTACTCAAAAAATCCACATATTTCAAATATATGTGCTCTAACTTCATTCAGTTTCTGTGGCCTTTCGGGAAGGGCACAGAAACTGAAGGAAGTTAGAGCGAATCTAGCGATTCTGACGAGCATTTTGTAAGTGCAGCAGAGCACACTAGATGGCGCCACCGTACAAGAGTACGATTTTGTACATAGAAAGAAGAGAGAAATTAGGGGGAACTTAGGAATTTTAACCGGGGGATTCCTACCCGGGGGTCGTCACTTAACTTGCGCGCCCGATGGACGGCGGATTTTCAGCGATTGTAAAAAATTCCCACCCGCACTGAGAGTCCCCCAGATTCAAGTCTATCAGGCTATGTTTGAACCTGGGGTTCCCTCCATCAGTAGTCTGGATCTCTAACCACCAAGCCATCAGCTGCTCGATTTTAAATTTGGAGTGCGTGTACTCCATACATACTCATTTATTCGTAGAATCAACTGGAAGTATATTATTCGATGGCACATCTGGAATAATAGATATACTCGTTGTTACATGCTGGGAAATGGACAGCATAATTTTATGACAAATATAGTGATGAAGCGACAATATATTATTTATGAGATTGACACAAATATAATTAATGTAAAAACGTACACAAAGATACTTTATGCATAATTAAATTATTTGTGATCAGTGACTTTCTTGTACTAATTATTTATGTGCGTCACTTTACACATTTATTAAACAATTTATCTTGAAATCTTTAATATCTAAAATGAAGTAATACGAGATTGTATTTACATTTATTGACGCAGTTATTTGTAAGTACGTATGGTTACTTTTATTTCAGCATGTCATGTACTCGTTCATGATACGATTTTACTTTAAAAAATGAGTAGGTTCAGGTTCTCATTTTTAAGTAAATTTTTTAACAGTGTAGCTATATAGCCTTTGCCTTAAGGACTCCATAGACTGATGCATAGCCAACTTACAGCCACCTGTACTATAAATTGAGTACCCGGTTTCTTACGGTAAAACAATACATAACAGCTGGTGCAGAAAATGAGAGAAAGTAACAGAAATATCCTGTGCCGCAATAATAAAAATTCATGCGATATACTATCCACAATATCCGATCTTGCTGCGGAACTTCAAAATCAAATACTTCGACAGACTATTGAAATTTAAGAGTTAATCAAACCTCAAATATTCCCGCGAATCTCTCCTATTACCGGAAATTTTTCGTCATATGGATAAGGAAAAGTGAGAACGGAGTTTTTCCGTTAATATAAGAAAGAAATTGCGGAAAGGTTTCTGAAAATTCTGAATTTTCCGTTAACACATCTTGAAAACGGTAATTTACCGCAAATATAAGAGAGAAATTGCCGAAAAGTTTCCTAAAAATTCTGAATTTTCCGTTAACACATCTTGAAAACGGTAATTTACCGCCAATATAAGAGAAATTGCCGAAAGGTTTCTGAAAATTCTGAATTTTCCGTTAACACATCTTGAAAACGGTAATATACCGCCAATATTAGAGAGAAATTGCCGAAAGGTTTCTGAAAATTCAGAATTTTCCGTTAACACATCTTGAAAACGGTAATTTACCGCCAATATAAGAGAGAAATTGCCGAAAGGTTTCTGAAAATTCTGAATTTTCCGTTACCACATCTTTAAAACGGTAATTTACCGCCAACATAAGAGAGAAATTGCCTAAAGGTTTCTGAAAATTCAGAATTTTCAGTTAAAACATTTTGAAAAACGGTAATTTACCGCTAATATAAGAGAGAAATTGCCGAAAGGTTTCTGAAAATTCAGAATTTTTCTGGCGTAAGAAAAATCCGTGGAATTTCACGGAAAAAGTTGTATCAGAAGCATCTTTCGTTCATTGACGAAAGAAATGACGGAGAGTGGTTCATGAATTTCAGAAATATTTTACAGTGTATTCAGACGGTGCAGGTTATGATCATCTGCATACAGAAGTGATTGCAAGAAACTCACTGACAAGCAGTGATGATTATGGTGCAGTAAGTGTAATTTATAGTCAATAGTTCCAGGGAAGAGACAGACCCATCGCACCATCCATGCCTCCTGAGACTCGACTCCTGGCCTGCTTCGGACGAATGGTCAGAGGCCATCGCCGCAGACCACTCGGCCATCGGGTCTGCCTTAGACAGGATAGTTTTCAAACGCTGTAACAAAGAAGTTTGTGGAACTCGGGCAAGCAAATAAATAACATCCCCCTCACCTTGAGAGGAAATAAATCCGTCAGGTACTGGAACTAGTGGCTGAAGATTCAAGTCAGTAAGACGGAGTCTCTTCTCTTTTATACGAGTCTTTAGATCGTCAACAGCATCAGCAACTGACTCATCATCCATAATGTTATTCTCATCATTCGTAGCTGTTACTATGAACGAAATTCCTATGCCTAGTAAAAATGAAAATAAAGAAATGTTTAATTTAAAATTCGTTACATAATTAAGAATGATATTTGGCTACTGATAGGTCATTACAATATTAATAACTTTCTCTATTTGGCTATTGACAGGTCAAAACAGTCAAACTTAAAACATATACGAAGCAACGTTTATGGTAAAATAAATAGCAAACTTTAGTGGATCCATATAAATAAGAATCACGTCATGAAATGATAAATTCGAACTTTAAGTATTTCAGTATATACAATTTAAACTGAAAAAAGTAAAAGCTCACTAATTATTTATCGGAAACTTTAAAAGCATTTAATTGTTGACTAGGATACTATTGATATAATCGATTATGAAAAGGCCTTTGATTCGGTGAAACCATCAGCACTTACAATAGCTTTGAAATCCTGCGGTATTGAAGATGCATACATTAATATTATTAACAACATCTATGAAAATGCAAGTGCACAGATCCGGCTATTTGAGAATACAGCACCCATAAAAATTGGAAAGGGAGTGAGACAAGGTGACACTATATATCCCAAACTCTTTAATGCCACATTGGAAAATGTCTTTCAATCACTGAACTAGGAAAACAAAGTGATAAAGATTAATGGAGATTATCTAACTCACCTCCGATTTGGTGATGATGTAGTCATTTTTGCAACTACCCTATCATAGCTGCAGAGTATGATAAAGGAACTTGATGACAAGAGTAAAGAAGTGGGATTAAAAATGAACTTTCAGAAGACAAAAGTGATGTACAATGCTTTTACAAGAAAAGAAGATTTATCAATTGGTGAAGAAATCGATACCTACGTATATCTTGAACAGCAGACATCAAGTGAGGGTCACATTGGTGAAGAAATTAATCGGCTTATAGAATTTGGATCGAGAGCTTTTGGAAGAAACAGTATAATTTTCAAGAGCAATATGCCATTATGTCTTAAAAGAAAAGTGTTTGATCAATGCATCCTTCCAGTGCTTACGTATGGTGCAGAGACGTGGACCTTAACTAAAAGAGACATACAAAGACTGCAGACAACTCAAAGTAGCATGGAGAGGTGCATGCTTGGTGTAACCAGGAGAGATAAGAAGAACTCGTGGATCAGAAAAGTGACAAGAGTGGAAGACATCATGATCAGAGTAAAATCCCTGAAATGGCAATATGCTGGACATATTGCCAGAAGAACAGAACATCGATGGACAGCTGAAATTTTAGACTGGATTCCAAGGGACAGGTAAAAACCCAAAAGAAGAACACATGTAAGATGGGTGGATGAAATTCGAAAGTATGCAGAAGTAACATGGAGGAGACTGGCACAAGACAGACCGTTGTGGAAGAAACTTGGGGAGACCTTCGTCTAACTGTGGATTGATAATTAATGGTTGACAATGGTGATGATGATGATATAATTGAATGTTTGTTTGTTTGTTTGTTTGTATGTTCGCTATACAAATCTACAGTTTTCAATTTAAAACCACAAAATTTGGTATGCTGTCTCGTGGTATTCGAAGTTAGACCGTAGACGGTTTTTGGAAGGGGACCAGGGGCCCCATACAAAATTTTCGTAAAATCTACAGTTTTCAATTTAGATCCACCAAATTCGGTAAGCTATCTCTCATGATACTCTAAGTTAGACCATAGATGGTTTTTGTAAGGGATCGGGACCCAGGGTCAAGGGAGCCCCACACAAAATTTTGGTAAAATATGCAGTTTTCAGTGTAGAACCACCAAACTTGATATACTATCTCATAGTACCCTAACAGCCTCTCCTTGACAAATGTCAACCCCGCCTTCTCGTGGTGCATCCTGTTCCCACTAAAGGGGCTCTGACGACAGCCCATAGCGGTATAACTATACCATCGGGATTAGAGGAAATTCTATCCCACACTCACCAACCCGCTTGGCCAGCGTGGTGAGTTATGGCCAAACCCCTCCAAAATGATTCCACAACTTAAATCTTGGCCCTCAGTCTCCGGCAGCTGGAATGTACCTGGCCAAGGCAGCGGCCAGTGCGACATGAAGGCAGAGGGTGCTAAGAATCCCCGGAGGACCGGACTAGGCTGCCATCTGATGCTGACCTTGGCTACTTACAATGGACGCTCCCTATCTTCTGATTCAAGGCTTCTTGAATTGGAAGAGGAACTACAAAGGATCAAGTGGGACATCGTGGGGCTAAGTGAGGTAAGGAGAAAAGGAGAAGATCTCATTGAACTGAAAAGTGGACATCTCTTCTACTATCGTGGGACAGATACTGGCAGAACTAGTGGTGTTGGATTTATAATAAACAAGAAACTGAAGGATAAAGTTGTAGAAGTTGAAAGTTCCTCTGACAGAGCTGCACGACTTGTTATCCAACTCTCGAAAAGATACCAGGCTCAGATTATTCAAACTTATGCACCCACCACAAGTCATCCTGAAGAAGAAATTGAAGAATTTTATGAGGAAATTTGTCATCTAAATAATAAAGGTAAGCAGCACTTGAAAATAATTATGGGAGATTTCAATGCAAAAATAGGGCAACGGCAACAGAATGAAACTTCAGTAGGTAAATTCGGTCATGGCAACAGAAACCAGCGTGGAAATACTCTCGTTGAGTTTGCAGAGGCAGAAGGGTTTTTCATCTTGAACTCCTTCTTCAAGAAAAAGCCACACAGGAAATGGACATGGAGACATCCAAATGGGACGACAAGTGAAATTGATTTTATTATGTGTAACAAAAAATTCGTCATAGAAGACTGCAGTGTGCTAAACAAGTTCAACACAGGTAGTGACCATAGATTGGTGAGATGTAAGATGCACCTCAACACTAAACTTGAACGTGGCAAGCTCATAAGACAAACAAAATCTATTGACATAACCAATCTTAAAAAACACCATAATACCTTCAAGTTAGAACTGAAGAACAGGTTCTCTGCTTTAGAAGGCCTAACATCGGAAGAAGTGGACATCTCTGAAGTTAACAGAAAAGTAACCAAAGCTCTTATGGAAACAGCAACAAAATTAGCTGGGTCTAAGAACAAGTTGCATGTGAACAAATTATCAGGAAAAACCAAAATGCTGATGCAAAAAAGAAGAGAGATGAGGACAACTAAAGAAGATGTGACTTCCAAAGTGGAATATATAGAGCTATGCAAGACAGTAAGAAAAAGTATCACTGAAGACGTAAGGAAATTCAACTGTGAACTAGTGAGGAAAGCAATTGAAAACAACCAAAGCCTAAAGATAGCAAAGGGACATCTCAGTAAGGGAAGAAAACAGATTATGGCACTGAGAAAAGAAGATGGTTCTGTAACAAGAAATAGAGGCGAAATTTTGACAAGAGTGAAAGATTTCTACTCCAAATTATATGAAAGGGATGATATATGCACTCCAGACATCATGAAAGATACCAGTACCAGAGTTCCTCCAGTCCTTCCAGCAGAAGTTGCACATGCAATCAAGAACATGAAGCGAGGAAAAGCTCCAGGAGAAGATGGAATTACTGTAGACATCATACAAGAAGCAAGTGGAGAAATCGAAACAGTACTCGCCCAAATTTTCACTCGATGCCTTAATGAAGGAAAGATTCCTGAGGATTGGAACACCGCTACAATGATCCTGCTACATAAGAAAGGTGACATTGAGGATCTCGGAAACTACAGACCTATCAGCCTCCTATCAGTAGTTTATAAAATCTTCACTAAAGTTCTTTCACACCGCTTGAAGGTAACACTGGACATGGCTCAACCGAGAGAACAAGCTGGATTCAGGAGTGGCTACAGCACAATAGATCATATCCACGTGCTGAGAGAACTAATTGAAAGAGCGAGGGAATATGAACTTCCATTGTGCATGGCTTTTATCGATTATGAAAAAGCCTTTGATTCGGTGAAACCATCAGCAGTTACAATGGCTCTGAAAACCTGCTGTATTGAAGATGCATACATTAATATTATTAATAACATCTATGAAAATGCAAGTGCAAAGATTAGGCTGTTTGAAAATACAACATACGTAAAAATTGGAAAGGGAGTGAGACAAGGTGACACCATATCTCCGAAGCTCTTTAATGCCACATTGGAGGGTGTTTTTCAGTCGCTGAGCTGGGAAAACAAGGGGATAAAGATTAATGGAGATTATCTAACCCACCTTCGTTTTGCTGATGACATAGTCATTTTTGCAACTACCCCATCAGAGCTGCAGAGTATGATCCAGGAACTTGCTGACAAGAGTAAAGAAGTGGGATTAAAAATGAACTTTCAGAAGACAAAAGTGATATTCAATGCTTTTACAAGAAATGAAGATTTATCGATTGATGGAGAAAAGCTGGAGATAACAGACACGTACGTTTATCTTGGACAGCAGATATCAAGTGAGGGTCACATTCATGAAGAAATTAATCGGCGTACAAAACTTGCCTGGAGAGCTTTTGGAAGAAACAGCATAATTTTCAAGAGCAATATGCCATTATGTCTTAAAAGAAAAGTGTTTGATCAATGCATCCTTCCAGTGCTTACGTATGGTGCAGAGACGTGGACCTTAACTAAAAGAGACATACAAAGGCTGCAGACAACTCAAAGTAGCATGGAGAGGTGCATGCTTGGTGTAACCAGGAGAGATAAGAAGAGGAACTCGTGGATCCGAAAAATGACAAGAGTGGAGGACATCATGATCAGAGTTAAATCCCTGAAATGGCAATGGGCTGGACATACTGCCAGAAGGACAGATCATCGATGGACAGCCGAAATTTTAGATTGGATTCCAAGGGACAGGAAAAGACGCAGAAGAAGACCACATGGGAGATGGGTGGATGAAATTCGAAAGTATGCAGGGGTGACATGAAGGAGACTGGCACAAGACAGACCGTTGTGGAGGAAACTTGGGGGAGACATTCGTCCAGCAGTGGATTGATAATGGTTGACAATGATGATGATGATGAGTACCCTAATTTAGACTGCAGACAGTTTTCGGATGGGGTCGTAGCCCGGGGTCAAGGGGCCGCCACACAAAATTTTCCCATTTTTTACTTTTAAGAACTGCAACACAATTTAGCACTCCAACACTCGATCTACGGTCTAAGTTAGAGACCGTAGGTAACAATAAAGTGCAAAAATATCTCTTTAGTGGTGTATTAAAAACACAAATGAATAAACGTTAGGTTTCACCACCAATGGGCGGCTTCGTCAGGGAGAAATATAATGTAATGTAAATATAGATTTTCAGATATTCAAAATTCAAAACGGTAAACAAAAGGATGATCAATGCCAATGGCGATCACGCGACATGACATAGGCACATTGCATTTCAGTGTCGCGGGTTTCTCAGAAGCGCATTCCAGATGTACGGCAGTTCTATAGATGTCTCCTCGAAGGTAAATATTTCCTTTCCTCCTCCTGTCTTTCTTTTTTTTTTGTTATGTAAAAGTAAATTAACTAAATCAATTTTTTTTTCACATTTGCAGCTATACCGACCCTTTTTTTTTTTTTTTTTTTTTTTGGAAGAAATATTACTGCATCAGCCAATCATGGGCAGTGGCTGGCATTAATTTGGAGGAACCCTGCTTTTCACGTACCTGCTTTCTACGTCGCATGCTCAAGGGTCGGCAATCCTAAAAATCTCTACATTTTTGCTCCTCATGGAAAAATCAAAATTATTGTTTACCAAAAAGGAATAACCTAAATGAATTAAAATAGATTACTGTACAGTTACAGGAATATCTTTTTCATTCATTAACTGAAACCGCTGATCTTGGTGACTACACGAATAGTAATATTTACCCGGGAAATGGCGGCTACCCCTGATAGTACTTTGATAAAAATTACTTTGATTTTCACAGTGCATTTTGAAGCTCAAAATAAGCCTTTTCAACGTTAGCAGAAACATAACTAACGACTGCGCTTAAAGTTTGGTAATTAAAAGTAATCTGATTAATGCATGTAGATTTAATTACTAGCTTGCCAAATCTTCAAAAACAGATGCGCAGTTTTTGTGATTTTTCGAATTTGGCGAAATCACAGGTATATAAATTGCAAAATTTCTCTTTGCAGCTAATGTTCCTGCGATTTGGCCAAAATAACCACATGCTACTGGTCAACAGAAACTGCAGTTAATTTGCTAGAATCAGCTTGAAGGAAATTTGAAACTTTAAATACGCTGAAATAGCTTGAAAGAAATTTGAGACTTTAAATAATCTGAAATAAACAAGCAGGTTCTTTTAACTAAATGAAGATGAAAGTTGCTGATTTGAAAATTAATACCAGGTGTATAGAAAAGTATCCAGACTAGTTGCATAACTTCGGAATCGCGCGGCACAGCAGAAAGCGGTTTGAAACAGGTTGACCTAGGAACCTACTGCGGTGCCGCCCCGGTGGCGCAGTGGTCTAAGGCGTTCGCCTATGATCATTTGTCCGAAGGGGTCCGGGTTCGAATCCCGGTGAGGCATGGATGTTGTGTTCGTCTTACGGCACTGGCTCTCTCCCTTCCCTGGAACCAGTGACCCTAAATTAGGGACGGGCGACTGCTTATAGCCCATTGAGTTGCTCACGGTGGTCGTTAAACCTCCAATCAAAAAAAAAAAAAAAAAAAAAAACCTACTGCGCATGGGCCGTGAGTAACGTTTCCCCTTCTCGTCCGATTTTTTTAAAGTAGTGCCTTGTTCTTACGGGTGCGGAGCTATTCGTCGCATCTGCCATATCGGGAAAAAATTGGCAAACGAATTTGCATCAGATTTTGTCAGACACTTGGCGAAACTTGCAAAGACGCATATTTAAAGTTGTAGAAAGACCATGGGGAAGATTGTATGAGTAGTGCACAAGCTTATGAGTGGTATAAACGTCTTAAAGATGGTCGGGAAAGTGTTGAGGTTGATGAACGGTCTGGGAGGCCTGCAACCAATAAAAGTGAAAACAATGTCAAATTTGTGCGCACAAATTTCTCCAAAGGTTTATCCATATGAGCGGTATCGGTCCAAGAAAAAAAATTTAGTCGAGTTTTCAGGAGCCCAAATTTTGCTACAAATACATCAGAAGCAGAATTAACACTTATGCTCCCTGCTGGCCAAACCATTCTTTACCAAACATTAGAAATTATGTGAAAAATATTTTCCGTCAGGTCTTGTATGCAATACAGGAAGAATTTTTCACATCAGAGTTTTAGGAGCAGAGATAACGCAGAAAATGTAATTTACCTTTGTGCCCCCTAGCGGAAAGTCTACGATTTACTTAAAAATTTTTGAATTTATAGGAAAAGCATTTCGCATCAGAAACACTATCCAACAAAGGAGGAATTTTTCAAATGGGACTCTTAGAAGTAGAGATATTGACAAAAATAAGATATTCATCTACGCCCCTGGCGTAGAAACCATGCATTATTTCAAGAAGATAATGTTTGTAAAAGGTTTGTCGACATGAGTAGTATCGGTCAACAAACGACTTTTTTTTCAATTGAGATTTTGGGAGCTCATATTTTGCTGCAAGTACACCAGAAGCGGAAATTAAGACTTACGCCCCCTGGTGGCCAAACCATTTTTTACAAAAATTAGAAATTATGTGCAAAGGATTTCCCATCAGGAGCTGTATCCGGTGCAGAAAGAATTTTTCAAATCGGAGATTTAGAAGCAGAGATATAGGGGGAAAACAATTTACCGTTACGTCCCATAGCGGAAAGTATATGAATTACTTGAAAATTTTGAAATTATATGAAAAACATGTCACACTGAAAACACTATCCAACAACGAAGGAATTTTTCAAATCAGACTTCTAGAAGTAGAGATATTGACAAAAATGAGATATACATCTACGCCCCCTGGCGTAGAAACCATTCATTATTTTAAGAAGAAAATATTTCTAAAAGGTTTGTCGAAGTGAGCAGTATCCGTCTAGAAACGATGTTTTTTTCAATCGAGAATTTAGAAGCTCATTTTTGGCTGCAAATACATCAGAGGCAGAAATTAAGATTTACGCCCCTGGTGGCCAAACCATGCTTTTTTTTTTACAAAAATTAGAAATTATGTACGAACGATTTCCTATCAGGAGCTGTATCCGGTGCAGAAAGAATTTTTCAAATCGGAGATTTAGAAGCAGATATATAGGGGGAAACGCCACTTACCGCTACGCCCCCTAGCGGAAAGTATATGAATTACTTGAAAATTTTGAATTTATATGAAAAACATGTCACACTGAAAACACTATCCAACAAAGAAGGTATTTTTCAAATCGGACTTCTAGAAGTAGAGATATTGACAAAAATAAGATATACATCTGCGCCCCCTGGCGGAGAAACTGTGGAATATTTTAAGAAGAAAATGTTCCGAAAAGGTTTATAGATGTGAGTGGCAAGTCCACGAAAGAATTATTTCAATCGATATGTCAGAAGCTCAGATTTCATGGCAAAAACATCAGAAGCAAAATTTAGCTCTTACGCCCCTGGTGGCCAAAGTATTCTTTGCCAAAAATTAGAAATTATATGCAAAAGATTTTCCATCAGGAGGTGTATCCTCTGAAGAATTTTTTTTTCAAATCGGAGTTTTAGAAGAAGAGTTATCGGGGAAAATGTAATTTACTTTTCGTGCCCCCTAGCAAAAAATATATGCGTAATTTGAAAAAGTAACTATATCTAAAATACTCTTCGACATAAAAGGAGGAATCGAAAGATAAAATTATTTTTTCAATCGGATGTTAAGAAGCAGATCTGGAATAAAACGTATTTTTGAATTCGACATCATCTGCATTTACGCCCTTTAGCGGCGAAATTGTACATCGTAAAAAAAAAATTAAAAAAAAATGAAGGATCGTCATTCGCATATTTCAAGCTTCACAATGCAAAAAGAATTTTTCAAATCGGACTAATAGTTGCAGAGATATTGTGGGTACAGACGGACGGACGGACGGACGGACAAACACGATAATTCTGGAAAATGGAACTAAAAATGCTGTTAATTCTTGTGTTGTACGTCAAAACTCTGGTCTGAGATTCTTAGTCGTGAGGATTTCACTTAATTTAGAATCAGGAGATCTATAGATAAAGAGTTTTCGAAAGCGAAGTTTGATTTTAATTGTCTTTATGATTTTTGCAATGCAATAAACATATACAGTCAAAACTCGTTTTAGCAAAATACTATATAACAAAAAGCACGTTACAACGAAAAGAAATTGTGAAATTCTTTGGTTCATTTTACTTGTATAGAACATATAAAACATCATAATGAAATACGATATAACAAAAAGTGGTTTACAATGAAAAAAAAAATCGTGAACTTGTTTGGTTTATTGTATGTATTTATACAAAAAATGTAAAGCGTTATAGCGAAATACTTGGGGAAAATGCTCAAGCAAAACTTTATACGTAGCGAATTTCTCGCTTTTCTTTAAAATTATAAACGTTTTAGCTGCCATGGAACGGCAACAAAAGAACAGAAGTGTCTACACGTTTCGCCAAAATCTTTGGAGAAAATGAGGATTCACCCAATGAAAATGAAACGGAAGATTTAAACTTTATTCCGATGTTTCTCTAGAAAATACAATTGAATGTTTAGAGAAAGTTGGATACTATTTACAGAACCGTGGACTTTATACTGAGAAATTAGCAGCTATCTAAATGTAACGAATACATTTATAACTAAAGACACCATGAAAAAACGAAAAAGACTGCACTTACATCGTACTTCAAAACCCAATAGGTATGCTTGAACTGCTTTACAGTTTAGCGTATGTAAAGAGGCTTTGTATCAAAATGGAACTAAATAAATTTCTTTAATTACAGTACTTTAAAATTAAAAAATTAAAGATATACTGTATAATGCGGATATGTACGTACATTATTTCACTAGCGTCTGGGGACAGCAATGGAAATCTCGTAGGAAGATCCTCATTGGTAGGAATAAAACACAATCAACCAATTTGCGTGCGTGATGTGTATCACTAGTGCCAGGTAAGTATGAAATAATTAGCAAACTTTCTACATTTAATATAATTTTTCGAATTTTTTACTGAAAGCCATTGATCAAATTACTGGGTAAATGTGTAGATCATCGTTCTAAATTATTTCGCGAGAAAAATGTTAGTACCTGAAAAAAGTGTGACGTACGGATTCAGAGTATGGATATTAATGGCAAATGGTACAGAAATTTCATATTTTAAATGTGTTTTGAAAATTTTAATCGGAATATTGACCGGAAAGTTCGATGCTGTGAAGAGACGCAGCGGTTGGCCTAATGCATCTCTACTGAGATGATGTCAACTGTGCTCCGTTAAAAGGAAGGTTCGTTGCTGAACCGAAATGACGGGCGGAAGAGTACGAGAGAAAGCGGTTACTTTTTCGCAGAAGAGCAATACATTTTGTATTGTACACTACATAAAATAGGTCCAAATTATGCACACTTTATTGGTATCCCATACGTTGTTGGCAGGAAAACCCGGAAAATAAGATCTTTGATTAGCAAACGATACGTATCAGTGAGAGAGAAATTGACCTGCGAACAAAGTATCAACACGAGAACCAAAAGTACAGTGGTACAGCAAATCAGCTACGAATGGAAGCCGTTCAAAGTAGAACCGAAGTTATGCTTCCCCAGTTTTCTGCACAACATAGAAAGGAATTGTAGATTAGCGTCCTAAATTATTTCGTCGGAAAAATACCTGGAAAAAGGGCGCCGTATAGATTTTAGAATATGAAAATTAATGGCAAATGGTGTAGCCATTTCATGTTTTAAATGCCTTTTAACGATTTTTATCGTAATATTTACCTGTAAGTGTGATTTTTTGAAGAGACGCTGCGGTAGGCTGAATGCATCGTTACCACGACGATGTGAAGCTTTAATCCGTTGAAAGAAAGATCCCCTGCGGCGAGTAAATCACGCGCGGATGACTACAAGTGCAGCTGCATAATGCTCTTGCCAGGAGAGCGAAGTACCATGTACTCATACGTTACAGAATATAGTTCGCTCATGTTTTGTCATTGTTTTTGAAGTGCATGTTCAGAAATGTTTCGTTCTTTCACACATCATTCCCTAATTCCAAATAGAAAGTGCAAATATTCCTTTCTATGTTGTGCAGAAAACTGGGGAAGCATAACTTCGGTTCTACTTTGAACGGCTTCCATTCGTAGCTGATTTGCTGTACCACTGTACTTTTGGTTCTCGTGTTGATACTTTGTTCGCAGGTCAATTTCTCTCTCACTGATACGTATCGTTTGCTAATCAAAGATCTTATTTTCCGGGTTTTCCTGCCAACAACGTATGGGATACCAATAAAGTGTGCATAATTTGGACCTATTTTTTGTAGTGTACACTACAAAATGTATTGCTCTTTTGCCAAAAAGTAACCGCTTTCTCTCGTACTCTTCCGCCCGTCATTTCGGTTCAGCAAGAACCTTCCTTTTAACGGAGCACAGTTGACATCATCGCAGTAGAGATGCATTAGGGCAACCGCAGCGTCTCTTCACAGCATCGAACTTTCCGGTCAATATTCCGATTAAAATTTTCAAAACACATTTAAAATATGAAATTTCTGTACCATTTGCCTTTAATATCCATACTCTGAATCCGTACATCGCACTTTTTCCAGGTACTAACATTTTTCTCGCGAAATAATTTAGAACGATAATCTACACATTTACCCAGTAATTTGATCAATGGCTTTCAGTAAAAAATTCGAAAAATTATATTAAATATAGAAAGTTTGCTAAATTTTTCATACTTACCTGGCACTAGTGATACACATCACGCACGCCAAGTGGTTGACTGTGTTTTATTCCTACCAATGAGGATCTTCCTACGAGATTTCCATTGCTGTCCCCAGACGCTAGTCATTATTTCGTGAAGCAGATGACAATATTTTATTAAGATGTATAAAAGAGATAAATTCTTAATATGAGGGGGATAAAAAATAAATACATTATGTACGTACATAGATATAAGTAAAAATATAAACAGTGCGTAACTTCATATTTATAAATTGATTAAAACTTATGCATTTCATTACTTCTTTAGCAGAAACTTCACATTACAAATAAATTACCTTTGCTTGTTTCTGTGGGCACTATTTTTCAATTGCAGCGTTGCTATCTCATGCGCAATTAAAATTTCTGCAGTACGTACTAACTTTTTCATGAAAATTTCGTAATAAAATTTTAGACGAAAATACGTTGTTACGATTTTTTTCTGACCCCCTTGAATTTCGTTCTAACGAGTTTCGACTGTATTATAATTCGTAATGTTTTTTTACGCTTTCCAACCGTAGGTTGAAGAAGCGTATATGCTCCAACTTTGTCCGTCCGTCCGCACGATAACTCACGTCAAAACGGTTCGATTTCGACGAAATTTTAGCATGTAGTAGGGAACCACCTGGGGACAATCCTTATTTAAAATGGGTGAAATAGGGTCAAAGGTCAGGACATAGGTGCTTAATCCATTCCATTGCCGTTATACATCATAACTTGCGTAAAAATGGTTCGATTTCGATAACATTCTAGCATGTGGTACGGAACCACCTGGGGACGAACCGTATTGAAAATGGGTGAAATAGGGTCAAAGGTCAGGACATAGGAGCTGGATCCATTCAATTGCCTTTATACATCATAACTTGCGTAAAAATGGTTCGATTTCGATGACATTCTAGCATGTGGTACGGAACCATCTGGGGACGAACCGTATTGAAAATGGGTGAAATACGGTCAAAGGTCAGGACATAGGAGCTGGATCCATTCAATTGCCTTTATGCGTCATAACTTTCGTAAAAATGGTTCGATTTCGATGAAATTTTAGTATGTGGTAGGGAACCACCTGGGCACGAACCCTATTGAAAATGGGCGAAATAGTGTCAAAAGTCAGGCAGGGCATAAGAGCGGGATTTATTCCACTGCCCTTATGCGGCATAACTTGCGTAAATATGGTTCGATTTCGATGAAAGCTTAGTATGTGGTAAATAACCACCTGGGGACAAACCCTATTGAAAATGGGGGGAACGGGGTCAAAGGTCAGGGCATAAAAGCGGGATCCATTCCATTACCTTTTTGTGTCATAACATGCGTAAATATGGTTCGATTTTGATGAAATTTTAGTATGTGGTAGGGAACCACCTGGGCACGAACCCTATTGAAAATGGGCGAAATGGGGTTAAAGGTCAGGACACTGGAGTGGGATCCATTCAATTGCCCTTGTGCATCATAACTTACCTAAAAATGCTTCGATTGCGACAAAGCGTTATCATGTTGTTCCGGAGGTATAGTGAAACGGGTTTGTTGAATATCAACGAAATGGGGTCAGAGGTCTTTGCACAAAAGCAAGATTTATTCCACAGCCATTATTCTCATAACTTGCGTAAAACTGCTTCTATTGCGACAAACCTTCAGTATGCTATTCCTGAGGTATACCGAACAGATTCTGTTTAATATCATCGAAATGGGGTCAAAGGTCAGGACAGAGGAGCGAGATTTATCCACAGCCGTTATCCACATAACTTGAGTAATAATTTCTGATATGTTGGAAAGCGTATCATAATCAATGCAATGCATGATTTTATTAACTTGTTTCTTTAGCCGCCTGTTCGACTTTTAATAAATCATTATTAAGGAATATTTTATATTCAAAAGCATAAACTTATAATAGTATTTAAAATTTTGAAATTGTGTTTATATAAGTTTTTTTATATTTATACGCATACCCTAAAAAAACGTATAATTGAGGATCCACTGTATTTTAAATATCATCGAGGAAGAAGAAAGAAAACTTAGCGGACGGCTAAAAAATAAAGGGCTTGTAATATTTTCAGGAAGGCAGAAGGCCAAAAAACACCCATATACAAGATTTAGGAAGGCACAAGGCACTCCCCAACATGGTTGGCAAGGTAATTTACTCGTTAGGTATTTTACGTAAATTGCGCGTAATTTACAGGTAATTTACTTGGCGTAGAAAACCAGTATTTTACGCAGACGTAAAAAGTAATTTTCTTACATGTGTGTATAAATAATATAATACAAAAACCACTTTAATTATATTACATTTTAAACTAAAAATGTCTTGTATATTTCACTACGAAATCATTATCTTCTTAATATTGTTCATACAGCTCAGCCACCTATTAACAGATTTCTTTTTAGAAATTATAATATATCTGTTCTTTCTTGTATATTAAAAATGGAGAAAATAATCTACCTCTTGCACTAGCATCGATAAAAATCACAATGTATATTGAATAGAATTCAATATTTTATTAACAACTTCAAATTCGTCGAGTGTATTTTCATATGCATGTAATTCTGGAAAATCAACAATTTTATGTTCAGTTTGTTCACCAAAGATAATATTTTGACATGAATGTCTATGGCATGTCTATAACGCAAAATATTGTTCATTTTCAGTTAATAATATTTGTGTTTGACATATTATCCAGGTGTACACTTCAAAATTATAATTTTACCCATGTTTTTTTTTCAATTTTTTACGTATTTTACGCGTTTTTTACGCGTAATTTACTTGTCACGTAGGAAACCTTGTTTTACACGTAATTGCACAACCCTGCTCCCCAATGGCAGAGTGGTTAAAGCCGAGTTTCTGGGTTGTCCGAGCTGGGCCTGGATTTGAGTCTCGGAAGAGGCATGGGTGGGGCGTTTGTCCAACTGCTCTGGCTCTTTCCCTTCCCTGGAACCAGTAGCCCCAAAGTGCAAAGTTACTGCTTATAGCCCTAAGAGGTTCTCTTTGCGGTCGGTAAACCCCGAAACAACACTAATAAACGCATATAGAAGATTTCAGAAAGCAAAAAACCACCTTTAAGAAGGTAAAACTTTGGCGTTTTTCATTTATTGATGTTCTTGAAAAATATGCAATGCAATGGGCAGCACGTCGGAACAGGATGGAAGTTAAGACAATCCTGCCGACCAAGTTTAGCGGCAGCTTCCGTCTTTCGCTGAGTTATTGTTAGAGTACAACAAGCACAGCTCCCACATGAGCGAAGTTTGCATTTGCAAAATTATTCGAACTGATTGTTGTTTGTTTGGGAATTGAACGACCACCGTGAGCAACTCAATGGGTTATAGACAGTCGGATGTCCCTAATTTAGGGCCACTTGCTCCAGGGATGGAAGAGAGCCAGTGCCCTCAGAAAAACACAACATCTGTGCCTCATCGGTATTCGAACCCGGACCATCTCAGAGGAGCGGTAATAAGCCAGCGTTAAGCCACTGTGCCACCGGGGCGGCGGGCAAGCTTTCCGAAAATTGCGAGTACAAGTTAATGGCATCCTCACCGTGGAGAAATAGTGGTAATTTTGGAGGGCCGCCCCGGTGGCGCAGTAGTCTAAGCGATGGCCTCTGATCATTCGTCCGAACGGGGTCCAGGTTCGAATCCCGGTGAGGCATGGATGTTGTGTTTGTCTTACGGCACTGGCTCTTTCCCTTCCCTGGGACCAGCGACCCTAAATTAGAGACGGGCGACTGCTTATAGCCCATTGAGTTGCTCACGGTGGTCGTTAAAAATCCAATCAAAAAAAAAAAAAAAAATTCGGAGGACCACACTGGGAGTTTCCAATGTTTGGTTAAGCGTATGAAATAACATTGTTTCCCAATACAGTTAATTCCTCCTCGTTCTAAGAATAACATTTATTCCCTTTATAACTTTTTGTGTTTTGTTTGGTAGCTTAATGACCACCATGAGTAACTGCATGGGATATAAGCAGTCGCCCATCTTTAGCTGGGCCGCTGTTGGTTCCACGGAAGGGTGAGAGCCAATGTCATACGACAAACATAGCGTCCATGCCTCACCGGTATTCAAACCCGGGCCCATCTCAGACAAATGGTCACAAGCCAGCGCTCAGACCACTGCCCTGTAGTACGATGTCCTGCATTACAATTATCTTCACAGCTTAGGAAACAGTCGCTACCAGCTCCCCTCACGAGAAGGTAGCCCTAAATTTAATTTTTTTCGCGAAAACTGCATGGCATCATTTAACGGACTGTCTTTATTTCTGAATGAAGTAGTTGAATTTGGTTTTGCCTCCCATCACAAAAAGCGCTAAAACTTATTTTGCCCCTTCAATAAAGCACGCTACGAGTTTCGAACAAATTGACTTTCCTCTTCTTCTCGAGCACATCTGTTAGTTGTCACAAAACAAATAAACCAGCTTGTTCAGCATTCTCCGAACATTTAATCCTCCATTGTCCTTTTGGAGTGCCAGTTGTCTAACAGCTACCTATCTGGCTGCCGTTATGACGTAACTTACCTTACCACTTGTGGATTCGAATTATCGAACGTTAGCGCGTCTGTATTTTTAGACGACAGCTTGGCTCAGCAACCAACTTCACGGTGATCGATTGTTTCGTCCCCCGTTCCCCATCTTCACTGTTTTATGAACACTGTCAAATGCTTTTTAATCACGCACCTGGAATCTGCAATTCAGAAACTCCACATGCACTGGATATACGATGCTATTATGAAAAATACAGAGGTAGAAAGTGTGCACACAAATAACAATGCTATTACAAAAATATTGAATTAAAGAAATCATGATGCATTTCCTAACGTGACTTAAAGTGAATATCAATTTCAGTTCACCATGTATTATTCTGGAATTTTTTTCTTTCCGCAGTTTGAAGGCAAACTTTCATTCCAGGTAACTTTCTCCATATATGCCTGGCATTCCTCTAATTTTAAAGAAACCCGGGTATGTTCTTTTAGTGTCCGTAGAATCTTTAGCCAGTCAAAAAACGTTTAGCTTAGCCGATCAGTTTGTCAGGAAATGAAACTTCAGAAAACGTGTTTTTCCCTACATTCTGAATATTTTAAATTACCTGTTGCATATGCATTAGCAATTATATAAACTTTTTAGTATTGTTGGAGTTTCGTATGCACCACAATTTTAAAATATATGAGGAAAACCAAGTTATCCAGCATTAATTTCATAGTTATAGCGTACAAGTTTGTCCGTGCCGGGCATCCAACTCGGGTCCCCTCACTCCGGAGTAAGTCGCTCTCCCAACTGAGCTACACGGACATGTGCTCTCATTGCTATCTGCCTTTATTTCATGTGCGTCCTGCGGTGCGAGGCACGTCACATATTGATAAATGTACACCATAAAGCAACCTTTGGCTTTCAGACTATTTTACCTATCCTTGTCTCTCTTCAGATGGCGTAGAACTCTTCAACAATAACTGTCAATGGATTTTAGTTACTGAAATAATATTCAATCGATCATCGAACTGAGAACTTCGAAGAAGATGGATTAATTGCAGGAAATCTTACTTCAGAGATAGTTTGAAGCACTTTTTGCTGTTGTTAAGTTGAATCTATGCTGACGTACATATATATATATATATATATGTCACTCCGACATGCTTTCGAATTTCACCCAACCATCTCCCACGTGGTTTTCTTCTGCGACTTTTCCTAGCCCTTAGATCCAGCGTATAGATACGGTTGTCCATCGGTGGTCCGTTCTCCCGGCAATATGTCCAGCTCACTGCAACTTCAGAGACTTTGCTCTGATCATGATGTCTTCCACCCTTATCATTTTCCTGATCCACGATTTCCTCTTTTTATATTTCCGGATTACACCAAACTTACGTCTTCGTCCAGTTGTCTGCAGCCATGCATGTCTTTTTTGAGTTAAGGTCCAAGTCTCTGCTCCGTACGTAAGAACTGGAAGGATGCATTGATGAAACACTTTTCTTTTAAGACATAATGGTATATTGTTCTTGAAAATTGCACTGTTTCTTCCGAAAGCTCTCCAACCAAGTTTTATGCGCCGATTAATTTCTTCATCAATGTGACCCTCCCTTGATATCTGTTACCCAAGGTAAATGTAGATATCGATTACCTCCAGATTTTCTCCAGCAATCGATAAATCTAATAAATTTTAAGCGTTATACATCAATGAAAGTTCATTTTTAATCTCACATCTTTACGCTTTTCAGCAAGTTCCTGGATCATACTCTGCACCTCTGAAGGGGTAGTTGAAAAAATGACTACGTCAACAGCAAAACAAAGCTGAATTAAATTATTTCCATTAATCTTTATCCCCTTGTTTTCCCAGTTCAGTGATTGAAAAACATTTTGCAATGTGGCGTTGAAGAGTTTGGGAGACATGGTGTTTGTTACCTTGTCTCACTTCCTTTCCAATTTTTATTGGTGCTGTTATACTCAGATAACCGAACCTTTGCATTTTCATTTTCATAAATGTTGTTAATAATATTAACTTATGCATCTTCAATACCGCAGGATTTCAAAGCCATTGTTACTGCTGATGGTTTCATAGAATCAAATGCCATATACTGAATATACGTATGTCAATGCTTCCATCCAGTTCTTACGTGCAAAGCAGGGTTGGGCTTTAACTAAAAAAAGACATGACATTCTTAGACTGCAGATATCTCAAAGAAGCGTGGAGAGATGAAGGCTTGGTATAACCAGGAGAGACAAGAAGAGGAATTCGTGGGAAATGACGAGAGTGGAAGACATCATTATCACAATAAAATCCCTCAAATGGCAATGCGTTTTTATTTTTTTTTAATTGGGGGTTAAACGACCACCGTGAGCAACTCAATGGGCTATAAGCAGTCGCTCGTCCCTAATTTAGGGACGAGCGACTGCTTATAGCCCATTCTCCCTTCCCTGGAACCAGCGACCCTAAATTAGGGACCGGTGAGAGCCGGTGCCGTAAGACAAACACAACATCCATGCCTCACCGGGATTCGAACCTGGACCCCGTTCGGACGAATGATCAGAGGCCATCGCTTAGACCACTGCACCACCGGGGTGGCAGGCAAGGCGTTGGACATATTGCCAGAAGAACAGACCACCGATGGACAACCAAAATTTTATACTGAATGTCGAGGGACAAGAAAAGACCAAAAAAAATGCCGGAGTAACATGGTGGCGACTGGATGAAGACAGACTGTTGTGGGGAAAACGCCGAGAGACCTTCATCAAGCAGTGGACTGATAATGTTTGAAGATGATGTGTGTGTGTGTGTGTGTGTGTGTGTGTGTTTATTCATATTTCTTCTTGTCTGAGAGAGAGAGAGAGAGAGAGAGAGAGGCAGATACAAAGTGAAAGAGAGAGAACTAAATGCCTGTATATTGCAGACTTGTGAATATCATTAGTTACTAGAGAGCAAGTGAAGAACACGACTAACTGGGAGAGCCTGCCTTTCGGTTTCTGCTTCAATAGCAATATTGAAGACTTTGCCAGTTTGCGCGACTTCTTGCGAAGAGCGTTAATTAGCATTGAGATTTTTCTGTTACGTAGTACATTATGAAGAGACGATAATTTTTTTCGGCTTTAAGAGTGTTTCGTAATTAATGCTTCACAATTTGTTTGTTCCAGTCTACGAATAAAGGCCTTCAATGACTTACAAAGTTACTCAGGCTTCAATAAACTATGATTAAAACAAAACGATAGTAAATAATCATTTTGCACAAATCAAGCTCTCTTTGCAAGACTTTGTGTCTGGAAGGACGAAAGCTTCGCATCATTAGTTGCGATATTTCTTCATAGTATCAGCTGTCGTTCAGTTTGATGATACATTTAACATTGGATTAGCAGAAAATAACCAACATAAGATATCCAAAAAAGTTAACACAAAAACAGCTTAAAACAAGAGATTAGTTAAAAGATAGCTCGTTGATAGTTTGACTCGACGGTAATTTATTTAGCTTAATTACAACAGTAGCATTTTTCGTGATAATTTCAGAAATTTCCATTTCAACCACCAAAAATTATCGCCCATATTTATTAAACTCCAGTACCCCAAGCGTAACACATTTGTACATAATACCAGTAATTTGGAGAACAGTAGGACTGTATGTTTGTGTTCCACAACACATGTTTCCGCTTATTGTTTACCAGTGGTTTTTTTATGATAACTTTAGTAACTTCGTAATAATATCTTGCTAAATTCGTGATAGTGAACCAGTTATCCATACGCACAACATTGCGTGAGTGTAAAGAAATATAGAAATACATGATATATTGCTCAGTTTACTCTAGTCAAAGATAGCAGAAATACACATTATTATCTTTAAAATACTCACTTTTTCCATAAGGTGTCATTTTCGAATCTTAATTTCATACATTATTAGCAGCGTTCACAAGCGTCGCACATGAACACATCTTCACTTCGTAAGAGTTTTGGCAAGTTTTGGCACTTCATGTGGCACCATATCATGTATAACGAAGTAAATTTCTCCGTCATTTCTGTCCACGCCAGGATTCGAACCCGGATCCCCTCATTCCGGAATAAGTCACTCTACCAATTGAGCTACGCGGACGTTTTATTCTGATTCCTATCTGCCTTTATGTCGTGTGCGTCCTTCTGGCAGGTACGTCACATCTCCTGGTACGTTACATCATCTCCCCCTTATTTTTATTATTTTTCGAAGTGCTGGAGAAGGGATTCTCTTATTTTTCCTATCTCGCGGTGTGGAAATAACATCACACCAATGCGAGATTTTGAACGGTCGGGTCATCCGGATAGTTCGGGCGCCATTATAACGAAGTAAATTTCTCCGTCATTTCTGTCCACGCCAGGATTCGAACCCGGATCCCCTCATTCCGGAATAAGTCACTCTACCAATTGAGCTACGCGGACGTTTTATTCTGATTCCTATCTGCCTTTATGTCGTGTGCGTCCTTCTGGCAGGTACGTCACATCTCCTGGTACGTTACACATGCACAAGTCACATTGAACCCACTGAGCTCCACTTTTTTCTTTTTTTTTTTTTACATCCTCGTTATAGTTGTGCCCACAAAATTCGCTACCGAAGTTATCATCTTCTCTTTGCATGAGTCTGTTGATAAAAACTGTACATATGAGCTATGTCTTGTTACGTTTCAATTACATCAACTATTACTTATGACGTAGTTACCACCTGTAAATGAGGAATTCGTGATACCTTGGCTACTTCGTGACAGGCTAAAATTAATTAAAAACCGGAATTGAAGTGTTTATTTGAACACTAACTATCATGATTAGGACTCAAAAATGAGATATTGTGGTTTAAATTACAGAAAAAAAGGTTTGTTTTTTTAAATCAACATTGATGCCTTAAAACATTAACTCCCCAAAGCTAAGGATCATGCTGCCGTTGCTAAGCCTCTACAAGCATAGAATGCTGATAAATGACTTGCAAGTGCGTGTTTAAATTAGACAGGGATAATCTAATCAGTAACTTGGTTAAATGTTGTTTGCTTACCTCTATTTTCCTTCTTGAGATCTGTTCTTCTACCTTGTATACTAAACATCGTCACAAAACACTGTTCGATTACCGCCACACGTTGAATAAATTTTCTGTGATATGAACAAAATAACTTACTGACGATCTTCTCCCGATTTCAGAAACAGTACATCTGCTGCCATTTTTAATAAAAAGTTGAAACTTATTAACACAGTAGTTACCATACGAATAGCTGCTTACTATTTGTCACGAATTCACCTATACCATGAAATTACCAATGATTTCCCTATTCGACGACGATAGAGAAATCATTTGACCACACCCTTTAACAACGACTAAGTCGTATTATATACTGTATACCAACAAGTAATTGGACACCCCTACAATCGACGATATCTCCGGTCCTGATACACGTCACAGCCGCCTCCGTTAAATATCGTGTGGGAAACAACAACGCAACCAGTCGCATGCAAGATGCCACGCAGTTCGGAGCTCTCTGATTTCGAGAAAGGTGTAATCGTCGGGTATCACAAAAATGGCCGATCTATACGTGACATATCCAGCGAGTTGAAGTACCCAAAATCGACAGTGGCTTACGTGATTGGCAAGTGAAAGATGAGAGGTGACTGTCGGAATGTGCCCCGACCCGGCAGACCCACAAAACTGGGAGTTAGAGACCGACGGGTGCTGGCCAGAGAAATTCGGAAGAACCGCACCAAATCGATGGGCCACATCCGCGAGGAGTTTCAACAGGCATCCGGGAGTGTTTTTGATGAATACCATCCGTAAGGAAGCCCATCTCCTCGGTTATCATGGACGTGCTTCCGCCCACAAGCCTTTGATCACCAAGTCCAATAGCGCTGCTCGGCTAACGTGGTGTATAGAACGTCGACAGTGGTCCAATGTGATTCGCCTATTTGCATGAATCAGTTCATTAATGAGGTCCACTTTACCATTCGATGTCGAAGTTGACGGCCTTCCCTCCTGGTAATCGTCTTCGATATCCGTGCGTCCTTTCTCGAACAACGAACACCATCATGCGATCGCCTGCCGCGAAACAAAATCGACATAGTATACTACTATCATACTTAAGATTTGTGAGTTGAGAAAGGTCAAACTTACCATTTTCTATGCTGATATCTTGGATGCTGGATAGAGGCACTCTCATCTCGCGTGCCATCTGCCCTCTGATGTGCGCTTGAAAGTCTTTTCTTCTGTCTCCGACTACTGTGTCATAGTTTCCAACCACAGAAAACCGGACTGCTACTCTGCTGTCGCCTCCGGTCGAAGCGCTCTTCCATACTGGTCTTTCCTCTTCTTCTGTTCTGTCTAATTGGTATATGGCGGTCTCTTCCTCTCTAGCAAGTGGAACACTCTGGTAGAATTCCGCTGTCCGTCTGGAAGTCGACTGCTGCAACAGTCTCCGACGGAGCCAACGAAAGTTTGTTTGAGCGTCATGAAGATTAGATGTCACAGTTTGGTGCTTAGTAACCTCTGAATGTGAACGATGAATCTGTAGCGTACTACCACTAAATTGTCTACTGTGTCCTGTTTTAAAAGCGTTCATTAAGACTGCACCAGTGGAGTCTGCTTGGATGAGCAGTTCTGTTATGTCTTTGTGCATAGTTTGGTCCCGATTTTCATTATTTACCTCAAATGACACGATGACACTCCCTAAAGAATAAAACGACACCATTATGAAGAAACACATTTTCTTATGACATATTCATTAAGCTATTATAATTATACAGTGTAACTTGTCTAATTCGAACGTTTTAAATTCGAATTCTTGGTTAGTTCGAACTTTTCATTTGGTCCCTTGAATTTCCTATATAAATAATGTTTTAAAAAAACACCTTTAATTCGAACTTTTTTAATTCGAAGAAAACCCCAATTTCGTATTCTCGTATTTTCAACAATTACCTTTTAAAATGGGTACGTACTGTTCTGGATTAAGCAACAAGATAAATCTGAAACTATAGCCAACGGCTTCGGAAAAGCATGCTCCCTGCAATCCGATGATGAGTCTCAACTACATCAAGGTAATGGTGGTGAGGAGATCATACTCACTCTGGAGTACTGGGAAGACGTAGGCCGTGATATACCGTATGATGCTTTTGTGAGAGTTGGTGACAATTTAGCTGTTTGTGGTGAGCTCACAGATGATGAGATCTTGGCTGATGTTATGAATAAGAAGACCTACTGTGTATCTTCAGATGAAGAACTGGAACGGCCAGAATTTTCTGAACAGCGCCTTCCAAATTCAATAGAGGCCTTGGTTCACCTCCAACAGTTAAGGAAGTTTGCTGAGGGACAACAGAATGTAAGTGACTCTCTTTTTCATTCACTCGATAAACTTAAAGAATTTACACTTACCCATAACATAAATTCCAAGAAGCAGGCCAAAATTTCACTTTTTTGTTTACAAAAGTAATTGTAAATTTGCTGTACTGTACTTTTTTTTACATGGTATGAAGAATAATGTTGTTTTTTACAGTACTTGAATGTGTCCATATTCAAACTTGCCTAATTCGAATTTGTCGATAATGCGAATTATTTTGTGGTCCCTTCAGCTTCGAATTATCCAAGTTGCACTGTATCATCAAGAGAATTTCATTACCTACTATTATTTCTCAAGAGGGCTGACAATTAACCAACAAGTCTCCTTTTTTGTGCGACAACGTGAGGCAGATGTCATTGAACAAATGACTACGTGAAGCAGATGTCATAGAACGAATCTTCCATGATTACCCTTATTTTCCAAGGAAGTGAGAGAGCCAGTGATGTAACACAAGCACACCATCCATTCTTTACCCGGGGTTAGAACCAAGACACTCCTTGGACGAATGATTCGAAGTAAACGCTTCGCACCGCTTGGACAACGGGAGAGGTTGCACATCTTTGTATGGTCCTATAGCTTTGCATGGCTCTGAGGAACTAAGCTTGAGGAACCCTGTTTAAACCCCACATCACGCTGTTTTGGATTTCCGTAACACTCGAAACGGTACCCTTTCGTTTGGAATTCCACGTTGTGGAACAGAAAGCAATCAACAGGTGCCAGATCCGGCGAATACGAAGATCGTGATGAACTGTAACGCACTTCCATGCGGGAAACGGCTTGACGATGGCCGCGTCGTGTGCAACTGCATTGTCTTGAGGCAAAAATCAGTAATCTGTCTGGGCAGCGTCATGCCTAAAGCGCCTAATTATTTTCGACAGCTTGTCCATTACTCTTCTGTGAAATTGAAAGTTAACTCTCTGTCCTTCCGGTGGAAATTCTTTGTGCACAATTCCATGCTAATTAAAAAATCACCAAAATCGTTTCAGCTTGAGACTTTTATTACTGTATTTTCTTCGGCTTTGGCTCCAACCCATGCAGCTGATTATTTTTTTATTTGGAG
Source organism: Macrothele yani (assembly GCA_039090855.1). Lineage (NCBI taxonomy): Eukaryota > Metazoa > Arthropoda > Arachnida > Araneae > Macrothelidae > Macrothele > Macrothele yani. The sequence goes on from CM076998.1 coordinate 111,923,115, forward strand.
GCTGTACGGAAAGCACCAGGATTCATCATCTGTTACGGTTTTATTTTAAAGTATAGATCACTACTACATATTTAAGTGAAATCCCGACACGCAGCTACTCGCTGCTCCTTTTGTTCCACGACCAATGCGTGTGGAACGAAGCGCGAGCACTTTTCTTTTTTCTTTTTTCTTTTTTTTTTTTTTTTTCGGATCGTTGACTGCAGTTGAACACGCGGTATTCTCGCAGGTGCCCTAATAAATAAAGTTTTTTTGCTGACATTTACTGTCTTATATACCTTCAACTTTAATTCATTCTATACACATTTTCTCAAAGATTATTTCGTTCTGCTTTTACGCAAATAAATAGACCTTAGCTAATATAGAAAATTCCGGTTAATTCGGCCACAGGTTGATCGGGGCAGCCGTTTATTTGAGACAGTTCTTGAAAAACATCCCAGAGTAGCTCTTTGGGATACAACTTTGCATAATTGGGGCATCCGCTTAAGTGGACCTAAATGTTCTAGCGAAGATGTGTCCCAATTAACCGGAATCTATTGTATGTACTATATACTAACCTATACCTGCAAGTTTAATTTGTTCTATACACGTTTTCTCAAAGAATATTGTGTTCTGGTCTTCAAAATTTTGAACGCAAATAAATCAAGCCAATGTATGCTCTAGATATGATTCTGCAAAATTTGTTAGAATTTATTTTAAAATTCAGTTAATATCAATCGGTGCCATATCGGAATACTTCTCGATTGAGATAAATTGAATTCTGACAACTTTTCTAAATCCCAGTTTGGGCACATACTGTATTAGTTAAGGACTTTATTTACGCTCAAAACTTTAAAGACCAGAATGCAACAGTCTTGGAGAAAATGTGTATAGAACGAATTAACACTGCAGGTATAGGATAAATACTCCCTTGAGGTAATATCATATTCCTGGATAGATATCATCTGAAGGGAATATCTTGAGATATCGCTTAATTGTGTAGTATCAAACCGCACAGCAAGAGATAACTCAAAAGAGAAGGTCTAAAATCAGCCATTTACCGTTCTTCCTTTGCTTTTAATAGAAATTATAATTTAATATCGGTATTTATTCTTTGTTTACTGTAGGCATCTTTCGTGACCTGTATAGTTGTCTTCACTGCAGAGGGTGCAAAAGTGATATCAATTGTGATTTTTTATTGAATTTGAAATAAATGCTTTTTTTTTTTGTGTTCTTTTTTGTCTGTTAGTTTTTCATTTCCTTACAGTTCCTTCTTGCTTCAGCAACCAACAGAACAAGCATTCCGTCTTTTTTTCAATATTGATAAAAGTGAGAAAAGAAAATTGGTTATTGCGCAATGAAAACAACTTAATGGGCACGAAAAGCGGCCGTTGACAGGGTAAGTAACCATCTCAAAATTTAATTTCACTTGCAAATAATAACAATAACAACTGCATGAAAGGTTTCCGTGGATGGACATACCAACAACAGAGTATAAGAAATGGAAAACATTCATTTCATTAGAAAAATTCATAAAAAAATTATATATGAGTAGCTTATTTCATTACTAGAATCTACTTTTGATGCTATGCATCTTTCCCGATAGCAGTAAAGTAAATCCTATGCATACAATTTCGATGTAACGGAAATGGGTAACGGAAGTATTCAAAACAACGCGGCGCATGTCGTCCCATGAAGTGACGCAACAAATAACCTTAGTTTCTGGTCGGTGACGATTTATTGACGGAGAGTTTCCGGGTGCCTGTGCTGTCGAACGGGCGGCGTTCGGCAGCCTCGGCTGAGGGGCACGTGCTAGCCGAACGGGAGGGCGGCAGAGAAACAGTGTGCGTCCCTTTTGACTTTGCGCTTATTAACGCAAAGGAACAATATGGCTGATTTCCGGTTGCTTGTTTACTGTTTTTGAAAGATCTTCAGCAGAGACGTCGCCAAGGGGTTCCGCCCACCCTGAAATTCTTCTTGCCCACCCAGCCTCCCACCCAGTTCAAGATGTACCATTTTCCAACATTTTCAACTTTAAAATATAATGTACTCTTTGCTAAGTAATAATGAGTCCCTATCTTTCGTCGAGAATCCCTACGTATTTTCCCTTAGGAAGTGCGTTGTTTTCTTCTCCGTAGAAAGTTATCAAAATAGCATCGGCAGGGCCTGGAAAATATAACTGTTCTCCACTCTCTGAAATCCTTAGTCTAAGCAATTTTTTTCATATTAGTAGGGCCAGGGGCGACCGAGGAGGGTCAATAGGAGTTCACTGAAAGGGGTCATTATTAATTACTCTGCTGTTTGTTTTACTAAATAGGGGATTTCAACACACTAAGTGGAGTCTAAAGCTAAACCAGTGTACCAAGGTAAAGGGTGAGCTGGACGTGGCTGCCGACTGCTTTGGAGGTAAGGAATGCAAAGCAAGATCGCTGTCTTAAAGGAAGGGAATTTAGGAGGGGGACATGTGTGTGTGTGTGTGTGTGTGTGTGTGTGTGTGTGTGTGTGTGTGTGTGTGTGTGTGTGTGTGTGTCATGACGTTTAAATTTGGTCTAGATAAATAAATAGAACATTTTCCGGTAATGTCCTAATAAAGACACCTTTGAAATCCACCGGCACACGCGGCTGAGCTTCGCGGTGTCAAGCGCTGTTGGGCACGGCAGCTGACGTCGCGGACGACCGTCGATTCTGGTATCCTTCTTCTGGTATCAAACTGCAAATGTAACAGTCCCCTAGGAAACGAAGACGGGTTCACTTAAGGGGTCATCTGCAAATTAAAATGTGACTTAGGACGGCCATAAGAAATCATGTTTCTTAACAAGAAAGCAACAAATTTGCGCACAAATCGTCTCTTTCTAGTCAGGAAAGAATCGCCCATAAGAAACGCTCCATGCGTCCACCGTCTGTCTGTCTGTCTGTCTGTCCCCCTGAAGTATAAAAGAACGTAACCCCACCGAGAAACAACCTATTTGCACGGAAATGATTTCTTTCTATTCAGGGACGAACTACACTCATCAGATACGATAGAAAATTACGTTCTACCAGTGTTTTCGTCTTCTGGACGGACGGACAGACACATGGCGAACGGATGGAACGCAATTTTCTATTGTATATGATAAGTGTGAGGAGTCCCTGAGTAGAAAGAAATCATTTCCATGCAAATCGGTTGTTTCTCGGAGGAGATATTTCTTTTTATTCTTTGGGACGGATGGAATGCAATTGTATATCGTATCTCATGGGTGATTCGTTCCTGAGTAGAAAGAGACCATTTGCGTGCAAATCGGTTAATTACTTGTGAAGAAACATGATTTCGTGTGGCCGTAGTAAGCCACATTTCAATTTGTAGATGGTCACTTAAGAGAACCCGTCTTCGTTTCCCAGGTGATTTTTACCTTTGCAATTTGTTTACGGTCCCCTTAAGGCTAACAGAGTCGACGGTCGTCCGCGACGTGATCTTCCGTGCCCGCCAGCGCTTTACGCCGCGAAACTCAGCTGCATGTGTCCGTGGATTTCAAAGGTGTGTGTATTAGGACATTACCCATTTTCCTTTTAAAACAATGGTCAAGTACAGTACTATTTTCATAAGAAAAAATACAAAGTTTTGAAAAGCAGTTTAAGACAATGCATTCGCAACAAGAAAAAAGTTGAAGGCGACATTGTACCAACTCATGTATGTTACACCACTAACCTAGTACAGTAGTAGATACTGTATATTTTATGACTACAGAACTTGTGGTGTTAAGATAAAATAAAAATACTAACGTTTACCACAATCAAAGGTTTATTATACAACGACTATACACCGTTGAGCCATTAAATTATGACCACCTACCTAATAAGCTGTAAGACTCCCTTTCGCCAGCAAAACAACGGCGACTCCGCGAGGCATCGATTCGATGAGGTGACGATAGGTATCCTGGGGTATCTGGTACCATAATGTCAACAGCAGGTCTTCCAGTTCCCGTATATTTTGGGGTGGTGGTGATTTAGCGCGAACCCGTTTTCCAAGTCGAACCACAAATGTTCGATTAGGTTCATGTCGGGTGAATTTGGAGGCCAGGACACAAACAGAAAATCACCAGAATGTTCCATGAACCACTCCTTGACGATTCTGGCAGTGTGGCATGGCGCATTATCCTGTAGGTAATGGCCATCACCAGCAGGGAACACAGTTGTCATGAATGGATGAACTTGGTCCGCAACGAAGTTCAAATACCTGATAGCTGTCAGGGATTGTGCTATTGGAACAATAGGGCCTACGTGTCCCAAGAAAACATCGTCCGTAGCATAACACCGCTGCAGCCTGCTTGTTTCCTCCCAACAGTGCATCCAGCTGCCACAGCCTCCGTTGGCAATCGGTGTATCCGCTCTCGGCCGTCTACGTGATGCACCAGGAATCTTGATTCGTCAGACCAGGCCACTTTCTTCCAATCATCCACGGTCCAATCTCGATTACCTTGGGCACATTTCATGCGTTGTTGGCGATGACGTGCAGTGAGAATGGGGACCCGGCTGGGTCTTTGGCTACGCAGGCCCAAACGCAGAAGGCTGCGATGAACTGTGTCTTGTGACACAGTGCCCTGATCTCCATTGTTGTAGCTGCGGGTGATTTGTTGCACTGTGGCCCTGAGGTCACTGTGAACAATACGCGACAGTCTCTGCTCCCTTCTGGCATCACTGAGCTGCGGACCACACACGGCAGAACGACGGTTCGTCGTTTGGTCATTTGTGCACCACTTTTAATGCCTACTCACTGCAGCTGCACGTGAACAACCTACAAACCGCGTCGTTCCCGAGATCGTAGTTCCAAGGCCCGGTGCCATCACAATTTGTCCTTTATCAAGCTCCGATAAGTAGTCAGTTTTTACCATTCTGACAACGAACACTCTACTAACCGAAAACCGTTCCTCACCACCACATCACGAACGTTAGCACAGCAACTAGGGTGTGTTGCGCAACAACCTGTGTCAGCACATACCGTTCAACGTCGTCTGCAGCAGCGGGGACTTGTCGCACGGCGCCCATTGCTCCGATTACCATTGACGCTACACCACCGGCGAGTGCGGCAGAAGTGGGCCGTTGAACGCCGCACCTGGACTACGGAATGGCACGACATTGTCTTCTCCGACGAATACCGCTTCTGCCTACAACGCCACGATGGTCGGATCAGCGTGTGGCAACACCGCGGCGAGAGACTGTATGACGCCTGCATTATGCATCGCCATACCGGTCCGTCGCCTGGCGTTATGGTTTGGAGCGCAATTGGATATGACACCCGCACCCCTCGGTTACGCATCGCCGGTACACTCAACAGCCACCGCTACATCTCCGATGTTTTGGAGCCTGTAGTCCTCCCTTACCTGCAGGACCTGCCAGCGGCCACGTTTCAACAGGACAACGCTTCGTGCAACAATTCTTCACGGCCCACCAGGTGTCACTGCTGCCGTGGCCCACCTGTTCATCCGATATGTCGCCCATCGAACACGTCTGGTCGCTGATCGGCAACCGAGTGGCCCGGCAAGAACCAACCGCGGCTACGCCTGATGAACTGTGGCAACGTGTGGAAGCAGCCTGGACCGACATATCCCAAGTCCACATCCAAAGCCTCTTTCTTTCGATGCCGCGGCGTGTAGCGGCCGTTATTGCCAGCCATGGGGGCCACACAAACTACTGATGTCTGCGTGTTCCGCAAGTCGCACGGGCCTGTAAGCTCAATTGTTTCATCTTTGTATCTGTTGTTATGTGTCCAGTAAATCTGGCTTTGCTATCTCGTGTCCTTCTTGGGGTTGCATTTTGGGTGGCCAGCAGTGTATAATAAACCTTACCTTTGATTGTGGTAAACGTTGGTATTTTTATTCTAACCCCACTAGTCATTGTCATGTCATCTTGTTGATTTGTCAGATCCATGTGTGTGTGTGTGTGTGTGTGTGTGTGTGTGTGTGTGGAAGGTGTGCTGAATTTCTTTGTTGTGGCCGGTAGTAAAAAGTATTAAAAAATCTTCTTTTCAGTATTTCGTATATTAAGTTGCTATCAATCTTGCCCCCGAAAAAATAATACCCGCCCACCCTAATTTCAAAGTCTAGCAACGTCCCTGCTCCTCAGGAACTTCTCAATGGATTTACGTCGAATTTTTGATGTTATGCATCTTTCTCGACAGCAATAAAGTAAACCCCAAGTAAAAAAGATGTGATGTAACGGAAGTAGTCAAAACCATATTTGAAATCTGATGGTTCCGCATGCTGTCCGATGAAGTGAATCAACAGTTTCATTGTTACGCAACAATATACGCTATATTGACAAAAGTCACCGGACACCCCTTCAAAAGCAAATGAACGGAACCTCTGCGTTGTTAGGATGCGCGGTACAGCTGAAAACGGTATAAAAACAAGCGTACAGCTGACCGCGATCATATCACACTGTGAGGTTGAGTGAAAATGTCGCGGCGGGAGAGAACTGACTTTGAGAAAGGAAAGGTTGTTGGGTGTTATATTAGTGGGTTGTCCATAAGAGAAACCGAGAGGCATTTAAACATACCCAAGTGAACTACTTTGAATGTACTGAATAAGTGGAAGACACATGGCGTGCCTGAAGCAGCAAAACATACCAGCAGACCAAAGGAAATCAGTGATGGAGGAAGTCAACGCCTCAAGAGAGTCATTGCAGCTAATCGACGGAGTTACTGTACAAGTGAGTAAAATGCTGGAACTTCCGTATGTACACGTACCATTCGCAGAGAACTTCATTCTATGGATTGCCGTAGCCGTGCGCCTGCTCATAAGCTTTTCAGGTCCACTGAGAATGTTACTCGTCGTTTAGAATGGTGTAAAGAACATTTATCGTGGACCGTAGATCAATGGAAACGGGTCCTATGGACTGCTGAATCCAGATACACGATCCATCAGTCTGATGGCCGTGTGTGGGTATGGCGGAACGCTATTTATCACAGTGTAATGTTCCTACGGTCAAGTTTGGAGCTGGCAGAGTACTCCTGTGAGAATGTTTTTTGTGGTATGGTCCTGGCCCATTGGTTATCGTTCACAAACCTGTTAGGAAGCACGTCTACCTCGATATTTTGGACAATTATGCCCTATCAACTCCGTGGCAATCTATGGAACCGAGCCTTGTTGGTACCAGCAGGATAATGCACCGAGCCATAAAGCAAGAACTATTACGGCGTGGTTTGACGATAATTCCATCTCGTTTTGTGGACTGGCCAGTACAGAGCCCTAATCTTAATCCCATGGAGCACCTATGGGATGAATTAGAGCGCCGCATAAGAAGTTTGGAACCAAGGCCTACTGATAAGCATCAGTTAGCGGCAGCATAATGTACTGAATGGAAACGCATACCTATCGCTGTGTTACAAAACCTTATCGAAGGTATGTCTCGAAGGTGAAAGGTGGACCAACACCGTATTAATGTATGTCAATAAGTGCTATGTTGTGTTTCTCTTCGTGGTGTCCGATAACCTTTTTCAATATAGTGTATTTTACTAAACTATCGCCAAACATTATTTCATCGCGTTTTGCATAAACGTAATAACATCTCATTTGCAGTCTGCGTAAATTACAAGAAACGGATGCTAAATGTGATGAAAGCCATTCCAAAAATACATTTTTCATGAAAAAAAAAAAAAAAAGGAAAGAAAAGAAAAGAAAAGAAAGAAACAGTGCGTCGCAGCGAAATTTGACTTCCTCCCGACATCCCCAAAGAGGACTTTCCTGCTATCGACGAGAGCTTTAAAATATTGTATAACACGACATAACACTATGGGGTGTAACCTCTAGATATTCCAGACCAAAAGTTACTAATCTCCCTCACAAACACACTTGCAATTCAGCTTTTCTTTCAATCTTAAGGTCAGATTTTATCTTGCGCATGCTAGATGGACATCCGTAGCTACATCACATTGTATCGGTGTCAGGGTCGTCTCTCATACGTTCGTTCGTCAAAATCTGAATATAAAGACATAATGGCATGTTGCTCTTGAAAATTATACTGTTTCTTCCGAAAGCTCTCCAGGCAAGTTTTATACGCCGATTAATTTCTTCATCAATGTGAGACCTTCACTTGATATCTGCTGTCCAAGATAAATGTAATTATTGGTTATCTCCAGCTTTCCCCCATTAATCGATAAATCTTCATTTCTTGTAAAAGCATTGTACATCACTTTTGTCTTCTGATTGTTCATTTTTAATCCCACTTCTTTACTCTTGTGAGCAAGTTCCTGGATATAATATATAATAGTAAATACAAACTATTGCCGCCACCATAGTTTAGTAAATATTTACTTTCATGACCCATATATCTTCTTTCATTGGTTTTACGACAATAACATTTATTAATTCCCTTACATAAGTACCGCTCAGTGTTAAGAATCAGTAAACTTTATTATTTGTTGTTATGATTTAATTCCACTTAGTATGTACCGCACTGTGGCTCTGTGTATTCGTGAGTGCCGCAAATAAATGCAATGTGTTGTATGTAAATAAATGTATACTCTCAAATCACTCGTTGTATTTCACACCCACAAAGATCTTGGCATGCAAAAGATGTATAGCGCAAATTATCTGCAAACCAGGGTACTCTCATTTTTTTTTATAACTGACTCAAATATATTTCAATCCCCTCTTTTAGTTTAGATAATATTTTCTTTCAAAATTATCCGACTTATTCGCGAGTATATATGGTATTTTATGTCAATGTTGCTGATCGATTAATCTCGTGAAATGCGGACTTCCAAACAATAGGATAGAAAGATGGATGGAAAGGAAGAATAGTCTATTTGTTTGGATATTACGCAGCAAGTCTGTGTTGGGGTTCACTTCGTAGTTGTTGCCCTAGAAAAAGAAATTGAAGAAATGGCAGTCTTGTTAAGTAAAGAAAAGCGATGGTTAGTTAGTTCCTATTCTCAGAGAGGGAAAAGATAAAAAAAGCGATGGTTAGTCAGTTCTTGTTCTCACCTTTTCTTTCTTTTCTATTTTTTTTGGGGGGAAGGGGAGTAGTTACGCATTCCAGATGTTACCAAAGAGAGCTGCCATGTAATAAATAGTATGTAAAAACCTACGACCATGTGGCAAGTTGAAGGACACATGAAGGCAAAGCTACATAGCTTCTTGAAATGTGTTGCACGAAGATTCTCAGGAGTTTCATGAAACAAACGAAGGTCGTGAAGACCCAACAAGGAAACTACGTCATTCGTTTCATGTGTAAAAAGGAGGAACACGCAATCAAAGTTGTATGCAAAATAAGAGTGGTGCCAACTAAAGACTAGAGCGTAATGAGCGCCTCTTTCAATGCGTACTCACAAAAAAAAATCCAACTTAAAATTATACTCTACCTTATTTAAATCTAACAAATACTGCTTTGTGAAAAAAGGGAACTTTTGTTGTACTTCTGTTTTGATACCAAAACAGTTTTTTCATTACGATTTCCAAAAATCTTAAGTCTAAATACAGAACGACGAAAATAACTATAATGGAATATCGGTTATACGTTTTTCACTTTGATATGAAATTCTGCACTATACCCGGTATTTCGTAGTTTCTATCGCTTTTTCAATTCGATTATGCGTAATTCATGTGTACACTGAAGAGCAATTAAATTAGAGACAGCTGGCGTTATGCAAATGTTGTGTTGTCGGCGGCGCTGTAAACGGAAACGACATGACGTATGCAGGGATAAGGAGTGGTGCGACGGGAATCAGTAAGTGTCGGAGGAAGTATGGGTAAGAAGAAAGATCTAAGCGCATTTGATCGTGGGCAAATTGTCGGGGCCCGACGAATGGGTCACTCCATCGAGGAAGTCGTGCAGGCATTGGGATTTTTACGAGCCACTGTGTCACTGGTGCACCGTGAGTACATCGAATCCGGTAAAGCCATCCCTGCAAGGGCCAACTGCCGTGGACATCAGCGTGTGGATGAGCGGGGTAATCGTCGGCTAGCTCGCATTGTAGCAGCAAATAGGCGGGCCACAGTGCAAGAAATCACTCGGCAATTTAACGCTCGTGCACAAAAACGTGTAAGCAGCCACACCATCCAGAACCATCTCCTCGCTATGGGGTACAGAAGCCATCGTCCCACGAGGGTACCGTGGCTGACAACACATCACAGGGTGCAAAGATTAGCATGGGTGCGGGAACATCGCCACTGGACTCTAGACATGTGGAAAAATGTTGCCTGGACTGATGAGTCGAGATTCACGTTGGTACATGCGGATGGCAGGATACAAGTACGGCGCAAACCACATGAAGCGATGGATCCTTTTTGCCAGCAGGGTACTCATCAAACTGGTGGGGGTGGCACTCTCGTCTGGGGACTGTTTATGTGGACTGAAATGGGACCCCTGGTACGTGCGACATCGTCCCTCACAGGTCAACGTTATTGGGATATCATGGACGACCCTTTGCTCTTGTTTGGGCGTCTTCAACATCCCACTGGGGACCTCATCCTGCAACAAGACAATGCACCGTGCCATCGCTCCCGAATTGTATCCGAATGGTTGGATGAACCCTCCACTGACGTGATCTCGCTTCCTTGGCCAGCTAGTTCACCTGACCTCAATTCCATGGAGCACAACTGGGATGCCATCGTGAGACATGTTCGAGGCTGTGACCCACCTCCATCAAATCTTCGTGAACTGTGGGAGCTTGTTCAGGGGTCGTGTATCCGTATGGCTTCCCAACGCTTCCGGTGTCTTGTCGAGTCCATGCCGAGAAGAATCGCCGCCGTCATCAGGCCGAAAGGTGGTGCTACACGTTACTAGACAGGTATCTCTAATTCAATTGCTCTTCAGTGTGCGATTTTTGCAATTATACGTTAAATTTTGAATTCGAGATAATAAAAAACGCACGGTTCTTTGATTCTTTTATACAAGGGTTGTCCCAAAACAACCGAGAAAGCTTTTATAAAAAAATAAGCGTACCTATCAAGAAAATGGTCATTTTCTTCGAAATACTGTGCATTGCATCCAATACAGGCTCCCTAACGTTCGTCCCACCTTTTGAATTTCTTCTGGAAGTCTTCTGAAATGCTGTTAAAGCACCGCTTCGCAGCTGTAATAAGTTGTTGATAATTCTCAAATTGTCGTCTCGGTAATGTCTTTTTTAAAAATGGGTGAAGAACCAGGATCCACACGGTGACATGTCTGGACTATATGCAGTTTGTGGATTGAACTTAAAATTCATTGTCTCCAAATAAGAAACGACAGAACTGGTCATGTGAGACCTTGCATTGGGCCGCACGTGAAAAGAAATCCCAAGTTGAACACACTCGTTTCATGCCCAAATACTCGTCTGTGAATTGATGATTTTGAGCTGTGAACCATATCTTCGATGTCTTTCACCTGTCTTTCCATATAATAAGACCTATTGTATTGATGCTTACCTCTGTAATACTCGGTCTTCCTACATGCGCGATTAAAGCCTCCGACTTACGACCATCTATAAATTCTTTATCATCTGTAAATTGTTGCTTTTCCTACACATTCATCTTTATAAGCCTCTTGCATAAGACGGAAAGTGTGTGTAACAGACTTCTTAAGTCGACAGCAAACTTTAATGGCGCATCTTTGTTCCTCTTTCACATCCATTTTTTCGAAAAAACACAGCGCGAAAACACTTGTTAGGGGTTCACGAAGCAACGCTTAATAAACTCTGCACTACTGTCGACGCATGCCTGATAAACAGATGTGACAGGCTGCTATGCTTGTTTCACAATTACTGGGGGGGGGGGGGTGTTTTTTAAGACTCGTGCCAAGGTCGAAAGCAGCATTGCACATTTTTTTATAAAAACCTTCTTAGTTACTTTGGGACAAGCCATGTACGTAAACCGGTATGTTACAACTTTGAGAGAATCGACACAGAGTTTTCTTTTCTTGTTCTTTTTTTCTTCAGCCATGAAATAGATGTTGTAACTAAAAATCTCTCTATTCTAAAAAAAGTCGAAATCTATGGGATATGTTCACCTTTCTTGAAAAATTAGATGATTGAAATTAGTATAATGTTGCTTTTATTCATATTATACACGCAGGCTACAGTATTGTAGACCATATCCATGTACTGTAAGAACTAATTGAGAGAGCCAATGAATATGAACTTCCGCTATGTATGACTTTCATTAGCACGTCTTTTGTAAAAAAAGATCATGCTTATTTATCGGTTTGTCCGTCCGTCCGTCTGTACCCACGATATCTCTGCAACTGTTAGTCCGATTTGAAAAATTCTTTTTGCATTGGGAAGCTTGAAATATGCGAATGATGATCCTTCATCTCGTTTTTTTTTGTGTTTTTTTTCACGATGTACGATTTCGCCGCTAGAGGGCGTAAATGCAGATGATGTCGAATTCAAAAATACGTTTTATTCCACATATTTGCTTCTAAACATCCGATTGAAAAAATTATTTTACTTTCAATTCCATTTATGTCGAAGAGTATTATAGATATAGTTACCTTTTTCATATTACGCATAGATCTTCCGCTAGGGGCGTAAAAGTAAATAACATTTTTTCCGATAACTCTTCTAAAACTCCGATTCGAAATATTTTTTTATCAGCGGATACATCTTCAGATGGAAAATCTTTTGCATGTAATTTCGAATTTTTGGTAAAGAATACTTTGGCCACCAGGGAACGTAAGTGTTAATTTTTGCTTCTGATGTATTTGCCATAAAATCTGAGCTTCTAAAATATCGATTGAAAAAATTCTTTCGTTAACTGATGCCACTCACATCAATAAACCTCTTCGGAATATTTTCTAACTAAAATATTCCACAGTTTCTCCGCCAGTGGGTGTAGATGTATGTCTTATTTTTGTCAATATCTCTACCTCTAGGAGTCCGATTTGAAAAATTCCTTCTTCTTTGGATAGTGTTTCCAGTGTGACATGTGGTTCATATAATTTCAAAATTTTCAAGTAATTCATAGACTTTCCGCTAGGGGGCATAAAGGTAAATTACGTTTCCCCCTATATCTCTGCTTCTAAATCTCCGATTTGAAAAATTCTTTCTGCACCGGATACAGCTCCTGATGGGAAATCCTTTGCACATAATTTCTAATTTTTGTAAAAAATTGTTTGTCCACTAGGTGGCGTAAATCTTAATTTCCGCTTCTGATGTATTTGCAGCAAAATATGAGCTTCTTAATTCTCGATTGGAAAAAACGTCGTTTGTAGACCGATACTACTCATGTCGACAAACCTTTTAGGATCATTTTCTTCTTAAAATAATGCATGGTTTCTACGCCAGGGGGCGTAGGTGCATATCTTACTTTTGTCAATATCTCTACTTCTAAGAGTCCGATTTTAAAATTTCTTTCTTTGTTGGATAGTGTTTCTGATGCGAAATGTTTTTCCTATAAATTCAAAAATTTCAAGTAAATCATAGACTTTCCGCTAGGGGGCACAAAGGTAAATTGCGTTTTCGGCGTTATTTCTGCTCCCAAAACTCCGATTTGAAAAATTCTTCCTGTATCGTATACAAGACCTGATGGAAAATATGTTTCACATAATTTCTAATGTTTGGTAAAGAATGGTTTGGTCACCAGGGGTCATAAGTGTTAATTTCTACTTCTGATGTATTTGAATCAAAATCTGGGCTCCTGAAAACTCGACTAATTTTTTTTTCTTGGACCGATACCGCTCATATGGATAAACCTTTTGAGAATACTTTCTTCCTAAAATAATGCATGGTTTTCCCAATAGGGGACGTAAAGTCACATCTGATTTTTGTCGATATCTCTGTTTCTAAGAGTTCGTAAGCTCACGATTCCGTTTACAGCAATATCTGAGGGATTAAACACTCGATTGATAAACTTCTTTCTTCCGTCAGATACTATTGTTTTCCATACCGGTTCCATCCAATTTGAATATCTATGATACATTAAGTTTGCGTCAGGACGGATTCAAAAGACGTGCTTATTACACCCGAAAATTCGGTGTCATCTTTTTTGTTGATTATGAAAAGGCTTTGATGCCGTAAAACCATCAGAAACTATACAACGCCTTTGAAAGCCTACGATACTGAAGGTGCATACGTTAATACCTTTGATAACATATATGAAATGCAAGTGCAAAGATTCAACTAGTACAATGTGGCACATAATGCTCATAGTGTTAAATGTGACTTGGTAGCAATACAGTATCTGGCACGATATAAGCAGGGTGTCTGAATAATGACTTAGCACTGAATGTACGAATTGTAGTAATGTAACAATAAATAAATTTTGAATGGAATTACAGTAAAAGTGACCCGCCACGTGGAAGGGCTCTGTGTCTGGTAATCTTCGTGTCTCCCCAACCCGAGGCATGCGCAGCTGTCATTCCGAGCAAAGGTGATTCCCGAGAGCTTGGTCGACGGAGGCAGACGTGTCGATTGATCTCTCGTCTTGGCACAAGGACAATGGTGTTGACGGTTGAACAAATAGTTTTCGGTGGAACACGTCTTTCGCCATGGCAACAAGTACACAGAGTGCAAAAATAGTTCGCTAAGAAATTTCGTGATGCAGACATCCCCCATCGTAATGCGGTAGGTCAGTTCATAGCGAAATTTCGGGAAACTGGCAGTGTTCTGGATCCACACCACCCCGGTAGGCTATCCACGGTAGACGAAACCGTAGAGGATATCCAGAACAAGATACAGAGGAGTCCACACAAGTCCATTAATCTGCTGTCACAACAAGTAATGAGCCGAAGATCACAGGCTACGATATTCTGAAAAGGAAGTTGCGTTTCCACCTGTACAAAGTGTCTTTTGTGCATCAGCTGAAAGAAACAGATTACGAGGCCTGTGTTTGGTACAGTGGTTCCAAGAGTTCCTGTCTACAGAAGGAGAGGACATTCTGGACGTGACTTTTTTACAGGTGATGCATGTTCCCACATGTTCGGGTACATCAACAGCCAAAACACTCGTCTGTGGGGTATTGAAAATCCCCACGAATTTAAGGAAGTGCCTCTTCACAACCAGCAGGTCGGTGTTTGGTGTACCTTGACTCGTGCGCGCATTATTGGGCCCATTTTCTTCAGTGAAACCACTAACTTAGAACGATACCATGCCCAGATTATTCAGTCATTCATATTCGAACTCGCGGGATGGGAAATCAACGAAGCATAGTTCCATCAAAACAGTGCAACTGCTCACACCGCTGGTGCGTCAATACAGCTTCTTGAGGAATTCTTCGGAAATCGCATCATCTCCCACGGACTGTATCCTGCCCGGTCACCGGTTCTGACGCCGCCTGACTTTTTCTGAGGAGAACACTGAAGGGGAAGGTGTACGCAGGTAATCCGCATACACTTCTAGAGCTACGGGCTGCAATAACGAACCACAACCAATAAATCACACCACATACCCCGAGAAAGATCTTCACCTACATCCAGAAGCGTGTGCTGACATGTCTGGACGTCGGTGGGGCCCATTTCCAACACCTCCTTTAGGTAGTTCGACACGGTAAGTGTTACTTTCAGTGCACAGTTACTTTTCGGACACCCTGTATTACATACCGTACTTTTCGGCTTATAAATCGATATAGAAGATAAGTCGAAAGGGATAAATTTCTCAATTTCCTTATCTTCATTCATAGATAAGTCGGTCTTGAGTATAATACGTGGCTAGAACAAATGCAGTTAGTGTTCAGAAATTCTGTTACTATATTTTTAATGTTTAAGTAAATATTAAAAGAAACAGAAAGTGAGGTGATTTCCGCATTTCCCTTTGAGGCAAAAAATTGAATTTCGTAAGTGGTTTTTTTTTCTCCTTACGAACTGACGCTACCGTATTCCTTCCCTCCGACCGATCATTCAGAGAAACCGTGGAGCAAAGGTGAAAAAGAAAACCAAGGACACACGCACGCATGTGTGCCAAATCAGAGTGATGCATGCTGCGGGAGGTACTGTATTATCTGCTCGCTTACAGAGTCATATTAAAATCAGAAACTAGAACAGCTTTTGATTTTCAATTGGAAACATGAAATAAATTAAGATAAGCATGATAAATGAAAGTAATAGTTGGTTAATTCAATTGAGAAGTTGTCAGAGTGAAAAAAGACTGCCTTCGTTAGCAGCTGGTCATTGCTATTATTAAAGCGCATAAGCCGCCGGCTGTCGACACAGTTGTCACCAGACAATCAACTGCGTGTCAGCGACGTGTTTCAGATGTTTAATCATCGAGAGATAAACGACCTGCACCCATTGTAGTTCTGGCTGCTTTGAAAAACCAGAGGTGAATTCTACCTGGGAGTCTCGGGAGGATCGAGAGGAGAAAACAATTAAAATCCGACAGCTGCCATTTTAAATCAGTTAGGGCGATTTTAATGTTTCTGTCGAGCGGAAATATCCGTTTCAGCAAGTTTTTTAGTGAACGGAATATTGCAGTTTGTTCACTTTCGGAGTGGTTTCTTAATAAAGTGCACAAATATGTGAACAAATATTGCCTTTCAGGCTGCTTTGATAACGACTGAATTAAAGACACAATATTTTTATCTTCTCGTTGAGAAATTTTAACAGATAAGTCGATGTGGCGTATAACTCGAGGCCCAGATTTCTGAACAAAAAAGTATCGATTATACACTGAAAAGTACGAGTACTTATACACAGTGGAGTCACATTATTGTGATCACCTCCTACGTTTGACGTCAACAGCGAGTAGCCAATGAAAGAAGGCACATGTCGTGAGCTGGCTTGGAGGGTATATTAAGACTGCTGTAGACATTCTGAAACCACATGACTCGTATGGATAAAACGAGCGATTTATCGGATTTGCAAAAAGGATTGATTATTGGTTTTTGGGCCTAGGGTGGCAGTATTTCTGAAACAGCGCAGTTTGTGAACTGTTCGCGTGTTGCTGTGGTTAAAGAGTATCGTGATTGCATAAATGGCGCCATTGCGAATAAGCGACGTGGAAACTGCGGAGCACCACGTGCCATTGATGTAAGAAGTGAACGTCGGCTGCGAAGGTACGTGGGGGCTGATCGACACGCTACAGTGGAGCAACTCACTGGCCGGATGAACCAGGGGGCTACAGGAAGTATGTCCAAAGCGACCGTTCAGCGAACCCTGCTGCGTATGGGACTCGGAGGCAGACGAATCGTCAATGCGCTTATGCTAACGAAAGTGCATCGGCAGAAAAGGCTTACATTTGAACGGCAGTATCAGAATTGAACTTACTCGGATTGGCAAAGAATTGCCTTCTCCGATAAATCACTTTTTCTGCTTCGTCGAACGGATGGACGTTGGCTTATAAGGCGAGAAACGTCGGAGAACAAACACTCTTCAACCATTGCTGGAAAAACACAAGCTGGTGGGGGCACCGTTATGGTCTGGGGAATATTTTCGTGGCATTCCCTGGGTTCACTCGTACCTGTGGAAGGCACTATGGACCGAATTCGTTATGAATCCATCCTTGCAGAACACGTACACCCATACATGCTGATTGTCTTCCCTGAGGCGGATGGGATCTTTCAGCACGACAATGCAACGTGTCACACAGCTAGAAATGTCCGACACTGGTTGGAGGAGCACGATGATGACTTCAAAGTACTTTCCTGGCCCCCTATTTTCACAGACGTAAACCCAATTGAGCATCTGTGGGATCACCTTTATCGTGCTGTTCACTTTATGAATCCTCCACCACGCACCCTCCAGCAGCTGTCAGATGCACTGCAGTCAGCATGGCTCCACATACCTGTGAACACCTTCCAGCACCTTATTGAGTCCCTCCCAGCCCGTCTAGCTGCTGTCCGCGCTGCACACGGCGGTTACTATGGATATTAGCTGGTGGTCACAATAACGTGACTCGGCCATGTACAAACAGAATTACATCCATTCAGAGTTTTCGGTCATTTTGAGAGTGAGGTAAATGTGTAACCGATTTTTTAGCACTCACCGTGGCACACCTTATGGTTTATTGCTTCCTTAATTTTAAAATTGTCAGCCCCTATTAAGAAACGCTTCAGAGAAAATGATTTGCACTGTGGTGACATAAACAGGGTTTGATTTTATTTTTCACCTACCTCTCCTGACTGAAAAATTTTCAACCTTCATGTTACTGAATTGGAACAGTTTGTGTAAATCTCTCTCAAGTGCAGTGAAGATTTTATGAGATTTCCTTCCAATGGCGTGCGTATAGTCCACATCAATAAATATAGTAATGTGTATTGCACCTCTGCTGAGTTGCATGAAATGGCGCGAAAGGATGAAAGAAGTCACGACTCCTTGCCGGATGCTTTCCTGCAGTATAGTGCCACCTGGTGGGGGTAATCTGAGAAAGGACGAGTCATGATGGAAATGGCCATAGGTTTCTAAATCCTTCGAGGATCCTCTGCAGAGCTTTATATTCCTTTCAGTAAATTGTGATGCTAAACTTTCTCCTGTTCCGAAGTCAAAGTAGAGGGATTTCAGGTCTTTTATTCTCAAGCGATATTCCGTAAGACTTGCGCTGGTGTTCAGAGCATCTTTAGCTGCAGCCGTTATATTAATGATTCTGTAAGGAAGTACGTCAAGTGTTCCTGAAAATGCAAAAGTACTAATAATAATAATTAGGAAGAGACAGAAATAGTTGAAAGCAAATGTAAATAACAAGAGAACAGATAACTGGGGGAAAATTTACTGATTGAGGAAGAGTTCTGTACAACAGAGTGACAGGAAAAGAAACTTCTGTGGGAAAAAAATTTGTTTCGGACAAATGCGTCCATCATGTCAGTTAGTCCAGAGCAAATTCGTCCCTTATGAGGGTCATAGCAAAAGTTCTGAGCCGCCCCGGTGGCGCAGTGGTCTAAGCGATGGCCTCTGATCATTCGTCCGAAAGTGATCCGTGTTTGAATCCCGGTGAGGCATGGATGTTGCGTTTGTTTTACGGCGCTGGCTCTCTCCCTTACCTGGAACCAGTAACCCTAAATTAGGGACGGGCGACTGCTTATAGCCCATTGAGTTGCTCACGGTGGTCGTTAAACCTCCAATAAAAAAAATGTTCTGCGCTCGTTAATTTAAAACGGAAGCGGATGATAAAAAACACTTGCTTCCCACGATGATTTGCATTTATAGGAATTAGGAATCAATTAAAGCTTCAATATGCGTTAGTAAACTATACTGTCTTCATAATTTTGATTTGCAACTTGCTTTGTTTTAAATATGGATGAATATTGGGTTGGGTAAATTAGAGGTTCGAGGAGAAAAACAATCAGAAAATTGTGTTATACATTTGGATTTTGGAAGTTATATCCTAAACCTGAAGAATTAAAATCAAAGAAGTCGGGTCAACAGAACGGAATCATATTCTGCGTACGAGAGTTTGTTGTATTAACTATTAACCATTAAGCATGTTATTGTGTGTGCGTGTGTGTAACTGAGCATCAATTAATATTATGTTCTGGGCAAAAGTGTCAAAGAAGACAGTACTTGACTCGTATAAACAGAGACCTGACCCTACGAAGGATTCGATTATGAAATGACGATAATTTACTTAAGTTCACTGAATACTATTTATTGCATTTGCCGTATTTCTGTTTACTGGTGGGTTAGTTAACTTACTTATGCCCTCTTTTTACACGAGTTTCGAGTTAGTCCAAAAAGTTACAGTACAAATATCGTCTGTGTTAAAGCAAGTGACAGCTACGCAAATGAAACCTATGAAGGACCTGAATGGCCGGGCCAGGTCGGGCGTGACATTAATTGGATGGGAGCTCGGGCCTTAAAATATTGCCTCTGCAGGGCTCTACGACAGCTAAACAAAGATGGCGTACTACGGGGCATCCAAGACCTACCTCACCCTAACAAGATGTCTTTAGCAGCGGAAGGGAGTACATTGAACGGCAACAGGGTAAGTTTTCTCCGTTACTTCACACTTTTCAAAAAATGGACAGTGTGCACAACTTTTGTTATGACCCACGTATGTCAATTTGCCATGTACAAATTCGTCACTTACATCAATTTGCCATGTACAAATTCGTCACTTACATCAATTTGCCATGTACAAATTCGTCACTTACATCAATTTGCCATGTACAAATTCGTCACTTGCATCAATTCGCCATGTACAAATTCGTCACTTACAGCAATTTGCCATGTACAAATTCGTCACTTGCATCAATTTGCCATGTACAAATTCGTCAAAAGTGTCGGTGCGCACAGTACAAAGATGTTAGTGATCTCGACACGGTAAATCCTGACCAGACATTGAAAAGCACGACGCAGTAAATCTTGACCAGTCACTGGGTAGTAAATCAACATAAAAGCATAGTACACAAACATTAATAAAAGACAAAAGGGACAATACGTAGAATACAGCATTGCACTACACAGCACAGATAAGCGGATACAAAATGAAGAATGTACACTCAGTAGACAGAACACTAGAGATAGAGGTGATGGGAAGTTGACATGGACACCCTCCCTCGCGCAGAGTGGGACAGACCCATTCTGGCGATAAAGAGGAATACAGCAGGGCATCCCAACAGTGTATCGCAATCGACGAACATGGGTAAACGTGGTGATCTGAGCGACTTTAATCGTGAACGCATTGTCGGTGCAGGACAGATGGGTCATTCTATCGCCCAAGTGGTAAGAATGGGTGCCCGAGGACAAACGTATCAAGGGTGTACCGCGAGTATACCATCGACGTACGTACCAGCGACCAGAGAGCAAGCGGTGACTGACCACACGCCATTGATGACCGGGGTCGACGTAGACACTCCAGACTCGTACAGACCGACCTCTTGGCAATTGTAGCGCAAATCCTATCCAGGTAAAATGTAGGAAGCCCAAACAGCGTAAGCTAGCGAACGGTACAGCGCGCGCTGAATACTCCGAGCTACGGGAGCCGACGTTCTACTCGTGTGACACTCTTGACTGTTCGTCATCGGAAATTACGCCTGGTCTGGTTCTGGAAACATCAAAACTGGACCTCTGCAGAGTAGTCTTGTGTTCAGATGAGTCCCGTTTCCAGCTGTACCAAGCTAACAGGAGGGTGCGGGTGTGGCATTGGCCACATGAGTTCACGGCCCCGTCGTGCCAGGTAGGCTCTGCTAAAAACGGTGGTGGCTCTGTGATGGTTTGGGAAGCCTTCATATGGGACACATTAGGTCTGGAGAGGTATTTAACCGCTGCGAGCTACCAGCATGAGCTGGCTGATCACTTACACGCTTTCGTGGCCCTCGAGCATCCTGCGGACAACGGTCCATTCCATCAAGACAATGCGCCGCTGCACCGGACCGGAACAACCAAGGCATGGCTCTAGAAACACTCATCTGAGTCTGGAACCATCCAGTGGCCTCCTAGATCCTCGGATTTAAAAATTGTGGAAGCTCTCTAAGATGCCGTGGAGCCGAACATCTTATCCATGGACCCTGGACCGACGTCTCCGGAGTAGTTGTGGGCAATGCTGCGATAGTATGGCTGGCATTACTTCTGAAAACTCTCCGGCATCTGGTGGAGTCGATGCCTCGGCGTGGAGAGGCTGTTATTCACGCTAGAGGAGGATCAACACGCTATTTGGTAGGTATCTCTAATGTTTTGTCCATTGAGCGTACAATGCAATTCTAAGGTTTCCCACAGCAACATAAAAAAAAACGCTCAGCATATACCGTGATGACATAATACAGCAGGGATAATGCGTACATAGTAAATATATCATGTCAAAACTAATAACAGACAATTTATGCAAATTCCTTGCTTATATCGACTCACTTCGCACAGATTCGTCGCCTATATGAATTAGTCGCACACAAATTCGTTACCAACGTCATTTAATTTCTTATTGATTCGTCACCTATATGAGTTAGTCGCACACAAATTCGTTACCAGCGTCATTTAATTTCTTACAGATTCGCCTCCTGTGTCAGTTATTCCGTTACAAATTTGTCACCTGTATTAGTTGTTACGTGCCACTGAGGTGACGTGTGATTCAAAACGGCAAGCTGCAGCGAGCAAGCCTTTCCGGGGTAGTTCAATCGTAAGAACAGCCATCCGGGAGTAGGAAGATCTGGTTTGGAATCTCACCACCGGCAGAAAAGGGTTCGTTCGCTACATAGCCGCGTGCTGATTCGCCGCCTACGTCAATTAGTCGCATTCAAGGTCGGCACCTACCTCAATTGTTCTCGTTCAAGGTCGCCGCCTACCTCAATTAGTCGCATTCAAGGTTGCCGCCTACCTCAATTAGTCGCATTCAAGGTAGCTGCCTACCTCAATTAGTCGCATTCAAGGCCACCGCCTACCTCAATTAGTCGCATTCAAGGTAACAACCTACGTCAATTCGTCGCACAGAGATTCGTCATTTATGGCAGTTCGTCTCATGCAGAATGATCGTTTGCGTCAATGAGTCGCGTACAGATTCCTCCCCAATGGCAGTTCGTCTCATGCAGAATGATCGTTTGCGTCAATGAGTCGCGTACAGATTCCTCCCCAATGGCAGTTCGTCTCATGCAGAATGATCGTTTGCGTCAATGAGTCGCGTACAGATTCCTCCCCAATGGCAGTTCGTCTCATGCAGAATGATCGTTTACGTCAATTAGTCGCATTCAAGGTCGGCACCTACCTCAATTGTTCTCGTTCAAGGTCACCGCCTACCTCAATTAGTCACATTCAAGGTTGTCGCCTACCTCAATTAGTCGCATTCAAGGTAGCTGCCTACCTCAATTAGTCGCATTCAAGGCCACCGCCTACCTCAATTAGTCGCATTCAAGGTAACAACCTACGTCAATTCGTCGTACAGAGATTCGTCATTTATGGCAGTTCGTCTCATGCAGAATGATCGTTTGCGTCAATGAGTCGAGTACAGATTCTTCCCCAATGGCAGTTCGTCTCATGCAGAATGATCGTTTACGTCAATGAGTCGCGTACAAATTCGTCGCCTATGCCAATTAGTTTCGTACAAATTCATCACAGGCTTCAATCCGTCGAGTGAAAAACATTCATCGCCAACATCAGTTAGTGACGCTACCAACTCTCAATTACATACAGACTTGATAGTGAAAAATATGTGAGATGTTTGTGCTTCGTTTCTCTGTCTACAGTAAGGATATCTTCGGATTGAATAAACCATTTCTGTGGCTTATAGAGGAAAACATGGGCACTTTATTTTCGGTATGTCTCCATAAACATTTCCACTTTTAAAATTAGGACTGTCTGCTTATTTGTTTGGGAGTTTAACGACAGCAGTGAACAACTCTATGGGATATAAGCATTCGCTAATTTCGAGCTACTGGTTCCACGGAAAGGATAGAGCCAGTGCCGTAAAACAAACACACCATCCAAGCCTCACTCGGGATTCGAACCCAGACCCATTTCGCACGAATGGTTAGAAGTCAGCGCCTCGTACCACTTGGTCACAGAGGAGGATAAAACTCGAATGCAAGAAATGCTTTCTATGTTGTAGAAAGCATGTCGTACGAGAAATGGGACTTTTGCACTCTGACTCGTCAGTCTGCCTATTTGCTTTCCTCCGCACGGCACAGAAAGAAATTCTTCAACCTGAATTCTGGGGCCGAAGAAGTCTTTCCTAAAGAGAAAGAGGTAGACATAGGAATTAGTCAGTGAAGGATAAACGAAGAAGCACACATGTTTTAAAACTTGTATTTATGCTTCTACTCATCCGACAGAGAAATATTTTCTTTTATGGCACATGGGGATCAGATATGACGATAGATCTTCAAGATTTTGACGAATGCCCAACCTGCTAGAACCCTGGGCGTGAAACAACTTAATCAACAGATTAATTCGAGTAAACGTGAAACGCACGATGTCGAAGTGCTTATTCATATACTGGGTAACTCGAGAGATAATTTACCGATGCGTCTCCCCCTTCAGCCTGAATAACAGAATGTGCACCACATTACAATGAGAGATGTCCTAATGGGTTTGGTATTGGTCTCTGCAGCTAGCTTTGAAGAATGTTATAATTATTACAATGGATTTAACTCGGAAACCTAAAGAGAGGAGGGCGTAACATTAGTGCAGCTAAACATAAGAATCCTAACTTATTTCAAGGTATTACTCCGTTGAAATAAGTCTGCGGTGTAAACGACAATCATTTAATCTAAGTTTAATTATCAGATCATTTTCGACGATGGAGTAGAATATAATAAAAATTTCAAATGTAGTCTTGAAGTATTCAACATACAATCTGAAAGAACATATGCAGATACAGTGGAACCTCCATTAACGGACACCTCCGAACAACTGCAAGTTTCGGTTAGTGCACAACAGCTGCAGCGGAGACGCCAGCCACTCGGAACTGGGTGGGCTATTGGTGGGGGAGGGGGGGGGAAGCGTGATAGGAGAGGGGTACAAATTTTAAAGTGTTTGGCGGAAATTTTAGCAAAAACTTTAGTTCATGAGCATTTTACCCAATGCTGATAATGTTATCCCTGGTGAAAAACGTTTTCAAGTGAATACTGTGAGTAGTATTTATTCAATGTATATAGTATGGGAGACCATGTATACGAACCTTTACCGCAAGTTACTATTTCTTCGGAATTTTAGCCTACTTGATCGTGTTTTTTACACTTTTTTGTGTGTTTTGGCTTTCATATGGTTGTTGATGAATTTTAGTTTGTAACCTGAGAAGGAATCTCTCTCTCTCATTCTCTCTCTCTCTCTCTCTCTCTCTCTCTCTCTCTCTCTCTCCCTTACTCTCCCTCTCTCTCCCTCTTTCTATCTCTCCCACTCTCCATCTCGCTCCCTCTCCCTCCCTCTCCCTCTCTCTCCCTCTTTCTATCTCTGCCACTCTCTCCATCTCTTCCTCGCTCCCTCTCTCCCTCCCTCTCCCTCTCTCTCCATCTCCCTCACTCTTTCTCCCCCCTCTCCCTCCCTCTATCTCTCTCTCACACACTCTCTTACTCTCTTTCTCCCCCACCCTTTCTCTCTGTCTCCCTCACTCTCCCTCTTCTATCTCTCCCACTCTCTCCATCTCGCTCCCTCTCCCTCACTCTCCCTCCCTCTCCCTCTTTCTATCTCTCCCACTCTCTCCATCTCTCTCCCTCACTCTCCCTCTCTCTCTCTCTCCCTCTTTCTATCTCTCCCACTCTCACCATCTCTTCCTCTCTCCCTCCCTCTATCTCTCTCTCACACACACTCTCTCACTGTCTTTCTCCCCCCTCTCTCTCTCTCTCTCTCTCTCTCTCTCTCTCTCTCTCTCTCTATCTCTCTCTTTCTCTATCTCTCATCTTTTTAAACTATAAGCACAAACCAGTGTGTTTCTACTGCTCTCTTAGAAATTTGCTCATAGGATCCTATCCATTTTTTAGAAGTGCAAACACTAAATTTAGCAAAACATTAATTTTATATAATAAAATTTCAGTGAATTTGTTAAATTCATGCAAGTGTATAGCCAAGTGTTATAAAATCTTAGATGGTTGCACCAGCCATATGTTCTGACAGCTTAAATTTGCGGGGGGTGCTGGTGCTAAAAGGTGGGCTCAAAGAAAGTTGGGTGGGCTGAAGCCCTCCCCAGTTCTCCCGTAGTGTCGCGCCGAAACAGCTGCTGTAGGATTAACATTAATGATAACCTGCGAGCAAGGAAACCTCTTAATATCGGACAACGGACACTCCAATCAGTACCGAAAAAGATCTAATGAACATCTTGTCTTTTAGAATTTTACGTAGTTCCTTCGCTACTTCGGGGATAGGGTAAGATAGGGACAAAGAAAGGTTGCTAAAGGAACCGCGCTTCAGGCAGGATGGGTTGAATTACGGTGGATACAATGGCGTGCTTAAGTGAAGACAAAAGAGTTGAAGTTTAGTTGTACGTGAGGCGAGCTTCAGCTAGCTCCGGGCGGTCGCGAGAGTGATTGCTTGTTCCAGGTATTTTGCCTTCAAATAAGATTCTTCTGTTGACGGTGGTATTTCTGCGTTCGGTCTGAGCGTGTTCTGTTCCAGTTTTCCGGCCGTAGCTAGCTAACTGTGCAGTTTCCGCTTCACTGTCTAACAATTTACTTTTTTTTATTTCCTATAGCATATCCTAACAATAACCTAGCTTGCTGTTTTCAAGGGTGTTCAAAACCATGCATCAGGAAGTGTTTTCCTAAAATCACTTACATCATAATTTCCATCAACATCATAATTTCTTTATTTAATTATTATATTAAGTTTTATTCAGCATTTGGAGAAAGCAATGTAACCGTTTTCTTTGTGCATAAGCGGCATACATTTATTCCGTTTTTGCACAAACGCATCGGACTAGACCTATATAAGTCCTATAGGACTAACCTATATAAGTCTTACAGACCTTTATAAGTCCTATAAATCATATACTAGACTTATAATATCAACCTGTTAACTTAGGCCTAACCTCCCAGAAACGGCCACCTCATAACAACGGTCACCTTTATTCGGTCTGCGCAGTGACCGTTTTTCGGAGGTTTCGCTGTATCAAAAGAAATAAAGAAAAAACATCTACAGAACATCATTCTAAATCTCATAATAACACAAAAAAGGCATTGCCATATGAACAAAAAAAATCAGAAAACTAAGAAAGGATAAACACCTGTCACTTACCGAGTAGATCAGCAAAATGGGGATTCGGCGAACCAGAAAATGCAATCTTCTCTTCGAATTTCATTGGACATGCAGGAACTACAACCTGTACAAGTAGAAAGAGAATATATTGGATCATTCGGGAAGTACGAGAAGAATTTATTTGAAATACATTTCGAAAACCTGACGTGGCAACAAAGACAATATTTGGAAGTTGCATAGTATACGCACCTAGGACTCAGTTCGTCCTTACAAATCGACTAGTGAAATTTGCAATAATCATGAAGCAGCTGAGACGATCAGTGGCAGTAACAAGGAAGCACGTTTTTTTTTTTTTTTTTTTTTTGTGCCTTATTATACACTGCTGGCCACCCAAAATTCAACACCAAGATGGACACGAGATAGCAAAGCCAGATTTACTGGACACATATTAACAGATACAAAGATGAAACGATTGAGCTTACAGCCCCGTGCGACTTGCGGAACACGCAGACATCAATAGTTCGTGTGGCCCCCATGGCTGGCAATAACGGCCGCTACACGCCGCGGCATCGAACGAAAGAAGCTTTAGATGTGGGCTTGGCGTATGTCGGTCCAGGCTGCTTCCACACGTTGCCACAGTTCATCAGGCGTAGCCGCGGTTGGTGCATGCCGGGCCACTCGGTTGCCGATCAGCGACCAGACGTGTTCGATGGGCGACATATCGGATGAACAGGTGGGCCACGGCAGCAGTGACACCTGGTGGGCCGTGAAGATGTTTTGCATGATGCGTTGTCCTGTTGAAACGTGGCCGCTGGAAGGTCCTGCAGGTAAGGGATAGCTACAGGCTCCAAAGCGTCGGAGATGTAGCGGTGGCTGTTGGGTGTACCGGCGATGTGTACCAGAAGGGTGCGGGTGTCATATCTAATTGCGCCCCATACCATAACGCTAGGCGACGGACCGGTATGGCGATGCATAATGCAGGCGTCATACAGTCTCTCGCCGCGGTGCCTCCACACGCGGATCCGACCATCGTGGTACTGCCGGCAGAAACGGGATTCGTCGGAGAAAACAATGTCGGGCCATTCCGTAGTCCAGGTGCTGCGTTCAACGGCCCACTTCTGCCGCACTCACCGGTGGTGTAACGTCAATGGTAATCGGAGCAATGGGCGCTGTGCGACAAGTCCTCGCTCCTGCAGACGACGTCGAACGGTATGTGCTGACACAGGTTGTTACCCAACGCACCCTAATTCCTGCGCTAACGTTCGTGACGTGGCGGTGCGAGCTGTCAAGTGGTGTGACGGCTCGCACCGCCACATTACGAACAGTCGATTCAGTGGTGTGCCGCGACTGCGGCAATCGCTCCCGTCGGTCCGTCCGTCCCTCCTGCACCCACCGGATCCATACTCACCCCACTGTAGCTGGATGTCGTCCCACACGGGCGCCGATGTCTCGGTACGATAAACCGCTGTCGCGATAAGCCACTTTTCGTACTCTGTCGAACTCCGAAATGTGCTGTAATGACTGCCGTATTCTGCGACGAGGCATCAGGAAACTTCCCTCGCACAGGTCCGGCAGCGCAACACACTTCTTATAGTGCTTTTCGGTGGCGTGTCGGGCGCACATGATTTGCATATGCCCTGCAATGCCAATCGTTTGCACGTTTTCTCGCGGGCGACGCATGCTGCGAATTTCAGGTCAATCGGATGCTTCCTTCTTGGTGTTGCATTTTGGGTGACCAGCAGTGTAGTATTTAGAGTGCGTGACACATGGTCTTCTGTGGATAGTCAAAATACCCTCAAGGAAACGGAGGTTCGCAATGGATGAAAGCACATAAAGAAACGTGGACATCACTTAAAGACGCTGCAAGACGCGGTCGAAATATTTCGACTTCTAGACAAGGGGCCATGTGGTGCATCCAAGAAGCCTCACGGCAGACGTGTTAAGTTTACACAGAAGTGGGTATTTCTCACACAACGGTTTACACCATGTTAAAGGAAGATTCAGGCCTCAGAAGCTAACTACGAGGGTAATATCAAAAGTTTTGCACACTGTGGGTTATCTCTTAAAAAACGAATTTAATTCACAACATACCTTTACACAAGCCTTCGAATTATTCTCCATGTTTCTTTATCACCGCGGCCCAACGTTTGCACAAGTCTTGTATTCCAATCAGAACGCCTCCATTATTAAGGCCTTGGATTGCTCGGGTCATCTCATTAGAAACATCCTGAATCGCACTAAATTGTTTCCCGCGGAGTGGCTCCTTCAGTTTTGGGAAGAAGTCATAGTCTGGTTGGCTCGTGTCAGGACTGGGAAAGCCATTCCCATCCACACTTTTCCAGAATGTCTCTTACTGTTCGGGCAACATGTGGCCTTGCGTTTTCGTGCAAAATGATGACACCAGCTTCGAGCATATCGGGCCTCCTTTGGCGAATCTTTGGGCGCAAAGCATTTTACAGAAACCTTCTGTAGTATTCCGCTGGTGTCCCCTCGGGCGCTCTGTCTGTTGCTATCACTCCAACTTTGTCATAAGCCGAAGTCATCATCAGCTCAACCTTCGATTTTTGGCTGCAGAATTTTTTCTGGCCAGGCGATTCTGGATGTTCCCACTGAGCCGACTGAGATTTCAGTTGTAGTTCAAAATCTCGCATCCAGGTTTCGTCTATAGCAGCAATTCTTTCCAAAACCTTCTCGCCTTCTGTCTCGTACCGGTAAAGCAATTCTTAGGCGATCCTTTTACGAACTGCTTGATGCTCTTTACTGAGATTATGCGGAACTCATTTGGCAGCCACTTTTCTCTTCTGCAATTTGTCAGTTGGGATTCTGAAAACCAAAGCAGTAGACATGTTTGTTTCATATGCAATCTCTTCACATGTTTTCCGTCGATCTTCTTCCAAAATGTGGTTGACGAAAACCACCGAAATGTCGCCCGTTGCATCTGATGGCCGGCAGCTTCTTGGGTCGTCGTCGATGCTTTCCCGACCTTCGCGTAAACGAGAAGCCCACCGTGACAATGTTCTACGACCATAGGCGCCGACTTGAAACATTATTGGCGGTTCCAGAAATTTGTAATCGAATTACCCATGCATTTTTCAAAGTATTTAAGCCTAATTTAAATTTCATTCAGTCAGATTGTCTGGCACAATAAGACGCCTGAAATGCTAAACTGAAGGAAATCATAGTTATTTACAGAATTTTTTTTTATCTCTAAATAAATATTTATTTTATTTATTTTGCTTTTGTAGACGCGACATTATTATGTACAATACACAGATACTGTGTGAATTTCCAACTCAATTGTTTTATAAAAGTAATAAAAACATGCAAAATTTATTTTAAGGTTTTTTGAACTAATTTTAAAAATGCCAACGATTTTTTTTTCTTAAAATGATTTCTGACTTAAAATAGGAGGTTAGAAGGGAGAGGACATGGCATCAGCCGCACGTCCTGTGTCTTCATTGGGATCTACTTCGTATAAGTTGTGTATGCCCAGTGTGCCCAACTTGGGATGCTTCTGTACTTTTCTATGGGGAAATCGTTGACTTTGAAGAGCTGCATGTACAGTCAGGAAAACCGAAATATACATGCACATAACTAAAAATTTGTAAAAAGTTACAGAGATAGTGTTTAGTATTTTCTAAAACAATTAAACAAAATTATGCTTCGTCGAGCGGAAATGCATATTGCGTATTCACCAATCACGGCCTTGCTAAAGCTGTGGGAGCCTTGTTGACCTTCAGGGTCTGCTGCAGAGAGTATGAGACGACCGCTATCCACCTGTGCTCTAGCACAGGTCTTCAGGAAGTGACGTCACGTCACTGAACCCTCCCCACCCGGAGGGCGTAAGAAACCAGATGATCAGATTTGGCTTTACCAGCGGCTGCTGCTTCCATTTCCTCTCTCTCTTCTAACCTCCTTGGTCCCCGACTGCCCGAAGATAGGGTGGGTCAACTGACTGCACAACATACTTCCGTCTTTATCACTATCACCTCGAATAGGTTCTCGTCTCCAAATGTAGAGCTAGACTTTTGTATTTTGTGGGAACCCAGACAAACCGAAGAATTTTCTTTTATAAAGGAGGCAGTTTTAAATGCTCTTAAACAACGGTACTTGAGGTATTGTCTGTCGCGTCAAATTTGATGAGCACGAACAAACACTAATTCTTCTTTGAGGCACAATAAACAGTCTTAGGGGTAAATATCTATACACACTTTCCATATATAGTAAACGAGGAAAGAATAATATAAACCTTGAAGAACTGATAAGGAAAAGCAAAGTTTATGCAGATATGCGTACGTGTATTTTTCCCACGAAATACGCGCAAAAATATTAGGGGTTCGAGGAACCCACAACAAAATAATTGGGGGTTCAAAAAGTGTCTTGAACCCACGAAGTCAGCGCCTATGTTCAGGATCCACAACATTAACCCCACAAACTTCACACAAAGCTTTATGAATTTTGGTAGGGGATTTTCCTCGCCAAGTTTCAGTTTTAATGTGGAACCGCTGGTAGCTACGCGAGATCTCACCTGACTCACTTTCTTCCTCTATTTCTAGGCAGAATGTTTTGGAGCAGGAACCGTAGGCACAACTTTGTATACTGAAGTCTGACTTACAACTAGCGCAACGATTGGTGCGATTGCATCATCCTACGGGCAGCGCCTGCGCAGTGTGCAAAACCTTTGAAATGACCTACCTAGCGACGTACGTATCGCACATTATAGCCATGGAATAGAAGAAACTCCACTACGAAATTGCACGCAGTAACCTTGCAGGATGCTCACAAGGTTTTTCTGTTCAGATGAAAATTGGGTGGAATTGTATGCTCCCAGGAAATAATATCAGTCACGGTCCAGGATTGGTACTTCAATGGCGTATTTACCCCGTGCAGAGTTGCATGAGCGGATGTGAGTGACGTGGCTTTTGGAAGACGCATGATGAGAACATCACCATATCATAGGAGCAGAATAAGTTATTTTCAGAGGAACATATCCTGGCATGGGAACACGTCAATGCACGGGCGTACAAGGTCCGGATTATTCGGCTGTTCATTGAACAGGACGGCTGGAGGGAGCTGCCCTATCCACCGTATTCAGCGGAATGAACCCCTGTGATTTCAAGTGTTTTGTCCATTTGAAAAGGGGGGCGTCTGGCACTAGCTACAACAACAAACAGGATTTTGATTACCGAATCGCAGACATTTCCACAGACTTAATGACACTGGTACTGTAAATGTTGTTCATAAATTGCTCACGGTTTGGAAACGTACGTTTGATAAGTCACTGGTTCCGGAAAAGGTAGAAAGCCAGCGACATCGAATAAATAGATCACTCATGCCCATTCGGTACTCGATCCCGTGGCCATTTCCAAAGAATGAACAGGAGCCAGCTCTTCAGAGCACTCTACCAGAGGGACGGCTCGTCGCTTTCGTAAAATAGTATTAATTATTCATTTGTCTCACATGATTTCAGGACAGCTCACATAATAATGATAACAACACTTCTGACGGCTGTGATTCTGGGCTATGATTCTGGAATATTTTCGAATAATAATAATAATTAAAGAAATCAAAAATAGTTTATTATTATCATTATTAGTATTAGCATTGCTGTACATCTTGGATGGCCTCAAGTTATACAACAATTAAAAAATACACAGTCGAGTCACATTATTGTGACCACCTCCTACTTTTGACGTCAACAGCGCGTAGCCAATGAAAGAAGGCGCTTGTCATGTGCTACCTTGGAGCGTATATAAGGTGTGCTGTAGTCAATTTGAAAACATATCATTCGTTGATGTCATGGATAAAACGAGCGATTTACGCAAAAAGGGATGATTATCGGCTTTCGGGCGAAGGGTGGCAGTATTTCTGAAACAGCGCAGTTTGCGAACTGTTCGCGTGCTGCTATGGTTCAAGTGTATCGTGATTGGAGAAATGGCACCATTGCGAATAAGCGATGTGGAAACTGCGGAGCACCACGTGCCATTGATGCGAGAGGTAAATGTCGGCTTCAAAGGTGCGTGAGGGCCGATCCGCACGCTACAGTGAAGCAACTCACTGGCCGAATGAACCAGGGGGCTACCGGAAGTGTGTCTAAAACGACAGTTCAGCGAACCCTGCTTCATATGGGGCTCCGATGCAGACGGATGGTCACTGCACCTATGCTAACGAAGGTGCATCGGCAGAAAAGACTTACATTTTCACGGCAGTATCGGAATTGGACCTCCGCTGATTGGCCAAGGATTGCCTTCTCCGACGAGTCACGTTTTCTGTTTCATCGAACAGATGGACGTTGGCGTATAAGGCGAGAAACACCGGAGAACAAACTCTCTTCAAGCATTGCCGGAAGACCACAAGCTGTTGGGGGAAGCGTTATGATCTAGGGATTGTGTTCGTGGCATTCTCTGGGTCCACTCATATCTGTGGAAGGCACTATAGACCGAATTCGTTATGAATCCATCCTAGCAGACCACGTACACCCATACATGCTGATTGTATTCCATGAGGCGGATGGGATCTTGCAGCACGACAATGCGACGTGTCACACAGTTAGAAATGTCCAAGAGTGGTTGAAAGAGCACGATGAAGACTTCAAAGTACTTCCCTGGCCTCCTAATTCCCCAGACTTAAACCCAATTCAGCATCTGTGGAACCACCTCGATCGTGTTGTTCGCTCTATGGATCCTCCATCACGCACTCTCCAGCAGCTGTCAGATGCACTGCAGTCAACATGACTCCTCATACCTGTGAACAACTTGCAGCACCTTACTGAGTCACTCCCAACCCGTCTAGCTGCTGACCGCGTTGCACACTGCGGTTACTCTAGATATTAGATGGTGGTCACAATAATGTGACTCGACCGTGTATAACTGAATAAGCTTTTACAGGTTATTGCCACATTCAGCAAATCAATTGATATGGACTTTGGCTTGGATAAAAGTAAGGTGGTTCTTATGGAAAGAGAAGTTCTGGTTAAATCTGAAGGTTTCTCTATAGAGAACAATACAACAATTGAAGATTTGGATGCAGAAAGTGGATGCAAATATCTGGAATTTTTACATGCACGTGACGTCAAACACAGAAAATTATGATTAATTTAAAATAAAAATTCCATTATCGACTTAAAATGATTCTGAAAATATACCTGAACACAGATAAAAAGGCCAAAACAATTAATACCTTTGTGGTCAATGTTCTGACATATTTTTTTGGTATCATCAGATGGGCGAAAACAAATCTTGAGGAAATTAACGGAACTGTGAGTATGACCAAACACTTAATGAGACATCTGAAGGCAGCCATACAGCGCATCACGATATCACAACAGGAACGAGAATTAGCCATTCTTGATACAAAACGCATTCATTATAAGTAAATTTGTTCACTGCAGAAATATTTTCACAATAAATGCAATGAAAATAATATGTTTGATGTCATATGTGCTGCAGACGGAGAAAAGCACTCCATTAATGTTAAGTAAATCAGATGCTGAAATAGAGGAGCCATCTATGGAAGACTAGATTCGAAAATGGAAGCAAAAGGAACTTCATGGGGGGGGGCTCATTCAAACAATTCAGACGGTCAGAAGTTAACAGGAAAGCCTCAAACCAGTGGCTGAAGCGAGGAAAATTATATAGAGAGATTATCGTGTTTGTGATTGCTGTTCAAGACAAAATTATTGCAACCAAAATTTGTAGAAAATACATTTTGAAGGAGCACCTGTAAAATGAAAAATGCAGAAGACGTGGTATATGCAGTGAGACCATTGAACACATCTGCAAGGGATGCACCACGCTAACCAATGTTGATTGCATGCTGCGACAGCATAATTTTTCTAAAATACTTTAACTATTAGCTCAGGATACAAAACGATCAGTGTCAGAAGTGCCATACTATAAGTACGAGTATCATTAACCCACTGAGGTTCAAGATAATACACTAAAAATTATATTGGGACAGGGAGATCAAAACAGACGTAACCATCTCTTCCAGTCGTCCAGATATAGTTCTATAAGGCACAAAGCAGAAGAAAGCAGAAGGATCACAACAGACGTAACCATCTCTGCCAGTCGTCTAGATAAGTGTGCTATATGACACAAAGAAGAAGGATCAAAACAGACGTAACCACCTCTGCCAGTCGTCCAGATATAGTGCTATATGACACAAAGCAGATGGAAGCAGAAAGATCACAACAGACGTAACCATCTCTGCCAGTCGCCTAGATATAGTGCTATATGGCACAATGCAGAAGGAAGAAGAAGGATCACAACAGACATAACTATCTCTGTCAGTCGTCCAGATATAGTGCTATATGACACAAAGAAGAAGAATCGAAACAGACGTAAACATCTCTGCCAGTCGTCCAGATATAGTGCTATATGACACAAAGAAGAAGGATCAAAACAGACGTAACCGCCTCTGCCAGTCGTCCAGATATAGTGCTATATGACACAAAGCAGATGGAAGCAGAAAGATCACAACAGACGTAACCATCTCTGCCAGTCGCCTAGATATAGTGCTATGTGGCACAATACAGAAGGAAGAAGAAGGATCACAACAGACATAACTATCTCTGTCAGTCGTCCAGATATAGTGCTATATGACACAAAGAAGAAGGATCGAAACATACGTAAACATCTCTGTCAGTCGTCCAGATATATTGCTATATGACACAAAGAAGAAGGATCAAAACAGACGTAACCGCCTCTGCCAGTCGTCCCGATATAGTGCTATATGACACAAAGCAGATGGAAGCAGAAAGATCACAACAGACGTAACCATCTCTGCCAGTCGCCTAGATATAGTGCTATGTGGCACAATACAGAAGGAAGAAGAAGGATCACAACAGACATAACTATCTCTGTCAGTCGTCCAGATATAGTGCTATATGACACAAAAAAGAAAGATCGAAACAGACGTAAACATCTCTGCCAGTCGTCCAGATATAGTGCTATATGACACAAAGAAGAAGGATCAAAATAGACGTAAACATATCTGCCAGTCGTCCAGATATAGTGCTATATGACACAAAGAAGATGTAACGTACCAGGAGATGTGACGTACCTGCCAGAAGGACGCACACGACATAAAGGCAGATAGGAATCAGAATAAAATGTCCGCGTAGCTCAATTGGTAGAGTGACTTATTCCGGAATAAGGGGACCCGGGTTCGAATCCCGGCGCGGATAAAAATGACGGAGAAATTCACTTCGTTATAAAGAAGGATCAAAACAGACGTAAACATCTCTGCCAGTCGTCCAGATATAGTGCTATATGACACAACGCAGAAGGATCAAAACAGCGATACAAAGCAGAAGGAAGCAGAAGGATCAAAACAGACGTAGCCATCTCTGTCAGCAGCCATTGCCCTTCGGTGGCGAAGTGGTCTAATCGATGGCTTCTGACCACTCGTCCGAGAAGGGTACGGGTTCGAATCCCGGTGAGGCATGGATATTGTGTTTGTCTTACAGCACTGGTACTCTCACTTCCCTGAAACCATGTGGAACTTGCTGCAGAGGTTAAACAGATGTGGAAACTGAAAACAGTTCGTATACGTCCATTAATTAATGTATCTCTGTAACTGGTATAATTCCTCAGACTTAAAACTGAACTTCCCCAAAATCCAAGAGGCAGTGATTTTTGATACGTGCCACATCCTACGACGATTTTTAAACCGTGAATGATTATATCATTATTTGTCTTCATTTCCGTACTGACAAGTGGACTAACCAAAAGATGCTATTTCTATAGATGAGAAAAAGGAAATAAAAAACATTTATTAATATTATTATTTCTCTAGTCGTCCACTTTCTCAGCCTGGACCAGTGAGTAAAAGGCGGTATTCATCTCAAGCCTGGAAATTCAGGAATCTTCTAGTGTATGACTGATTTGCAGAATGCCTTTTTCGATTGGGTGAAGCAGTCTCTGTGGCAGTCTACATATTTTCTCGAGATTTTTCAGAAAGTTATTTAGTACGTCTACGTTTGCTGAAATGACAACTGGTACGATCTGTGTTATGTTTTGTTTCCAGATCCTTTGGATTTCCATTCGCAGGTTCTCATATTTCGTGATTTTCTCAGGTACTGTTCTTTAGATGTTTTCTGTAAGTATAACCGCTACGTCTCTCTCATTTGTGTCTTCTTCAGTTTTTGTCTAAAATTACAATGTTAGGTCGATTGTGGTCAATGGTCTTGTCCGTGATGATAAGTTAGTTTCCATATATGATATAATTCTGATTTTCGAGAATACGTTCTGGTTGATACTTCAAATAAGGTGGAGTATAGACTTGGATAAGGCGATATTTAACGCCAAGCTCTTGATCTTAGCCATCCGGTCGTGTCTGTTAAGGTACTGTTTTGAAGCAAAAAGAGAGCAGCGGGCTAAACTGTGTTCTATGGTTTCATTGACATTTCCACACATTCTATAGGTGTCATCATTTACAACTTTCATTATGTGTTTCATGTAGTTCTGTGTTGCGATGACGCACGGTCTTGAATCCCATTGAAGAATCCCTCTGTATCTGGATAAAGCGGACCTTTTTTTAACCATTGTAGAGAGGAATTTTTGTCAATGTTTTCCAGATCTGTTTTTAACCATTGTAGAGAGGAATTTTTGTAGTTCTTGCAGATTGACTGCATATTCACCGAACTGAATTTTGCTTTTCCAAATTTTTAGTGGATCTGAATTGTTTTCATTCAGGTAGTTGTTTGCACTTTAAAAAGAACGCATAATTTCGGTTTTCGTTTTTTGTCCATTTAATGCGCTTGTGATTTTCTATTCTCCCAGTGGCGGTCCCATCTTTGAGGGACAGCGAACTGGAAGCGCATGTGACTATGGAATCTCCTAAGAGAGGGGCAGTTTCCTGCCATTTGCATAATTTTCTTGCTCCTTATCTAGGCCGTTGTTTTTATCGCGGGCAACCTTACCGGTAGATATATACACTCATCGTCAAAAAAATAATTGCACCCACGCAGAACGACGTATCGGATTGCATTGCTATTCGGAAGGAAGGTAAAGGTTACCAGGAACTACAAATAATTAAACATTGAGACTGATATGTCTCTCAGTATGGCGTCAGGCAGCCATGTTTGCTCACACAGAATGCCAGATATCTCGGCACGGAGTTGTACATTTTCTAATGGTGTCCTGCGATAAGCCATCCTATGCAGCTTGAATCTTCTCATGTAGTTCCTGCAGATTGTGCGATAGAGGTGGAGTGTGGATAGCGCGTCCAATAACATCCCACACATTTTCAATCGGCAATAGATCTAGCGATGCGGTTGGCCACGGCTGAGTGTCAGTGCCTTGAAGGCAAGCTCTCGAGATAGCAACAGTATGTACACGAGCGTTGTCCTGTTGGAAAATCGCACCGGCGTGAGCGTTCAGAAAAGGTAGGACCACGGGTTGCAGAACTTCATTAACGTAACTGTGACGTATATTCTAAATTAACTTTCCTTTTTAGTTTCTTTCCCTGTGTAAATCTTGAGTTTATTCTGTTATACTTCACTCTTAACGTAATATCTTCTCTCTCAAACGAATACTGTTGGCAACACAACTGAGGTTAAATGAACGTGACGTATGCCTGTTTTGATAAGAACAAGAGATAAAAAAGGACGACTAATATGTTGCTGGCGGAGCATTGAGAGAGAGTGTTGAAAGAGTGCGTTGTATCAAAGCGAGCATTGTAAAGAGAGCGTTGTGTTAAGAGCTGTGTGGTGTGTTTAAATATTGATATCGTTCTGTTATGGACGTTCTACAACCTTGAATAAAGCATCTTTTCCGTAACTTTGACTTCTGTTGTTTACATGTTTCATCTGGCCGTTAAGGTTTCTTTCATTTAGGAACTATTTCTTAGTATGTTGATGTTTTGAATTAACGTAGAAGTAAGACAAGACGTCTACGTCTTATAACGTTGGGCTGTCAAACTGCTTGTAATGAACACCAAAGATAAACTAGCATCGTAGGCAATTGCACCCCACACCATGACACCAGGTCTTCCGGACGTGTGACGCGTGACAACTAACCGTTCATCTTGGCGTTGACCACAGTGCCTCCACACACGGATTCGTTGGTCGTCTCCTCCAAGACAAAAGCTGGACACGTCATTGAAGATCCCCCGCTGCCATTCTGTGTGGCTCCTTGACAGTCTGGAACGACACCATTGCAGTCTTTAGTGAAGATGCAATGGTGTTAAGGGCAGTCGTCCTAACTGTTTGAGTGCGCGTATAGTCCTACGTCGTGCAGCCGTCTGCCAATGGTGCTGGCACTAATCGGACGATGTATGAAGGGCACCACTGCTCGCTGAATATCCGCAATCGTGGCTGTTGGGTCACTCCGCGCATATCGGACAACCCGTCGGTCCTCTCTCTCCGTGGTTCGGTCTCCCGAACCACGGAGAGAGTCTCCCAGACCCTTCCTGTCGCTGCTGAGTGTCTTGTTCTATCCACTGGTGATATCCGCACGACCTGTATGGCGCGCAATACGGCGATAAAGCCATCCCGCTTCCAGAAGCTCGACGATACAACCCCTCTCGGACTTCTCCAACTGCTCAAACTGCTTCCGAACTTTTCTCCGAGGCATTCTTAACTTGAAAAGGATGCCACCAATACAACAGCACGAGTCAGAGTGGCAAGCACGCGCAACGGGACGACCTTATATAGCCGGTCAGGCACAGCGCTACGACTCCACCTTGCTGGCGTCACATGTTCGGCCGAGCGTGATACTTGTATCATTTGCTTGTTTCACGATGTCAAACCTACACACCAAGTTTCATTCCTGTTGGTTGCTTCCTTCTGTGTGCAACTAGTTCTTTGACGATGAGTGTATATTTTTCCCCTTTGATTATTCATTGTTATTCTGTATTACAGATGGTTTATTATACCTTATTTTATCTTCAAATTGCATGAAGTGTTTGTTTAAAGATTGGTGTACAAGTTAGGGAGGGTTCGAGGGCATTGCCCGTGAATTATTATCTATTATTATTATTATTGTTATTGTTATTATTGTTCACAGTAATAAAAGAACTAGTAAGGAATTCAATCGTTTCAGTGCGCAATCGAAAAATAATACTCCCGGCAGCCATTATTCCGGAATTTTCCTGAATAACATGCTTCTGCAAGCTGAATATTCACTAGAATTCCGAATTAGTAAATATTGTAGTCAATTTAAATTTCCCGAGTTGTGTAAGTATTATCATCATGAACTGAAGGACCAGTTCCACGGGGTAGGATTAATGAAAGGAAGACAGAGTCAACAAAACACGAAATGTTCTTCTCCGCCTGAATATTTTATCAGCGTTTATTCACGGTTAGAGCCCCTCTGAATCCGATAACACAAAAAGTAGGTCACGGCTGTTATTGGTCAATAAGTAATAATGGCAGAATGACTAGCAGAGTGGAAAAATTAATGTCACTCAGGAGGTCTACCTACGGAGTTTCCGATGAGAGCCCGTGGCGCTGAATACATTTCTCGATGACGTGTATTAGAATCGATATTTAGGCGTAACTATCCTCTAATCTTCTTCCGAAAAGCCAGATACATTCTACGAACTTCTTTCGCCCTTCTGCGCAAACGTGAAATATAAGGGCAGAAAATCAACACTTTGGAAGCCGTAAATCATCACGTCTTAGGGTTCTGTCTATTCCCAGCTTTTGTTTTTCTGAACCTATTGCTGTAACTCTAGTTCAAAATTTTAGGAATCTTGGTTTCTAATGTGATGTTGTACCTATCGTGACATGCACACACACACACACAAAACTAATATCGCGGAGTAAAAACTATACATTACAGTCTCACTCTCTAAAATCGAAACATTTCCCACACGCGTGATGTTACATGACGACCATCCAAGAGCTATCCCAACTAATGTAATTATGGGAAGAGCTATTCTATTACTCGATGCCTGTTACTTTTAAGATAGCACTTTTGAAGCGACATAGGCTCTGTCACGGTTTAAAACAGTTTTCAAAAGAACTTTTCTGAACGGCTGAAAATTACTGCTTTGAATACTTCATGCTCATCTGGAAACAAGCCCAGTCAGTAGAATTTGCTCAGGCAGCTGTTTTTGTTCCTTGAGTAAACACCACTTCCCTCCTCACAGGTTCAAAATTAAAATAAAAACTAATCAGAGAGAACCAATTATAAGAATAAAAGAAATGCCACATAGAAATAACGGTGAACACCCGTTTCCCGTAATCCGTTTCCCCTAATTCACGTTCGCCCTAAACACGTTTACCCCAATTGCGTTTCCCCGAAATCGCTTTTATCCGAATTCCCATTTCCCCTAATTTCGTTTGCCCTAATCTCGTTTCCCCTAAACCTCGTTTCCCCTATATCTCGTTTCCCCTAATTCGCGTTTGCCCTAAACACTTTTACCCCAATCGCGTTTTCCCAAAATCGCTTTTACCCGAATTCCCATTTCCCCTAATTTCGTTTGCCCTAATCTCGTGTCCCCTAAATCTCATTTCCCCTAATTAACGTTTGCCCTAAACACATTTACCCCTATAACGAAGTAAATTTCTCCGTCATTTCTGTCCACGCCAGGATTCGAACCCGGTCCCCTCATTCCGGAATAAGTCACTCTACCAATTGAGCTACGCGGACGTTTTATTCTGATTCCTATCTGCCTTTATGTCGTGTGTGTCCTTCTGGCAGGTACGTCACATCTCCTGGTACGTTACATCATCTCCCCCTTATGTTTTTTTTTTTTTATTTTTTTTTGTCGAAGTGCTGGAGAAGGGATTCTCTTATTTTTCCTATCTCGCGGTGTGGAAAGAACATCACACCAATGCGAGATTTTGAACGGTCGGGTCATCCGGATAGTTCGGGCGCCATTATAACGAAATAAATTTCTCCGTCATTTCTGTCCACGCCAGGATTCGAACCCGGGTCCCCTCATTCCGGAATAAGTCACTCTACCAATTAAGCTACGCGGACGTTTTATTCTGATTCCTATCTGCCTTTATGTCGTGTGCGTCCTTTCTGGCAGGTACGTCACATCTCCTGCTACGTTACACCCCAATCTCATTTCTCCGAAATCGCTTTTACCCGAATTTCCATTTCCCCTAATTTCGTTTGCCCTAATCTCGTTTCCCCTAATTTACGTTTGCCCTAAACCCGTTTACCCTAAACCCGTTTACCCCAATCGCGTTTCCCCAAAAACGCTTTTACCCGAATTCCCATTTCCCCTAATTTCGTTTGCCCTAATCTCGTTTCTCCTAAATCTCGTTTTCCATAAACACGTTTACCCCAATCTCATTTCCCCGAAATCGCTTTTACCCGAATTTCCATTTCCCCTAATTTCGTTTGCCCTAAATCTCGTTTCCCCTAATTCAAGTTTACCCTAAACATGTTTGTCCGTATCAAAGTTTCCCCTAATTCAAGTTTACCATAAACATGTTTGTCCGTATCAAAGTTTCCCCTAATTCAAGTTTACCATAAACATGTTTGTCCGTATCAAAGTTCCCCTAATTCAAGTTTACCATAAACATGTTTGTCCGTATCAAAGTTTCCCCTAATTCAAGTTTACCATAAACATGTTTGTCCGTATCAAAGTTCCCCTAATTCAAGTTTACCATAAACATGTTTGTCCGTATCAAAGTTTCCCCTAGAAACGTTTCCTGTATCAGGTTTGCTCTAATTCTCCTTTGCCTTGATTCGCATTTTCCTAAATTTATGTTTTCCCTAATTCATGTTTGTCCTGATTCTCGTTAAGCGAAATAGAACGTTTCTTTTATTGTCAAATTCAGGAAAAAATATATATATTTAATCATCATCATCAACCATTATCAATCCACTGTTGAATGAAGATCTCACCAAGTTTCTTCCACAACGGTGTGTCTTGACCCAGTCTCTTCCACAACGGTGTGTCTTGACCCAGTCTCTTCCACATCAATCCCGCATGCTTACGAATTTCATCCACCCATTTCCCTTGTGGTCTTCTGGGTCTTTTTCTGTCACTTGGAATACAGTCTAGAATTTCGGTTGTCCATCAGTGGTCAGTTCCTCTGGCAACATGTCCATCTAATTGCCTTTTTAGGGATTTCACTCTGATCATGATATCCTCCACTCTTGTCATTTTCTTTACTCATGAGTTTCTCTTCTCACCTCTCCTGGTTACACCAAGCATGCATCTCTCCATGCTTCTTTCAGTTATCTGCAGTCTTTGCATGTCTTTTTAGTTAAGGTCCACGTCTCTGCTCCGTACGTAATCACTGGAATAGTGAATTGATTAAACACTTTTCTTTTTGAGACATAATGGCATATTGCTCTTGAAAATTGTATTGTTTTTTCCAAAAGTTCTCCATCAAACAGGGGCGCGCCAAGGGAATTTGCCGCCCCTTGTATGAGAATATTTTTCAATTTTTATTCATTTTTACATGAAATAAATGCCTTTAGCAACAACATTTTCTCTTTCCCGTAAATTAAAGTTTTCATAAAACACAAGTCTCATATAAAACTAAAAGAAAAAAAAATCTGTAAAACACTAGTTCAATTGACGCTTTGAATAATCCAAGAAGTCAGCTTCCTCTCTGTCAATTTACAGAAGTCCGCTTTACCGGTAAAAAAAGGTTTTGTCATGTACGATTATAGACATATTACAGCTTCTTTCTTGGAGGGGCAATTGTTACATATATATGCTAGCTGTGTCCCCGGCTTCGCTCGCGGTGAAGATATCACTGAAAAACAGGGCAAAGATAACACGTGTAATCCGATTCATCCATAAGAACTGTAGTTGAATTTCACAGCAACAGATGGAGGAAATTGGCCAAAAGATAAAATAGTCGGTAGTTAGTTTTTCACGTAAAAAATTTTTTTAATTAATTTTTACATAAATTTAAGTACATAATTCTTATTTTATTTTTCGAAAATAATTCATAATGCGCATATATAACATTCTTTGTCCCGTTTCCAGTCGTTATCAAATTAAATTGATTGTCTGAACTGCCGGTTCTCGATAAACCGACGTATAACCGTCCGCGCGAAAAACATTCTGAGTGCATATGCTAACACAGGAAAACTGTAAAGGAAGGGGGGTAACGCAAAAAATATAAAATGTAAAGCATTTCTGGTCTGATTCAGAGACTTTCAGGGTTTACGAACTACAACTCTACAAAATTCTGCGGGCTTCTGCTACCGAAGGAAATCTGTCTGTCGGAGGGAGGAGAGTAATGCCGAAAACATAAAAAAATAAAGAATTTCTGTTCCGATCGGGAGATTTTCAGCGTTTACAAATTATCTGATGGCAGCTTGCACGTGCCCTCAGATAATTTTAAATCTGTCGGGGGGTACGCCCCCCCCCCGACAGGTTTCTTGTGTTGTCACATACTCGGAGAGAATTCGTTGAGCTGTACTGTGTAAACGCCGAAAATCTCCCAATTGGGCTGCAAATTCTTTATATTTTATATTTTTGATATTCCCCCCTTCTTCTGGGTTTCCTGCGTTAGCACATGCCCGCAGATAATTTGTCGACTTGTAGTGTGTAAAGGCCGAAAATCTCCCGATTGGGCTACAAAATCTTCACATTTCATTTTTTCGGTACGAAGCGCCCCCCCTCCCCCTCCACCGACAGGTCTCCTGCGTTTGCATGTGCTCTCAGATAATTTGTAGAGTTGTAGTTTGCAAACGTTGAAAATCTCCGGATTTGACCAGAAATGTTTTATATTTTATATTATTGGTATCCCTCCCCCTCTCCGGACATACTTCCTGCGTTTGCAGAGAATATATTGAGCTGTAGTTTTTAAACCCTGAAATTCTTGTGTTGAGTTGTAGATTATAAACATTTTTTTATAAAGAATTGCATTAAATATCGCAGTTAAGAAAATACGACATTACGGAAACTTTATGTGATTCAGTAACTAGCCTCTGGGGACGTGGCCACGAAGCGGTCGAAAACGCAGTTTTTATACGGCCCCTTTAAATTTTTGTGGCTAGTTCTCCTACACCCAATCAGTGATGATGGTAAGTGGGAAAACATTCAAGCGGGACAGACTGACCTCTACTATTAAGGTGGAACTGAATTAGCAAAAGGCATTTCCACGACTCATGTTTAGTCTTGTACGGAGAGGGGGGGGTGTATGGTACGCTAAGAACTCTTAAAAAGTGGGCCTTCTGCGTTCACAATTCTAGCGAATGCATTACAGTACTATTTCTGTCTCTAATAAAAGTTTAGCGCGATGTAGTACTTTATCTGTGAGGGGTGGGAGTGACGGATGCAATGGCTGCGTTACGAACTATCCGAATAACAGTAACTAGACGAAACCCGTCAGAATCGACGGTAAGTTTTTTTTTTTTTTTTAAATAATAAACTCATATGAAACAACAAACGTAAACTCTATTTGATTGACAAATTCATTCAACCACTTCGGTAAAGACAATAAATAGTCCAGGTCCGTGATTTTTTTTATTTTTTTTTTTTTTTTGTGTGTGACTGAAGATTTAACGACCCCCGTGAGCAACTCAATGGGCTATAGGCAGTCGCCCGTCTCCAATTTAAGGCCACTG
This sequence comes from Macrothele yani, assembly GCA_039090855.1. Lineage (NCBI taxonomy): Eukaryota > Metazoa > Arthropoda > Arachnida > Araneae > Macrothelidae > Macrothele > Macrothele yani. The sequence goes on from CM076998.1 coordinate 111,968,024, forward strand.
GTTCCAGGGAAGGGAGAGAACCAGTGGCGTAAGACAAACACAACATCCATGCCTCACCAGGATTCGAACCCGGTGACAAAACCCGTCGGATTCGACAATTATTTTTTTTTTTATTTTTTTTTAAAGAATAAACTCATATGAAAAGTTTATTTACATCTTTACATAATGGGAAACGTCTTACCTACCTACGTGAATGAACTGGATCGAATGAATGTTAAATTTTATGTATACATCACACAGTCCAATGGCACAACGCAATCAGATCTTCGAGTGTTCGCTGTTCCGATAAGAACTTTCAAACAAATTCCTGCTAGCGTTGTTTTGCACAACGGTTCGCTGAGAAGAGAGACTTTGGACTATCTGAGTCCTTCCACGCCACCGCCTTCAACAGCACGTGAGTCAACCGCACGCTTCTCCCATAGACTTTACATAGGAACTTTGCCTTGCCACAACGCCCAAACCGTTGCCCCAATCTCATTTTTCTCTTCGACTGGCACATCTACATGGTAAGACATTTATTTTGATACCTCAACCATATCTTTACGTTCAGCTGTTTTCTCACAACTGGATGGTCCCTTGAAAAGATTCCTGGGGAGCCAATGCTTTGATTCGGCTGACGAAGTCAAATAGGTTGTCCGCAGGTGGCTATACGTCCAGAAAGCGGAATTTTATGAACAAGGTATACTAAAACTGGTACTCGCTGGGATAAATATCTCGAGCGTCTCGGTTCTTATGTTGAAAAATAGCTAAGAAATGTAGTTTCACTGTGTATATGTTTTGTTTTGCCTTTCTATTAAACTGTTGCTAAAAAAAATAGTGTGCGTCACCTCTCGATCCACCCTCGTATTTCATTGAAATATCGTCGAACATTATTTAATCACGTTTTACATGCCTTAAAAGGAAAGTGTTTAATCAATGCATCCTACCAGTGCTTACGTATGGAGCAGAGACATGGACCTTAACTAAAAAAGATATACAAAGCCTGCAGACAGCTCAAAGAGGCATGGAGAAAGGCATGCTTGGTGTAATCAGGAAATATAAGAAGAGGTACTCGTGGATAAGGAAAATGACAAGAGTGGACGACATCATGATCAAAGTGAAATCACTGAAATAGAAATGGGCTGGACATGTTGCCATAGGAACAGACCACCGATGGACAACTGAAATTTTAGACTAGATTCCAAGGGACAAAAAAGACCTAGAAGAAGACCCCATGGGAGATGGATGGATGAAATTCGAAAGCATGTCGGAGTGACATGGAGGAGACAGACTCAAGACAGACAATTGTGGAAGAAACTTGGGAAGACCTTCATCCAACAGTGGATTGATAATGGTTGACAATGATGATGATGATGACATAAACGTAACAATATCTTATTGCAATCTGAGCAAATTACAGAACCTAATGCTAAATATAATAAAAGTCACTACAGAAATGTATTATAGGAGTAGAGAGGAAGCCAATATTCGCTACGACGAGTTGTTATTATAGAGAAGAAGCCAAATTCGGTACGACGAGCTGTTATTATAAAGAAGAAGCCAAAATTCGCTGCGACGGGCTGTTATTATAGAGAAGAAGCCAAAGTCACTACGACGAGCTGTTATTATAGAGAGGAAGCCAAATTCGCTACAACGAGCTGTTATTATAGAGAGGAAGCCAAATTCGCTACGACGAGCTGTTATTATAGAGAGGAAGCCAGAATTCAATACGACGAGCTGTTATTATAGAGAGGAAACCAAATTCGCTACGACGAGCTGTTATTATAGAGGAAGCCAAATTCGCTACGGCGAGCTGTTATTATAGACAGGAAGCCAAAATTCGCTACGGCGAGCTGTTATTATAGACAGGAAGCCAAAATTCGCTACGACGAGCTACCATTATAGAGAGGAAGCCAAAATTCGGTACGACGAGTTGTTATAGAGAAAACAAATCCCCTACGACGAGCTGTTATTACAGAGAGGAAACCAAAATTCAGTACGACGAGCTGTTAATTATAGAGAGAAAGCCAAATTCGTTACGACGAGCTGTTATTATAGAGAGGAAGCCAAAATTCGGTACGACGAGCTGTTATTATAGAGAGGAAACCAAATTCGCTACGACGAGTTGCTATTATAGAGAGGAAGCCAAAATTCGGTACGACGAATTGTTATAGAGAAAAAAAAATCCCCTACGACGAGCTGTTATTACAGAGAGGAAGCCAAAATTCAGTACGACGAGCTGTTATTATAGAGGAAGCCAAATTCGCTACGGCGAGCTGTTATTATAGAGAGGAAGCCAAAATTCGCTACGACGAGCTGTTATTATAGAGAGGAAGCCAAAATTCGCTACGACGAGCTACCATTATAGAGAGGAAGCCAAAATTCGGTACGACGAGTTGTTATAGAGAAAAAAAAATCCCCTACGACGAGCTGTTATTACAGAGAGGAAACCAAAATTCAGTACGACGAGCTGTTAATTATAGAGAGGAAGCCAAATTCGTTACGACGAGCTGTTGTTATAGAGAGGAAGCTAAATTCGCTACGACGAGCTGCTATTATAGAGAGGAAGCCAAAATTCTCTACGACGAGCTGGTATAATAGAGAGGAAGCCAAATTAATAACAGCTCGATGAGGTCTCGCGTGATCGCCCATGAACAGGAAATCTCGGCCAACAGCACCCGAAAAATCCTCACGTAGGAATCCAGGATTTCGTCTTTGTATTAGCTACCTGTGAAAGTTCCACCAGAACAGACATGGAACTGTGTGCGCCCGTTGGACATAATGCCACCCCAGACGAGCACAGCACCAATTTTGTAATGATGTGTTTCTTGGATGCTTTTGGGGAAATAATGTGTTCCAACTTCTCTCCAGACGATAACACGACGGCTGTCACTTTCACGACCGAAACAGGATTCATCGGAGAAGGCCCATTGATTTTCGTCCGTGTCACGATGTTGTCCGCACCACAGTACTATGGCATTTCTTGCTGATGGAATAAGTGGGATGCAAACTGCATATCTTGTTGGGTATACGGGTAGTCCTTGCTCGTTGAGCAGTCTGTATACTGTTTGCCTTGAAACGGCTGGCCAACCAGTCGCAGACAACTCTAAAGAAAATGCTGTCGCTGACATCGACCTGTTACGTCTCTCTGTTAGTGCCACGTACCTATCATCCTGAGCCCTTGTAATTTGTGGGCGACATGCCACAGGTTGACGATTAGCATCTCTGGTGTCCAGGTACCTTCTCCAAAGTCCGGATACAATGGATTGATTCACGCCAGTAGCTGTGGCAACATTACCTTGCATCTGGCAGTATTCCAACATTCCAATAATTCGACCACGTGTAGACGTATCTATTTGCAAATCTTTCTGACACACGTTATTTTAATAAAAAATAATTTGTATTACTAGAAAGGCGCGATGACGACAAGAAGTGTCACTTCTTGCATTTTTTGCAGCACTTTCTCAACTCCACAAGTACTTTGCTTCGCCTTTTATGCCAATTATTGTTCGTCACGTGGTATTACGTCATGATTTCCATATTCGCATATTCCCACGTCCTTTGTACTTTGCTTTATTATCCTTCTTTCTACTTTCGTTTCTCCTAAAATGTCTTCTTTTTTTTTTTCAACAATGATTAACTTTTGTATGTTTCAATACAAATTTGGAAGAATGTAAATCTGTAAATCCGTTTATTGCTGTAAATATGACTTGAATGTTAAGTCAGATAATATCCGAAAACTTGAAAATTTCGTCGTCCTGGAGCGGAAATCGAACCCGCGTCTCGTGGATAGCGCCCGGGTATGCTAACCACTACACCACCCAGAACGAACAAGTTTCCAATTAATTTGAATATAACCATCACAGGATTCGCCAGTCAAATCAACCGGCATTCATTAATAGCGAATCTGGCGATTTAGAGGTTTATTCATATTTACACCAATAAATGGATTTACATCTTCCAAATTTGTATTGTACAATGGTGTAATCCAGTATTTCATTGATAACTTTTGTATGTTATTTGCAGGGAAAAAGCGGAAAGTGTGAAAGTTAAAAACTTCTGAGCATCCTCTAGTAAGCCGAATACAAAATATGTCTCAGCAATATTCCGCATATTTACTTAATAAAAACTTGAAACATAATACTCTGGAAGAATACATAAATAGTTTAAGAATAATAATTCCAACAAGTTATTATGGCCAAATACATGGAGAAGTGTCAGTTAACCCTTTAAGTGGCCGATGTACGTGTATAGTACTCAAAAATTTCTGCGCTCCCTAAACAGGAATGTTCATATAGCGGCAGCATTTTTCTTTCTGAACGGCACGTCAAATGTTTTGTTTTGCCAAAATCTACAACTAAACAACTTAAAACTCTTTCTCATCTCATCAGAAGCGCTAATAAACCTGCCACAAGTGACATGCCCTTCCTTTCAGTTCTTCGTTCTCTGCACCATTACCCAGATTACGATGTTACTACTGACATTCTCTGCACCATTACCCAGATTGCCCTATTGACATGGACATCATGCCACTTGTGACGTGCCTGCTCCGCAGGACGCACACGACATGAAGGCAGATAGCAGCGAGAACGAACGTCTGCGTACCTCAGTTGGTGGAGCGACTTGTTCCGGAATAAGTGGACTCGGGTTCGATCCCCGGCGCGGACCAAGAATGACGGAGAAATTTACTTCGTTATAATGGCGCCCGAACTTCCCGGATGACCCGGCCGTTCAAGATCTCGCAATGGTGTGATGTAATTTCCACACCGCAAGATAGGAAAAATAAGAAAATCCCTTCTGCAGCGCTTCGAAAAATAAATGTGAGTGACGTTACATTCCACACACTAGATTGACATGGAGTTCTCAAGTGCACGTTCTACAGCGGATGGCTGCCTGCAACGATTCATGGTCACGGCTGACCCGTGGGGCATGCCCCCGGCCCTCTTTCGGGGGAGGTGTGACGTACCTGCCCCGCAGGACGCACATGACATAAAGGCAGATAGCAGCGAGAACGAACGTCTGCGTAGCTCAGTTGGTAGAACGACTTGTTCCGGAATAAGTGGACTTGGGTTCGATCCCCGGCGTGGACCAAAAATGACAGAAAAATTTACTTCGTTATACACTAGGTAGAAACAAGTGACTCAAATATCTTCTCCCTCGTTTTTTAGTTTCGTCGTCACTATTTTAGCCCATTTTGAAAGTAATCAGTCAGTAAGGATTAATGTAAATCATTCCGATGAACGACCACTTTGAAAAATAAATCTAAAATGAAAGCAACTCCTTCTGACAAGGAGGCTCATTCGTTCGAGCCGCTTGTTCTCAGACAGCGAATATATTCGTTCTAGCTGATTTCAGCCCATTAGCCGATTAAAGGGTTACGTAGCCTTATACTGCGGCGATTCCAACAGTGACGTTATGAATTCGACCTCCAAATTGCAAGATGAGAATAATTTCGTCCTCTACAGATGTTGCATCTAGATAACACTTCGCAACTGATATGCACTGAAGTGACAAAAAATTGGGATACCTCTCTAATAGCGCGCTGGTCCTCCTTGCGATCGGATAATGGCAGCAATGTGAAGGTGCATGGACTCCACGAGCTCTCTGTAGTACTGTGGAGACAATGCACACACCATGCTTCCTCAAGAGCATCCTGCAACTCCGTAATGTTCGCCAGTGGAATATTCCTGGCATTAACAGCACGTTGAACAGCATCCCAAATGTGTTCGATGGCGTTTAAATCCGGGAAACGAGGGGTCAAGTCAGAATGCCAAACTCCTCCGTGGAATACTCCTCCAGCCATAATCGAACGACTATGGGCGTATGCAGTGGTGCATTGTCTTGTTGAAAGAGGTCGCACCCGTAGGAGTGGTCGCACGAGATGAACGGGTGTAAATAAGGGTGGTTACGTGGCCTCCACCGATCAGAGCAATCTGCAGATGTATGAAGAGTCCTGAAAACACCCCACACCATAACAGAACCACCGCCGGCCTGCACTGTCCCTTGCAGGCATGCGGGATCCATTGCTTCGTAGGGTTGTCGCCACACCCGGAGTCGGCCATCTGCCCGAAACATTTGGTACCGCGATTCGTCGGTCCAGGTTACACGTTTCCAGTCATCTTACGTCCAATGGAGCTGTTTCAGTGCCCTAGCAAGGCGCACAGCCTTATGTTTTTGGGTCAGCCATGGCACCTGGATGAGCCATCGGCTTCGGAACCCCATAGAACACAGGCAACGTTGCACTGTCCAAACGCTGATGCTACTACTGGCCCCAGCGTTGGATTACGCTGTGATTTGCGGCAATGTTGCCGGTCGGAGGTCACGATGCGTGCCAGGCACCGCTGTCCACGATCGTCCAAGGCTTTTTTTTTTTTTACCGCAATACCGTTCTCTCACTCTGGATGTTCCCAAAGTTTGTGTAGTCCAGGTACACCTTTGAAATTGTTGACCGTGTAAATCTAAATTTCGTGGTAATTTCCGAGATGGAGTGACGTATCTTCCGGACACCGACTATCATACAACGTTCGAAATTTCTTAAATCCTGATAAGCTGTCATCTGAACTGCGAATGCTACTACTTGTGCTTGCGGAGATATATGCATGCATATACACTGAAGTGCCACAAAAATACACCAGTCTAATACTTGGTAGGTCTCCCACGGGAGTGCAGGACTGCAGAAATACGACGGGACATGGACTCAACTAGCTTCTGAAAATATGCTGTAGGCAATGCACACCATACTTCCTGCAGAGTGTTCCATAATTCGGATGTATTCCGAGGTCTCGGATTCCTGTGTTCGATAGCGCGTTGCCTGGCATCCCAAATGTGTTCTATCACGTTCAAATCTGGGGACTTGGGTGGGAATGGCAACACCCCAAACTCAGATGAATGCTCCTCTAACCATAATGTGGCGTCCTGACACTTGTATGGAGGTGTATTGTCCTTTTGGAACAGGCCCAACCAATCAGCATGAATGCAGGATATGAACAGGTGTACCTCCTCAGAAAAGATGCGCACATAGCGTTCGACGGCCACAGACGTTTGTAGACGTACCAGGGGTCCTAGGAAAGTCCATCTAAACACACCGCATACCATTACGGAACCCCCACCAGCCAGTACAGTTCCTTGTTGACAGGCGGATGGCTTCATGGGGTTTGAGCCACAAACGAATCCTTCTGTGTCGTGCACCCATCAAGGGGACTCGAGTTGGGCGTCGGCTCCCCAAACCCATATCGTGCAGGGTACGTTGCACAGTCCGTACTCTGATGCCCTGTTGAGGCACCAGCATTGAATTCTGATGATACCTGCGAGAGTGTTGCACGCCTATCGCGTGAAACGATTCTTGACAGCCGACGATGGTCACGTTCACCCAATGTCTTTTTACGGCCACACTGGTATCGTAGGTTGGAGGTTTTGCCAGAATGCTTGTAGTCTCGGTACACCCTTGCAATGATCGTCCGTGAAAATCCGAACTTCGTCTCACGAGCACCAGCTATGACACCGCGTTGAAAATCACTTAAATCGTTATTACTTGTCATTCTCATGCCGAAAACAGCTTTGACAGCTGGCAAGGTTGTCTATCGCTTTATATACGCACTGGCGGACGCAACCGAGTACTCGCATAGGTGACGTTGCTATGTATTTTGCATAAGCTCGTCTGTACCAGTTTTTCTGGCACTTCAGTGTATACCTCGTTTGTGGACGATACTATATATCGCAAGGGTGAAGTGGCATGTAATGAAGTGGTAGCTCTCTTCCCAATTTTTTAGGCATCTCAGTATATAGTCTTTTCTAAACGAAACAATAGAATTTCCTTTAGATAAAGGTGTGTTAGATTTTCATTCATCAGTTTCTCTGTCTGCCCGTTTGGTTACAAAATAGTAGTAGATTCATATTTGCTACCATATTGTGCTTCTTGTTTATCTCTTGACCCGTCGAAAAAGCCACAGGACAAGTACAAATCTATTACTATTTACTAATATGTCTTGAGAATTACACTTGAAAGTTTATTTTTATTTTTTACCACATTTTCAGTACTTCCGCAAACTGGATACGTCGTACCTAAGAAACGTATTCTACCGATCTACAAATAATGGAAAAAGCAACACATTAGCTATACATTTTAGGACTCAAAACTCGTCACAAGTCTTAGTTTTTCTTGAAAAGACAACGGATATCTTCAAAAGTGTCGGAAAACATACGTTTCTTCTACGCACAATGAAAAGAATATCCCGATAAAAAAAAACAATGTAAAATGTATTTGTATGAATTATTTACCTTGGTTTTTCGCTTTACTTCTCTCGATGTGTAAAGAAAATACTGAAGTATCATGAAGAAGATGACAAGTGAAGCAATTGCGATGATGTTTTCGCCTGGAAAACAGAAAAACAACAGTAAAGCACAATATTTGCAAGATGAGACCTAAAGATGACAATGCATCGCAATATTGAAAAGACAAAGAAGTATCACGAATTCGTGACAAAAATATAAAAAACATACGATGCATATTTTTTTTGCAAAGTTTTCGCGTGCCAACGGAAGGATTTATCAAGTATCTTACAATAGACGGAACAGAAGTCATTTTGTTTATGCCTTCTGTAGTACAGGAAAACATTTTATTCTCGTCTATTGTAAGGTGCTTAGCAAAAAATTATTCTGTTTTCGTCTGCTGTAAAAGGCCTTAAAAATATTCATTTGTTCACGGCTGTTGTAAGATGGTTTAAAAGAAATCATTCTGTTTCCGCTTTTGGTAAGATGCCTTAACAGAAATACTCCTATTTTCGTTTATGGTGAGATGCCTTAATAGATATCATTCTGTTCTCGTCTACTGTAAAACGTTCTAACAGAAATCATTCTGTTACTCGTCTATTGTAAGATGCTTTGACAGAAATCAATCTGTTCTTGTCTACTATAAAATTCCTTACCAGAAACATTATGTCTTCGTTTGCCGTAAAATGCCTTAACAGAATTCATTTCGTTTTTGTTTATTGTAAGATACCTTAAAATAAAGCATTCTTTTCTCCTCCATTACAAGATTCCTTAACCGAAATTATTCTGCTCTCGTCAGTCGTAAGATGTCTTAGCAGAAATAATTTTGTTCCTGTCTTCTGAAAGACACCATAGCAGAAATCGTTCTGTTTACGTCTATTGTAAGATGCTGTAACAGAAATCATTCGGTTCTTGTCTACTGTAAAATGCCTTAACAGAATCATTTTGTTCTCCTCTCTTCTATTAACGCAATTCATTTTGAGGCACAAAATGAGTTGCCTTAACAGAAATCATTTTGTTCTTGCCTATTGTAAGATACCTCGATAAAGCCTCCTTGACGTCAGGCGAAAGCTTGGCTAAATAGAGATTTATTTACTAATCAAAAACAACTATTATGGGAGTTTTACTAGGAAATTGCTTTATTTAAATTGCAAATTATTTCAATTTTTATCATCCAGTTTCTATTAAGAAAAATGTAGCAAGTCAGTTTTCAGAAAAAAAATTAATAAAATAGTTTCTACAGCAGATAAGAAAAAAGCCCATAAAAAAGGAACTTAAGGTCATACTTTCAGAAAATAACTATCCTAAAGAAGAAATTGAGAAGCTTCTGAATTTTAATGGTACGAAGAACCCGCAAAAGCAACAAGTAAAATTCACTAAAAAAATTTCTTACCATAAAGGTTTATTTAAGTCTTTAAAGAGAATTAGTAAGAAGTACAATATTAGGCTAGCTCCAAGTTTAGAGAACAAAGATAAGAAAAATTTCCCTAAAATAGTTCAAAGAGAAGAAGATGTTTTAAAAATGCAAGGTGTAGTCTATGAAGTAAAATGTAGTTGTGGACTATCTTACATAGGTGAAACAGGTCGCAGACTAGAAACTCGTATAGCAGAGCATAAAGCTGATATAAAAAAATTTTCTAAAACATAACCATAATTATGCAATCCGACATTTATTTGTCTACTGACGTTATCAAAGTACAGGTCGCGCCATCTTTATTCTGTTTTCAACACCACCAAAGGAAAAGTTGTTGATTTTTAATATAATTACGGTTATGTTTTAGAAAACATTAAGTATTCCAAGTTATAATATGAAGTTACTTTAATCGATGTTCAAATTTTCATCCTTGGGAACGCATTAATTGTGAAGAAAATGTGTACAGAAGTTTTTCCATTGGAAGCATAGGAAGCAAAATTACTTGACGTCCACCTTAAGTGAGAAATAAGTAGCCTTCGTCATAGTGAATAACATACAATACAAAGGAAATTTCTTCGGGCTAACTTTTTTGAATAAAATTTACTTTTAGGAGTGTGTCGTAAATACGAATGTTAAGTCACCTAGAAGCAGAACTGTACATTATGAAAATTTAGGAAACATAAGCAAATGCTTCCTTAATAGAATGTTATGCGATTTTTCCAATCGGACTTTTAGGAGTAGAGATAGCAAAGCCACAGAACTTACCTTTTCAGCCCTAGCAGTAAAACTGTACAATGTTTTGATTACAAATAATGCGCAAAATGTATTCCGAACTGAATGGCACCTTATCAGAAGACAAGTTTTGCAATAGGATTTTCAGAAGCAAAATAGAAAGATATACATTTTACACCTTCGTAGGTACAGAATTGTTGGTTCTGAAAAAGTAGAAAGTATATGCAAAATCTTCATCACAGTGGATTATAGACGTCGCAAAATGAATTTCCCAAGAGACTTCAAAAATCGTACAGAAGCAGAGATAGCGAAAATAAAAATAGAACAGACATTTATGCCTCTAGTGGGAAAACTTTGCGTTATTTGAAGAAGTTTTTGTGTGCAAACAATTTTCATCGTAAAAGATATCCCACGAGAAAACGATTTTTTTTTTTCAATCCTATGTTCAGAAGTAATGATATATAACAAAATATATATCGAAGTAGGTAGCATTATCATTTATACTCTCTAGCAGCAAAACTATTCAACGGGTAAATATTTAAAGGTGTAGATCTTCATACTGACAGTCAGGCTTTCTAACCCAAAAATGATTTTTCAATGGGACTAATAAGTGCAGATATAATGCCCACAATTAGAACTCAACAGAGAACGAACTGACGGACAAAATGATAGATTACACTGTAAAAAATATTCGGAAATTCACGAGCAACTTTCTGTCATTTCTTTCATGAATTAACGAAGCATATTTCTGATACAATCTTTTCCGTGAAATGACAGAAAGAAACCTGAGTTTCACAGATTTTTCGGACCACGGGAAAATTCTGAATTTTCAGAAAGCTTTCCGCAGTTTCTTTCTTACATTGACGGTAAATTCCAATTTTAAAGATGTTTTAACGGAAAATTCTGAATTTTCAGAAACCTTTCCGCAATTCCTTTCCTATATTAACGGAAAAACTGCGTTCTCACTTTTTCCGTACCCGTATGACGAAAAATTATCTGTAATAAGAGCGATTGGTGAGAATACTTGAGGTGTGTTTAACTTTTAAATTTCAATCGTCTGTTGAATTTTGAAGTTCCGTAGCGAGATCGGATATTGTGGATAGCATATCGCATGAATTTTGTTTATTGTGGAACAGAATATTTCTTTTCTTCTTCCCTATTCTGTGCACCAGTTACTTATTATACATTGCGTTACTGTAAGAAACCAGATGCTTAACTTATTGTACAGATGATTATACGATGCCTATGTATCAGTCGTTCGACAACTTAAGAAAAAGGCTATTATAGCTATCAAGAGTAAATTTTATATTTAGGAGGGTTTTTTTTTTTTTTTTTTTTTGTGAAATAGTACTAATTATAAAAAGGTGCATTTCGCCTTTTCTAAAGGTAACTGAAAGTCATTGCCAGTTTTAAAAAAAATCAAGTTGCAGAGCATTTTATTGCTTTGAAACATCACGATGAAAAATGCTCAATTTGTCAAAAGTTCTCCAACAGAAAAAAATATGTATTACAAACCTATCCAGAAAATTAATAAGCTCGAACGGAAAATAAAATGACTAAAACACTCGCATTAATGACGAAAAAAAAAAAAAAAGAAATCATCGTAGCGCAATTTGTTTTACGATGCACGTGAATCTGCTCTCCGAGCGTTTGTGGTAAAATGTGTGCGTTACCAACCCAAACGACGGTGGTTCAACGGAAGGATTATCTGGAGTAAGGGCTGAAACGTGCAGGGTAGTTTTTTTTTTTTTTCGAAATTTCAGTTTAAATACGGAAAAACCTGAACTGGATTTTTTCTGAAATGAACGGGAATTTCTGACTACGGAAAATTTGTGAAAATAAAGTAGTTAAAATAAACGGGCACTTTTAAAAACAGAAATTTCTGAAAAAGACGGACACCCACCGGCAAACTTTCCTACACGTTATTTCCCGAAATTTTCCATGAATCCACACCACTTATTTTAGGAGGTACTTTTCCACCAAAAGTTGCGGTAAAGTGAGTACTGAATTGCTGCGAAATGTGCACTGAGTTTTGGAAACGTGAATGTATCGTTACTACATAGAATATTTGATCCAAACTGAGGGATGAAAATGATTGCCTTTCACATGCAGGTGATTTCGTGTTCAAGCGTAAATCAATGACGTGCAGCCCATTCCGATTTTTTTTTTAAATGCTGTGATAATAAAAAAATAATTAAAAAAGTTAATAATAAAATAATAATAATAAAAACGAAAAAATATAATAATATAATATATATATATATAATAAATAACAATTTATAATATATATAATATAATAATTATTGAAAAAATAATAAAAATAATAATGATTTTTTTAATAATAAAAAAATAAACATAAATCGCTGACGTGCACCCTATTCCGAAAAAAAAATTCGACCGTCGTGTACGTGGTTCAGTATTTATACTGGTACTGTTTTGGTTGGAATTTTAACAACCACCGTGAGCAACTCGAGAGGCTTATAAGCAGAGCTTGTCCCTTATTTAGGGTCGCAGGTTCCAGAGTAGGGAGAGAGAGCCAGTGCCGTAAGACAATCACAACATCCATGCCTCACCGAGATTCGAACCCAGACCTTTCGAGGAAGAATGATCAGACGCCAGGTTTTGGAACACTACGCCATTGGTGCAGCGACTGTCTTGCACATATGAACCGTTCGATATCCTATCGAAGATCGACCGATATTACGAAACATGGATCGTTGTCTTTTTTCTGTCGCACGTATTCCCAGTCACAAATTATAAAAATGCGAAAAAACTAGTGAATTTAACATTTTTACTAAGGTTGTCTATATGGTCAACAAGCACATAGTTGATAGACTAGGAGAAAGGTTGGAGGATCGCCAAAAATGTGTGCAATGCCCAGCTCAACGTCAGATGTTATGGAGAAAACCGACGCAAAGGTCAGCTGAAAATACCCTGCAACCCAGAATTCGTACGTGAAGGCCATGAAGAATTACCCACTAGATTATTCAGAATACCATCCAGCAGAATCTTCACTTAGCGCACTTGGCAAGTCTCGAGCAGGGAAGTTGCTGCTTTAAGCAAAGTAACAGAAACCCGTATAAGCTGTATGAGCGTTATCTGGTAGACAAAGAATGGAAAATAGGGGCCAAGTTGGAAGAGAGATAAAAATCATGAAAGGAACCTCTTCAAACATGAGAACAGAACTTCGGCGAACTTCAAATGTTAAAAAAACTCGTGTACTGACATACTTCTAATAAACATGCAATATTTTATCTGAAGACAGTACGTATTCTTGTATGTCACCGTACCAATGTTCAATATTATAGATCAATTCGTTCATCTTTTTTTGTTCTTTCAGGTAATTTTGTGAACTTAGCCGCCCAAACTTTGCGAAATGGAGAAAAAAGAACTATGCAGTACACTGTTATAAAATATCTGTCTTTGAAAGCAATTTTCCACGAGAAGGTCAAGATGAAATGGTGCAAGCACTGGGGCTTAAGGCTTCTACATATGCAGTTATAAAGTGGAACAGAAAATTTCGTTGTGCCAGGGAACCTTGCGATGATGCAGATAGTTCTGGACGAACCTCCATTCAGCTCTAAGGAAAACAACCACCGTGTGAATGACCTCGTGAAGAAAGACGATAAATGACTGTTCGGTGTGTAGGTGAGTCTGTGGGTATCTCAATCAGCAGTGTCGATTCAATCCTGGAGAATTCTTTGAAGGTGAAAAAGGTCAGTGTATGATGGGACCATGAATGCTGACAGATGAGCAAAAGGCAAGTTGCCGCCCCGGTGAAGCAGTGGTCTAAGCACTGGCTTATGATCATTCGTCCGCGACGGGTAGGAATCCCCGTGAGGCATGGATGTTATGTTTGTCTTACGGCACTGGCTTTCTCTCTCTCGCTCTCTCTTCCCTTGAACCAGTGGCCATAAATTAGGGACAGGCGACTGCTTATAACCCACTGAATTTCTCACGGTGGTCGTAAAAAAAAGGCAAGTCGCAAAATAATATTTATTCTACACTGAGTGGACTGAAATCATGGGATACCAACCTAGTTACCAACCTAGTAACGGGTAGGCACACCTTTCGCCCGGATAAGTGAAGTCACACGGCAAGGCATTAAGCCCAGTAGGTCATGAAAGCGTTCCACAAGTATATCCACCCACACTGGCTGCACCGATGTCCCTAATTCCATCGCATTCCTTGGTGAAGAATCTAAAGCGCGAACGAATCTTTCCACGGCATCCCAAATACATATTTTCCACGTGGTAGTTAATGTCCAGTAAACGGGGACGCCTTTCCAGGGTCGGAACTTCTGAAAAATGCTAATTCTAACCATGTTCCAGTCACCACGGCTCTGTCGGGAGGCACATTGTCCTTCTGGAAAAGTACATTACCCTGTGGGTGCACAATGACCCCGAACAGATGCAGATGGTCTGCAAGAATGGACATGTAGCGTCTTGACACGTATTTCACTTCTGCAGTACGTCACAAGCACCTCACCACTCATTCTTCCAAACCACCTCAGAATATGTCTCCAGCTTCCTAATAACATTTTGCTTCACATTACACATCTGCAACACACCTTCGTTTCTCACATGATCAGAACGTCTCCTGCCACAAAGTATCTCTCCA
Organism: Macrothele yani; assembly: GCA_039090855.1. Lineage (NCBI taxonomy): Eukaryota > Metazoa > Arthropoda > Arachnida > Araneae > Macrothelidae > Macrothele > Macrothele yani. The sequence continues at coordinate 111,983,037 of CM076998.1, forward strand.
GCACACAAATGACTCCTATGTCTCTTCTGCAGCACGCAGGTTTTACTACCGTACGTCAGAGTAGGAACAGTTACAGTTTCATAAACAGCCATTCGAGATCTTTTAGAGGATCCATCAGCCCTGTGAAATTCTCCTGAGGCAGCTATCCATTTCTAAGATAAATTCACTCACCTACTAATTTCACCATCCAATCCGTTTCTCTGTCAAACATGTTCCTAAATAAGCACACTAGACAAAAAATCAGTCACCCCTGTCAGAACTTACCTAATAACGGGTGACGGCGCGCCTCTTGCCTTGATGTCATCATGAATCCGATGTGGTAGAGACTCCACGAGGTTGTGGATATATTGAACATCGATTTGCAGCAGCTCATGCGTCAATTGGTCCCGAAGTTCCGCCAGAGTACGTGGGTGTCTATTCCGGTGTTTCACCTTCTGTTCCAAATGATCCCACAGATTTTCAATAGGATTTAAATCTGGGGATTTGGCGGGCCAGTCGAGGTGAGACAGTGTTGCTGATTGTTCGTCGTGCCACTCAGACACAGTTTTAGCCCTGTGCACATGGCAGTTGTCGTCTTGGAAGACAGGAGTGGCAATGTGATGCTGCTCCTGGAAATGTAGGGTAATGCGTAACACTTCGTCATTCTGAATGCGGAGATACGCATGCTGGTTCAAATTCATCGACCCTGCAACGAGAGGGTCCATTTCGTGTTACGAAAAACATCCCCTAAACATCACAGCAGTCCCTCCAGCTTCAACACCTTCGACACAATCAGGATTAAAGGCTTCATTGGGCATGCGATGTACTCGTCGTCTCCCATCATTGGAGTACAAACAAAAACGAGACTCATCAGACCAAATTACTCGTTTCCAATCCTCCACCGTAAAGTTTTGATGACTCCGAGCCCATTGATAACGTACGATTTTGTGACTTGCTATTAAAAGAGGCCTCTTCCGTGGTACTCTACTCCAAATGTCCATCGCATGCAGTTCTCGTCGCAATGTCCTTTCGGAAATTTGTTGGTGTGGACTTTCATTGACTGTTTGGAGCAATTGTTGCCTGTTTTGAAACCGATTTGCAGTTACTAGTCGTGAAACATGGCGGCGGTCCCTGTTGGTGAGAATCGTTTTCCAGCCTCGTTTACGTCGCCGATTTTCAGTTGACGGCGAACTACACCACTGTTTGTAGACCAGCTGGACAATACGTTTCGACATAGCAACAAATTGGGCGACTTCATTCACTTTGTGTCCGTGGGCACGATGGCTCCTTTTTACCGCTCAGTAACGTCTGTCTTACGACCCATTATGCAGACTAAATTCAACACACACGTTACTCTTCACCACTGCACGAGACAGAAATGGTCCTGTATACCACGTCACGGCTCCTTATGTGCAATCGGTAACTTCCTACTGTCATTTCTGTTAGGGGTGAATAATTTTTTGTCCGGTGTGCTTATATAAATCAATTCATCTGTTCTACTCTGTTCCATTTAATCTGATCTTGCGTTTAGTACTAGCAATTTCTCGCACAAAACTCATAACTTTATACTTCCTTTATTCATACTCAGCTTGAATTTCATATAAACGTCGTGCATCCGGGACAACAATACTTTGAAACTCATTTTTGCCATTTGCCAATAAGACTGTCATCATGCAACGCATCTGAAAAGAAGCTTGCACCCGCGGATGTCACCTAAAATATAAATCAGTATTATTCATTTCAGAATCACGCACACATGCTTCCATAAATATATAAAACAGCCATGGTGGCATCACACAACCTTCTCTAACTCCTGCACCAGCAGAAAACCATTCCTACGTAACATTATTCACTGGTACACATGCTGTACTGCCAGCATACATAGCTTTCACACTTTTAAGCAGATTCCTAGCTATACCATAATTATTCTAAGACTTTCCACAGATTTATCCTGCTTGCTCTGTCATGAATTTCCCTCTAAATCAATAAAGGCAAAAGGTGGCTCGAAAAGGCTCCGGGAATTCCCAAATCTGTCTCCAACCTCAAGAAAGGCCACTCACTCATCTTCACAATCACAGACAAATCTCGGCAGATAGCAGTAATGGACGAGTCCGACTATCACCGGAATCTTGAAGAGTTCGTCACCCAGCCTGGTTCCGTTCTGCAAACTGTAAACCCGCTTAACAAGTGGGTGGCCAGAGTTAAGCCAGTAGCAAGAATGGAAGTGCTTCCTGAAGTTCTTAAAAAAGGCACCGAGATCCCACCAGGACCTAAGGTTCCTCACCTTTTTTCTCGGCTCAATCATCACAAGCCCGGCAATCCGGCCCGTCCTATTGTCAGCAGGAAATGCGCCTCTTTCGCAAATTTGGAAAAAGCGTTCTCGTCCTTCTTGCAGCCGTTCCTACCGCCTACGGAAAATGTCTTACTCTCTTCAACTGACTTCGTTGCAAGGCTGCGGTCCACGAAGGTGTCGCCAGATGACATCATTGGAAGTTTTGACATCGAATCTTTATACCCCTCAGTGCCGGTGCATGAAGCCACTGCAAACCTGAAGCGATCTATCGCTGAATCGGACCTGTTCCCTTCAGAAACTGTGGAAGCTATATCAAAACTATTGGACGCGGTCACGAGCTCAATTTTTTTCAGTTTTCAGTCCAGAATTTACAAACAAATCAAAGGGGTACCTATGGGATCCTCGATGTCGACAGTCCTTGCTGAAGCAGTCCTCCGGCCTCTTGAAAATGACCTCTTGCTTTCGTCGACAAAAGTACCTAAAATTTGGTTGAGATACGCTGACGATTTTTTCTTTATTTGGCAGCATGGGCGTGCCAGTCGACGTGATTTTCTTGCCGGAATGAACGCTGCGCACCCGGACTTTAAGTTCACAGATCAATATGAATCTGGTGGTGCATTACCTCTTTTAGATGTACTGGTAAGAAGGTTACCCTCTGGAGCGCTTAGCACTGAGGTATACTACAAGCCCACCCACGTGGACAACCCCATACTGCCTGACTCTGCGGGCACACGCAAGTATGCTCTCTTTAGGTACAGAGCAAAGCGAGTCTTCGTACTCTCATCGAAAAGGGCCTCGTGTGAGGAGGAGATTCAAGGCCTTATGACCCTAGCGTCTGTAGCGGGGTATACGACATGCTGGTAATAGACCAAATTGTCAGAAAAGTAGCATCTGCTGCTCGCACACAGCCTCTTACAAACCCCAGAGCGCAGCCAGTCTATTTCGTAGGTTCGATTCGCTACGTTCCCAGACTAACATATTACCTGAAGAATGCTCTCCGAAAGCTGGGCTTTGATATCGGCGTGAGGGCGCCTAGACCTCTATCTGTTAGCCTCACAGCAGACCGGCGCATCACCTTCTACACTATCTGACGCAGGAGTCTATGCTATTCCTCTGGATTACCCTGACGCATCAATTAAATTCTACGTCGGAATGACAAAAAGATCGATCCAAGTCCGCATTTCTGGTCACAAAAGGGGCGTCAACGCTGGTAAGCTTATACCACGGCACTAGCCCGTGATGTTGCTACTGAAGGAGTGAGGTTAGGAAGCTGGCTGCTTATGACAACGCAAGAGCTACGGCGCTACGAGAAACCATTGAGATAGTCACGAGACGGAATGTATGCAAAAAGGAGGTTACCACGAGCCTTCCTTTGGTTTTGCACCGGCTTCTTGAAGTCACACGTGGGCACCCAGCCTTATGATCAAGCCGCGCGTGACACCGTTGAGCGTATTATTTTGAATTTATTCTTAGAAGTGTATATTTATTCCAGTTGTGTTTTTCTGCGTTCTTAGCTACTTTATGCTTGACGAAGCTACTCGGAGGTAGCGAAAGCTAGCATCTTTTGTTTTTTATCGTCATTCTTACGCCTAATAAACGGAGTTTTGATTTTTATCGTCTTTCTCAAAGGCAAATAACAGAAATTTACGGTAAGAAATTTTAGTGTGTGGTCTTGTCTAGTTCAACGAAAAAAATTAGAGTCATTGTTAAATATTTCCAACTTTCTTTCACTACATCTGAAAAGTAGCTTGCATACAAAGGGAGCTTCTGAAAACCTCAAAGGACGCTTTACTACTGCTTTCATTTCTAACTTGAGCAAGAAAGATGACGCCGAATTTTCGTGTGTAATAAGCACGTCTTTTGAATCCGTTCTGACGCAAATTAAATTTAGCAAAGCTATTCAAAGTCAATGGAACCGGTATGAAAAACAATAGTATCTGACGGAAGGAAGAAGTTTTTCAATCGGGTCTTTAATCCCTCAGATATTGGTAAAAACGGAATCGTGAGCTCACGAACTCTTAGAAACAGAGTTATCGACAAAAATAAGATGTGACTTTACGTCCCCTGGTGGGAAAACCATGCATTATTTTAGGAAGAAAGTATTCGCAAAAGGTTTATCCATATGAGCGGTATCGGTCCAAGAAAAAAAAATTTAGTCGAGTTTTCAGGAGCCCAGATTTTGCTACAAATACATCAGAAGCAGAAATTAACACTTATGACCCCTGGTGGCCAAATCATTCTTTACAAGACATTAGAAATTAGGTGAAAAATATTTTCCATCAGGTTTTGTATGCGATACAGGAAGAATTTTTCAAATCGGAGTTTTAGGAGCAGAAAACGCAATTTACCTTTATGCGCCCTAGCGGAAAGTCTTTAATGATTAACGTGAAAATTTTGAATTTATAGGAAAAACATTTCGCATCGGAAACACTATCCAACAACGAAATAATTTTTCAAATTGGGCTTTTAGAAGTAGAGATATTGACAAAAATAAGATATATATCTACGCCCCCTGGCGTAGAAACCATGCATTATTTCAAGAAGAAAGTGTTCCTAAAAGGTTTGTCGACATGAGTAGCATCTGTCAACAAAATACTTTTTTTCAATCGAGATTTTAGAAGCTCATATTTTGCTGCAAATACATCAAAAGCTGAAATTAAGTCTTACGCCACCTGGTGGCCAAACCATTTTTTTACAAAAATTAGAAATTATGTGCAAATGATTTCCCATCAGGAGCTGTATCCGGTGCAGAAAGAATTAATTTTTCGAATCGGAGGTTTAGAAGCAGAGAAATAGTCGGAAACGCAATTTACCTTTACGCCGCCTTGCAGAAAGTCGATGAATTACTTGAAAATTTTGAATTTATAGGAAAAACATGTCACACTAGAAACACTATCCAACAAAGAAGGAATGTTTTAAATCGGACTCCTAGAAGTCGAGATATTGACAAAAATAAGATAAACGTCAACGCCCCTGGCGCAGAAACCATGCACTATTTTAAAATTTTAAAAAGAAAATGTTTCTAAAAGGTTTGTCGACACGAGTAGTATCGGTCTACAAACGACGTTTTTTTCAATCGAGAATTTAGAAGCTCATATTTTGTTGCAAATACATCAGAAGCGGAAATTAAGGTTTATGACCCCTGGTAACCGAACCATTTTTTTTTTACAAAAATTAGAAATTATGTGCAAACGATTTCCCATCAGGAGCTGTATTCGGTGCAGAAAGAATTTTTCAAATTGGAGATTTAGAAGCAGAGATATAGGGAGAAACGCAATTTAGCTTTACGCCCCCTAGCGGAAAGTCTATGAATTACTTGAAAATTTTGAAATTATATGAAGCACATGTCACACTGGAAACACTGTCTATCCAACAAAAAAGGAATTTTTCAAATCGAACCTTAGAATTAGAGTTATTGACAAAAATAAGATATACATCTACGCCCCTGGCGTAGAAACCATGCACTATTTTAAGAAGAAAATGTTCCTAAAAGGTTTGTCGACATGCGTAGTATCGGTCTACAAACGACGTTTTTTTTAATCGAGAATTTAGAAGCTCATATTTTGCTGCAAATACATCAGAAGCGAAAATTAAGATTTACGCCACCTGGTGGCCAAACTATTTTTTTACAAAAATTAGAAATTATGTGCAAATGATTTCCCATCAGGAGCTGTATCCGGTGCAGAAAGAATTTTTCAAATCGGAGATTTAGAAGCAGAGATATAGGGAGAAACGCACTTTACCTTTACACCCCCTAGTGGAAAGTCTATGAATAACTTGAAAATTTTGAAATTATATGAAAAAATGTCACACTGGAAACACTATCCAACAAAGAAGGAATTTTTCAAATCGGACTCCTAGAAGTAGAGATATTGACAAAAATAAGATATACATCTGCGCCCCCTGGCGGGGAAACTGTGGGATATTTTAGGAAGAAAATATTCCGAAAAGGTTTATTGATGTGAGTGGCATCAGTCCACGAAAGAATTTTTTCAATCGATATTTTAGAAGCTCAGATTTTATGTCAAATACATCAGAAGCAAAAATTAACACTTACGCCCCCTGGTGGCCAAAAATTCTTTACCAAAAATTCGAAATTATATGCAAAAGATTTTGCATCAGGAGATGTATCAGCTGAAAAAAATTCAAATCGGAGTTTTAGGAGAAGAGTTATCGGGGAAAATGTACTTTACTTTTACGCCCCCTAGCGGGAAAATATATGCGTAATTTGAAAAGGAAACTATATCTAAAACCCTCTTCAACATAAATGGAATCGAATGATAAAAGAATTTTTTCAATCGGATGTTTAGAAGCAAATATGTGGATAAAACGTTATTTTGAATTCGACATCATCTGCATTTACGCCCTCTAGCGGCAAAATTGTACATCGTAAAAAAAAAATAATAATAAAGGATCATCATTCGCATATTTCAAGCTTCCGAATGCAAAAGAATTTTTCAAATCGGACTAATAGTTGCAGAGATACCGTGGGAACAGACGGACGGACGGACAAACCGATAACAGAAGCGCGATCTTTTTTACAAAAGACGTGCTAAAAAACAACCAACAAAAACAGTGCATTATAACCTTGGCAGGAAATCTGAGAGAATGGCATTCTCCCAAATCTTATATCAGAGAAGAGAAACAACCTAACAGAACTTTCACGGAGACAGATTTTAAAGTTTGTCTTTATAGATGACCATCTGATATTTACATCTTTTACATTGCGTCACAACACATGGTTCGAGGAAAAGGCACAAGCAGTCCATGAAAGAGAATTTTCTGCTGTTGTGCGCTCAAATAAAGTAAGGAAGTGGGCTAACTGTGAAATATGATTATAGGTTCTAACCTTCGCCAGTTCAACCTCACATTAAGAGACACCATAAGCCATTTCAGTATGTTGTTTACGAGTTCATTTTGCAAACGTATTTTATTAGCTAAAGGTAAAATTGAGTAATTTCAGAAGCGCACGTTAACGGTTATACTGAATGAAAGCAATCAGTTTTTGTTTTTTTTCTAATATCATATCGTGAACGAAAGGGTTATTTAATTAACAACTAATAAAATCTCGGTAGTAACCGTATTAGAAAGTTAGAAACACATCCATACGCTTGGGAAAAAAAAGTTGCATTCCTGTTTTGCATAGAAAATATTCGTCGTGCTCTTCGAGAATGACGCTCGCAGAGTGTTTGCAAGGTAGGCTGGAATGTAAAATATTTTTAGAAATTTTAAATAAATGGTTAAAATGCCACAAATTTAGAACAAAAATTAGAAAATTTAGTTTTTATGAAGAAAAGCAAATGTTTTATTTCAACAAGCAAATGCAGATGAGTAAAAATAATAATTGGCCAGATTCTTAATGATGTGTGAATGGTAATAAAATGTTTAAAATTAGAATTATTATTTGAAACAAAATCCGACAGCCGAAATACTAAGATTAAAAAATAATAAAGTTTGGGTAACGAATATCTTTAATCTTAAACGAATTAGAAAAGATACATCTGTCCTAAACTTCTTTTTTTCGGATTTTTTTTTATGAAGGAAAGCTAATTTTGCCATAAATTTAGCGTGTTTCTGTCGATGCATGGCCGATGTTAAACTTCGTATTATCTGGAAATTGTCATTCAAATAAAGAATTCAAATCAGTCTTTGTTTTGCATTGTCGGCAGCTTTTGATGTTTCTCAGAATCGGTTTAGTTTTACTGAATAAAAGAAACACTAAAAAAACTTAAAAAAAGTATACTGCTGATAACTTTTAGATTTACGTTTTCCATTCAGTTATGAAACTTTTTAGTAAGGATGACATTTAATCATTTAAGGGTTGGAACGAAATAACTCGAGGTTAGCAAAATGGGCTGAAATCAGCTCGACCGAATATATTCACTGTCTAAGAAGTGGGCCTTACGCGGCTGAAAGCGTTACTTTCCCCTTAGCTTTGTTATTTAAAGTGGTTATTTAGGGGGATGATGGACACTTCAATCTTTTCTGACTGAGAACTATAACAATGGAGGAGAAAAGAAAGGAGAGAGAGAGAGAAGATTTCTGAACCACTTGTTTCCATCCAGTGGCATGATGTCCGTGTGAGGGAGACCATCCTTCCTCATTATGCCTTGGGTCATAAAACAGAGAGTAAAAGATCAGATCATATGTAGAGAATTTTACGAAGGGAGTATCTGACTCCAGTTCTTAAACAACCCTTAGAAGTAGGAAGCTAGGAGATTTGGGCTAGAGTGCCCCCCGTCAGGAAGGTCACACGGAAGCGAGGTAGAAAGGGGGAGGAATTCGCCCTTATTTATGACAGGGAGCGTGATCCCCGGAAGAGAAAGCCCTCGCCCGTGTTTGTGACGTCACTGGCGGTGGATCGCAGCCCATGAGGGAGAGACAGCCTGGGCGCATCGGAGCATATTTCCGATGGTCACGATCGTTGTTTCCGAATTTCGGTATTACAGTGAAATAATGCATCACAAATACGACACATCGATGCAAATGTGCGCTTAACATATTCTTGTTGTTAAAAGAATGAGAAATAAAATTATTACGAGGTTGTAGCTCCCGTTTTTTAAATCTGAAAATCAATTTGCGGATTCTCTATGGGTTTTTTTCTTTTTTATTCAGTCAATAACTAGTAACAGGAATGAAAGATCGTGGGAGAAAGTTTTCACAGACTACGTCATTGTTTTTAGCTGTTACAAAAAAAATTATATCTGAACTACCTGTAATGAAAACTCTATAGATATATACTTCTCTTCCAGAAGATGAATGTAAAACACAATATCAATTTGTTAAAATGTTTTTTTTTTCCAAATGTTTGACCAAATTAACTAAAGTCTTATGTATTTTCTAGAAGAAGATGACATTGCATGAATTAAAATGGGAAAATAAAAGTTTCCCTCAAATATAAGATATGTCTGGGGAAATAAGCATGTGCGCTAACTCTGATTAAAAAATAGGCTTTTTATTCATTTTTGCACCATCAAAGGAACGTTAAGAAAACTGCTAGTATTGTTCATCAAGCACTCTACACTAATTTTTAAAAGCCAGAAGAATACTTTGTTTACAGTTAAGGCAATAATAAATAATAGCAGCTGTAAACATACCGTATACTTATCTATATAAGTTCCAAAAGAACTAACTATAATTTTATCAAACTAGGGTATGATCTGCATTCAAAATATGCATGTACATAAATATTAATACATCCATGCATTAATATTTAATGCAAATTTCATCTCCTAATGAGCATTTTTGTTTGGGGCAGGAATTTTGAAATTTCCTACCTAATTTCAGCGCGGGGCTTCAAAAAAGACTCATACGAGCGTTAGTAATCAAAGTGTTGTTGTCGTTGTGGTGGATCCGCGTATTCGCGGTGAATCTCGGTAGATCCACGTGTGTGACGTCACAGCCTTTCGGAGGCGTCGGTGAGGAGGCCTGCTATATCGGAGGTCTCGGGGTGACAGTACCAGGAATCCGACGGCTTAACGTGCCCATCCGACGTTAGGCGGATATTTAGTGGTTCGAGCGTTCGTACCTGCCTGGGATCGATCCTGAGACTCTTCCGCAGCAGTCACGGACATTGACCACTGGGCCATCCGCAGCCCTAGAGAATAAAAGGCTGGTAGCAAGCGCTTATCACCGGTGACAGGATTATGGTCGGTGCTGTTGAGATCGGTGGAGGAACAACTCTTTTGCTGGAGCTTTCGTAAAACCCGGCGTAAACGTTTTTGCTTGGCACCATTTGGTTCAGGTACACCGCCCATTTAAGCTGTTAAAAGGTATTTATTTCTTATCAGTTTCAGAACGGAAGTTTGCTTGGCTTTAAGTAATACAAAACTGAATAACCTAAAGCTCTATCTTCCTTACCCCATTGTATAAAAAGAAGATGCACTGTTGCCAAAACTCTTACTACTGATTAAACTGTACATCAGAAAGAAAGAGATGGATAAAGCTAAAGATTTTAGAGGCAGTTAACCTGAGAAATACGGGAATTTCTTTCCAAAAACTGAAAACAAATGAATAAGGAGAATTAATAAGAAGGAACTACTATACTTGAAATAGTATAACTATCCTAGTCCTAGTAATCCGAATTTATTGTAGTAGAATAAAAACCAAAGTTTTCCAAGATTTTACCCATGAAACAAATGGCTTTTTCAAGGTGCTGTCTACCTTCTTTGAAAAAGCTATCTGGTTGATGATGTGCGAAAGCTTCGAAAACTTTGATTTTTATTCTACTCCAATAATTTCGGATTACAAGTATTGTTATGCTATTTTAAGAATAGGGAGAAACTGGAAGATCTGGAATTCTTATTTAGCGCAACAAGCGGTAAGACGCGTTTGTGTTTTACATTAGGTGCAAGCGAGAAAACTGTCTTGAAACAAAAAGTTATTGCTGAAACTGAATATTGAGAAAAGAACCATCAAGGCATTACCAAAGCCACCTAAAACGACGGAACCAATTTCACTTTTCGTTACCGATTATCAGAGTCGCAGGGTTCTGGCTAATAATCCGAGTTAAATTTAAGTCCTGTACGAAGCCTGGGAGTTGCATTCGACCCAGGCAAGGGTGTCTAGAAAAGACAATGCCATGAAATTAGAGATATAAGTTCCTTCTTTTAGTTATGTCACACAAAATCCAAGGTTTCCGATTGGTTTCCAACGCTGCTTGTGTGACGTCAAGCACAACACCTACGTATCAGCCCATGTAACATTAAAGTGACGTCATAAACAGAGGAAACGCATCTCGCTAACGTCCTGGCCTTGTGTTTTCAAGACGACCTTGTCCCAGAGCACTAATTCTGCCCCTTGACTGGAACCATTGGCTCTAAATTAGAGACAGACGATTTCTTTGGAGCCATAAATTCTTGTGAATATATTGTTAAACCCCTAAACAAAAAAAAAAAATTAAAAAAAGCAATTTTGGCATATACACTATATTGACAAAAGTAACCAGAAACACAACATAGCATTTATTAACATGCATTAATTAGTACGGTGCGGTCCACCTTCGACCTCAATGCATGCACTGACCCTTCGAGACATGCTTTCGACAAGGTTTTGGAACACACCGATAGGTATGCGCTTCCATTCAGTACATAAAGCTGCCGCTAACTGTTGCTTAGTAATAGACATTGGTTTCAAACTTCTTATGCGGCCGTCTAATTCATCCGATAGGTGCTCTATGGGATTAAGATCAGGGCTCTGTGCTGACCAGTCCACACACAATACGGAATTATCGTCAAACCACACCGTAACTGTCATTGCTTTATGGCTCTGTGCATTATCCTGCTAGTACCGACAAGGCTCGGTTCCACAGTATTGCCACAGAGTTGGTAGGGCATAATTGTCCAGAATATTGAGGTAGATGTGCTGGTTAACAAGTTTGTCCATGATAACCAATGGGCCGAAACCATACCACGAAAAACACTCCCACACGAGTACACTGCCACCTCCAAACTTGACCGTAGGAACAGTACACTGTGGTAAATAGCTTTCCCCCGTCTGCCGCCATACCCACACACAGCCATAAGACTGATGGATCGTGTATCTGGATTCATGAGTCCATAGGACCCGCTTTCATTGATCTACGGTCCACGATAAATGTGCTTTACACCATGCTAAACGACGAGTAGCATTCCTAGTGGAGATCAAAGGCTTATGAGCAGCCGCACGACCACGGTAACCTATGGAATGAAGTTCTCAGCGAATGGTACGTGTACATACCAAGGTTCCAGCATTTTTACTCACTTGTACACTGAGGTCATATGCAGTACTCCGTCGATTAGCTGTAACGACTCTCCTGAGGCTTCGGCGTCCTGCATCACTGATTTTCTTTGGTCTGTCGCTTAGTTTTGCTGCTTCAGGCACGCCATGTGCCTTCCACTTATTCAGTACATCCAAAACAGTTGACTTGGGTATGTTTAAACGCCTTTCGGTTTCTCTTATGGACAACCCACTACTATAACAACCAACAATCTTTCCTTTCTCAAAGTTAGTTCTCTCCCGCCGCGACATTTTCACTCAACCTCACAATGCAATATGATCGCGGTCAGCTGCAGGCTTGTTTTTATACAGTTTGCAGCTGTACCGCGCATCTTAACAACGCAGCGGATCCGTTCAACGCAAAGATCCGTTGAAGGGGTGTCCGGTGACTTTTGTCAATATAGTGTACTTCTAATTTAACCTTCCTTTTGAGTTTCTGCATTCTTATGTAAAAAAAAATTGGTTTCCTCTAGTTAAATGTTTCTGACTCGAGCGACACATTATTTCTCCCGATGAGTTTCTAAATTTGGCAACACTGGAAGTTAGGTAAAGATCAATTTAATGATATGCAGTATACAATTTCAAGAGAGAGCAGAGTGTGAGAGGTGTGGTCTCTTTAGAGCAGAGATATGATAACAATTTGTAAAGAGAAGATAATATGATCACGATTTGCGAAAGAAAGGTTTTTCAATAGGCAGTATCTTTTGAGCTAAAGATTTATTAAACGGAATTCAGATAATGTCTTGAACTGTGTGTTATTAAGATCGCGGTTTAGTAGTTTGAAGTGCATATTCATAGCAACATATATTTCTGCGAAGTGATTGAAAATCAACGCTGATGTGCCGATAAGAAAAATTAACTGTGACATATAAATTGTAAGTACTGTTCTCTGATTCATTGACTCTGGACAGTTTTGTCTAAATATATACAAGTGTTTAGTTAGAGGCAATTAATTGCAAGTACATAGTGTAGCTTGGAATCTTACAGCATGCAATTTCTATGTAAACCAAAACGACATACAGTGGAACCTCGGTTATATGTTTCTCAGTTATACGTTTTTCGCCTTTATACGTAATTCTGCATTAGTCCCGATATTTTACTATAGTTTCTGACGCTTTTTTTAAACTCGGATATACGTAATTCATTTATACGCTATTTTACGCTTTCCAACCTTAGATTAAAGAAACGTATATGCTCTAGCTTTGTCCGTCTGTCTGTCTGCCGTTCGCATGATAACTCGCGTAAAAATGGTTCGATTTCGATGAAATTTTAGTATGTGGTAGGGGACCAGCTGGGGACGAATCCTATTAAAAATGGGAGAAATGGGGTCAAAGTTCAGGACATAGGAGTAGGATCCCTTCCATTGTCCTTATGCGTCATAATTTAAGTAAAAATGCTTCGATTGAGACAAAACTTTATCGTGTTGTTCCGGAAGTATACTTAACCGGTTCTGTTGAATACCGTCGAAAAGGGGTCAAAGGTCAAGGCATAGGAGCGAGATTTTTTCTACAGCCATATTCCACATAACTTGAGTAATAACTTGAGTAAGGATTTCTAGTATGTTGGAAAGCTTATCATAATCAATGCATTGCATGATTTTACTAGCCTGTTTCGATTACACGTTAAAATTTGAATTGCAAATTGTCAAAAATACAGGGTTCTTTGACTCTTCTATGCGTAGCCCGGTGTACTACAACTCTGAGAGAATGGAGACTGCGTCGTTGTGTTACTTCGTGGTACAGCCAAAGTTGAACCTTGATCAGATCACAGAAGGGTATGTTGTTTGCTTTCGGTTTGGATGAAAAATTGGTTTCGCATTTCATGACTCACACACATGTGCGCTATTTAAAAGTTGATAAATCTCTGGGACGTAATTTTGTGGCTACACTATTTCGTGGAGTAGTATAAGAGAGTCCTAAATGTATCATCAATATTCAACATACTGGTTTCTAATGGTTGCATTTAGAATTCGCAGGAAAAAATAAAAAAAAAGCTGTTAATTCATGATTTGTATACTGAAGCAGTGGTCTCAGGTTCTTAGTTGTGAGGATTTCACTTATTATAAAATCGGGAATTTAATAGACAGATAAAGTTGTCAATAGAGAAGTTTGATTTCCATAGGCGTTATGATTTTTTTTAATATATTATTATTTGCAACGCTGTTTTTCCTTTCGCTGCCAGTTCGACTCTAAATAAATCCTTATTAAAGTACATCTTGTACCCCTTCAAAGCATAAATTTTACAACAGTATTTAACATTTTGAAATTTCGTTTATACGTTTTTTAAGACCATTCCCTTGAAAAACGTATAACCGAGGCTTCACTGTATTTTTACAATATAATAAAGAAATTGTGACGTCTCACACACGCAAACACCCTAAAATTATTGTTTCGTTATTGGCTCTTCAGGTGACTGTTTGACAGAAAACTATACCTGTACAGTACTTATGTCATTATAGCGTTTCAAAACACAATATAGTAGAACCCTCTTTATGCGTTTCTCACTTATACATTTTTCTCATTTATACGTAAAGTGTCGCAGATCCGAAAATTCCGAACTGTTCTTAATGCTAAATTTTCCCTGTTGGGCTTATACGTTTTTTAATTGTACCTTAATTTTACTTGGTCGCTTAGAAAACGTATAACAACATTTGCAAATGTGCATTGACGTGCAATAGGCATATGTTTTGCTCTTTTGAGAACAGTCAGTGGAATATCTACTTCCCTTCCTTTCTGTTAACAATTTGTAAAAAGGAAGAATGTTGAAAAAATTTCCCTTACGGCACTTCAGCGTAGTGCAGCTCCTATTGTTTATCGCTATTTTTTGAAACTTTTACATTCCCTTTACTTTTTATTTTTTTTATTTTCACAGCTGAATGTTTCATTGTAGTTCCGCATATCATTCCCAGTATTTCGCTTTATTTTCGATTCAATATCACATATGTATAATAAGCATAATTTAGAACAGAGCACTGTTGACAAGGCCAATCATTTTAGTTGGGCTCGGGTTCGAGTGTCAGATCAGGCTTCTTGTTCGACGGCGCTGGTTATACACAGTGGAGAGCTCAGCAACTCCCAGCTCGGAGATCTATTAAGAGGGAGCTCCAGCTCTGGGCACCCCCCCCCAGGCCACGGATGGCCTAGTGGTCAACGTTCGTGACTGCCACGGGAAAGTCTCAAGATCGATCCCAGGCAGGTACGAACGCTCGAACCACTAAATGTTCGCCGTGCGTAGGATGGGCACGTTAAGTCGTCGGACACAGGGTACTGGCCCCCTGGTTATAAATAAGGGCGTCTTTCTCCCTTTCTCTTCCGTGCGAATTTCCTGTCTGGCAGTCTAGCCCAAATCTCCTATTTGTAAGGGTTGTTTCAGACGTGGGGTCAGACACTCCCTTCCTGAGATTTTCTACATCTCAGCTGCGTGTGGTGAGGTACATATTTTAAAGTGCTTGGCGGAAATTTAGCCAAAAAAATTCTGTTCATGTAGATTTTAACCAACGCTGGTGATGTTATTCCCAGTAAAAAAAGAAATCAGGTATATACTGTAAATAACATTTATTTAATATATGTGAAAAACCTGGATACGAGCCTCGAACCTCCATGAGCTTTGACAAGTTACTATTTCTTCACAATTTTAGCTGACTTACATAATTTTTTATCTTTAATATTTGCTGTCATAATCTGCTCATGAATTTTAGTTTGTGACCTGACAAGGAATATCATCTTTTTATACTACAATTACGAAATTGGTGTCTTTCTAGTACTCTCTTAGATTTTCTCTCAGAGGACTTCCTCATTTCACAGATTAGTGCACCTCTAAATTTAACAGAAAACATTTTTATGTATAAAAATTTCGGTTAATCGGAAAAATTCACGAACCTTCATTCATTGCTCCCTGAAATTATATATGTTTTACACTCGCCATGTGTTCAAACTGCTTAAATATGTTGGGGGCTCAAAGGAAAGTTGGGTGGGCTGTAGCTTACCGTAGCCCACCTGTAGCGTCCCTCATGGGAACCATTAGCTTACCTTAGCCCACCTGTAGCGTTCCTCCACAGAACCACTGGCCCTAAATTAGGGACGGATATGCTCTGCAGCTTACCTTAGCCCACAAATAAATTAGCCCTAAATTAGGGACGGATATACCTGTAGCTTACCTTAGCCCACCTGTAGCGTCGCTCCACAGAACCATTGGCCCTAAATTAGTGACGGATATGCTCTGCAGCTTACCTTAGCCCACAAATAAATTAGCCCTAAATTAGGGACGGATATGCTCTGCAGCTTACCTTAGCCCACAAATAAATTAGCCATAAATTAGGGACGGATATGCTCTGCAGCTAATCTTAGCCCACAAATAAATTAGCCATAAATTAGGGACGGATATGCTCTGCAGCTTACCTTAGCCCACAAATAAATTAGCCATAAATTAGGGACGGATATACCTGTAGCTTACCTTAGCCCACCTGTAGCGTCCCTCCAGAGAATCATTTGCCCTAATTTAGGGACGGATATGCTCTGCAGCTAACCTTACCCCACAAATAAATTAGCCCCAAATTAGGGACGGATATACCTGTAGCGTCGCTCCACAGAACCATTGGCCCTAAATTAGTGACGGATATGCTCTGCAGCTTATCTTAGCCCACAAATAAATTAGCCCTAAATTAGGGACGGATATACCTGTAGCTTACCTTAGCCCACCTGTAGTGTCCCTCCACAGAACCATTGGCCCTAAATTAGGGACGGATATGCTCTGCAGCTAACCTTAGCCCACAAATAAATTAGTCATAAATTAGGGACGGATATACCTGTAGCTTACCTTAGCCCACCTGTAGCGTCCCTCCAGAGAACCATTCGCCCTAAATTAGGGACGGATATGCTCTGCGGCCTGTATCTTTCAGTATTTAAAATTTGTTAGAATGCATTTTTTCTTGATTTCTCATTAATTTAAATCATTTCAGACATCCTACGAATCATTTCATTTCGCCAAAGTAAGAAGTTGCTTTCCAACACTACGAGGAATAAGCAAGCTCTGTGTTGCGCTACTCGGATACTTAGTCGGCTGCGTAGAAGATATGACAGAATTTCAAGCATTCGCGCAAAAGTGCGTCGAAGATTGTTAGGTAAGTGCAATACTCACCGGTACAGCAGTTCATTAGATGTAAACATCGCTTCATACTATCCAAGAAAGTTTGAAGAAATAGCGCGACCATTCAAGTGAAATAAAACATCGATTTCGACAAGAAAATTCCTCATTGCCCCAAGGCAAGTCACCAATGTTAGGAGTACTGCGCCATCTGTGTTGCTATGGTCCGAGTTGCTGTCAACAAGAAGCGAGCTATTGTGTGAGCGTCAAGCAAAATCCGCTAAGAGATACAGCAAAAGGAAACAACACAATAAAAACACTCCTCTAGCCGAAGCCATCACGCAAGTTTCGGCTCTGTACAGGGGATTTACGCTTACAGAGCGAAGAGGAATTTAGGTTAATTTTTTTTTTAGATCAGAAGTCCACTCCTTTTAGCTTATTAAAGGGACTTGTAAATATTTAAAGAGAAACAAAGCGTTTCTCACGGCAGTTTGAAGCCAGTTTCTTAGGAACATCAGTACCTAATGATCTGTGTTAGGGAATCATGCCTAATGGTATACACATAATTCATTTTATAATATGCAGCTTACATGAAACAAAACTAATATTCTGTTGTAAAGCTTTCTTTCAGTCTTTTGTTTCATATTTCTTTTTCTCTTGAGGAGCTACGCAATTTTTCCTTTCTTTCTTCTTTCTTTTTCTTCTTCTTTCAAAAAAAGGAAAGACGGTAATTTTTTTTTTGTTTCTACTGATATTCAGGCGCGGATATGGGAGGGGGGGCACTCCTATCGTTTTTATACAGTAAAACCTCTAGTAACGAAAACAACTGAACAACGTTAACCTCCGAGCAATGGCAAGTTTCGGTTGATATAGAATAGCTGACTATAAACTCCGAACAAAGAAACCTCTTAGCAGCAGTCGACGGACAGAGCGGAAGGAGATCTGAGAGACACCTTTTCCCTTAGGATTTTACATAGTTCCTTCATTACTTCGGTGGGAGAGATTAGATAGGAATAAATAATATTTATACAGGAACTGTACCTCGGGCACAATGGCTTCAATTAAGCCGGGTCAATGGTGTGCTTAAGCAAAAACAAAGAGTTCTACGTGAGGCGAGCTTCAGCTCCCTTGTATGTTCCATGGTCCTCTGTATTACAAACAAATTTCATTTTTTCATTTTTTGAATTCTCTATGCAAGTGTGTTCGTAAATAACAGAAGTTATTACTGCGTTATTTAAATAACATTACATCATGATTAAGCAATATTGCTTCATCCTTCTAGCAGAACTTTTTAAATAAGTTATTAAATACACGATTATTCAAGGTCTTCAAGCAGTTCTGCTAGAACTTGAATAATCATTCTAGCAGAGCTTATGTAAAAGAACTTTTTAAATAAGTTCTGCTAGAAGAACTTGAAAAATCATTCTAGCAGAGTTTATTTAAAAGAACTTTTTTAATAAGTTCTGCTAGCAATTCTGCTTGAAGAACTTGAAAAATCACTCTAGCAGAGCTTATTTAAAAGAAGAACTTTTTAAATAAGTTCTGCTAGCAGTTCTGCTAGAAGAACTTGAATAAGCATTCTGGCAGAGCTTATTTGAAAGAAGAACTTTTTAAATAAGTTCTGCTAGAGGAATTTGAATAAGCATTCTAGCAGAGCTTATTTAAAAGTACGTTTAAATAAGTTCTGCTAGAAGAACTTGAATAATCGTTATAGCAGCGCTTCTTTAGTAACTCATTTAAAAAGTTCTGCTAGAATGATGATTCAATATTGTTTAATTACGATGCAGTGTTATTTAAAAGACGCAGTAATGATTTCTGTTATTCTATTTTACGAATCCACTTGAGCCGCCCCGGTGGCGCAGTGGTCTAAGCGATGGCCTCTGATCATTCGTCCGAAAGGGGTTCGGGTTCGAATCCCGTTGAGGCATGGATGTTGTGTTTGTCTTACGGCACTGGCTCTCTCCCTTTCCTGGAACCAGCGACCCTAAATTAGGGACGGGCGACTGCTTATAGCCCATTGAGTTGCTAACTGTGGTCGTTAAACCTCCAATCAGAAAAAAGAATCCACTTGCATAGATAATTTTTTAAAACCTGAAATTTATTAGTACAACAGAACACCAAGGTTAATTCGACCCTAGGGATAATCGATCCCCGAATAATCGGCGCTTTACTGTAATCCAGCTACTTTAAACAGTGTTGACAAATTTTGGCAAATTGTGCGGTTTCTCGTTCTGCCGCCAGAGTGCGCAGTCAGGTGTATTACGAATTTAATCTAGTTTATTTGTCTGTTAAACAATACAAAAGCTTCTTCGTGTGCTCTCCTTGCGTAACCAAATTTTTCTAGCATTCGGACCCCTAAAATGTTGGGAAAAAGAAAAAGGGTTGTTTTAACAATGGAAAGTAAATTGGAAATTATTAAGAAACGTGAAATACGTGAAAGCGTTTTATCACCTGCAGCCGAATTTGGTTAAACACCACGTTGACAAACCGTCTATACACGTCATTTAACTCAAAGTAGCTGCAAACCACCTTCAAGTCACTAAAAGCTTTACTTAAAGCTAAAAGGTTATGCACAAATAAAAGTAAGATCTTCGGGAAATACTCTGTTCCCATCATCAGAATAAGTAAAAGTTGTAGTGTGCGCGATATACAGAAGTGTCGAAAATTGTGGAAACCTTTTGGAAATAGTGTATTTTTGAGGTTTGATGGCTCATAACACCACTTTTTTTTTAGTAATACCATAAAATTATATATCAATGGAAAGACAATTTCATCAAAAATGTAATGCAATAACTTTTATGAAAGATTTTGTATTAGAACAGCAGTTATAAAGAAGAAAAGTGAAACACATAGAAAAAATGAGATATACAAAAATTCTCACCATATCAGTTAATACTTAGTTGGGTAACTTTTAGCGTTAATTACGGCCTTACAACGCTTTCCCATGGAGTGAACCAAGTTTTTTTAGTTCTGCAGCTGTTATAATGTGAAACCAAGATATTGCTTTATTGCTTCTATTAATTGGGTTTTATTGCTGGGTTGCTTCTGAATAACAAATTTCTTTAGTAGGCTCCATAGATTTTCGACGGGGTTAAGATCTGGGCTATTCCCAAGCCATTCCAGCAGTGGAATAGGATTATCTTGAAACCACTTTTTGCACACAGCAGCAACATGACATGGAGCTGAATCCTGTTGAAATATAAATACTTCATTATCTTGGAAAAGATCACGTGCGGAAGGCTTCAGTTTGGGCTCAAGTATTTCATTGAGGTATTTTTGGCCATTTATATTCCCATTAATCACACAAATTCTGCATACACCTTTTGATGTCATACAACCCCAGATCATAACACTAACTGGGTGTTTCACGGTTCATGTAAAATGCACTCAGGATGCAAATCTTCTCCGATTCTTCTCCATACGTCACTACCAACAGGGAGATTTTGGTCTCATCACTCCAAATAACACTGTCCCATTTTTCCGAAGTCCAGTTAACATGGGTTTTAGCCCAGTTTAATATTTTTAACCTTTGTGTTTTAGATAAAAATGGCTTTTTTCGATAATTTTTTTGCTTTTAGACCAAATTCCTGCAGTCTGCGCCGAACAGTCCTTGCACTCAACTTCACATTGCATTGCGCCATTTCATCTTGTATATTCCCAGATGATTTTCTTCTATCTCCTAAGCACAGTCTCTTAATTCTTCAATCATCACTTGATGTTGTGCACCTTTTCCTGCCTTTACCAGTCTGGTTTTGTAGTGACTGAGTCTCCTTATACCTCTTCAAAAATTTAGAAATTCCACCTTTGGTTAAGTTTCCACCAATGTTTCTTCTAATTTCTTCATAACTGAAGCCTTGTTCACTTAATAGTACTATTTTACATCGCTTTCTGGGTGATCAGTCAACTCTTTGCGCCATGTCTTTAATTTTATTATGTTTTACAAGCTAACTAAATGAAAGAACATACAAAAAAATCCCAACTTGATAGCAATCACATAACACACTGACAAATGTCCTCCTCTCAGCTCCAATACATGACATCAATAGCTGAATCTTACTGTGACCTGATTGACTCATTGCCAAAACAAGATGACACCTGATTGGCTACATTCAAATTAAGGAAAGCTACTTAATATCAACCTAAGCAAGTTGTGCTTCCTTTTTTCTGGTTATTTAGCTATAACTCTTCATAGAATACAGATAATTAAACAAACTTTGTTGCATTATATTTTTGATGAAATTATCTTTCTACTGATATATAATTTTGTGGTATTACTTCAAAAAAAGTGATGTTATGAGCCATCAAACCTCAAAAATACACTTTTTCCAAAAGGTTTCCACAATTTTGGCCACTACTCTACACTGAAGAGCAATTGAATTAGAGATACCTGTCTAGTAACGTGTAGCACCACCTTTCACCCTAATGACGGCGGCGATTCGTCTCGGCATGGACTCGACAAGACACCGGAAGCGTTGGGAAGCCATACGGATCCACGACCCCTGAACAAGCTCAAACAGTTCACGAAGATTTGATGGAGGATGGTTAGAGCCTCGAACATCTCTCTCGATAGCATCCCAGATGTGCCCGATGGGATTGAGGTCAGGTGACCAAGCTGCCCAAAGAAGCGAGGTCACGTCAGGGGAGTGTTCATCCAACCATTCGGATACAATTCGGGAGCGATGGCACGGTGCATTGTCTTGTTGCAGGATGAGGTCCCCAGTGGGATGTTGAAGACGCACAAACGGGAGCAAATGGTCGTCCAGGATATCCCGGTAACGTTGATCTGTGAGGGAGGATGTCACACGTACCAGGGGTCCCATTTCAGTCCACGTAAACAGTCCCCAGACGAGAATGCCACCCCCACCAGCTTGAAGAGTACCCTGCTGGCAAGAAGGATCCATCGCCTCATGTCCAGTAGCGATGTTCCCGCGCCCATGCTAATGTTTGCACCCTGTGATGTGCGGTCAGCAGCGGTACCCTCATGGGACGATGGCTTCTGTACCCCATAGCAAGGAGATGGTTCTGGATGGTGTGGCTGCTTACACGTTTTTGTGCACCAGCGTTAAATTGTTGAGTGATTTCTTGCACTGTGGCGCGTCTATCCGCTGTTACAATGCGAGGTAGCCGACGATGACCCCGCTCATGCACACGCTGTTGTCGACGGAAGTTGGCCCTTGCAGGGATGGTTTTACCGGATTCGATGTACTCACTGTGCACCCGTGACACAATGGCTCTTGAAAATCCCAGTGCCTGCACGACTTCCGAGATGGAGTGACCCATTCGTCGGGCCCCGACAATTTGCCCACGATCAAATGCGTTTAGATTCTTCGTCTTACCCATATTGTTCCCGACGCTTACTGATTCCCCTCGCATCACTTCTAATATCGCCGGGTAGCTGCATACGCCATGTCGTTTCCGTTTACAGGGTCGCCCACAGCGCCACATTTGCATAACGCCAGCTGTCTAATTCAATTGCTTTTCAGTGTATATACAAAATGTTAGACATAAAAATGACGTATGTTGATGTAGTATAGTAATCTACGCATTGACTATCCTCTGGTTGCGGGGAGGTTAGTTACCAATGCATTATAACAATTATCAGGCCTACTAGATTGCAGTAGGAGAATCACGCGTTTAATTGTCTAATGTCCGTTTAATGGTTGGGGTGTTTTCCCATGAAAGAGAGTCACGATAACATACACATGGTAAGTATTACACAACACAGGTTATACATCATGTACTATAACACTGCTGAAGAGATCCAATTATCTAGTTAAAATGTTCTTGGACACCCGATACTTCCATGGTTGAGGTATTTCACATGGAAAAGAGTCATTGAAACAACATAATAGTCGGAAGGCATAAATACATAAGCTCTCGGCCATTAACAATGCTGACATATCAGAATGTGTAACAAGAATACGTACGTGTTCCCATTCCGGATAATGAGTGTCACTATTGATTATTCGGGTCAATGCCGTGTTCGTTGCACCGTTACGTACCCCATATTTACACCTAAAAGCTGCAGAAAAATTATTTAAATTCGTGGAAAGTGAAGATGATGAAGATTACAGTGAAGTTTTACAAATTCGAGGACGTATAAGGAAAATTAAAAAGTAATAAAACTGCAAAAAAAAAAAAAAAAACAAGAATCACGGACTTTCTATAAGTTTAAAAATGTTCAGTTTTGTGTTTACATACTACAAGGATGTTTATTTTGTGTTTTTATAGTTTTTATGTATTTAACCCAATAAAACGTAATTTCGATTAATCTTGTTTTTCAATTATCCGGGCTGTGGCGTCCCCCAATTACCACGGATATGATTGACGTTTTATTGTATTTTTTGATGTGCAGGGATGTTTTCACGAAATATTATTGCTCCCTAACGATGTGAAAGAAGTTGCTAAATGTGAACAGGGCCGGTTTATCCTAGTAACACTGCTATTTTATTTTTTTGATTGGAGGTTTAACCACCACCGTGAGCAACTCAATGGGCTATAAGCAGTCGTCCGTCCCTAATTTAGGGCCACTGGTTCCAGGGAAGGGAGAGAGCCAGTGCCGTAAGGTAAACACAGCATCCATGCCTCACCGGGATTCGAACCCGGCCCTCTTTCGGACGAATGATCAGAGGCCATCCCTTAGCCCACTGCGCCATCGGGGCGGCGTACACTGTATAACGAAGTAAATTTCTCCGTCATTTTTATCCACGCCAGGATTCGAACCCGGGTCCCCTCATTCCGGAATAAGTTGCTCTACCAATCGAGCTACGCGGACGTTTTATCCTGATTCCTATCTGCCTTTATGTCGTGTGCGTCCTTCTGGCAGGTACGTCACATCTCCTGGTACGTTACAACTGGTATGCTGGTTGTAAGAAATTGTTCTTCTATAGATATGTCATCGGGATTGTGTTGAAGATTTACGTCACTCTGATCGTTACCAACTGCAGCTGTGAAAGTTCTTTTTCAAAATTAAACCGAATTAAGAACGAAATAAGAGCCAGTATGGGCCAAACAAGACTGAACTACCTCTCTTTGATGAGTATTGGGTATGAGTTACTGAGAGAAATGAACACGTCGAGGATAATTGATGAGTTTCCGGTTGCCAAGTCTGGTAAACGCTTCATCTGAACCATGTAACAGACTACAGTTTACTAAAAAGTGTACTCAACTGACAATTTATAGGGTAATTTATTTTTTGTTAAGCTTAGGAAGTGGCTAAATTCATTTCAGGATAATGCTAGCAAATGTTTTCAGCAAAGTCATCCTGAAAGTTGCTTTAGAGACCAGCTGCATACTAGTCAAGTAGTGGACCAACCATCCAAATATCTGTTGTTCTATTTTTTTTTTTTTTGATTGGAGGTTTAACGACCACCGTGAGCAACTCAATGGGCTATAAGCAGTCGCCCGTCCCTAATTTAGGGTCACTGGTTCCAGGGAAGGGAGAGAGCCAGTGCCGTAAGACAAACACAACATCCATGCCTCACCGGGATTCGAACCCGGAACCCTTACGGACGAATGATCAGAGGCCAGCGCCTTAGACCACTGCGCCACCGGGGCGGCCTGTTGTTCTATGAATTACACTTAATAAAAATTTATGGAATATTCCCATTTTTCCCTTCATATTACCCAAGGTTACCATCATTCAGTGATTTTTCCCCTCCTTTTTAGCACGTCTTTTGTATAAAAAGATCGTGCTTATGTTACCGGTTTGTCCGTCCGTCCGTCCGCCTGTACCCACGCTATCTCTGCAACTATTAGTCCGATTTGAAAAATTCTTTTTGCATTGGGAAGCTTTAAATATGTGAATGATGATCCTTTATTTCGTTTTTGTTTTACGATGCACAATTTTGCCGCTAGGGGCGCAAATGCAGATGATGTCGAATTCAAAAATACGTTTTATTCCACATATTTGCTTCTAATTATCCGATTGAAAAAATTATTTTATCTTTCGATTCCATTTATGTCGAAGAGTATTTTTATAGTTACTTTTTTCAAATTACCAATAGATTTTCCGCTAGGGGGCGTAAAAGTAAATTATATTTTTCCCGATAACTCTTTTTCTAAATCTCCGATTTGAAATTTTTTTTTTCAGCGGATACGTCTCCTGATGGAAAATCTTTTGCATATAATTTCAAATTTTTGGTTAAGAATGCTTTAGCCACCAGGGGGCGTAAGTGTTAATTTTTGCTTCTGATGTATTTGCCATAAACTCTGAGCTTCTGAATTATCGATTGAAAAAATTCTTTCGTGGACTGATGCCACTCACATCGATAAACCTTTTCGGAATATTTTCTTCTTAAAATATTCCACAGTTTCTCCGCCAGGGGGCGTAGATGTATATCTTATTTTTGTCAATATCTCTACTTCTAGGAGTCCAATTTGAAAAATTCCTTCTTTTATGGATAGTGTTTCCAGTGTGACATGTTTTTCATATAATTTCAAAACTTTCAAGTAATTCATAGACTTTCCGGTACGGGGCATAGAGGTAAATTGTGTTTCCCCCTATATCTTTGCTTCTAAATCTCCGATTTGAAAAATTCTTTCTGCACCGCATACAGCTCCTGATGAGAAATTGTTTTGCACATAATTTCTAATTTTTGATAAAAAAATGGTTTGGCCACCAGGTGGCGTAAATCTTAATTTTCGCTTCTGATGTATTTGCAGCAAAATATGAGCTTCTAAATTCTTGATTGAAAAAATTCGTCGTTTGTAGACAGATAGTACTCATGTCGACAAACTTTTTAGAAACATTTTCTTTTTAAAATAATGCATGGTTTCTACGCCAGGGGGCGTTGGTGTATATCTTATTTTTGTCAGTATCTCTACTTCTAAGAGTCCGATTTGAAAAATTCCTTCTTTGTTGGATAGTGTTTCCAGTATGACATATCTTTCATATAATTTCAAAATTTCCAATTAGTTCATAGACCTTCCGCTAGGGGGCGTAAAGGTAAATTGCTTTCCCCCTGTATCTCTGCTTTTACATCTCCGATTTGAAAAATTCTTTCTGCACCGGATACAGCTCCTGATGGGGAAATCCTTTGCACATTATTTCAAATTTTTGAAAAAAAATGCTTTGGCCACCATGTAGTGTAAGTCTCAATTTCCGCATCTGATGTATTTGCAGCAAAATATGAGCTTCCAAAATCTCCATTGAAAAAAATGTTGTTTGTTCTCCGATACTACTCATGTCGACAAACCTTTTAGGAACATTTTCTTCTTGAAATAATACATGGCTTCTACGCCAGGGGGCGTAGATGTATATCTTATTTTTGTCAATATCTCTACTTCTAGGAGTCCGATTTGAAAAATTCCTTCTTTGTTGGATAGTGTTACCGATGCGAAATGTTTTTCTTATAAATTCAAAAGTTTCAAGTAAATCATAGACTTTCCGCTAGGGGGCAGAAAGGTAAATTTCGTTTTCTGCGTTATTTCTGCTTCTAAAACTGGGATTTGAAAAATTCTTCCTGTATCGCATACAAGACCTGATGGAAAATATTTTTCAGATAATTTCTAATGTTTGGTAAAAAAGGGTTTGGCCACCAGGGGGCATAAGTGTTAATTTCTGCTTCTGATGTATTTGTAGCGAAATCTGGGCTCCTGAAAACTCGACTAATTTTTTTTTCTTGGACCGATAGTGCTCATACGGAAAAACCTTTTAAGAATACTTTGTTCCCAAAATAAAGCATGGTTTTCCCACCAGGGGACGTACAGTCACATCTTATTTTTGTCGATATGTCTGTTTCTAAGAGTCCGATTTGAAAAATTATTTCTATGTTGGAGAACGTTTCCGGTGCGAAATGTTTCTCATATAAATTCATGTTTTTCTTAACGCACAAGTTTGCAACCAAAGGACGTAAGCTCACAATTCAGTTTGCAGCAATATCTGAGGGATTAAAAACCCGATTCAAAAACTTATTTCTTCCGTCAGATCTACTGTTTTCCATACCGGTTCCATTGACTTTGAATAGCTTTGATAAATTTAATTTGCGTCAGAACGGATTCAAAAGACGTGCTTATTGCACCCGAAAATTCGATGTCATCTTTCTTGTTTTTTTTTATTTTTTATTGGGGGTTTAACGACCACCGTGAGTAACTCAGTGGGCTACAAGCAGTCGCCCGTCCCTAATTTAGAGTTACTGGCTCCAGGGAAGGGAGGGAGCCAGTGCCATAAGGCAAACACAACATCCACGCCTCACCGGGATTCGAACCCGGACCCACCGCTTAGACCACTGTGCCACCTCTCTTTCCGAGGAAGTTGCAAAATATATAGCCCTGGAGAAGTGGCCTCGCTGTTAGTAGTGCTACAGGTCCTGCGGATCCTTAAATCGGCTATGGATGTGAAGTGTGTTTTGAAAAATTCTAAAAAAAATACCTTTGTGTATAAAACTTAAGTTTTATACACAAAGGTATTTTGAATCAGTAAATTTGATCTCTTGTTAACTCGGCAAAGAAGGAAGTGGATTCAAAGAAATATTTTCTGGTTCAACAGATGCGGAACTGAACGACAGAATTTTCATTAGGCGTAAAATAAGAAACTCCTCAAAGATTTAAATAAAAAAAAAAAAAAAAGACATAATTGTGAAGTTTTTCTGTGTTGAATAAATGAATCGCGAATAATAATGATTCGGAGATATCTTGTCCACCGACAGACACATAGACGAAATAACAAAATGATAGTTTAAAAAAAATTCTGATAAAAGAGACTAGCTCAGAGGTGAGAAACCTTTTCGTGTTGGAATGCCCTCGCTAAGTCAACTGTAATCTAACAAGGCCGCATTCAAGAAACTTCAATTAGATATATTTCGAAACGTGCATTATTTTGTAAAAATCTTACTATGTATACTAACTAACTTCAAAAAAGGAAAACAAAAATGTTAATTCTAAAGTTCACTAACCTTTTAATGACTTTGTTGTGACTGCTTTTGTTGGGAAACATTGCGCAGTGGCCTAAGTGATAGCTTCTGATCATTCGTCCGAAACGGGTCCGGGTTCGAATCCCGTGAGGCATGGATGTTGTGTTTGTCTTACGGCACTGGCTCTCACCCTTCCCTGGAATCAGTGGCCCTAAATTAGGGACGGGAGACTGCGTATAGCCCATTGAGTTGCTCACGGTAGCCGTTAAACCTCCAATCAAAAATAAAAAAAAAAGCATTTCAATACTTAGTTGCAACATGGAGGTCCGCGCTTTTAGCTAATACGCTACATCAGGGACCGGCGAACTACGACCTGCGGGCCAAATCCGGCCCGACGCCTCTTTTTGTACTGCCCGCGGGCCAAATCCGGCCCGACGCCTCCTTTTGTACTGCTCGCGGGCCAAATCCGGCCCGACGCCTCCTTTTGTATTGCCCGCAAGCTCTAAGAATGGGTTTTACATTTTCAAATTTTTCAAAACTTCAAAGTCTTTAAAATGTCAAAGTACTGTAACGGAACTGCCGACGGCCGAGTTGAGGAGTTGCGAGATACGACCTATGTGGCGCTCCTATAGCTTCGCATTCGGTGCATGGCCTCTGCTGTGATGCCACACAGTTATAATTCGGCAGCGTTTCCAGTGCCACGTGGATCGCTGTTCTGCGACATTTTGTTCTTGTTTGATTACCCTTGTATATCCATCATCTCACTGTCAAAATCAGAAAAGAAGAGAAAAGTGGACTTCCAATGTCGTGATTTTAAGGCAGAGTGGAGTGTTAATTATTTTGTTACTGAATTAGGTGACAAAGTTATCCCCCCCCCCAAAGGATTAGATGAAATGTTATCTCAAAAAAGCAATTCATTCTTCTCATTAGTAGAACTGTATTTTAAGCAGTTGTAGCCTTTCTTTAGTCTACTTATTGTTATTATTACGTTACATTGTGTTCAATGAACTTGTGAAAACGTGTTTTTTTCTTGTTATTTAAGTAGGCCTACCTACTTAAATAACAAGGAAAAAAATACCTATTGCATTTTTTCATATTTCAACTGGATCTTTCTTAGCATCAAATAAGGACTTCGAAATGGCCTCTTCTGAAAGTTCAATCAATATCATCTGTAGTTCTTTTGGAGCCATGGAACAAAATCATGAGTGTATCAGGTGTCAATATAGCCCTTATGACTTACTTTTTATTGTTTTAATTGTGGCCGTCAGTCGGAGAGCATTATTTCGTTGAATCTTCTTTTACTCTTTGGTATTTTAAATATGGCCGTCTTAAGATTAGAATAAAAATAATAAAAGACGAACAAAAACATATAAATAAAAATAAAAGGATTTATTCTGAAAATTTTGGATTCACTCAAGAGGTCGCACTTAATTGCCTAGAAGGCCGCAGGTTCTCCATCCCTGATTCAGGGGAGCTAAACTATGATTTTTCAGCTATATGCAGATTTTTCTGTACCTTTTCAGCTATATGCAGATTTTTTCTGTGCCTTTTGTATGACTTACGCAATTTTTTTCTGTACCTTTTTCTATGACTTTTCAGCTATATGCAGATTTTTTCTGTACCTTTCAGCTATATGTAGATTTTTTCTGTACATTTCAGCTATATGCAGATTTTTTCTGTGCTTTTTCTATGACTTATGCAGATTTTTTCTGTACTTTTTCTATGACTTTTTCAGCGATATGCAGATTTTTTCTGTACCTTTTCAGCTACATGAAGATTTTTGATTTTTTCTGTGCTTTTTTATGACTTATGCAAATTTTTTCTGTATTTTTTCTATGACTTTTTCAGCTATATGCAGATTTTTTTGTACTTTTTCTATGGCTTATGCACATTTTTTCTGTACTTTTCCTGTCTTTTTCAGCTATATGCAGATATTTTCCGTACCTTTTCAGCTATATGCAGATTCTTTCTGTGCTTTTTCTATGGCTTATGCAAATTTTTCTGTACCTTTTCTATGACTTTTTCAACTATATGCAGATTTTTTCTGTACATTTCAGCTATATATAGATTTTTTCTGTACATTTCAGCTATATGCAGATTTTTTCTGTGCTTTTTCTATGGCTATGCAAATTTTTTTCTGTACTTTTTCTATGACTTTTCCCAGCTGTATGCAGATTTTTATGTACCTTTTCAGCTATATGCAGATTTTTTCTGGGCTTTTTCTATGACTTATGCAGATTTTTTCTGTACTTTTTCTATGACTTTTTCAGCGATATGCAGATTTTTTCTGTACCTTTTCAGCTACATGAAGATTTTTTCTGTGCTTTTTTATGACTTATGCAAATTTTTTCTGTATTTTTTCTATGACTTTTTCAGCTATATGCAGATTTTTTTGTACTTTTTCTATGGCTTATGCACATTTTTTCTGTACTTTTCCTGTCTTTTTCAGCTATATGCAGATATTTTCCGTACCTTTTCAGCTATATGCAGATTCTTTCTGTGCTTTTTCTATGGCTTATGCAAATTTTTCTGTACCTTTTCTATGACTTTTTCAACTATATGCAGATTTTTTCAGTACATTTTCAGCTATATGCAAATTTTTTCTGTAATTTTTCTATGGCTTATGCAAATTTTTTCTGTACTTTTTCTATGACTTTTTCAGCTATATGTAGATTTTTTCTGTACTTTTTTTTTACTTTTTCAGCTCCGTTGACGAGCTGAAAAAGTCATAGCAGAAAGTTCTTTGCTGGTGTAGGAAATGTCAAACGCACTATGCTCGACAGACTTTTTATTTAACTGAAATGAACTTCTGTGATGTTAATTTGCAAAATAAAAATGGAAATATGTTCACCATTTCTGCCAAAACAAAGCACTCATTCAAAGCAGCAGCCTGGGAAGAATCAAATGCATTTGTGTTGGGCACCATGTACTTTTGTTTATCTCAAATGAACTTGTGTGATATTAATTTGCAAATAAAAATGCAAATGTTCACCAGCATTTTCGCGAAGGGAGCGCATCCAAAGAACCTGCCACTTGATTGTTTCCAGGTCATGTACGTTACAACAACTGCGCAGAAATGTTTTGTAACACTCATCATTGGCTTGGAGGTGAGAAAAACAAGAGTAAAAAAACGAGAATGCGCTCCTCGGTTTGAAAATGAATGAACAGATGGAAGCTGTCAGGCAGTGAAGGACGACGAAATAGTCTTCTGTTGAGAAAGAGCAGGAAACGCAGAACGTATGGTGACAGCTAAAAAAGAAGAAACCACAAACTCTTACTTGCGCAAACATATTCTATTTTAAATGCTTTCGCACTCTGAAGCACTTTCATCTCTGCGTAACGAACGGTACACTGCCGTTCTGGGGAACAAGAAAATGTTTATTTGTTTGGTTTCTGGTGCAATCATAATAACCACGCAAGAACGCCTTTATTTTCGGGACGTTCTATGTGGTTTACAGACGCTCCACAGATACACACTGCTGCTCAAAATTAGAGCAAAAAACACAAGAAATGGAGGAAAATACACAACACGTGAACAAAATTAAAAATGAAGCAAGCAGGATAATCTATATATACTATGTCACATCATGCTACAAGAAAAAAAAAAAGGCAGAATGCACAAGCGTGCAGACACAAGTAATTTTTGCACAACTAAGTGAAAAAAATGTGACCAAAACCATCGCCACACCACCTGCACGTTTCCCAGGTAACGGTGGGATGAAATCTTGTAGCTGCCCCGGTGGCGCAGTGGCCAAAACAATGGCTTCTGACCATTCGTCCAAGATGGGTCCGGGTTCGAATCGTGGTGAGGCATGGATGTTATGTTTTGTCTTACGGTACTGGCTCTCTCCCTTCCCTGGAACCAGTGGCCCTAAATTAAGCTGACCTGAAGTCCCGAATTCTTGAGGACAGTCCTCGAATTTGGTTTACTCCCCCCAAAACGTCTGATGCCTTTGGGAAAGCAAATTGTCCTTGATTTTTTTTATGTTTATTCCCAAATGTCCCCAAATTCAGACTTCGCCACCAGTTTGTAACACTCGTAATGAACTGTTCTTAAAATTCGATTTCGTTTAACGTGTTTCTACTGCCCCAGTGGCCTAAGCGCTGGCTTCTGGTCATTCATCCAGTATGAGTCCGGGTTCGAATCCCGTGTGAGGCATGGATATCGTGTTTGCCTTATGGCATTGCTTCTCTCCCTTCTCTGGAACCAACGGCCCTTAATTGGGGATGGGTGACTGCACTCATAGCCCATCGAGTTGCTCACTAGGGCCGTTAAACCTCCAATAAACAACGGTACCCATTTCTATCTTTTTTTTTTATTCGGAATTTAACGACCACTGTGATTAACTCGCAGTGATCGTTAAACAAGAAAAACATAAAATAAAAGGGCTACAGCACTCACCCGTTCCTAATTTAGGGCCACTAGTTCTAATGAAGGTAGAGAGCCAGTCACGCGAGGTAAACACACCACCTATGCCCCCACATCCGGGACTCGAACCCGAACCCACTCTGCCGAACTGTCAGAAACCAGGGCTTGGACCACTTCGCCGGCCAATTTTTGATTTTTATAAAATAAGGAAATTCCCTAACATTTCGTTTTTCAGAAAAAATATACTCGTCGTCAAAAAAATAGTTGCACCCAAAAGAAAGCAACCGACAAGAATGAAACTTGGTGGGTAGGTTTGACATTGTCAGACATGCAAATGATTCAAGTATCACGCTCGATCGCGTATCTGACGCCAGCAGGGAGGGGTCGTAGCGCTGTGCCTAACCGGCTATATAAGGTCGTCCCGTTGCGCGTACTTGCCATTCTGTCTCGTGCTGTTGTGTTGGTTGCAGCCTTTTCAGGTGAAGTATGCCTCGGAGAAAAGTTCGGAAGCAATTCGAGAAGTTGGAGAGGTGCCGCGGCTTCGGGCTCTAGGAAGCGGGATGGTCTTATCGCCGTATTGCGCGCCATACAGGTCGTGCGGATATCACCATATAACGAAGTGAATTTCTCCGTCATTTTTATCCGCGCCAGGATTCGAACCCGGGTCCACTCATTCCGGAATAAGTTGCTCTACCAATTAAGCTACGCGGACATTGATTCTAATTGCTATCTGCCTTTATGTCGTGTGCGTCCTTCTGGCAGGTACGTCACATCTCCTGGTACGTTACATCATCTCCCCCTTATTCTTCTTTTTTCTTCGAAGTGCTGCTCATATTTTTCCTATCTCGCGGTGTGGAAATAACATCACACCAATGCGAGATTTTGAACGGCCGGGTCATCCGGATAGTTCGGGCGCCATTATAACGAAGTGAATTTCTCCGTCATTTTTATCCGCGCCAGGATTCGAACCCGGGTCCACTCATTCCGGAATAAGTTGCTCTACCAATTAAGCTACGCGGACATTGATTCTAATTACTATCTGCCTTTATGTCGTGTGCGTCCTTCTGGCAGGTACGTCACATCTCCTGGTCCGTTACATCATCTCCCCCTTATTCTTCTTTTTTCTTTCGATGCTGCTCATATTTTTCCTATCTCGCGGTGTGGAAATAACATCACACCAATGCGAGATTTTGAACGGCCGGGTCATCCGGATAGTTCGGGCGCCATTATAACGAAGTGAATTTCTCCGTCATTTTTATCCGCGCCAGGATTCGAACCCGGGTCCACTCATTCCGGAATAAGTTGCTCTACCAATTAAGCTACGCGGACATTGATTCTAATTGCTATCTGCCTTTATGTCGTGTGCGTCCTTCTGGCAGGTACGTCACATCTCCTGGTCCGTTACATCATCTCCCCCTTATTCTTCTTTTTTTTTTTTTCTTTCGAAGTGCTGCTCATATTTTTCCTATCTCGCGGTGTGGAAATAACATCACACCAATGCGAGATTTTGAACGGCCGGGTCATCCGGATAGTTCGGGCGCCATTATAACGAAGTGAATTTCTCCGTCATTTTTATCCGCGCCAGGATTCGAACCCGGGTCCACTCATTCCGGAATAAGTTGCTCTACCAATTAAGCTACGCGGACATTGATTCTAATTGCTATCTGCCTTTATGTCGTGTGCGTCCTTCTGGCAGGTACGTCACATCTCCTGGTACGTTACAACCATAGCACGCTGTTGGCCACGGTGGATACAACAAGGCACGCAGCAACGACAGGAAAGGTCTGACAGACCCAGACGAACCACGGAGAGAGAGAGAGGACCAACGGGTTGTCCGACATGCGCGGAATGACCCAACAGCCACGATTGCTGATATTCGGCGACCAGTGGTGCCCTCCATGCATCGTCTTATTAGTTCCAGCACCATTGGCAGACGGCTGCACGACGTAGGACTACACGCACGCAGACCGTTACGACGACTGCTCTGAACACCATTGCATCGTCGCCAAAGACTGCAATGGTGTCGTGCCAGACTGTCAAGGAGCCACTCAGAATGGCAGCGGATGATCTTCAGTGGCAACTTCCGCTTTTGTCTTGGAGAAGACTACCAACTAATGTCAAGCGTCACATGTCCAGTTGGAGTGGTGTCATGGTGTGGGGTGCTTGCTTACGATGCCAGATGCCTTTTGGTGTTCATTACAGGCACTTTGACAACCCAACGTTACGTTAATGAGTTCTTGCAACCCGTGGCCATACGTTTTCTGAACGTTCACTCCGGTGTGATTTTCCAGCAGGACAACGCTCTCCGCATACTGCTGCTGTCTCGAGAATTTACCTTCAAGGTACTGACACTCTACCACAGCCAACCGCATCGTCAGACTTATCGCTGATTGAAAATGTGTGGGATGCTATTGGACGTGCTATTGATTGACACTCCACCCCTACCGCACAATCTGCAGGAAGTACGTGAGAAGATTCAAGCTGCATGGGATGGCTTACCGCAGGACGCCATCAGGAACCTGTATACAACACCATGCCGAGACGTCTGGCATGCTGTGTGAGCAAACATGGCGGCCCCACGCCATACTGAGAGACACTACTTATTAGCGTGTATTGCATAAATATTGCCCATATCAGTCGTAATGTTGAATCACATATTGTTCCTGGTAACCTTTACCTTCCTCCCTAAGAGCATTGCAATCCGACATGTCCTTCTGTGTGCAACTATTTTTTTGACGATGAGTGAATCAGAATTATGCAGCTTACTCTTAATTTAGCATGTGTATCTAACCTCGGTATGTACACGTACCATTTACAGAGAACTTCATTCTATGGGTTACCGTGGTCGTGCGGCTGCTCATAAGCCTTTGATCTCCACTCGGAATGCTACTCGTTGCTTAGCATGATGTAAAGAACATTTATCGTGGACCGTAGATCAATGGAAATAGGTCTTATGGACTGATGAATCCAGATACACGATCCATCAATCTGTGGCCGTGTGTGGGTATGGCGGCAGAAGGGAGAACTTTATTTACCACAGTGTACTGTTCCTACGGTCAAGTTTGTAGCTGACAGTGTACTGGTGTGGGGGTGTTTTTCGTGATATGGTCCCGGCCCATTGGTTATCCTGTAGAAACCTGGTAACCAGCAAGTCTACCTCGATATTCTGGACAATTATGCCCTACCACCAACTCTGTGGCAATACTATGGAACCGAACCTTGTTGGTACCAGCAGGATAACGCACCGAGCCATAAAGCAAAGACTGTTACGGCGTAGTTTTACGATAATTCCGTATCGTGTGTGGACTGGCCAGCACAGAGCCCTGATCTTAATCCCATAGAGTACCCATGGAATGAATTAGAGCGCCGTATAAGAAGTTTGGAACCAAGGCCTACTACTAAGCAACAGTTAGCGGCATCATTATGTTCTGAATGGAAGCGCATACCTATCGCTGTGTTCCGAAACCTTGTCGAAAGCATGTCTCGAAGGGTCAGTGCATGCATTAAGGCCAAAGGTGGACCGACACCGTACTAATGTATGTCAATAAATGCTATGTTGTGTTTCTCTTCTAGGTGTCTGGTAACTTTTGTCAATATAGTGTGTAAGTTTTTTTTCTGTTTCACGTCGTTCGGTATCATTAATGCCTTGTTCTTGCAAGCCTTTAAGATTAGGACTGTTTCTTCCACGGATTTTACGGGGAGGCTTGGATACTCCGATATCGACGCGGACAGTGTCGCGCCAATTAGTTGCGTCTGGTTTGCTGTTCAGCCGTCCGTTGCGAAGGCTACCCTTAACAGCGAGCCATCGTCGTCACCGCTTGTAGTGTCGCTGCGTGGGATGCCGAACGGTGTTCAGCGACGAATCGTGTTTCTGCTTCACCACGGATGATCACCGTGTGAGAGTCTGGAGGCGACGTGGCCAACGGGAGGATTCCTCTGCCGTTGTGGAACGCCACACGGCCCGGCACCGTGGAATCATGGTGTGGGGTGTTATCAGCGCCAACAGCCGCTCAGCGCTTGTACGCATTACAGGTGCATTGACGGCACGCCGCTATGTTGACGAGGTGCTGCGGCCCTTGGCTACCGTGTCTGCAGGGAATCCCAAGCGCCGTTTTTCAACAGGATAACGCCCGGCCGCATCCAGCTCGGATCAGCTTGAGTGCTTTACACTGTGTGCGGATGATTCCGTGGCCAGCACGATCACCCGACCTCTCGCCCATCGAGCATCTGTGGGGCCCAATTGGACGTCAGTTGAGTACCCTCCCACCCAACGCAAAATGAAGATGAACAGTGGACTCGGATGAACACCACATGGTCCACGATACCCGAGGAATCTATTCAGACTCTCATTGCCTCGATGCCACGTCGGATTCAACGCTGTATCGCCCAAAATGGGAGCCACACTCCTTATTGATCATCCTGTATATTCGGCCAATGGAATCTAGTCTGTATGTGACAATTAAATCAACTGTTCAGAACCTGTTTGGCAATTTGTGTGTGCAGTTTGGTCTGTTTCCAAGTATTCCTTCATGGTGTAGCATTTTCTCTGTCAGGCAGTGTATATGACACTCTCAACACATATACTTAGCTGGAAGTTGAACTTATGTGCTGAAAATTATTGGGAAATTTTTCGGAACATGGTTAAATGAAATTAGACAGCATATTAGGACAATAAGGAAACTGTTTTGTCGTTCTTTTGATCCATTTGGATATTTGTGTTACAGGCGCTACGAAAACCCAGATCACTCTAATGATCATCGAAAAATGAAAAAATTCCCTCAAGGCAAATTTCTGGAAAAAATTTCGAGGGATCTTTGCCCAGAAGTGACTAGCTGCTGCAGAGGATGATACATTTCTCATTTCTCCTCTTTAATTATTTTTTTTTCTTTTTTTTTTTTTTTTTTGATTGAAGATTTAACGACCACCGTGAACTGAAGTAACTGGGTTCTGAACGAAACCTTTACAAACAGTCTGTATAAGTATTTTTCTTTTACATTTTCAGGTCCTCCTTAATATGCGTGTCGTGATTTGGCATTGTGCAGCTCCTTTTTTAACGTGGAGCTTCTGCCATGATCATGGTCGTTTTCGTTATGTAGGGTCGTGGCATTATTACGCATAATAGAAAACTTATCCCAAGGGCTTATGAATATTTTAAGCAGCTAGGAATGGGTAATAAAGTCTTTATTTTCTCCAACAATATAAGCAATAATTTGTACATACAGTGAGAGCAAATTGTCGCAAAAATGGTATCTTGTTAAAATATCCAGCTCAGACTGATAATCTGCAGATTTCACGCCCACCCCCAAATTATGCAATTTTTGTTATGTATATATCAGTTTATGCTTAACTTGCTTGTCGACAAAGGCAGACAATGATGGCTAAACCTGTTCACAACGGTACGATGGAAATTAGTTCTGAAACTAAAGTAACAAACAATGCATTCGATGTTCTTTGTTGACACCCGCGATACTTTGATCGCGATTTATGCAAAGTAATATTCCTGATTTAGGATGCTTAGTGGGTATAGATTCATAGCTAGACAATAGACTTCTGTAAATGGCTAATGGACCACACTATGGCAGCTACATTATTTTTTATTAAAATGCGCAATAAAAACTGTAAAAATCCGTTTTGCAGTTTTCATGTAGCAATAGTTAAAATATTTTGACGTAGGTGTATCTCAGTTATTTATTCTGAAGTTGAAGCAGTCGTCATATTCTTTTTAAATTTGGAAATGTTCAAAATCCCTAAGTTTTACTTTTACATGTCCCTTAAAATTATAGCACAAAGCTTTAACAATTTCTTTAAAAACTATCGTGATCACCATCGAGGAAAATGGGTGAAATATTGTTAGTTATTGCCTCAAAAAAAAAAATTAAAAAAACAACAACTCTAATAATGATTCGTCGACTTGTGTTGAAAAGTTGTTTAAACAGTAAACGCTGATGCATAACCGTTTTTCTTGTTCTTGTTGTTTAGGGACGGGATACCTTGCCAAATGTTTCGGAAAGTGGGCCGCACCAAATTGCATCCAGGGCCGTTGATGGATTGCCAGTCAGCCACTGAGTACACGAGTGGAACAAGTCAATCCGTTGTAGCGCCACCTATGGCTTAAATACAAGCGGTTGCCCGGCGTGACACAGACGCACACAGTTCACGGATACAGTCCTGAGATAGAGCATGCTAGATGGTGTCCAAAATGCGGGACAGTTCGCAGATATTCCGGGATGGGCGTAGGTGGCGTCCCATCATGTCCCAAACATGTTCGACCGGTGAGAGGTCTAGCGATAGCGATAGCCATCGACATTACGGAGGCAGGCCTGGGAGGGCCATGCCGTGTGTGACCAGACATTATCCCGTTGAAACGTTGCTCGGTGATGCTGCTACAAGAATGGCAACACAACACTGTGGCCGGGCATTATCCTGTTGAAAAATTTCTTGGTGATGCTGCTACAGGAATGGCAACACAACAGGTCGTAGAATGCCATCGACGTACCGTTAAGCCGCGAGAGTGGGACGGAGGACTACCAAGGGAGCCCAGCTATCGTAGGAAATAGCTCCTCAGACGGTCACTCCCGGCGTGCAAGCCGAGTGCTGTTCCACAATAAAGCAAGGATCCGTGCGCTGGCCTGCTTGTCTCCAGGCGCTGGTCATCGGCGTCAAGTGCAAATCGTGACTCATCACCGAAGACAACACGACGTCACTGACGCGTTACTCGGGCCCAACACAACTGCAACCTGTACCTGTTGGCAGAGTGGCGTTCCTGAATGTAGTCCCCGTGCCACAAGTCGTCTGTAGACGACGCAACATGGCCGCGGATGGTTGAGAGTGACGAATGCAGTTCTGTTCGTGCAGCTCTCACAGTCTCCCCATCCTCACGTTCTGTTGTTGCCCTCGGCCGTCCACTGCCCGTGTGCCGCCGGGTTGTGCCCTTCTCGACCCTCTGGTGCCAACATCATCCGATTTCCGCATCCCTCCGACCTAACTGGCTAGCGATACGGCGACTTGACCAACCAGCCTCTCTCAATACAATTATACGTCGGCTCTCAAACTTGACAAAGCGTGGTCTGTCCACGCCTTGTTGACAACTGAAAGTGTCACCTGTATTGGTCCTACTGCATAACATGAGCAGCGTACCAGCGTCTCTGTTTCCAAGATATTTTTGCCAAGACATACTAGCCATGACGATCTGGCCTTTGTCGAAATCAGATAAATCCTTTGCTTTTCCCATGTTGAAACTAAATACTAACTGAGAGAGCTACGCCCCAAGTATTATATACAGGGTGTCCCGGAACTTCGTGTACAAACTTGGAGGGGAGGTAGAGACAGCGTTAGGAACCAGAATTAAATAGGAAAGCATGGGCGGAAACGTCACCCTCACGTGAGAAAGAGACACAAAGACACAGTAAAGCTACAATACAGAAAGCAGTGTAAAACGCTTTATTACACAACAAAAGAGTACAATGTAGGACTTACAAGCATCACAGGAGGTGTTCGAAATTGCGCCCATTGGCCTGCATGCACGCATGACACCTACGCGACATGGATTGGCGAACATTGTCGAAGATACCTGGCGTTTGGCGGATCGTAGCAGCAGCGATGGAGATTCGTGCCACCAGGTCCATTTCAGAATTTACTGGCGTGTCGTACACAATGCTCTTCATGGCACCCCAGAGATAATAATCAAGAGGAGATAAAACAGGTGATCTGGGGGCCATTCGACGGGACCGCCACGCCCAATCCACTTGGTTCCGAATGTCCGGTCCAAATGGTCACGTACGCACCTTGCGTAATGAGATGGCGCCCCATCATGTTGCAACCACATTCCGCGTCGAACATGTGCGGGGACCTCGTGCAGCATTTCCGGAAGAACCTCCTAAAGAAAGACGAGATACTTGCGAGCGTCCAGTCGAGGTGGTAAGATGTATGGCCCGACTAAACTGTCCGCCACGGTACCCGCCCACACATTAACAGTGAAGCGTTGTTGTGCGGCTTGTGGTCGGGTTCCGTGTGGGTTTTCTACGGCCCACATGTGCGTGTTGAGCGTATTGAACACCCCGTCACGTGAAAAGGTTGCTTCATCACTGAACATAACAGAACTGGGAAATTGCGGGTCGGCCACACTTTGGTGCAGAAACCACTGTGCAAACGCGACACGTCATGGGTGATCATCCGGCTACAGTAATTGAACTCTCTGAAGATGAAAGGGATGTAAGGCTTCGCCCTGCAGAACGCGCCAGACAATTGATCGAGACGTTCCGGCGGCAGCGGCAAGCGGCCGTGCACTGGTTCCGGGATTTCGGTCCACAGCATGCAACAGACACTCTTCCAATATGGGTGTTCGTACTGTTCGCGACCGCCCGGTATCCTGCATCGTTGCTGTGAAGGATCCACGTTCCGCAAGGTTCTGATGTACCCGAGCGAACATTTGATGATTTGGTTGGCGCCTCGTTGGATATCTTTCCCGATACAACCGACAAGCAGCGCGTCCATTTCCGTTGGTTAGGCCATAGACGAAGTGCATATGCGTCAACTCGGCGTGTGTGAAACGATGGTTAGGCCATAGACGAAGTGCATATGCGTCAACTCGGCGTGTGTGAAACGATTCATGTTGATCGCACGCAGTCCGCTTCTGCAATGAGGAAGCCACACGTGCCGACCTTGCGAGCTCGCGTACAGCACCGCCTATCGTTTCCGCTCATGCTTTCCTATTTAATTCTGGTTCCTAACGCTGTTCTCTACCTCCCCTCCAAGTTTGTACACGAAGTTCCGGGACACCCTGTATAACATTTACGATCTTGGCACGTGACGCTGATTGACTGCATGCGCGCTTATTTGCATAACGCAGAGGTAGTTTTAATCAAAGACCTTTAAGATATATAGACTGGAAGTTCTTGTGCAAATGAGTGGCATCAGCTGGCGACATTTTGATCACAAAGCTTATACGGATAAAACGGCGTGTGTCCTATGTAAGCAACGTTAATTAAGCTATTTTGCCTGCGCGAAAGAAGAAATTTTACGTTGTTTTAATACTGCGTATTAATTGTTTTTTCATTGGGGTATAAATTAGACATTGCGCCTGTTAACTTACGATTAAAGAAAACATCATTATCGTAATGTTGGGGGATATGAATTAACTGAAGTCGCTTGTCCTTCGTGTAAAACATATTTCGGCTTCAGTTGCTTGCAAACTGCGTGATCTACACTGCTGTCCACCCAAAATGCAACACCAAGAAGGAAGCATCCGATTCGCCTGAAATTCGCAGCATGCGTCGCCCGCGAGAGGACGTGCAAACGATTAGCATTGCAGGGCATATGAAAATCATGTGCGCCCGCACGCCACCGAGAAGCACTATAGAAGGGTGCACTGAAGGCGGGGGGTAAGTAGTGGAAGTGTTTTTTTTTTTTTTTTTTTTTTTTTTTGGTTGGGGGTTTAACGACCACCATGAGCAACTCAATGGGCTATAAGCAGTCGCCCGTCCCTAATTTAGGGTCACTGGTTCCAGGGAAGGGAGAGAGCCAGTGCCGTAAGACAAACACAACATCCATGCCTGACCGGGATTCGAACCCGGACCCCTTACGGACGAATGATCAGAGGCCAACGCCTTAGACCACTGCGCCACTGAGGCTGCCGAAGTGTGTTGTGCTGCTGGACCTGTGCGTGGGAAGCTTCCTGATGCCTCGTCGCAGAATACGGCAGTCATTCCAGCACGTTTCGAAATTCGACAGAGGACTAATAGTGGCGGCGCCCGTGTGGGACGACATTCCGACACAGTGAGGCGAGTTTAGATTCGGTGGGTGCAGGAGGGACGGACGGAAGGACGTGAGCGATTGCCGCAGCCGCGGCACACCACCGAACGAGATGACTGGCATGTTGTGCCGCGGGCATTGACGGCTCGTACCGCCGCATCGCGAACGTTAGCGCAAGAATTAGGGTGTGTTGCGCAACAACCTGTGTCAGGACGTACAGTTCGACGTCGTCTGCAGGAGCGGGGACTTGTCGCACGGCGCCCATTGCTCCGATTACCATTGACGTTACACCACCGGCGAGTGCGGCGGCAGTAGGCCGTTGAACGCCTCACCTGGACTACGCAATGGCACGACATTGTCTTCTCCGACGAATCCCGCTTCTGCCTGCAACACCACGATGTTCGGATCCGCGTGTGGCGGCACCGCGGCGAGAGACTGTTTGACGCCTGCATTATGCATCGCCATACGGGTCCGTCGTCTGGCGTTATGATTTGGGGCTCAATTGGATATGACATTCGCACCCCTCACGCATCGCCGGTACATTCAACAGCCACCGCTACATCTCCGATGTTTTGGAGCCTGTAGTCCTCCCTTACCTGCAGGACCTGCCTGCGTCCACCTTTCAACAGGACAATGCGTGCCCGCCTGTTCTCACGATATGTCGCCCATCGAACACGTCTGGTCACTGATTGGCAACCGAGTGGCCCGGCAAGCCCCCCCCCCCTGCGGCTACGCCTGATGAAGTGTGGCAACGTGTGGACGCAGCCTGGACCGACATACCCCGAGCCCACATCCAAAGCTTCTTTCGTTCGATGCCGCGGCATGTAGCGGGGCCGTTATTGCCAGCCATAGGGGCCGCACGAACTATTGATGTCTGCGTGTTCCGCAAGTCGCACGAAATTGTAAGCTCAATCGTTTCATCTTTGTATCTGTTGTTATCTGCCCAGTAAATCTGGCTTTGCTATCTCGTGTCCTTCTTGGTGTTGCATTTTAGGTGGCCAGCAGTGTAGTTGCATGAAATTCGTATTTCACACTCTATGTGATGTCAAAAAACATTTTAATGTGACCATTTGTTTATTCTTAAGAGAAGTTGCCGTGAACAAAACTTTTAATTTTGGAAGTTTTTCGCGCAGTATTATGAGTTTGTAATAGTTACTAAACGGGAGAAAAAATAAGTAAAATTAAATATGATAGAAAGAAATTCCCTCTTCATATAATTTAGAGTTTAGACAATTACAAATCTCGAGGATGAAAAGTCTCGAGAAAGAAACACGAGTTAGCAAACCATCTGTAGGTTTAACCAGAAATCTTCACTTTAGAGCCATACATACTCTGGCGAATGACACAAGGGTATAGTAAAAACTAAGTCCCTCAATTTATTATTTAGATATCAAATAAGTGAACAAGGTTACTAGCTAACTATCTTACACTTAAAATACTAAAAGAACTCTATTATTTTAAGGGAAATATTAGAAAAGTTGGTGAGAAGCCTAGACGACACGTGACAGATTCTTGATGTACAACAATGCACTTCAAATGTCGCCCGGTTAACTTACGGTTTTCCAGTCTATGTA
This sequence comes from Macrothele yani, assembly GCA_039090855.1. Lineage (NCBI taxonomy): Eukaryota > Metazoa > Arthropoda > Arachnida > Araneae > Macrothelidae > Macrothele > Macrothele yani. The sequence goes on from CM076998.1 coordinate 112,026,693, forward strand.
TCTTAAAGGTCTTTGGTTTTAATGTTTCGGCTGATTAGTGTGTATTTTGATGCTTAAATAAATCATTATTATGATTTGGTAGTTTGTTATCTAAGAAAAAAGAATGAATAAAACAAAAACAAAAAATGGGACAGGAAAATACTTCAATTTTTTCGTTATAGGGCAAGCTGAATTTTAAACATATGCAAATGCATTTATACGTAGCAACTCTTTACAATTAAATTTTTGTGAAAATAATTTACATCTGATTTTATTTCTCTCGCCGCTATAAACTTTTCTTTGCTTGTAAACTCTTTCATAGGTGGACGTTCCTCGGTGTATGAAAAAACATTTTCGGGGTTCTTCCATTGGAAATGAGGAAACACTGCTTTAGAAAAACGTGGCTCGATCTCCAACACCTTTGGCCCGTTCAGGACCTTGCGCCAATAAACACTAACCAACTCCAATTTCCATGCTTTCTTGTGGCACCTCAGGTTGGTTTAATTTTTTTTTTCTGATAATAGTTCTTAGCAAATCACGCAAGTTAGAACTATCGCATCAAGCTGCTGCGGCGGTTTGTACCGTAAGGCTGCGCAGAAACAGCCTTTCTTACCCAAAGTTCGATTGGTTTGCTTCATACCGCAGAACAGTTTCTTCCACTCAAGTTTTCCTATAAACTGCACATTCTGCTTAAGTTTTAGTAATGCAATTTAAACGCCATCTGCCAGGAGTTGCGACCTTTGCAGCCTGACTCATGTGGTAATCCTAGCTTCAAGAACAAAGATTCCCACGCTTGTTGGGTCGGTATTTTTGTTTCCATTGATTAGCATGTTATTGCATTTGGGCAGAAAAGCCGACAGCCGCTGGGCACACTTACAGTTGAAGCTAATTGATGCACACCTCATTCATATCTTCTGATGTCTTGCTGTAAGACCATTTCGTAATCTATCCACCAGGTAATTCGCTTGCTTAAGTCATAAAATTGATGGATTGCCTACCTTGATTTGTTTGAATGGTGGATCCAAAGGGTTCAGCATATATCTTCTCTTGGAAGAATACAGTATGTATATTCTCTTTCGGTTATTTTCCAAGACTCACTAGAGCAGGCGTGACAAACCTATGTATGCAAAACAATTCTGTTGGCACGTGCGATGCAGTGCGGCCCCTTGAGGACTTAAACGACGCCTATAATAAATAAATAAGTACTTAAGTAAATGATTATCATTACTGGCAAATCAAACATCTGTTGCAAAGTATATTTTCTAGTTTGAATTTCGTGTTAGTTTAGAGAATTTGAGTAAAGGTTGAGGAAAGGGAGTTGTTCCAGCTTATTTTGTCTTCGGAGGAAAGTACTCCAAAAGAGGGCCTTCAGAAGACAGTGAGAAGATAACAGTTCGCTGGATTCGTCTTGGAAGGTGAGCGCAAAGGATTCTTAATGGCCGTAACTCTAAAGAACGTTAGTGTACAAGCGAAGAGCGGACTATTCAACGATCATGGTTGTACGCCCGATCACTTCTTTTCCAGACCAGGAGGAAGGGGGACCTACTGTTTTTACCCCCACTCCTTTTGTGCGCCGACAAGAGCAGTGAAAAATGTTTACAGACGACGCTTCATGCTAGTATGGCGCCAGATGGGCGATTGTTAGAACATGTGACGCCATATGTCACGTTTTAAAATCCTTGCAGACTTCGTGTACACTCTGTAAAATGGAACACTCAAACATAAGCATTAAACAATTGAAAAACATTTGATACTGAATGTTTAAAACCAGTTTTCAGATATATTCTCATGTTTTGTAATGGAATTGTCAGAAAGTCTTCATCTGGCTCGCAGGCCTTAGGTTGGCTCACCATGAACTATAAAATATCATCGTAAATTCTTCCCTCTGCGGGAGAGTTTCAAATTTATGAGAGTCGAAGGTATTGGGTTGGAAAGAAATTAATGTCCGATAACGAGGTATCTGTAGTCGAAGCCCCGGCGCCCATTGGCCACTGAGACTACGCAGCACACCGGTATGACATCAGCAGGTAGGTGGCTTAAGTCGGTGGCATTTAGCCTTCAGAATGCGAAGAGTGTAAATGCCAGTCAACATGGAAGTGGACAAGGTGCACATCCGCCACTGCGTGCTGTATGAGCATTAGCACTGTGTACCCCAATGCCATATCATATCGTCAGTGATGTCGAACGGTTTCGAGAGGGAAATTTTGATTTGTCAGACCGTCTCATAGACGGAAATTCCACAACAGTGGATACGGACATGCTGAAGACCTAAGTGGAGACCAGATGGTAGTTGGCGGAACAGCTGGAGTCTCTCCACAAGAGCATTATCACGCACCTGCGTCAACTTAGGAAGGTGCACCAGAGGAGAGTTCGGGTACCCCATCAATTCACACTTGAGCAAAAAGCAAATCGCATGAGGTCATGCGTTTCCCTGCTTTCGTGTGACCAAGTTGAACCGTTCTATGACCGCATTGTGACAGATGACGAGAAATTGCCGTGTGTTGCATGATGTCAGCGCCCGAAAATAGTAGCTGGTCCCAAAATAGGACCCCATGCCGACACCCAATGCCGCCTTACACCCACGTAACGTCCTTCTGTCTGTTTGGTAAGACATGCAAGGTGTCGTGTCCTTTAAGCTGCTGCCGGACAACACCATTCAGGGCCGGCTGGACCCATTGGGGCAACCAGGGCGGATGCCTCAGGTACGCGCCTTAACGGGACCCCGCAGTTCAGAAAAGAAAAACAAAATCATTTTCCCTAGAATTCTCTATATTTATTGTTATTTTTTTAAGTATTGGGGTGCGAGGCCTAAAAGATATTTATATATATATATTTTTTTAGTTTATAACCTCTTTACCCTCTCACTTTTTTGAACCTTAAACTTTCCCACATTCATGAAATAGCAAATTAAATTTCATCATATTTTGTGACTCGCTACTATTGCTCAACAATTTGTGTGTGTACCAGATACTGAAATTAAAAAAAAGTAAAAAGAATAATATCAAAAATGTTTTGGGTTATATAAAGAGGTTAATTGTTCAGTGACTTTGAAAACAGTACTGGGAATAAAAAAAAGGCAATTTTCATACATGAGCGCGTATAAAACGTATAAAAAGTCACTAATTTGTCAGTTATTTCACTTTGCATAAGAAATCAATCGCTAAAACATGTACCAAGAAGAAATATACTGTATATATAAACGAATTTATTTAAGAGGGTTTTTTATTATTTGTTACGCTAAAATGTTTGCAATAGAAAAACATTGGCTTCGCAGATTAGTTAAAGTTATCTTTTTATCATTTGTGAGAACGTTTTTATAAAAATCACAATGTAATCTAAACCCCTTCTCCCCAGAAAGAAAATTGTAGATTTTAGCACTTTTTACTGACTCTCTCTCTGTGTTTCTTTGTCTCTGTCTCTATCTCTCTCTCCCTTTCTCCCCCTCTCCCTCTCTGTTTCTCTGTCTCTCTCCCTGTCTCCATTTCTCCCCCCCTCTCTCTCTCTCTCCCCGCCTCTCTGTCCCATTCTTTCTGTCTCTGCCCCTCTCTTTCTCCCTCTGCCGCTCTCTCTCTCTGACCCCCCCCCTATCTCTCTCTCTCTCTGACCCCCCTATCTCTCTCTCTCTGACCCCCCCCCCTATCTCTCTCTTTCTCTCTCTCTCTCTGAACTTTCAATTCATATTATTGTCTTTTTCTTAAGCTCAAAGTTATTTGAAATAACAATTTTCTTTATAATTTTCGTGTTTTCATTTTTCACGTAACGTCTTTATTAAATTATGAAATTTATTTTCTAGGGCCCGCAATGAAATTTCGCCCCGGGCCCCACAAAAGTTCCATCCGACTCTGACACCACTATTACCGTCGATGTGTACAGCCTTCAGGTCGATGATCTGCAAGCATTGCTCACGTCGAAACGATCAGCACTGCTGAATCGCAAGGGTGTCCTCCTGCAACATATTGAAGCAAGACTTCACACAGAGAGGATAAGCTGTCACAAGATCGGAGATCTGGGGTGTGAGCTGCTGTCGTACCCAGCCTATTCCTCGGACATTGCCCCAAGCGACAATCACCTTTTCCGGTGGTTGCAGTATTTCCTGGACGGACAGCGGTTTATTAACCGGGACGATGTCGAACGCACTCTTACTTCTGTGCGTCCAAACAACTACAATTCCACAGGGACTGTATCCAACAGCTGCCCAGACGATGGAAGCAGGTTGTGGCAAACGTGGCGACTGCATTTTGGACTGATTTGTACTTGTATATGCGGTAATTAGCCCTTTTCTGTTGCCATGCATTTACAGACATTACTTTTTTCCATCCGAATATTATATACCTACCAGGGAAATTAATGAACTGTACGCCGCCACGGTGGAGCAGTGTTCTAAGCGATGGTTCCTGATCATTCGTCCGAGATGGATCCGGATTCGAATCCCGGTGAGGCACGGATGTTGTGTTTGTTTTACGGCGTTGGCACTCTCCCTCTCTTCGAACCAGTGCCCGTAAATTAGGGACGGACGACTGGTTATAGCCCACTGAGTTGCTCACGACGGTCGTTGAGGTAACAACCTCCATGAGCGTCTAAGGTTATAAGAATCCGCCCGCTCCTAATGTTGGCCATTGTTTCCACGAAACTACCAGAATCAGAACCATGCCACATCCAGGACTCGATCCAGCGCCATTCTACAGCACCTGAGCGATTGCTTCTTTATTCCATGACAAGCGGCAAAAATCTATCATATTAGTGATTGGCTCTGACTTCAATGTACATAGTAACCGAATTAATTAATGATTTTGGTGTTTTTAGCCGCCCTAGGAAACAATAGCCCAGGCCTCATGGATATTTAGATGGCCCAATCGGAACCATCAACCAAAAGCCTTTAGCCTCTGATCGATCGAGTATTTGAGAACTATATTTCGTTTTTGTTTCTTTATTGGAGGTTTAACGACCACCGTGAGCAACACAATGGGCTATAAGCAGTCAACCGTCCCTAATTTAGGGCCACTGGTTCCGGGGAAGGGAGAGAGACAGTGCCGTAAGACAAACACAACATCCATGCCTCACTGGGGTTCGAACCCGGACCCCATTCGACGAATGATCAGAAGCCATCGCTTAGACCACTACGCCACCTGGGTGGCTGAGTGTTTCCCTACAATACTTTTCCTCTTTTTTCTAAGAAACCACGATAGCTTTAACCAGTAGCGCACCCAGAAATTTTCCGGTGTGTGAGGGGAGGGGGAGAGGTTCACAGAATATTCGCAAAGTGGAGGTGGCCCCCATAAATTTACCGGGAAAAATAATTCCTGGTTAGATATTCCTAAATTTATGCAACAGGACTACTCCCTTATAATTATTATATATGCTATTGTTATACGATACATGATCGCGTATCCTGACTTTTTGCTTCAAACTTCGACGTAATAATCTTCCGCTCTGTCAGCCCTGTGGGTAGGGGGCGACAGGCCACCGGCCACCCCCGTGCGTACGCCACTGGCTTTGACTTATGCATTGCCATCTGTTTATAGTATGAGATGCTTGATTGTTGGAGTGGGAGATGCTTGATTGTTGGAGTGGCAACGGTTGGCTGGTGTAAAGTTGGCTCTCCTGTTTCTAATCGGTGAACCCCGTGGGATACTGTTTTTGGGGTGTGTCGTCGTTGGCGAAAGCGTTCTTGTTTCGTTGCATTTTTGAAACAGCGGCTTGCTGTTTCCTCTTCTATTTTCGTTTCTTTGCCTGCTAAAGTTTTGCAAGCGGTTGGTTCTTCCCATATCCAAGGTAGGATATTTGTCTCTTGTCTGTTGTGGTTTGTTGATTCGGGGTGGGCCCTAGCTGCCGCCGGTGGGTCCGGCGGGGATGGGGGACTCTGATTCCTCGACTCCGGCTAAAAGAATGCGTTCTTCACCGGGTGATGAGCTTCAGCAGCTGGGTGGTTTGCTAGTTCCAGTTAAAGATTTTGTTTGTTCGATTCAATGGTCTCCTCAGGAATTGCTGCGTAGGGCATTTGCGAGCGGAGTGACTCGTGGTGAAATACTTATTTCCGCGACTTCTGGGAAGCTACCCAGAGCCCGTCCCATGTTGTTGAAGAGGTTCTTCGTGGACAATATTTCAATGCATGACTCGATTTCAGACGTTCAGTTTTTACGTTCGGGTGACTTATTGGTGAGTTCCTCGAATCTCATTTGCTTGCTGGAAATTTGTCAACTTTCAAATTTTTTTCAGGTACCTGTCAAAACTCAGGTTCTTACTAAGCTTATGACAACGAGGTTTCTAGTTCGAGATGTGAACACTGAAGCCCCTGTTGATGAAATTGCTTCAGAATTGTTGGACCGTGGTGTGAACTGTCTTCGTGTTGTTCGGTTCCAACGTTCGGTAAATTCCTCGAGGCTCCCTACTTCTTCGGTCCTAGCGGAAGAACTGGGCTTTACTAACCGTGACACTATCGATCTGTGGTATTCCAGATGTGCGGTCAGACCCTTCTTGGATTCGCCTAGGCAGTGTAAAAACTGTCAGCGTTATGGACATCTGCTGTCAACCTGTCGTAGTGCCGCTCGCTGTTCTCGTTGTGGTGAAGGACACGACTCTTCGGTATGCTCGGCGTCGAGCTTCGAGTGCGTATTATGCAAGGGCTCTCATCATGCTTCTGACACGAACTGCCCAATTTACCTCCAAGAAAAGCAGATCCTAGATATTATGGCTTCGAAGCATCTCAGCTATCCAGAAGCTCGGGACTCTGTGCGTCAAGTCCACCAGGCCTCATATGCGGTGGCGGCGGCGACTCAGGATCAACCTCCGTGTGCTTGCTCCTCTGCATTTCCTCAGTTTCTGGACATTATCTCTAAACTCACCAGTAAATTGGACTCTTTGACGAATCTTCTTTCACCTCCTTCCCTACATGCTGGCCCCACATCATCCGCTGCACAGGTGCCACAGGCTGAAATTTTGCTGAATCCTCCTACTACAGTTGCAGCGTGCCCAGCTTCTTCAGTGCCTATTGAGCAACCTCCTGAGTCTGGCCTAAGCACCGATGAATTCCTGTCATGCGAAGAATCTGTGGTTTCGTATGTGGAGTCTGCTGCGGAATCCGTCAAACTTTCTCACTCCAGAACCTTCTCGTGTCCTTCTCTTCTCGTCCGGCCTTGCTGTCACACCTGAAAGCTCATCGTGACGACGGTAAGTTTCTTTGTGGCCTCTGTTCCATGCGGTTCAAGACGTCATCTGGCCTAGCGGATCACTTTTCTCTTCATGAATAGTTGGTCGCTGGTCCAATGGAATGCGCAGTCCCTTCGCTCCAAAAGACCTTATTTCACCGACTTCTATTTTTTCTACAGCCACGATCTTGACTATCCAAGAATCTTGGCTATCTCCTGGTCTCTCTTTTTCCCTCCCAGCCCGTACGGTGTATAGGACACCTTCAGCTCGGATTCGAACGAGCAGCTTCTTGCGACGGTTACCTTCTCTGGCGACACCACGCTCAGGATTATTAATATATACATTCCCTCTCCTCCCTCTCGGCGCTCTTGCTTGGACGGATCGAACAACTGCTCACTGATTGTTGTATGGTGGTTGGGGATTTCAATATTCATCACCCTAGCTGGGGTTCTGCTTCTCCGAGCCGGGGAGGTACTGAGTTCGTGGACTGGCTTTGTTCGCAGGATCTATGTCTCCTAAACTCGGGGGCTTCTACCTTTTGCAGGGGGTCAAGTTGTTCTGTTTTGGACCTCACCATGTGCTCTCCTCAGCTGGTTCCGTACTGCTCCTGGTCTGTGGATGGTGACCTCTACGGTAGTACCCATCATCCTGTCATAACAACATTGGAGGCAGGATTGTTTGGCTTCCCTCCCCCTCCTTCACTGGGTCTGCAACCAGTTGCTTGGTCAGTGGCTTGGCCTTCTATCCAGAAGATTATCCGTGGTGAACTTCCTTCCACTCCTGACGGTGCCGCTCTGATCCTGGACCGCATTTCCCTGATTCTCCACGCTTCTAGTCGGCCCAGCGGTCAGCGTCGACGTTGGTCTTCCTGGTGGGACTCTGATTGTGCTCAGCGGCTTCGCAAGAAACGCCGCCTCCTTCGCTATGCCAAGTCGTCCGGCTGCCTCTTCGCTTGGTCATTATATCGGCAGGAAAAACGGAATCTTCGCCACCTCCTCATTCTTAAGAGACGTGCCTACTGGAAGGCACAATGCAACGACACCTCGAGGCCAGGCTTCGTTTTCTCCCTCTTGCGCAGTCTGAAATCTCATGTTGGTTCGAGCCCGGATCACCTGCTACTTCGGATTGACGATTTCCTTGTTGCTGATCCGGCGGATCAGGCTTCGGCATTTGGTGAACTTTTTTCCACAGCCTCTGGCTGTTCGGTGCACTCCTTTTCTATTGACCATGATGACTCTTCTCTTGAGATGGATGCGTTACTTACTGCCGGTGAAGTTGCCGGGGCTGTTAATGGATCGCCCCGACGCTCTGCACCCGGCCCTGATGGATGTACTTACGAACTGGTGAGACGTATATGGAGGTGGAATTCGTCTTGGCTGGTTGACCTCCTTAACCTCTTTTGGTCTGCCGGCGTTCATCCTTCATGCTGGAAAGAGTCCTGGGTGATTCCAATAAAGAAGCCTAACAAACCTGCTCTCGACTTATCTTCGTACCGAATGATCACTCTCACTTAAGTTTTTTCGAAGATCTTGGAGAAAGTCCTGGTCTCTCGCCTAACAGACTTCATTATCTCTCATCAACGGACCAGCAAGCTGCAATTTGCATTTTTGCCAAGACGTTCCACATCGGCGTGCGTTCTGTCGATCCAACGTCATCTTCTGGTGGCTCGAGCTCGACATAATTATGTTTTTCTGGTGTCTTTGGATCTTCAGGCGGCATATGATTCGGTCTGTCATCCTGCTCTCCTAGGGAAATTGGCGTCTCTGGGTGTTCGTGGTCGTCTTCTCCGTTGGCTGGCTGACTACCTTGCTCGGCGCAGATTTCGCGTTCGTTGGCGGGGAACGGTGTCTTCCTCCTTTCCGCAGTGTCGAGGTGTTCCTCAGGGTAGCTCCATTTCACCTCTCCTTTTTAACTTATACATTGATGATGTGGTTGATTGCTGTCATCCGAATGCGCATATGTTCTTATTTGCAAACGATATTTTTATTGTTTCCTATAGTCCCAACCGGGCGGCGGCACTTAGCTATAGGCAATCCTCTTTGGATTCCATTGTTCAGTGGGCATCATCCTGGGATTTACGTCTCTCCTCTTCTAAAAGCTTCGCGGTTGACTTTTCTCGTAAGCGCCGGTCGCCTGCCCCTCTTTCCTGCTGGGCTCTGACTCAGTGACTTAGCAGTCCTCCATCAAGATTTTAGGGGTCTGGTTTAACTCCTCCCTGACCTGGTCTTCACACCTCACGCACGACAAGAAGTCAGTCTTCCGAACTTTGTCTGCTGTTAAAGTTGTTTGTCATCGTCGGTGGGGTCTTGGCTTCCCCAACGCTCTCGCCTTTGTTGTTGCTGTGATTCGACCTATTCTGGAATATGCGGCTCCGGTCCTGTTCGCCTCCCCCAGCTATCTCTACGACGCTCTAGAGGTTCTGCTCAACCATGCACTCCGTGCAGCCATTCACCTCCCTCGTTCGACGCCTGTGGCGGTCTTGCGTGCCGAATGTGGAATCGCTAGCGTGCGTTCTCGAATCACCCTCCTGACAGTCCGATTTTTGTACCGCCACTTGTCGATGGGTCAGCGTTCGCCTATCGCTCATCTTCTTCTGGAAAAGGACGCCTTGTCATTCTACGCTTGGAAATCCCATGGCTTTCCCCTTGGAATCGTGCTCAGTCGCTTCCGACAGGAGCCGTTTTTCGTCAACAGCGATCTCCTTCAGGCTCTGCCGGCCCCTACTGTTTCGTCTGCACCCTGCTACTCGATTATTTGCTCGGGTCTCCCTTTTCAGCAACGATATCTGCATCCGATGCTTCTCAGACATTGCTTTGGGGTGTTCTTGGCCCAGTTCTCAGCGTCACACCACATCATTGCTACTGACGCTTCGAAGATCAACTCCTCGGTGGCGATCGGGCATTTTTTTCCACGGAACAAATCCAGCCATTCGTTCTCCTTCTCGACTATTTCCTCAGTGTTCTCGGCTGAAGCGTGGGCTCTAATATCAGCGCTTGAATTTGCTCCCGGCCCGTGTGGCGGCCTCTTGCGGCTTACGGATAGTCGTTCTGTTCTACAGGCCTTGTTGGCATTAAATCGCAAATCTCAAGACATTATCGTTCTTCTGCATGATTCTCTTCAACGCCTCCGTTCTTTCTACGAAGACATTGTGCTCGTTTGGTGCCCGGCTCATGTTGGTCTTCCAGCGAATGAGGCCGCTGACGCTGCCGCCCGACGGGGCCATGCTGAGGGCCTGGCCGTGTTCCCTCTAGTTACAGCCTCTGACGCTGCTCGGCACAGTGGTAACATGCTCATCTCCGCTTCTGATTCAGCCTTGCTTTCGTCCGGGGGGGGGGGGGGCAGAGCTATATCCGTTCATCAGCTTCCATCACATATGGCCTAGCGAACACTGTTATCGAAGTTCCTCAACAATCATAATTCAAAAATTACGCACGGACACGGCACCTTTAAACACAGGCCTTGTTGGCATTAAATCGCAAATCTCAAGACATTATCGTTCTTCTGCATGATTCTCTTCAACGCCTCAGTTCTTTCTACGAGGACATTGTGCTCGTTTGGTGCCCGGCTCATGTTGGTCTTCCAGCGAATGAGGCCGCTGACACTGCCGCCCGACGGGGCCATGCTGAGGGCCTGGCCTTGTCCCCCCCCCCAGTTACAGCCTCTGACGCTGCTCGGCACAGTGGTAACATGCTCATCTCCGCTTCTGATTCAGCCTGGCTTTCGTCCGGGTGGGCAGAGCTATATCCGTTCATCAGCTTCCATCACAGATGGCCTAGCGAACACTGTTATCGAAGTTCCTCAGCAATCATAATTCAAAAATTACGCACGGACACGGCACCTTTAAACAGCTACCTCTTCCTGATTCGAAAACGTTCTTCCCCGATGTGCTTCTGTGGCTCCGGGCCTGAGACTGTTCCTCACTTCCTCCTCTCCTGCCCTGCATACAGTGCATATCGGAGGGTTTATTTTGGAGTGACAACTCCTCCTTCCTCAACTTCCATCTCTGCTCAAATGTATTCTTTGTTGGACTTTCGGGACGCTTCCGTGGCAAAACGTAAAGTTCGGGCCTTGGAGAAATTTATTACTCTCTCAAGACGTTTCTCTGTGAGGACGCTCCATTTCTAACCTTCCTTCTCATGAGCATGCCCCTTTGATGGACTTTTGTGCTGCTACTGTGACTCCACGTGCTGGTCGCAAGGAGGTTCTCCTCCGTGGCTGGTCGTGCATCTTCAAGAGTCTTAGTGATCAGGAGATTTTTTAGCTATTTCCGCATGGCCAACTAGTTGCTGTGAGGCACAAAGCTTAGTCTATAGGCCTCATCGCCTTATTAAAAAAAAAAAAAAAAAAGATGCTCGTGTGGGGAGTCATTAGCATCATAGTCACAGAGTAGATATCATAGTTAACATATCCAGACGCAAAAGATGAATGTTTAGTTTATCCTTACTACACCACTTTTCTTCTTTCCTCTGTACTGCTGGTTCTAATTTAGGAACTAGCGACTCCTCATAGCTTTAGATGATAATGGAAACCTTTAAACTCCGAAACAAAAACCAAAAAAAATGCCATTAGTTGTATTTTTGTTTTAAATGCTGACTGAACGAATTGGAGCTTACCAAGTCAAGTCAATAAGCCGAAAAAGTTTGTTGGTAAGGGAGCTTAATGGAGGTGTGTACTGATGCTTAATCTTGGTTTGTCTTTCTTTGGCAAATTTTCTTCTTTCTGTAGGTTTTTGTGCATTATAAAACTTAGTTTTTTTAAATATTTTTTACGGGTGCTTTAAACAATTCTTGACGAATCATATCATTATCTGTTTGTACTATATTCGTAGTGTCAAATCTGCGTGCTTTAGTAAATTGTTGTCATCAGATTTTGAGAAATGGGAATTACTACGCTGAAATTAGTTCTGGTCATCACACTACTGAAATGTTAATATTCAAACTCCGTCGTGGACGTGTACTATCAGAGCTTTAAATCTTCCGAAATCACTGTGCCATTAAACTCTTTGTTTACGTTTTGTGGATGTTGACTTCTAAAATTAGAATGATCGTGGTCATGGACTGTCATTTGTCATAATTCAGCTTTGCTTCATGGGCGCGTATCGTAGTTACGCCGGCTCGAGCTATAAATATTTACAATACCTGGATCTCAGGAAATGCCACTCTTTTCACAAAATGGTTTGAGGGTAGTGCTTAGTTCAGGGATCTTGTTTTCGTCTGAAATATTTCAAGGTCAGTTGGTGATCCGGACTAGATCTGTGTAACCACATTTCCCCACTTCTGGTTCATAGTCCCTTCAGTGGAGAATTACAAATAGCTGCTTTGATTTGTCAAACTTTCAAAAAATAATTATGTAAAATGCATAACATAAAATTTTTATTTCTTTGCTATTACGAAAAAATAAGCCATAACATTTATTAGAAATCATGATTTTCGAATTTTCTGCTTAAATAATGCCCACTGTAAAGATGAGTGTCTATATCCATTGTAAAGCTATTTTAACAAGTTGCCAGAACTTGGCACAGACATAGTATACCAGTACCTGGGTATAGACACATAGCCCATTGGGAATGCTGAATCAGATTGCTTTCAAGTGGTTTTCGATTTCGAGTGCATCATTCTGCTTTGTGAACATGGAACCTGATCACACTTTACATGAAAGAAAGCAGTTGACATTATGGTATGGAATTTTTATTGCTATTTTCATCAAAATAAATTTTATAGTAATGGAAATAATTGTAGGCATTTGCCTAGTTTTGGAAAATAATGTTTACTTCGTATGACATTTATACTGTACATCATAATTCCATAAAGAATCGTAATGCAACACATTTTTATGTGGTGTAATAGCACAAAATGTGCCTAACATTCATTTTTGAACTGTTCAAAGGGATCCTAAATTTTGTATTATACAAAATTGTCGGAACAAATATTCCATCAGGCTATCGACCAATAGTTCTTTCGATTTGAAATCAAAACGCTAAGTATGGCTTTTCAGATTTTCCTTGAAAGCTCTCCAATTGGATTTGATGCTTTGATCGTGGGCTACACTGTCAGGATCTATAAAATTTTTTGTGTGACTGACTGTTAAATGAGTGAAATTATGTTCTGACAAATATTTGTCCTTTCCATTGAATTAAATGAATAAAAAATCATCTAGCTCCAGATAAAACAATACAAAACATAGTACTATTAGCATTTGATATATTTCCTTCATGACATATATTTACAAATAAAAATAGTCATTAAGGCGTGTGTCTGTTATAGTAAAATTCTGAAAAAAAGTCAACATAAAATATATCGTGCACTACTTTCTTTCACATTGGGTGTGATCAGGTTTTATGTAAACAAAGCGGAACAATACACTGAAATCGAGAGCTACTTAAAAGTGTTCTGATTCAGAAGTCCAGCCAATGCATAGTGACTTGTATGCAAACGATAACATACTGTTGCAAATGTTTAGTTCCCGCCCTGGTGGCGCAGTGGTTTAAGCGATGGCCTCTGATCATTCGTGCAAATGGGGTCTGGGTTTGAATCCCGGTGAGGCATGGATGTTGTGTTTGTCTTACGGCACTGGTTTTCTCCCTTCCCTGGAACCAGTGACCCTAAATTAGGGACGGGCGACTGCTTATAGCCCATTGAGTTGCTCACGGTAGTCGTTAAACCTCCGATAACAACAAAAAAAAAAAATCTTTAGGTTTCAAGTTATAGAAATGGTAAAATCCAATGTGTAAAAGAATTATGCGCACAGGCAACTTTAACCTAATGTTATGATTTGAGCACAGCATGAAGATCTCTTGCACTGGCAGTCTGCTTAATAATTTCCATGCATCTTGTGTCTAAAAAGTAAATGAATAAAAGAATTCACTGGATCTAGCATGCAGATAAGAGAACGTTATAAATAAATTGTGTTGTGAGAATAATTTGTGATATAAAGATGAGTACAGAAAATTTTTTCAATGATTTGACAAACTGACTGAATTTTACTGGAAAACTGAATTTTACTGTGACATGTATTTCACAATACACGCATTTTGAAGTACCAAGCTACACATTCTTAAAAAGTAGTTTGATACAGCTACAACTGCTTTTCCCAAAAAGTAACTGGCTACATACTCCTTTTTCTGAAAAGTATCTACTTTCACTGCTTTTTAGTTAAAAGTAAAATTTTTTTCTCTGGAGATGATCTTTTACAAGGTGTGAGTGATCAAACAGTATCCCGACTAGATTTATAAAAAAAAAAAGTACAGGACTTGCAGATTTGAAACTTAATTGCCTTCGAAGCAGTCCTCTTCTGAAGCCACACACTTAGTTGAGCACTATTTCCACTGCTGGAAGCATTTTTTTGAGTAATCTTCTGAAGTGGCAAACAGCTGCTTTATCACATTCTGTAGTATCAGCTCAATATCTTGAAATCTTTTTCCTTTCAAGTGGTGTTTGATTTTTGGGGAGAAAAAAGTTGCAGGTAGGCTGTTGGACCTCTGCTGTGCTGTGCTTAGCTAGAAACTGCTGCGCCGCCCGGTGGCGCAGTGGTCTAAGCGATGGCCACTGATCATTCGTCCGAACGGGGTCCGGGTTCGAATCCCGGTGAGGCATGGTTGTTGTGTTTGTCTTACGGCACTGGCTCTCTCCCTTCCCTGGAACCAGCGACCCTAAATTAGGGACGGACGACTACTTATAGCCCATTGAGTTGCTCACGGCGGTCGTTAAACCTTCAATAAAAAAAAAAAAGAAACTGCTGCACGAGCTGCAGTACATGGGCAGGCACATTGTCATAATGGAGTTGCAACTCACCACTCTAATGCAGTGGCGGCCTTTTGTGATAAATTGTGCTCTCAAATGCTGTAACATGACAGTAGTAAAAATGGTCAGCATCGGGTTGACATTGCTGTTCCTTTGTTGTGCCTTTTTTGGGGGGGGGGGGGTCTGTGAGAGTTTGGATACTTCCACTGTGAAGGTTGGGGACTTAGTTTCAGGGTCATATCTATAAACCCACAATTCATCACCAGTTATGAACATTTTTTAAAAGTTTTCGACACACTCAAGCAGCTGAAATGCGGGCATGTTTTTGCTCAGCTTAAACAGTTTTGGCACAAATTTGACTGAGATGTATCACACCCAAATTTTCTGTAAGAATCGACTGAACTGAACGAAAACTAATGTTGAAGTCTTCAAATAACTCACGAATAGTGTTTGGGCAATTTTTCCGCACAGCTGTGTGCACAAGTTCGACATTGTTTTCACTTTTGCTGGTTGCAGGCCTCCTAGTCTGTTTGATCAACACTTTTGCAACCAGTTTTAAAGCATTTATGCCACTCATAAACTTGTGCATGACTAATACAACCCATAAACTTAGTTACTATGTGTTTTTGCATGTTTTTGACAAAATCTGATGCAAATTCGTTGGTCAGTTTTTTCCGACACTACAAATGTGACGAACAGCTTCACACACATAAGAACTCTAATGTGACGGTCATGTTTTTGCACTACTGTAAAAAAAGGGGACAAGCAGGGGAGACCTCACTCACTGCACATGCGTAGTAGGTTCCAAGGTCAACCTCCGCCAATATGCTGTGTCGCTTGATTCCAAACTTATGCAGCCAATCTGTATTCTTTTTGATCACGCTTTGTATATGTACATTCTTGCGCAAGGCATGGAGAACTAAATACCAAGTTAAGTTGTGCGAACTCCAGTTGTATTTGCTTCTTGGCTCATATGATCATGTTATGCATTCTAACATATCAATTTCAAAACTCCAGATACATGGGTGGAACAGAATAATGTGAACACCTAGGAAAAGAAGGTTTTATGTACCTAAATAGTGTGTGGGACCACTTTTGGCACTCAAAACTGCCTGAGTCCTCCTTGGAATGGATGCCTACAAATCCTGGATAATGGTTAGTGGGATGTTACACCATTCTTAATGCAAAAACTGCTCCAGGTCCTTGAGAGATGCAGGAGGAGGACAACAGAATCTTACTCTGTTTTCATACATGAGATTTTTTTACGGAATTCCGCTTTTTTCGCCATCATTTGGGTAATTCTCGAGATTGTTGCAAAACTGAAGCTAAATTTTGGGGGTATTAGTTAGGGGTAAGATTCGTTTCCTGTCAGTAAACGATATTTCGTCTTTTCAAACTTTCAAAAATGGAAATTAAACGGAGGAAAGTTTTTTCCCGATATCGTAATGCCCTTTTCTCGCGATGTTTCTTTTGCCCAGTATGTTAAATATCATTTTTTCCCATAAATATTTGTATTTCAGCTTGAAAACGAAGGAAAATGTTCTGAAAATAGAAATTTCCCTGTAATGTTCAGGCATGATATTGTTTGGCGGATTTGAGGTACATTTCGTCGTCTTTATCATCATTTGTGGGGTCCTCGTGATCGATACATACCTGAACAGAATTTGGGGGGCAGTCGTTTTCCGTCGGAGGATGGAAGTACCGACTTTTGAAGTCGGAATTTAGACGGAGTGCAGATTTCTCCTGTAATCATAATTTTTTTCTTGCAGAATCCATTTACTCAGTATTGTTGTTAAATATCATTTTATTGAATAGTTGTGTATTTCAGCTTGAAAATGGAAAAGTCAAATGGTGCAAAGATTTTGCCCGTAATCGACCCCCCCCCCCCCCCCCCGCACGATGTTGCCTGGACCTCGTGGTGTTAATAATTTTATATTTTGAATAGAGTGATGTGGTCCAATTGAATATTTACATAAATAAATTAACGTGAACAATTTTGTTTTGCTCATGCTGTGTTTTGTTCACAGTGTTTTGCCACGCATTCAGATGTTTTACCCAGTTAAAAAGTTCAGCTTTTTTTTTTTTTTTTTTCTTAGTCAGTCTCATGTTTGTGTTTTCCAACACAAACACAGTGGCTCGATGATGTTTAAGCCTGGTGATTGGGGAGGCCAAGGAAGGTTTGAAGTTTGTCCTCATGTTCCTCAAACCATGACTGGACATTCCGAGCTCTGTGAACCGGGACGCTATCATCTTGATAGATGGCATCCCCTGCAGGAAACAATGCCGAAGCCATTGGATGGATTTGGTCTGCTAAAATGGTTTCATATGCCCTGCCAGTCATCTGTCCTTTCAAGGTGATTACGGGACCTACTGAAAACCACGATATGACTGCCCATAGCATGACAGAACCACCACCATGCTGCATTGTTGGGAGCAGACAGTCTGGGTTGTACACTTCTGACGGTGTTCTCTACTCGTAAACACGTCAGACTGCGATGGGGAATAGTGTGAATGTGGATTCATCCAACCACATTACACGCTTCCATGCATCAGCAGTCCACGTTGTTTGCTCCTGGCAACACTGCCGTCGTCGTTGTACATTCACCTGGGTCACCAGAGGTTTTGCAGTAGCTGCTCTGCCATGAATATCTTGTTAATGCAGTTCCATGTTCACAGTTTTTATTGATAGTGGGGTCTGGAGATGCAGATTAAGCTTCACACTAATTTTCGGTGCTGTGGTCTTCCTATTGCGGGTAACAATCCTCTTTAATGCTCTCCTGTCTCTATCAGTCAGAGTCGTTTCCCCTGCTGATCTTGTGTTTGGTAGATCAGGTTTTGCTATGAACACAGTGTGCTGTCGTGACGCTAGACACAGTAGCTCTTGATACCCTCACTACCCAGGCGACTGTTGTCATGGAAGCACCAGCTAGCCGGCCACCAAAAATTAGCCCTCTTTCAAAGTCTGTTTGGTCGCTTATTTTGTCATTACCCTGAAAGAAATTTTTCAGCAAGACACATTAAGTACACTTAAATAGGACCTTGAGGTTCTAAGCAAAGCTATTACAACCAAAAAGTGGTGGATACCTTTGTGTATTGCGACGTATGCAGCTGCATTAAAAGTCACGTCTCTGAGCGTGGTGTTCAAATTATTCTATCCAGCTCTTATATGTGAGTGTTAAATATGTACAGACACTAAGCAAGAAGTTTATCGCATCAACTGTTTTTTTTTTTTTTTTTTAATATATACAAGGAGTGTTCAAATGAAAAGGTACGAACGACACTGTGGGTATAAATGAAGACTTTATTCAAAGTATACACCATAGGCCGTAGCACAACGATCCCATTGATTAACGAGCCGAAGGATTCCTTGTTCCCAGAATTCCTGTGGCCGTGACGAGACCCAGTCCTGCACAGTGTCCTTGAGTTCGTCGTCCGAGTGGAAGGCGCTTCCCTTTCAGATGTTTTTTCAGGGGACCAAACACACGGAAATCGCAGGGCGACATGTCCGGGCTGTAGAGCAAATGGTCAAGCTGCTCCACCTGGAACTTGGCCAGTTCTGCGTGTGTGACCCTGGAGACGTGTGGACGCGTTATCATGGAGCAGAACTACACCCTCCGCAATGAATAGCGGCCGGTTTAACACCTTCCGCTGTCAGAAATGGGATAACGCCTCGCTGCTCCTCAATCGTCGAATTTTGCAATGTGAACGCCATCCTGTCCTCACACGCACTGCCACGTCAATTGGACGGCGCTCTTTATAAGAGCCTTTGCTCTCTCCCGCGCATGCTCCGATCCACGCCGGCGACTCCAATCGCATCCCTAGATGTGTCGCTACGTTCTCCCATAGCGGCATAGGCAAATATGTTAAAGGTTACGTTCTTATGACGTTTCGTACCTTTTCTTTTGAACACCCCTAGTATATATACATAGTTTTTTGTGCATACACTCTTAGGAGCATTCGTGTTTACAAAAACACTGCATTTTCTCGATCTTTTTTCGAAGGATGTTGCACTTCAAAGTGCAATATATATTAGATACGTACTGCTTCTGAATATAATATTGAATTGAAATATAGAGAATAATTTCTTTCTTCCCCTACAAGCAGTATAATAAAGCATCTGCACATTTCTATGCATTATTGTACTGGTTTATAGGTAGAAGAAAAATTTCCCCCACATGTGTGTTTGGGGGTATGGTCTCATCACCTGTTATTTGATCTTTATAGTAAATATATATATTAGACTGTATACTGAGGGATAGAAGAAGACCACATGCAAAATGGGTGGATGAAATTCAAAAGCGTGAAGGAGTCTGCCTCAAAACAGACAGTTGTAGAAGAAGCTAGGTGAGACTTTCTTCCAGCTGTGGATTGACGATATATATATATATCTGGTCAGCAGACTAAAAGGTTTAAGTAAAAACCATGATTAACAGTTTGGATAGCTAGATCATAAATGTAAATCAATTCAAGTATATGTTTGTAAGCAGGGCACACTGGGCTCATGTTTCAGCCAATAGCGGCTCAGGAAATGTCACATAATTTGAAAAATATATTTCCCCCATTTTTTTAAGTAGTGTGATTTGTCGCATACTTTTGCACTTGAAGCTACTTTATTTTGTAGCATGCTACTGCTACAACTATATTTTTCTATTTGTGGCTTTGCTACATATCACTCTACTTCCAGTCACTGGTGTGTTATGCGTAACTGGGTTTAAATCCCGTGAGACATGAATGTTGTGTTTGTCTTACGGCACTGCCTGTTTCCCTTCAGTGGCCCTAAATTAGGGACAGGTGACTGCTTAAAAGCCCATTGAGTTGCTCATAGTGGTTGTTAAACCCCAAACAAAAATAAAAACACACAAACATTGCAGATATCTTCTTTATCACAGAATTCCCAAATGTAGTATTAATTAATCTAAATGAATGAGCATATATGTATTGGCACAGCCTCTCTCAGTGGTTTATATATATATATATATATATATATATATCTTTTATTTAGGCATAAACGAGGATGGCTGATCCAAGGTGACTGAAAATCTTTTCCTGGCACCTGAGTTTTCAAATTCTATTCTGAAAATATTTTCCAAAATTTGGATTTCTAATATTAAGTACCGTGTTTTTCTCTTTAATAAAGCAACAAGGACACTATATGTTTTTTTTTTATGTGTTTGCATATTTTTTATTTATTTACTTAATAATGACTGCTTAACCATAAAATCAGAGTAATGAAGATACCAACATAAATTTTTATATTACTGCCAACAGAATTATGATTCTACAGTAACATTGTCAGTAGTGATTTTGGCCAAAATATTAGAACCCAAGAAAGATACATGCTGTCATTCAGAGTGCACATCTGAATGTTTTTAGCCATGGCACGATTTTGCGTAGGGGGCTTGCTTAGAAGTGTATTTATTCATTAGTGTTTTTATTGAATTTGTGCACCAGAATACAAAGTTGAACTTTCTGGAATGAAAACTTATTTCAAAATGCAACTATTGATAAAAGTGAATAATGTGTTCCCTAGTATTAGTTGTGGATTTTGCATTGAATTATTTAACAATATGTAAGAAGTAATGCATTACTTCTGACTGAAGGTAACAGTTCTCAATGTGTGATATCAAGTCACAATTCTGAATAAATAATTCAGAACTGTGGCTTGAAGGTCGCCACACCGGTGGTGCAGTGGTCCAAGCGCTGCCTTATGAGCGTTTGTCCAGGTGGGTGCGGATTCGAATTCTGGTGAGGCATGGATGTTATGTTTGTCTTTTAGCACTGGCTCTTTCTCCTCTCTGGAACTAGTGGCCCTAAATTAGGGACGGGCGACTGCTTATAGCCGATTGAGTTGCTTACAGTGATTGTTAAGCCCTCAACCAAAAAAACTTGAAGGTCACCGTTCTTAATGTGTTATTTTTGTTTAGATTGATTGTGGTTTTTCTCCTTGTATCCCTTGAAAAAATGTGTGGTCTTCCAGTCACTGGTATGTTATGTTTTCTCTACCCTGGGCATAACATAGGAGTTTCATGTGTTGGCAGTTCTGTTAAATATATCATGATTTTGTCATATGCCCAAAGATCTGACAGGAAGATCATGGGATGGTATTACAAATATATTTGATTAGCAGTTGCAACCCGGTGGTGCAGTGGTCTAAGCAATGGCCTCTGATCATTCGTCTGAACGGGGTCCGGGTTCGAATCCCGGTGAGGCATGGATGTTGTGTTTGTCTTACGACACTGGCTCTCTCCCTTCCCTGGAACCAGTGACCCTGAATTAGGGACGGGCGACTCCAAATGGTAGGAATATGGCATAGTGATAGTATGTTATGACTGTTATGGGAAAGTAAATTTTAATACTTATGTGATACCTGTAAGATTTTTAATTAAGGAAAGGTGCAAGATGTTTAGTGTTTTCCTAACTGTGTAGACCAGATGTGCCAGTGATGGTTAATTAACAATAATGAAAGTGGATGGATTAATTACCTTTTTCTTACATCAGATCTATCCTCAGCTTTACTTTATTAATCAGGGCTTGAAAAATAACTGTAAAGTTACATGCCCAGCTGGTCATGTGGAGAAATTATTTACCTGCCCAGGTAAAGCTGGACGGCCAGAAAAAATTAAGATAATAAATCAGAACTCTAATTTTTTTTTACTTATTTTGCATTTCCATTTTACGGGTCTGCATTCAAGATATTCAATCTCAAGTTTTAAGATGATGGTGCTGAAATTTGTGCGAAATGATATGAAGATGAGATTGGTATTTGAGAAATTTAGTGATTCTGCCATGTTCCTTTCGTCAAAGTTTTTGCCCTTTGTCACTAAACACCGGAGGCTAGTTCCATCACAGGAATGCATTCAGTCACTGACTATAAACAACATTTAGAGCGAAACTACACGTGGTTCCAATTTCTGGACATAGAGCATAATATAATTAAAGAAGTGATATGCTTCTGTCCTTGGCACTCCGTAACAGTTATACAACTTCCAGTGATGAAACACGACTTGTGACGACTGTCTATTTTCTTGTAGGAGAAAACTCTATTCCAAACTGTTTTATTTTTTAAATCAAGTTTGCCCGGATCTGTGGCAACTAGAATTTTTTTACCTCTCTGGCATGGTAGCTTTCAAGCCCTGTTAATGTAAGGAAAGGTAATCCTTCCGCTTTCGTTAATTTTATTAACCATTACTGGCATTTGTGCTGTTCCTGTTTAGGGAAACACGAAATATGTTGTACCTTTCATTTATTGTAAATCTCTCAGGTATTGCATTTATATAAGTATTGAAATTTACCTTTCCCATAATGGTTGTAACACAGACTCACAGTGTCATATTCTATCATTTCAAAATTCTTCCTCAAATCGAGAAATATTTGAATCAACACTTGTTGCCACCTTGTGTTGTTCTCATACATTCCCAGGCTGTAAAAGTGGCAGTCACTAACGTAACACCCCATGTAACAATATTTACTATCTAACTTAAAACATAATTTCCAATGTCATGTTAGGAATACTCCATGAATTACTGTAGTGAGATGAAGATAGATCATGAGATAGTCCAAAGCAGTGGTCAACAAATTTTTGGCACATGCAGACTGAATTTTACTTTTATGTTTCGCCTCTCACTATATAACTTAAAATTAAAAAAAAAAAAAAAAATCTAGAATGTATTTTTTTTTTTAAAGCAAAGTACTTATGAAATGTGATCTCTTTTTCTTTCCCAGTTATTCTACGAGTCAAAATCACAATATGGTCCAAAGCATGCCTTGAAGCCAAAATACGCCGCCCCGGTGTGCGCAGTAGTCTAAGCGATGGCCTCTGATCATTCGTCCGAAAGGGGTCCGGGTTCGAATCCCGGTGAGGCATGGATGTTGTGTTTGTCTTATGGCACTGGCTCTCTCCCTTTCCTGGAACCAGTGGCCCTAAATTAGGGATGGGCGACTGCTTATAGCCCATTGAGTTGCTCACGGTGGTCGTTAAACCTCCAATCAAAAAAAAAAAAAAAAAAAAAAAAAAGCCAAAATACAACTTTATTTTGAAGAAAAATACAGCAAGAAGCACCTAGTTCGTCACTTGACATCTAAATTATGCATTCTAAATATTTTGTTTTCTCAGTTTTGCCTCTGAATTTTCAGCATGTCATTTCAGTGACTTTCTAATCTGCAGTTTTTGCATTTTTGAGAAATAATTTTAAGATTTTTATGTGAGCATTTTGACGTGTTAAATAATATTTAAAGTGTACCAAAACAGTCTCCATAAGGACAACATTAAAAAATAGAATATTTTTTGTACTCTTTTGTAGTTGCGATGATGTGTAGCTGTTCCTAGAAGTTCGTGTTGTTTCGGTGACGTATTTTCCTCAGTACGGTTCATCGTACAAAACACGGCAACTAAAAACTCGCACTGAGTACTTTTCTTCTGCTACAAAGGAACAAAGGAAGCGAACACAAAATGGCAGGTGTTGCATTTCCCTACTCATTTTATTCATTATGCATTATTTTTGTAAGGGTAATTTTTGTAGCATTGATTTTGGTGATGCAAATCTGCATAATTAAGATTGCTGAAATATCAAATTTGACATAATTACTTCCTGCAATGTGTGTGTGCTCCCCCCCCCCTTCTGCAGAGAAAAAGGATTTCTGCCTTCATTTTTAACATTACAGGTAGTGTAGCATATGCATTTTGGTGATGCATCCGGAATGATTTGCTGTCACAAAAATGGTAGTGAAGCCACTGAAATGATTTTAGTGTATCATAAGCAGACCTTACACGTTCAATAATACTGTCATTACTTTCAAGTAAGACAGTATTATTGAACGTGTAAGGTCACTAGGGATGGGATGATGGCAAGTGGTGATGCAGTAATGACACAGATCAGGATATTCTGATGTCGGAGCATCAGTATCGGTAGCTGGAGAGGATACTGTCATTAATACTGATCATGTGAGGACATGCGTGTTATTACTCCAGCATTATTCAGCTTGAATTGTGAATATTCAGGCATTTTCAGACAAGCAATTGTGTTACTAAGATGTTTTTCTCCTTGTCTGTAATTTAATTTAGACTTAATTATTTATTATTTGTCTGAAATTGACCGTTCATCACTTGCATACTCTTTGGTATTTGGTTTGCTCCTTGGTATACTGTATTATTAAAAGACCTCCTTTTAGAAGTTCAGTGGGACATGTTGCAGTGATTTTTATAAAAAACAATCTGTGAACAGTGTTTTATATTAGTGGTATTCCTAAAGTAATAATCTTGTTATGTTAATTAATAACTTTATTACACTAAGTTTCAGTTCAAACTAAACTCCTTCATAGGCAAGTTCTTAATCCAAAGACTGAAATCCTGTTTGGAAATATTCAAGAAAGTATTGTCTGACACATGTCTAAAAGCTTTGATTTATTTTATGAGTTAATGGAGTGGTGAGTTTCGAGTTTTCATGTGGTCTGAAGAAATGAAATCCTGGATTATCTGACATGTGAACTCAAGCATTGATTTTCCTGATTTCCTAGCACATTTTAAAAGAAAACCAGGAACTTGTGGATCAGGAAAACGGCAAGAGCTGATGGCATCACCATCAAAGAAAATACCCTAAAGTGGCAGTGGTCTGGACAAATTGCTAGAAGAACTGACCACCGTTGGATAACTAAAATACAAGACTGGACACCAAGAACAGGAAAACACCCAGAAGAAGACCACGTCGGAGATGCGTGGATGAAATCTAAAAGCATTCCAGAGTGACACTGGAAGAGAATTCCAGAGTTGTTAAAGAGACTCTAGTAGATCTTCATCCGGGTTTTTCCAAGTTTTCATGAGCACTTGTCACATGTTTTTAGCCATTCCTTCACCCAACACCTGCACTTACCATGATGTTTCATTCTTAAAGCTAAAATTATAGCTAAACACAGTTTTCTTTGCACATCCATTCTTGGATACAGATCAAGTCAGTGTACTCTCTGTGACTACTCGATTGGTACTGAAGCAAAGTAATGATTTTTAATAATGAGTGTGTAAGGTGTGAAATAAGGTGCAGTAATGATGGAGTAATGACAGCGCCGTAATGAAGTGCAATAATGACAGTATTATTCAACATGTAAGGTCCGCTATAAAGTACTAACACTTGTGCTATTCCATTGTTATTTTGAACTGAAGAAAACTTGACATAAAATATTTTTAGGTGGCTACAGCACACAATCTAAGTATTATTAGTAGTGGTATTCTGTAATCCCCACTGGTTCACTATGATCCATGGGGTACCTATATTTGAAAGTGAAACAAAAGGAATGAATGCAGTTTTCTTTGTTCCCAGATTTTTTTTTTTTTTAATCTTAATACTTTTATCTGGTATGGCAATCCCTTCACATGAATTGATAAATTGCATGATGTTTTGTCAGCTGGGAGTAATCTTGTAAATCAAAACAGATTGGCCATTGATAGTTTTGCAATAATGTATATTAATTTTGTTTGCTTTGAATTAATATTTTACATTCTAAAGCAGCAATTTATGCTGTCATCTTTACTTGAAAACTAAAGTGGATAATCTTCACATGAATTTTTATCATCTTACCATTATTTTTCTTTTTATCAGTAATAAATAAAACACTGATTTTAAACAGTGATCTTGCAAAATTTTGTTTGATGCGAGGTTATTAAATATAAGTAATTTTTGTGTTAATTATTTGTAAAATTTGGATTTTCAGAAATTTTTTTCTCTTATTGCAAACTGAAAGCATTTGTATTTGCTTTACCTTTTGTTTGTATATAATACTAGAATTGCTTCAAATTCTTCAAATTTCATAGGCAGCCAAAATGAAAGGTAAGCAACATTTGATTCAAACAAAATACCTTAGCATTCACTACTAAAACAGGGTGTCCACATTCTTGAAAGTCAAGGGAAATCACCTTTCTTTGTTCAGGATATATTTAGCATTCTTCGCAATTTGCGAAGAAATAATCATTTTGGCAATGGAGAAAAAGATTTGGCCCAAAATATTGGCGATTACTTTTCTGTATTATCATAACACTTTGGCGGGGAAAAAAATTGAATTTGGCGAATGATTTGGTGAAAACTTAAAAAAAAACCCAGAGCAACTGCTGTCTGTGCACATATTGTTGCATATGCAGTTGGTAAGGTCCTTAAGAAATTTTTGTGGGGTGCTTAAAAGTCCTTAAAAAGTGCTTATTTTTTGTGTAAGAAAAAGAGAGGGCCATGTAGAGGCATCGTCTTTTCCAGGGTGTATATTAGACAATTAACAATACTTCAGGGTGATAGAATCGCTTTATTTCTTTCCAGCATGTGGAAGTCTTAATGCAACCAAAAGAAGTAGAAGAATGCTGCAAGAGAGAATGTTTACCATTCCCTTCGGGTGCAGTAAGATGTCTTGTGTCATTGTGTTGCAGTTGAAAAGGAAATGGATAACAAATCTATAGGCATTTGG
The DNA here is from genome assembly GCA_039090855.1 of Macrothele yani. Lineage (NCBI taxonomy): Eukaryota > Metazoa > Arthropoda > Arachnida > Araneae > Macrothelidae > Macrothele > Macrothele yani. Next base: position 112,052,996 of record CM076998.1, read on the forward strand.
AGGGCATAGTCATAGATAGTAAAATCCTGTGGCCTATGGGATCCTTGGAGGCATGTGCTCCCATAAGTTACGCACCAATTACCCAGATCCCAAAAGCTTCAGATATTTCCTGTATCATACTGTATTATCAAAAACTACCAGTGCTTGTCTCTTCAAAATCATTTCAGAAGATTGTGAAAACACACACACACACACACACAAATTAAAATATTGATTAATATCACCCAAGTATTCATGTAACACCATTCATAATTACATGTTAATTATTGGTAGAAATTTTCAGTTATATGTGTGTTGCTATCTCATTGCAAGAGTAGGGCTATACTGCATTAGTCATTAAAAGTATCATTCAGGAATTATTAGTAAAACATGTACAAAAATTGTAAAAATTTGTTATTCCTTAAATTGTAAGAAATCAACTGTAAAGGAGAAAAATCTTTTATCAGTATTTTTATCTTTGATTTGTCCATGATTATAAGTACTGTTTTTTCTGTGATCACTCATAATGAAAGTTAATTTTCACCATCTTATTAGTGATTATTTTTTTTTTTTTTTTTTTTTTTTTTTAAATGCTGGGAGAGCAGTGGTGCCCACCAATATTTTTGTTTGAGAATCCGTAAAGTTTCAACCTCTACATACTCAGTTTTAGCAACCATGAACATCATTACCTTTTCTGCTGTTGGGTTTGTGCTGAACATATCGGACAGAGAAGTTGGGAGGGGTGGCTGTAATTAAGGTCGGGCACTGGACTGCACTGTGAATCTCTAGGTCAGGCAAAAGAAAATGCAGGTCAGGTTCTGTGCCACCTGGACTTCTCCCTGGCTGAACACGAATAGGGATGACACCTTTTAGCAGATTAGCTTTCCTGCTGATGATTCTGCTGTTGGATTTTTGGTGAATATGGAGAAGAGTGATGGCACCGATTAGCAGATTGGCTGCCATGCTGAAGATTCTGCTGTTGGATTTTTGATGAATAATATGGAGAAGAGGGGTGGCACAATTAGCATATTAGCTTTCCTGCCTGAGGATTCTGCTGTTGGATTTTGATAAGTATGCAGAAGATGGATGGTACTGATTAGGGATTGGCCTTTGTGCCGAGTATTCTGTTATTAGATTTTTGATGAATATGGAGAAGAGGGATGGCACCGATTAGGTGGTTGGCTTTCATGCTGAGGATACTGCTGTTGGAGTTTTGATGAATATGGAAAAGAGAAGTGGCACGATTAACATATTGACTTTCCTGTTGAGGATTCTGCCATTGGATTTTTGGTGAATATGGAGAAGAGGGGTGGCACTGATCAGGGATTGGCTTTCATGCTGAGGATTCTGCTGTTGGATTTTCGATGACTATAGAGAAGAGAGATAACAGCAATTAGCAGATTGGCTTTCCTGCTGAAGATTCTGCTGTTGGGTTTGTGTTGAACAGGGCAGAAGAAATGAAACCAAGTAACAGATTGGATTTACAAGTGTGGCTTTTATGCTTGCATCTGTGTCTGCTTCACTTAAACTACATGTTCTAAGGTAATATTACCATTGATGCTGCCAAGGGAGGGCCCTAGGGATCTGGACCCCCCCTCCCTCCAAATTGTGCACTTGCAGTATTTTTTTTTTATTGTTTTCTTACAGTCGTTTCAAAATACATACTTTTTACAACATAATTATGTACAATTTAGTGCTTTGTTTTTCTCAAGTTTGTAAGTGTGATAGCACCACTAAGCATATTAGTTGCTGTTATTTTAGAACTGAATTTGAATGTACATTATGTTACATGTTCACAGTTGTTCTCTGATCATTGGACTTTTTCTGTGTGTTGTCTTCTCCTGTCTCTCTCTTTACAAGTGCTAGAATACAGCAGTCTATTCAGTTGGGACTGTAAAGCATCTCCAGACACAGTTAATTTACTGCATCATGTAGAGCCTTATTTTGAAGATTTGATGCCTAACAACAGTAGTCAGAATATCCTAAGTCTCTTAATGCATACAAAGGTGTATGTATTGTCTCTCCACCCAAGGCCTCTCCCTTTTGCTCGCCAATAAAATATTTTCATTCATAGTGAGAAAAAGTTTCCAAATGATAATTACAAAATAAAATATAAAATACTTACATTTTATGTGATACAAAATGAACCAATAAAACTTCAGTTACTTCTTTTAAATGTTCAATAAATTTATGCACCTAAGAGCCAAAACATTATGACCAGTGCATTTTTATGCAAATCGAAGCAACTGCAAGTAAACAACAGTGCATGTGAAGGTCATGAAATGGTGTAAATAACCCCTGATCTTGAGATTTGTTAATTAGTGTTATTCGTGTTCTTCATATGGGAAACACAACGAGTTTGATAAAGGCCAAATTGTATTGGATGGACAATTATGCCAGAGTATTTTAGAGACAGCAAGGCTTGTGTGGTGCTTACAGTCGTCCATGTTTGGTACCTTCAAAAAGTGGTTGGAGGAGTAAAAAACCACAAACTACCGGTAAAGTGTGGGCCGGTCATGGTCCATCATTGCTAAAGGTGAATGAAGTCTATCCCATATGGTACAAACAAACAGGCCGCCCCGGTGGCGCAGTGGTCTAAGGCGTTGGCCTCTGATCATTCGTCTGTAAGGGGTCCGGGTTCGAATCCCGGTCAGGCATGGATGTTGTGTTTGTCTTACAGCACTGGCTCTCTCCCTTCCCTGGAACCAGTTACCCTAAATTAGGGACGGGCGACTGCTTATAGCCCATTGAGTTGCTCACAGTGGTCGTTAAACCTCCAATAAAAAAAAAAAAAACAGAAGATATACTGTGGCACAACTCTCCGTTAATTTGAATGCTGGTGACGGAAGTAGTGCGTCACAACAGATAGTATATACAATCCTGCTGTAAATGGGGCTGTGTAGCCGCAGGTGGCTCCTAGTGCCCACGTAATCTCTGTTCACCATCGGAAGCACCTATATCGGCACGTGATTATCAAAACTGGAGTTTGAATGATTGGAAGAATGTCATCGGGTGTGATGACTATTGTTTGCTGTTGCACCATGTGGACAGCTGGGTGTGCTTGCATCGTGTACCTGGGGAAAACTGTCACCAGGATGCACAGTAGGACAGAAACAAGCAGTTGGAGGAAGTGTAATGTTTTGGGCAGTGTTTTTCTGTGAAGCTTTGGATCCAGTTATTCATGTGCAGAAAACTATGGCATTTACTACCTTCCTAATCATCATTGCAGACCAGGTGCATCCTTTCATGGCAACAGTATTTCCCTCTAGTAATGCCTTCTTCGAGCAGAATAATGTGCCATGCCACACTGCCAGATTGTTGGACAATGGTTTGTGGAATAGGAAGAAGACATCTAGGTATTGCTCTGGCCTCCAAATTCCGCAGACATCAATCCAATTGAGCATCTGTGATTGGAAGCAGCAAATCTGATCTGCGGTGGCTCAGCCATGTAACTTACAAGAGTTATAGGATCAGCTGGTAATGTGTTGTTACCAGATACCACAACACATCTTTAGAAATCTTGTAACATTCATGCCTTGTCGGCAGGAAAGATAAGAAGAGGAACTTGTGGATAAGGAAAATGATAAGAGTGGACAGCATCATGACCAGAGTGAAATGGCAATGGACATGTTGCCAGAAGAACAGACCACTGATGGACAACTGAAATTTTAGACTGGATTCCAAGGGACAGAAAAAGACCCAGAAGAAGACCCGATGGGAGATGGATGGATGAAATTCAAAAGCACAATTGTGGAAGAAATTTGGGGAGACCTTCCAGCAGTGGATCGATAATGGTTGACAATGATGATGATGATGATGACCATCATCATCAATCATTATCAATCCACTGCTGTATATGAAGGTCTCCCCAAGTTTCTTCCACAATTATCTTTCTTCTGCCTATCTCCTCCACGTCACTCCAGCATGCTTTCGAATTTCATCCATCCATGGAAACATCAACAAAATTAGCTGGGTCTAAGAACAAATTGCATGTGAACAAATTATCAAGAAAAACCAAAATGTTGATGCAAAAAAAGAAGAAAGATGAGGACAACTAAAGAAGATGTGACTTCCAAAGTGGAATATATAGAGCTATGCAAGACAGTACGAAAAAGTATCACTGAAGACGTAAGGAAATTCAACTGTGAACTAGTGAGGAAAGCAATTGAAAACAGCCAAAGCCTAAAGATAGCAAAGGGACATCTCAGTAAGGGAAGAAAACAGATTATGGCACTGAGAAAAGAAGATGGTTCTATAACAAGAAATAGAGTCGAAATTTTGACAAGAGTGAAAGATTTCTACTCCAAATTATATGAAAGGGATGATACATGTACTCCAGACATCATGAAAGGTACCAGTACCAGAGTTCTTCCAGTCCTCCCAGCAGAAGTTGCACATGCAATCAAGAACATGAAGCAGGGAAAAGCTCCAGGAGAAGATGGAATTACTGTAGACAGCATACAAGAAGCAAGTGGAGCAATCGAAACAGTACTCGCCCAGATTTTCACTCGATGCTTTAATGAAGAGAAGATTCCTGAGGATTAGAACAACGCTACAATGATTCTGCTACATAAAAAAGGTGGCATTGAGGATCTCAGGAACTACAGACCTATCAGCCTCCTATCAGTGGTTTATAAAATCTTCACTAAAGTTCTTTCACACCGTTTGAAGGTAACACTGGACATGGCTCAACCGAGAGAACAAGCTGGATTCAAGAGTGGCTACAGCACAACAGATCATATCCACGTACTGAGAGAACTAATTGAAAGAGCGAGGGAATATGAACTTACATTGTGCATGGCTTTTATCGATTATGAAATAGCCTTTGATTCGGTGAAACCATCAGCAGTTAGAATGGCTCTGAAATCCTGCGGTATTGAAGATGCATACATTAATATTATTAATAACATCTATGAAAATGCAAGTGCAAAGGTTCGGCTGTTTGAAAATACAACACAAATAAAAATTGGAAAGGGAGTGAGACAAGGTGACACCATATCTCCGAAGCTCTTTAATGCCACATTGGAGGATGTCTTTCAGTCGCTGAGCTAGGAAAACAAGGGGATAAAGATTAATGGAGATTGTCTAACCCACCTTCATTATGCTGATGACGTAGTCATTTTTGCAACTACCCCATCAGAGCTGCAGAGTATGATCCAGAAACTTGCTGACAAGAGTAAAGAAGTGGGATTAAAAATGAATTTTCAGAAGACAAAAGTGATGTACAATGCTTTTACAACAAATGAAGATCTATCGATTGATGGAGAAAAGCTGGAGATAACAGACACGTACGTTTATCTTGGACAGCAGATATCAAGTGAGGGTCACATTGATGAAGAAATTAATCGGCATACAAAACTTGCCTGGAGAGCTTTTGGAAGAAACAGCATAATTTTCAAGAGCAATATGCCATTATGTCTTAAAAGAAAAGTGTTTGATCAATGCATCCTTCCAGTGCTTACATATGGTGCAGAGACGTGGACCTTAACTAAAAGAGACATACAAAGGCTGCAGACAACTCAAAGAAGCATGGAGAGGTGCATGCTTGGTGTAACCAGGAAAAATAAGAACAGGAACTCGTGGATCCGAAAAATGACAAGAGTGGAAGACATCATGATCAGAGTAAAATCCCTGAAATGGCAATGGGCGCTGGACGTACTGCCAGAAGGACAGACCATCGATGGACAGCCGAAATTTGAGATTGGATTCCAAGGGACAGGAAAAGACCCAGAAGAAGACCACATGGGAGATGGGAGATGGGTGGATGAAATTTGAAAGTATGCAGGAGTAACATGGAGGAGACTGGCACAAGACTGACCGTTGTGGAGGAAACTTGGGGAGACCTTCGTCCAGCAGTGGCCAGCATGGTGAGTTATGGCCAAACCCCCCCCCCCCCCAAAATGACTCCACAACTTAAATCTTGGCCCTCAGTCTCCGGCAGCTGGAATGTACCTGGCCAAGGCAGCGGCCAGTGCGACATGAAGGCGGAGGGTGCTAAGAATCCCCGGAGGACCGGACTAGGCTGCCATCTGATGCTGACCTTGGCTACGTACAACGGACGCTCCCTATCTTCTGATTCAAGGCTTCTTGAATTGGAAGAGGAACTACAAAGGATCAAGTGGGACATCGTCAGGCTAAGTGAGGTAAGGAGAAAAGGAGAAGATCTCATTGAACTGAAAAGTGGACATCTCTTCTACTATCGTGGGACAGATACTGGCAGAACTAGTGGTGTTGGATTTATAATAAACAGGAAACTGAAGGATAAAGTTGTAGAAGTTGAAAGTTCCTCTGACAGAGCTGCACGACTTGTTATCCAACTCTCGAGAAGATACCAGACTCAGATTATTCAAACTTATGCACCCACCACAAGTCATGCTGAAGAAGAAATTGAAGAATTTTATGAGGAAATTCGTGATCTAAATAATAAAGGTAAGCAGCACTTGAAGATAATTATGGGAGATTTCAATGCAAAAATAGGGCAACGGCAACAGAATGAAACTTCAGTAGGTAAATTCGGTCACGGCAACAGAAACCAGCGTGGAAATACTCTCGTAGAGTTTGCAGAGGCAGAAGGGTTTTTCATCTTGAACTCCTTTTTCAAGAAAAAGCCACACAGGAAATGGACATGGAGACATCCAAATGGGACGACAAGTGAAATTGATTTTATTATGTGTAACAAAAAATTCGTCATAGAAGACTGCAGTGTGCTAAACAAGTTCAACACAGGCAGTGACCATAGATTGGTGAGATGTAAGATGCACCTCAACACTAAACTCGAACGTAGCAAGCTCATAAGACAAACAAAATGTATTGACATAACCAACCTTAAAAAACACCATAATACCTTCAAATTGGAACTGAAGAACAGATTCTCTGGTTTAGAAGGCCTAACATCGGAAGAAGTGGATATTTCTGAAGTTAACAGAAAAGTAACCAGAGCTCTTATGGAAACAGCAACAAAATTAGCTGAGTCTAAGAACAAATTGCATGTGAACAAATTATCAGGAAAAACCAAAATGTTGATGCAAAAAAGAAGAGTGATGAGGACAACTAAAGAAGATGTGACTTCCAAAGTGGAATATATAGAGCTATGCAAGACAGTACGAAAAAGTATCACTGAAGACGTAAGGAAATTCAACTGTGAACTAGTAAGGAAAGCAATTGAAAACAACCAAAGCCTAAAGATAGCAAAGGGACATCTCAGTAAGGGGAAAAAACAGATTATGGCACTGAGAAAAGAAGATGGTTCTGTAACAAGAAATAGAGGCGAAATTTTGACAAGAGTGAAAGATTTCTACTGCAAATTATATGAAAGGGATGATACATGTACTCCAGACATCATGAAAGGTACCAGTACCAGAGTTCTTCCAGTCCTTCCAGCAGAAGTTGCACATGCAATCAAGAACATGAAGCGGGGAAAAGCTCCAGGAGAAGATGGAATTACTGTAGACATCATACAAGAAGCAAGTGGAGAAATCGAAACAGTACTCGCCCAAATTTTCACTCGATGCCTTAATGAAGGGAAAATTCCTGAGGATTGGAACAACGCTACAATGATCTTGCTACATAAAAAAGGTGACATTGAGGATCTCAGGAACTACAGACCTATCAGCCTCCTATCAGTGGTTTATAAAATCTTCACTAAAGTTCTTTCACACCGCTTGAAGGTGACACTGGACATGGCTCAACCGAGAGAACAAGCTGGATTCAGGAGTGGCTACAGCACAATAGATCATATCCACGTACTGAGAGAACTAATTGAAAGAGCGAGGGAATATGAGCTTCCATTGTGCATGGCTTTTATCGATTATGAAAAAGCCTTTGATTCGGTGAAACCATCAGCAGTTGCAATGGCTCTGAAATCCTGCGGTATTGAAGATGCATACATTAATATTATTAATAACATCTATGAAAATGCAAGTGCAAAGATTCGGCTGTTTGAAAATACAACACACATAAAAATTGGAAAAGGAGTGAGACAAGGTGACACCATATCTCCGAAGCTCTTTAATGCCACATTGGAAAATGTCTTTCAATCACTGAACTGGGAAAACAAAGGGATAAAGATTAATGGAGATTATCTAACCCACCTTCGTTTTGCTGATGGCATAGTCATTTTTGCAACTACCCCATCAGAGCTACAGAGTATGATCCAGGAACTTGCTGACAAGAGTAAAGAAGTGGGATTAAAAATGAACTTTCAGAAGACAAAAGTGATGTACAATGCTTTTACAAGAAATGAAGATTTATCGATTGATGGAGAAAAGCTGGAGATAACAGACACGTACGTTTATCTTGGACAGCAGATATCAAGTGAGGGTCACATTGGTGAAGAAATTAATCGGCGTACAAAACTTGCCTGGAGAGCTTTTGGAAGAAACAGCATAATTTTCAAGAGCAATATGCCATTATGTCTTAAAAGAAAAGTGTTTGATCAATGCATCCTTCCAGTGCTTACGTATGGTGCAGAGACGTGGACCTTAGCTAAAAGAGACATACAAAGGCTGCAGACAACTCAAAGAAGCATGGAGAGGTGCATGCTTGGTGTAACCAGGAGAGATAAGAAGAGGAACACGTGGATCCGAAAAATGACAAGAGTGGAAGACATCATGATCAGAGTTAAATCCCTGAAATGGCAATGGGCTGGACATACTGCCAGAAGAACAGACCATCGATGGACAGCTGAAATTTTAGATTGGATTCCAAGGGACAGGAAAAGACCCAGAAGAAGACCACATGGAAGATGGGTGGATGAAATTCGAAAGTATGCGGGAGTGACATGGAGGAGACTGGCACAAGACAGACCGTTGTGGAGGAAACTTGGGGAGACCTTCGTCCAGCAGTGGATTGATAATGGTTGACAATGATGAAATGATGATGATGATATTATATTAAGAAGAGACTGAAGCAAAAAAAAATTTTACTCATACCAAGTACAACATAGGAAAGGTTATGTATTGACCGGTGTGAGTAAGAAGATAAAAAATAGAAAAACTGAATGTAGAAAGTGTCGAGAATACTGAGCCTTGGCTTTATCAAGGACCAGCAAAAACTCTGCATTTTCTCACTTCCACAAAGACCTATTTGGAAATGGGTTTCTGCAAAGTCATAGATGCACGTAATAAGCCCACCAAAATTTTTTTTTTAAATATATATATGTCGTAACCTCCATAGAGTTGTATGACCAAGCATTAGTTAACAATTTAGCTTGCATCCATAACTTTCCTGGCCCGACCCATGCTCTTCATCTGTTACTAATAAACAGAAAGATGATTATAGAAAACTCAAGTTGTAAGAGTGACATAATGAATCAGAAATAATGTTCAGCAATAGCAAATTGCCAAGTTACCTAGTCGCCTAAGAGAGAATTTAAACCTGAATAGCAATTCTAAAGTACTACAAATTCTTAAACATTGCAATAAAAAAGGAAATATGAATTTTTTTCTAAAGCATAGATTCTTGAAAGAAAACTGGATTATAAAAACCCCCTACTCCACAACTTCTGACAACACAAGAACGATAATAAAATAAAGACAATAATAAACTAAAGAAATGCTTTGTGAAGGTTATATGGCATAAACAATTAGTTGCAATATGTACAAAGTATTTCAGAAGTGCTTTTAAGTGCATGATTAAGTAGTTATTAAGACCTTAACTACATTGAAAACACATCGTAGACTACAAGAACAATGGAACGGCTGGCTGCTTGGCCTTAGTGCCCTAAAAAACGTGCAAAGTAACCAGGAAAAGAAAGAGTTAAAATCCGCAAAAAAGTTAATAGACTTGCTAGTGCCTAAATACTTAAAGCAAAAAATAGAAAAAATGTACAAGAAGTTCAAACATTGAACTTGGAAAACCCAAAGACAATGAAGAGAGCCTTATGCAACTTAACTTCTTCCACTCTTGAGGAAACATGGCCGACCTTTTCCCCAAACTTCTAAACACCCCTGCCACTCCCTAGTCACTGGGGGGGCAGTGTGGGTGGGGCTGAAGGCCTCCACACTGAAAAAAATCCTACTCGCGGAGATTTTAACTAGAGAGAAAAAAAAAAAATTAAGATTGTGGACCTGTTTGATCAGAAAGAGCAGAATTAACTCTCCAGAATACATGAGAAATATTATGAAATACACAAGTAGTGTATTTAATAATCTTTGCATGTATTTAATCACCTTAGTGAGCTTCTGTAGACTATTCAGAATCCTATTAATTTTAAAGTTAGTTTTACTATTTTTAGTATGGCTATTGTAGTGAGAGAATTTGGGGAAAAGGTCGGCCATGTTTCCCAGAAGCTGATTCATGTATTTGTTGTTAAACCCTAGGCAATGCTAGTTCACCCTCTCCTAGTATTTTATATGTCGTTATTGAAATTATAACAATTTTGCAATGACATAACTTATAACCTTTCTGCACATATGTATGTGGATATGTTTGTAGTTTTTTATTTGTTATTTTATTATTATAGGTTGATGAGACCTTTTCTTCCTGGGTGTACCATTTCCTGCACAAATGAGTAGTTCTACGCATTTGTTTCCAGTATGGCAACACGGAATGTTGCAAAACTGCAGAGCGGGCATTTGAGTATACCATTCGAGCAAATTGAAAAATCTAGCAGCACCTTAAAGGTACATTACTTATTGATGTATTGTAATTTATTCTGTGTTTCAAAAAGGGCATAATTTATCAGAGTGTGAAAGCAATGTTAAAATGCATTCTAAAACTTATGCTTCCATAAAGTTTGTGATGCTTAAAAATTAGTTTTAGGGAAGCAAATTGCAATTTGGAAAGAGTAGGAGCAGTGTGGTTTTAGTTGTGGTTGAACAGTTGGTTTTGTATATGCTAACCAAGAAAATGATATAATACTGTGTGGTATACTTGAAGTTGTTGTAAAATTGATGAGAATAAATTGAGATCAACGGATAATGTCAATTAACTCCCTCCCTCCTTCCCTTCAGGACCAGTAAACAATATCACGGAAAACACCCCACACCATCCAGCTTTTGTCTACAACAAGCAAGCACAGAATTTTCTTTTTATTTGGCAATTTAGCATACATACACCTTTACAACTATCTTAAAAATTATAGCAACAAGCTTAGTCGATCTCCTGTACTGCCGCTGTGAATTCTTGGTCTTTGTGCCTTTAGTGGGAGAGTTCACTGTAAAATTCTAGCTTTCATTTCACACACTGTGCTTTCCGTTGAAGCTTATTCTACATTGTTAGACTGAAACAGCGCGGAACATATTACTATGACTTTACATGATTTCAGCCCACATTGTTGAACATCAAATGCTTAAATTTTTTTCAATGTTACTGCAGTTCAATTCATGAAAGAATTGGGCTTTTCATGTATAGTAGTCACCAAAACACTGGTTAAAGGATGTCTGAAAACTTAACTTGCTTTGACTGGAACCAGATTTTACACTCTGTTGTAAATTACCCTCTCTTGGTAAATCCATGATGATATTCCAGAATTAATGTGCTGCCTTCCCTCTATGGTGAGCAATAGAGATTATAGGTAATGCTTATCAGGGCTTGAAAAATGCCATGCCCGAGGCATGAAAATTGTTGGCTTAGGCAGGTAAAAAAAAATCAAACAAAATGTAGTTGCCTGGTCTGGGCAACTACATTTAAAAATAAAGTTTGGAATAGAATTTCCTACTATGAGAAAAAAAAAAAAAAAAAAACAGTTCATTGCATGCCATGTTTCATTTCTGCTGATCACCAGAAGTTGTACTATTGTTGTTGACTGCCAAGGACAGAAAAATATGACTTCTTTAATTATATTATGCTGTAGATCCAGAAATTGAAACCATATGTAGACCAGATGTTGTTTATAGTCGGTGATGGGATGCATGCCTCTGATGGAACTAGCCTCTGGTGTTTAGCGACAAAGGGCAAAATCTTCAATGAAAGGAAAATGGCAGAATCACTAAATTTCTCAAATACCAATTTCATCATCCTATCATTCCATTCCAATTTCAGCAGCAGCATCTAAAACTTGAGATACACGCTTTTGTGCTTTGAACATTTTGAGTACAGACCCTTAAAACAAAAATGCAAAACATGTAAAAAATTCATCATATTTTTTAACTTAAAAAAAAATGAAGTTCTGATTTGTTATCTTAAAGATATTTTCCTGGGATCCAGCTTTTACCATCTGGGCAGAAAAATAATTTCTGCAGATATGTCCAGCTGGGCGTGTGATTTTTCAGATGTATTTTAAGCTCTGCTTATAGTGTTCTTTATGTTTTGTTTCCTATTTTACTTTGAAATAGTAATTTATAAGTTATGGTAAGTTAACTGTATTATTATTATTATTGTAGAAATTATAATCCCCCCGCCCCCTCCTCTCTCTTATATATATGTTCAACAACAATTCAATAGACCACGGATTATAACTATGAAAAATCATGACATTTTCATTTTTTTTGCCTGTTTCTCACATTTTGATTCTAAGAGGAAGTCTTCAGCATTTCAAATTTGTTTACTCAATGAAATTGTCTTTAACTGAATTTAGAAATTAACAAACATGTACATATTCATTGTAGTCACCATTCAATCAAGTCTTGAAGAACCTTCACAGAAATAATTGAAAATACATGGCATTTCTTCTATGCACATGACAGTAGCACAAGGATATTATACAAATTTTTGAAGATGACAATCCATTTTTTGGTGTAAATGTAACAAGGATGGTAAGTCAGATAAAATCCAAAAACTTGAAAATATAATACAAATTTTTGAAGATGGCAATCTGTTTTTTGGTGTAAATGTAACAAGGATGGTAAGTCAGATAAAATCCAAAAACTTGAAAATTCCGTCGTCCTGGAGCAGGACGATGAAATTTGAAAACTTGAACTTTTCAAGTTTTTGGATTTTATCTGACTTACCATCCTTGTTACATTTACACCAAAAAACAGATTGCCATCTTCAAAAATTTGTATTATATGGTGTAATCCCGTATTTCTTTCATGACAAGGATATTAGTTCATTCTTTTTAGCACTCAGCCACCCTTATTTCATTGTTTTTCCATGTAGCATTCTCTATTTATAATTTCTTGAGTATGAATGTAAGTACGCATACATCAGCTTTGATAAGAGAGATGGATGAATGTGAAGAGAACACAGGATGCACCATTGAGGGAGCAAAGGGTCAAACGGTCAGTTTTAAGCTGTTTTTCAGTTTGATAAGTAAAATAAAAACTTTGTGCTAGATGATATACTCAAGAATACAAAGCTGTCGGATGCACGATTAAAAAGTTGATGAAGAACTTGCTATTAAATTTGACATTTATTTACAAGTTAGAACTACAGATAAAAATCATCCATAATGGCAAGCACTTTCAAAGCTACCTTAGCTTCATCATCAGGCCAAATGCATGAAAGAACGGGCACAAGCAGTTATATACAATCGTAGAGCAATACAATTGATCAGTGTTGCCAATCTGAAAGTCCGTGTTGCGGAGCTGAAATAAACCATACGAATCGGTTCAATCTCTTCTGCCGTAGCCCATACAGTTGCGCATGGTGAACCTGATAAACATCTCTGTTACTTGCGGGAAGTCTTTGTATAACACGCTTTTCCTTCAGCTGTTGTAATGACAACTTGCCTGTGACCAAACCTTGCCCCTGGATCCTGCTGTTGAATCAGCTGAGTGTAACACCTGGTAATTTTTCAGATATGTAAGTTCCATTTACTTATAATATTTGTAGTATACCATTTTCAATTTGGCAACATTGATCATTTATATCGCTCCACGATTGTATATAACTGCCTGTGCTTGTCCTTTCGTGCATTTGGCCTGATGATGTAGCTAAGGTAGCTTTGAAAGTGCTTGCCATTATGTGTGATTTTTATCTGAAGTTTTAACTTGTAAATAAATGTAAATTTTAATTGCAAGTTCTTCATCAACTTTTTAATCGTGCATCCAACAGTTTTGAATTCTTGAGTATTCCAGTTTGATGCTGTTATATTACATAAACATTGTAAAGCTTCCAAAGAGTTCACTCATATAGCCTACTTCAAATCCAAGAAAGATTTTGGTGGTTTTCAAATACTTCAAAAATTCATTGTCACTATTTATTTTTATTGTTTTTCTTTTTATAAATTTTGTGCAACATTGCTGATATTATTTGCACTTGACCTCAGAGCTTCTGGATCACCTTTGCACCCTGTAGCCAATCTTTTGCATTGGCATCAATCATAGTGAAATGAGATATCTTCCATATCACCCTCATATGGTCTTTGGTTCAATGCCCTCTGAATCAAGATTGAAACTCTTCAACTTTTATGTCTTCTAGTTATTTTGTTGCATTGGGTTTTGACTTAGTGTTTTGAACCAGATCATCTCTCTGCATTCTATTGTAATTATGCTTACAGGTGCAAACATTTTTTCCTGGAGATTCAGTTAATATCTTGATGTGGACGAATATACACTAATTGTCATAAATATCCACGCACCAAGCAGGGGGCATTATATTGAAATGAGATTTTAGTAGTGAGATGATACATACCAAGGACAGAAGTAATTACAATATCACAGCTGCAGGACGATTTGCCGCGGGCATACAGCACACATTCTGATCAGCGTTAGTACTGCGTCGGAAAGCCTCTTGCTCGGATACATGCTGTGATAAGGTCCGGCATGGAGTCAGAGACGCCGTATGTTATCCTGGGACAGATTGGCCCACATTTTGTGCAACTAATGCTCTAAGTCACGAACACTGGGTTATGGAGAAAGCTGGTGTCCCATCTGGTCCCACACATGCTCGATGGGTGAAAGATTATGCAATCTGGCAGGCCATGGAAACATCAAAGCATGATGTACACAGTCCTGGAAAAATCGAGCCATGTGCGAATGGGCGTTATCTTGTTGGAAAAAAGCTCTGGGCCGCTCCGCCAGGAAAGGCAGCATATGGGGCCACAGGATCTCCTGTACGTAGCACTGGGCTGTCAACATCCGTCAGACGACTGCGAAGGAAGTTCAGCTGTCATACGCAATAGCTCCCCAGACCATCACGTCGGCAGACGTTTGCCGCTGTACAGTAAGGTTGGGATTGTAGTGCTCACCTGCGGTCCTCCACACTCTTGACATGGTGGTCGTCCGTTCCCATATAGAAGCGAGATTTGTCGCTGAACACTATACAGCTCCAGTCCATTGTATTTCATGTTGCTCGCTGACACCACTGCAATTGACACCGACAATGGTCAGGTGTTAATGGCAGAAAACGTAAGGGCCATCGAGAGTACAGATTCACCTGTCAGGCATCTGGAAATGGTTCCGGCGGGCACAGGAGTCCCTTGTACAGCTGCCACATGTCTCTGGATATTGGACAAGGGCGTCGTGGCATCTGTGTGTGCCGCTCTCACAATCCCATGGTTCTCTTTGCTGGTGGTATGTCTTGGTTGTCCAGAGCCAGTCTGCCGTGTCCGGATGCCTTCCTGTGTCCATTGCTTTCAACACGATCACACTGTACTGCCCGACCCCCATAGCAGAAAGTTCCTTGTCGGTCTGCGACAGATATCATTGTGCCACAAAATAATCTGCGAGTGGTCACTAAACAAAATAACTACTAGATGTAAAAAACAATAAAAATTACACAGACATGTTTTTCTATCTAAAAAAATGTCTAACCTAGGTACTACAGCAATTGCATTGTTAATTAGGATCAAGAACATTCTGGCCCCCTGCGTCTGGAATTTCGGCACCGTTTTCAAGCTCAAACACAAAGATTTATGGAATAAAAAGATATTTAACAGCAATGAAGTGCAGAGGTATCACTAGAAAAAAATTGTGATAACAGGAGAAGTCTTCGCTTCATTCTACTTTCATTTTCAGAAGATTTTTCTCCATATCCCATCTCAAAGGCCAACATTTATGTAATTAAATGATGAAAATGGAGAAGCACAGCGGGTGAAGGATTATTAGAGGGAGAGATTTTCGCTCTGTACAACTTTGGTTTTTGGAAAATTTTCCTCCATTTTCAATCTTAAATTCCAAAATTTATCTAATAAAATGATATTCAATGACCATATGGAGCAGAGGGAACATCACAAGGAAAAGAATTTAAGATTACTGGGTTCTGTCAAACTTTCTTTTTCAGAAATTGTTGCTTCCATTTTCAAACTAAAACACAATTATTTAAACAATAAAATTATATCGAACGACAATATTGGACAATCCTCTCTTCGGGCATTGAGGGAACATCACGAGAAAAAAAATATTACAATTATGGGAGAAATCAACCCTCCGCCTAACATCCATTTTCTGAAATTTTGAAAGGCGGAAAATTTGCATCTATGACAGGGAGTCTGCAAGATGATTTAATAGGGTTCTGGGGATATCGTTTTTATCTGCAGGACCAAAATAAATCTGCGATGTACGTCAGCTGTCGCTGCGATTTTGCTACGAGGATGAGTACAAAATATTAATATATCTGCGATGTACATCGGCTGTCACCGTGATTCCGCTATGGGACTGAATACGAAATGAATCTGCGATGTACGTCGGCCGTCACCGTGATTCCGCTATGGGAATGAATGCAAAAATGAATCTGCGATGTATGTCGGCCGTCGCCGCGATTCTGCTATGAGGATGAGTACAAAATATATCTGCGATGTACATCAGCAGTCGCCGCGATTCTGCTACGAGGAAGAGTACAAAATATATTTGCGATGTACATCAGGCGTAGCCGCGATTCTGCTACAAGGACAAGTACAAAATATATCTGCGATGTACGTCGCCACGATTTTGCTACGAAGATGAGAACAAAATATATCTGCGATGTACGTTGCCGCAATTCCGTTATGGGGATGAATACAAATGAATCTGCGATGTCGACCGTCCCCGTGATTTTGCTATGGGGATGAATACAATATGAATCTGCGACGTATGTCAGCCGTTGCTGCGATTTTGCTACAAGAATGAGTACAAAATATATCTGCAATGTATGTCGCCGTGATTCCGCTTACGGGAATGAATGCAAAATGAATCTGCAATGTATGTCGGCCGGCGCCGAGATTCTGCTACGGGGATGAGTACAAAATAAATCAGCGATGTACGTCGGCCGTCGCCGCGATTTTGCTATGGGGATGAATACAATATGAATCTGCGATGTATGTCGGCCGTTGCTGCGATTTTGCTACGAGAATAAGTACAAAATATATCGGCAATGTATGTCGCCGCGATTCCGCTATGGGAATGAATACAAAATGAATCTGCAATGTATGTCGGCCGTCGCCGAGATTCTGCTACGGGGATGAGTACAAAATAAATCAGTGATGTACGTCGGCCGTCGCCGTGATTTTGCTATGGGGATGAATACAATATGAATGTGCGATGTATGTCTGCAGCCGCCGTGACTTTGCTACAGGATGAGTACAAAATATATCTGCGATGTATGTCGCCGTGATTCCGCTATGGGGATGAATACAAAATGAATCTGGGATGTATGTCCGCCATCCCCGCGATTCTGCTGCGAGGATGAGTACAAAACGAATCTGCTATGTATGTCAGCCGTCGACGCAATTTTGCTACGAGGATGAGTACAAAATATATCTGCGACGTATGTCGGCCGTTGCCACAATTTTTCTACGAGAATGAGTGTAAAACATATCTGAGATGTATGTCGGGCGTCGCCGTGATTCTTGTATGGGGATGAGTATGAAATAAGCATGCGATGTACGTCTCCCGTCAGCACGATTTGGCAACGGGGTTGAGTACAAAATAAATCTGCGATGTACATCGTCCATTGCGAGACAAAAAAATACTTTTATGGGAGAAATCTTCACTCTGTTTAACTTCCGTTTTCGAAAATTTTTAAAGGCGGAAAACTTGCATCTATGATAGGGAGTCTGCAAGATGATTCAATAGGGTTCTGGGGATATAATTTTTGTCTGCAGGACCAAAATAAATCTGCGACGTACATCTCCCGTCGCCGTGATTCTGCTACAGGATGTCCGACCAGCCCAAACGGCGGCCAATTCGGTGCGCCGGCCACCCTACCTCTTTCATCCTGACAATACGGCCTCATTTAAACTCCGTTAGTTGCCCGTACGCACATCTACAGCTTGGCATGTATATCACTCAGGGATCTCACCTGACTCTTATCGTGCACTTCGGCACACATGTGGAGTCCCTTGCGTGGCACCTTATAAGCCCCAAAGATTGCAGCGCCAGTCTTGGACGTGCGGGCATGCAGAATCGCACAAAACTTTAATCATTTGCATGTCTGCCTTCCCTGTAGCTATTCACCGAGTTTCCCCATTATTCACACGGTTTTTTCTTAGTGCGTGGATTTTTATGACAATGAGTGTATATCAAATCCAGCCACTATCATTAAAGAACTGATGGCTGATAACTATTAAAGAAACATCTCAGATCTTCCAAGAGTGTACCAGATTTTAATCTTCACTTCTAAAAAAAAAATGAATAAAATGCAAAGCTTCATATATCCACAGTGTTTACTTCAACATTGAAAGCTAAGTGGCTCATTACATTGGTTACAGAACTGACAAACAGAAATCCAGGCATTGTTTTGTGATTTTGAATTATGCTACTCTTATTGATTTGACCTACTTGGTTGTTTCATCCACAATACACAGATGGATTGTTGGAACAGGTCATACTGTTTTGGGATGCTTCAAGGTGTTCATATACATTATTGATGAGAGTAAACTAGCATGGTTACATTGTTGTTATACCTCATTATACATGTTTAGATAAGACAACATGGTAAAGTTTGTCTTTAAATAAATTATAACGTTGTGACCACCTATGTAAATAGTATGTTGAACTGCCTTTTGCATAACCACTTCCATCAGACATTATGTTGACTACTAGATCACAGGTGTCCTTGCATTATTCAGTACCAACTAGACAGAAAGATGTCTTGAAGTTTAGCAATCAAGCAAAGCACAAGCATGGATCATCAAATGCTGTGTTCTACTGCATCCCACATATGTTCGATGAGATTTGAGTTGAGGAAATCTAGAGTGGTCAGGGAGCACATGAAATGCTTAGACATGACTCTCAAACCATTTCTGCTCAATGTTGTGGGTGTTATGACATGAGGCATTATCTTTCTGAAAGAGTGCAGTGCTGTCCAGATGCTCAGCTACCATCTAGGGTAACTCTTGACCCAAAACGATGCATAGAAAGGATGTGAGGTGTGTTCAGTGTAGATAAGGGATCTATGAGAACAATCACATACCTGACCTATTTCCATCCAGCTGTGCAGTCTGGTTACAGTTGATCACCCACACAGAGTCTAATATGAGCCTGTCCATCAGTCAGTTGGAGCTAGAACCTGGACTCATTGGACTGGGCAATTCATTCCAGTGTCCAGTCATGGTGCTTCCATGCCTACTGCAGATGGAGTTGTTGATGATGGTCAGTGATCATGGCCAAATGAATGGACTGCCAACTTGTTCTGCCCATTCAGAAGAGCATCCACTGGATTTTGTGCTCAAAAATGTTTCCCTGTGCATGCTGGTCGTAGCTTGCCACTGATTGAGGGATCATGATTGGTGGCTAAACTAGCACAACATGCTCCTTTTCAGACCCCTAAGCACAGTAATTTTTCCAGGATTTAGAAAACAAGGGAGGATGTTTTTTTTTTTCTGGGGGGGGGGGGGGGGGGACAGGGAAAGTGTCTGGAAAAGTAGGGGAGGTACCTGGAGCCCTATAGTTTTAACTTTTAAGTAACTTTTGGGACAGAAGAACATAATGCAAGATTATCAATCAGCCAATCAGGCCAAATAAAGGTAACTTTATCACGCTAGTTACGTTAAATGAAAACTTTTACAAAAAGTTCGTAACTTGGAAGCTTTCGACCTTATCTTAGGTCTTCATTTAATGTAACTAGCGTGATCAAGTTACCTTTATTTGTTAATATTGTTACGTGTTTTGCCCATCATCGTCATGTTTCAAAGACAGCCAATCAGGATTAAGACAGTGTGAAAATGGTCCCTTAAGCCGGCAGGTACCACTTTCAATTATGAAGGACTAGTTTTGGATCAAGATCATGCGCATCATAATGCCCTGTGTCTGTCAAGTATTTTGCAGTGACGGGTAGGCAGCGAACATTTTCGTGACTAACGGTACTGGTGTTACAGAAAGCAGTCCATACATAATAATTTTCACCAGGTTTTGTGATTTCATGATCACACGTTTTGCTTTCACTTGTTTTTTAAGTGCTTGGTTTTTCTAAAATATCTGCTTTTAAAGTTTGAACAGTTGACATGCTAAACAAATCATCATTATTTTCATCAGAAACAGCACTTGAGCTTAAGTGACTCTGCAGCAAAAGAAAACTGGTTGAGTTTTGGAAGTTTCTTTGTGCACTGTCCTTTTTTTCTTTTGTCGATACTGTGCTCCACTTGGACGCTTTTGTGACATTTTGCAAGTGGATGTTGTTTGCATGTATATTGAAGTTTCCATACCGTGAATGAGATAGGCATACTTACTATAAGGAAGAAATAAAAGCAATTGCAACATGTAATTATTTTGTCCAAAACTAAAATAAATCTCTTGAAGAAATCACCCTCTTATACAGAACAGATCTGTGGCTGCTGTTACTAAATATTGGCACCTTTCATGCATGTAATCCTAGGTGACTGACTGTTTTCTCACATCTCTTCATGGAATCCCCATGTGGCATCACACTTTTCCTCAGCAGTGCAGAGAGAGGGTGATCGGAGAGTGATTGTTTGATTTACGGCCCATTGTAGAGTGATTGTATTACAACCCATTGCAGAGTGATCAATCGTATTACAATCTGGAGCCAAAGGGCTGAATAGCTTCAATCTGTAGGACATCCAGCATTTTAAAAGTGAAACTTGACATTTATTTAGACAAAGCTAGATATATCTTAAAGAAAAATACGAATCTGTGGGTTAATTGTTTGTCTGCTTGCTTTTTTGCATGTTCGAATTTTTTCATAAAACTATAACTGGCAGCTGCAGTATGCCCTTTCGTTATCTGCGACCACCACAGATGCGGGGGTGGTAGTTACGCCACTAATCGTGAGCTGTCTGTTGTACCAGACATGTGCCAACCATTTTTTACCTTGACTGTCAACCTGTGGAGGTTCCCCCTGCATGTTAGGCACATGTACGCCCCTCTTTGTTCCATTCACCACCACACCTTCATTGTGGCAGCTTGTGAAAAGCTAACAGTGCCTGTGGTTGCTGAGATGCTGGCCCTTGCCTACCTCATACCATTAATCATTCCCCATTAAAAATCTAACAAGTCTTACCCTTTCCCCATTGCATGGGCTTTGTGCCAGAAAACTGGCATGCTCTACCCATGCCATCTATACTTATTCCGCACCAATTGGTGATGTCACTGCTACACACTGTGGAACGTGTCCATAGGAACTGTCATAATGATATGGCCCATGATAAAAGTTTTAATGTGTGTCTTGTATAAAGTGTACTTTTAAAGTAGATTTTGTGTTTCTGTTGATTTAGAAATTTTAGATCAGCCAGAAATTTTAAATTTTGTTAAAAATTTGCATCAATCATTTGTTTTTTCCAGATTCTCAAAAAATGGGTTTCCATTTTTATGGTAAATTACTGGAACTGAAGTGCAGCAAATAGTGAAATAGTGAGGCCACACCCTTCCACCCTTCTGTTAACAATGGTGTGCAAATGTTGCATCTTGTGGTGCATGGAAGTAATGTGTGTGTGTGTGTGTGTGTGTGTGTGTGTGTGTGTGTGTGTGATAATTTGGCTGTTGACTTTAGGGTTAAAGTATGTTAGCAGCAACACTTTTTGGATTTGATGAACTTGGCTAATGTTGAGAAACATTTGGAAAAAAATAAATTACTGTTAATGCTGAATTTTGTGTGCCTTCAAATTATTATATGAAGATTGTTGCAATATTTAGTTCAGGAATGTATCCAATAACTGTGACCCAAGTAATAATCTTCCAAAATCTTTAAAAATATTTTAGGAATGTCAAAACAGGATGATTCATTAAAATATTATTTATTGGAGTAATATGATATTACTCACCTCTGTATTGAAAAGCCTCCCAGTGGAGAGCAAAAACTTGGTGACTTGTATACACCATATTTCATCAGTAAAGGTGTGTATAAGTATTGCCAACCATTTTTTTTTATTATTATATGTATAATTTTTAAGGGAGGTTTCTGAACATGTTACAGTTATTGAAAGCATTCTAAATGTAATGTATGAGTAAAGTAGCATAAAAAATGTCATATAGAATAGCAGATTGTTTAATTCTTTACTCTCTGTCCCATATAAGGAAGTTAATTATTGCATTTGCAGTGTGTAAGAATTTTTTTTTTCCAGCGGCATCCAAAAATGGAACTTAGTAAACCAGACCTTCTTCAGCTGTTAGGAGTTTTAGAGGGTGAACTTCAAGCCAGAGAAATCGTCATAGCCGTCTTAAAGGTAATTGAAAACAATGTATATATCATATTCACTTTTGTTATTATTGTTTCATTCCTGTGCAATGCTCTGGCATGTTTATTGCACAAACTACATTAATAAAACAGAGAGAAAAATCTTGGCAGTTAACTTTCTGTTCCTTCCTGCACACTTCGAGAAGTTTTACATCTACAATACTTTTCCTCAATTACTAATACCTGATTTTACACCTTCAGTTTACTTTTACCCTTATATACCCAGAAAATCATGAAATACACAGATAATCTTGATACTGGTTACAGCTATTCAGTGTAAAGAGAATATATTTGATTTGATTCTATAGGAAGCCAAATGTATACTTATGCCATCTAGATAGAGGATTCTGACCAGAAAATTGGAACATTTGTTGATTAACTTATTCATGGTAGGAGCTGTCTGATACAAAAGGAAATGTTTCCAGTCTAACTTCTTGAAGGAGAAGTGTGCTAAACACCAATGCAGTGAAATACTGATTTATCAGTCCCAGATGGTATGTTATTTTCAGGAAGTCCTGATTTTCAATTTTTGAAACTTAGATTAAAATTTCCCTTATAAAATATTAATATCAAGCTCAATCTGAGTACAAAACTGATGGCATTATACTTTTCATATTCAGACACTGTATTAACTATACCAACAAAATTCAGCTCCAGTTTTTCTTATATTTTAAATGTAAATGGTGTTTAATATTTGTTGAATGCTCAGTAAACATTGAGTGTTTATTTTTACACCATTAAAGGAGATTTTTTCAACTCGCGTGAGTCGTGTATGATGTTATTATAATGTTGAGGGTGAGGAGGCACACATAAATTTGAGCCAAACATGTATGCGAGCTAAGTACAACATTCCTAATATGAAATACAATATTATCTTTCTGTTGAATATGCTTTATTGCATCTTTCCTTCCATCTTAATGTGTAACACAGTTTATATAGGGTTGTCATCTTCAAAATTTGTATTATTTGGTGTAATCCTGTATTTCATTCATGGCAGTATATATTTACTGACTTCCATTCTTGTGATGTGTGGTTTGTTCTCATCAACAGCTTTATGAAATTCAAAACATAAACATATGTGTTCATCAATGTTTAGAAGAGATACAATTGTATGAGTTACTAAGAAAAGGGGGGGGGGTTACAGTTGAAATGTGAGATTGAAATATAGCATATTCTTGTTAGCACCACCTAAAAGGCTATAAAGTCAACAATACACCTGCCAACCAAGGTCACTTTACCTTACCTCAAAAAGCACATAATTCCAATTCCAGCATCCCAGTTCATTGAATACCTGAAAAAAAAAAAAAAATCCAGAAGAACAAACTAAAATTAAACCACCCTGACTACACACAATTTAATACTGCGAGACAATTTGTGGAAAAAATCAACTTCCTTGTTCTCTACAGAAGCCCAAAAAGACATCCACAGAGAAGATCTAGAAAGAATTTTTATCAGAAAATAATTTTCCCTCCCCATATTCATTATAGAGTATTTTTATGAATAAAGCAAATACGAAGCAGGAAAATCACACATCAAGTTCTCTAGCAAAATTACTTACTACAAAGGCCTCTTCAAAAAACTAAAATAGATCAGTGAAATTTTTTTTAACTTGTTATGTAGATCTGGGGCATCAGGTTTGCCCCAGATCTACATAACAAGTTAAAAAAATTCCTTCCTTCTCTAAAACAACAAGAAAAAGGCATAAAAGGAGTAGTCTATGCTCTATAGCATAGACTGAAGTCTATAGTAGTTTATAGCATAGACTATAGTTGTCTACTCCATTTGCAAGTAGTCTATAGCATAGACTGTACCTGTGGACTAAGCTATATAGGTGAAATCGAAAGAAGTGTAAAAATCCAAATAGAGGAACATAAAGCAGCTATTAGAAACATGGGGAGTAAGACAGGATTAGACAGACAGGTACAAGCATGTGGGCACTCCATAAAATGGAACTCAATAAAAATAATCTCCCACCAATCGCATGTTGTAAAGTGGAAACTTGAAGAAGGGGTGGAAATAGCAAGAAGAAAAGGGCTTAAAGATGATTGTGTTTGTGGACACTTCTGACTAATTGGCAACAACTACTCCAATGATGGTCCTGACGATGAACTAGGTTCTAGTTCGAAAATTTGACCACCAAATGTATTAAAATTTACTTCTGTAAAACCCGTAATAGACATTTTTTCACTATGATTAATGTTTGAAGGTGCCATGTTGTAATTAATTACTAAGATAAAATTAAAAAATAAAGAATAAAAAGCAATGAAAAACCTCTGAAGTCAAATTGCTAAGGGTGGCTTAGGAAAAGGACATTGTTAGCAATGAAACCACAAGTGTGCAGAAGTGCCCACCTCAGAAGAGATTCTTAATACAAAACCACAATATTGCCATTGGAAATGTTCTGAGCTGCAGGGCAGAGTGTATGAACTCTTGGGCATGACCTCAGTGATGATGGACTGCAGAGGTTCTGAGTTCCTCTAGCCACCTAATAGCTACAGCCCTGTGTCCCATATATATTACATTCTGGGGCATTGTCTATTTGGATTCCAGTTTCAGATATATTGAAAAAAATAGAAACCTGTGGAGTTCTTTGACTTTTTTCATCTAAAGCTTCATATATATATTATTAGTCAGCTCCAGAGTCTGTTACCTGTAAACAAGTTCTCAACACCTTGTTCCACATCCTAGCAGCCTACTGAGAACAATCACTTTTTTTTGTATATATAAGCTGGGGTCAGACATCAGCCCTCCCAAGCAAAATGTTTGTTCTCACTCTCTTATTAACTTTTTTTCTGTCACCTTCATTTTTATCTCTGATTTTCAGATTTGCACTAGCTACTATAACTAGCTGCAAAAGGCAATTATTGGGTTGGGCTGTTCCCAAAAGACACGTTCTCCAATCTTTATCCAATAAGAAGCCATAAGTTACGCATGGCAACAGTGCTGAGTTCAGGCAAAATTTCAAGATACATTTGGAAAACTACAACGATGTTCCAAGTAAAACTTGGAAAAGTTGAAGATATGATTAATTGCAACTCACCTGGTGAAAGGCAAATTTGATCTCCATGCTGAATGAATATTAAAACTTCATCCATGTTGATTTCATTGATGTAAATGAAGTTCTGAACAGAATAGAAATGAAATGTTTTCACATCTTTTTAAGAACCTTAGTTTAACTTCACTTCACTCTTTTGAGTACTTCATTTTTATTCAACTTTTATCATTATCATTTCTTTGCTTTTTATGGACTTCTGCGCACCAAGGAAATCAACATGGATGAAGTTTTAATGTTCGTTCAGCATGGAGATCTAGTTTGTCTTTCACCAGGTGAGTTGCAATTAATTGTATCTTCAACTGTTTAAACTTTTATTTGGAACATTGTTCTAGTTCCTCCTTTGAATGCAAAGCTATCAATGATATGAGTAACAGAAGTTTATAAACATTTTCATGTTCTGAATTGTATTTATTACAACCGCATATGCTGATCACTATTTCACGTTGGCAGGGTCCTTGCTATGGATTGAAATAGGCGATTCAAATTATAAATTTTAAGAGCTTGAGCCCACATTCTATATAGCAAAACAGAGTCCTGGACCACCTGATCCCAAATTCTATATTGCAGAATAGAGCCCTGTTACCAAATTCTATATTGCAAAATAGAGCCCTGGTCCACCTGATCCCAATTTCTATATTGCAGAATAGAGCTGTGGCCCACCTGTTCCCAAATTCTATATGGCAGAATAGAGCCCTGGCCCATCTGATCCCAAATTCTATATTGTAGAATAGAGCCCTGGCCCACCTGATTTGGAATTCTATATTGCAGAATAGAGCCTGGACCCAAATGAGCTTGAAAACTGTGACTAACCTGTTTACGCATTAATAACAGAAAAAATATCACTTCCAGCTTCTAGTCTCTCTTCTTTGGATTAACCAATGCATACCTACCAACTTTTATGCATTACACATAAATTTACACATTTTAATTGTTCTCTACAATTTTACGCATGGATCAGCTTTTTTTTTTTTTTACACATTTCCGTATATTTAAAAATATATATGTATTTTTTAATCTTCCTTGAGACATATTTGTTAATGTTTCAGTTAAATCATACCGGCCAACTCTTCCTGATTGGGTGGAAGTTTTCCATTTTTTTTATACAGTTTTCCGGCCGGAAGAACTTTTCTTCCGGATTTTAAAAATTTCCTGTATTTTTTGCTAAAAATATCCCTATAAATAAAATATATAACAGAGATGGGAATTTTGTGCCAATGTGCACCAAAACAAAAATCTTGCGCCTTCTTGCTACAAAAGGCAGATTTTGTGCCATTGTGCACCAGAACACCCGTGCTCCGTCGTCATAGTTGGGACTTGGGCACAGTGAATTTTCCGGGCACACCATTCCGCTTGACGCTGAATAAGAACATGTGTTGGGAGAAAGATTCAGATACTCCAACTGCTGCGGATTTTACATAGTTACTTTGGAAATCATTGATCCTCTACGGACGACGGAAAACATCGAGTATGCTATGGTAATCGTCGGTTCGCTGCAAACGACAGAAAACATCAAGTATGCTATGGACAACGGAAAATGTCATATGCTATGGACAACGGAAAATGTCATATGCTATGGAAATCGTCAGTCCACTGTGGATGATGGAAAACGTCGGTCTGCTACGGACGACGGAAAACATCGAGTATGCTATGGAAATCGTCGGTCCGCTATGGACGTCGAAAAACATTGAGTATGGTTTCAAAATGTGATATAATTTGTTTGTATTATAAACATCTAAAAATTATCAAATGCATAAATATTTGCATTTATTTTTATTTATACATAGTTAAATGCATTATACATGTTGTTTGCATATAGTTAAAAAAATTCATTAGAAATGTCGTTCATGCATAGTTTTAAAAAAATCATTAGAAATGTCGTTCGCGCACAATTTTACACATTTGAATTTTCTCAGGTTGGTAGGTATGCCAATGTCTTTTTCAACTGGGGAAGAGACCACTGTCTCTTTCTATAGTATATCTCTACTTTGTTCATTGGCAGGGCTTGAAAAATTTCATGCTGGTTCACCAGTCAGGCAACTATCTCATTGCCAGCTGAAAATCAAGAGCCCCACAGGACTGTAGATTTTGTTTTGTGTTTTAAACTTGTATTTGTTAAATTTTTAAATATCAATCTCTCAAATAATATTTTATCAGTAATCTAATTTAAACAATTAACCACTGTGTAATAACCAAACTCAGTTTTCTCTCTCTAGAGTAGTGATGCAAGAATCCTTCAATGTTTAGAACTTTCCTAATGGCTCTGCGGAAACACAGATTCCTGTGTTTGCCCTTTGACTTACGACGGCAATTGGCTAAGCGGCAGCTCGCTAGGTGCATGCGACTCTTACACTGCCTATCTTTTCACACAGCGTGTGAAGAAGTCATTCTACCAGGCTTGCGGTTTCTCGCCTCTTTTCTTTGTTAAATGCACCGTGCCCAGATGTGTTGACTCATGGTATTTGCAGTCCAATTTCTTTCACAGAGAAACTGGTTTGCCATGCTGGTGCACAAATGGATAACTTCGGTGAATTAAATTAAGCTTTATTAAAAAACTGATAGTTTTACATATCCAACATTAGCCATAATTACGTATAAATAATTGCTAATTAAATTTAAACTGCACTACTGAATTTTTTACTCATCAACTAAAATTTTTCACTTGTCACAGATGATAATTTTTCAAACCCTGTCCATTGGTTTCCTCATGAAATGCATCAGGTGGCTGAACATCCAGCAAAATCATGCTGTGCTACAATTTATGCCTGATGCTCAATAAAATTAGCAGGTAGCTGCTGTTTGGGGTAAGGGAAAGAGTTAGAATTTTACAGTGTGGCATCTACTCTTCTTAAAGAATTTTTTTCTCCTCTGAAAAAATCCACTAATACAAGACTTATGTCATTTGATCTCCAAGCCTAGAATAAAATAGTCCTTCCCAGTCTCCACTCCCCACGGAAACCCAGTGGTTGAAGAATTCTCTGTACCAACTAAGAAGTATAATAAAAGTTTCTGTGCTTAAATCATAGAGTATCACTTTAAAAAAAGAAGGAAATTCAGAGCCAGAGTCCAAACCATAGTAAATATGTATTATGCAGCCCAAGCTTCCTATTTCAGTACTGTGAGCTCACAATCACAATTTTTTGGACAAACCCAAGCATTTTTGTACTTATAAACAAAGGCTTTATCATAGTGACTTATTGAAGAATTAGGAAAAGCATCTTTTATATTTGCAGTCTCTCTCTTTTTCCTTTTTTGTTCTCTTTGCTATCACAAAACATTCTTGTTACTACACCATTTTATCTGAACTTTAATGGATTTTGATTATCCAGCACTGATATATGTACACATCTGATATATTTTCCCTTCCTACACAAATAGGCTGAACGAGTTAAGCAG
The DNA here is from genome assembly GCA_039090855.1 of Macrothele yani. NCBI lineage: Eukaryota > Metazoa > Arthropoda > Arachnida > Araneae > Macrothelidae > Macrothele > Macrothele yani. Next base: position 112,081,854 of record CM076998.1, read on the forward strand.
CTACTGTATCCCAAAAAGAAATCTTCATCTGTGAGCGACCCATGGTCAGCTCTTCAGAGGGACAGCTTTGGGGCTTTTGATGCAACATTCGACGAAGCAGCTGTAAAAGGTCTATATAGCATGCAGCTTACGCAGCTAGAGAATTTCATCAGGCAGCAAAGAAATGCTCAGGCCAAACTTAGTGAAGAATTGCAGGCAATGGAAGAGAGGTGTGAAAAGGTATGTTTTACTGAATCATAATATGTTGTCTTGCACAAAAATGTGCTGTTAAGAGGAATATTTTGATTACAAATGACACTTAAAAAATCAATCAGCAGCACAAAGGTGTCACTTTTCCACTGTTTTCCACGTAGCAATCTTCAGAAAACTCAGAAATTGCATTGCCCTGGAACAGAGGGACAACAGAATTCTTAGCAACTCAACTGGTGTAGCAGTAACATGATTCAGTAAAAATTGGGAGATGTGGATTTGGTTCTTGCTCCAGGGCAATTAAATCTACTAGTTTTCTGAAGTGATTGCTACATGGGAAACAGTGGAAATATGGCACCTCTGTACTCATAATGATATTCCTCTGTGATTTCCACGTAATTATTAAGAATTACTTCTACTGTGAGATTAATTTCCCATTGATATGTTCCCAAATGACATTTTAATTGTTTCTCATTTGTATATTGTAAACAGTAAAGCAGGTCATGGAAACTTTGACTAAGATAAAAATCGTCAAACAGAGGTCATCGCTCTTTCCACGTTTATTAGTGAGTCACGGAAAAATTCTCATTGGCCGCCATTGGGAATTGAACCCAGGGTCTTCCAGTTACGCGCCGGATATGCTTCCACTGCACCACAGCGGCCTCGAATTCCCGCAGACTCGCACACACTAACTGCCAAGCCAATTTGGCAGGTTGCTTCTAGGAGCCCCACACAATGCTTGTGATTCACCAAAGATGGTAAAAGCAACTGAACAAATAATTAGGAGGTGAATGAATAATTAATACATATATTTGATATGTTCCAGGAACATCAAACAGAGGTCATCGCTCTTTCCACATTTATTAGTGAATCACAGAAAAATTCTCTTTGGCCGCCACCGGGAATCGAACCCAGGATCTTCCAGTTACGCGCCGGATATGCTTCCACTGCACCATAGCAACCTCGAATTCCCCCAGACTCACACACACTACCTGCCAAACCAAAAGATAAAAATGCTTTGCAGAGATCATTAATATTTTATATATTTATCAGTGGACTTAACACATTAAGTCTTCTGGTTGGTTTCAACCAGCAATGTCATGCTGCACGGTATCCATATCAAGAAAGGTGTCTAGATTTGGAATTGTGGATTAGGTTTGCATGATGCGCATCTCTTAACATGTGTTGTTCAGCTGAGCTAGTGGGCCTTGAATTAGAATGAGCTACTTCTACTAGGCCACAAAATGCAACCATGAGGTTTGTATTATATAGCAGATGTTGAAGAGTGAAAGATCAGTTACGTAAAAGTTTATTGAAATAGCTTTTGAGAGAGAGAGAGAACTTTTTGTTATATTTAGTTATGTTCCAACTGAAATGGAAAAGAATTTCAGATGGTTCCCAAATTTGTAACATAATACTCAGTTGTTAGCTTTTCAAATGGATTATACATGTAGAAAGAAAATCAGAGTCAGCTTTGGGGCAAAGCAAAAAATTTTGAACACTCTTGGTATCAAAGTAAAACAGATTGATAAACAGACAGCAGCAGGTTTACTTGTATTCCTTGTGATATGCTTATTTGATTACATATAAAATTGCAACTAAGAATTAAGGCACACTCAACAGCTATTACTGATTGAGATCAAAACAATGTTTTGGTAAACAATGTAGAAGCAAGCAAATGAATACTTTTGTGGCATAAAGTTAAAACTTTGGATTATGAATCACATTTGAACAAGAGACTTATAAAGAAACATTCTACATTCAGAAGAAAAAAGTACTAATCACATAAAAGTTATAAACAGGGTGATCAATAACTTAAATCACAAGAAGGAATAAAATTGTTTCTAAAATTAAAAATGTTGTGTTCTTCCCGAACATCAATAGGTAGCAGTGAAACGGTATGTACTTCGTAACTGTGTATTCCAGTTGTTCATTGCATCACACAGAGGCTTCAAGAGGTGAATTCCATTTACAGAACTGAACTGTTTGAACATGTGTGCTTTCCCTGTTAAAGAAAGAGCACGTTTTTGAAGAAATAGCCTGAAGATGCAGCATGGTTTGCAAAAATGCTGTCTGTACAATGGCAGTTTGGGTGGAGTTCTCTGTGGTTTTTATTAAAGATTTAACTTTTAGTCTCTTTAAATAATTTTTAATGCTTTTAAAATAATGGGTAAAGGGAATTCATAATTTTGTGAATTTGCAGTTATAAAAAGTGGGATCACCCTTGGGCTCACATGGTATTTCTATCAAGTGGCATTAATAATACAAACACCCAGATCTGTCTCTCAGGAATGCTTGACTTCACACCACTGTCTGCATTGTTCATCATTGTGTCATCACTTATTGATCAATTCGTGTGCTCTCGCGATGCCAAAATGATTGCCTGCTACATAATAGCACAAGATCACTTTCAGATGTCAAGGTGATCGTGTGCTAATTTAAAAACATTGGATTGTTAATGACTTGAGTACCATTTATCCGATCTACGAAATTCAAATTGAATTCTTAATATCACAGCAAGTTGAGTTCGCATGCGATCACATTGAGATGTCAAGGTGATCCTGTGCTAATTTAAAAACACTGGATTATCAATGACTCAAGTACTATTTATCCAATCTACAAAATTCGAATTGAATTCTTAATATCATGGCAAGTTGCGTTTGTATATTAATTTAATTTAGCACAATTCGAATATTAATTTGTATGCTGTAAATATTTTAATTTTACTAACTTCCCGAGTTAAGTGCTGATTATATTAAAGATTTTGCAAAATATCGATCTATCTAAATGCTCTAACCGACAATAAAAACTGAAATCTTACGATGTCGAAGTGAGCAAAATTGCATCTAAAAGCAGCTGTCACTCCAACAGCACATTGTCGATAATTTAGATAGTTCCGATTTGTAATACCAGATGTTGCATTATTTTGTAGAAAAGGCTTCCGTATGAAGTTTCAAACTAACCTCCAAATAGGACAGTCCAAAACAAGCCATGAACAGAATAACATGTGTGCGGAGAAAAAGTAATTTAACTCCAAAAATCAAAGCAGAAGTTATTACGGTAAGTTTACACGAAAAAACTGGACTACAAGGAAAATTGTTAAAATAATAAATATTTCACACAGAATGTTTATTTATCATGAGGTCTTTGAAAAATAGAAAATAAATGGCATATAATTATCAGTTCTAACATGAACGAGTTCTTGCTATTTAAATTTTTACTATATTTCCTTACAAAAGAGCTGGTGTCTATTTGATTTGTTTTCAATCTGCTTCAATTAAAAATTTCACTGTCTTAAGACAGGAAACATCCCCTATACATTAATATTTATTTAAAGCTTTAAAAACAACCATCCTAGGATGGTTGTTAAAGAAACTCCATGGATATATCCTAAGCAATTTGAGTTGCAAGAGAACATAACACAAACTCTGGAAGAGCACATTTGAAGGCAGCCAATGTATTTATACATTGTTCAAAACTGCATAGGTGGGTATAATGTTTTTTATATCTTTATGTTTTCAGTTAATGTCTTGTATACTAACATTGATATGGGTGTAAAATTCATACCTGCCAGGTCAGGTGATGCGCAACATCACAGCCTCTCCTTGACAAATGTCAACCCTGTTCCCACTAAAGGGGCTCTGCCGACCGCCAATAGCGGTATAACTATACCATCGGGATTAGAGGAAATGCTATCCCACACTCACCAACCCGCTTGGCCAGCGTGGTGAGTTATGGCCAAACCCCTCCAAAATGACTCTACAACTTAAATCTTGGCCCTCAGTCTCCAGCAGCTGGAATGTACCTAGCCAAGGCAGTGGCCAGTGCGACATGAAGGCAGAGGGTGCTAAGAATCACCTGAGGACCGGACTATGGCTAAGAATCACCTGAGGCTGACTTTGGCTACTTACAATAGACGCTCCCTATCTTCTGCCTTAAGGTTTCTTGAATTGGAAGAGGAACTGCAAAGTATCGAGTGGGACATCGTCGGGCTAAGTGAGGTAAGGAGAAAAGGAGAAGATCTCATTGAACTGAAAAGTGGACGTTTCTTCTACTATCGTGGGACAGATACTGGCAGAACTAGTGGTGTTGGATTTATAATAAACAAGAAACTGAAGGATAAAGTTGTAGAAGTTAAAAGTTCCTCTGACAGAGCTGCACGACTCGTTATCCAATTCTCGAGAAGATAACCGGCTCAGATTATTCAAACTTATGCACCCACCACAAGTCATCCTGAAGAAGAAATTGAAGAATTTTATGAGGAAATTTGTCATCTAACTAATAAAGGCAAGCAATACTTGAAGATAATTTTGGGAGATTTCAATGCAAAAATAGGGCAACGGGAACAGAATGAAACTTCAGTAGGTAAATTCGGTCACGGCAACAGAAACCAGCGTGGAAATACTCTCGTAGAGTTTACAGAGGCAGAAGGGTTTTTCATCAAGAACTCCTTTCAAGAAAAAGCTACACAAGAAATGGACATGGAGACATCCAAATGGGACGATAAGTGAAATTGATTTTATTATGTGCAACAAAAAATTCGTCATAGAAGACTGCAGTGTGCTAAACAAGTTCAACACAGGTAGTGACCATAGATTGGTGAGATGTAAGATGCACCTCAACACTAAACTCGAACATGGCAAGCTCATAAGACAAACAAAATGTATTGACATAACCAACCTTAAAAAACACCATAATACCTTCAAGTTGGGACTGAAGAACAGATTCTCCGCTTTAGAAGGCCTAACATCAGAAGAAGTGGATATTTTTGAAGTTAACAGAAAAGTAACCAAAGCTCTTATGGAAACAGCAACAAAATTAGCTGGGTCTAAGAACAAGTTGCATGTGAACAAATTATCAGGAAAAACCAAAATGTTGATGCAAAAAAGAAGAGAGATGAGGACAACTAAAGAAGATGTGACTTCCAACGTGGAATATATAGAGCTATGCAAGACAGTACGAAAAAGTATCACTGAAGATGTAAGGAAATTCAACTGTGAACTAGTGAGAAAAGCAATTGAAAACAACCAAGGCCTAAAGATAGCAAAGGGACATCTCAGTAAGAGAAGAAAACAGATTATGGCACTGAGAAAAGAAGATGGTTCTGTAACAAGAAATAGAGACGAAATTTTGACAAGAGTGAAAGATTTCTGCTCCAAATTATATGAAAGGGACGATACATGTACTGCAGTCATCATGAAAGGTACCAGAGTTCTTCCAGTTCTCCCAGCAGAAGTTGCACATGCAATCAAGAACATGAAGCGGGGAAAAGTTCCAGGAGAAGATGGAATTACTGTAGACATCATACAAGAAGCAAATGGAGAAATTGAAACAGTACTCGCCCAAGTTTTCACTCGATGCCTTAATGAAGGAAAGATTCCTGAGGATTGGAACAACGCTACAATGATCCTGCTACATAAAAAAGCTGACATTGAGGATCTCAGGAACTACAGACCTATCAGCCTCCTATCAGTAGTGTATAAAATCTTCACTAAAGTTCTTTCACACCGCTTGAAAGTAACACTGGACATGGCTCAACCGAGAGAACAAGCTGGATTCAGGAGTGGCTACAGCACAATAGATCATATCCATGTACTGAGGGAACTAATTGAAAGAGCGAGGGAATATGAACTTCCATTGTGCATGGCTTTTATCGATTATGAAAAAGCCTTTGATTCGGTGAAACCATCAGCAGTTACAATGGCTCTGAAATCCTGCGGTATTGAAGATGCATACATTAATATTATTAATAACATCTATGAAAATGCAAGTGCAAAGATTCGGCTGTTTAAAAATACAACACACATAAAAATTGGAAAGGGAGTGAGACAAGGTGACACCATATCTCCGAAGCTCTTTAATGCAACATTGGAAAATGTCTTTCAATCACTGAACTGGGAAAACAAAGGGATAAAGATTAATGGAAATTATCTAACTCACATTCGTTTTGTTGATGACGTAGTCATTTTTGCAACTACCCCATCAGAGCTGCAGAGTATGATCCAGGAACTTGCTGACAAGAGTAAAGAAGTGGGATTAAAAATGAATTTTCAGAAGACAAAAGTGATGTACAATGCTTTTACAACAAATGAAGATTTATCGATTGATGGAGAAATGCTGGAGATCATGATACGTACGTTTATCTTGGACAGCAGATATCAAGTGAGGGTCACATTGATGAAGAAATTAATCGGCGTATAAAACTTGCCTGGAGAGCTTTTGGAAGAACCAGTATAATTTTCAAGAGCAATATGCCATTATGTCTTAAAAGAAAAGTGTTTGATCATTGCATCCTTACAATGCTTACGTATGGTGCAGAGACGTGGACCTTAACTAAAAGAGACATACAAAGGCTGCAGACAACACAAAGAAGCATGGAGAGGTGCATGCTGGTGTAACCAGGAGAGATAAGAAGAAGAGGAACTCGTGGATCCGGAAAATGACAAGAGTGGAAGACATCATGATCAGAGTAAAATCCCTGAAATGGCAATGGGCGCTGGACATAGTGCCAGAAGGACAGACCATCGATGGACAGCCGAAATTTTAGATTGGATTCCAAGGGACAGGAAAAGACCTAGAAGAAGACCACATGGGAGATGGGTGGATGAAATTAAAAAGTATGCTGGATTAACATGGAGGAGACTGGCTCAACACAGACCGTTGTGAAAGAGGCTTGGAGAGACCTTCGTCCAGCAGTGGATTGATAATGGTTGACAATGATGATGATGATGGTGATGATGATATTACCTAAACATTTTTTGAAAAGAGAATAATTATCTCAAAGGACTAGAGCACTTGCATGTTTCTGATTATCCTGATCATAATTTCTTCCAACCCTCTTTCATTTCATCCAATTTGGATAGACTCGGAAATAAATTTTATAAGATTAAGATTAGTGAGAGACAGAAAGAGAGGGGGGGGGGAAATTGCCTTTAAAGGTATTTTAGCATACTGACACAAAAGTTGAAGTTCAAAGTCAATGCAATATATCGTTATAGCTATAATTTCGCGGTTACAAATGAATTCTTTTTTCGTATATGTAGCCTAATGACTGTATAGTGATGACTTAATTATGTTTTGACTACATTTTAATTGTTATAAGCAAGAAATTGTCAAATAATTTATTTGCATAGCATATGAAATTGATATGATTCTCTTTATCAATAGGTTTTTGATCAATATGCTCGATACATTTCATCAGTGCGTTCGATACATTAGTCAGTCTGACATATCGTTTAAATGTTCACTGAACTTTTTTTACGGATTTCAATTCTTGAAAGTTGGGAGGTCTGAAAATTAATATCAGGAGCATGGTCATTATGACCAATTACCTGCGAATATTTTAATTAAATAGACTGTTAGTATATGCATAGTGAGGTATTATATTGCCTTTGTACATTGAAAAACTTTATTAAATATTTTTTATCTCATTTGGTTAAGTGTACTGTAGCTGTTTAAACGCCCACTCCCCCACCCCCAGATAAAAAATAATTTTTCTGTGTGTGCTAATGCTCATGGTAGAACTGAAAAAAGGACAGCCCAACAATTACTTGTTTGAATGATTTTTATTATTCACTTATGTTCCTAATATTGTTTCACTATAATGTATTATATATTCTGCATTTTTTAGCTTGTTGCGGAGTTAGAAGATGAGAAGCGCAAACATGCTCAAGACACTGCTCAAGGAGATGATGTAACGTACTTACTGGAAAAAGAGAGAGAGAGGCTCAAACAAGAGGTAGAGTTTGAGAGGCAGCAGAATCGTTGCTTAGAAAAAGATATAAAGTGTTTAACAGAAACAATTGAACAAGAGAGGTTGAGACAAAAGCAAATAGTGTTGCTTTTGTTAGCGGAAAGAAAAAGGCTCATTCTTCGTTTTGTGGAGGAAAAGCAAAAGTGTGACAGAATAACTCAGGTAAGATATGGTTCAGTGTGTTTTGGTAAAATCAGTGTGAAAAGGTATTTAATGATAAAAAGATTTAACGATAAGAAGGAGCTAAAGCCTGAATCTGTAGGAGTATGAAGTCTGAATAATTTTTGTATGAACCTTTTATTATTTTTTTAAATAACTTGTATGTTTGTGTGCAGAGCCCTCTATTCCATTCACATGTCCACCGCCCCAGTGGTCTAAGTGCTGGCTTTTTTCTGACCATTCATCTGAGATGGGTCCTTGTTCAAATCCTAATTATTCATAGATGTGTTTGTTTTACGACGTTGGTTCTCTCCCTCTTCTAAAACCAGTGGCCTTAAATTAGGAACTGGCGATTGAGTTGCTCACAATTGTTGTTAAAACCCCACATGTAAAAAAAAAAAAAAAAAAAAAAAAAAGACATCCTGTAAAGGCTTGTGCATAGCAAATTAAAAAAAAAAAAAAAAAAGGATGGCATTGTAGTTTAAATCTGAAATGTATGTATATATATATATATGTAGTGTTCACCCTAGAAATTGAAAAGGGCAGGGTAATTTTCTGAAAAGGAGCACATTTGTATAAAAAAAAAAGGGCATGTTATGTGTGCAAAACGTTGTAAGATCTTAAAAAAGGGGCACTTTGGGATGACAACAGACCATATCTGGAAAAAAGGGCACATTTAAAAAAAAGGGGCATTTTATGTATTCATAAGCTTTAGACCCTGCTATTCCACCTCCCAGAAAACAACCTCTGACCCTGTTCTCATCCTTAGCATAATACCATTACATAGAGTGGTGAAGTAGGAATAATTTTTTTAACGATCTCTATGGTTTTTGTAATATATATATATTTTTTGTATTTAATATATTTTTTTTATGAAAACCAAAGAATGTAAATTAAAATTTACATCCTCTGCACAATGAGCACACTACTGTGTGCTCATTGTGCAGAGGAAACACGACTCAATGGGAGACAAAAGACCGCAACGGAAAGTCAAAGTTCCCAATTTAAACTTCAATTATTTTGTTTACAAAATTAATAATTATTTCTCTTTGTTGATAAGCAGGAAGTGACTAATCAATGCGAAATCATGCACTTTCAGATAAACTTAAAAGCGAGTTGCTGAAGTTGGTTTGTGACGTCAGAGCTCCAGCTGAAGCTCATATGTCCATTATCATTACTTCGTGCTCAAACTTCATTGGGGGGGGGTCTCCTCTTTCTTGAAGAGTAAATCTATAAATAGATCACACCCACTTATTTACTGAGCAGAACACTGTTTTTCCCCAGGTGTGAGTTGGATTGTAGAAAATACCTTGCAAATGTAAAGGAGGTTTTTGAAAAATGCAAATAAATTCTTTAGTAATGAAAAAATAATTTGACCACTAGACCAAATGTAAAGGCAAATTTTCAAGCCTGGTGAGTAAAGCAACTTTTCATACCGACCGCTGTGTTTTATTCAGTAGCCACACTGCTAATGATGACAGCTAATTTTTATCCTTACTTGGAACCAGTGGTCCTAAATTAGGGACTGGTGACTGTTTATAGCCCTTTGAGTTGCTCACAGTGGTTCTTAGATCTCCAAATGAGAAACAAATGTTGCAATTTCTACGAGATCTTGTTAACTGTAAGGTTTGTGGGTACCTGCACGTAGCAAACAATTACACTGGTACATTTGTGAATGACACTGTGATTGTGGGCGTGGCAAGCTGCGCAACGTCAAGGGTGATACAAGACTAAGGCCAGGGTAAAAATTAGGGATGGACAGCTGGCATTTTACCATCCAAAAAGGGGGCAGGGCAAATTTTAACATGCCAAAAATGGGCAGGGTGCTGCACCCTGCTAAAATGATCTAGGGGGAACACTATATATGTGCAGATAGATTTATAATGTATTGCCCCCCCTCCCCCCAATTGCTAAAAAACAGAATCATTGGTAGCTGGTATTTTACCCTATGAACACATATCAGGACATAAAATTCAGCTTAGTGTTTTGGATAAATTTAGTGGAAAATAAAATATTCCTGCTGTAATAGATGTAGACAAAATCTCCGAATGAAACTAATGTAAAGTGAAATAACTTTTCATATGTTTGCATTCGGAAAAGTAGTACCATCTACTCACAGTTTCAGTAAATTGTAAATCAAGCTCATAGAAACAAATGGGAAGTAAATCCACAAAAGAATTAATGCTTTGCAAATGCATGTACGATTTGTTGGCATATACACTCATGAACCATTACATTATGACTACCTACCTAATAAATTTTAAAACCCCCTTTAGCCCGCAAAGCAGTAGCCACTCGGAGAAGCATCGATTCAATGAGGTGGTGATAGGTATCTTGGGGTACCTGGAACCATAATGTCGAAAGAGGTCCTCCAGTTCCTGAACATTTCAGCGTGGTGGTGATTTAGTGCGAACCCGCTTTTCCTAGTCGAACCGCAAATGTTCGATTAAGTTCATGTCAGGTGAATTTGGAGGCCAGGGCTAATATTAACAGAAAGGCGCCAGCATGTTCTTGAACCACTCCTTGATGATTCTGGCAGTGTGGCATGGCTCATTATCCTGTTAGTAATGGCCATCACCAGCAGGAAACACAGTTGCGATGAATGGGTGAACTTGGTCATCAATGATGTTCAGATACCTGATGGCTGTCTGGGTTTGTGCTATGGGGATAATGGGGCCTAAAGTATCCCAAGAAAATATCGCCCACAGTATAACACCTGTGCCGCCAACCTGTTTCCGGCCAACAGTGCCTCCAAGTGCCATAGCATTTGTTGGTCATCAACATATCCACGCTCAGCCATCTACATGATGCACCAAGAATCTTGATTCGTCAGACCATGCCACTTTCTTCCAATCTCGATGATCTTGGGCCCATTTCATGCATTGTTGGCGATGACGTGCAGTGAGCATGGGGACCCTGCTGGGTCTTCAGCTACGCAGGACCATGTGCAGAAGGCTGCAATGAATTGTGTGATATGACACATTACCCTGAACACTACTGTTGTAGCTGCAGGTGATTTGTTGCACTGTGGCCCTGGGGTCGCCATGAACAATGCATGACAGTCTCCGCTCCTCTCCGCCATCAATGAGCTGCGGACGACGCGCGGATGGACGATGTTTCATTGTTTGGCCGCCTGCGCACCACTTTTGATACGTACTCACTACAGCTGCACGTGAACAATTCACAAGCCATGCTGTTTCCGAGATCGTAGTTCCGAGGTGCCGTGCCTTTACGATTTGTCATTTGTCAAACTCTAGCCGAAAGCCGGTCTTCGGGTTGTATATATACTGATCTGTGAACTTCACCTGCACCACCATTCGGTCTCTAGGCTGGGGGTGGTCATAATGTAATAGCTCATCGGTGTAAGTGCCGTACATTTTACTGTTTCCCATGTAGACATGCTTTAGAAAACTTGAAAATTACATCACCATGTAGTGGGAATGTCCCAAAAATGCACTGTCCCAGAGTGATGTAATTTTCAAGTTTTGTGAAGGAAACAGTAAAACACATAACATGTATATGTCAATAGACAAAATAAATTAAACTTAATTGAAGATTTTGAAAACACCCATGCAAAAAAGTTTGGCATTGTTTTCAGAAAATAATTTCTCCTACTCATGTGATTTCCAGCTTTTCCTAGTGCACAATTAATTAGATAATGTAAACGTATACTAAGTCTGCATGTAGATGACAGACTTAGTATGCAGTTACTGAAAACTGAGGTAGTTCTGAATTGAATTTCTTGTGCATAAGTCTTCTCAGGGAAGCCTTGTGAAAGGAATGTTGTTTGCTGTGTATGTTGCAATTAGGCAATGGGTACTTCTCTTTCACTTTAAAACTGTCCACTAACAATGGCATATCAATGACAATTGAACAGAAGAGTGCTACTGATCTCAGCCACTTGATGACCTAGTTATGTAATTAGATAGACAATACCGTCTTTGGTTCAGCTGAACAGTAGCGTATTCTAGCTCTGTCACCCAGATACTATAGCATACTTGCCAACTTTTACGGATTTCTGCTTGATTTTACAGATTTACGGATACAGGTCTTTTTTTACAGATTTTTTAATATTTTGATTGCTCAATCGAAATATTTCAATCCCCTGCAACCATCCACTTAGATTTTCTACCTGACCTTACGAGCACTGTGTCACGCGATGATGTCATCTTTTACTCGTTGGCTTCGTGACGTCGTACGCAGCTCTCTCTCCACGGGAGTGCTCAAGTGACGTGCCGAGTGCCGACACATGCGCAGAGTCTACGATGTTGGCCGTCCCATTTTGTATTTCCACGGCCCGTCTTGATCGGGCGGCAGTGGTATTTCAGTCCTTGTAGACGCTAGTTCATCGTAGCAGTTGATTGGTCTCCTCTTGGGAGCGAAATCACAGCCAATGAAAGAGAAGGGTAAAATCTGCATGCACAGTGTTGAGCAATGTTGTTGTAGCAGCAAAAGAATACTTTCTTATGTGGTGTTGTTTCTTTGTTGTAGAGTTGAATATTTTATGCAAATCTATAAAGATGAGTACTAAGATTATACCATTTCAAAGTTATTTTCAAACTTTTAAGGAAGCACACACCTCAAAATTCCAGTGTATCAGGAAATCTAATAAAGGGGTAAAATTTGCATTTTGCGACATTTGCCCAAATGATTTTAACATTGCCCATATAGGCAGAAACGATATTTTTCATCCTGTAAATGATCCCAAACACAAAGGTAATGTGAAGTGTACTGATAGTAACTCCAAACTGACTATGTTTTTTAAAACACCGGATAATAGTCAAGGAAATGTAACTCGTGCCAAATTGTTGTTTACGTCTTTTTTGATGCAACACAACGTGCCATTCAATGCTTCCAGCCATGCTGGTCCACTACTTTTTTGGCAGATGTTTCCAAAAGATAAAACTGCCAAAAGTTATGGCTGTGGGAAGACCAAAACAACGGGGATTGCCCATGAAATGGCTTTAGATCGAACTTCCGCTGTTGTGAAACTTTTGCAAGAAGGGCTATTTTCTGCAGCATGTGATGGAAGTCGTGAAAGTGATTACAATATTATATAATCTTGATATACAAGATGAAGATTAGAAGGTAACATATAGTTTTGAATGCAATGTGTAGGTACTCTTAAAGTGAATATTTCCTTTTTACAGGAAATGTTTAGTTTGGCATTGAAACAACACAGGTTTGCAAGGCTAACATTGAACAAAATTAAGATTTTCCTTTATGGTGTTTTAAATTATTATTTTAAACACAGATAATACTAGTTTAGTTTTTGTGGCATATGCAGATTTCTCTACTGCATATTTCTTAATATGTTTTGTTTTGTGGTAAACAGCGTTCGTGCAAAAGTTTTACTGATGCACATTTTCAAAAGTTGGCAAGTATGCTAAAGATATACCTGCTGTAAAATTTATGGAAATTTTACCTCTTTTATGGTTATTTTACAGACTACATATTTTGGAATGCCGTTTCTATTTTGTTTTTATTTTTTTCCAAGTTAATGTAGTTTTAAAAAGAATAACTATCCCCAAGTAGCAATGCATTTGTATGTTTTGATTTACCTGATCACATTTTCTCTCACTTCTACCTCTCATATCTTGTTTGCTCACAGCCTATCGAGAAAGACTCGGTAAAAACGTTATAAGATTAAGATTCATGATAACTGCTGAAAAAGAAGGAAAGAAAAATGAAAAATAAAATACTTCACATTTAAGGCTTAAAATTGTGTTTTTTAAAGGTATTTCAAAATGTTGGTACAAAAATTTAAGCTCAAAACCTCGGTAAAAATATACTACAATGTATTGCAATGATTTTGTTGTTACAAATGAAATTTTTATGTGTATGTAGCCTAATGATAATGTTCTAATGAGATAATTATGTAAGTGTTAAATAGTGGCTGAATATCCTAATTAAATCATACAAAGTCTGTTAAAATCAACTAGTCACTTCCATAGTAATTCAGCTTTTAATTGATAATTTTGATACATCATCCATCCGACATATTGACTAAACATTCACTGAATTTTTTTTTCAAATTTCAGTTCTTGAAAGTTGGTAGGTCTGCATAGCGCAGCTTGTGGCATAAGCTTGACGAATTTATATTAGGGCTGTTCAAAAAGTGTTGACTCTGGTTAAATCGCAAAGTGCAAAAGTATTGTATTTATAGATTTTGTGCTAGGTGCAAAAACAACAACCTTGACCTATAAAGTGAGGTAATATGGGTAGTTGTTCCCTGTGTTATTGCTCTGCAAAGACACAGAACAGAAAAGAGAAACAAATTGTGCATACTTTTACCTTTACAACAAGCGTTGGAAATGGTTTGCTCTCACCTGGAAGCAGGTTCATGCTCTTCCCTTGACATTTGCAGCCACCTTACGTAATGTTTGTTGAGTTATATTTGCAATTTCTCTTTTAATGTTTGCCATCAATTCTTTAAGTGTATGAGGATTGTCGTGTAGCACTTGACTTTTTAAATGTTCCAAAGGAAAAAATGTGGAGGAGTAATATCTGGAGATCTTGGGAGCCACAAGTTTTTTGAGATCAAACGATATCTGAAAAATTCCTGCAGCATGGCTATCATTTCATTTGCTTTATGACAGGTCACACTATCCTGTTAAAACCAACAGTTTTGTCCATTGACTTCAAAGAATGCAGTAAACTGTTGTATTGTGTCTCAATAAATTTCACCATCTACAGTTTTGTCAAAAAATGTAGGTCCAATAACACGATTTAGTAATATGGCAAACCAAACCCCAATTTTCAGGGTATGTAATGATTGATCGTAATACCCAGACATCCAGGGCCGATTTTCAGGGACACATCCACTCATTCGCATTGCTTTCAGGGGAAATCCCGAATAAGATTGGTATCTTCAATGTAGAACTGCTATTAAAAGCAGCGACAATACTGTTTGTCATGTATATTTTGTTTAAGTATGCAGGGTGGAGTAGTTAGGACCATATAATGATATGAAAATACAAAGTGAACATTAATGGTAAAAAAATTTTACTTACTCAATAATTTCGGCATTTTTAGTCACTGTGGCAAAGCTTCTGCTCGATAGAACGGACATTTGCTTATTTAGATGAGATCCAAGTTCTGCCTGAACGGAAGATTCACGGATTAAAAACACTCTTTCGAGTTAAAATTCTATACCTTTGTGTAGGTGTTTGCCAAGAATGATGATTAAAAACGTGAAAGTTTCCCAAATGAATAAAAAGACACAAAGGAATAAAAGATGGACCCAAACTTAATTCACCACTGCAACACATTTCCAAACATGTTTCTGCAAGAATTTTGCCTTCCTCAGTGACTCAAGTCCTCATCGACGATCCTCGATAGACTGATGTAATGTCTTGTATCGCTCTGCCTTCAGCCTTTGTCATCGCAGACCATGGACAACTGTGTATCACTGCGCAAGCTGTTAGTGGCGGCATCTATGGCATTGTGTTCTTCTTGGCCTACTTTTGCCATTCCGCACCTGTGATCTTTGAACCTGTGTTTATTAGCCTTTTGAACTCGATTGTTTTCCTGTTTGATCAGATATCGCCAGGCATGAGGTAATTCAATTGGTGAATTAGTGTTGCAGCATCTATTTCCAAATTTCCCAATGACCACCATGTTATGATCTGTTTTATGAGTTTTGTGTGATGTCAAATGTCTAATATTCTCCCAGTCGGGCTTCGATTGATTTTCTATGCAGTGTTGTAGAGTGGTCGTTGGGAAATTTGAAAATAGATGCTGCAACACTAATTCACCAATTGAATTACCTCATG
The DNA here is from genome assembly GCA_039090855.1 of Macrothele yani. Taxonomy (NCBI): domain Eukaryota; kingdom Metazoa; phylum Arthropoda; class Arachnida; order Araneae; family Macrothelidae; genus Macrothele; species Macrothele yani. Next base: position 112,097,730 of record CM076998.1, read on the forward strand.
CCTGGCGACATCCGATCGAACTGGAAAACAATCGATTTCAAAAGGCTAATAAACACAGGTTCAAAGATCACAGGTGCGGAATGGCAAAAGTAGGCCAAGAAGAACACAATGCCATAGATGCCGCCACTAACAGCTTGCGCAGTGATACGCAGTTGTCCATGGTCTGCAACGACGAAGGCTGAAGGCATAGCGATACAAGACATTACATGTCTTTCGAGGATCGTCGACATGGACTTGGTGCCCACGTACACCTTAATGTTTCCACTGAGGAAGGCAAAATTCTTGCCGAAACATGTTTGGAAGTGTGTTGCAGTGGCGAATTAAGTTTGGGTCCATCTTTTATTCCTTTGTGTCCTTTTTATTCATTTGGGTTTTTTAACTTTCACATTTTTAATCATCATTCCTTGCAAACACCTGTACAAAGGTATAGAATTTTAACTCGAAATAGTGTTTTTTAATCCGTGAATCTTCCGTTCAGGCAGAACTTGGATCTCATCTAAATAAGCAAATGTCCATTCTATCGAGCAGAAGCTTTGCCACAGTGACTAAAAAATGCCGAAATTATTATGAGTAAGTAAAATTTTTTACCATTAATGTTCGTTTTTTATTTTCATATCATTATATGGACCTAACTACTCCACCCTGCATACTTAAACAAAATATACGTGACGAACAGTATTGTCGCTGCTTTTAATAGCAGTTCTACATTGAAGTCTTTGGCCACGCAATATCGCGCCATATGCCTTTTTTTGCGTATGGGAATATAAGAAGATTAGTGGCAATGGGGAATTGAACCCACAACTGTCACCTCGCACACAGACACGAGTTTGGTGATTTGACAGCTATGCAGTAGTAAATAGATGCAATCAGGAACCAGATTTGTTAACCCAGCACATAATTTTGTGATGTTAATTTACTTGGAAAGTGATTTACATGTAAGTAAGTTATTAATGTGTAATAAAACTTCTAATAAGTCACTCAAAAATTACTTAATAAACACACAACAGACCTGTTCCTAGTACAAAATATTTTATTACACTAATTCTGTGCAATTCCTCACTCTGTTTTATGAATCAGAATGTGATATGATTTTTTCCAAATGTGTGAAGAACCCCTTATGCAGGGTTCATCCTAGCTGTTTTTAGAAGGGTGCTGCACCCTGCCTGCCCTTTAGGATTTTTTTTTTTAAATTACTCTACTCACCTTCAAGCCTAAAAGGACTGCCCTACCTCAAATGGATGGTCCATTTAAAAGAGATGCATTTATTGATGATTTGCATGAAACCATTTCTAGCCAGTTAGAAAACCAGTCTATTATTACAAATTTTGATCTTCAAAAAGTAGGATCAGAAACCAGTCTGAACTTTCATGGCATTGCTGAAGTAATAGAGCTGGACAAGTACCTCAACCTAGGTGGAGATGATTTACTATTAGAGTGGGATGGGTACAAATCAATGTTTCTATCTCAAACTGATATTGAGACTAGTAATTTGTCTGTTCCATAAATATGTTCAATTCTGTCAAAATCAGAAGGAACTGTGAGTAGAAGATTCCCACCAATACAGAAACTTTTAAACATTGCATGTATCTTACAATTTCAAATGCTGAAGTAGAATATTTTCTCAAATTAAACTAGTACTTACTGATAAGAATATATCACACCTTCACGAGAAAAGTGACACTGTGTCTTTTCTTGCGAAGGTGATATATATATGAGGTTTGTACCGAAAGTAATGCAAAAGTGGGCATAACTTTTTTATTAACTGACAGAAGTCGTTCAAATTGCATATGTTGGTAGAGTAACCCTTTCTCTATACAAAGGTACTAACTACTCAACATAGTCTCTAACACAAGTGATGAATTTGGGCCATCGTTGAACCCAACTCTTGAATCCTCTTTGAAAAAATTCAGGTTTCGGCTGTTGTACCCGCTACTTCACAGCCATTTTCACCTCGGCTGTGTGATCAAATTGTTGTTCTCGAAGACTGTCCTTCATTGGACTGAACAGGTGGAAATCGGAGGGTGCTTGATCTGGGCTGTACGGTGGATTTGGGACAACTGACCAGCCTAATATGCTGATTTGCCTGATTTGTTGGCAGGGATGTGTGGTCTCGCATTGTCATGGTGAATGTGGATCCTTTTCAGATTCGGGTTCGGTATTTTCCTCCTTATCTCCTTATGGCTTTTCTAAGCTTCTTGAGTGTGTCAATGTACCGCTCGCGGGTCACGGTACAGCCAAATTCTGGAAAATCAAGGAGAATGACACCACTGTCATCCTGAAAAACAGTTACCATGACTTTCTGTGTTGATTGCTGGCTCTTCTTAGGCCTTGGTGAAAAGGTGTGACTCCATTCCATGGATTGATTCTTCATTTCCGAATCGTAAAGATACGCCCATATTTCATCCTGTCACCAGATCAGAAAAAAACATTGTCATTGGCTTCAAACGCTTCCAACACATCAGAGCAGACTTCCACTCTTCTTTCCTTCAAATCGTGTGTCAACTGCTGAGGTACCCACTTTGCACACACTTTCCGATACCCTAAGTCTTCCTTCCACCACCTTCTGTATGGCATTGTGACCACAGTCCAGTTGTGCAACAAGCTCCCAGATTGTGATATGTCTCTCCGTGCAAATCAGTTTATCCACTCGCAGATGATTCGTGTTTGTGGTCACAGATGATGGTCTCCCACTGCGTGGTTTGTCTTCAGTGCTGGTTTCCCCTTCTTTAAACTCCTTCATTCATCTGTGCACATTGCTCTTGTCAATGGTGTCATCTCCGTGAACGTTGTGTAGCCTTCTGTGGATGTCAGACAGCCTGCACCCTTCTTTTGTCAAGAGCTCGATGATGGCACGTTGCCTCTGCTTGGAATCCATTATTTACCTGCAGTGAAGAAGAAGGGTTACTATAGAGGAAGAGTTACTCTACCAACATGTGCAATTTGAACAACCTCTGTCAGTTAATAAAAAAGGTATGCCCACTTTTGCATTACTTTCGGTACAACCCTCCTATACAGGGTTCGTAGGAACCGTTTACCCCCCCTTTAAACAGCATATCGTACCGCCACGGAAGTAACATGCACCTATAGGAAAATGACCATGCACAATCGATTGGACGTGCTTGCAGTGCCCCTAGTGGCGAAATACGGAACTTAGCAAAACTGACTCGGAAACCGAGAGAGATACGCAAAAAAGTCTAATTACAAAATGAAAGAGCGGCATTTAATTAGTACAAAACGATACTTGGTTCAACAGAAACACTTACAGAAAAGACAAGAAAATGCGAACAAAACACCAGATGTCCGGGTGCTAGCACACGACAGCAACATAAAAGTGGTTATGTGATATAACACATAGTTATGCTAATTTCAAGTTTGACGTAAAATAATGTCAGACAGCTGAAGTGCTATGAATGATGGGTGGGAATTGAGAGTGAATCAGAGTACGAGGTCGGCAGGTAGATGGCTATCTTCATGAATGACGAGTACTGTGATATGGTCTTGCTGTGCGGCGAAGTCAGCAGAATGCAAAAAGGCTGCGAGGTTGTATTAGGGTATGGTTTCCCACTCGTCAGCATCCAGCAGCACAGACAATTGCCAAAGTCGTCTGGCGCCGGCGAGAAACAGGAAGCGTTACTGAGCATCATCACTCCGGTAGTCCCATTGGTGCCGGTGTGCGAATACATCCTGCGGATGTTTTGGACTATGTTCTTGCAAATCTCCGAAGTAGTATGACTGCAGTGAGCCGTGCGTGTGGATTATTGGCATCACGGGTGTGGCAAATCTTGAACGAACATGGTGCGTATTCCTACCGTGATGCTGTCATGCAAAAACCTGATGCTTGGAGACCTTCAAAGGCGGTATGACTTTTGTAACTTTGTCTTGAACACCTTACAAGAAAAGCTGTGGTTTGGGGACAACATCCTATGGGCTGACGAGTCAACATTTATAATGGGCAGGATCATCAATCACCAGAACTCCCACTACTGGGATGTGAGAAATCCACACATGATGAGACAAGCATGCCGTCAAGTACGCTGGTCACTTAATGTGTGGTGTGGAATGTGGCAAACATCTGTAATTGGACCTGTGTTCATTGAGGGAAATTTAACAGGTGAGCGTTACTTGCAGCTGTTATGTGGTCCAGTAAGCGATTGGTTGGATGATGTTCCTTTGACTATGTTACCACGCATAAGGTTTCAACATGACTGCTTTCCTTCCCACAAAACCTTTCAAGTTAGCTTATTCTTCTTCAGGAAGACGCTTTAACGTCTGTAAATTCTGTTTTACTCATTCTGTAAAGTGGATACAGTCTGTGGTGGTGCATTAACTTATTCAATTATATATAAATCGGTTAGAAGTCCTAAAGATGTTACTTACGGAATTGCGTGTTCAGTCCAGCGTCAGTAGTTATTGAGTTTCTTTGTTGAAAAAAAAAAGAAACTCAATAACTACTGATGCGCCAAGAAACTCAATAACTACTGACGCTGGACTGAACACGCAATTCCGTAAGTAACATGTTTAGGACTTCTAACCGATTTATATTATAATTGAATAAGTTAATGCACCACCACAGACTGTATCCACTTTATAGAACGTGTAAAACAGAATTTACAGACGTTAAAGCGTCTTCCTGAAGAACCTTGTGGTCACGTAATTGTATGTGAACTATATGATAGAATCACATGAGATATAATTGCTTATTCTTATCTCGCACGTTCGGCAACAATATTATTGGGTATGGTGGTTGTACGGAATGGCCGCCACGGTCATCCGACCTAACACCGATGGACTTTTTCTTTTGGGGATACCTGAAGGATCAAGTGTACTCTACAGAACCTTCCAGCATGGCAGATTTAAAGGAATGCATCATCAGGGCCTGCAATTCTGTAACCTCTGTGATGCTGCATGCTGTTTTAGATGCATTTTTGTCCCGAGTCCAGATCTGCATCGTCACTGATTGTGCACACTTCGAACAGTGTGTACGGTGGACTACTCGCCAGGTTAGTTGCACCTGTACTACACGAACTGTGTGTTGCATCTGTGTTAGTTTGTGTGTAATTTAAAGTTTACTACTTTAAAATGTCTTGTCTTTTCTGTAAGTATTTCTGTTGAACCAAGTATTGTTTTGTACAAATTAAACACCACTCTTTCATTTTGTAATTGGACTTTTTTGCGTATCTCTCTTGATTTCCAAGTTAGTTTTGATAAGTTCTGTATTTTGCCACTAGGGGCGCTACAAGCACGTCCAATCGATTTCGCATGGTCACTTTCCTATAGGTACACGTTACCTCAGTGGCTGTACGATACACGGTTTAAAAGTTAGAGGGGGTAAACGGACTTTCCTAAGAACCCTTTATATAATAGCATTTTAATATCCACAGTGAATTGCTGTTTAACTTTTCCGATGAATTACCACAGGTTTTGTAAGGTTGGTGTATACTTTAATGCTCTTTGAAAGTGTAAGCTGTCCTTTTTTCCATAACCAACACCCTACCCTTTTCAGACCTAGGATGAACCCCCACCCTTATGCATCTGTAATTCAAAACAATATGTACTTTTTCACACTGAGTGAATTCCATTTCTGAATGGTTTATTAACAGGCATTGTGCAATGTGCTTACAGTGGAATTATTAACAGCAAAATGTTATTGTGCCTGGCTTAATATCAGACATACTAATATGCAACATAGTTTTAAGCTTCACATTTTGCTTAGTTTATTCTTTGAAAAATTTCCTTATTTTTCTAGGTACTTTCTGATGAAAAAGGCCGAATTGCAGATATGGTTGATGGCCTGGAGGAAGAGAGCAAGAAATCTTTACAAATGGAGGCTGAAATGGAAAGACAACTTTGTGAATTTGAAATTGAGAGGGAGCAATTCAAAGCTGAAATGGATGCAGTTGAGGCCAGAAACCAAGAGTTAACTCTTGAAGTGCAGAGGCTTCAAGAGGAGTTGGAAAATGTTCGGAAGCAAGTTGCTCTTGCAAACTCGCAAGCTCAACTTGGAGAAGGTGTCCGTAGCACTATTGTAACTATGGTTTCCACGCCTGCAATTCGCGCCGTGCCAACAGTTTCTCCGACTGTGAGTCCTCCCCGTGGGGTGGCCAGAGCGGTGAGTCCGAAAGTTGGCCCTGCGCCTGCTACTCCTGCAAAGCCACCCGGCCTAATTCCCCAGCTTCCCGGTAAAATTGTTTCTGCTCCTCTTCCTAAGCCAGTCAACGTCACGTTACCCACAGGTATAGCAAGTTCACCAGGTGCTCCTCCCGCTTCCATGCTTCCTGGGAGTAAGAGTTCTCCTAAACCAGGAAAATCTCCTTCACCCGTGCCAGTGGCTTCACCAACAGCCACTCCTGAAGGTGAAGGTCCTGTACTTCAGATGATGGTACAAGCTGAAGGTTCGAAACCAGGGGAAAGTGTTTTATCCCCTCCAGAAGTTGGAGAGAAGATGGTTGTATCACCACACCCTAGTGAAAGCATATTGCAGAAGACTCTTGGTGGACCCAAAGTGTCTGTGCATGTGCCTGGGACTAAAGGAGGTAATATACCAGCATCAAATATCTCAAATGCCAAAAAGCCACTTCCTCTAGGAAGAGGAGCCCCACCACCCATACCACCAAATAAACCGGTCTTACCTCCACAGGCTCTTCATCGGAAAGACTTGTCACCCAAGCCTCCCGTTCCCCCTAGGATGGAACCGGCTGCAGAAGTAGCTCCCGAACAGCGACTGCCCAAGCCTGGAGCACCGGCAGCTCGACTTGGAATAGCCTCTTCGAAACCTGCGGAGGATACTTCCACTGGCAGCTCAGTCACAGACAAAGAGGAAACTCAGGTGGGTGTAGCTAGTGAGATAAGCAGTGCCACCACCACTATGACTTCAGATAATCAGTTAGGGCCAGAAGTTCTTGTGCAAGAATTAGCTGATTTTCAGCAAATTCTTGTGTCAATGGTGTCTAATAAGATATCAACTTCTTTGAATCATACTTTTTAATGGAAGTATGGTAAAACTGAGTTACTCCTTTGTTTGGCATTTATGGTTTTGAAGTGAAAGCAGCTGTTGATTTTTTTAATAATGTTATGTTGAATATGTGACTTTCATGCTAAACAGTGGAATCTCCCCAATGTGCATGATACACAAAAATTTCTGTGCTATTTCTGAAATTGATATTAATCTTATTGTTCAAGAAAATGGAATCTGAAAGTAAAACAAGCAGAACATCAAATGTTATTTTTGGTACATTTCTCATTGGAGGAATTATTTTTTTATTTAATGATAAAACTTGAAGTGTTGATACTAATCTGTTACTGATTTTTTTTTCTTTTTTTGTAAATACGGTTAGGTTTCAACATTATCGTTTTCAGGGAGGCAAATAATTATGAGCATTAAATGCAAGCCAAGCATTGCATCCAAATGTTTATACTTGTTAAACCGCAATGTCGTGTTTCTGAAAACTTTGAGTTCATCCAGTCTTTCTTGATTGTGTACTGCCTTATACATGAGACATATGACTTTCACTGTTTTTATAGATGTTGATAGCCTATAATTATTAATTTCAATGCATTAAAAATGAAATGTTGGAAGCATTATTTTTTGTTTCCAGTATGTTCAAAATTTGTAAAGGATCTTGTTTGTGCAAAGTGGATTCTTGTATTTTCATCATACAACATAAATTAATGTGATAAGTTTTGTATTTTTTGAAAATGTTTCAAATGCCAAGCGTCTTTTTAAAAGATGTCCTCTTATAAAAAGTCGTTTTTATATGGGGGAAAAGAAAAAGCTACTGAGCTATGTCAGCAAGAATGTCCGCTGGTTAGAAGATACTGCAACCCTCCTAAGAAAAGCAACACACATAGAAATTTCCATTTCAGGTTCATTTTTGTTGTCCTCTTAACAGCTAGACTTTGTTGAAATGATTCAATAATTAATAACATACTAGAAGTTAAAAAATACTAAGGTCGGTCAATAAGTAACACACAATCGCCTGTAACTCCCCAGTTTTCAAAGGTTGAATCATGGAAGTTGGTGGATAGGACCTTCATTCTATTAGCTTCCAAATGATCATTAATAGTTCTTTCTTCTCTTTGCAGGTGAAGCGTAATGGATGGTGAAATGAACACCATACTACATCAACTGTCGGTAATAGAGTTTCTCTACAAATCTGGGGATAGCTCAGCCACATTGATCCACAGACAATTGTTGCCAGTGTATGGTGAGACAACAATGGATCGCAGTAATGTGCAGCGATGGTTGCAGAGGTTCCAGAGAGGTGATTTTAGCATTCAGGATAAACCACAATGGGGCAGACCAACCACTGTGACAACCACTGCAGCTGAGGAAGCCATTGAGAAGCTGATTCAGGATAACAGATGCATCACCACTTCCCAACTTATGGACCACCTTGGCATGTCAAAAGGAAGTGTTTTAACAATGGTAGAACACTTAGGATACCTGAAAATCTGTGCTCATTGGGTACCACAGCTCCTCACAAAAGAGATGAAGAGAATCCGGAAAGAGGTGTGTGACGATCTGCTTGAACATTTTGCTGGTGACTTTCCACAATGTTTTCATGGTGTGATAACAGGTGATGAAACATGGCTGTTTCATTATGACCCACACACCAAACGTCAATCCAATGGAGTGGAAGCATGTGGGATCACTGCGGAAGAAGCCACAAATTTCAAGGTCATCAAACAATTTGGGGGGAGGGGTTGTCAGGGCACCATCTTCACCGACTTCCTGAAAAGTGGAACCACCGTTACCAAAGAGTGTTATTATTCATCCTTGGAAAAGCTCAGGCGTGCTGTCAGAACTAAGAGACCACAATTGCAAGTCGTGGACATCAAACTGCTTCACGATAACGCGAGATCCCACACTTCACAGATGACAGTGCAGAAAGTGACTCGACTGGGCTGGACACTGATGCCACAATCACTGTATAGCCCAGACTTGGCACATTCAGATTTTTATCTGTTTGGTTGTCTGAAGGCACATCTACGTGGGAAAGCATTTCAGAGTGACGCAGAACTCATTCCGTGTGTCAGGAAGTCGTGTGTTGACCAACCTCCAGAGTTTTTTCCAACGTGCATTCTTGTCATGGAAACAACGTTGGCTGCAATGTAGTGAAGCTGATGGATCCTACATTGTGTGGCTTATCTCTAAAGCCAAAGGTCCAAGGTTGCTACCCACCAACTTTCATGACTCAACCTTTGAAAACTGGGGAGTTACAGGCGATTGTGCGTTACTTATCGACCGACCTTTGTATTTATTGCATGTAATGTATTCAAACAAAGAGCAGGTTTATTTTCTATATGTACATACATATCACTAAGCTGTTCTCTGAGATTCCGAAGTTAGCTGCTCGAAGGTTAAATCATAGTTACCGTTAGATTTTACTTATTGCTGATGTATCCAATGTTTCCACTTACAGCAATCTTGGCACACAACTTGAGCTTTACTGACATCTATCACACATCACACACAATGTTTTTTGTACTTCATACTCATTATCCTTTTTCCTTTGTAGGCATTACTGGGCAGTGGTGGCACCAGACTTTTTCGTCTTTTATATATATATATATATATATATATATATATATCATCATCATCATTGTCAACCATTATCAATCCACTGCTGGACGAAGGTCTCCCCAAGTTTCCTCCACAACGGTCTGTCTTGTGCCAGTCTCCTCCATGTCACTCCCGCATACTTTTGAATTTCATCCACCCATCTTCCATGTGGTCTTCTTCTGGGTCTTTTCCTGTCCCTTGGAATCCAATCTAAAATTTCGGCTGTCCATCGATGGTCTGTCCTTCTGGCAGTATGTCCAGCCCATTGCCATTTCAGGGATTTGACTCTGATCATGATGTCTTCCACTCTTGTCATTTTTCGGATCCACGAGTTCCTGTTCTTATCTCTCCTGGTTACACCAGCATGCACCTCTCCATGCTGCTTTGAGTTGTCTGCAGCCTCTGTATGTCTCTTTTAGTTAAGGTCCACGTCTCTGCACCATACGTAAGCACTGGAAGGATGCATTGATCAAACACTTTTCTTTTAAGACATAATGGCATATTGCTCTTGAAAATTATACTGGTTCTTCCAAAAGCTCTCCAGGCAAGTTTTGTACGCCGATTAATTTCTTCATCAATGTGACCCTCACTTGATATCTGCTGTCCAAGATAAACGTACGTGTCTGTTATCTCCAGCTTTTCTCCATCAATCGATAAATCTTCATTTCTTGTAAAAGCATTGAACATCACTTTTGTCTTCTGAAAGTTCATTTTTAATCCCACTTCTTTACTCTTATCAGCAAGTTCCTGGATCATACTCTGCAGCTCTGATAGGGTAGTTGCAAAAATGACTACGTCAGCAAAACGAAGGTGGGTTAGATAATCTCCATTAATCTTTATCCCTATGTCTTCCCAGTTCATTGACTGAAAGACATTTTCTAATGTGGCATTAAAGAGCTTCGGAGATATGGTGTCACCTTGTCTCACTCCTTTTCCAATTTTTATGTGTGTTGTATTTTCAAACAGTCGAATTTTTGCACTTGCATTTTCATAGATGTTATTAATAATAATTAATGTATTGATCTTCAATACCGCAGGATTTCAGAGCATTGTAACTGCTGATTGGTTTCACCGAATCAAAGGCTTTTTCATAATCGATAAAAGCCATGCACAATGGAAGTTCATATTCCCTCGCTCTTTCAATTATTTCTCTCAGTACGTGGATATGATCTATTGTGCTGTAGCCACTCCTGAATCCAGCTTGTTCTCTCGGTTCAGCCATGTCCAGTGTCACCTTCAAGCGGTGTGAAAGAACTTTTGTGAACATTTTATAAACCACTGATAGGAGGCTGATAGGTCTGTAGTTCCTGAGATCCTCAATGTCACCTTTTTTGTGTAGCAAGATCATTGTAGCGTTGTTCCAATCCTCAGGAATCTTCCCTTCATTAAGGCATCGAGTGAAAATTTGGGCGAGTACTGTTTCGATTTCTCCACTTGTTTCTTGTATGATGTCTACAGTAATTCCATCTTCTCCTGGAGCTTTTCCCCGCTTCATGTTCTTGATTGCATGTGCAACTTCTGCTGGGAGGACTGGAATAACTCTGGTACTGGTACCTTTCATGATGTCTGGAATACATGTATCATCCCTTTCAAATAATTTGGAGTAGAAATCTTTCACTCTTGTCAAAATTTCGACTCTATTTCTTGTTACAGAACCATCTTCTTTTCTCAGTGCCATAATCTGTTTTCTTCCCTTACTGAAATGTCCCTTTGCTATCTTTAGGCTTTGGTTGTTTTCAATTGCTTTCCTTACTAGTTCACAGTTGAATTTCCTTACGTCTTCAGCGATACTTTTTCGTACTGTCTTACATAGCTCTATATATTCCACTTTGGAAGTCACTTCTTCTTTAGTTGTCCTCATATCTCTTCTTTTTGCATCAACATTTTGGTTTTTGCTGATAATTTGTTCACATGCAACTTGTTCTTAGACCCAGCTAATTTTGTTGCTGTTTCCATAAGAGTTTTGGTTACTTTTCAGTTAACTTCAGAAATATCCACTTCTTGCGATGTTAGGCCTTCTAAAGCAGAGAATCTGTTCTTCAGTTCCAACTTGAAGGTATTATGGTGTTTTTTAAGGTTGGTTATGTCAATACATTTTGTTTGTCTTATGAGCTTGCCACGTTCGATTTTAGTGTTCAGGTGCATCTTACATCTCACCAATCTATGGTCACTACCTGTGTTGAACTTGTTTAGCACACTGCAGTCTTCTATGACGAATTTTTTGTTACACATAATAAAATCAATTTTACTTGTCATCCCATTTGGATGTTTCCATGTCCATTTCCTGTGTGGTGTTTTCTTGAAAAAGGAGTTCAAGATGAAAAACCCTTCTGCCTCTGCAAACACTACAAGAGTATTTCCACGCTGGTTTCTGTTGCCGTGACCGAATTTACCTACTGAAGTTTCATTCTGTTGCCGTTGCCCAATTTTTGCATTGAAATCTCCCATAATTATCTTTAAGTGCTGCTTACCTTTATTATTTAGATGACGAATTTCCTCATAAAATTCTTCAATTTCTTCTTCAGGATGACTTGTGGTGCATATATATATATATATATATTTTGCAAGGGGGTGGGGGGTGGGTATTTTTTGAGTTACATAAAGTAGCCATGAAAAAGTACTAACTTCATAAAACAAAATCCAAGCAAGGCAAATAATATACACTGCATTTTATTTCATTTGGTACACTAAGACCAGACTATACTTAAGTTTTCATTCATTTCACTTTAAGTTTTCATTCATTTTCATCGAATCTGCACTGAACATCCTGCATGCAAAGCAAAATACTGAGCCAGTTTCCACTCTATATTCCACCCATTGGTAAAATGTGTGTCATGTGAGCTGGAAGCTGCTGTTTCTTGCTCCTGGTATTTTTACAGGAAAGTTCTTTAATTTCTTGCTTCTAGTATTTTTACAGGAAAGTTTTTTAAGCCGGGTTTTCTTTTTGGACCATCAGTAATATATCTGGATATTTCACATGGTTTTGTAACACTCACACTCATGTCAGTTCACTCATTACCAAAAGAATAACTGTTGTCATTATAAACCACAATATATTGCATCTTCAGAGACGTTGACTCTACGATTACCTACAACCAGTAAATTAATTTTTTGCTCACTGTCATCAGCTGTTAGTTTATGCTCAGAGTTTTCCACACTTGTACCTGGTACATTCGCTTTGAATTTCTTTTGTTTTCCTACCACACCATTTGACAAATATGCACTAACTGTACCTGTATGCTTTGGCAAATCAGCCATTATCATACATACATACATACATATCATTAAGATGTTCTCTGAGAATCAGAGGTTTACTCCTCAAAGAATGGCCATGTGCTAAGTACACATTTAACTGATAGAACTCTAATTTACTTACTGTTGGTGTATCAAATGCCTCCATTTACAACGATCTCGGCACACCGCTTGAGCTTCATTAACATCCATCACACGCCACACACAAGGCCTTTTGTACTTCATACTCATAATCTTTTTCTCAAGCAGACATTCCTGAATCTGGTCCTCCCATGATTTCCTTGTCCTTCCTCCACCTTTCTTTCCTGCCACTTGGGCTGAAAAAATTATCTTAGTCGGCACCTCATCACTCATTCTTTCAACATGGCCAAACCACTTAAGAATATTAGTCTGCACCTTACTAACAACATTTTGCCACACATTATACATCTGCAACACATGATGAAGATCAGCCATTATCAGATACTTTAAACATAGGCCAACACACAAAACCATACACAAATTGTTCACCGGACACAGGGTAACTTACTCAACAGAAAGATCTGCTTTAATTATTGCTAAAACATCAAGAACGGTGTACAGCGTCAGTCACTTACAAGTAATTTAGCCGTCGCCAGCACTGCTCCTGATGAAAGAGATGCCGTGCCGTCTGACCTGTAACCCCACTTCCGCCTTTCTAACGCACAGCATTTCTATGCCCCGCCCCACCTTGCATGAAAAACCACACACAAGCAGGTAAATGCTGATTTTTGGTGTTGTCAGCAATGCATATTTGCAGGTGTCAGATTCTCAGCATGAGTAGTGCGCTGTGCTTCAGCTTTCTGGTTCTTAAAACCCATAAAAGGCCTCGTTTGTGTTAGTTGTGAAACATTGGCTCTATATTAGACTAGCATACAATGTTCAGTTTTTTCAGCATCACATTTTTTCCAGTGGACCATGGCCCCACTACTGGGTCTGGTCCCCCAGTGATTTCCTTGGCCTTCTTCTACCTGCCTTTCCTACCACTTGGGTTGAATAAATTCTCTTAGCACCTCATCACTCATTTTTTAACATGGCCTAACTACCTCAAAATATGTCTCCACCCTACTAACATATTTTGCTTCACATTACACACCTGCAACACATCTTCATTCCTCACATGATCCGAGCATCTTGTTAGAACCCCCCACCATAAGTAATGCATCTCTGCAGCACCTGAATGACCCTTGTGTTTCTTCTGCAGCACCCATGTTTTACCACTGCACATCAGAGGAGGAACAATTACAGTTTCATAGTTGACAGGCTTCAACTGTGAAAGAGTGAAAGATGATAATGTAGTATCTATTTTTACCAGTTGGATGTCTGACATGATACTAAGCCTATCATTTTACATATTCTTATGATAAGCTTGTCTAGACTCGAAGAAAGTCGGGCTTATTATTGCCGTTCTCTGTAAGATGAGATTTTTTTTGCCTTCCATGTAATTGTGAAATGTTATTTTTTCCAGGGGATGTGACGTACTACAGAGGTGAAAACGTGTTAAGATGACAAATCTGCAGTGAGACATTCTGTCCACGTTGCTCAGTTGGGAGAGCAATTTACTCCGAAGTTAGGGAACACAGATGCAATGTCCGTCGCAGACAAACTTGTGTTTTCACATTGGCGCCCAATTGTGGAAAATGGATCCACTGGCGGTTGGGTTCTTCGGAAAATGTGTAATGTTTGTTCCACGTGTCTCGAATTGATGAAAAATTCCTACTTTGCTTCAAAGACAAAAAATTAAGAGGGAAAGGATGTGACATACTACAGAGGTGAAAACATGTGTTAAGACAACAAATTTGCAGCGAGACATTCTGTCCATGTAGCTCATTTGGGAGAGCGACTTACTCCGGAGTGAGGGGACCCAGGTTCGATGCCCGTCATGGACAAACTTGTGTTTTCACAGGGATTCATTTCCTATTGATATTTATGATGCTCTCAGTTGCACTAAAATCTGTGACACTCATCCATTTCTGGTTAAAAATATGTTGTTCTTGCTACAGTAGCTAATGGATTGCTTAGAATAGTGCAAATACTAATGGATTCAGAATCCTAAACTATTACTGCTTAGCTTCAGTTGCTTGGAATATTGTTTTCCCAGGTGTTGTAATGGTAATAGCATATCCAAATGTAAATCAGTAGATGCTGGTTCAATTCTCACTCCAGGGCAATGCAGGTTTTAAGTTTCCAGAAATGTTAGCTATTATGGGAAACAACAGAATTATGTCATCTCTATGGCTCTAACAATATTAGCTTCACATTTTCTGTTAAATGTTCATGCTATGCAGCTTTGCTGTGTTATAACAATTCTTGGAGCTTCAACAGTATTAAGATGACAAAGTTTGGGACATTTATTTGTTTATTTTTTAAATTTCATGAATCCTATTATTGCTACCTTAACTTTTGATGAGAAATGTGTTAGAAAGTGACTTAGTGGGATATGTGACTCTACAGCCAAAGTATAAAAAGAGGCAAAACATTTTTCAGAGGAAACTATCATCATGTTCAGGGCTTGAAAAATACCATGTCAGGGCATGCAAATTATTGGCCTGGGCAGGTAAATTCAAAATCTAGTTGCCAGCCTGGGCAACTAGATTTAAAAATTAGAGTTTGGAATAGAATTTCCTTCTAGAAGAAAACAGACAGTCATCACATATCGTGTTTCGTTTCACTGCTAATCACTAGAAATAGTTGTATTGTTACAGAGTGCCAAGGACAGAAAGAAATCACTTCTTTAATTACACTATGCTCTGGGTCCAGAAATTGGAACCATATGTAGTTTTGCTCCAAATGTTGTTCATAGTCAGTGCAGGATGCATGCCGCTGATGAAACTAGCCTCCAGTGTTTCGTGACAAAGGGCGAAAACTTCAGCGAAAGGAACATGGCAGAATCACAAAATTTCTCAAATACCAATTTCACTATCATACCATTTCATAGCAATTTCATCATCATTATCATCATCTTAAACCTTGAGATACACACTTTTGTGCATTGAACATTTTGAATACAGACCCTGAAAACAGAAATGCGAAACATATAAGAAACACACAGATTATGGGATTTACTTAGGAATAAATGGATGCTATTTATTAACGTCAAATTTTCAGGTAGTAACCCTACCCTTCATCAGGACTACACTATATAAGTGTTGCCAAACTTGGGTAAATCCAACCTTTAAAATTGTTTAATGTAGTTCCTCTTCTTCTCTCAATTTCTAGACCTTCCAGCAGTTTTCTCTTGAAGAAATGTTGTTGGTGGGTCAGAATTTCTACTGAGTCCCACAGTATTTTATGTCCAGTAGATAGAGCATGTCTGTCCAGGCCAGTTTTGTTTGTCATGTTTCTAATAGCTGCTTTATGCTCTTTCAGCCTGGTCTTAAGCTATCTTCCTGTCTCTTCCACATAGCTGAGACCACACTCACATTTGATATTGTAGACCACTCCTTCTTTTAATAAGATGTTAGTTTCTGCTTTAATTTGGGAAGGTAGTTACTGATTTTATTTCCTAAACCTGGCGCTAGCCTGTTTCGAAATTTTTTACCAATCCTCTGAAGTTTTTCATAAAGGCCCTTGTGGTAGGGGATTTTTCTAGTTGACAGAACTTCTGGGTTTGGTTTCTGAGCTTTTTTTTATTTTTGGCCATAATTTTTTCCACTAATTGAGCAGGGTAATGATTGTCATGTAGAATGTTTTTTAGTTCGTTCTTCTGAGTCTGCATGTCAGGTCTGAAAATTCAGAAAAGAAAAGGAACTATTGGTTTGGTGCAAATGAAATGTCTGGCAAAGGACCAGCACACGTAGACGGGGAGAACAGAAAAGTAATACAACTTACCTAGGCAAAATAATCCCTCTCGGTATCGACACATAGTTGCCATCTGTCTGGCAAGGCCATGATCCGGGAACGAAAAACGTCTTGTGGCTGGGACCCGAAGAAGTCATCAACTGCACGGTGAACCTTGTTGTCTGTCGTGAACTGTTTCCCGGACAGGAAGTGAATCCGGCGACGAAACAGATGATAGTATGTCGGAGACGTCTGGGGAATAGGTAGGATGAGGCCAAGACACTTAGTGTCTTCATAGCCCAAGACACTTAGTGTCAGCATTGTCCGTTGTGTGACATGAGGGCGGGCATTGTCCTGGAGCAGAAGAACACCATTTCTGTTGACCAAAGCCGGTTGTTTCTGCAGTAATTTCCAGTACATCTGGTGTAATTCAGCACAATAACGTTCTGCAGTGATGGTTTGGCCTCATGCCAAAAACTTTGATGAATTATCCCGGCTGTGGACCACCAGACAAGGAGCATCAACTTCTTGGTGTGTAAGGGGGCTTAGGATGCCATCCATCAAGCTGTGCCTTGCTTAACCATTGTGCAGGTCATTTCCGATTATCATAAAAGACCTACTTCTCGTCGGAGGTGATGATTCAGTGCAGTAGAGGATCCTGTTTATTCCTGGCAAGCAGCGACGTGTAGAGTTTCAAACATCTAGTCTTGTTGGCAGTTGTCAACTCGTGTGGCAGCCACATGTCCAACTTTTTGACCTTACCCAGCGCAGCCAGACGCCGAACAACTGTCGTGTGGTGGACACCTACCTCTCCCGCTATCTCACGACAAGTTTTTCGGGGTCCGCTTCAACCACACGTAACAGAACATCGTCAGAAACAGCAACAGGTCGGTGACCACGTTCTTCGTTTTGCAGGTCCGTATCTCCGCTTTGAAACTTCACAAACCATCGTCGAGTGTTTTGTTCGTTGGCTGCATTCTCCCCAAACGCTTTGTTAACGTTTCGAGTGGCAATTCCTGCAGAACGGCCCAGTTTAAATTCATACAGGAAGATGACTCTCAAATCCGGCGTCTACATTTAGCAAACAAACCTCGTCTGAACCACCTTGTTCTTCACTCACATGCTAGCTATTTATAGTAACTGTGTGACATAATACCCCCAACACCTGTGAGTGGTTCCATTCCACTGTGGTGGGTGCCTGTCTCCACTGCTCGTTCGTGGCGAACATTTCATTCCCACCAACCCAATACTTTAAACAATTTTAAAGGTTGGAGTTTTACCCAAGGTTGGCAACACTTACTATAGTGTAGTCCCGATGAAGGGTAGGATTACTACCCAAAAATTTGACGTTAAAAAATAACATCCATTAATTTCTAAGTAAATCACATAATCTGTGTGTTTTATGTATCATATTATTGTCTAGGAATGGCTATGACTTCGATTATTACTGTCCTGTTGGCAGAGAGCAAAAGTGATTTGCAGAGTATGTTGTCTCGGATGCACGAAGTTTGCATGAAATTCAAACTGAGTATAAATAAGGGAAAAACCAAAGTTATGGTGTTTGAGAGAGGAACGGGTAGCACTGAATGTAATGTAAGTATAAATGGCACTGTGATTGACCAGGTGAGTGAGTTTGTGTATTTAGGAAGCATGTTTGACAGAGAGAACAAATTGGATGGTAAAATTAGTAGGTGAGTGAATTCTTCATTGAAAGTCATAGCTGCTTTGTGAGGTTTTCACAGGAATAATGGGTTCTCTAGAGAGTCCCGCATGACTGTGTATGAAACTGTAATTGTTCCTACTCTGATGTATGGCAGTGAAACCTGGGTACTGCAGAAGAAAAATAGGAGTCGTTTGTGTGCTGGAGAAATGCGTTACTTATGTGGGGTTTGTGGCAAGACACGGTCTGATTGTGTGAGGAATCAAGATGTGTTACAGTTGTGTGAGGTGAGCAAAATGTTGTTAGCAAGGTGGAGACTAATATATTTCGATAGTTCGGCCATTTTGAAAGAATGAGTGATGATAAGCTTACTAAGAAAATCTTTTTAGCCCAAGTGGCAGGAAGGAAAGGCAGAGGAAGGCCAAGGAAGACATGGGTGGATCAGATTCAGGAGTGTCTGCATGAGAAAAAGATTATGAGTATGAAGTATAAAAGATCTTGTGTATGGTGTGTAATGGATATCATTGAAGCCTGAGTTGTATGTCAAGATCGCTGTAAATGGAAAAGTTTGATACGACAACAGTAAATAAAAATATCTGGTAGTTTGTATTTCCTTTTGGAGCTAACCTCTGAATCTCAGAGAACAGCTTAGTGATATGTATGTATGTATGTAAATAAATAAAACAAGTTCATGTTCTTCAACTTAATTAAAAAAATAAAATGAGGGTTCTGTTTTGTTATATTGAAAGATAAATTTTCCTGGTCATTCAGCTTTTACTACCTGGGCAGGTAAATAACTTCTGCACATGCCCAGCTGGACATGTAACTTTTCAGATATTTTTCAAGCCCTGATGTTTGTCAAAGTAAATGATGAGTTGTGGTGAATGACAGTATAAGCAGCCTGTAAAGCATGTTTTTATTTTTGATGCAATACTATAATAGATAGCATACATTTGTAAGGAGTTCTGTGGTGGTTTTTAAAACATTCAAGTTATGATATTTTGCTGAGAACTGATTGATACCCAACCTCTCTGTTGTATACCCATTCATGCTAAGTAAATCAGAAATCTAATGTGTAATGTAATTTACATAGTAGTTAGAATTTCAATTGAGACTGGTACAATGATCACAGATGGAAATTTAGAATTTATGCAAAATACAGTTTCAAATTGGTTGCCAGAAGAGCTTCGGCAAACAGCTTGCAGCTATTTTTCTATAAATTAATCACCAGTCTCTCACCTATTAATAAAAGAAAATGTTGTACTACTATTAACAAAAATCAATAAAAATGATAGATATTCCATTGATACTCTCAAAAGTTGTCCTCAGCTAGCATAGGATTATTGTAAAATTTCAGAAGCTTTTCTTTGTACCAGTAACTGTAGCTCAAAAGCATTTTTCAGTGTTCTAATGAATTGAAGTTTCTCCTTGCAGTGGACTAGAAAAAAAAAAAAAAAAAAAAAAAAAAACATTCTTTGGCATAAATTTTTGCAGTTTACTTTTAGTGCAATCAAGGTTAGCACCTAGGTAAGAATTCCTACAACTGTTTCATTGTAATTTATGTAGTACTTGAAATGTGAGTGAAAGATTTGGCACAGTTGTTTTAAGGTTTGATATAATTATTCTTCATATTTATTATAATTCATATGTGGCATTGTTATATATGGAAATGTTAAGTTGCAAAGTGATGTGAAATTTAAAAGTGCATGGTAAATGAATTTTGTGCAGAGAAAAATTAAACATCACCACAACTGTATTGCCATAGATGGTAATCATCAGATGTCCCAAAATTAACAATATTAGTCTGATTTCCGGTCACGTAAGCTCATGAGCTGTGTTGAAAATGCTAACTAATTTTAAGATTGTTTCAAGAAAGCTTTAACTTTGATAACATTGTACCCACGTTATGAAATTTCAAGTATGATGAATATCACAGTCTAGTGATGCAATGGTAACTGATGTTTGTTTTTGGCAGAATGTGGTCTTTATTTGTTATGCCTGCCTCTTCATTTGTTCTAGTACTGTTTTCCCATTTGGATGAGAACATTTCTTTCTTCTTTTTTTTTTTTCCTAGCAATATGTTCAGTTTATTGGCGCATGAGGGTCTGTTATTTGATCTTAACATCATCCGTCCTTGCGATTTTCGTGATGCATGAGCTCCACTTTCTGTCTTTCTTGGCAGCACCTCTGCATGCAACCTCTGAATGCCTTTTGTTTTTAAGATCCACATGTTTCTATTCCATAAGGAACCAGAAAGATATATTGTTTAAATGCTTCTCTTTTATACAGAATGGTAAATTTCTCTTGAAAATTGTATTTTTTTTCCCCCAAATGCTTTCCAGCAGAGTTTTTTTTATGCTTATTAACTTTTTTGATGTAGTCCATGTTTTTTTTTTGTTGTTGTTTTGTTTATTTTTTTTTTTGTTGTTGTTACATGCTCTTAAAAGAAAAAAAAATTGACAGTTCATAAATGATGAACATAGACTGTAACAACAGGGGAGACAAGGGAAAAGGCCAAAATGACCTGACATAGCCCTATACTCCCCGTAGAAGAAACAAATGAAACAACAGATAGAACATCAAGTCAGACAATCCGAAGATGTTTTGACAATCTTTTCCTTTTTTTTTTAATTAATGAAGATGTAGTTTCAATTTTTTTTTAATAAATTAAAATTATTTAAGTTAGTCAGGTTGCTAGGTAAAGAATTCCAGTATTGAGGGCCTCTGTAATTTAAAGTAAGTTTAATTTATTCCGTTTTTGGAAAAATAGGTTGTAATTGTAGTTTATTCCTTGTTTCATATGAATGTGCATGTGTATTAAGAAATATGAGATCTGAATATAAATTATATTTAATTCGTTTAAACATAATTTTACCAAGATTAAAATAGTGTAGTTGAGTAGTAGTAAGTATATTATATTTATTAGGATATACTTTTGTTCTAAAATTTATTAAAGCTCGAGTATTAGGATGTGATTTGAGATCAATTAGTCTAATAAATTTATTTTGTAGAATTTGTAATTTATTAATATTGTATTGTGTTGTTTGTCCCCATGATAGTGTGCTGTAATTAATGAGTTTGAAATAATGTGTAATACAATGAGATCAATGTTTTAGTTGTTAGATCAGTCAGGACAGTAACTTCATTAACAGTGTTGCCGTAGTCCTTTTCTTGCACTGTTGTGTGTGTGTGTGTGTGTGTGTGTGTGTGTGTGTGTGTGTGTGTGTGTATTACTATCAGTAACTCCTCATAGGATTTTATTGTTAACATTCCTGTGGCCTTAACAGATGTAAGTTATCAGGAACAAAGATAAAATATCAGTAATGTTCTTGCATTATTTCCTTAATGATTCTAGTTGTCCCCCATTTGCATCACATTTGATTCTTGAAACAAAAACTTCCCATTCATGTGTTCTAATTCTCCTTGATTGTCTTCTTACAATTGCTCTAACACACTTGTGCTTTATTTCATTCTCTGAAGACTTGCCGTTGTGTAATTTATTGCATGCTTCGTTCTTTTGGGCTTTATCAGCATTTTAATTGCTCTGCTTCATGTTCTGAGGCCTTTCTATTTTCATGTTCTGAGGCCCCTCCCTTCTCTCTGCTACATTCCTCACTGCCCCAAATGCTAGTTTTTAATAATATGTGTGATATTCTTAACAGGAATTAAAGTGCTTGTTCAAGGCTTTACTTAGATATATTTACTTAATTCTGTTTACACTTGAAGATCTTTCATTTAATCTTCCCTCTGAGTTCTTTTGGTTTTACAGATGTTTCTGGCTTCTGGAATTATTTTGTTATCAAAAGTGTTGTTTACATCTGAAGAATTTAAATTTTGTTGCCAGGTTCCACTTGTTTTTACCAGTTATTAAACTGAAATGTTTTCATTCTGCATTTTGTAATTCTTTCATTTTTTAATCAAGTTGTTGAAAACACTAAGTTTTGTAGGTTCATTGGTGGAACTTTTTTTTTTTTTTTGATGTAAAAACTTTAAGTAGTCTTTTTTTTTTTTTTTTA
The DNA here is from genome assembly GCA_039090855.1 of Macrothele yani. Taxonomy (NCBI): domain Eukaryota; kingdom Metazoa; phylum Arthropoda; class Arachnida; order Araneae; family Macrothelidae; genus Macrothele; species Macrothele yani. The sequence continues at coordinate 112,120,018 of CM076998.1, forward strand.
TGAGATTCATAGTCCAATATCTTAACTTTTTTCCATAAAGGTTCGCATTTGCATAACTGTATGTGATTTGCCAATACACTATTTTGATCTTTGTTATTAATAGCAATTTGATGTTCCTTAATTGTGATTTCCAATTTTCAAGATGTTTGTCCTGTATACAGTAATTACTGGTACAGTCCAGTGGAATTCGATATACAACATTTTTTTCTTTCCATTTTGTCTTGTGTATTAATGTAGGGTTTTTTATTAGCTAAATATGCTATTTTGTTTTCTGCTGTAGTTGCTACTTTTACATTATTATTATTAAATGTTTATTGATTTTGGTACTTAATTTTCCATAATTTGCCATTGGTATATACTTGATAATTTTATCAGTTTTTCAAACTTTGTTGCTTTTGTCTGACATTTTGTGCAATGTTAATGATAAATGGGGGGGGGGGGGCATTATCTATTAACTTCATTGCCATTTTTATCATAGCTTCTATTTGATTTTTTTTCTGATGAAAGTAATTTAGCTCTAGTAATTAAATTTCTTGTGTTAATTTTTACTGCTTTTGAGTGGTACAAGCTATAATTCAGTGATATATTAGATTTTTTCTTTCTTGAAATTTTGAATGAAATCCAGACTTTCTGTATCTCTGATGATTTTTATGTCTAGATATGGAATTTCTTTGTTCTAATTCAAATTTTATGCTAGAATCCAAAGCATTAAATGAAAGTTCAAGTAAAAATTTGATATTCTCCCTTACCAGTTCAATTTGATTACTTTCTGCAGTTTCAGATGTGCAGTTGCTTATTTTCTTTCAAAAGAGGGAACTTATACTTTTATGCTGCAGCAGTTGGCATTTTATATCTGCAGCTTGTCATCTGATTGATCTTTTCAGTATGTACTTAAACTGTGGAATGCAGAAACACAATCTGACCAAACAGTGATCAGAATTCGAGGAACATCCCTTGAAAACTCTGCACCTCTTATTCCTGGTGTATATTATACTATGCTGCAAAGTAATATATTTCATTGATTATTTTGTGGCTCTTTTGAGCTTCCCAAGCATATCTATAAGTGTTCCTGTGTTTGAGGAATTCATGTATTTCTCTCTGTGCTTATCTAACAAGTTTTACATTTCCAATCACTTGCGTTTAATATGAGGTTATCTTGCTTGCTTGTTTGCTTTGTTCTTCTTGCAGTATGTTATAGAATCAACCAGTTTGATCTTTTTTGTCTTTGGTTGGTTACATATGCATATATTGTCCATTGATTTGAGAACAGTTTTAGTCTTGCAGTGACAGTGCTGCCTGAAGTCCATTTATATGACACATTATGATTTTTCAAGCTTTTATGTATGATGATGGTCATGCCAGAAACACCCTTTCTCTCAACCTCCTAAACTTCTGTAAATAAATGCAAATCCCCTTTAGTTTCTTTTTGTTTTGGAAATGACTTCAAATTGGTTATACGTATATCGGTCTGACTGTATTTGCAGAAAGAGTTGGCTATTCAGGAGATAGCTGAAGCTCTTGTATGGCTGCTTCTAGGCCATTTTAATTAAAGATGTAGGAATGAAATGCATCTCAGATATGTTTGTTGCACAATTGCTAATAGTACAGGATAAGCATTTGTGAGATCTGAACTGCCAGAGTGTTCAAAAACTGACAAAACTTTAGAAAAATTATCCTAATTGATATGGCATCTTGTTTATATACTGAGTGTTGGAGGAGACCTTGAATGGTAGAATATGTGATGAAGTGGAATAGTCAAAACATGATGCAGTTCTATCAAAAAAATATAGTTAAGAGGTGATGAACAGGCTAGAGGATACTGATTGGAAGAGGTTTAAACTCCCATCATTGTAAGTAAGCTGTGTATTTTAATTATATGTGTCAGTATCAGTCTATTCTGATCAGTCATCATGAACTTTGTTTTCAGGTTTTTTCAAGTTTGCTGTGAAGAACTGATTTTTATTTTTGTATAGTAAAAAAAAAATTTGAAATCTCATTTTTTTTTTTTTGTTGCCGAAAATGATTCATGTATTATTTTCAGAAGAAGAAAAAAGTGTTTTGGAATGCTTTTATGTGTTTGTGAATTATAAATAATTTTTCAGTCATGCAGCAGGCTTTCTTATAGTGATATGTATTCATTTGTTGTTGTTTTTAATATACATAATTTCTTTTAGATCTGAAATTTTTTGTTTACTTCTTGAGTTCTTACAAGCTTGTAAAACATTTTTTGAAGAACAGATTTTATTTTTCACATTGATCTTGCAGTGCTGACCATTATAATTGAAATGCTTAAAACATGTGGCAATACTGACTGCAGATATTTAAATGTTGCACCCCCCCTCCCAGTGATAATATATGTCTTGTAGACACACAGTGTGTGTCAAAATATATTTGCCAAAAAATAGTGTATGCTGCTAGATTACTGTAAATGCTAAAATACAAGAACATGCATGTGTTTTCATATTGTCAGGCATTTAGCCTAATGGAAATTAGCATTTTGCAAAGATACACACACACTCACACACACACACATATCATCTAGAAATGTTACAAGTTTTCTACTTTTTCTCTGATAAACTAGAGTACAATTTATGTATAAAATCAGCATTTTCATCTTTGTTTTGCAGATTTTTTTTTTTTTTATTAATGTCATTGAAGTAGTAACTTATTTTGGGCAGCTGTAGTTCAACTGAAATGAAATTTTTAAGTTCAGGCTACCTAGGCTATGTTGATGAAAGTATTCTGGTAACTCAGTGATTAGACATGCACTTGCATTAGTGGCTGATATTTTTTATTCATGATGTAATTCACTTGGAGGAAGGGGGGCATGCAATTAAATTTCCAAAGATATATCACAAGTAAAAATGTTTCTGATGTAATGTAACTGTTGTTTACTAAAAGTATTTATTCATGCTATAGTTTACTTGGGGGGGGGGATGTAATTAAAATTCCTGAGATACTGTATATCACAAGCTAAAATGTTTTTAGAGTAATATCACTGGTGTTTACTAAAAGTTCTCTCTTTACCTTGTGAGAAATTCCATTTTGCATTTTATTTGCTGTTTACAGTGTGATGCTCGTGAAGTTTTTGTTCACATTTGCATAGAGTTTTGAAATATTGCAGTATTATATATCTTTTATTTATGTATTTGTAAGATATTAACAAAATATTATTGAACAAATTCGTCAGGCAACTAAATTCAATGTTTCTCTCACGCTCTATGAATCATTTAATAGTTTTTTTTTTTATATGTATTTACCTTATGGGTTAGTGCCCTTTTACAAATAGCACCAATCTGCTGATTCACAGCTCAATTTATTTAGCATGTTTTCATGAACATTCATGGAATGTATAAGCTTGTTTAATCTGGAATTGGAGTTTGTGCTTAAAATTTTTCAACGAAATAGTGATGTCTCATGCCTGTCAGATTTGGAGTTTTAAAAGTGTTAGGCTATGAACTCATATCTTTGTAAAGCATTTGTGCAATTTAATGCCTTAATTTATACTTAGTGTAGAATATGCCAATATTGTTAAGACTGCCTCTGGCATTTTTGTTTATCTCGTCCATATGTTTGCCATATTGTGATTTCTTCAATTACTTCTTTATTCTTGAGAGTGATATGCTACACAGAGCTAAAGTTTATCTTAATGTTTTCTTATTTATTATGCAGAAACAATTATAGTGGTGATATCCATGTGAAAGAAAATGTTGCATACCACTTACAAGGCCAAATCCGTTTCTTGTATGATAGAATTAAACAATTCCCAATTAATTACCTGTTGCATGACATAATGCAAAATTTATTAAATGTTCAGCTTACCATGTCTTTTTATGGCTTTTTGGCTTAGTTTTGTTAATTAAAAACAAAATTAATAATCTTAATCCCAGCATTAAATTAGTGGATCTCTCATAAAGAGTGTAATTACACTTGTTCAAGAAATGTTGTTTAGCCCTAAGATTTCCTATTTAATAAGTATCAGTTGTTGCAAAATGAATGGTCAATATATTGCCATAGATTAAGTACCATTCAAGTGATAAATTATGAAACTGTTTATGTAAACTTTTAAGTGATACATAGGTGTGGTTGAAAATTCTGATTCATAGCATCATAGAGATGTGAAAAGTCTTATTCGATTTTTCCATAGGTTTTGGGAGGTAACACATTTTTTGCTAACAATTTTTAGAACCTGGCCTCAAAAAATGATTTATATAACCCTTCTAAAAGGCACCAAGTAGCCTTTGCAACATCAGCATTGTTGGCAAAATGAGTCCCAGCCATTTTTTTTTTTTGTCTTTTTTTTTTTTCAAGTATGGGAACAGGTGGGTAGTTCAATGGTGCGAAATAAAGTGGATAATGTGGGTTTTCAGAAAGTGGGGGCCTGCTGGTGGTAGTTGTTGCCATTAACATAATTAATTTGGATGCAGGAGCATTGTGCCAGTATAAAACAAACTTTGGAAACTTTCCACATGTCTTTCTCTTGATATTTTCATTTTAATAGCCATTGATATCCTGAATAGTCTATATTCATCCATTTCACTGCACACTGAATTTTATCAATGTCATGAAAATTTCAATATCACTATCATAAATATGATTACCAATTCCAAAAAATATTCTCAAACTGAAAATCCAGAAACCTCTTCATAAAATGTCTCAACACTAATAACTGTAATATATTAGCAACTAGTGAAATACCTGATATATAGAGAATATTAATACCGAAGGAATGTAATTGAAAGAAAAGGGAGAAAAATAAAAATATCACCACTAGAGCTTACCATCAAGGATAGAGACATCACAATAAGAAACGTCAGTGGGAAAAATAGGACTAAAGCAAGCAAACAGTAGAGTGAGTCCCATACATGGGTGAAAGTTTTTTGTCTTGGGGATGGAATTCCATCTTTGACAAATTTTCGAAAATGCAAGTTAGACGAAACAAAGATTTCTCCCATAATAGTAAAATAAAAAAAAAAAAATTCCTTGCTATGTTCCCTCTGTCATGTATTGTTGTTAAATATAAATTTATTCGATAAATATATTTCAGCTTGATATGGAAGGTAAGTCGAAAGATTTTACTTTGCTTTTGGAGCTTTGCTTTCGTTAATACTCTGATTTATATGATTTAGGGCGTAAGACTTGAAAAATTTTTAATTTATTTTTCCCCATAAAATAGAGTGGCACGACTGTATATGTACAGTGTGTGCTCAAGGCAGTCCTAATTTGTTACGGTTTGAAGCGGGAGTGCTAAAGAAAAAATATTCAGTCTTGGAAATGCCTCCTAGCTTTCACCATGACGCCATAGATGATGATGGGTAACGGCTATCGAGCCACAGTTCATCATCTTGCTAGACCTACCACCAACAGTTCATCTGAAGAAGGGCATGGATTGAAATCATCTGATGAAATATATCATGGTGTTCAATGTAATGAAAATTCCTGAATGTAAAGAGAATGTTTTTCATTGGAATTGCACAATTTTGATGATTTGTTAATGATCTCTTTGGGTCCCATGACCTTAGAAAGAAAGAATGCAGATGTGGCTCTGCAGTCTTAGGAAAAACAAGTGATGTTTTTGTCAAAGATGTATGTAAGTAAACAAGCATTATAAAATATCAACAACTAATATTTATTTTTTTAAAGTAATGTCACTGTAATATCAGGAATTCAGGGGAGCCATTGACAGATTTGGAGAGTCAAAATTTTGGTAAGAGTTGAAAGATTTGTAGAGTTTCTGAGTTTTCAGTTTCAGGCATTTTTCTTTTATATTTTTCTTTCTTTTGGAACTTGAATCTATGGTATTCACTTGTATCTGTATTCCCCTTATCCAGGTAATCTGTTCATAGAATCTCAAAAGTAAAGGGACATACTTTTTGGAGAAAGGGGGCAGGGCAATAATTATTGCTTCTATTTTTTGGATTGTTCCTTTCATTCAAGAATGAAGTGGTATACTTGTATGTCAACCTAAGCTACGAATCTATGGCACAGATTTAGATAGATCTGTCTCAAAATGTGCTTTTAGGTACTGTAGTGCAATGTTTTCGATATGAGGCCTTTATTTGGTGACTCAACGTTTTGAGACTTTGTTGATTGCCAATGTTTTCATCGCATCATTGTGGATATGTTTTGAAGACAATCGTGTTTTAGGTAAATATTCAATGACAGCTTTTGGACTTCATAACTATTTCATTTTTAGGTTTTTGTTTAATATATTTTTGCATTTCTAAGGGAAAACAAAAAGTTGCATCTACAGCTAACCCAATGGAAGTTCTGTAAGCAAATGGGAAAGCTCAATTACTACATATAGTAGTCAGAGGCATAAGCATCTGGCTAATTGTCCAGCCAGAACCCTGGTTCGACTCCCAGATGGAGCATGCGCCCATCCTATAGTGCTGGCGCTCTCCCCCCCCGAAACCAGTGGCCCCCACTTACAGATGGGTGGCTGTTTATATAGGCCTTAGAGTTGATCACAGTGGTTGTTAAACCCCAAAACAAATAAACACTGCATTTGTGTTACTTTGCTCGTTGTTTTCCTAGTGAGGCTTGAAACTTTTTATTGTCTGTTCTACATGAATTTCTGTAATCCACAAGCAGAAGTTGTGTGTGACCACTTTCTTTTTAGAAAAAGTTTTGGAGAAGTGGTAAATATCTGGTGAATAAGAGATGAATTAAGAACTTGACTCCTAGTTTAAGAATTTTTAAAATAGCATTTCAATTAGGTAAATTTTTGCATTTCATAGTGAAAATTGGTGCAGCTCTTGTAATATTGTCAAGTAGTTCCATTAAAATTTGGTGTATAGGTCTTCTTTGAGGTAGTTAGTATAAAGTCTTCACTAGTACTTGAAGTAACACTAAAAATCATGAGCTATAAATAAGGTAAACATGGTTGCTCTGAATTTTTTTTTCCCCATTGCTTTTTGATTTTTAAGATATTTAATGTATACTTAATTTAATGTATAGTCCTCACAACATGTGATACTGCAAGCTCACTGAAAGAATGGAGCCCAGGCCTCAATGGCTCTGCTCACTTGAGCTGTGGTGGGCGGGTGAGACACACCTGCCTCCTGAAGATGACAGGGGCCTGTCGAAAGTACTAGAGGATTGGATGTGAGGGGCTGAATGGGTGTGACACTTGCAGTGGGAGTAGCAGAGGTTGTGAAACAGAAGGAGGAGTTTGATAATTAGAGTTGACCAAGGTTTAATCACCTGTGAATGTAAGGTTATGTACATAGTTTTTACTTGAATTGTATGAATGAGTTGTATGTGTGATTTTTTATCGAATTGACAAGCATTATAGTAACATCTTATAAGGCTAAGGAAAAGAAAAAAAAAAAAAACGATGTTTCACACCCGAAAATAAGAAGCGTAAGCAAGAAGTCTGTAAACCTTGGAAGCCCAGTTACATCACGATGAATGACGTGTTGGAAGTGTGTTGTCATTGGAGGTTACCATGATCTTTATGGTGAGTGAGTGGTTCTTTCTAATGGTTTTTTCAAATAATGAACAGTGTGTACTGTAAACGAATTCATGAAATGACTGGTGTGGCATAACTATGAGTCATGTATGCATGTTATAAAGGCTCACAATTTGAGGGTATGCCCAAAAACTAATGATTTCAGAGAGAAACAACTAGGCAACTCATTGGCTATTTGTTTTGCTTCAGCATAAAACTAATTTTAGCAAATCCTGCAGTTTGGAATTAAACAAAAATCTGCATGTATCTTTAATTAATAACATTTCTTGTGTTATCTTAGGAATATGCACATTTAGATTTGAGTAACATCAAGTGTTGTTGCATGTGTAAATATTTTATAAAGTGGCTTACAATTTTGAAGTGTACAAAATGAATTATTTTGGATGTAAACCACTAGGCAGCTCATACAATTATTGGCTGTTGATTTTGCTTCGTCATAAAACTCTAGTTTTAAAATTCACAACTCTACAATGTGGAATGCAAAAAAAAAAAAAAAAAAAAAAAAGATTTACTAGTGTTCTGTTTTAATTAATAGCATTTCTTGTGGTGATTTCTTACGTATCTCTACAAGCCGCTTTGTGAATGTGCTTCATTTTTACATTTTGTGTGCATAACTTTTCCATGAATGTAAATATTGCTTTAATTCATTTGTGTGGATTTCATGTTTCTCTTCAGATTTTTATGTTAAGTATTTATTACATGAAAAAGTTCATTGTTCATTTACCTTTGCTGTAGTTTTTATGTCTTATATTGCTTGCTATGGCAGCTATAATCACATAGCTATTAGTACATCAGGAAGGAATACATGGTACTGTAATAAAATGTATTTCATGTACTTCTGTAAGTCTTAAAACCTTTTCCATGGAAATTAATGTCAATATTTAATGTAATAATTGAGATTTAATTATTTTGAAATAAAGTTAATGAGAATTTATTAGAACAGCTTTATGCTTTTTGTGTATTTTACTATATTTAATGAATCACATTTGACAAATGATTAACCAAAAACAAAGTAAAGAAACATGTGTAAGGTGATTGGATATGCATGCATTCCATTGGTGATCATTATCTGGGCATGCCCATCGTTTTCCTTGTTATTTTCAATGACTATTCAGGCAAACATAGTGTTTTCTCAATGTGACAGAGGGACTTTTCAACAGAAGTATAGTAATAATGATGAACCTCCTCTTTGTACTTGCATGTAATGTATTAAGCATGGATGTTACTAATTTGTTTTGGTCAGACAGTTGTTTGTATCTCACTGCCTCAAAAAGCTAGTCTGCAACAATTTACGCTGATCTTTTTTAAAAGAAGTTAAAAGGTTCTCTTGTAAACTTGCTTCTTGAAGAAGGTAGATTTATCACGTTAGTTTTCACATCTGTTTTCCTGAAAGTTGAATCTGTATAAGCTTGTAAGAATCTATAAATTTATGCAAGTCCATAAGTTCTTATGAACTTTTATAAAGAGACTAATTTTAGTTAGCAGAAAAAAATAAATGAAATGCATTCTCACAATCCAAATATGTGAGCAGACTTTCTTGTGACTGAGTTCTTCATTTCCTTTAAAAAAAAATTTTTTTTTTTAATATGAAAGCTATCAAATTCCCTTACTCTATAGAGGACAGAAAATTTTATTGACTTGCAAACCAAAGGGGATTAATTCTTCTTATACAGTATATTGGGTTGTCGGAAAAGTCATGACGCATTTTGGCACCCGATGGCGGTTAGGCGGTTTTGGGAGTACTAGAGGCATGTTATCGCTATGGCATTCGACAGGTGCTAGTTCTAGCTGCAGTCTAAAAGGAATAGTGAGCGATTTGGTTGATTTGCAGAGATTTGACATCAAGTTGAAGATGGAAGATCAAACTGTGCAGTTTTGCCGTATTTTACTGTTTTACTTGCGTAAAGGGAAGAACGCGCATGAAGCTTGTGAAAAGTTGTGTAAAGTGTACGGTGATAATGCTCTACAAGAACATCAGTGCCAGCTGTGGTTCGCAAAATTTCGTGCTAGTGATTTTGACCTCAACGATGCTCCTCAGTCGGGGAGGCCCACCGAGATTGATGATGACCAAATCAAGGCATTGATAGAGTCAAACCCACGTTATACAACACAAGAGATTGCAGACACATTGCACATCCATCATTCAAGCGTTCACGACCACCTGAAGAAGCTGGGATAGGTAAGCAAGCTCAATGTGTGTGTTCCTCATGAACTCAAAGAAGCTCAATTGACGGCGCGTATAAACACTGCGCTATGCTCATTAAACGTAAGGAAAACGATCCCTTTTTGAAGTGACTGATAACTGGTGACAAAAAGTGGATTGTGAACAACAATGTGCTGCACAAATGGTCTTGGCCCCGACTTGCTGCTTCACCTCAAACGACATCCAAAGCAGACATTCATCAGCGGAAGGTTCTGGTCTCAGTGTGGTGGAATTTTAAAGGTGTCGTGTTTTTCGAGCTCCTACCACGGAACCAAACAATCAATTCGAATGTTTACTGTCGGCAATTGGACAGTTTGAATGAATCCATCATCCAGAAACGTCCAGAGCTTGTTCATCGTAAAGGTGTTGTGTTTGATATTGACAACGCGAGACCACACACAAGTTTGATCACCCGCCAAAAATTATTTGAGCTTGGGTGGGATGTGTTGCTACACCCAGCATACTCGCCTGACCTTGTGCTGTCAGACTTCCACTTGTTTTGCTCTCTTCAACAGTCCTTGCGTGGTATGATGTTCAATTCAGATGAGGCTGTAAATCAGCACCTTGTGCAGTTTTTCGCCACGAAAGATAGGTCCTATGAATGAGGCATTCTGCAGCTCACTGAAAGATGGCATAAGGTTATTGAACAAAACGGGCATTATATCATTGATTGATCTTTGTTCTTTCTATCAATAAATGACCTTTGCAAAACATGGCTAAAATATGTCATGACTTTTTCCAACAACCCAATAGCTTGGGTACATAAATCTTGTGCATTCTTCCAGTTAAGTGGCAGTGTTGTTAGTAATGTCATGGAGCAGAGCAGAGAGCATAAATGTGCTGAGTTTGACTCACTTACTATGACCCAACTCTATAGGAAGTAGTGATAGGCAGATTTGGTCTGCCAATATGAGGGTATAGTGACAACTTCATTTCAGTGATCCAAGACGGACTTGTTCATATGATCAAATGGATCATTGCATTCATTTATATCATTTTGTACATGTTGAATGATCCATTTTGTTTGCTGTGTTGATCGGGTGTTTTACAACAGTATAGTTGCTAATGATTCCACCTCTGTTCAAGAGGTAGACACATTTTTTATTCTCATTTTTGCCATGAATAAATGCCAATGCATGTTGAATATTAGCTCAAAATATGGCCATCCTTTGTTGAATATGATTCGTCATGTGTTAGCAGACGGCAGAGTCTCATTGTACAAGGTTCTATTCTGAACTGCAAAAGAGTTCCTTCAAGAGTGAAAGTTGAAAGGATTCCTTCTTTGACATATCATTCACTATGTAGTTTATGTTATGCAAAAGTTGGATTGTAGTCAAGATTTTTGTGACAACTTCTCATGAATTGGGAAATATTTTCTTGCTGCGGATTCTCCTGCTCACGTTACAGTGATTCTTTTCTGATTTAGTTTGATTTGGGGCATTCTTAGTACCTATCCTAAAAAGAAATTCAGATATTAATATTTTTCATGTTTATGTACACTCAGTGTACAAAACATTAGAGATCCCTACCTAATAGTGTGTTGGTCCTCTTCTAGCACAAGTAACAGACTGTACACACCAAGGCACCAACCCCAACAGAATGTGGGAGGTAATGCCAGCTATTCCTGTTGCAGAATTGTTCATAACTCCACCTGAGATGCTGGTCCAGGATCCATGGATCTGGATCCCAGAAAGCTTCCACAGGGTTTAAATCTGGGAGCCACTGGATGGTTTCAAATGCAGATGAGTGTTCCTTAAGCTCGTGTCTGGGTGGTTGCAGCCTAGTGGGGTGGTGCATTGTTCTTCTGAAACAGACCATCGGGCGTAAGATTCACGAAGGCCGTGAAAGTGTGTAGGTGATGAACCGGCACATGCTGGTAGCATGCCGCAGTTAAGGACCTCTCCAGACACACTAAGGGACCTAAAGTGTCCCATGAGAAGACTTTCCAAGCCATCATAGAGCCAACCTAGCACGACAGGGCCGTGGCATCGTGCTATTGACTCCACACCGGCAGCTCAGTATTGCTGAAAATGGAATACACCCGACCACACGATGTGGTGCCACTCTGCAGAGTTCCAGTTTTGATGTTTCCGGCGCCAGGCGAATTGTAACGTCCGATTACGAACAGTCAACAGTGGTACACAAGTATGGCTTCTGGCTCCTGTAGCTCCGGGTTTGTATGCAGCACGTGCCGTACCGTTCATTTGCCGATGCTGCTTGGGTCTCCGACATTTAACCCGGACGTGATTCGAGCCGCTGTTTGCCAAGCAGCCAGTCTGCTGTGTGCGTCGGGATGGCCTACGTTGACCCCGGTTATCGGTGCCGTGTGGTCGGCCATCACTCGACGTCTGGGCACTGGTGCATCCGTCGATGGCATGCTCGCAGCACACCCTCGATACGGTTGCCCTCGGAAACCCTTGGGTTCTAACCATTTGGCAGAACAGTGACCCGTCTGTCTTGCGTTGACAATGCGTCCATGAGCAAAGTCGCTCAGGTAAGCGCGTTTACCCATGTTCCTTGATTGCGATACTCTGTTGGTCCACCTATTGATCGCCTGCATTCGGTTTGGGTCTGTTCCACTGTTCACGGGGATTCCCATGTCGACTGCCCGTCATCCCTATCTCTAATGTTTATCTATTGAGTGCATATTACTTAAAAAAGCATGAATAAAAGATGTTTCAGTGATATATAATTCAGCTGCTGGTATGTTCATGACTTCTTCTGTTAGATTTTATTTCAGCTTCAGCATTTGCATAAGAATAGATGTTTCAGTAAAAGCTAAGGGTGACATGTTCAAGTGTTCATAGCTGCTTATGTACTATATTTTATGATTGCAAAAGATGGGTGAAGTAATTATATTGTGAGGTTATGGGACAGAGAAATATGATGGATTCTTCTATGGGTTTGGCACGGGAGTTTGATGTAGAACAGAGCAGGGTGCATTATAAATCAATCAGGAACAATTGCTCTTGTGTAAAATGTAGGAAATTAAGTAATTCAACTTAAGCTCTTATCAAGTTGTTAATTTGGAATAGGTTTCGAATGTGATGTATTTGTAGTATCTGAAACCAGCCACTGATTGCAGGGGTAGAGAACAGTAACTCTCAAAAAAGACAATTGTGTTTTGATAGTTTCTGAGTATCAAAATCCAGGGAAGCGAGGTAAAATTTCCATGAATTGTATTTCTTAGTCAATAAAGCATAGTGCTTTTACAAGTAGTATCTTTGTTACAGTGTGAACTCTAAATGCACTGTTCTTTAGTTTATGTTTTTGCATGTACTTGAATGTACACAGTAGTTGTGCAACTGTAATCAGTGAGTAGTTTAAGTACCAAGAGATTAAGTTACAGCATAAACTGTATAGTTTTATCGATAGTAGCTAAGATAATAAAGACTAGGTTACCTCTTAAGGGGGTAAGCTCGATCCTTTAACTGAAGAGGCCTTTTTTCCTTTTATTCCATATTTGATCAGAATTTTTCACATTCCATTTCAGCCTTAACAGTTCACCTTGTGGCTTAATGGTGAGCGTTCATAAAAGACATAGTTCATATGTAGTTACACTGTAAGAGTGGAGAATTAAGTAAAAACACACAAAGTTACACATAGTATTTAAATTCTTATAAATTGAAGCTTTCGACCATGCTATGGTCTTTTCACCCACAATCAACTGAATCAGATGAATGATTGCCAGAACTACAACTTGGATTAGAGATGCAGGAACTGTTGCCAGATTTTAGTAGAGAGATCCAGATAAATGGAATTTTGTGAGTAATATCTGAATTGCAGTTCTTGGTTTTCAATACTTCCTTGAAAGTGTAAAGATGCTTTGTTTATAAAGGACACATTTTTTTTATTCATTTGTTTCTTTCCAAAGGAGAACCACAGAAGTATCTTCAAGGTTTAGTGCTGGTAATGCTGTTTTTGGGAGATCATTTGACACACACCCTGTTTGTGTTCACATAGTCTTGTGTTGATGCTTTGTATGTGTTTCCATTCCAGTATATACTGAGAGTATTAAATCACTTACTCAAGACTTTACCCAGATATATTCATTTGGTTCTAGTTCCAGTTGAAGAAATTTTGTTTAGTCTTCTTTCAGTTGAAGAAATTTTGTTTAGTCTTCTTTCAGTTAAAGAAATTTTGTTTGTCAATACCATAGCACAGGTGAAAGCTTCCATTTATAAGAATTTAATTACTGTACGTGTTTTTACCTAATTTTCAGATAGTTACTGTTGTGTGACACCTGCTGTTTTCAAGTGTAAGACAATTTTAATAGATAACTACATGAAGATTAAGTTAACAAACACAAAATTTTATGGCTTAGCCCTCGTCTAATGACTATAGTTGAAAAACAACAACCATCGACTGCAGATGAGCCACACTAATGTTCATTTGCTGATCATGTCCAGCAAATGAACACTCTTGAAGTCATTAATTAGTTAGATTCTTATGTAATTTTCACATAATGTGCTGATCTTTCCTCTTATGTGGTGAAAAGTTATGACACAATTATTATTTCTTCTTGTTTTACCCTATGGCTCTTGGAAGATCACCTTGAAACTATTGTTTTGTCCTTGTGCAGCAGTGTTTTTCCATATGCCTTATGTGTAGTACACAATAGAAATGTTGTGAATAAATATAAAATATTTGGTAGAAAATCGGTAATTTTTTTTGGTCTAGAAATGAGCAAAAAGCTTAATATATAAGATGCTGTTTTACAACACTATCAGCTCCCTCTCACACTGAGGGTCAGGAATTTCTTGTAATCCCTGACCCTTCCCAGTCAGGAATTATAATCCTAAATTAGGAAACTTGTAAATTAGAAATGGAAACAAGCAATTTTTACTTTTAAAAATGTTATTACAAAGGAGAGAAAACATTCTTTGTTAAAATTCTAAATTTTCTCAAAAAAAAAAAAAAAAAATGGTATTATGTAATTAATTTTAATGGGAAAATGTCCCCCAAATTATGAACTCTTCATTATGTAAAGCATGGCCTGTCTGTTTTTTTTTTTTTTTTAATTCTATAAATGTTATAAATATGGTTTGTGTAACATGGTGAAGTGGCTTTCAACAGATTTGGTGCTATGTTTGAATTATTAAATGTGTGGCTTTTGAGTTGTTTTATTCATCTAAAATGGCTGCTGTTAACAAATTTTCTCACTTTCAAAAAACCAAAACTAAATTTTAATTATTGGTTTCTCTAGTTTTATTGTGGTTTATTATGGTGGTGGTACTGCTATTGCTAAAATGTTTTCTGTAATCTATATTTCCTAACATGCTTGTTCTGTTTCATTGATAACCATAACATCTTGCCTGTGGTTTGCTAATTTTATTTTTTCTTCCAGGCCTTTTTCAGGTATGAGGATTTCATAACACATGTGCTGTTGTAATTCATTTAAAGATATGAATGAGTATTTTAGAATTAATATTTTCATATTGTTGCTTTCACAAGAACGTCATTCAAAAGTGTTGCATTGTGCTTCTCCAATGAACCATCATAATAGTTTCATCCATCAACACTAAAATTTACTTCTATTTTTTTTTTTTTTATTGAACCCAAGATTGGTGAATTATCTATACTTTTATAAGCTGGCACAACTGTTACAACAGTGAAATAATCTTCAGTTAATGCATATTTACTAACTAAAGGTTATAGATTTTAGAAAATTTCAAAAACCAGAACTGAATATTTTTATCTCTTTCACACCACAAGAGGATGAGAAAAAAATCTGGTATTTTTTTTTTTTTATTATTGATTTTAGATTTTTAACCTGGTGTTTTTTGAGTTTACTGCATTTACAACTAGGATTAATATTAGTTTTGTGCATAAATTTCAGACATCTATATTCACAAAATGATTCTTGACACCTTTTATCAGTAATTAACTGTCTGCTTTAAAGATGCATTTCAAAGAAAAATTCTGGATTATAAATTTTGAAATCATACATAATTGTTAGTTTCACTGGCAGCTAAAAAGAAAAAAAGTCTTGTGAGCTTTTGCAAACACAACAATCCCAAATTAATTGCTGTCCTTCATAAATGTATTGAGAACAGCATGTATAATTTGTGTATTCATTTATTGAACTCCTTTAATGAAAGTTTTTCTTTCTTACTTTTTTTTTTTTGGGGGGGGGGGGAGAGGCACTTCATAGCCTGAAATGTATGTGTGAGCCACAAAACCTAGGAAAATTAAAAGGAGCAATTGAAAATTGCATGGCTGTTTGACAGTTGATCAGAATTGTTAATTGTAACTTATAATAATCCATATAACACTTTCACTGCCACATGATGTCTTGTGACGTCGCACAATACTTGCCCCAAGTGCCGATGATGCCAAACAGCGTCATGATTGTGGCTTAATATTCCCGTTTCTAAAACCTTCGGCACCTTATGAGAGTTATCTCTTTCATTATTGCCACTGAGAATGAGTCTCCAACTGTATAAGAACGAACACGGTTTTGTGTAAGAGAATTTTTTCCCCCATGGTTTAGGTAAGGGAAAAAGTAAGAAGCCTCCCCATAAACAAAACACGGTGTTTGCTTTTCACTGAAATGTTTATTTTCCTTTGAATGTCTCTGGTTTTGTGGTGAAGGGAACTATCAATAAATAAATGCTTGAGTGGCAATAAAAAGCATTTGCTACTTACACTTTATACATAACAGGGTGGCCTATCGAGGAGGCCTAGCTAAAGGGATTTCGAGGAAACCCATATTGACTTCAATACTTAATTTTGTGGAAACAATGGATAAATTTGGGTGCTGTATCGCCAATCTCTCATAACCACATGTTCTTTGGCGGGCATAGCCTGCTGTAAAAATAGGTCTTCCTGATAATTTGAGGAGTGTGCAAGCAAAACCAAACATGTCACAAAAATGTGAAATATCAAGTAAGCATTGGATATGATAAAGGATGATAGTCTGATTCAGTTTCTGCATCATAAGCCGACCCAAATCAAACAATTCCTACTCATTTTATGTGCAAAAAATGTGCGATACGAGCAAAAACGAACATGTCCCAATTGCAGGCTCAAGCAAAATCAAACATGTCGAGTGAACCAATCAGAGCTGCAGAAATTGGTCATGTGACACAGCTGATAAAAGTGACTCAATGGCATTCACATTTTCAGACAGTCGACGTGTTCTGTTCAAACGTGGTGATTATTTTCATGTGTTTGTCATAGGTTTAAAGATTTGGAAGAGGTCGGAGATGGTTTAGTAGTGGTGAAGAAAGGTTCAAAAAGACAAAGGAAAAGAACTGAAAGAGAAGGTGTGAAAGAACGCTATGGTGCACCAGATGATTCCAAAGTTTTCATAAATTGCAAACATCAGAACACTTGGATCTCGTGCTATAAAATTCATCCATGTGATGCATTATTCATTCGTGAAAAGTTATTGCCATATCAAGATAAAGCTATACAGGACAACACAGTCGCTGGGTGAAACAGTGTCAAAGACGTCCAACATAAACGACCTCAGAAGGAAACGTCTGTGCAAGGTAAAAAAGCTAAGCCTCGTGATTTTCACGTTGTTTACACCATTCCTGCAAAGGATGGAAAGATTGTTCGCATATGCCAAAAGTTTTTCATGGCTTTGGTTTGTTTAAAAAGCCCCCACCTCAACAACATCTGCAAACTTGTTAAATCAGGAGACGCCATAAAAGAAATAAGAGGGGGTGATCGGATTAGTCATTAAACTGCTGAAAAAAAGCTAAGGTTTGCGAATTTATTGGAAACCTAAAGGGCAGAGAATTCCACTATAACAGAAAAAAATCAGTGTGCATTTATTTGCATTGTGAATTGACACAAAATAAACTGCGGTCCATTTACAATAACTCAGTTGCTTAGGAATTTCGGGTGACGAGGACCATGTTTCAACGCATCTTCTCTGAATTCAATATTGCATTCAGATCCCCTGCTTCGGATGTGGGCACATTCTGCACTAGACTCACCCTACAGATAAAAAATTAAAATGACCCAGACAAACGAGCAAAACTGATGTTGGAGAAAAAAGTGCATAAACAAAGAGCAAACACATTCTACGATCTCCTAAAGGAAACTGATGATGACAGCACTCTTACATATTGATTTGATCTGCAGCAGGTGCAGCCTCTACTTACGACCCCAATACAACAAGCTTTCTACTTGAGGAAGATCAGTTTTTACAGTTTCTGTATAGTTGACTAGTAGGCGAAGCTACCTTTCTTCTACACATGGAAAGAGGACCAAGCTGGAAGGGGTCAGTCGAAATTTCCTCTGCTTCGATTGATTTTTTCAAAAAGAATATACCTCAAAATAAGAACAACATTTGTTTTTTTCTGTGATGGGTGTGGGGGGGGGGGGCAGAATAAAAATAATGTCCTTCATGCCTTAATGAACGTTATGGCTAAAAACCCGATGTGTTCAGTCCAAAACATCACTTTGTATTTTTCGGTGCGTGACCATAGTTTTTTACCAATTGATAGTTTTCAGGAGAATCGAAAAACAACAAAAGAAAATTCCTTCCATTTATACAACAGATGAGTACCTGAAAGTGTATAGTGATTTGGGGACAGTTAAGGTGCCTAGTAAAAGACTGGGTGTTAAAAAATGCTAAGTCACTTTCAGCAATCTGCAAAACTTTGGATGCCATAAAGGACATGAAGAAGATTAAAATTTCCAAAATAAGAGGTAAAGGAGTCACTTGCAGCATGCAAGTCGTTGGTCAGTTGTTTTATAGATTTGAACATGAAAAGGCACCAATGACTCTTCTAAAAAAAGGGATTACTTCACCTGCGGCCATGAAGTTTGTTGCACACGTTTTACCATTGGAGCATGAAATTTCAGCTGTGGGGAAAAAAAAAAAAAAAAAAAGAATTTGGATTCCCTTCTTCTTTAAAGACCTTTTTGGAAATTCATGGAGAGAAGTTGAGAAGTTCCCAGGAAGAATTTGGCTGATGGACCTGCTGCAAAGCCTAATGAAAATAATGAACATCAGGAACAATGTGACTGACTGGAGGTCGACTGTGGTCTACGTATTTAATTTTTATTAATGTATTGGTTTTCTGATTTTCATAAAAATTGGTTCTTCTCAGTCAAGCATTTTTTTTTTTTTATTATTTTTGTTAATTTGTAATAAATTGAGCAAAATAAAGACATACCAACATGTGACAGCAACTTTGGTAAATCATCATCATCATCATTGTCAACCATTATTAATCCACTGCTGGACGAAGGTCTCCCCAAGTTTCCTCCACAACGGTCTGTCTTGTGCCAGTCTCCTCCATGTCACTCCCGCATATTTTCGAATTTCATCCACCCATCTCCCATGTGGTCTTTTTCTGGGTCTTTTCCTGTCCCTTGGAATCCAATCTAAAATTTCGGCTGTCCATCGATGATCTGTCCTTCTGGCAGTATGTCCAGCCCATTGCCATTTCAGTGATTTAACTCTGATCATGATGTCTTCCACTCTCGTCATTTTTCGGATCCACGAGTTCCTCTTATCTCTCCAGGTTATACCAAGCATGCACCTCTCCATGCTGCTTTGAGTTGTCTGCAGCCTTTGTATGTCTCTTTTAGTTAAGGTCTGCGTCTCTGCACCATACGTAAGCACTGGAAGGATGCATTGATCAAACACTTTTCTTTTAAGACATAATGGCATATTGCTCTTGAAAATTATGCTGTTTCTTCCAAAAGCTCTCCAGGCAAGTTTTGTATGCCGATTAATTTCTTCACCAATGTGACCCTCACTTGATATCTGCTGTCCAAGATAAACGTACGTGTCTGTTATCTCCAGCTTTTCTCCATCAATCGATAAATCTTCATTTCTTGTAAAAGCATTGAACATCACTTTTGTCTTCTGAAAGTTCATTTTTAATCCCACTTCCTTACTCCTGTCAGCAAGCTCCTGAATCATACTCTGCAGCTCTGATGGGGTAGTTGCAAAAATGACTATGTCATCAGCAAACCGAAGGTGGGTTAGATAATCTGCATTAATCTTTATCCCTTTGTTTTCCCAGTTCAGTGATTGAAAGACATTTTCCAATGTGGCATTAAAGAGCTTCGGAGATATGGTGTCACCTTGTCTCACTCCCTTTCAAATTTTTATGTGTGTTGTATTTTCAAACAGCTGAATCTTTGCACTTGCATTTTCATAGATGTTATTAATAATATTAATGTATGCATCTTCAATACCGCAGGATTTCAGAGCCGTTGTAACTGCTGATGGTTTCACCGAATCAAAGGCTTTTTCATAATCGATAAAAGCCATGCACAATGGAAGTTCATATTCCCTCGCTCTTTCAATTAGTTCTCTCAGTACGTGGATATGATCTATTGTGCTGTAGCCACTCCTGAATCCAGCTTGTTCTCTCGGTTGAGCCATGTCCAGTGTTACCTTCAAGCGGTGTGAAAGAACTTTGGTGAAGATTTTATAAACCACTGATAGGAGGCTGATAGGTCTGTAGTTCCCGAGATCCTCAATGTCACCTTTTTTATGTAGCAGGATCATTGTAGCATTGTTCCAATCCTCAGGAATCTTCCCTTCATTAAGGCATCGAGTGAAAGTTTGGGCGAGTACTGTTTCAATTTCTCCACTTGCTTCTTGTATGATGTCTACAGTAATTCCATCTTCTCCTGGAGCTTTCCCCCGCTTCATGTTCTTGATTGCATGTGCAACTTCTGCTGGGAGGACTGGAAGAACTCTGGTACCTTTCATGATGTCTGGAATACATGTATCATCCCTTTCATATAATTTGGAGTAGAAATCTTTCACTCTTGTCAAAATTTCGCCTCTATTTCTTGTTATAGAACCATCTTCTTTTCTCAGAGCCATAATCTGTTTTCTTCCCTTACTGAGATGTCCCTTTGCTATCTTTAGGCTTTGGTTGTTTTCAATTACTTTCCTTACTAGCTCACAGTTGAATTTCCTTACGTCTTCAGTGATATTTTTTCGTGCTGTCTTGCATAGCTCTATATATTCCACTTTGGAAGTCACATCTTCTTTAGTTGTCCTCATCTCTCTTCTTTTTTGCATCAACATTTTGGTTTTTCCTGATAATTTGTTCACATGCAACTTGTTCTTAGACCCAACTAATTTTGTTGCTGTTTCCATAAGAGCTTTGGTTACTTTTCTGTTAACTTCCGAAATATCCACTTCTTCCGATGTTAGGCCTTCTAAAGCAGAGAATCTGTTCTTCAGTTCCAACTTGAAAGTATTATGGTGTTTTTTAAAGTTGTTGGTTATGTCAATACATTTTGTTTGCCTTATGAGCTTGCCACGTTCCAGTTTAGTGTTGAGGTGCATCTTACATCTCACCAATCTATGGTCACTACCTGTGTTGAACTTGTTCAGCACACTGCAGTCTTCGATGACGAATTTTTTGTTACACATAATAAAATCAATTTCACTTGTCGTCCCAATTGGATGTCTCCATGTCCATTTCCTGTGTGTCTTTTTCTTGAAAAAGGAGTTCAAGATGAAAAATCCTTCTGCCTCTGCAAACTCAACGAGAGTATTTCCACGCTGGTTTCTGTTGCCATGACCGAATTTACCTACTGAAGTTTCATTCTGTTGCCGGTGCCCTATTTTTGCATTGAAATCTCCCATAATTATCTTCAAGTGCTGCTTACCTTTATTATTTAGATGACGAATTTCCTCATAAAATTCTTCAATTTCTTCTTCAGGATGACTTGTGACCAAAATATTTATTTATTTTGGTAAATAATGAACAAAAATTAAAAAAACAACAACTGAAAAGTAAATATGCTTCTCTTTCTCCATCAGCTTTTTCTTTCAAACCTTGAAACTTTTGTCAGAGAATAGGTATTCTATTAAAGGCAAATTGATTATTGAATAGACAGGCAGCATAGATAGGTAGATTAAATTCAGAATACGTTCAAGCAAAATCCAACAAGTCACTAGGGCATCTGATGAAAAACAAACATGTCACTTGAAGCCCGAACAAAAACAAACATGTCAACAACAAAAAGTTTAATATTTTGATTTTAAAACATTTTTTATCTGAATCACATCCATAGACATGTTTGGAGCATCAAAAGGAAAATGGCTGATAGTTGAACAGCACGAAATTCATTGCGCTTAACTCAATGAATATTTTTTCTACCTACTGCAAATCTAGATCTGATGTACATGTTTGGTTTTGCTTGAGCGCTTGTCATTTGTCATCAAGTACAGAAACATATTTTTTTAGTAGCTGTAGTACAACTAGCAGTGAAAATAAAGAATGTGGTGTTCTGTCTCATACTCTGCCTCAACAGATTTTGGCTGCACATTAATCTCATGGTCCCGACATCATGAGAAGAATTCAGTTCACTATCGTACCGGAACTGAAAATTAATCTGACAAGTGCTGAGCCAATCGATTCTTTCAATCTTTTTGCAACTGAAGAATTTCACATCTATTAGTTAGGGAAAGCAATGCATATGATGTAAACATGTTTATCTCTGGAGTTCCTGAAGGTCATAAATATTGGGTTGGTGCAAATGAAATGTCCGGCAAAGGACCACCACACATGGATGGCGAGAACGGAAAAGTAGGATGACTTACATAGGCAAAATAATCCCCTTCAGCATCGGCACATAGTTGCCATCTGTTCGGCAAGGCCATGATACCAGAATGAAAAAAGTCTTGTTGCTGGGACCCGAAGAAGTCATCAACTGCATGTTGAATCTCATTGTCTGTCATGAACTTCTTCCCAGACAGGAAGTGATCCAGGCGACGAAACAGATGGTAGTCTGTCGGAGACAAGTCCGGGCAATAGGCAGGAGGAGGCTGTGCTTCATAGCCCAAAGCACTTAGTGTCAGCATCGTTCATTGTGCAACATGAGGGCGGGTGTTGTCCTGCAGAAAAAGAACACCATGTCTGTTGACCAAAGCCGGTTGCTTCTGCAGCAATTTCCAGTGCATCTGGTGTAATTCAGCACAATAACATTCTGCAGTGATGATTTGGCCTGTTGCCAAGAAACTCCGATGAATTATCCTGGCTGTGGACCACTAGACAAGGAGCATCATTTTCTTGGTGTGTAGGGGTGGCTTACAATGCTGTCCAGCGGGCTGTGCCTTGCCTAACCATTGTGAAGATCGTTTCTCGTTATCATAAAGGACCCATTTCTCGTCGCAGGTGACGATTCGATGCAGTAGAGGTTCCTGTTTATTCCTGGCACGCAGCGACGTACAGACTTCCAAATGCCTAGTCTTGTTGGCAGTTGTGAACTCACTCTAGCTGCAGCCACATGTCCAGCTTTTTACCTTATCCAGCGCAGCCAGACGCCAAACAACTGCCGTGTGGTGGATATCTAACTCTGCCGCTATCTCACGAGGCTTTTTTTGGGGGTGCGCTTCAACCACGCATAACAGAGCATTGTCAGAAACAGCAACATGCTGGTAACCACGTGCTTCATTTTGCAGGTCCGTATCTCCGCTTTAGAACTTCACAAACCATCACCGAATGGTTTGTTTGTTGGCTGTATTGTCCCCAAGCACTTTGTTAACTATAAAGCCAGCAGGCTGTGCCTGCTGGCTTTATAGTTAACCTGTGGGTGGTTCCTTTTCACGTGTGAAACAATAATTACAGTCAATTCAGCAATGTCTGATTGCAAGCCCTGTTTATCGCAGGGGCATGCGCCCAGGGCCCCAGTTTGAAGGAGGCCCCCAAATTTGCAATTTTTATAGTAATGTTATGTTATAAATTTCTTTTTGTTGAAAGTTCCATTTTGATTGGACAAACTATTAAGAGGACTAATAAAATTTCTGAGGCACCCATCTTAACTAACTCAGTGAGGCATTTTAAACATTTCAGATTGTGAGCTCCGCCTTCTGTCTACTGCTACGACATACACTATCATAAGATGCGACATGTTGATTGGCGCAGAAAAGTAGCGTTTATTTTAAATAAATACTATTATGCATATTAAGGAGTAAATCTGGATATTTAATTCATTATATATATTTTTTAAAACTCTCACTTTTGTTTTCATATGGCTTTGAAACATTACCCTTTAAGTTTCATACATATGGGTGTCTTTCTGTGACAGAGTAAAAACATGATGTAAGGGGGGCCCCATGTAGACTTCTGCCCAGGGCCCTGGGTTACCATGATCGGACCCTGTGTGATTGATGTGTTAATTATCATGACGCTTTGTTAACGTTTCGAGCGGCAATTCCTGCAGAATGGCCCAGTTTAAATTCATACAGGAAGATGACTCTTATATCCGTCATCTGCATGTTTCCTTTGCAAGCCACGTTATGGCCAAACAAATCATGCCTGAACCTTGTTCTTCATACACACGCTAGCTATTTTTAGTAGCCCTGTGACGTAATACCCTCAACACCTGTGGGTGGTTCCTTTCCGCTGTGCTGAAGGCCTTCTCCACTGCTCGTTCGCGCTGGACATTTCATTCGCACCAACCCAATAGAAATATCAATTATGGATAACTTTTCTTGTATTTTAGAATAGTGAAGTCCATCAAAGCTGTGAAATACGAATAACATGGCTAGGTTGATCCAAATTCATAAAAGCGCTTCCGTGGTGCCATGTGTACCTTCGTAAATGCACGTGCAAGTATTACATTTTTTAGCCATCTCTCAATCAAAGGACAAACATGTAGGTGTCAGAAAGAAGTGTTCAATGTATCAATCCATGAGCCTTCTGAACCTTTTTTCTGTGCTCAAATAGAAAGCAGATGCCTTTTATTTGGAATGGCTACCAAAAATAAAACTAATGAGATCTTAAAAGTTTTTTTTAAGTTTTAGTAATGCACTGTGATGTGTGTTCTATAGTATATACAGTTAAGCATTGGCAGCAGGCCGTGATTTCACATAGAAAATTATGCTAGAAAATCAAAATGGCTCTGAACACAAAAAGTAATTTATTTTTGTGCTGTAATATTAAAACAAGATAGTGAAGAAAATAAATATTGTAATATTGGGTATATAAATAAGTTTTGAGAGATTTCCGTTTAGTGTCGCACTTATTACTGCTCGCATGTATTTTAAGGTGGCAACACTGCGATATCGTAGTACGAGACGCAGCTGTCAGAGTCAGTATACGACGTTCGATTGAGGTGCGAAGAAGTATTTGTTTTACTCTATGGAAAATGGCAACTTTCGTCCCTACAAAACAGCATTTGCGGGAAGTGTTAGTGCATTACTTTATTGTCAAGAAAAGTGCTGCCAACAGCTATCGCTTAATGTCAGAAATCTATGGTGAACATTCTCCATCCATAAAAACATGTGAGTATTGGTTTAGACGATTCAAAAGGAACGGTTTCAATGTCAGTGATAAAGAACGTTCTGGACCACCCAAAAAAATTGCTGATGCTGAATTGAAAGCTTTACTCGACGAGGATCTGTGCTAGACCCAAAAAGAACTAGCAGCAGCATTAAATGTTAGTCAACCATGCATTTCACAATGTTTAGCTGCCATGGGAATGGTGCAAAAAGAAGGGAATTGGGTTCCACATGCTTTGCGGGAAAGAGACCTTGAACGTCGAAAAACCATTTGCAAATTGCTGCTTCAAAGGCAAAAAGAAAGGGTTTTTCGCATCGTATTATTACTGCCAGCGAGAAATGGATATGGTACGATAACCCTAAACGGCAAAAAGCATGGGTGAAGCCAGGTGAACCAGGTCCTTCAACGCCAAAACGCAATATCCATGGTTCAAAGGTAATGATGTGTATCTGGTGGGACCAGAAGGGTGTGATCCACTATGAACTGATAAAACCGTCAGAAACTATTACTGGTGATCGGTATCGAACCCAATTAATGCATTTAAAACGAGCTCTCGCGCAAAAACGGCCGGAATGGGAGAATAGACACAACAAAGTCATCTTACAGCATGACAACGCAAGACCACATATTTTTCGACCTGTGAAAAAGTACTTGGAATGATCCGACTGGGATGTTCTACCCCACCCGTCATATTCGCCACACATTGTGCCATCGGATTACCATTTGCTCCGGTCGATACAGTGAGCACTTTCTGGAGAACAGTTTAGTTCTTATGAAGACATCAAAAATTGGCTGGACAACTGGATCTCTTCCAAGGAACTGGAATTCTTCCTTCGGGGCATACGTTCACTGCCCGAAAGATTGGGTAAAGTTGTAGCTTCAGAGTGAGCATACTTCGATTAATATTAAAATATTGTTTCTGTTCTCCAACATGTTTTGTTCACCTCAAATCCCTCAAAACTTATTTATATACCCAATAAATTTCTGCATGTAAAATTTTTTAAGAAAAGCTGTTGATACATTTTTAAAAAAATGCTGATTTAAAATCTGGTGGAAAATGTAAACAAAATAGATACAACCAAATTAGAAAAAATTAGACACCATAGTGAAATATCTTAACTAGTGCAGAATTATGCATGAGCATGAAAAACACAACCTGGGTTCAGTAAATTGAGAGTATCATTTTTATGTGCACAAAAGATGACGAAATGTTTTCAAAAATAGGTTTCCTTTCAAAAGGTATATATACAAGATGTTCAAATGGAAGGTATCCAAATAAAAAAATTTGTATCTCAGAAAATATTTATTATATACACTTTTGGTTTGTGCCATTTTAAAGGGAAAACACCAGTGTCTTTTTACTCACTGTAATTGTCTCAATGAATTTCAATGTGGGCACCCTTGGTTGCCTGACAAACTTCCAGATGATAATCGACCTCATTCCATGTTGCTTTTGAAGCATGTTCGGTGTAACGATAGCCACGGCGTTTGTTATGCAGAATGTCTGCTGCTGAAGGTCGGTGATCTCAATCTGGTAGACAATGTTTTTGACATAACTGCACTGAAAAAAATCCAGTGGGGGTTAAATCTGGTGATCGAGGATGCCAAGCAATTAGTCTACTTCTGCCATTCCATCTCCCAGGCGTCTCGTGATCCAGGTGATCTCTAACGATAATGCTGAAATGTGATGGCTCCCCGTCTTGTTGAAAAACTGTTTGAGGTGATAGGTGGGGTATCACTAACAGTTCCAGCATGTCCAGGTATAAGATCCCAGTGACAGTTTTTCTGAAGAGAAGAAAGGTCCGATCAGCTTACTGTGCATCAAGCCAATCCAGATGTTAACTTTGGCGCTGCCTCTCTCTAGCCCAAATGTGATATGTGGTTTTTCATTACCCCAAATCCTGCAGTTGTGCCAAGTCACAGTCGCACCGACATGAAAGGTTGCCTCATCCAAGAAGCACACTTGGTGGAGGAAATCAGGTGTTGTGTCAATTCTTTCCAGCATATCTACAGCGAAGTTTGTGCATGTGACAATATGGTCATTTGGTTTGAGTGCCTGAAACGTTTGAATCTTGTACACCCTTAGACAAAGACGCTTGTGTACCACATCATGTGTCGTTGAACGTGAAAGGTTTAGCTGTGAGCTAGCAGCCCGAACTGATTTGCGCAGACTTCACAGAAATGCCTCTCTGATGGTTTCGACATTTTCTTCAGATGTCCGTAGCTTTCCAGGAGACTTCTCACATAACAGACTACCAGTAGTCCTCAGTTTGTTTTCCCAGAACCGGAGGTTTTCGTCCATATTGCATGCTAAAACGGCACTGAATGGCAGCAATAGACTTTAATTCGGCAAGCTACAACAAGCGCACAAACTTCTGCGCTGTTGACATTCTGCTGAGCTCGTCAGTTGTCAGTCGGGATGTTGACACTAGGTGGCACATGCGCATGAGCAGGTAGGTCGCCCCGGTGGCGCAGTGGTCTAAGCGATGGCCTCTGATCAATCGTCAGAAAGGGGTCCGGGTTCGAATCCCGGTGAGGCATGGATGTTGTGTTTGTCTTACGGCACTGGCTCTCTCCCTTCCCTGGAACCAGTAACCCTAAATTAGGGACGGGCGACTGCTTATAGCCCATTGAGTTGCTCACGCTGATCGTTAAACCTCCAATCAAAAAAAGAAAAAAGTGAGCAGGTAGGTACCTGTTGACTCACACACGTGAGTGGTGCACAGAAAAAAACTTTGAAAGATTCCCTGTGCAATGGCACAAACTAGAAGTAAATATAACAGTACTTTCCGAGATGTTAATTTTTCATTTTTGGATACCTTCCATCTGGACACCTTTTATATAAACTCATAAACTGCTGCATAAGTATATTCTAACAATACTGTTTTTAATGCTGTATATTCACAGGATTTTGAGATATTTGATTTACAAATGAAGGTTACTTTGCAGTCTATATATTACAGAATAATAAATGGGAATTAAAATTTTCAATAATTTTCATACTCCTAGAAATGCTTTAATTAATGTGAGGAAAAAATATATTAATTTATAATCATGAAATGGGCTATCTGTGTTTCTGTAAGTCACCTACAAAAGAAACAACTAATCATAAAGGTTTGATATTTGACACAAATGTGTAGCAGCACCTTTGTGTGTGCACCTCAGAGCACTTTTTCTGGAATATTAATTAATTTTTAAGATACATAATCTCAGTAGGAACATCAAAACAAATTCCACCAATAGCTAGCAGCACATTCGTTTTCCAAAAACCCTGCTTAATTTGTAATCCAGTTCACCCAATTTTAAAGCAGTAATTGCTTCGTAGTGGTGTGAACAAACAGCATGTATTTTCGCTTTTTCTATGCAGCGGAATTTAAGACCTGGATTTTTTTTTTTTTTAATGAAGCTAGATATAAAAAACCTTTAGCGTAAGGCAAATATAGCAGAAAAAGTGTACATTTTGTTTTTATTTTAATTAGTTTATTATTTTGCGTATTAGATGGCATTATTAGAAGTGTAGGTAAAAAATATCCTACTGATAATTTTAGGCAAAACTGAACAGTGCGGGTCCAAAGCCAAATCATGTATTTTTAATTAAACACAGCCAATGCTGGGCCCTGTGCTATTGAAAAATGCTGATATCTTTCCACTCTAAAATCAAGTAAAAAGTAAATTGGGGTAGTATTACAATGTATGATTTTTCAGAAAAATTATATAGAATACTTCTTGATCAATTTACAGCTGTCTATAATAAATGTTTTCCCTAAAAAAACAAGAAAACCTTAAATTAAGAAAAAATGAATAAAAAATGAATTGTTTAAAAAAATTCTTTCAATTCAACACCAACGGATTTATTAAATTTCAAAAATTTAGAAATTTGCTTAATAAAGAAATTAAATATATAAGGAGAACACCAAGACTGTAAATTTCTTCAATAATTACTGAATGGCAAGACCAAAACATTACTGACCACTGGAATAATGAGAGAGGGATATAGAGCAATGGTAAGCTGTTCACCGTGGCGTTGTCAAGGGCCAGGCACGGACAACCCCCAACCAGGCTCTACAGAGACCTGAAAGCGTGGGTTTCTGCGAGAATCTAGTCTGCAAGGTTACGGCAATGAGCCAACCTGAACCAGCAACAAAAGAAAATAAAAAATCCCACAAAAAAAATTAAAAAAAAAATTTATTAAAAAAAGAATAGGAATTAAAACAAAAATAAAATTAAAATTTAGAACAAATACCCCAGAAAATGGACCAAGCTATCGTTCGAGTCCCTGATGCCCAAAAAACAACCAACAAAAATAAAAAATAAAGAAAATAATTTTATTTAAAAAAATGGAAAACCTATTAGTGAAAAAACAAAAAACCCTTTCCAAATACTAAACACTCCCCACAGCAGACTAAATTCCACAAGGCCCGACCTCACAGCTGAACTGAAAATATACTGAGTAAAAAGTCATAGAGAAGCAAAGATGCCAATTACAAAGGAAATAAATTACAACCACCAAACAAGAACCGTAATTGACTAAAAAAAGTTACTTATTTACAAGAAAACTGCCTATTGAGAAAATTAATCGTAGTATTGAAAGAACAGAAGCATGTTAACACTGTACAATTACACCTGAAACGATGAGCGAAACAAGGCTAGTACAAAACACCTCGAAAACTAAAAAAATTCTGCCCTGAAACCCGGGGCAATAATAACCAACTGTTTTAGAAAAACGAAGTAGGCAAGAAAGAGCACCTGAAAACAAATATTAAATTAGAAAAGCGCACAAACCAAATTATTAAACAAACCACTTACCATTACCACGTGCTGCATCCATTACTTGCAAATATAAAATGGACACCACCCAAAGAGTAACGACCACACCGCCACCTGCCGCTCAAAGGGGGAACGACGTTTCCAGATAATTCTGTAGGTGCTGCCATGTAGTACAATTCCGAACAGTATTTTAGGTTAAAATTAACCAGCCAGAATACTTCAAAAATTCCAATTGGGAACAACTAAAACTGTTTCCAAATCTAGTTTAAAAGTATTAACATACCCTAAGAACTAACATACTTCCCCTTATTTTAATTAAATTAAATTTTTCTATTTTTTTGCAATTTTAAATATTTATACTTTTTTTTTTTGTATTTTTAACCATTATAAAACTTTTTTTGGTTAAATTTTTTGTCATTTTAAACTTTTTTTGAATTAAAAAGAAGGAGGACAGTGAGAGTCTAATGGGTTCCTGAAAAGGAGAATGTAACCACATCCTCACCTAAACTTCTATGTTATAGCTTTCATTTAGGTGATTCATTCGGTTACAAGATTGCTAAATTAGAGTAGGTCTGCAATCCTGACACTAATTAAGTACTATTTTCCTTAGTGTGGCTTTAAGGAAAGCTTTCGGAACCTGGTTGGCAATAAACTGACTTATTACGAAATGAACATTTTGAATAAAGTCTTTTTCCGAACTGCAAATTGTAGACATTCAAAGGACCTGCGAGATGAAAACATTCTTGATAACCCTGCAAGAGATATTACTAGACCAATTTATGAATTTTAAAATTTTAAAACTGAAGTTACTTCTCTTATCATACAAGCTAATGACAGGGTTTTCATTATTAAGTTTAAGGGACAAGTCCATAAAATCAAGTTCCTGGTTACTAGAATTGGTATTTAATTAAATTAAGCCACCCTGGATAAATGGCAGGAAAATCAACTTCAAGCACTCCAGCACTATTCAAGCAGAGAAGGTCGTCAATATACGTTTAGGTGTAAAGATAGCTGTTACTTTTTGAACGGTTGTTCTTAATAAACTGAAATTCTTTGAAGAACAGGAAAAAATTGCAAATGTGAGCAACCCATGGGGATATCATTAACTTGCTTATAGAACTTGTTGCAGAAAAGGATGTAATTATTTTTAATATGTGCAGCAATTTAACAAAATGTCCCATTGTCTTTTCGAAATAATGTAAGAGACCTTAAAATCCTCAAAAAGTAATTTAAGTAACTAATAAAAACCCGTACGTACGGGTTTTTATTAGTTATCCCTTTTATTGACATTATTCCCCTAAATTTAATTGGTCCTTTTAGCAAACTAAAATAGCAGAAACCCACAATTCTCTGGTCTTAGTAGATTAGTGAGTGTTTTCTTGTTGCTTGCGCTTGATGAAGCCGACAAGAGGTCAGTCATTAATATGCTTCCCTGCATTCTTTTATTCGGTACTTTGCATCGTTTGAAGCTAACCCGGTTCGGATGGTGTATTTGGTGACTGATGGTCTTTCTATTATTTTTATTTCTCTTGTTCAAAATTTAGCTTTGTTTTGCCCTATATATATATATTAAAAAAAAGTTTTTTGGTGGGCTTATTACTTGCATCTATGGCTTTGCAGAAACCCATTTCCAACTAGGTCTTTGTGGAAGTGAGAAAATGCAGAGTTTTACTGGTCCTTGATAAAGCCAAGGCTCGGCATTCTCGACACTTTCTACATTCAGTTTGCTATTATTTTATCCTCTTTTTACTCATACCTGTCAGTATATGAGTTTTTCTATGTTGTTTTTGGTATGAGTTTAAAAAAATTGTTTTTGCTTCTGTCTCTTAATAGTATGTGAATTCTGAATTTTCATAACTGCTGCATTGCGCGTCTTGATCTTCAGGTTATTTTGCAAATTTCGTTTTAAATTCTTAGGTAATATCTTTTGTTTTTGTCTCTGCTCTTATATATATATATCCTTTTACTCAACTTTCTGTTTTGTAGTTACCCTGTGCATAAGTATATATATTATATGTTTTCTTCTTAATATATGTTATAAAATTATAAAATTAATCTTGAAATGTAATATGGTCAAATGCAACCCCATAACAAAGAAATAAATGAAATGAAATTAAAATAGTAAGAGAAGTTTGAGTTGCTGAAAAAATTGAAATAATGACAGATGGTAGTACATGGAATTGGCAAATAAATTATGTAGCATTGAGCAAAGCTTCTTGTATATAATTTGTTTCAGCACAAGAAAACCTCGGAAAAAGTGAGCAATGGACTGGGCTTTCAGAATGGGGGCTGACTTTTCCCATTAACTTTATTTGTTAAAATATCTAGTGCTATAAAATTGTAACATCAGGTTGAGAACTGGACCTTTCTGGATCCATCTAAACTATATATATATATATATAATAGATAGTACATAAATACAAAAAAATACAAAAAATAACTTTATAAATAAATTATTTAACACAAGAAAATTAGACCAAAAAAGGCTATATGTTATAAATAACTGCTTTTCTAGCTTTCTTTTTATAAATAACTGCTTTTCTAGCAGTTTGGCTAATCTCTATCTACATTTTTTTGAGGATAGATATGTTGCCAATCATCCTTTACCTGGGAATTGCTCTAAGATATGTTGATGACATTATTGTCATTAACATTCCGGACTTTTGCGTTGCGCCGCTGACTTGTATCCTGACGACCTTACCCTAGGAAAAACCAACAGATCGTCTACTTGTGTTTGTTACCTCGATTTAGAGGTTCAGGTGGACGAGGAGGAAGAGGTCTGGTTAATTTATTTGATAAAAGAAACTCTTTTGAGTTTGATATCATTCACTACACTCACTGGTCATCCAATATTTCAAAAGTTATACATCATAATCTACTCATCTCCCAGTTTCATAGAATGGCTAAAATTTGCTCTACACAGCTCTTACTTGCAAAAAATCTGAAAGCTCTTCTTTTTAAATTGCAGTCTAACAATTTTCCTAAAAATTTCTTAAGGCATCATTTTAACCATTTAATTTTGAACTTTAATTCGGTATCCAAAAGTTTCAAATTACACATTGACATGCTTTATTAACCTAGGACCTAACAATTTTAAATATATAGGTAACATAAAGTGCTATTTGGTGGGTCCCTAATAGCTGAAGATCTTATCTACATACACAGTTTTGCATCTTGTCAACTCACACATTTTTTGGCTTACCAGGTAGTTGTTTAACCGTGACCACCTTTCTTATCAGTGTATATATTTGGGTTCTTGTGGGTGCTCTGTTCAGTCTTGTTTGACTCTTTGGCATGGCGTTTTTTGTTCTGCCGGTAAGCTTTTAATTCTTCTTTTTTAAATTTGATTTTTGTAATTCTTTTGTGCTTATTAATATTTGGTTTTGTGGCCTAGGGAGCATGACCAACCGACAATTTTGGCTTGCCTTGTCGTTTTGTTGGTACTAGAAAGGCCACTCCCACAGGTTGATGCTCTCCTGATGACGGCAACCTGTTCCAGTTTTTTACTTGTTTTGAAATTTTGTATTTCTGTTCTGTAATACAGAGTATGATGCAGGAACTTGCTGACAAGAGTAAAGAAGTGGGATTAAAAATGAACTTTCAGAAGACAAAAATGATGTTCAATGCTTTTACAAGAAATGAAGATTTATCGATTGATGGAGAAAAGCTGGAGATAACAGACACGTACGTTTATCTTGGACAGCAGATATCAAGTGAGGGTCACATTGGTGAAGAAATTAATCGGCGTAAAAAACTTGCCTGGAGAGCTTTTGGAAGAAACAGCATAATTTTCAAGAGCAATATGCCATTATGTCTTAAAAGAAAAGTGTTTGATCAATGCATCCTTCCAGTGCTTACGTATGGTGCAGAGACATGGACCTTAGCTAAAAGAGACATACAAAGGCTGCAGACAACTCAAAGAGGCATGGAGAGGTGCAGGCTTGGTGTAACCAGGAGAGATAAGAAGAGGAACACGTGGATCCGAAAAATGACAAGAGTGGAAGACATCATGATCAGAGTTAAATCCCTGAAATGGCAATGGGCTGGACATACTGCCAGAAGAACAGACCATCGATGGACAGCCGAAATTTTAGATTGGATTCCAAGGGACAGGAAAAGACCCAGAAGAAGACCACATGGAAGATGGGTGGATGAAATTCGAAAGTATATCATCATCATTGTCAATCATTATCAATCCACTGCTGGACGAAGGTCTCCCTAAGTTTCTTCCACAACGGCCTGTCTTGTGACAGTCTCCTCCATGTCACTCCCACATACTTTCGAATTTCATCCACCCATCTTCCATGTGGTCTTCTTCTGGGTCTTTTCCTGTCCCTTGGAAACCAATCTAAAATTTCGGCTGTCCATCGATGGTCTGTTCTTCTGGCAGTATGTCCAGCCCATTGCCATTTCAGGGATTTAACTCTGATCATGATGTCTTCCACTCTTGTCATTTTTCAGATCCACGTGTTCCTCTTCTTATCTCTCCTGGTTACACCAAGCATGCACCTCTCCATGCTTCTTTGAATTGTCTGCAGCCTTTGTATGTCTCTTTTAGCTAAGGTCCACGTCTCTGCACCATACGTAAGCACTGGAAGGATGCATTGATCAAACACTTTTCTTTTAAGACATAATGGCATATTGCTCTTGAAAATTATGCTGTTTCTTCCAAAAGCTCTCCAGGCAAGTTTTGTACGCCGATTAATTTCTTCACCAATGTGACCTCACTTGATATCTGCTGTCCAAGATAAACGTACGTGTCTGTTATCTCCAGCTTTTCTCCATCAATCGATAAATCTTCATTTCTTGTAAAAGCATTGAACATCACTTTTGTCTTCTGAAAGTTCATTTTTAATCCCACTTCCTTACTCCTGTCAGTAAGCTCCTGAATCATACTCTGCAGCTCTAATGGGGTAGTTGCAAAAATGACTATGTCATCAGCAAAAAACGTAGGTGGGTTAGATAATCTCCATTAATCTTTATCCCTTTGTTTTCACAGTTCAGTGATTGAAAGACATTTTCCAATGTGGCATTAAAGAGCTTCGAAGATATGGTGTCACCTTGTCTCACTCCTTTTCCAATTTTTATGTGTGTTGTATTTTCAAACAGCCGAATCTTTGCACTTGCATTTTCATAGATGTTATTAATAATATTAATGTACGCATCTTCAATACCGCAGGATTTCAGAGCCATTGTAACTGCTGATGGTTTCACCGAATCAAAGGCTTTTTCATAATCGATAAAAGCCATGCTCAATGGAAGTTCATATTCCCTCGCTCTTTCAATTAGTTCTCTCAGTACATGGATATGATCTATTGTGCGGAAGCCACTCCTGAATCCAGCTTGTTCTCTCGGTTGAGCCATGTCCAGTGTCACCTTCAAGCGGTGTGAAAGAACTTTATTGAAGATTTTATAAACCACTGATAGGAGGCTGATAGGTCTGTAGTTCCTGAGATCCTTAATGTCACCTTTTTTATGCAGCAAGATCATTGTAGCGTTGTTCCAATCCTCAGGAATCTTCCCTTCATTAAGGCATCGAGTGAAAACTTGGGCGAGTACTGTTTCGATTTCTCCACTTGCTTCTTGTATGATGTCTACAGTAATTCCATCTTCTCCTGGAGCTTTTCCTCGCTTCATGTTCTTGATTGCATGTGCAACTTCTACTGGGAGGACTGGAAGAACCCTGGTACCTTTCATGATGTCTGGAGTACATGTATCATCTTTTTCATATAATTTGGAGTAGAAATCTTTCACTCTTGTCAAAAAGCCTCTATTTCTTGTTACAGAACCATCTTCTTTTCTCAGTGCCATAATCTGTTTTCTTCCCTTACTGAGATGTCCCTTTGCTATCTTTAGGCTTTGGTTGTTTTCAATTGCTTTCCTTACTAGTTCACAGTTGAATTTCCTTACGTCTTCAGTGATACTTTTTCGTACTGTCTTGCATAGCTCTATATATTCCACTTTGGAAGTCACATCTTCTTTAGTTGTCCTCATCTCTCTTCTTTTTTGTATCAACATTTTGGTTTTTCCTGATAATTTGTTCACACGCAACTTGTTCTTAGACCCAGCTAATTTTGTTGCTGTTTCCATAAGAGCTTTGGTTACTTAACTTCAGAAATATCCACTTCTTCCGATGTTAGGCCTTCTAAAGCAGAGAATCTGTTCTTCAGTTCCAACTTGAAGGTATTATGGTGTTTTTTAAGGTTGGTTATGTCAATACATTTTGTTTGTCTTATGAGCTTGCTACGTTCGAGTTTAGTGTTGAGGTGCATCTTACATCTCACCAATCTGTGGTCACTACCTGTGTTGAACTTGTTTAGCACACTGCAGTCTTCTATGACGAATTTTTTGTTACACATAATAAAATCAATTTCACTTGTCGTCCCATTTGGATGTCTCCATGTCCATTTCCTGTGTGGCTTTTTCTTGAAAAAGGAGTTCAAGATGAAAAGCCCTTCTGCCTCTGCAAACTCTACGAGAGTATTTCCACGCTGGTTTCTGTTGCTGTGACCGAATTTACCTACTGAAGTTTCATTCTGTTGCCGTTGCCCTATTTTTGCATTGAAATCTCCTATAATTATCTTTAAGTGCTGCTTACCTTTATTATTTACATGACGAATTTCCTCATAAAATTCTTCAATTTCTTCTTCAGGATGACTTGTGGTGGGTGCATAAGTTTGAATAATCTGAGCCTGTTATCTTCTCGAGAGTTGGATAACGAGTCGTGCAGTTCTGTCAGAGGAACTTTCAACTTCTACAACTTTATCCTTCAGTTTCTTGTTTTTTATAAATCCAACACCATTAGTTCTGCCAGTATCAGTCCCACGATAGTAGAAGAGATGTCCACTTTTCAGTTCAATGAGATTTTCTCCTTACCTTACTTAGCCCGACGATGTCCCACTTGATCCTTTGTAGTTTCTCTTCCAATTCAAGAAGCCTTGAATCAGAAGATATGGAACGTCCATTATACGTAGCCAAGGTCAGCATCAGATGGCAGCCTAGTCCGGTCCTCCGGGGATTCTTAGCACCCTCTGCCTTCATGTCGCACTGGCCGCTGCCTTGGCCAGGTACATTCCAGCAGCCGGAGACTGAGGGCCAAGATTTAAGTTGTGGAGTCATTTTGGAGGGGTTTGGCCATAACTCACCACGCTGGCCAAGTGGGTTGGTGAGTGTGGGATCGCATTTCCTCTAATCCCGATGGTATAGTTATACCGCTATTGGCGGTCATCAGAGCCCCTTTAGTGGGAACAGGATGCACCACGAGAAGGCGGGGTTGACATTTGACAAGGAGAGGCTGTGATGTTACGCATCACCTGACCTTACATCCCATATATATATATATATATTTCACGATTCCACAACACATTGAGACTTATTTTATTGTCTACTGATCTGTTCATGCCACTAGAAGAACTGAGTCAATAGCTATAGCCAAATTGCCAATGAAATGATAGCCTCATTGCTCACATTACCTGAACATCAGTATTATTGGCATTATTTCTTTAGCTAATGTCCCAAAATGTGGTAATCATTTCAAACTTCTCAGTGAAGTCTATATTACACACTCCTGAGTCATAACATTATGACCACGTACCTAATAGCATGTTGGGCAACCTTTCTTCATTATAACAACTGGCACCTGGTATGGTATTGACTCCATTAAACTGCTGAAGTTGCTCTCAGGTATTTTGTACCAGCTGGACAGAATGACATCTGGAATTTTGCCACGGAACAAGCACTAGTGTGGACTGTCAAATGCTGTGCTCCACTGCATTTCATAAATATTAAGTGGGATTCAAGTAGGGATAATCTTGCCAAAAGAGCATTGAAAATGTGTGGGCATGTTCCTCAGACCATTCCTGCACAGTGCGTGCAGGCTTTGTGGTTTGGGTTGTTCTTTTGCAGAAAGACTCACTGTCACACCATGTAGGATAACACTTTGTTCCAAAATAGTATCTACTTAAGATCTGGCAGTGATTGTACACTGAATTAGTTTTGCATTAGGAACACCTACCTAATAATGCGTTGGTCCACATTTCCGTGCAGTCACAGCTTGCCGATGGCAAGAAACTGGTTCTACTAGGTGTCGAATATCCTCCATGCATAACTTAACCCATGTCCACTGCAGCAGTTCTCTCAGTTTATGCTCAATTTATGGAGCATGAACTGATCAGCAGTTTTCACACCCTGTTCTAGCATGTCCTGTAAATGTTCAATTGGGTTACAGTCAGGGAAGTTTGGGGGCCAAGGCAATGTGGCGAATTTGTTGCTGTGTTCCTCCAACCACTCAGTTATACAAGCCCAATCACATGGCGTGTTGTCCTGTTGAAAGATGGTACTGTGATCCAAGTAAACCTCCTGCAGATAGGGATGGAAGTGGTCAGCTAACAAGTACCTGTAGTATTAAAAGAATTCTTGAAATCGTGTGATCACATGTGTAAGTTACGTTGAAAATTATAAGCGGGATGTTTTAGTAGCGACTTCTACCTTCATCAGCCATGGAATGAGACATGTGGTAAAAGCATCAGTTGTTGCCAGATTTCAAAATCGCTTTCCAAATAATAGGGATGTTAAAAGGTGGGTCAGTATTGAAGGTGTTGGGGTTAAGGCAGATTTTAATGCTTTCGCAGTACCTGAGGGCATGCCGATTGCTGAACGGGGCGATCCGCTTAACATTGTGCCAATCGGGAACTGCGGACGTATCGCTGATGGTTAAAATTGAAAGGGAGGTAGAAGGGCTGCCTTTCTTAACATCAGTGATATGCTCCATCAATCGCCGGTTTATGCTGCAGTAAGTACTACCAATATAGTGGTAATGCCTGTGGAAGTGTTGATAGGGGTAGAGTAGACACTTTGTAACTGTAGGGATTTATTGAGATCTCTGTCATTAAGGATAAGGTTGAGAAGATGTGGAGGTGGTTTGACTGCAATCTTGTAGCCAAAAGACCTGAAAATAGAGCAAATGTTATGAGTGAAGGACAGGCTAAAGGGCAAAGTGCCAACAAACTGATGGGTGGTGGAAGGTTCAGGCAGTAAACTAGATCTATTCTGTGATTCAAACCTCTTGTACTAATAGGGGTGGAAAGCCATGCAATTTGCTTGATGATGTTCCGATATTCTTGTTGAAGAGCAGAATGGCTGTTTCAAATAAGGTTGGCATGGTGAATGTATGACTTTAGAGCAGACAATTTGTATTTTCCAAAGGTGCGAGAATGGTAAGGGATGATAACATGGGTGGCAGAAGGTTTCCTGTAAACAGAGAGGCCAAGTGAGAAGTCTGGGTTGATGTTGATGTTTATCCAGAAAACTAATATTATTGTTGATCTGTTCTTGAGAAGAAAATTTTATATGCAGGAATTTTAAAGTTATGGAGGACACGAGTTCAAACAGACAGTGTTGTTCCTGGTATGGCCAAATAATGAAGATGTCGTCCACATACCTTAACCAAATGGTAGGTTTTAAGAGGGATGGGGTAACAATGTTTCAATGTTCTGCAAGTAAATTTCAGCAAGTAAGGGTGGAAAAGGAGAGCCCATAGGTAAGCCTTGTTTTTGTTGGTAATAGATACCATTGTATACAAAACAGGAATACTTTTCCAATGAATCAAAACAGTCATAAAGATCTTTGATCAGTTCTCCAGGTAGTTCTTGGTACTCCATTAGTTTTTTTATGATGAGCATGTAGGCATCAAAGAAAGGAACAGAAGGAAACAATGAATCCACGTCAAAGGTGTACAGGAAATCATGAGGATTGATGGAAGAAGGGAGTTTCTGGATAAAGTCCTTAATCGATACAACAGAATAAGGATGATTTCTTGTCAGAATTTTGCAACATTTGACCAATTGCCTTTCAAGATTCACTGCAGGAGGAAAGGTGTTTTCAATTAATGGACCAAGGACTTTATCAGAAACTTCCTTCTTCCATCAATCCTCAAGATTTCCTGTACTCTTGTGATGTGGATTCTTTGTTTCCTTCTGTTCCTTTCTTTGATGCCTACATACTCATCGTCAAAAACTAATGGAGCACCAAGAACTTCCTGGAGAACTGATCAAAGATCTTTATGACTGTTATGATTCATTGGAAAAGTATTCCTGTTTTGTATACAATGGTATCTATTACCAACAAAAACAAGGTGTACCTCTCCTCTGTCCCCCTTACTTGTTGAAATTTATTTTCAGGATATTGAAACATTAATTGTTGCCCCATCCCTCTTAAAACCCACCATTTGGTTAAGGTATGTGGACGACATCTTCATTATTTGGCCATACCAGAAACACTCTCTGTTTGAACTCGTGTCCTCCATAACTTCAAAATTCCTGCATATAAAATTTTCTTCTCAAGAACAGATCGACAATAATATTAGTTTTCTGTGTGTTAACATCAACCCAGACTTCTCACTTGGCCTCTCTGTTTACAGGAAACCTTCTGCCACCCATGTTATCATCCCTTAACATTCTCGCACCTTTGGAAAATACAAATTGTCTGCTCTAAAGTCATACATTCACCATGCCAACCTTATTTGAAACAGCCATTCTGCTCTCCAACAAGAATATCGGAACATCATCAAGCAAATTGCATGGCTTTCCACCCCTATTAGTACAAGAGGTTTGAATCACAGAATAGATCTAGTTTACTGCCTGAACCTTCCACCACCCATCAGTTTGTTGGCACTTTGCCCTTTAGCCTGTCCTTCACTCATAACATTTGCTCTATTTTCAGGTCTTTTGGCTACAAGATTGCAGTCAAACCACCTCCACATCTTCTCAACCTTATCCTTAATGACAGAGATCTCAATAAATCCCTACAGTTACAAGGTGTCTACTCTACCCCTATCAACACTTCCACAGGCATTACCACTATATTGGTAGTACTTACTGCAGCATAAACCGGCGATTGATGGAGCATATCACTGATGTTAAGAAAGGCAGCCCTTCTACCTCCCTTTCAATTTTAACCATCAGCGATACGTCCGCAGTTCCCGATTGGCACAATGTTAAGCGGATCGCCCCGTTCAGCAATCGGCATGCCCTCAGGTACCGCGAAAGCATTAAAATCTGCCGTAACCCCAACACCTTCAATACTGACCCACCTTTTAACATCCCTATTATTTGGAAAGCGATTTTGAAATCTGGCAACAACTGACAATTTTACCACGTGCCTCATGCCATGGCTGATGAACGTAGAAGTCGCTACCGAAACGTCCCGCTTATAATTTTCAACGTAACTTATGCGTGTGATGACGATTTCAAGAATTATTTTAATGTTTTGTGTGTTAAGTGTTTTCCTGCCAATTCTTCTCACTATGAAGTCCCTGTAGTGTCCACCATTGAGTGTTTGTGGGATAATGACCAACAGACCTAGTGCTTGCCAGGAAAAAGCTCCCCAGATTAGAAAACCACCTCCACCGGCATGTTGTACTCTAATTGTGCAACCAGGGGATAGGGCTTCAAGCTGTTTGTACATCATATACAAACCCAACTATGAGCATAATGCAGCAGGAAATGGGACTCATCACTTTGTTGGGATTATAGCCTCTCAGCGCTTAAAAAAAAAAATGCAGATTGTCAGATATTTGCAGCCGCTCCAGATGGATTGTTGCGACATTGTTGCATGCCAGGCGTAGCTGTTATTCACCCAATCGAAAAAGAAGTACATGTACCTTGGAACCACACATCCGGGTCTTTCTCTCCCTCTCTCTCTGCCTTGAGTGCTGTTGGAAAGAGAATGCTCTCTTTGTGCTCTAGTCAATACTTGGGAAGGTCGTGTGTCCACAATGATGCAGTGTGTGTTGTTCTATCAATAGAACTAATTACTCCTGAATAAAGGAAACAACTTTATTAAATGAAATGTTCCTGATCATTAGACTCGGTTACACTACACTATTTCAGGGATGTGTATTTTTCTTATCATTGTGTAAGTGTTTTTCTCCAACAACAACACAGTTATGAGGTAAGACTGAAGTGAACTTCTACCAACAAACATGGCGTCAGTAACAAATGTGTTCTGTTATCGTGAGCATCTGTGTGTTGTGAACATATTACGTCAATACAAATTTTGAAGATGACAATCCATTTTTTGGTGTAAATATGACAAGGATGGTAAGTCAGATAAGATCCAAAAACTTGAAAATTTTGTCGTCCTGAAGCGGGAATCGAACCTGCGTCTCCCAGACCCCCGGGTATGCTAACCACTACACCACCCAGAATGACCAAGTCTCAAGTTTCCAATTAATTTGAATATAACCATGATGTTACATAAATACACAGTCCAGTCACATTATTGTGACCACCAGCTAATATCCAGAGTAGCTGCCGTGTGCAGCGCGGACAGCAGCTACACAGGCTGGGAGTGACTCAGTAAGGTGCTAAAAGGTGTTCGCAGGTATGTGGAGCCATGCTGACTGCAGTGCATCTGAGAGATGCTGAAGGGTGCATGGTGGAGGATCCATGGAATGAGCAACACGATTGAGGTGGTCCCACAGATGCTTAATTGGGTTTAAGTCTGGGGAATTAGGGGTCCAGGGAAGTACTTTGAAGTCTTCATTGTGCTCTTCCAACCACTCTCGGACATTTCTAACTGTGTGACACATCACATTGTCGTGCTGAAAGATCGCATCTGCCCCAGGAAAGACAATCAGCATGTATGGGTGTATGTGGTCTGCAAGAATGGATTCATTACGAATCCGTTCCATAGTGCCTTCCACAGGTATGAGTTGACCCAGGGAATGCCACGAAAACATTACCCAGACCATAACGCTGCCCCCACCAGCTTGTTTTTTTCCAGCAATGGTTGAAGAGTGTTTGTTCTCCGATGTTTCTCGCCTTATACACCAACATCCATCCATTCGAGGAAGAAGTAAACGTGACTCATCGGAGACGGCAATCCTTTGCCAATCAGCGTAGGTCCAATTCCGATACTGCCATGCAAATGTAAGCCTTTTCTGCTGATGCACCTTTGTTAGCAAAGGTGCAGTGACCATTCGTCTGCATTGGAGCCCCATATGCAGCAAGGTTTTCTGAACTGTTGTTTTAGACACAGTTCCGGTAGCCCCCTGGTTCATTCAGCCATTGAGTTGCTCCACTGTAGCATGTCGATCGGCCCTCACTCACCTTTGCAGCCGACATTCACCTCTCACATCAATGGCATGTGGTGCTCCGCAGTTTGCTCATCACTTATTTGCAATGGTGTTATT
Source organism: Macrothele yani (assembly GCA_039090855.1). NCBI lineage: Eukaryota > Metazoa > Arthropoda > Arachnida > Araneae > Macrothelidae > Macrothele > Macrothele yani. The sequence goes on from CM076998.1 coordinate 112,162,881, forward strand.
TCTCCTATCATGATACACTTTAACCACAGCAGCATGCGGACAGTTCACAAACTGCACTGTTTCAGAAATACTGCCACCCTTAACCTGAAAGCCGATAATCATCAGTTTTTGCAAATCTGATAAATCACTCCTTTTATCCATGTCAGCAATGAGTTATATGTTTTCAGAATGCCTACATCACACCTTATGTACCCTCCAAGCCAGCTCATGACATGTGCCTTCTTTCATAGCAATGCCCTGTTGACATCAAAAGTAGAAGGTGGTCACAATAATGTGACTCGACTGTGTATAATATAATGTATTATATGGTGTAATCCCGTATTTCATTCATGATATTACATCAAGTTGGATATCACTGTGCCTTCGAATCATCCTTTGTGTTATAATTAAAAGTTTTTCTATTTGCATACAATTCAGGAGGTACATGATTTTATTATTACTAGTATGAAGTGCTTTCCATTCTATTATTGTTAAGCACACATTCTTCCGCCTTGAATGAAGGTCTAGTGAAAAATCTTTTTATTTTTTACTGCGTACCGAACTGATTGAAGTATTGATATTATCTATTTAACTACATATCCAATTAAAGTATTAAATTCAACAACACACTCCAGGTGATCTTCTTCCATCTGTTGAAGTCCATTGCTGATGTTCCTTAGACTATATGAGGGATTAGTGGGCGTCATCATGGGTACCCTTGTTGGTCTCTGGCTGTGAAATTCCAGGCAAAGCAAGGTATGGCTCCTGGTGCATATGGGAATAGGTCCAACTGCACCTCTGTGGTTGCAGTGGGTAGCTGGAGGGCTCACCTCTACGATCAATTGCACATGGCTGACCAATGTGAGCTCTTCTGCTAGATGTCTGTGCATGGGTATCCAGTCCTGGTACACCCTTGACACAGTAGTACAGGAGCAGCCAACAAGTGTGGCTGACCAATGTGAGCCCTTGTGCCGGATATCTGCTCATGGTTAATTCAGTCCTGGTACACCCTTGATACAGTAGTACAGGAACAATCAACAAGTGTAACTGACCAATGTGAGCCCTTCTGCTGGATGTCTGTGCATGGTTTATCCAGTCCTGGTACACCCTTGATACAGTAGTATGGAAGCAGCCAACAAGTGGTGCTGTTTCTGAAATACTGGCACCTGCCTTCCAAGCCCCAACTGTCTGGCCATGGTAAAATTGGCTTACGTCACCATATTTCCCCATTACTGGTAAACGTTTACTGATTACATACAGAGGATAAGTGTGCACAATACATAGTAGCCGTATGTGACGTTGATATCATATGGTACTTCATTATCACTCTGAATATGTAAAATGGTGAGTGTTCCTAATGCAAAGCTAACTCGGTGTATATTCCACAATGGTCGGGGACATTACTGATTAATGCTGTGGTGTACATCCACTCATCCAGGTTTCCCACTCAATGTGGAAAACAGAGAAAACCTAGAATTTTCAGGGAGTTTGAAAGTGGTTCCAAAAATCAGGGGGAAAAAAATTGTAAAAACTGAATTAAAAAAAAAATGACATTAAAGTTGTTTTTCTCTGGCAGTTTGTGACATGTCTTTCAACATGGAGCAGTTAGGCACAGTGGTCTGATGCACTCCTGCTTGGGGATAACCTGGCAAGAAAACCAATTGATTGAAGTCAATTTTTGATTGGTTCTCATGCAACATGTTTTTCTGAACAGGACCCCATTTGGTTATTCAGCTTAACTGCATTATTTTGTAGAAAAAACAAAAGCTGAGACTAATCAACTGACAAATATATTCTTCCGTATGAACCATTTCTATTGAAATATAATTAACAAATTCTAAGCTGGCAGTATACCACTCCAATTCACAAAAGATCATGAAATTATGGTTCCAAAAAAAATGTGCCTTGTGCGTTTAGTTGTTACTAATAAAAAAGCAGGTAATTCTATGAAGATCGGTTATGTAAAGAATTTACAAATGCAAGAATGTGGAAGGAAATGTAACAATTCATTGCAACATGATATAGGTGAGTCGGAATTTTTTTTTTTTTTTTTTCTTCTCACTTTCAAGTAGGAAACCTTGTCATGAAGACGGTTGATCATAGTGATCTTACATAAGTAAGTGCATCAACACACTGCATCATCTCCATATTAAATATTCAGGTTTTCTCAACTTGGGAATGTTTGTATTGCTTATAGCACAAGTACACTGACTTGATAAATTAAGGAAAAAACAGAAAAATCATGACTCAAAAAATACATGAAATGTTTTAAAATTTGGTGAAAACTTGTATTGTATCATACTTTAGAGAAAGTCCCTTAAACATTACATAAGAAACACTTCATTCTGACAAAAATGACCACTTACAGAACCAGGTGAAAAATAAGATGTCAAAATGAAATAGCCAAAAGTATCTCAGTTGGGAGGTGTGGTCACCCGTCACAGCAATCCAGGCCTCACAGTGATGTTTCATGCTGATGGTGATATTGTCAAGGATCTCAGTAGATAGCAGTGACCATTGTCCGTACAAAGCTTGTCTAAGACACCCCCCCCCAGGTCTAGTGGAGGGGGTTGAGAGTAGCAACACCCAGAAACACAGCCAAGGGGCTGGTCCTTGGGTCCAGACACCCCTTCCCCCAGTTGAGGGTGGATTGAGTATGAATTTAAAGCAATATATATGTATATATGAGGCTTTCACCTATGAACCAAATCCATGCCCCTGTCCCCTTAAGAAATATTTCTGACTATGCCACTGGCAACACGTCTCTCTAGAGCATCCCATATGCCCTGGAACTTAAGGGCAGCAGACCTGACTTTGAAATCCTTAGGATGATGGTCTCCTCTTGAAGATATTTTTCAACCATCCTCACTCAGTAGAGGCGAGTTTTGTCTTGTAGGAAAAATGTATCTCCTATGGCACCTGCATAAGATTGAACATAAGGGTCGACAACATCATTCCTATAGTGTTGGGCATTCATGGTTCCTCTTGGAAGCGTATAGAGGTCTGTGAATCCAAGATGCCACCCCAAATCAGCGTGCTACCACCACCATAATTGTCCTTTTCATGGGTCATAGAGGGATGATAGCATGTTCCTCATTCTCTCCAGATCAAAGAACTCTTTGGTTAAATCTACAAAGCAAATCTGGACTCATCTGTGAAGAGTACTGACCTTCATTGGTTTTTAGTCCAACTAATGCAAAGTTTTGCATTAGTTCTTGTGATGTGAAAATTTTCCCCTGTGATTAGGGGGTAAGGAGCACGCAGAGTGCTGGTTGCTTAGTGTTAAGACTTCCTTCATGAAGCCTTCTATACACAGTGGAAGGAGATGCCACCATTCGTGTAGCAGCAGCAGGGCAGATTGCAGCTGTGTTAGGGTAGCTGTCCTGTTCCTCCGCATGGTTAATCGAAGATATCGGTCATCCACAGATGTTGCCCTAGGTTTTCCTTTGCTGTACCTCTGGAAAGCTAACTGTGCATTTTGAAATTGGTTCCACAGTCTGTGGACCACAGAAGGATTCACATGCAGCCATCTTGCACCTACCACCTAACTTTAGCCTGCCTCCAATCTTCTGATCACTCTTCACCTCAATTCACTGTTACATTAGCGACCAAATTAATCCGAACACTCATATTTTAAAGAAAAGTTGTTAATTTTATAAGAAAATAAGTACAAAATTAAACTCCAACTTTTCCTAATAATTTATATGTGCTTCTCTTTCCTAATAAGTTCATTAATTCACACAGGAATGCATTCTACCAATGTAGAACACAATTTTCTTATTTCTGCATCTCGAAACAATACCTTTGTTATGGATTGTATTTTCTTTGTATCACAATTAAGTTTTCCAAGTCTCTTTTTCACTATGGCCCACAAAATTTCTATTGGGTTAATGTCAAGACAGTTATCTGGCTACTAGAGCATTTGGATATTGTGATTTTTTAAAGAAATTTTTCACTTTTTTCAAAATGCGGCATGGTGTGAGGTCCGTCGAAAGATGAATTCTTTACCTTTCGGGATCTGAGGGATCACTCTTTGCTTCTATTAGTCATTTTTCATCATACTGTCACAGGGTTTCCACTCAACCTGGAAAACAGGGAAAACCTGGAATTCTCATGGAATTTGAAAATTGTTCCAAAAATCAGGGAAAATTACCCTTTTTTGTAAAAATGAGGGAAAATTACCATTTTTTTTTTGTAAAATATAATGGATACTTTATTTTGCCAAAAAAAAAAAAACTTATTTTTTTCAAGATTTCAAACTTTTGCTTGCAATTTCTGCCTGCCTAGAATTTGGTAGATTTTACGTTCAGTTATATTAAATATTTCCTTTATTCTCTAAAAAGATGCAAAATTGAATTTTTTAAATTGCCAGTTATTAAGCTTTTGTTCAATTTCTGCAGGCAGGCAGTTATAACATAGAACAATTAGGCACAATGGCTCCTGCTTGAAAAAAAAACACTTCACAAGAGAACCAACCAAATGATGGGATCAAAGTCTTTTGTCTTTTGGTTCTCTTGAAACATGTTTCTTTGAATAGAGCCATTCCATCATTAAGCTTAGCTGCATTGTGTTATAGAAAAACTGAAACTATTCAACTGACAGAATTTTTCTTACATATGACCTGTTTCTATGGGAATGTATTTACAAATTCCGTGTGGGTAGTATTCACAAAAATTCACAGAACTTTGGTAGAGAAAATAATGTACACAGTTAGTTGTTATTAATAAAAACAAATTGCGTAAAGAATTTACAAGTGTGTGCTTTGGTGAGAATAATGAATGGAATGGAATGAAATGTAACAGTTCTTCGCAACATGCCACTCTGGAAAACTTTAAAAACCACCTGGAGAACCTGGAAAAGTCAGGGAATTTTTTTATTACTTTTGAGTGGGAACCCTGTGTGAACAACAGGCACAAGTGATCTTGGACAATCATGTGTAAAACAACCCAAGAGCATCTGGGTGTTTAGGAGCTTGTTGAAGGTGGGCAGCAGAAGTCTTTCTGCCACTTATTTGAGGACATAGGGTACCTGCTCTCTTTGGACAAAGAAATGGTTGTCATCTGAGAATATGACCTTCTTCTCAACACTCCAGTCTTTATGCACTTTAGCTCACTGGAGCCTCTTTTTCTGCACATCCTCCATCAACAGTTGTTTCTCTTTTGGTCTGTGGGTGGTCCTCCCTGCTTCCATCAATTTTCGACCTACTATCATATCAAAAGCATTAATCGCACTAGCTGCCAAGTCTCTATTTAAGTCTATAGCAGACAATCTTGGATTCATTTTGCTTTTCCTAACTAGTAAACAATCTTGAGTATGTGTAGTTTTTCTTTTCTGATGGGAGAAAATGTACCTGTCGCCCTAAATGTCTTTAAAATCGCATTAATAGTACCTAAACCAACACCATGCTCGTTGGCAATTTGTCTTCAAGCCGTGGATGTGTGCTGTGAAAGAATACATATTTTTTAATGTACCTGTCACCCTAAGCATCTTTGAAATTACATTAACAGTACCTAAACCAACACTACACTCATTGGCAATTTGCCGTCGAGTCATGGATGTGTGCTGTGAAAGAGTACATATTTTTTAACACTTTCTTCGAGATGTGTCCGTTTTATTTCCACTTGTTCACACCAGAAAAAATGGAAAACACTATTAAGAAACATCACAGGTTTTGGTTATTTAAACATAATAAAACCACAACCGAAACTAGTAAACTGAATCCAAAACTAACATTATTGCCGAACTAAAACAACAACCGAAACTCTTAAACTTAAACTGGAACCAAAATTACTGTAAACAAAAACATGACAAAAATGTCTGCTTGTTCGGATTAATTTGTTTGCTGCTGTAAATGATGTCTTTTAATCATTACAACAAATCTACCGTAAAATTCTGTCTTTACACTGCAGATGATGTGATGCACGCCTTTACAACAGCCTCTTTTGTGCTGCAGCTAATTTGCATAAGCCAATGCTATCACTACTCATTTGCACATGATACCCTGACACAACGGTGCGTTTCATGTCATGTACCCAACTTTTGTGCATTTCCAACTCATCTTTCATTAATAATCGTGATTTTCCTGTATTTTTCCTTAATTTATGGAAACCAGTGGATACTATGTCATTCAGACACTATATAATTACAGCAGGTGAGTCGAAAGTTTTGCAATATTCGGATCACTTTATGTCTTCATACATACCTTTATGATGAAAGCTGACTAGCATTCAAAGTATAGGCCATCGTGTTGCACCGTCTTTAGCCATCTGTCTGCCAGTTCTTTGATTCCACGGTGGTATGAAGAACTCCTTCACCCCAGCTGCCACCTCCTCCTGGTTGTTGAAGTGCCACATCCAAAGTAAGTGGAGGAAGTGGACCTTGGACCAGAACAGGTAATAATCCGACAGGGTAAGGTACGGACTACAGTATGGGAAAAATTAATAGCAACTCTGGAAATTTAGGAGGTTTTTGAGGTTTGAGTGTTGCTACAAAAGTAAATATGCAGAGAATACGGACAATATGTACATCATTGGAAAGCATATTTTATGCAGAATCCAAATCAGGTTACAGAATGGGAATAGCTTAAATAGAACTCAAGTTATGCGCAGAAATGTGCTATGAAACAGAAATCATGGCAAAGTAACGGGATGACATGAAAAGAAATAACGTCCCTAATATTTTGTTGGTTGACCTTTGTATTTAAGGACCGCTGCACATCTCTTGGGCATGGAGTCAACCAAGTTATCCAACATCTCGGATGACATGCAGTTGTTCCAAACGTGAGTAATGGTGTTAATGAGTTCCACTTTACTTGTGGGGTGCCTGTCGTGCACCTTTCTTTTGAGAATGCAACACAAATTTTCTATTGGGTACAAATCTGGGGAATACCAGGCCAAAATAGAGGCATAACATTTTGTAAAGACGTCACATAAGCTTTAATGCTTTTTGCATGGTGGCATGGGGCCGAATCATCCTAGAAGATGTATGGTTGACCCTGGAACAAATCACATCCCGAAGGAACCATCTTGTCCTGGAGGATACTCTTGTGCACCTGTGCATTAACAGTGCTGTCACACACATGGATTCTGCCCACTCCAGCAGCAGCAAAACATCCCCAAATCATAACACTGGCTGGGTACTTTGTGGTCTTCAGTGTGCAAGAGGGATTCAATGCCTCGTTTCATCGGCAAAACACTCAGCACCCCACGTCGTTACATTCAATGTTCAATTTGGTCTCATCGCTGAATAAAACTTGACGCCACCGATCAGTGCTCCAGTCCTTATGTTCCTTAGCCCATTCTACATGTTTCTTATGTTGCACATGGGTTAGCAAGGGCTTCTTAACCGCCCTATGAGACGTCAGACCCACATCACGTAACCTGTTCCTCACTGTTCGAGGACAAGCAGCAACACCACAGCTCTTCCACAATTCTTTGGAAAGAACTGTTGACGATTGGAACCTGTTTCGCAGACATAATCGCTGCAAGACCCTGTCAGTTCTTGCCGTTGTTTTCCTTTTTCGGCCACATTTACCCAGCCTGCAATTGTTGATACCACCCATATCACGGATCTTTGCCAGGTGCCGTCAAATAGTGCTCTTGTGCACCCCAGTCATGAGGGCGATTTCGGCATTGCTTTTGCCACTGTCGCTTAATGTCACCATTCTGGAAGCCTTTCGTGGTGAAACATCATCTAATCTTCGCATACCTGCAACACAGTTTGTAATCGGAAAGGACAAACTTCAGATTTGCACTGCAGTTCAGAGCACGCATGCCTACACCCACAGCAATGCAACCGACTACCTACGAGCATGCCGAAAACTTTGGGAATGACCCAAGGCACCTCGGCTGCCCTTCATATCGCATGTACCCGGATGTCGGAGAAAGCTCCGTCGCCTTGTACAACGACGCTGACATTTCACATCACGACGTGTGCTTTCTTCGCAGCACATTTCTGCTCATAACTTGAGTTCTATTTAAGCTATTCCCATTCTGTAACCTGATTTGGATTCTGTATAAAATTTGCTTTCCAATGATGTACATATTGTCCGTATTATCGGCATATTTACTTTTGTAGCAACACTTAAACCTCAAAAACTTCAAAAATGTCCAGAGTTGCTATTAATTTTTCCCCTACTGTATATGCTGAGTGTGGCATCAGTTCAATGCCCTCAAGTTCCTGAAGTTTTGCCGGAGTTGTTTGTGTGGCATGAGGCCAAGCGTTGTCCTGCTGTAAGAGAGCACGCTTTCTGTTCACCAGTGCCGGTTACTTCTTCTCCAAAATGGCATACATCCACTGCAGCTGATCAAAATAGAGGTTGATGTTGATGGTCCGACCGTCTGGAATCGATTCGTAATGGATTATCCCCCGAAATTCCACCAGACGCAGAGCATTACCTTGTGCTCGAAGCGCCCACATTTGGCAAAAGGTTCAGGAAGCTGGCCCAGGCTGGACCACTGCCGTTGTGTTTTAGAATTATGGAAATAGATCCACTTTATATCACGTGTAACAATTATCTAAATGAAATGTACATTGCGCAGATTTTCTAGGAGTTCCGTGCAGATTTCCACTCGGCTTTGCTTCAGCTGGCGTCAGTTTGTGAGGGACAATGCAAAAGCTCCTGTAAACCTTGCCGAAGTCCTGAAGGTGATGAACCACGGTGGTCTGTGATATGCCCAGCTTGCCTGATAATCTCCGAGTGCTGGTCGTCGAATTTGCTTCTACGGCCTCCAAATCCACGGTTCGCAGCCTACCTGACCTTGGCTGATCGTCGAGGTTTCTGTCACCTGAGCGAAATTTCTTGAGCCATCTGGTTGCAGTGCTGTGGTCCATAGAACCTTCTCCTTTTGCATGACAAATGTTTCGTGTTGCTTGAACAGAATTATGGCAGAGTTTAAACTTGTAAAGCAAAAGTTCCCTAATTATCCGGTTGTGGCTGTTCATCTTTTATGCGTCCCAACCACAGACAGAACAATGACATGCAATGCTGCTCACAGCAATGACTACCTTTATATCCCTTTCGACTGACTGTAGTGTGAGACTAGAACTAGTTTAAGTATGTGACATACCCGCCACAGCACATGCGTTTATGCAAATATTGCAAAACTTTTGACTCACTCTCTGTATTTGATACACAAAGAATCTGAGTCAATCACAAATAGTGAAACTAAACGAAAAGAGAGTCAGAGAAGGAAAGAATTACTAAAAATAATGGTAAAGATGCTGTGCACTATACAGTAAATGGTACTGTGTGTTTTATTATATATATCATCATCATCATCATTGTCAACCATTATCAATCCACTGCTGGACGAAGGTCTCCTCAAGTTTCCTCCACAACGGTCTGTCTTGTGCCAGTCTCCTCCATGTCACTCCCACATACTTTCGAATTTCATCCACCCATCTTCCATGTGGTCTTCTTCTGGGTCTTTTCCTGTCCCTTGGAATCCAATCTAAAATTTCGGCTGTCCATCGATGGTCTGTCCTTCTGGCAGTATGTCCAGCCCATTGCCATTTCAGGGATTTAACTCTGATCACGATGTCTTCCACTCTTGTCATTTTTCGGATCCACGAGTTCCTCTTCTTATCTCTCCTGGTTACACCAAGCCTGCACCTCTCCATGCTACTTTGAGCTGTCCGCAGCCTTTGTATGTCTCTTTTAGTTAAGGTCCACGCCTCTGCACCATACGTAAGCACTGGAAGGATGCATTGATCAAACACTTTTCTTTTAAGACATAATGGCGTATTGCTCTTGAAAATTATGCTGTTTCTTCCAAAAGCTCTCCAGGCAAGTTTTGTACGTCGATTAATTTCTTCATCAATGTGACCCTCACTTGATATCTGCTGTCCAAGAGATATCGTACGTGTCTGTTATCTCCAGCTTTTCTCCATCAATCGATAAATCTTCATTTCTTGTAAAAGCATTGAACATCACTTTTGTCTTCTGAAAGTTCATTTTTAATCCCACTTCTTTACTCTTGTCAGCAAGTTCCTGGATCATACTCTGCAGCTCTGATGGGGTAGTTGCAAAAATGACTACGTCATCAGCAAAATGAAGGTGGGTTAGATAATCTCCATTAATCTTTATTCCTTTGTTTTCCCAGTTCAGTGATTGAAAGACATTTTCCAATGTGGCATTAAAAAGCTTTGGAGATATGGTGTCACCTTGTCTCACTCCCTTTCCAATTTTTATTTGTGTTGTATTTTCAAACAGCCGAATCTTTGCACTTGCGTTTTCATAGATGTTATTAATAATATTAATGTACGTATCTTCAACACCGCATGATTTCAGAGCCATTGTAACTGCTGATGGTTTCACCGAATCAAAGGCTTTTTTCATAATCGATAAAAGCCATGCACAATGGAAGTTCATATTCCCTCGCTCTTTCAATTAGTTCTCTCAGTACGTGGATATGATCTATTGTGCTGTAGCCACTCCTGAATCCAGCTTGTTCTCTCGGTTGAGCCATGTCCAGTGTCACCTTCAAGCGGTGTGAAAGAACTTTAGTGAAGATTTTATAAACCACTGATAGGAGGCTGATAGGTCTGTATTTCCTGAGATCCTCAATGTCACCTTTTTTATGTAGAAGAATCATTGTAGCGTTGTTCCAATCCTCAGGAATCTTCCCTTCATTAAGGCATTGAGTGAAAATTTGGGCGAGTACAGTTTCTATTTCTCCACTTGCTTCTTGTATGATGTCTACAGTAATTCCATCTTCTCCTGGAGCTTTTCCCCGCTTTATGTTCTTGATTGCATGTGCAACTTCTGCTGGGAGGACTGGAAGAACTCTGGTACTGGTACCTTTCATGATGTCTGGAGTACATGTATCATCCCTTTCATATAATTTGGAGTAGAAATCTTTCACTCTTGTCAAAATTTCACCTTTATTTATATATATATATATATATATTATTATTATTTTGCATCGGTAAGCTTTAGGGTGGATTTTTAGGCATAGTACATTTTTTTATGAAGGCAAGTACACTGGTTAGGTGATTATAGAATTCAGTTACTATTGTAAGTTCGTTATTTCAGAAGAAATTTTTGAGTTCGAACAGTATCCAGGTTTCATTGCTGTATATCAGATTAAGAACAATTACACTTTCATACATAGCCATTCAGAACTCTCTTGAGAACCCATCGTTCCTGTGAAATCCTCCTGAAGCTGCTATGATTTTGAATAATTTACTCGCCTAATTTTGCCATCTAATTTGTTCTCTCTATCAAACATGCTACCTAAATATACAAGCTCATTCACCTGGTAAATCATGGTGCCATTTAGACTTACCATTACTGAATGGAAGATAAGTCTAAATGGCACAGAGATTGACCAGGTGAACCAGTTTGTATATTTAGGAAGTATGTTTGACAGGGAGAAAAATTAGATGGCAAAATTAGTAGGTGAGTGAACTCTACTTTAAAAGTCATAGCTGTGTTAGGAGGATTTCACAGGAATGATGGGTTCTCAAGAAAGTCCCGAATGGCAGCATATGAAAGTGTATTTGTTCCTACCCTGCCATACGGTAGTAAAACCTGGGTACTGTAGAAAAGACATATAAGAATCATTTGTGTGCTGGGAAGGTGCATTACTTGTGTGTGGGTGTGGGTGGGGGGGGGGGAGACACGCTGTGATCATGTGAAGAATGAAGAGGTGTTGCACATGTGTAATGTGAGGTGAAATGTTTTTTGTAAGGGGGCGACTAATATTCTTAGGTGGTTTGGCCATGTTGAAAGAATGAGTGATAAAATGCTTATTAAGAAACAAATTTCAGCCCAAGTGGCAGGAAAGAAAAGTAGAAGGCCGAGGGAAGACCAGATTCAGGAGTGTCTGCATGAGGAAAAGATCATGAGCATGAAGTACAGAAGGTCTTGTATACATCATGTGATGAATGTCAGTGAAGCCCGAGCTATGTGTCGAGATTGTTGTAAATAGAGACATTTGATAGCTGTTTGACATGATACAAAAAAAGGCAAAATCTTAATCTGATGTTATGTGATAATGTAGGCTTGTATTTTTCAAGAATAAAATTCCATAAAGTTACCTACACCACAACTACAAACAACCTCAATTTAAGAGTTTCAGGAGAAGAAAGTTGAAGTTTCAAATGCTTTTTGGTGTGTGCAAAAAAGTTAATCATTAACACTTCTCAGCAGAACATCTCTGGTGCTGCATTAGTGTTGACTGTTTAGAACAGCAATTATACACCGATGAGTCATTACATTATGACCACCTACCTAATAAGCTGTAGAACCCCCCCCCCCCCTTTAGCCCACAAAACAGAGCCACTCGGCGAGTCATCTATTCAATGAGGTGGCGATAGGTATCCTGGGGTATCTGGTACCATAATGTCAACAGCAGGTCCTCCAGTTCCCGTACGTTTCGGGGTGGTGGTGATTTAGCGCAAACTAGCTTTTCCAAGTCGAACCACAAATGTTCGAATGAGTTGCTGTCAGGTGAGTTTAGAGGTCAGAGCATTAACAGAAAGTCACCAGCATGTTCCTCGAACCACTCCTTGACGATTCTGGCAGTGTGGCATGGCGCATTATCCTGTTGGTAATGGCCATCACCAGCAGGGAATACAGTTGCCATGACTGGGTGAACGTGGTCCACAACGATGCTCAGATACCTGACAGCTGTCGGGATTGGGATAATAGGCCTAAAGTGCCTAAAAAAAACATCGCCCACAGCATAACACAGTCGCCAGCAGCCTGTTTCCGCCCAACAGTGCATCCAGGTGCCATAGCCTGGTAATCGGCATATCTGTACTCGACCTTCCATGTGATGCACCAGGAATCTTGATTCGTCAGACCAGGCCACTTTCTTCCAATCATCCACGGTCCAATCTCGACGATCCTGGGCCCATTTCATGCACCAGGCCACTTTCTTCCAATCGTCCACGGTCTAATCCCAATGATCTTGGGCCCATTTCATGTGTTGTTGGCGATGACGTGCAGTGAGCATGGGGACCTGGCTGGGTCTTCGGCAACGCAGGTCCATGCGAAGAAGGCTGCGATGAACTGTATGCTATGACACATTGCCCTGATCACCACTGTTGTAGATGCAGGTGATTTGTCACACTGTGGCCCTGCTATCACTGTGAACAATGCACGACAGTCTCTGCTCCCCTCTAGCACCGATGAGCTACACAGGCAGTTCGTCGTTTGGCCATCTGTGCACCACTTTTGATACGTACTCACTACAGCGGCACGTGAACACAAAAAAAGCATGCGCTGCTGAGATCCAACTTCAACTATACGAGGCTTTCGTACCAAGCATTTTGAGGGAAGGGGGTGTAATACAATGTAGACATGTTTAAAAATGGTCGAACCATTGTTCACAACAAAAAGTTAACCGAGCAACGATCTGTTGTGAAAGATGAGCTTGTGCAGAAAGTTGAAGCAAAAGTTTGAGGAAATAGGCACTTCACGATAACTGAGCTTTAACTTGATATTTTAAAAATTTCACATGCTGTTCTGTGTGAAATTGTCACAGACAAACTAGGTAATCAAAAGTTTTGCGCTCGATGGGGTCCCGAAGATGCACACATACGACCCCAAAAATAATAGAATGGCTTCAGTTCTCACTTTCGTGGAGCAATACCATAATGAGGGAGATCAATTTCTTGATCATATCATAACACGAGATGAAACCTGGGTTTCCTGTGTCAATGTTGAGACAAAACGACAGTATATGTAGTGAGGCTGCACTCACTCACCAAATAAACCAAGAAAGTTCAAGCAAACTTTGTCTCCCAGAAAGCTTATGGCAGCTGTCCTTTGGGACTGCAAAGCAGTACTACATGTTGACTTTATGGCAGTAGGTATGACAAGTACTCGGAAGTGTATTATAAGACCACAAAGAAAACTACGAACAGCCAATTAAAACAAAGGCATGATATGATGGCTTTTGACGTGGTTCTTCTGCATGACAGCACGTGACCTCATATAGCAGCTTGCACTCGAGAATTGCTGGCACAATTCAAATGGAAATTATTTGATCACTTGGTATTGCCCTAAGCGACTATCACCTTTTCGAACACATGAAATATTCTTTGGGTATATGGCACTTCAGCAGCAATGAGGAGTTGAAAATGGCTATACACTCATGGCTGGCCCATAGGTGGCTGATATCTTTCCTGAGGGAATTCAGTAGTTTGTACACTGATGCAACACCTACTATAACTGTAGTCCTGATGAAGGGTAGGGGTGCTACCCGAAAATCCGTCATATTATTTCCTTTTATTCTTTAGGAAAAAAACAACAACATAATTTGAAGATATTTATAATGCATTAAGTCTAGGAATAGCCATGTGTGTGAAACAGGTCATAGTCTGGAAACTCGCATTGTGGAGCACAAAGCAGCAATAAAAAATTTTTCTAACAAGACAGGATTAGATAGGCACATTAGAGAAACAGGACACCACACGTACTGGGACTCTTTAACTGTCATTGGACATCAATCCAACTTCCTGAAGCGTAAATGAAAGACGGACTTGAAATTATACCAGAACTTCATCATTAATGACTGTAGGGGATTATCACTGCCTAACATCTGGCAAGATATATTGCAGAATAACCGTGAACGTTAACCATAACCAAAAACAGTGACGGAGATTGAATGATGACTGCCTGGCGAAGGAGAGTTTTCCTCTCCGAAAATTTGCAGAAATTTGAAACTTTACCTAGATAAATCCCTTAAGAAAAGTTAACTAGTTTGAATGTAGTAATCTAGAAAGCCACAGAACAAAGATGAGTTTAATAGCCATGTCATCAATTATTACACTGGTAGGCAAAATTAAAGGATAATCAACAAAATCCAATATACTCTCAATGGAAATGCAATGAAATTTGACAGGAACTTTAATTGTGAATATTTGGTTGACGAGGTACATGCAAAAATCCAAATGGATATATCTAGTTAGCAAGGCAATGTACTGATTGCACTTTTTGAAGCCAGTAGAATAAATAAGGGACAAGTAACTGTTTAACAAATATCACAAAACTTCAACAAATGAATATTTAACTGGATGCAATAAAAGCCAGATTGGAGTAGATACACTATGTTAAACCTTCACTATTTCAAAATCATTTATTTATTTCAAGGATATGTATGTTACAGGGCACTATAAGTAAATATCAGTATTTCGACCGTGTTTATGGCAGCAAACGTTTTTCACATGGATTTGGAATGCTCCAGTGTAGCCTTTTGTCCAGTGATTGGAAGTAGCACTGCTACTGTAGTACATTACTTTTACAATAGCATGGTATGTAGCATCATTACAAATAGACAAATGTACACTGAAGAGCAATTGAATTAGAGACAGCTGGCGTTATGCAAATGTGGCGCTGTGGGCGGCCCTGTAAACGGAAACGACATGACGTATGCAGCGATCCGACAATATAAGGAGTGATGCGACGGGAATCAGTAAGAGTCAAACGCAGTATGGGTAAGACGAAGGATCTAAGCGCATTTGATCGTGGGCAAATTGTCCGGGCCCGACGAATGGGTCACTCTATCTCGGAAGTCGTGCAAGCACTGGGATTTTCACGAGCCACTGTGTCATAGGTGCACCATGAGTACATCAAATCCAGTATACCTGCAAGGGCCAACTGCTGTGGACAACAGCGTGTGGATTAGCGGGGTCATCATCGGCTGGCTCCCATTGTAACAGCGGATAGACGGGCCGCAGTGCAAGAAATCACGCGCCAATGTAATGCTGGTGTACAAAAACGTGTAAGTAGCCACACCATCCAGAGCCATCTGCTCGCTATGGGGTGCAGAAGCCATCGTCCCACGAGGGTACCGCTGCTGACCGCACATCACAGGGTGCAAAGATTTGCATGGGCGCGGGAACATCGCCGCTGGACCCTAGACATGTGGGAAAATGTTGCCTGGACTGATGAGTTGAGATTCACTTTGGTACATGCGGATGGCAGGATACGAGTACGGCACAAACCACATGAAGCGATGGATCCTTCTTGCCAGCAGGGTACTCTTCAAGCTGGTGGGGGTGGCATTCTCGTCTGGGGACTGTTTACGTGGACTGAAATGGGACCCCTGGTACGTGTGACATCGTCCCTCACAGGTAAACGTTACCGGGATATCCTGGACGACCATTTGCTCTCGTATGTGCATCTTCAACATCCCACTGGGGACCTCATCCTGCAACAAGACAATGCACCGTGCCATCGCTCCTGAATTGTATCTGAATGGTTGGATGAACACTCCACCAACGTGACCTCGCTTCCTTGGCCAGCTAGGTCACCTGACCTCAATCCCATAGAGCACATCTGGGATACCATCGAGAGAGATGTTCAGGGCTCTGACCCCCCCCTCCATCAAATCTTCATGAACTGTGGGAGCTTGTTCAGGGGTCGTGGATCCGTATGGCTTCCCAACGCTTCCGGTGTCTTGTCGAGTCCATGCCAAGACAAATCGCCGCCGTCATCAGGGCGAAAGGTGGTGCTTGCTGCACTTTACTAGGCAGGTATCTCTAATTCAATTGCTCTTCAGTGTATCTGCATCAGTAGGGTGCTACAAAACAAAGTAGCTTGCAGCAGAAAATTACGTTACACAATGTGCTACTTCAAAAAAAATGTGAAAAATTATGTTCTTCAAATCAGGGGACATTTCTCTATTTCATGAAGCATTATGTGCTGAAATAGGGACTTAGTGGGCACTGTATGCTATCATGTACATGACATGACTTGCATTGTACAAGCGAGCCAAACTGTTAATGGGAAGTCTTCTCAATCAGTCAGCAAAGACAGTGCATGCACAGCAATCATGCTAGCATTATTTCTGAGGACCATTGATTGAGAGATTCAATTCTCTTAGCCAAAGAGAATGAATTTGTAGATGTTTCTTGTTATGATTTTTTATTTGCATTTCCTGGGCTTTGTAGTTAGTTTACATATGTTGGAATTTTATGCCGCTGAATATGTTAAAATACGTACTTAATTCTATTTTCACTTGAAGAACTTTCATTTCATCTCCCCTTCTGAGTTCTTTTGGTTTTTTTACAGACATTTCTGTTCTCTAGATTTTTGTCAAGGCCTGTTCTCAATGTATAGGCTATTTTTGTACACTGAGTACAGGCTTTGACAAAAATCCAGAGGCCAGAAATGTCTGTGAAACCAAAAGAACTCAGAAGAAAGAAAGATTAAATGAAAGTTCTTCAAGTGAAAATAGAATTAAGTAAATATATGTGAGTAAAGCCTTGAGTAAGTGTTTTGATTCTTGAGAAGCCATGTGTACATTAAAACCCTAAAACTCCAGCATCGACGCGACCGGATGTATAAAAATTCCGGATTTCTGAAGCTATCCAAAAATTGTGTAATGGGCATTACGTAAAGCACATACTTACATGTAACAGGTCATTTTAACAAAAAATTTCACGTCTGTGCCTTATAAATGAAGGGTTCAGGCATAAACCATGGTAACCAACATTTTTGTAAAAAAATGAGTTGCATACGAAAAATAACTGTGGTGGTAATTTGAGCATTTTTGAGTATTTATTATACATATATGTCAACATATGGCACCACAGTACAACTTTCAATTTATGGCAAGTGCAAACGTTTATATTTTTTTACTACTTGTAATCTACGTATCTCACAACGACAGAAGTGTTGGTTACCATGGTGTACACCCGAGTCATCCAGCAGTGGGCATGTTCGGTTGCTTAAGCTTGCCTCCCCCTGAAATCATCTCTGATTTCGTCACCCCTACAGAATTCAAGGGGTTAACAAAAATTATCTTTTTGCAACAAGTTGTATATTGTAATTAGAACTCATGGAATAAAGTGTGTCTTATCAGTGTACATCTGTGAAAAATAATTAAAAATCAAAATTAATACATTCAGTACACACTTTTGAAATAGTATATGTTGAGTATATTATTTTAGTATAAAATGTTATGTAATATATCAGTTTTTTCTTTTATACTGAATTTAGTAGAACAAGCATTTTTCAAATCTATAGAGAAATGAAACATTTAGGGAAAATATGAAGGAAAACAAGAAGCCTCTCCAGTAGTTGAGTGGTATGATGCATTGAATTCTAATCGTTTATCCAAGATGGGGCCGGGTTGAATCTCGAGCAAAGTCTAGATGATGCACTTGGCCTATCGCACTAGCCCTTTTCCCTCCATGAAACCAGCAGCATCAAATTAGGGACAGTTTACTGCTTATATAACTCACTGAGGTGCTCACAGTGATTGTTAAACCCCAAAACAAGAGATTTTATAGCCCGCAATATATTCAAATTTACACACAAGCATGAGGACTGAATAGAAAACCTGTTCAAAAGTTTACTACTGGATATTGATTAATAATACCACATTTTTATTTATTTTTAAACCAAATTAGTATATATATGCCATTGGGATTTTTTTTTCTTTCAAGCATGCCCTGAGATTTACGAAAGTTTAAGCCTGTGGCGTATGATGATCACAGTTGAAGTAAATATGGAGATAAATTATTTGTGTAATTTACTTTTGTATTTAGCAATGAACATCATATGTAAGATTGTAGATATACAGACCATCCTTGGAATTTGAACCTGAGATGAAACGTAAAAAAAATTAGCGGAAGTTGCCATCTTTTTTTTTCTTTTGAGCTACAGAAAAACTAATTGTAGCTGTACCAAGTTACTCTTCCAAATACACCCTTGGACAACGAAATTTGCGCACCAAGAAGGAAGCATCGGATTGAACTGAAATTTTATGGACGTAATGATACACATGATGGGAAAAACAGAGCTGCAGGACAATTACAGAGGGATCTGCGGTCATCTTCAGTAGCGCGTCGCACCACCTCGTGCAGCAATGCATGTTGCAATAACGGTCTGGCATGGAGGCGAACAGACGCCTCATGTTGTCCTGCGGCAGACTGGCCCAGCTCCAAATCTCGAATAGTGCGGCACGGTGTCGTTTTAACTGGTCACACACATGCTCAATAGGGAACATGTCCGGGGAGCGGGCAGGCCATGGAAGTGTCTAGACATGACGTAGGCACTCCTGGGCAACCCGAGCCGTGTGTGGACAGGCATTATCCTGGTGATATAGCGTACCTGGAATCCCCTGCCAGGAATGGGAGCACATGGGGCAGTAGGATCTCGCCCACATACCTCTGGCCCGTCAATTATCTACGTACCACTACTAGAGCTGATCGGCTATCGTAGGCAATGGCTCCCCAGTCCATAATGCCTACAGTGGGGGAGGTGTGGTGCTTGATAGCAAAGTTGGGATTGTGACGTTGACTCCACATCCGGACACGATCTGTCCCCTAAACGAAGCGACACTCGTCACTAAACATCACACGGAGCCGGTGATCTTCCAGTGTTAATGGCAGCACACGTAAGGGGGTGCTGGGATTGCAGATTCGTTTTTGTGAGGTGTCTGAAAATGGTTCGTAGGCACACTGGAGCGCTACATCTGCCTGTATAGTGGACCACCGGGTACCTGTGGGATCCGTTCGTGCCTGGTGCACAATCCGTCGATCCTCTCTACCAGAGGTTCTCCTGGTCCAACTGGAGCCATCACGGGTCCACTGTTCCCACCAGTTGGAACTTATGGCCAGAATGGTCCACATATACGGCGCACCGACCACCCTGTTGTTTTCAGCCAGATGATCCGGCCTCTCTCAAAGTCCGTACATTGCATAAATCAACATCTCTGGCATTCTTGTCACTCTGTATTCTTGCTTGCGTCAGCTGGTGCTTTTTGCTTTTATGGGGCGTCGACTATAGGCTGCTTTATAAGGCTCCCAGTTTGTGCTTGCAGCGCCACCACAGGGTGTGCGGTCATGCGCACTCGCACCAAAAATACTAGCACGCACTCTAGCTATTTGCAAAGTTTTGCGGTTGTAGCATGTTTTCTTCTAGGTGTCCAAATTCCATTGTCTGTGAGTGTATTTAGGTGTAACAGTAGCTAGCTACTCTTAAAAAGTACCTTTCCAATCACTGATTTTGTCCCATTTATATGTGTTTTATAAAGTTTCAGATGCTGGTGTATTATAAAGTGGTACTTATGATTTTATTTTTGTTATTATGTTTTAGAAGTGTAAGGAAAAGATTAGCTTTTGATGTCCTTGTGCTTCTGGTATGTTATTCCTGATATTTGCATTCCATTACCATTTTTATAAATTTAATTTCAGATCTCTGGTCAAAGGTGATAGTCGTAATAACAAATTTGGCTTATTATTGAATCTCTTCATCGTGCTGAATCCTGATTGTTCATTTTATTGGCTGAGTTGAAAAGCATCTAAAATGAAGATTGAAAAGTTCACTGATCTTTAAAGAAACCTGTTGGCAACTTAAACTGAAGAGTAATCCTTTATTTGTAGCTATGTGTTCTATGTAATCAGCCCAACAAAATGTAGTGCAAGGTGTGTGTGTTTATTTTTATATATTTTTCACCAGTGACGTCTGTTTTTATAAGACTTTCTGAAGACTGTTATGCTGCTCGGTGACTTAATATTACATATATTGCAAATAAAAATCATGCTTAGGAATGTTTTAAGTATATATATAGAGAATCAGAGCTAATTTATTTTTTTGAGAGTTTTTTCAAATATTCTTTCTCACCATGAGATGACTATAGAGTTTCTAAGGCACAAAATTGTTTTCGAGAAGGTATTGACATGAGCAGCATGTGTATTACTAGTATGAATAATATAAAGTAAAGAAGGGCCTTAAAAATAACACTTTCAGAAATTACAGTAAGTGATAGCAGGCAGTTGTATGGTATTTTCTAACACAGTTAATTATGAAAATTAAGATTGTCATGTTGTTCTTTTAAGTGAACCAGTTCAAACCAGATCCAAAGCTGGTTTCCTATTCTAAAGAGAGTCTCTAAGTGTTTGTTGAATGAAAACCGTGCACTCCTTCTGCCTTTCTTTCTCTCAGTGTTACTAAAATAGTTTTGGAACAAAAAATTCTACCACAACTGTTGTGGTTAGATGAAATTTAAATCGACTTAAAATGCACATTTCTTTTTTCAGTCACTATTGACTTACCAAGAAACAAAAAGTGCAAGCATTTTCCCCTTTGTTTGAAAAGAAGTTAAATGAATTTATTTTAATTACAGGTTTTTATAGAGGTAATTTTCAATACCTTTGGTTGCAAGAAAAAGAACCAGTTACAAGAAGGAGTAGTCTATAGTGTAGGCATGTGCCTGCAGACTAAGATACTGTATATAGGTGAGACGGGAAGAAGTGTAAAACTCAAGAGCCGCAGATGGCTTAGTGGTTAGTGTTTCAGATTATCGATGCTGGATCCCCAGGTTCTAGCCTGGGCTGATCTTTCAGAGATGGTGTGATTTACTAACAATCGCTGAATATCCGCCGTGCATCGGACGAGCACGTTAAGTGACGGCCCCCAGGCTGGACCCACTGGTTAAATGGGTATCCTTTCCTATGTCCTCCCTGAAATTCTCTCACCCATCTATGTGCAATATCGTACTTGTACGGTGGCGCCATCTACTGTACTCTAATCTCACTACAAACTGTTCTGTCAAAAGTCGCTAGACTTGCTCTCATTCCTTCCGTTTCTGTGTCCTGCCCAAAAGGCGATCTCGCTGTAGGTGGCTGGGACCTAAACTCTACTCCCTGTGGACGGAAGTCCTACATGAAAATGACAATGCTCTCCCATGTAAAACTCAGTATTGAGGAACATAAGGCAGCTATTAGAAACACTGAAAACAGGACAGGGTTAGACAGACATGTACAAGCAAATGGGCACTCCATAAAATGGGACTCAATAAAAATACCCCCCCCCCCCCAATCATGTGTAGTAAATAGGAAACTTGAAGAAAGGATAGAAATACCACACTTACAATAATTGCAGTTTGGCACTCCTGGCCAAATGACAACAACCAGTCCAGTAATAGTCCTGTTAATAAACTAGATTCTGGTTCAAAAATTTGACCACCAAAGTTATAAAAAATTACCTCTATAAAATCCTTAATTAATTTTTTTTCATTAATTGGAGGTACCGTAATGTCCATTAATTACTAAGAAATTAAGGTTCAAAATTGAAACTCCCAGTCACTCAATATCCGTCATAAAGTTGTTTTCTCTGCAAATTGAACTGACAACACTGTTTTCTGAACTTTAATTTCTCTGTAAACAAAGGGGGAAATATTTGTTCTGTTCCCTGATATAGCAAAAAGGGACTAAGATATGGAAAAACATTCATTTTAAGTAAAATTAAACTTTAAAAATCAGTTCTGACATTACTCGCTCTACTCTGAAAACAATTTTATGGTTCATGGAAATGATGATGATTCTGTCATGAACAGATTAAGCACTAATTTTAAAGTCTAATTGCTCTTCAAGCAAAACGATGAGAGCAAAACTGCTTGCTCAGTTGATTGATTTTTGAGAGACAGTTAGGAAAACATTATTTTTTTAGGAAAAATACTTAAAAAATATGAATTGCTTTTTTGCACTATTACTGAAAATAATAAAAAATGAAGAACTTGATCAGAAAAAGATTTAAAATGAGGAGTATCAGTAGGAAATTAAATATAAGAATGCTACAGAATACAAAATACTATGGAGCATTCTTATCTATGCTCAGTGGTGTACTGGAAAAACTTAGTGTTCCCATAAAAAAAATGTCCGAGGGTGAAAATCTGTTAGCTTTAAATTACTGAAAATTTTAAATTCCATATTATTAATTAGGTTTTATGGGTGTCTTGATAATTCAAATTCTTTGGGGAAAAAACTGTAAGTATTTTTCATAAAACCAAAATTATTGCGCTGTATTGCGTGTGACACAAATGTGCGCACTGTAATTGAAATAAATGCTCTAGTTTTATACTAGTAGAAAGTACAGTAAAAAAGTTATCCCAAAGTTTATCATATCATGCAATTTTTTTCTTTTACAGAACTAAAGCCAGGCTTTTTGAATGCCTCAGGATCACACGCATGAAACAAATAACTGCCGTGTGACAGTGTCTAATGATATATTGCAATTTTTATGGAAATACAATAAGCAAGCAAATAAATAGTAACAATTAAGAATTGTGACACAAAAAAAAATCCTTAAATTATTTATCCTTGAATACAGGAAACACACTTTAAATAATGTGACAATGTTTTGCACATAATATTTTTTTTCTCTTGACTCTGTCATAAAAAAATGGCACAGGTTCCTTCTTTCACATTCTCTTATTAATATATACATGTATAGGAACTATTGCTATGACTGTGAAAAGGGCCTCGAGTCCTCTGGGGTAACTGCTTCCCCACCATCCAGTTTTTATTAACCACACTTGACAATAATTAATTATTGTTAAGTGTAGTACTTCTCCTTCTTAATTATGGATTTTATAGAGATAATTTTTAATAACTTTGGTGGTCATTTTAATACTTTATCAAAAGCTGTCATCAAAAATCCCTGGCAATTTCTTTAACCAGTTTCATATGACGTTTCTACAAAAGATTTTGTAAAATCTTTGTGCCGAGGCTAGAAGGCCCTCTTAGCTGTACGATACGGGGACTACCAGTACATTCCTGTCCAGGCTGGAACCATGAATTGTGACTTTATTTCCATGCATGACCTTTCCATGGCTTGGTAGACTTGCCAAAAATTTAAAGCAAAATTTGAAATTTTGTCTGTAAAAAATTAAATAATATTTCTTTAATTTTCTTTTTTTTTTAAATCTACAAACAAAAACACTGTCTGCAAATATGCAGAGTGGAAGAAATATTCTTCTCATAATATGTGGCAAATACGTCATGATGATTAACACAGCAATCAGATGCTGCAAAATCTGCTAATAATTGGGAAACTATCAGTATACAGTGTGTACCTACATTCTACAACACTAGCTGGACTTAAGATGAAAAGCTGACTCTCAGTAGCAGCTATTTATGTTGCAGATCACTAAAACTGAATGACAGCATTTAAAAAAAAGAAAAGAGTAATTGTGCACAAGTTGTCCTCTAATTTTAAAGCAGTGCACTTCACTATTGGAGTGACACATTGGACTTGCTGATAGCCCCTGCAACCTCTGCATTTGGGGGGAGGGGGGAGATATCACAACTGAGATGGCTTTGAGTCTCAGATTAAAGATTTTACAAAATCTTTTGTGGAAACTTCTTATGAAACCGGTTAAAGAAATACCTAGGAATTTTTGGCGGCAACTTTGAATGAAGTGTTTAAAAAGAGAAGCAATTTTTTTTTTTTCCAGTTTTTGTTTTTAAATAATGGATCACAGGAAAGCATCAGCTAATCCTGAGGACTTGAGGCCCCTTTACACAGTCATAGCAATAGTTCCTATAAATGTATATTACCAAGAGAATGTGAAAGAAATATCATTTTAAATATTTTATATGAATTTATGTATTACAGTTGTTTGCACATAGCTAATACATCCATCAGAATATAATAAACTAAAAGGTATTCTTCATATGAATGAAGAAACAGAGACCTATGTTATTTTTCTCATAACAGTATCAAGAGAAAAGGTTTTGCTATGTTCAAAACATAATAAAAATTGTAGCATTATGGTTAAGTGTGATGTTTTTATTCAAGAGTAAATAATTTAAGTAGTTTTAAGTTTTTGTGCCACAATTTTTAATTGTTGCATATTTATTTGCTTCCTTATGTTCTGTAGTTTTATATAAATTGGAAAAGGTCGTCAGACACTGTCACATGGTAGTTACGTGTTTTTTGTGTGTGATCGTGAGGCATTTCAAAAGGGATGGGCCATAGTTCTCTAAAAGAGTAAAATTAGCATAGTATGATTAACTTCATAAAATCTCTCCAAGTTTTATGCAATAAAAAATACTTGTAGTATTTTTATAAAAAAATGTTTGTAGTATTTTTACTGGCATAAAAACTTGGACAGTCATTTTAATTACGACATGAACACTTGTGTTACACACAAAGTGCGGTAATTTTGGTTTAATGAAAAAATATCTGTAGGTTCCAATGAATCTGAATGATTAAAACGGCCATAAAACATGCATAAAATTCTTCGACGGATTTGAAAAATTCTTTTTTTTTTTTTTTTTTTTTTTTTTTTTTCCATCGTTTGGGTCATATTTGAGATCAATGCAAACCTGAAGAAAAATTGGGAGGGAGGAGATTATGTGGGTTGGGGGAGGCTGTCGTTTTCCATCAGGGGACGGTATCTTAACTTTCAAAACTTCCGTAAACAGAAGTTAAACGGAGTGAAGATTTTTCCTGTAATCGCAATTTCTTTTTCTCCCAATGTTGCCTCCTGTCTAGTATTGTTATTAGATATCATTTTATTAAATAATGTTCATATTTCAGATTGAAACTAAGCAACAACTTCCAAAAACAGAAGTTCAGCAATGCGACAATTTCCCCATGATCATCAGGCATGAGGTTCTTCTGCAGATTTGAGGAATTCCACTTTTTTTTTTTTTTTGGTCATAATTTGGGTCATTCTTGAGATTGATACATAACTGAACAGAAATTGGGGGTGGCAGTGGGGAGTCATTTTCCATCTTTCAAAATTTTCTAAAACAAAAGTTAGGGGAAATGAATATTTCTCTTGTGATCATAATTTCTCTTTCTTGCAATGTTCCTCCTGCTCCGTATTGCTAAATATTATTTTATTCCATAACTATTTATATTTCAACATGAAAATGGAGGGAAAATGTCCGAAAACGGAAGTTAATGGAGCGAATTGTATCCCCCCCCCATGTTCCCTCTATCCTGAGTCGTTGTTAAATGAATGTTATCCCCCCCCCCCCCATAAATGTTTGCATTTCAGGGTGATGAGGGAAGGAAATTTTCTGGAAACAGAAGTGAGGTAGTTAGAAATTTGGTAAGAATTGATGCACAGTGTTCAAAAGCATTCATATTTTCAAAGTTACTCCATGTATATAAAATAACAAAAGCTTTGACATCATGTTTTCTTGGTCCTCAGGCTGAAAGTTCTTTCAGCATGATGATGAAGTTATTGTCATATGGGGACATAAAAAAGAAAAACAACAATAAAGAAATGGGAAGGGAAGGATATCAGCAGAAAGAAAAATTCAGCAATGGATGCTGTGCAGTTGCACAGTTAATGAAAGACAAATATAAAGCAGCAGTGGAATCTACTGAGAAAAAAAGCAAGGCTTGCAATAGGAAACTTGAGCTGATCTAGCAGTACAACAACAAAACAAGAAAAAAAAATGAAGAAATGTTTTTTAAAGCACTTTATTTTGTTTTGGATGCAATAATTTGATACTGTGAATACACTGGTGTGCTCTACTTTAATATTTATAAAAATAAATTAGTGAACAATTCCATCTTGCTTATGCTGCATTCTATTCACACTTTCTCACCGCATGTTCTAATTTTTCACCCGATTAAAAGGTTCAGCTTGTTTTTTGGTTCATCTGTCTCATGTATGATGCAAAAAACACTAGATAATAATATGGAATTACAAATTTTCAATAATTAAAAGCTAATAGATTTTTGCAAGAGGGCTTTGAAGATATTTTTTGCAGAAAAGTCCCAAGTTTTTCTGGTATGCTACTGTGCATAATGGCAAAATAACAGTATCAACAAACAGCAAAAGATTTGTGGTAACTAAGTATCATTTAAATGTTTTCCTCAGAGTAACAGTTTTATAATTCTGGAGTGTTTTTTTAGAAAAAAAGAAGTTAAAGACTTGATTTTCTCTCTCTGTAGCAGGCCGATGTATGTACAAATGACAGTCTGAATTTGTTTAAGTGTGCAATGACATGCTGCAGTCAGAAGATGCCCTCTTTTTTTTTTACAACTTCTAAGTATCATGGTACATTCTTTTGGGCATTTTACTTTTACTGGCAATCATAGGTGGCTGGTATCCAAAGCTATGCCCCCCCCCCTCCTAACAGAGGGGCACACAGTTGTAATATCACTGGTAGAAGGTTACAAACATATGCCACCCACTCTGCAGCCCTTCTGGCCACACAGGTCCTACTGCACACAACAAGTTCACAGCTACGGATGACTGTACAGACATCAGCATGGTGCCCAAGAGGAAAGATGAAAGTTTTTAATTTCTTCTTTTTTTTTTTTTCAATAAAAACATTCCTGAACTAAAAAAAATTCATCTGTAGTTACTTTATGAATTTTCCTCTGTCTGTTGGTACATTTATGTTGTCATTCATACAGTAAGATACATCACTTCAAAATTACAGGATTCTGTCAATTGCCAAATTCTGTGACATTTACCTGACCTGACCAGCTGGGTGGTCCATTCAGCAAGAAGGCTCTGGGGAAAGCATTTAAAATGTAATCTTGTGGCTAATGTAATGGAAGTTGTGGCTAATTTAAATGCAAATGTAATCTTGTGGCTAATTTAAATGTAATCTTGTGGCTAATGTAATGATAATATTATGGTTGTGTAGCATAAAATGTCATCAAAATGATGAGAAAGAATATTCACTAAATTGTCAATGAAAAAGAAAGTGAAAAATATGGCAGGTAATGTATTTGTAACAAGCATTAAGTCATTTGCCTGCATTTTTGTTGTACTGTATAGATCTGATATATGACTGTTTTACCTTCTTATTTTCTATGATGGAAGTCATAAAATCAAGCACTTAACCAACACTGGTATTCTTAACAAGCATGAAGTCATTTGTCAGCATTTATTATTGCACTGTACAGATCTGAAATATGACTAATTTATTTTGCCTTTGTATATTTGTCTCTCTGAAAGATGATCTATTTATGTAATTACCAAAAATGCAATGGTGTGTTTTACTCAGTATTATATAGTAGAACAAGAGATTCAATATCTCTTAATAGCAAGTGAAATCATAAAATGTAATTTCTGTTACATTAAATACACCCCCTTTTTCAATATTGCAAGGGTTTTTAGATTTGTATCACTAGTTAAAGTGTTTTCTCCTTGCTACTAAATGCTTATTTGCATTGGCATTCTCAAAAACTACTGTATGTATTGTCATGACACCAGATCAAAGTTTATATGTTGTATCATATTTGCAGTATGTGATTTTTTTCTTTGATGAATCTTGGTAATGGTGTCGTGACAATACAAATTTTTGTTGTATTTGTGTTACAAGTACTAATAGTTTATGCAAAATAGGTTGAAAATTAATGTTAAGCACATTTTTCTGACTTCTAGCATTCTTTGTCTTCATTCTTCTTGTCAGCATTGTCTTTTCACTCAAAAAGTAAGAGTTAAATGTTTCTTTTTGCAGTTTTAGTGTAAAAAATTATGATTTAGAGTAAGCATGCAGCCTTTCATTTTAACAAACCATTTCCCCTGGGATCTTATTACTGCTTGGTGTATGAAAAAAGAGAGTTCCACTACAGTGAAGAGCTCTGAAGCCATGAGACACTTATTATACAAAGAACCTACTATGAATACTTTTATGATAATCATTTTTTTTCATCCAGGCTGGAGCAATTTAAATTATATTATGTGATTTGTGTGGGGAAGATGGAATTGCCATGAGCATTCTACAGAAAACCTGTGAAGTAGAAACTACACTTGCCTAAGTTTCTGTTAGGTCCTTCAATGAAGGGAAAATTCTTGGTGACTAGAACATTGCAACAGTGATCTGCTACATAAAGGAACCTTAGGATCTCAGGAATTACAGACACATCAACTTCTTATCACTTACTTAAAAATCTTCACCAAGGTACTGTCACATCACTTGAAGGAAACACTGGACATGCCACAACCAAGGGAACAAGCTGGCTTTAGGAGTGGCTATAACACTGTAGATCATATCCACATACTGAGAGAACTAATTGAAAGAGCAGTGAATGCCAACTCCTGCTGTTTACAGCTTTTATTGATTATTAAAAGGCTTTTGATTCCATGAAAGCGTTGGTAGTGTAGAAAATTTGCAAGATTGAAAGTGATTATGTTTATATTATTGATAACATCTATGAAAATGCAAGGGGAAAGGTTTGATTGATGCAGCATATATAAAAATTGGAAAGTGAGTGAGACAAGGTGACAGCTTATCTCCCAAGCTCTTTTGTATCACATGGAATGTGTTTCAGTTTTTGAATTGGGAAGACAAAGCAATAAATATTAATAGAGGTAATTTAACCCACCTTTGTTTTGCTGACAATGTAGTCATTTTTGCAAGTACCCCCAGAGCTGCAGAGTATGGTCCAGGAACTTACTAACAAAGTAAATAAGTGGGATTAAAGATGAACTTACAGAAAGCTAAAATGATGCTCGATTATTTTACAATTAAAGCTTTGTAGGTTGATGAGTCAAATTTAGAAGTAGCTGATGCCCACACTCGGACAACACATTTTATGTGAGGGTCACATTGAAGTAGAAGTTAATAGGTACATAAAACTTGGCTGAAGAGCATATGGAAGAAACAGTACAATTATCAAGAGTAATTTACTATGTTGTCTTTAAAAAAAGTGCTTTATCAATGTATCCTTCCAGTTCTTACTTATAAATCTGCAAATGGACCTTTACTTAAAAAGGCATAAAGAAGTTATGAATGTAGTTTAAGCTGTATATTAGAACAGCTTGATACAGCACTATATGGTAAATGCACTGTATTTGCGGTAAAAATGTTATACAATGTTCATCTTATAGTTTTGTTTCTCACATTTCAATGTATTGTTATTGTGCCGACCGAGGACAGCAGTTCCTTGCTTATTATTGACTATTCTAAAAGAGAGAGAGAGAGAGTAGCCAACCAAAGACTGCAATACTTTGCTTATTATTGTGCTGTTGTAAGAGAGAGAGAGAGAGAGAGAGAGAGCAGCTGATAGAGGATGGCAATACTTTGCTTATTATTGTGCTGTTCTAAGAAAGAGAGAGCAGCTGATAGAAGATGGCAATATTTTGCTCATTATTGTGCTGTTCTAAGAGAGAGAGAGAGAGAGAGAGCAGTCGGCCGAGGACGGCAATACTTTGCTTATTGCTGTACTGTTCAGAAAGCAATAACACACTCATCTGACCGTATTGCAGAAACCAAAGAATTAAATTAGATTAAGAATATAGTATCTAATTTTGGTTATGAAAAACAAGCTATATAACAAATGCAAACAAAATATAAACAAAGAAGTTACCAATAAAAAATGTGAAACACATCTTTTACTTTGGCAAAATTCCATATAATCTAGCCATAACAGGAATCATCAAAAATGGATGTTATAGGGTGAAACTGAAAATAGGTGAAACTGTTAAAGACATAACCAGTCTACTATCACAAGATAATAGTCCTACATCAATTGTCAAAAGAGCCGGTGTTTATCAGGTACCAATTGTACCCCCTGAAACATTGTACAATAACAAATACAGTATGCACAGGTAGCACCAAAAGGAAGTTAACCATCAGATTAAAAGGGCATCTAAACAACTGTAGAAAGAAACAAATTAAAACATCGTTAATTCAACACTGTGTTACAGTACTGAATCAGATTGGATGAATACCAAAATAACTGCCTCTCATCACAATCACAGAGAAATCCTTGTATCAGAGGCAATTGCGACTGAAAAAACTAAATATCATAATTGCAATAATAATGCTCCTATTGAACTGTCATATGCATGGAAGTACACTATGTAGACAAAAGTGATTGGACACTGTAAGTAAATAGAAAAACAATACTGTATTTACATCGGTATTGGGTAGGCCCTTCACTTGCAGAGATTACAGCACCCACTCGTCAAAGTAAACTGTTCAGGAGGCCATGAAGTATGGAGAGTTGGATGTTCCTCCATTCTGCCTTTAGTACATCGACCAACTCTGTCAGTGAAGAAGGTCATGTTAGTCTAGACCTCACACGTCGTTCAAGTTCATCAAATTCAGTGGAATTGAGGTCTGGGCTCTGAGCTGGTCAGTCCATCCAGAAGACCTGATTTTCCTCATACCACTCCATTGCAGCCCTGGAAACATGACCAGTGGCATTGTCATTCTGGAAGAAACAATCGTCATGCCCATAGAACTGCCACAACATTAAGAGCATTGAGTTATCCAGGATATCTCTATACAACACAGAGTTTGTGTTGCCATGAATAACAACCAATGGACCCACACCATACCAGCTGAAACAGCTCCGCACCATAGCTCCACTGCCTCGGTGCTTCACAGTTGGCACTGTGGGCTACACTCCGGAAGCAGATGTTCTCTGGGTAACTGCTAAACCCAGACACTTCCATCTGATTGGAATAATGTGAAGCGGAATTTGTCACTCCATAACACCTGCTGCCATTGCTCCAGTGTCCAATTTTTGTGCTGTTGACACCATCGTAGCTGCGTGGTTTTATTGGCTTTGTAATGAGAGGTTATTGGGCGGCTGCTTAGCCATGATGCCCAAGTGCACGGGCCTCTCTTCGAA
Source organism: Macrothele yani (assembly GCA_039090855.1). Classification (NCBI taxonomy): domain Eukaryota; kingdom Metazoa; phylum Arthropoda; class Arachnida; order Araneae; family Macrothelidae; genus Macrothele; species Macrothele yani. The sequence continues at coordinate 112,194,169 of CM076998.1, forward strand.
GTAGACCCTAACATCTGTGGCCATCTGGAATTCATGTGCTATCGCATGCATTGGTCAGGACCTGGTTTTCTGGACTTCCCTCTGCAGCACCCTCCAGTCTCTGGGTTGCAGTTTTGTAGGGTCTTTCCAGGGCGAGGTGAATTCCTGCAATGTCCCGTCTTCTTCCACTTGTTGATGACAAAGACAACGATCAATAGGGTGACCTGTCTGACATCAACAATGCTTCTTATTCTCATACCTCCAACCGAGCAGCTTGTCATAATGCTCTTTTCAAACTCTTGAGAGTTCTCTCCTGTTAGCCATTTTGTCAGTGGTTGATCGGAGCGTATTCCTGTTGGCCATTTTTATACCGTGTCAACCACGTGTCTGCTGTGGGAGCGCACCATTGCACCTGCATGGTGGCATCTAGAGATGAGCTCGGGCCCAGGCTCGGATGGGCTCAGAATTCATTAACTACCGAAAACCCCGGGCCCGGGCTCAGAAGTACAGGTCTTGAATTTCATTACTGTAATTAATTCAACACATGTAATTCCGAGCCCAGTTGAATTGCATTGTGGATTTATTACCATGGTGGAAGGATTTTCAATTTCCTAAGCTAGCTGCCATTGCAAGACAAATTCTGCTTAGCAAGACTTGCATTATGCATTGTCCAAAGCTATGGCCCAAGCAAGTATTAGTTTAAGGAGGTCTGGTATCGAAAAACTGGGAAAAAATCACATTCCCAGTTTTTGTATTTTATTAAAAATCCAGAATCTTATCTTTAAAATGGTGTATTAATTTCCAAAATTGTGCAGTTAGAAGTATTGTTATTTATTTTTTTTAAATTTCCTCACTCCCGCGATTTTTGGGGTGACGTTGGTTTTTAGTGCAGCAGGTCGAGTTTTAGAGAAAAGAAGATCAAGTTGAAGCGCTGAGGCATTAGATGCAATTCTCTTCCTCTCTTTTTTCATGATGATCTTGATCTGGAAACTGCACACACATATGATAATATTGTGATTATTATACTATTAAGCCCAAAGCTTTGTTAATGTTACAAAATGCAGAATAATCTGGTCTGGAATGCTTTTACGTTCTTTTTTTTTTTTTTTTTTTTTTAATTTTGGAAAAATTTCCTACATGCTTTTTTTTTATATTCTACTGCATCACTCTTAACTACCTTTACCAATTAGCATATATGTAAATTATATTGCAAAGATTGTATGTTTTACCATGTAATTTATTCAAAATAAAAGTAAATTTAGAAATCAAAAAGAAATAACGAATAGGATTTTTTGTTTCTAAACGATTTTCTTTTTCTTCAGCTTTTACCAAAATTACTGATTCCCCTGATACGGTTGAAAGGCATATTGATTATTTATTTATTTTCAAATCCGCATTTTAGAACATTTGGCTTTATGCGTAGTATTTCTAAAAACATATTAATATTGTGAAGTGGATTAACTGAACTAAACTTTGTAAACTAATGATTTTTAAACCAATCCTTGCTTGGGCCATATCTTTGGCAAGTGTATAATGCATAAATGCAAGCCTTGATAAGCAAAATTTTCCAAGAATCAGGGCCTGGGATCAGCAAACACATGTAATCAAAGAAAGCGGGCCGGGCTCAGGCTCCTAAAATTGAGTCCGAACTCATCTCTAGTGGTGTCTAATCACTTTTGTCCACATAGTTGTATCTCATAAAACAAGACAAAGAATGAAGCAATAAGAGATTGAAAAAGCATATCATAAAAAAAATTGCAAATGCTACACACAACAGATGGCAAAACAAAATAAGCATGTGCAATGACCTGGAAGACTGCAGTGACTTTGCAAATTTTGAACAGGGTAAGGAGGATCAGTCAATGGCAGCAGTTACATCAGCTGCCAATGTTGAAGGCCACATTTAAGGTGGTTGAAATGCATTTGGGATATGACTGAGGACAATGTATCAACACATCAGTACCATCTAGAATGTTCTGCATATCTGCTTCATCTGGAATGCTCTTCACTTGGCAAAAGTTTTTTTAAAAGGATTTTAGTATCTTTCAGAGGTATTTCTTTTGGTAAATACAGTAGTTCGTTTTTGATATTCATATCTATTTTGTTTTTAAACAGTTTATAATTCCACTTTATAGCTTATTTTAAAAAAGGTATCACTGCATAGAATCACAAGGCTAAGAATAAGCACTGGGTACTTACCTTTCAAGAACTTCAAGCTGTGCATGGTAAGCCATTACTATTGTATCAAATAGTACAATAATAAGCAAAGTATTGCCATCCTCGGTCGGGACTATAATGATATATTGAAGTGTGAGAAACAGAACTATAAGACGAATATTGTGTAATATCTTCATCACAAATACATTGCAAAGAAGCATGGAGAGATGTATGCTTAGTGTAACCATGAAAGATAGGGAAACAAACTCATGGATCAGGAATATGATAAGAGAGGATATCATCATGATTAAAGATCTACAAGTGGCAATGAGCTGTACATATTGCTAGCAGAACTGACCACTGTTGAACAACTGAAATATTAGACTGGATACAGAAAAGAAACCTTAAGGCCATATGGGAGTTGAGTGGATGTAATTCAAAAGCATAAGAGAGTGACACGTAAGAGAATGGTTTAAAAGAGAGTGTTGTTGATGAGACTTGGGAAGGCCTTCATCCAGCAATGGATTGAGAATGGTTAATGTGTATACATTCAACTATCATTAGACAGGAATTTGTTGTGCACATGGGTCTCTAAGCTGCCTACTGTGCTTTGGTGTGGATGTGGTATTGGAAAGAATAAGTAAAACATGAAAGTATTGTATGCAAATGCTTTTTTCTCTGCCTATCTCTCTTTCTCTTAGTGGTGGCATTAGAAGTTCATTTATCCACCAGTTTTTGGGAAATAAGGTGTGCCAATATATCAACTATGCTGTTAGAGAGAACAATTACCTTCAATACTCGGTGATAATGTGGACCATGATGAAAAATTAAAATGAACAGTTCTTTGAATAAATTACTATAGCTATCCATGTAGGTACAGTATGTACCAAATTATTTATATGAAGATCTTTATTACAGGATGCAAAAACCTTGAGGATATTAATTATAAAATAAGTACTGAGAAAGAAAAGATACACATCTGTTTCTTCAGATTTGTGTATTCATAGAAAATGCTATGAAAATTAAAGCAATAGTGTTTAATGACATTTCTTGTAAAAAAGTTTCATTCAACATAAATGGCAAGTATCTCTCTGCTCTGCAGAGGGGAGGCTCCTGTATTAAACTCAGCAACACTAATCAGAGAGTCACTCATCAAATATAATTCCCTACCAGTTCATCATCATGACTTTTGAAATCCTACATGAAAGGCCTGGAAATGCTTATCACTTCTCCTACAGTGCTGAGTGATCTTTAAAAGAACATTTTATTATATTAAAATTATCATGGTGGAAAGAATTGCAAACCATGATGAAAATGCTACATGAGGCTGGGTAACAGCACAAATATTTTATTTGTGTAACCTTTCTGCTAGATTAGGTGCCAGCTACCACATATTGACATCCATTCTGTTTGCAACTTATACAGACCATTGAGGTCTGTCACTGCCTCCATGGGAAAAGAGCTGTAATGAAAGTGTAGCCATATTTTGGATGGCTTGCCCAAAGTTGAGGAGGATCTGGGGCAATGTATGATCGGGGAAGATTTCATATGGAACCATCAATGCATTCGCATCCCCAAGCCAGGGGAGTTTGCAGAAAACCCCGGAAAAAACGTAGATTGAATGGCAGCAGACCAGGATTTGAACCTCTGTAAGAAACATCTGCCTCCTATACTGCGCTATGCCAGTAACATGTTGACATTATGACATGTTTTTATGAAGAACCCCTGTTCTCTCATAGCAGTGAACTTCATAGAGTTGATGTTCACACTCTCCAGAAAAATTATGCTCCACACATTTTAATATCCTTCCACAAGCAGATTACTACTCCTGTTGTCTATTCCCATTATCATGAAGTTTCTTGTACATTTTAAAGAACAAAATGCTGAGAGTTGTTGATAAAATATATTCCCAAAGCCTGTTCTCCATTACTCTTGTGCCTTCATAAAGCGAAGGCAACAAATATCAGATATCTTGTTAATGTTGTTCTCGCAGAAGTACTGCAAAGTAATGTCTAAAAACATTACTTTTTTTGTCCTTTATAAAACTTCTCCAAAATAAAATATCTTTATAAAGAAATGGAATGCTTGATATCAGGAACAGTGACAAATGATAATAAATAATGAGTTGTATGAATGTATATTCATCTTAAAAGTGAAGAAGTGTAATTAAAAGTGTAGCAAATGTATTTGTTCTTTTCTTATAAAAGAACAAATATATTTCTTAAAGAAAAGCTCAAGCTTCACATAAGAGAATATTGATCCCCATTTTTCTGTGTGTGAACATGAACTGATGGTGTTGACAGAAAATAAATAAGTAAAAGGAAAGCATGCAGGAAGTTGAACGTGCTTGACACTCCCCCCCCCCATCCCCCCTCTACCCTTCCCCAAAAGCAAAAAAAAAAATTAAAAAAAAATAGCATGTTAATATTATGGCAATTTGTAGGCATTTAAACTTTTGTATTTTTAACTAAAGTTTTGAATATAATCATGTCTAGTATAGAAGTATCTGTTCAGTTCCCATCTTATTTTCAGAACCTAAAGTCTGTACAAATGTTATGTTGTTGTTGTTGATGTGATCATGGTTGCAATAAATTTTATTTCTGTGTACTAATCATCAGTTTCCAAATTGGTATTGATACCTAATTTGGTTACCATGCAGTTCCTGCACTTTGTGAAATGAAGTTTTCAAGTCAATATTGTGGTTCTCGTGACTTTCCAGTTGCTTTGTTCGTATGTAAATGCTGATCAAATGAGTAATAATAATAACATGAATGAATTCATATCATTTAAATGGAACTGCATAGAGACTTAGTTTCACTCAGTGTGTGCTAGCACCTTTTCTTCATGTGCAGACCTGTTTATAGTTCCTTCTATTGCTTCTCTTGTCTGTTATTTGCTTTTAAATTATTATTATTATATTTTTATTTATGTTTCAAATATAAAAAAAAACACAGATGCAGTGTGCATTAAATTTTATGAAAAATTCAGGAAGTTTTTAGCCAAAAGTCATTGCCAATGCAAACAGCATTCTGATGTAAGACAGTGCAATGATGCATAAGTTCTTGAGTAGTTCCGTTGTTTCAACATGTTTCAAAAGCATGAAGTTCTCTGGATACACATCACCAAGTAGAAATGATGAATATGTAGCATATATTTATAATGTAGGAGATGGATTATTTTTGAAAGGTCTGAAGAGAGAGTTGAATTCCTAATTGTTCATGCCAGATCATTCTATCTGAAGATTTTGAGTGATATTTTTCTTTCCTGGCTTTCCACTACTTGCCTGTGAGTCTAGACTTGTTTGACTGTGTAGAGCAGGAGTTTCAATCTTTTCTGAATCACCAGCCACGTGGTAAAGTGAAATGAAACTGGTGGCAACAGGACAAAATAGAATGTGACTGGCAGTCACATGATGAAATGGAATTGTACTGATAGGCCACATGAAGAACAACAACAAATATGCATGTGTTTGTTATGAATATCAGTTCTTTCAGAGAGGTTCTGAATGCTAAAACTTAATTTTCAGGGAAAGGAGAGACGTATTGACATGATGCTCGTGTTGCAAAAAAGTTCAAAGTAGTTATCTTATGTGACTATATTTTTAGCACTCTTTAAAAATTTAGGATGCATAACCATTGCAACATAGCTCACTGAAGATTTGGTAATTTAAACTCCATGAACCCATGGTATGTACTAAAATAACCATATTTAGAAGTTCAACAGGTATATAAAATAATTACTCTTAAGTATGGAGCATATAGGTGAACTAATAAATACAGGGTGGCCACTGAATCAGAAACTTTTATTCAATACTGGGTTAGACCTCCTTTAGCCCAAATTACAGCACATATGTGATTTACCATAAATTCCACAAAATGTTGGATTGCATCTACAGCATACCAGGTGTTCACCAGACAGATCTTTAACTAGCCCAGATTTGATGGAAGAGGACTTTGCTCCCAGATCTGTTTTTGTAACAAGTCCAATACATTCTCAATGAAGTTCAGATCCAGGCTTTGTGGTGGCCAGGGAAGATGGTGGATGTTGCTGTCAAGCTTGCTAAATCACTGCTGAACACATTTGGTGCAAGAAACAGTAGCATTGTCGTCCGTGAAACAGCCAATACCTGCTGATAAAAAGTCAACATTGCAGAATGGACTTGATTGGCAACTATGTTCAGATAATCCTTGGAGGAGAGACAGCCAACCTACCAACAATATCAGGGGGTCCATTATGCACAAACCGAACATGCCCCACACCATGACACCACCTCCAGAACCTTGACTTGTGTTTACATGGCAAGCTGGGTGTATTGCTTCATGGTGCACCTGCCAAACTCACTAACTATCCTCAATATAGAACAAGGTGTACTGCAACTCCTTGGACTTCATGATTTTTTTCCAGTGTCCAGTCACGATGTTCTTGACACCACTGTGAACGAACTTTCCTGTCTTTGTAAAAATCAGTGGTTTCTGTATAGGCATATGACTGCCAATACTGATCTTCTTAAATTCCCTGCAGTTTACTGTTATCTGGGTCAGGAAAAGTCTTCATTGAATGCTTCAGTCAACTGCTGCCAAAGCATTCCATGAAGAGTAGACCCAGCTGGCCTTCGAAGACTTGTACAGAGAAACAGAAATTCCTTCTCATACAACAGTGATCATGTTCCTGACAGATTATCATCACTCCACAGACAAGCAATGTGGGTTACTTTTCCACTCATTAAAGACCTGGGTTACCTCACCTTTGAAAAACCAGCCAGCTCTGCTGTTTTCAAAATCATCACTCTAGCCAGATGGGTACCCACAATAAGCCCTTTATCAAACTCTGAAAGGTACTTTTGTTTTCCCCATTGTTATCAACACTACTGATGATTACTGACAAGATGTAGTCTTAAATAGCTGCCTGGCATGTAACCACGTAATTGCATATACGCTGCATAAGTGGCATTTACATACATCTGCATAAAGGTTTCTAATTCAGTGTCCAGTGTGTGGAAAAATATGATTTATTATTGAAAGTGTAATTAAAATTAAAGTAAAACAAAAAACTGCTAGGATCTAAAAGTAATATGTATGTAAAAGTAACAATTTTTGTTACAAATTATTTTTTAGATTTTAAAATTTCTTGTGTAGAAACGGTCACGTGGGTAAATAATGGCCCATGGGACTCAGGTTGAAGATCTCTGGTGTGGGAGCTGGTGAAAATGTCTTAAAATGTGTAACAAGTGGTTCTCACTATGCAGATTTTTTCATTAATGATCTGCTGTGTGCTATGAGTTTGCTTCTTAAAGTTAGACTCAACACCCAATATTTCCATATAAAAGAATAGAAATTTTAGATCACTATGTAATTCAGTTGTATGATAACTACAGTTGCAACTTACCCTACATTGCTGCAGTAGAGGTACACTTTTTGCACATTAATTTTCACACCCATTAGGTCCTCTGGAATATTTTTTTCTTCAGTTTAAAATATTTTAAATGGAATGCCTTTGGAAGTCATTCAACTATCTATTAACACATAATTAAATTGTTTTAAATTAATTTTAAAAACCCTAAACTGCTAAAAATATTTTAATTTATTTTCCACTCTAACCATGTAGCCATCATGAAAAGAACATTTTCAACATCATGAAAGCATTCACATAAAGTTAAAATCACTTTAAAAACACCTGAGTTCCCTCAGGGTATTGACATTGTATGAAAATTCATTGTATTATAACCTTCCAAGACCAGACCTTAACTGGTTTTCCATAGATATTATTATCATCTTCAGATGCAAGCTATTGTTCTTGTTACCACCATTGTTTAACAGAAAGTGCAACTGTTTCCCTCAAGGTACAAGAATGCATTCGTGGTTGGCGTGAAAGTGCAGTTGTTGTAAAATTGAACTGAATTTTTTTTTTATGAATTAAGAATTTTAATTGCATGTTAATAGATAGTTGAATAATTTTCCAAAAGCATTCTATTTAAACATTTGTAAATCGAAAATGAAAAAGAGATGTTACTGGAGAACTACTAATGGTTATGAAAATAAGCATGTGAAAAAGTGTACCTTTTCTGCAGCAATGTAGAATAAGTTGCAACTTTAGTTATTATACAGTTGACTTACATAGCAATTTAAAATTAGTTAAAATATGTTACAGAAATCTATGAAAATAAGTTTATTGAATTACTATAATTTGATTCAGTTAACTAAAAATAATGTAAACATTGCAGCATTGTGTTTTATCATAAAGGCTGTAAAAGAGCAAATTTGGATTCATCAAGGAAGTGCAATCGTTCACTCAGAGTATATTATGCTGTGATTTTTAATAAAGTATAGTGTTCTACAATTGACGCAGCAGCTCTTCTGCTTACCAGGCACAATTTCTCATGTGGTGGTCTGTTCCATAGGAAAAGGTGGGGTGTGGGCAGAGCTACATTATATCATGCTGTGGCCCAGGGCTGGCATTGCTGCCTCAGTTGCGCAATGGTCTAATCAATGGCTTATGACTATTCACATGAGTTGGGTCTGGGTTCGAAACCCAGTGAGGCATGGATGTTGTGTTCGTCTTACGGCGCTGGCTCTCGCCCTTCCCTGGAACCAGTAGCACTAAATAAAGGACGGGCGACTGCTTATAATTCATTGAGTTGTTCACGGTGGTTGTTAAAGAGTCAATCAAAAAAGGGGGCTGGCATTGAATTGCTACACTTTTCAGATAACTTTACCTAAAGTTATTTTGCTGTCAGTTACTTTTCTATTGAAACATTATAAGGTATCTTTGTTGAGGGAAGCAGTAAAGTTAGTAGAGAGAAATCATTTTTTATTATTATTATTGCTATAAAATCATAGTTATTACTTTTTAATTATTGTTAACACACATTCTCTTCACCTAATTAGTGACTTTTATATTAATTACATTTTTATTTGTTTTACATAGCCAGACTACCAAAATCAATCACTTTTAATTTAAAAATAGTTTTAAAAACTAAATTAAAAAGATAAACAACAGTAAATTATATTCAGGAGGATTTTCAGACATTTTCTTAGTTCAGAAAAATGTTTTCATTAGTATGGTGTGAACAAAGCTTTCAGCTTATAATATAGAGTATTCATAATTACTTTTAAGCAGCAAAAATGCTGGCAATTTCAGAATGTTTTCATTAAATTTTTGTTAATAATTTTGTATTGAAGTCACTTGGAGTTTTCTCAAATGTTAGTTGACCTAGAACATGACTTTCAGCAGACATTAAAGCTAATGCGCTTACACATCCTTCACACGTAGTTGATGGAACACGTGATTTCAGAAGAGAACATTTTGAGGACCATTCAGTCTCCCAGTTTGGATGTGGGAATTGATAAATATAATCATAAAGCAATATAAACTTTGAAGAAAAAGAAAACTAAAGAGCAAAAAATCTTTCTGTACAGAAAACTTGATCAAATTTTCAAATAGCTAGATATTTTAATACTCAGGTAAGGGGCAAAAATTCTCTGGCTTGCCATTTGTAAAAGTTATTTTAAATCCATGTGAAAGTTAGGTTTAGACAAGGCAAGTACAAGGTACAAAATTTATTTTCGAGGATATTAGTGGATGTCCTGGCTGAGGTTGCGCCTTAGAGGCTTCAGCTTCCCAAAGCCCCGTGTTTAATTCTAGAGACTCAATTAGATATATAGTTCATGCATTGCAAGAAAGAACAGAGTAACTGTGTATTTGCTGAAGGGCAGCTTGCATAAATAAAACACATTAATTTTCATACATTTACTTGCAGTACTTTGTAATTAGCAATTGTGTATCTCTCTGATGTAGCCTTTGTTAACTTAATATTTAGTTGTGCAATACAGAAGTTGAGCCTGATTCAATGGAGTGACCTTGCATTGTCTCTCGTGGATAAAGGAAACATGCTGCTATTTAATGGCGTGAAACAGTTTTGTGTGTAATTAAAAAGTAGGTTAAGGATTGATACAGTTATGAGAAGGAATATAGGACAAAACTTAAACCAACTTAAAACTTAAGTTTTTGCATCTTTGTGTTTCTAAAGTAGGTTTCGAAGTACTTAAACAGAGTTCACAATTTTTATACAACTGTCGTATTTTCAAGTTAAAAATGTCATGATTAATAAGTCTTCCACTCTGTTTTCCTTTGTAGGTGAGTTAATAAGGTATCATAAATTAGGCTGGGAGCCAAATTCTTCAAGCTGAGCTCAACTCCAACCTCTCAGCCATAGCCTACCAAAGAAAATCAAAAATATTCTCCACTTTCTTTGTTAGCCATCAAGTGGTTGTTGCTTTCATTAAAAACTTATTCCATTCAATGGTCATTTTGTTTCTTAGGCCATAGTTGCACCATGTGATGAAAATATGTTCAAAAACTCTTGTGCATCACCATAACAAAAGATAAACAGTCCTTAAACCAGTAGTATTTCCATATTCATCATTTTAGCAAGCCTTACGGATGCCTTGCTACAAAAACCTCTCTCTCTCTCTTTAATATATGTCTTCAGCAGAATCTTACTCTTACTGCTTTTGATAAAATTCCATCTCTTTGAAGAAAAGTTACCTCCGCTGTTTTTGACAGATTCTATGAATTTGTGATTTTTGAAGAATTCAATTGTAACTTTTATATCAAACTAGTGGTTGCCAGTGTGTTGCTGAAAGTAAATTGAGCAGTTTAGCTTTTTAGGTGATTTTGCTTTTGTAAAAATTTGCATGCTTGTACTTTTTCAACATATGCTTTCTACCTACATTGGAATCAAGGTGAAATTTTACTGGTATCACATTGCATTTCATGATGCCATTACACACTGAGTTGCAATACAAATTGGGGTTTGTATAACATATTTATGCGATATAAGTTTTATAGCTATGCAGAAGAAGTGGGTAATTTTTTTATAAGTAATCAGCTGTTTTTAGAGCATACTTTTGACTGCTGACAAAATTGAGCATGCACATTATTAAATTTGATCTTTCTGTTCTGGATGGCAGGTTCCAAATAAAAACAAACAGTGCCTGCAACGTAATTTCTCAAAGTGAACTAACTTCATGACTGTTAGACAGGGCCTATAACAAAGTTCTTCTGAAGCAACTGAGGTAGAGGTGGGCTTAACAGTGATTTTTCTACAATGATGGTGACACTCCTTGGAAGTAATGGTGACTTTAAACTGTGACAGATTTACCATTCTTACTTGTAACAGTGACAAAATCTCCATTTTTGATGGATATGATGCCAAGCAGTAACAGAGCAGCAAATCACTGTGACAGATGCTGAGCACTAAACAAAAGAAAAAAAATTAAAAGGTATTGTTTCACTATTCAGCAAAATTAGACTAACACTTTCACCTCCCCACCATTTTCCTTGATGAGATTAGGATGATAGCAATTTTGTTCAGCTCATCTTGAGCGGTCAAATAGCCCTCAGGGTAAAACTGCTCTGCTGAAGGAAGATCTATCTTACAGTGTGATGCTCACCATGTCCAGAACTGTGACACCTTAACAGTAATTTTGGAATTGTTACTTTTGGTCACTGCTGATAACTGTGACAGTGATTTTTCAGTGGTAGTGACAAAGTAATGTGCTTCTTGGGGTAGGGGAGTGTAAGGTTAGGGAGTTCCAAAAATTATTTGTATATACTAATATTTTCATTACATGTTAATGTTACATATGCTATGTAAAGCAGTTGCAAGTTGCACGTAGTCGCCACGTGTCGACTTTCCTTTGTGCTATAACTGAGGCTGCAGGTTAAACAAGGTTGAACAAGCGTGTGGCCTGCGGTGATACAACTGGACGGGTCCTACTCTTTAATATCATCATGTCACGCATAAGTTACGTTAAAAAATTATAAGTGGTGGGGCATTTCGGTAGTGACTTCCATCATTAGTGATGGAATAAAAGACATGCAATGAACCTTGTGGTATGAATCAGTTCAGTAGCCGTGGAAATGAACCATGTGGTATAAGCATCAGTTATACCATGGAATGAACCATGTAGTATGAGCATGAGTTATGAACCATATGGTATAACTGATGCTTATACCACATGGTTCATTCCATCTGTTTCATTCCATGGCTGATGAAGGTAGGTCACTACCGAAACATCCCACCACTTATAATTTTTTTATGTAACTTGTGCATGATATAATGATATTACAAATTCTTCTAATTTTTTGTGTGTTTCATGTTTCACTGCCAATGTCTCTCACTATGGGTCCTACTCGGTGACCTTGGTCCACCATGTCGACAATGTAAAGCGACAAGGTCATCAACTCCAGCTAGATGGGGTTGCTTCCAGAGACGGGGGGGGGGGGGGGCAGGGATATAAAGGTAGCGGAGTGGTTGGCTCGAGGCTCTTTTCTCGGGTTGAATTCTCCGGCTTCGTTTTTTAACCTACATTTTTGGTGTGGTGGTCTGGCTTCGTTAAGCCTCTTGGGACTTGCGTGTTTCGACTGACGGATTCAGCTGTTTGGCGATCAGACGATGACAACGGTAAGGAAGGAGAGACTCACGCTAGTATAAGGAGAGGTCTGTAGGGAATATCCTCAGGGTGAGGAAGAGTGACTGTATCTGGAAGTCAGTTTTCTTTGGGGAGCAGTCGGTCTACCAGAAGGTATTTTCATAACCATTAAACTTTTGTTGAGTTTTAAACAAAGACTGATTATTGGTGTTCATCTTTGACTCGGAGATCACGAGATAACTAGCCATAGGACCTTAGAAACTCAGCGATCATGACCAACCCATTACACATTAAGAAAGGAATCTACATCAGGACCATTGAGAATTGCAGAATTGTCAGGCCCAGTAGCAGATGAACCCAGCAGATCTCTGCAGGGAGCAAGGAAGAAAATCGGCGTGGAAGACTGGGAATCAAGAGGGAAATATATACCCAGGCCACCATGGAGTAGTAATATCTCTTACAACTGTTACATATGTAGCAAATATGAAACTTCAGAAAAAAAATTGCTTGGCAAATTTTGCTATACAAAATTTTTTGAACAAATTTCACCCTGATTAGAATGTAGCTATGAAAGTGTTTGATGAAACTCAAACTGTCACACTTGTTAATACAGTTAATTGATCTTTCCTTTTCAGATAATTCAGTTCACAGTTTTGCTTGAAAAAGTGTAACTAAACCTAATTCAGAATATTGTGATTCCACTTTGTGTTATTAGCTTATGGAATTAGGTGTGCATGTTTGATCCATTTCTCATTTTAATGCAGATGTTTCTTGGGGATTTATTTTGTCCCCTATTACGTTTTTCTCACAAATTTCCTTTTGAGCAAAAATAATTTAAAGCAGCACTCTTCATGCATGTTATGTCAAGTGTCACACATTCGCAATAAGTGTTTTCACTGTAAGGTTGCCCATTCTTGATTTTAGATAAGATTCGTGTTATTTTGTCAGTGGAGAGCAAGGATAACTCTGTAGATAGGGTTAGCACTGCCTCTGGAATCCTGGAAAAGTCCTGGAATTTGATTTCTCTTTTTTTTTTTTTTTTTTTTTCCCCTCAATTTTTCATATTTTTGTGAAAGGCCCTAATTTTTTTTTTTTTTTTTTTCCTGCAATTAAACAAATTTGTCAAAATGTTTGGATTGATTGTGTCACTTTGCTTTAGCTCCCTGCTGCATTTCCTCACAATGAACATCATTACCTTCCATGGAGTGTGGAGATGTGATGTCATTTCTTTCATTTCATGTGACACTGCAGTGCAAGTTTGAGTGCTATATTTCCAGCGACATTGGTTCGTGGCATAGTGGTTGTGTGCATTTGGAGTCACAACAGTGTGTGGAAACTTTTCCACAAGTCCAAGATGCCCCTTCCTTCTAGCGCTCAATTTCCTCACTGGAAAAGATTGTTATTTGGCCTGTGTGTTGCCACTTTGTGTGGGAATAGATGTCTATGGAATAGGGAATAATGCCATGGCAAAATGATTGCATTATTACCATTATGCTAAGTTCCAGATTGCTTCATATAAGTTTTACACAGAGCCAATTTTTATTACTGGAAAGTTTGCCACTTCACTGAAGATGTTACACACACTGAAGAACATTGTGACCATGGAACCCATAGGACTTCATAAGAATTCTAAGTGCACAGTAAATTTCACCCCAATTTGCAAAACATAAAACAAAGCACAATGTTTTGAGCAAAAATTTAAGCTCCTGGAACTTTTTGATGAACTTCTGGGGAAGTCCTGGAATTTATTTTCTGTGAATGTGCACAAGACCTGTATAGAATATAATGGTTACAAAACTGAATCCTGTATTATAGGTTACACAGATGACCAGAATTTTCCTTCTTCTGTGTCATAACTCTTTAGAAAAAAGTGTCTGTTTCTTAGATATTTCATGTAGATCTTCCGTATTTGGAAGTCACGTGTTATACGTGGTTGAAATACTCAAGTAAAAGAGATTCAATATCTCTATAGTTTCTATTACTCATGTCAAAAAAGTGGGGTTGAGAGTATGGTGGTGCATAAAACAATTATTATAATTATATTAAAGTAGACCTTGGTAAAAGTATTTACTTAATCATTTCTTGAGGCTGTCATCTTTCATCCACCACAGCATTGCATAAGTAGGTTTAACTTTCCCAAACTGGCACGTATATTCAGTCGTTATAGGCCCAACTGATAGTAGCAGACGTTCAGTGGCTATGTATTGTGAACTGTTGTAACAAGGGTGACCATTATAAAAATAAACAATGTCATAGCAATAGTTGGCCATAATATCAAAGCTATATATTGTATCGTGAATTCAAAGGCCATAAATCAAACCAACAATTCTATATTACCATGTGCACTATACTATGTTCAAGTTTAAATTCTAGAAATGAACGAGCTTAAAACCAAGGAAAACTCAAAAAGCAAGAACAAATGATGAATGAAATATTTATATAATGAAAACCACCACCTCACGTCCACCAGCATTCCCGGATGCATTTCACACTAGTCTCTTCCTAGGTGTTATCAACGGGAATGATTAATTAGAACGATTTTATGCTCCACCATGCTCTCAACCCCACTTTTTTGGGCATGAGCAATAGAAACTAAAGAGATATTGAATCTCTTCCATTTGAGTCTGTTTCTTAGCCTAAATATATCATGTAGCATAATACTGGTTTATGTCTTGGTGATATCCGTGTGTGCAGATTGCTGTATGCTGATGACACTGTCCTGTTGGCAGAGAGCAAAAGTGAGTTGCAGTGTATGTTGTCCCGAGGATGTACGAAGTTTGCATGAAATTCAAACTGAGTATAAATAAGGGAAAACCCAAAGTTATGGATTTTGAGAGAGTAATTGGTAGTGCTGAATGTAATATAAGTCTAAATGGCACAGTGATTGACCAGGTAAATGCGTTTGTATATTTAGGAAGCATGTTTGACAGAGAGAACAAATTGGATGGTGAAATTAGTAGACGAGTGAATTCTTCATTGAACATCATGACTGCTTTGGGAGGTTTTCACAGGAATGATGGGTTCTCAAGAGAGTCCCACATGGCTGTGTATGAAAGTGTAATTGTTCCTACTCTGATGTGTGGTAGTGAAACCTGGGTACTACAGAAGAAACATAGGAGTCGTTTGTGTGCTGGAGAAATGCGTTACTTATGGGGGGTTTGTGGCAAGACATGTTCTGATTGTGTGAGGAATGAAGATGTGTTGCAGTTGCGTAATGTGAAGCAAAGTGTTGTTAGCAAGGTGGAGACTAATATGCTTCGGTGGTTTGACCATGTTGAAAGAATGAGTGATGAGATGCTTACTGGGAAAATCTTTTCAGCCCAAGTGGCAGGAAGAAAAGGCAGAGGAAGGCCAAGGAAGTCATGGAAGGATCAGATTCAAGAGTGTCTGCATGAGAAAAAGATTATGAGTATGAAGTATAGAAGATTTTGTGTATGCTGTGTGATGGACATCAGTGAAGCCCAAGTTGTATATATCAAGATCGCTGTAAATGGAGGTTTGATAAGGCAACAGTAAGTAAAAATTATCTAGTAGTTTGTGTTTCTTTTTGGAGCTAGCCTCTGAATCTCAGAGAACAGCTTAGTGATGATGATGTCAGACAGGGTTGAGTAATGTCACCTTGGCCGCACCAATGGTACAGTGGTCTAAGGGATAGCTTCTGACCATCGTCCGAGATGGGTCTGGGTTCGAATCCCTGTGAGACATGGATGTTGTGTTTGTCTTACAGTACTGCCTCATTCCCTTCCCTGGAGACAGTCACCCTAAATTAGGGATGGGCAATTGCTTATAGCCCATTGAGTTGCAAACAAACAAAAAATGTCACATTTCAATACATTTTTCAATGCATGTATTTGTGATGCCAAACTTGGCATCTTGAGAATTTCCACATATGCATGTTATTCTATGTTGTGTGAATGATGTGTATGTGAAATTCAAACTAAATGTAAATAAGGGAAAACCGAAAGTTATAATTTTTGAGTGAGGAACTGTTAGTGCTGAATGCCAGATTGGTCTAAATGGCACAGAGTTGGACCAGGTGAATGAATTTGTGTATTTAGGAAGCATTTTAAACAGGGAAAACAGATCACATGATGAAATTAGTGGGCCAGTGAATTCAGTTGAAATTCATAACTGTTATAAGATTTCACAGGACTAATGGCTTGTCAAAAATTTCAAAATTTCTCAAATGCCTGCGTATGAAAGTGTAATTGTTCAAACTGAGTACTACTCTGATGCATGATGCTGAAACAAGAGTACTTATGAAGAGACAGGAATTGTGTGCTGAGAAGATGCATCGCTGATGGAGGTTTGTGACAAACCTCTTTTTTCACACTTGCAGAGTGAAGATGTGTTGCAGATGTGAAGTGAAATTTAAGTAGGGTGGAAACAAATATTTTGAGGTGGTTTGGCCATATTGATGAAAGAATGAGTGATGAGGTGCCAACTAAGAATTTATTGAATCCAAGTGGTAGGAAAGAAAGGTAGAAGGGTCAGGAAATCATGGGTGAACAAGATTAAGGAATGCTTAAAAAAAGAAAAATATAATGAGTATGAAGTACAGAAGGGGTTTTGTGTGAGATGTGTATAATAAATGTCAGTAAAACTCCAGTTTTGTGCCAAGGTCACTGTCATCATCATCATCATTGTCAACCATTATCAATCCACTGCTGGACGAAGGTCTCCCCAAGTTTCCTCCACAACGGTCTGTCTTGTGCCAGTCTCCTCCATGTCACCCCTGCATACTTTCGAATTTCATCCACCCATCTCCTATGTGGTCTTCTTCTGGGTCTTTTCCTGTCCCTTGGAATCCAATCTAAAATTTCGGCTGTCCATCGATGATCTGTCCTTCTGGCAGTATGTCCAGCCCATTGCCATTTCAGGGATTTAACTCTGATCATGATGTCTTCCACTCTTGTCATTTTTCGGATCCACGAGTTCCTCTTCTTATCTCTCCTGGTTACACCAAGCATGCACCTCTCCATGCTTCTTTGAGTTGTCTGCAGCCTTTGTATGTCTCTTTTAGTTAAGGTCCACGTCTCTGCACCATACGTAAGCACTGGAAGGATGCATTGATCAAACACTTTTTCTTTTAAGACATAATGGCATATTGCTCTTGAAAATTATGCTGTTTCTTCCAAAAGCTCTCCAGGCAAGTTTTGTACGCCGATTAATTTCTTCATCAATGTGACCCTCACTTGATATCTGCTGTCCAAGATAAACGTACTTGTCTGTTATCTCCAGCTTTTCTCCATCAATCGATAAATCTTCATTTCTTGTAAAAGCATTGAACATCACTTTTGTCTTCTGAAAGTTCATTTTTAATCCCACTTCTTTACTCTTGTCAGCAAGTTCCTGGATCATACTCTGCAGCTCTGATGGGGTAGTTGCAAAAATGACTACGTCATCAGCAAAACGAAGGTGGGTTAGATAATCTCCATAATCTTTATCCCCTTGTTTTCCCAGCTCAGCGACTGAAAAACACCCTCCAATGTGGCATTAAAGAGCTTCGGAGATATGGTGTCACCTTGTCTCACTCCCTTTCCAATTTTTACGTGTGTTGTATTTTCAAACAGCCTAATCTTTGCACTTGCATTTTCATAGATGTTATTAATAATATTAATGTATGCATCTTCAATACCGCAGGTTTTCAGAGCCATTGTAACTGCTGATGGTTTCACCGAATCAAAGGCTTTTTCATAATCGATAAAAAAGCCATGCACAATGGAAGTTCATATTCCCTCGCTCTTTCAATTAGTTCTCTCAGCACGTGGATATGATCTATTGTGCTGTAGCCACTCCTGAATCCAGCTTGTTCTCTCGGTTGAGCCATGTCTAGTGCTACCTTCAAGCGGTGTGAAAGAACTTTAGTGAAGATTTTATAAACAATTGATAGGAGGCTGATAGGTCTGTAGTTTCCGAGATCCTCAATGTCACCTTTCTTATGTAGCAGGATCATTGTAGCGGTGTTCCAATCCTCAGGAATCTTTCCTTCATTAAGGCATCGAGTGAAAATTTGGGCGAGTACTGTTTCGATTTCTCCACTTGCTTCTTTTATGATGTCTACAGTAATTCCATCTTCTCCTGGAGCTTTTCCTCGCTTCATGTTCTTGATTGCATGTGCAACTTCTGCTGGAAGGACTGGAGGAACTCTGGTACTGGTATCTTTCATGATGTCTGGAGTGCATATATCATCCCTTTCATATAATTTGGAGTAGAAATCTTTCACTCTTGTCAAAATTTCGCCTCTATTTCTTGTTACAGAACCATCTTCTTTTCTCAGTGCCATAATCTGTTTTCTTCCCTTACTGAGATGTCCCTTTGCTATCTTTAGGCTTTGGTTGTTTTCAATTGCTTTCCTCACTAGTTCACAGTTGAATTTCCTTACGTCTTCAGTGATACTTTTTCTTACTGTCTTGCATAGCTCTATATATTCCACTTTGGAAGTCACATCTTCTTTAGTTGTCCTCATCTCTCTTCTTTTGCATCAACATTTTGGTTTTTCCTGATAATTTGTTCACATGCAACTTGTTCTTAGACCCAGCTAATTTTGTTGCTGTTTCCATAAGAGCTTTGGTTACTTTTCTGTTAACTTCAGAGATGTCCACTTCTTCCGATGTTAGGCCTTCTAAAGCAGAGAACCTGTTCTTCAGTTCTAACTTGAAGGTATTATGGTGTTTTTTAAGGTTGGTTATGTCAATAGATTTTGTTTGTCTTATGAGCTTGCCACGTTCAAGTTTAGTGTTGAGGTGCATCTTACATCTCACCAATCTATGGTCACTACCTGTGTTGAACTTGTTTAGCACACTGCAGTCTTCTATGACGAATTTTTTGTTACACATAATAAAATCAATTTCACTTGTCGTCCCATTTGGATGTCTCCATGTCCATTTCCTGTGTGGCTTTTTCTTGAAGAAGGAGTTCAAAATGAAAAACCCTTCTGCCTCTGCAAACTCAACGAGAGTATTTCCACGCTGGTTTCTGTTGCCATGACCGAATTTACCTACTGAAGTTTCATTCTGTTGCCGTTGCCCTATTTTTGCATTGAAATCTCCCATAATTATTTTCAAGTGCTGCTTACCTTTATTATTTAGATGACAAATTTCCTCATAAAATTCTTCAATTTCTTCTTCAGGATGACTTGTGGTGGGTGCATAAGTTTGAATAATCTGAGCCTGGTATCTTTTCGAGAGTTGGATAACAAGTCGTGCAGCTCTGTCAGAGGAACTTTCAACTTCTACAACTTTATCCTTCAGTTTCTTGTTTATTATAAATCCAACACCACTAGTTCTGCCAGTATCTGTCCCACGATAGTAGAAGAGATGTCCACTTTTCAGTTCGATGAGATCTTCTCCTTTTCTCCTTACCTCACTTAGCCCCACGATGTCCCACTTGATCCTTGTAGTTCCTCTTCCAATTCAAGAAGCCTTGAATCAGAAGATAGGGAGCGTCCATTGTAAGTAGCCAAGGTCAGCATCAGATGGCAGCCTAGTCCGGTCCTCCGGGGATTCTTAGCACCCTCTGCCTTCATGTCGCACTGGCCGCTGCCTTGGCCAGGTACATTCCAGCTGCCGGAGACTGAGGGCCAAGATTTAAGTTGTGGAATCATTTTGGAGGTGTTTGGCCATAACTCACCACGCTGGCCAAGCGGGTTGGTGAGTGTGGGATAGAATTTCCTCTGATCCCGATGGTATAGTTATACCGCTATGGGCGGTCGTCAGAGCCCCTTTAGTGGGAACAGGATGCACCACGAGAAGGGAGATGGAGATATATTTGATATATCAACAGTTAGTAATATCAAATCTTGCTTTAAAAAGCTAACCTCTGAATTTCAGAGAATAGAGTATAGTGTATATTCTAAAATATAAAGTGTTCTTTCTTTTTACAGGATTTACTAGGAAAGCATTTTCAGTTGCTTACCTAGTTTTCAGAGTAAGCACCAATTTGTTCTCAGGGCAATATCAATAGATATGCTGCTGCACCCCATTCCATTCACAATTGCAAATGCAACAAAGTAATTACTATTGTGTTGGTGATTACCAATAAAATGGCAATGCCTACTGTGTTGACGTTGTCCTGAAGTAGAATTTGTGTTCAATTCAAAATTTGGACAAGTGAAAATTCAAGACTTCCTAGTAAATCCTGTAAGAGGGAGGGGGGTGTTACTAAATTTCAGCATAGTGTCTCCTAGAAATTACAATAATTTCTTTTATTGCTAAGCATTTCTCCCAACTTTTCTGGGTATGGTCATATTTCATCCATTGCAGAATCTACTTCAAATAATTTCTCTCTCAGAATAGAGACAGTACAATGGAACCTCGGTTATACATTTTTCACTTCCATGTGGAATTCTGTACCTTTCCCAATATTGTACTGAAATTTCTATCACTTTTTCAGTTTGGTTACATGCAATTCATTTATATGCTTTTTCTGATTATAGGTTAAATTTTGAATTTCAGTTCATAAAAATGCATGGTTCTTTTATATATAACCTGGTATGTTACAACTTTGATAAAATCAAGAATGTTTTTTTTTTTTTTTTTTTTTTTTTGCAGTCATGAAATCAATGATGCAACTAAAAAATTGCTAAATAATGTTTGCAGTTTTCTCTGAATTCAAGTACCTAATTTGAAACAACCAAAGATTAATGAATATTTTACTCGACACTAATGCTAAATCAACTAGTGGACAAACTGCTGTGAAACAAGTGATGCTTATAAGAACGTGTAAACGGGGTATTGAATGATAAACAAAATCTTATTTAAATTTATCATCTGTAGTATTTCAAAGGTAAGGTTGGTTTATTTTTTTCATGTACACAGTAATTCAAAATGATTGCCCCCAATTACAAATGACAATTACGTGTTTGTGAAGATAAATAGACAACTGATTCCCCTACACAGAAAAGAAGGAAGTTTAGAATTTTATTGGAACCAACTGCTGTTTTGCTATGGTGACATAGAAAAGTGAGCTGCCTGTGTACTGTACCAAAGCCAGTGGAACAGAAAACTCTATCATCCTGTCATTGTGCACAGGACGACAGGGTTTTCTGCAAGTGGTCCCCCAGTCTCCGGACCTTACTCCGTGTGACTTCTTTTTGAGGGGATATGTCAAAGACCATGTGTATGTGACACCTTTGCCGAGAACACTGCAAGAACTAAAGATCCGCATTTAGCTTGCACTGGTATCAGTGACTATGGACATGCTTCACAATGTATGGCATGAAATGGGTTACCGTTCAGATGTCAGCGTGACCTAGGGGAGTCACATAGAACATTTGTAAGGTATGGAAACAAAATTCTAAATTTCCTTCTTTTATTGTGCAACAATATGATCTCTGTATCTATGTCCATAAGCCAGGTATTGTCATTTGTAATCGGGGCAATCATTTTGAATTACCCTGTATTGAAAATATTAAATTGTATACAATTTCCTAACCTTGTTTTTATAATGAAAGTATAATAAAAAACTTTATACTAAGATCAAAATAAGCATAGGATTAAGGTAGGAAATAAAGTATGTATGTATGTCTTAGAGCATAGTCTAATATTAGGAGCCATCACCCCCCCCCCTCTCACACACACACACACACCTCCTATTTTTTTTTTTTTTTTTTTTACTTTTGGAGTAATTTGACATTTTGAAATTTCATATATATGTTTTTTGAGGCTATCCATCCCCTAGAAAGATAAATAACTGAGGTTCTTCTGTATTTTCCCTCTAAATAACTTTTGACATTGTGTAAGTTGCAAGTTCATCCTGAAGTTGTATAGTGTTTTAACATCTGGAGTATGGTACATAAATCAACTTCAGTATTTCCTGATAGGAAAAGGCAATCTGCTAGTTAACAATCCTCATACACATATTGTGTATTTCCTGATGCTGAGCAGGAAAATGCAATTTGCTGTTTAACAATCCTCATATGCATATTGTCTATTTCCTGATGCTGAGCAGGAAAATGCAATCTGCTAATTAACAACCCTCATGCACATATTGTCTTCAGTACCCCGGGGCAGCAGGAGCTCTGTTAATCTTTTACGCATGCAGCCGTGGATAGGATACCTGCAAAAGTTTATATAGAGTTAGTAACAATTGTGTTTGACCCAATGATACAAAGTTAAAAACACCTAAAAAACGTTGTTTTTTTTAGGTAAATTTAATGTGTTAATAATTTTTGCAAGCATAAAATTATATGATAAACATACCTATAAACACGTAATTTAAAAAAATTAAATGTTAAAATGTATTTATAACTCAACCATCTGGTTTTAAGGTAAGGTAAAAAAATTCAATAACAGCATTATTTTCCATAAGCATATAAATTATTTAATTGAAGTGTAATACTTTGAGGTATACACAACATTTTTATCATGAGTTGACAACAACGTGCTGCATATAGTGGTCTACCTACAAAGAAAGTAGGGTAAGTGTATCTTTATCACATAACCTTATGCTTACAAATATTATTAAAAGTTTATACAGAGTATCCCCTCCTGTAATTACCGTATACACTCTTAAGAAGTGCGGTCTCTCAGCAACCATACTTTGTCCATTTGAGTGCACATTGTGTAAGCTAACTCTAAAAATCCACTGTCCGTCTATCCACTACGAGTCAAAGATTTTAAACTCTGGACATTGGTTCAAAATGGGATAGATGTGCAGTGGATTTTTTTTTTAATGTCCTGTATGTGTATATATAATATATTTTTTTCTTTTTGAGGATGGCAGCAGTACCGGTAAAATCAATATTCTTCCATCATTTCCAATGGTCATTCTAAAGTCCTGCCACACACTCACTCACTGGTGAACTTCTGAATCTCTATGCTTTCAAGTAGTTCCCAACTTTGCATGTATCAATCCACCTTGTTATCTACAGCCAGCTTTGCCACCTCAGCATTAAGGGACAAAGGAACTTGTTTCTACCACTAAAAAAGACAATTAAAGCATAGAACAAAAAAAAAATATTGCAATTTGGGGCACCCTCCCCCAAATAGAATATACTTAAAACATGAAATGGAGAACAAATTGATATGTGGGATGTAGAACAGAAATTTGCAGATTAGCAAAAGACTTTAACTAAAGATGTTTATTGCACAGATGATTAACTATTTGTTCCTGAATGATTAATTATGATGTTCCTGAGTCGTTTCGTACACTCTGTCGACTGAATTACTTTAATTCCTGAAAAGGAACTGCATGCTACATTTTTAAAACAAGTCAAAATAACAGGAGCCAGTCAGCCACTATTGCATATAAAAAAATCCATATTGTTATAACGTTGAAATTATTATCATTATATTCTTTTTTTATAGAAATACTACATGAAATTTATGTGGAGAAACTTCCTTTGCCCCTTAATGCTGGATGTCAGCAGACTATATATAAATAAAATAGATTGATGATAAGTTTGGAGCTTCTTAGAAGCCTAAAGATTTAGAAGTCTACTCCAGACCACTTTACCCATTAATATTTGTTTTGAGTCTAAACTTTGGTAAGAGTTTCTGTACAATACAACTTTCAGTCATTCAGTCAAGACCTAATATACTGCCCCAGAACTGTTCCTCATGATACATTCTTGGATCTTTGCCTTTTGTGATCAGTCTTCCACAAAAGGGTAAAAATAAAATTACAGGTAGAGTAGTTATGTGTTAACATGGCACACTTAAATGTGAAATTATGTTTTGGCCAAATACAGAGTTAGGTGCAAAAGTTATTTGAGTCATCCTCATAACATTAGTACTGATTTCTGTATGTGACTTATCAAAAGAAACAGTCATTATGGTTTTGATGCAAAACAAGAAATGTCTGCCTCATTTCTTAATGCACTTGGGACCAATAAGTCATGACCTGATGTTACCACCTTGTTAATTATTGATATCAGTGTATCACAGGCCCTTTCCCCTGATAGCATTTAATACTGTGTAGCTGTTTTTTCACAATTTTTCCTCAGTTAATCCTAGTGTCATAGAAGTGTTCACCAACCAAATACTTCTGCATTGGGCAATGATAAGGGATTGGCATTTTAGCTATTTATGTATCTTAAACTAATTTAACAATGGATTTTAGTAAAACTGTCATTTTGTTTTGTATTTAATGATGTACTGAGTGATGTTTTGCTGCTTGGTAATTTTTGATGTACTTAAAATTTGGTATGAAAAGTTAGCACATAGATTTCTCTGAACTTAAGACTCTGAAATGGCAATGCCTTAAGCAGCTGTCACCCAAAAGAACTTCTCAGAAAATTTAAAACGTTTGTCCCCTTAGATATATGTTGCTCAATTTTAGTGTGATTAGTAGGGAGACTTCAAGAAAATCTTGAAGTTTCCCAAACTGAACCATCATTGCCTGATTTCAGTCAGAGTATACAAGCTGCTTCAATGCTCCTTACACACATTTCCAAGAAAAGACTGTATTTTGAGTTGATCTAATTCAAAACACTTGATTTTATTTAGCTAAAGCATTAACATCAGCCAAACTCAGTTAGCTTTAGACTAATGGTCTCTGATTTCACAAGTCCATCACTCAGGTTGCCATAAACAATGTAGTGTTTAGTCTCTTGTCACTTCAAAGTTCCATATCTGGTACATTAGGCATAGTTAAAATGAACTTATGTATATGTTTTAAATCATTCTTCTGTTTCAAAATTTTGCTTTTAAATGATCACAGGTTATGGGATTTTTTGTTATATAAAGTGAATTTTTGTTAAATTTTCTCTTGTAATGTTCTGTGAAAGGAATGAATCCTCTGAGTAATGTCTAAGAGTACAAGAGAGACACAATTTCCGTAATTATAGTTTAAGAAAGGTAACAGAGTGATTTCTAGTCAGGTTTACAAACCAAATTTCAAAAACTGCCTTTTGACAAAAAATATTAAAGGAAGATGAAAAAAAAAAAAAGTGACGTAAGTGAGCTAAAATTACAAAGAAATAAATTGTTAAAGTCCATGGAGGTTCGTATCCATGGATACCAGTACTACGTACACTAAACAAATGCTGTGTACAATATGTACCTAAAAACGTTTTATTTTACTATGAATAAATCATCATCATCAGGTAAAATCTGCATGAACTGAATTTTTTGCTCAAATTGCTGCCAAGCACTTCAAAATGTTTGCCTCTCCCCATATGATACTTAGCCCCCCAATTCTGAGCTGCTGGCATTGCCAACGACTTCAGCCATAGTTGTAAAAGGTATATGGTTTCTGTTTCAGTGGCATCCTTTAACAATACAGTGCAACTGAAGTATATTTATACATAGACATCAGCTAGTTTTAATTGTTGTTCATTAACACGCAGTTCCTGCCTATGAACTTCTACTATGTAGTTTGCTTCTCTGGTAAGTTCATTTAAAGTCCTACTTCTTCCCACAAGTTCTTGGATCATGATTTACTCTTTCAAATGATTATTGCTGAGAACATCAGCAGCAGCAGCAAAGCAGAATTGTGGATCAAATTGTCTCTCTTGATTTTTTGTTTCTCTCCCTCCACCTCCCATTCCCATCCAAATTCATGTTGTGGCTGAAATTTTTTTTGACTCTTTTTAGTTATCATAATTTTTACTGTACTTGTGTGAGAGCTGACCTGACTATTGAGTGGAAAGTACTGAGTGTGTACTTCTACTGCATAATATAGTCCAGTCTTAAAGAGCTCATATTCAAGCTTGAAATGGGACTTGGAAAGTGCATAGTTGTTCTAAAAGTTGTGCCTACATTAAAAATGAAAGATCATTGTTTTGATCATGTTTCTAAAAAATACAGATATTTGCATTTTGGTGGCTTCGTTACCACTTGTGTCAATTATCCATGTGCATTAGAGAGGCTATACCCAGAAGATATTTACTGTGAGTGGGAGGGTAAGTGGACAGTGTAAGAGTTACTCCTTTCTTTCTAAACAGGGAATTGCCGATAGAATGAACAGAAAATTTCCGTTCGTCCTGCCTCCCCTTGTGGTGGTGCGCTCTCGGGATTTGTGGAGCTGTACCTGACACAATGTCTCCCATTAGTGGGTAGAAATACTGAAGATCCGTGAGATACCTTGGTGAAAAGGCTTTTTCAGTTTCCAGTCCATAGTCAGGTTCGGTTTGCCTCCCTCCAGTATAACATACTTGTTCACAAAAATCAATCAACAAGGATTCAACTCCCACATCAAAAATGGACAGTTTTCATGTTCTCTGAGAAGTTCTTTACCTGGATGGCAGTGTTTGATGGCGTTGCTAAGTCAGTATAATGCTCTGTAAACTGCTGCGTACTTAGTAAATTAAAAAATAATGATTGATTTCCATTATCTGTTGCAAGATACTGAATTAGTTTGCAGCATATACATAATGCATGTTATGTAGCACAAAAACTTGTGGTTGTGTAATAGTCAGTACCATAGGAATGTGATGTACATATCACTTACACTATTTCTGACTGTTTTTGTAGCTGTTACAAGTGTGCAGTTTATTTACTTTTTCAATGTGTTGCATTATCATTTAAATGCTCATATGCTTTCCCCTCTGTGACCACTAATTTCACCCATATTTTAGTACATTCTTGTGTGAATTTCACTTTTATTGCTTTTTTTCAATAAACACATTTCAACACCAGTTTTTTTGTTAAATATTTTTCAGTAAGGAAGTTAAAAGAAAACAAAGCATGAAAGCAAATCTTTTATGATGGCTGTTTACCTTAGATGTATAGGTTGATAGATTAATGTAGAATTCCAGGAAAGTTGTTGTCGTGGTTGATAATTTTAGATTTTTTGTTCTCTGACGAATTCGCTATTTTTAAAGTGAAGATATGTACATCTTATATTTATATGTTGTATTTTATCTAATATGTTTACATGTTCTGTTTAGCATTTATACAGAGCACAGTTATGTAGAGTTATTTTAATGTATGCCAGAAAAACTCGACGTTCATGAAGCTTTTTCCAGGTGGCCGTAAGAGAACAGATTTTTCTCAAGTGCCAAAAATAATTTCACTGCTTGAATTTGCCATTTCAGGTAACATATGTATAGTTTGTTTTTCTTTTTTTAAACAGATATAGTTAAGCCATTACATACAGTTATCACACAAATGCAAATGATGCCAGAAATTCTATGTACTGATATAACAAATGACTTCCAGCTGAAGTTTGTTTTTTTCCCAAAGTTGCTGGTTGTTGAATAAATAGAGCAACGAGCTCAGAACTTGATGGTACTTCACAAAAATCGGAGATTGTAAAATAAATTTACTTATGTTATCATGTGATATGTAGAGAGTTATGCATTGTTTCAAGCTTTTGCAATAACTTCCAAAGAGACATGCAACTTGGTTTACTATCATGTCATAGCCGCGTGTGGAGTAATGTTTTCCTATATTGACTGTAGGCGCCGCCCCGGTGGCGCAGTGGTCTAAGCGATGGCCTCTGATCATTCGTCCAAAAGGGGTCCGGGTTCGATCCAGGTGAGGCATGGATGTTGTGTTTGTCTTACGGCACTGGCTCTCTCCCTTCCCTGGAACCAGTGACCCTAAATTAGCCCATTGAGTTGCTCACGGTGGTCGTTAAACCTCCAATAAAAAAAAAAAAAAAAAATTGACTGTAGGCGCTTTCAGGGTTGGTGAAGTACATCTGCAAACACAGTCACACAATAGGTATGAAAAAGGGCATTAGTGAGAGGTAGGGCTTTATAAATAAACCCCATATTTAGACAAATAGAGGTTGTTCACAACACATTTTTAGAATGTATTTGATAAGAAATCACAGAAAATAAAAGAAATTCAAAGAACTGAAACTAGCAAAACCAAGTTAGATGAACACGAAAGAAACATCTGCTGCAATTAAATATCATCTGCTGAGAAAACGGTACACGTAAAACAAGTTGCGGATAGGAGATTATGATTTTGCTCTTTACGAAGAGAGATATTCATATTCTGTAATTAAAAAATGCTGTTAAAAATCATGGAATTAGCATTTTTAAATATACAATAAACAATATTATTAATAATAATGGGGAAAATAGTCAAGCATTGCTTTTAACAGGAAAAAGAACATCAAACAAATATTCAAAAAAGATACATACTTTTACGACTATTTCAAAAGTAAGGTCTCTGGTCTTAAAAGAAAATCCACCACCAACCCAAAGAGCAGTCACTAAGTCATTAAAAATCTCTGTATCAACTGTGAACAAGATAATAGACAAAGATTTGAATCTGAAGAAAAAAATGTTCACTGCGTTTTGCCTATTTACATGGGTGAGCATAGAACACGGTGTAGACTTCTCTATGAAAATCATTTAGCCAGAGACAGATGGAAATTTATTGTGACTGTTGATGCAGCATGTATCTACCTAAACGACTGTAACAAAAAAAGGGTTAATTTACTATCGCAAAAGAGCAGAAAACAACTTACAAATTTGGTTCCAAGAATCTAAAGAAAGTTTCAGTAAAGGATTCATGATTATTGCTGTCTTTTTGTATAATGGAGAATTAAAGTTAAGAAAAGTTGAAAAGAATGTTAAAATCAATTCTGTGTATTACCAAATTAATGTTTTAAGTCCTGTGTTTAAAGAAGAAAACTCATTCATTTATTCACAGAGCCTTCAAAGAGTAGAACTCCATCAAGATAAGACTACCAGTCATACATCCAAACATACCTCTCTATTGCTTGAAAAAATAAAAAAAAAGGAGACAGGTATTAAGTCTATACTTTTTGCTTGTATTCCTTCAAAGTCCCCTGATGTGTCACCAATGGACTATATTGTGCCTTCAGACTTCTAAAAAGAGTACTTTCTAAATGCAGACTTAAAACAATGATTGGAATATGGAGAGCAGTGGAAGAGGAGTGGAATAAAATACCACTATTAGTTTTAAGAATTGTCCTGTTATCTTGGAAATCTAGATGTAGGTTCACAGTCCAGGGAAAGGGCTATAAGATAGAACATTTAGGAAAGAAATAATTTTATTTTGAACATTAATTATATTGCATTAAGCATTTGAATGAACATGTAAGGAAAATTGTAATATGTGTTTTAGACTTGGTTACAAACCTTAATTCTTTAATTTTTGATGTTGTTATATTTGTAAAGTGAATAAGTTTGCATAAAGAATCACTATTTTATGGTGTTTACAGATTTGTTATCCCCTGTTGGAAAAAAATAGTTTTCTAAAGAAACATAATAGGGCTTACTGCATGGCGTTTGCTTGCCGATAATGTATTCTTTATATGGCCTTAGGGTGAAGAAGAGTTTAAAATTTTCATGTCATATTTAATTATTTTTTTTTTTACTACAGTAATGGCAAATAAAAAAAGTAAAAGTTTTTGACTTTCCTTTATGTGCTATATACAGGCAGATTAAAAAAAAAAAAACTGTATCACAAACCAACCACAGTCCTAAAATATTCAGGCCTAATGCTTTTTTGCCCAAATTCAAAACTTATAATTTTAGAAAAAAAAACTCCAGTGTTCATTGTTGCATGAGAGGAGATCACAGATATGGAAATTATAAAAAAAAACAAGTTTAATAAGGGGTCTTTGATTGCCAGATTTAGTTGTTAGAGCTGTGTTCTATATTTGGCAAAATAAAATCGGGTAAATCACAAGAGAGAAAAAAATGAAGAAAATAGAAGGATCAGGTACATGTGAGACAAGCTTGTCATTTGCTTTTAAAAACATTTTGAGTTGGAAAAAAGAAGATGCAAGCACAAGATCACATAGATTGATAAGCACATTACTTAAAAGAAGAAAACAGTGATGTAAACCTCCTTCAAGAGAATGTGCTCTGTATGATTAAAATACTCAAGCAATATCAGGAATAAATATATAGGCATGATGAAAAGATTTATTTAGACTAGCTGCGTGGAACATAAAAGGGGCATAAAGTATGTACGAAAAGTTCACAGCCTCTGGAAGAAGAGTGTTTTCTAAAGCAATTTTCTTTATTGTGAGACAAAATGCAGGGCCGAGGGAATCTTGCTGTACACCACATACAGAGGGATATCCAGAAGGTGGTCAGTGTAAGTTGTAGGCTCTGAGGTCTGCAAAAGAGGGGTAGGAATAGGATTGAACATATCATTAGAGTTGCCTGCTCTCTGGCATATTACTTAAAAATAAAGTGTGAAACTGCATAAGTTACACCAGTCAGGAATTTTCTACAAATCAGGCGATACTGAAACTACACAGTCGAGTCACATTATTGTGACTACCTTCTACTTTTGTCGTCAACAGCACATGTCGTGAGCTGGCTTAGAGGGTATATAAGGTATGCAGGCAATCTCAAAACATATCACTCATTGCTGTCATGAATAAAATGAGCGATTTATCAGATTTGCAAAAAGGGATGATTATCGGCTTTCTGGCCAAGGGTGGCAGTATGTCTGAAACAGCGCAGTTTGTGAACTGTTCGTGTGCTGCTGTGGTTAAAGTGTATCGTGATTGGAGAAATGGCGGCATTGCGAATAAGTGATGTGAAAACTGCAGAGCACCATGTGCCACTGATGTGAGAGGTGAACAGCGGCTTCAAAGGTGCATGAGGGTCGATCGACACACTACAGTGGAGCAACTCACTGGCCGAATGAACCAGGGGGCTACCAGAAGTGTGCCTAAAACAACAGTTCACCCTGCTGTGTATGGGGCTCTGATGCAGATGAATGGTCACTGCACCTATACCTAATAAAGGTGCATCGGCAGAAAAGGCTTACATTTGCGCGGTAGTATCAGAATTGAACCTCCGCTGATTGGCAAAGGATTGCCTTCTCCGTTGAGTCACGTTTTCTGCTTCCTCGAACAGATGGATGTTGGCGTATAAGGCGAGAAACATCAGAGAACAAACACTCTTCAACCATTACTGGAAAAACACAAGCTGGTGGGGACAGCATTATGGTCTGGGGAATGTTTTCGTGGCATTCCCTGAGTTCACTCATATCTGTGGAAGGCACTACGGACCAAATTCATTATGAATCCATCCTTGCCGACCGCATACACCCATACATTCTGATTGTCATCCCTGGGTCAGATGCGATCTTCCAGCACGACAATGCGACGTGTCGCACAGCTAGAAATGTCCGAGAGTGGTTGGAAGAGCATGATGAAGACTTCTCTGACCCCTAATTCCCCAGACTTAAACCCAATTGAGCATCTGGGGGGCCACCTCGATCCTGTTTTTTGCTCTATGAATCCTCCACCACGCACCCTCCAGCAGCTTTCAGCATACCTGTGAACACCTTCCAGCACCTTATTGAATCACTCCCAGCATGTCTAGCTGCTGTCTGCTCTGCACATGGTGGTTACTCTGGATATTAGCTGGTGGTCACAAAAATGTGACTCGCCCATATATGTTTGTTCTACATAAAATGGTTCTCGGATTTGTAGAGTACAGTCAATCTCTTAAGGTGGATCCACTGAAAAACTGCTCTATATTTCCAGTGGTAAAAACTTCTGTAGACATTTTTTTTGCAATTAAAGCATTCCCAATGATGAAAATTTGCACATGAATATAATAACTTTATATTATAGCATAGTATATGTAATATTTTCTTAAACTTTACCATAATTATAATAAAAATCAATAACTTTTCCTTTTGTAGTATTGACACCTGCAAATAGATGGCACCACATATACACATTACTTGCCAAATGCAATCTTGTCTTCTTTTTTTTTTATTCAATAATTTTAATAATTTTCAAAATGGATCAATCCATTTGATAATCTGCAATGTTTAGAATGATTTTAGCCACTTAGATTAAATTTTCTGGCAATAATTTAGCTGAAAATGTCGCAGATTGAGCTTGCTGCTTTATTTTGCAATTAAAAATAAGCAGTATGTTCTGTTAACATTTTCAGCTAAATTGTTGTCAGAAAATTTAATCTAAGTGACTTAAATCATTTCAAACATCCTGGACTATCGCATGGATAGACTCGACTTTTGATTCCATTCCAAAAATTAATAGAATTGTTGAAAAAAATGATGTGATTACATATAGCAAGTCTTGTACTTGTGCCATCTATTGGCAGGTCTCAACACTACCAAAGAAAAAGTTATTTATTTGCAATATAATTATGGTTAAGTTTTAGAAAATATTAAGTGTACTAAGCTATAATATACAGTTACTTTTATCAAAGTGCAAATTTTAGTCCTTGGGAATGCATTAATTGCAAAGAAAATGTCTACAAAAGTTTTTACCATTGGAAACATAAGGCAAAGTTTTTAGGTGAATTCGCCTTAATTCTTTGTGATTTTATGAATTTTTTTTTTTTTATTTGCTCTATGTAGCATTGATGAAACCATCCATTGGTGAGCAAATTGATTTGCTGCTCCACCAAATGAAATTTCTGTTGTTATTTGCACTGTGTGATTGCTTTAACCTGATGTTTTTTTCTCTGTAAATCATTAACTATAGCTGAGCAAAAAGTAAATATGAGAAAATATATCATGATACAAACTGCAAATGTAGTACCATCAATATTCAAGCCATAGATATTAAAAGGAATGTTAGTTTGAAAATAATTTAAAATGAAATTTAAGAAAAACATTATTATTATTATTATTATTGTGTTACTTATTGTTTAATATTTGATAATGTTTTTGTCATCTCTTTACTGATTATGATACAAGATGAAGTTACTGAAGAGAAAAAAATCATGTTTATATAATTTTTAATATGCTTTTATGAACTTATTGTTTCTGATTCTGTGCTGCTACTACATGTCCTACATATAATTTATTTGTGAAAAACATGTTATATTTTTGTGATGTTGAGTTTGTATGTTTGCTCATTTTTAGTTAAGTGTTAGGTATGAATAGTATCTCATAAATTGTGAGATATTGGAAGAGTGCATGTTCTGATATTTTCTTTTAATAAATATTGTCTTTTATCGTTTTATTTCTTTTTAATGTCAAGAGTGTATTATCTTGTTTTTAAAACATGGTCATGCTTATTTAAACTGCTAATTGTTAAACATCAGAACTTAACATAAAGTACTATTAAATTATTGAATTCCACAGAAAGCATGATTCACATCTTTTTGTAGACAGTCATTTTTTTAAATCATTTGTAAATGCACCTCAGTGTATTTATTTTGCCAAATTTCTTTTTACCAGTTGGTAGTTTATTTGACAAACTTGAAGAAAAATGTGATTGTCATTCCCCAGAATTGTTATCACATATATCCAGTATACTGCTTCTGTGTTCTTTATGATTGGTGTTCACAGCACTTTTTTTCCTTCTGGAGAAAAAGATGCCAGAACTTTTTAACATAAGTTCCTGAGAAGGGGAAGGTTGACCTAAACAGGGTTCTCATGGTCCATATAAATCCTTAAAAGTCCTTAAAAAATGCATACTTTTTATTAGGATGCTTGTATCCTTATTTTTTGCCAAAAATGGGGAAAAGTCCTTAAAAAGTACTTATTTTTCCTAGCTGGCTGCACAAAATGCAGAAGTTATGATGCAGTCCATAGAAGTTCTGCTGCTGGTTGACCATGCTGATGATGTCATGTGACATCAGACGAAAGCAAGAGACAGTGTGAGATAAGTTAGTAATTTGCTGGGGAAAAAAAAAAAAAGGAACCATAATCTAAATTAAACATATCCAGCAGATTCCACCCAGCAAGCCCTTTCACCCATCTTATGGTACTGATATTTCACACTTGTATTTACCCTTTTTGGTATATGCAAATAAAAATTATTCAGTCATGCCATGACAGAATGAAGAGAAAAATTGAAATTCAAACATGCAATGTTGACTTTGGTTTTGCGTGAGATGATTATGTGCAAAATTCAGATGTTGAACTCAGCTTTATCTGCAGTTTTATGATTTACATCCTTGTTACTGTGAATGTGATTATTCTTTCAAATAAGAAGACTAGCTTGACCAAGAGAACTGTCTTTTCAATTGCATAAAGTCTAGAGTATTACATTCCCAAACTTAAATTATATGGAGAAATATTGCAAACTTCATCAGGATCTTTAATTTGCATGGTTAAGTTGTGTGTAAAAGTATATTTGTGCACATCATTGTTGTGTATGCAGTTGGTAAGGTCCTTACAAAAATTGGGAGGGTGCTTAGAAATCCTTATTTTTTTTGTGTGAAAGAAAAAGGGTTGGAACTCTGTATAAGAAGAAAATCCATTTCCTGAACATTTGTCTTTAAGCCGTATTACTGTTGTATGGTACAAAATACAAGAGCGTAATTTATATGTTCACATTAAATTATTATACTTGAAAAAACAGTATTCCCTACATTTAGCAGTTTTACAATACACAGTAAATGCTGAAATTAAAGTATCTGTGAAGCTTACCCACAAATGAGACTTAAACTTTTATAAACATGAAAAATGCTGCAATTAAAATCTCTGTCAAGCTTACCAACAAATGAGACTTAAATTTTTGCTAAGATTCACATTACTCTGAGCTAGGCTGGATAGTATTTTTGCGTGACCTGGGACAAAATTTCATTACGGGACTCCAGAGCAAAAATTCATTATGGGACCCCAGAGCAAAAAATAAACCTTATATTTTAATAAAGTAGTTACTTAAAAACTAATCCAAAAAGTATACAGACAAAACTGTTACAAGAAAAAAATGTATATATTATTTTAAAGAAGTATTTGCTTAAACTTAAGAAGACTAATATAAATTAAAAAGTTTAGAGAGAGCAAAAGTGTGTTAAAATCTAAAATTTTCTTTCCAGGGGAGCAGGTGGTTGTGGTTGCATTGTGATTCTTATAAAAACTACATCACAAAAGGATAAATTAAATAACTTCTACTAGTCTGCGTGGCAAATACTTTTGCATAGTGAATATTTTTACATAACGAATAATAAAGATGCCTCGAAAATAAATTCATATAAAAAAATTTTTCTCCTGATACATGTGTTAGTGCTGATTTTTGATGCTAACTGACAAATCAGTAACTTAAAAAAAAAAAAAGGTGAAAATTCTCCAAACACTGTCAGTAAATAAATAAATACATCACTCTTTCCACGTTCCAGAAACACATAGCAACCGAAAAATTATTTTCAGCCGCCGCCATGGAATAACCACGGATCTCTCGATATCTGGCCGAGCGAGTTACATTTACACCACGGTGGCCAACAATCCATGGTGCTATGTGTATTTTTAAGTCAGCTTCTGACATCATAAATCCAAAGATTTATCTTTGGATTTATGATGTCAGCTTTTGACATAAATCCAAAGATAAATCTTTGGATTTATGATGTCAGAAGCTGACTTAAAAATACAGTAGCACCATGGATTGTTGGCCACCATGGTGTAAATGTAACGCGCTCGGCTAGATATCGAGAGATCCGTGGTTCGATTCCACGGCGGTGGATGAAAACAATTTTTCGGTTGCTATGTGTTTCTGGAATGTGGAAAGAGCGATGTATTTATTTATTTATAAAAAACAACTTTGTATGTGCATATACAGGGTTCTTAGGAAAGTTTGTTTACCCCCCCCCCCCTCTAACTCTTAAACCGCGTATTGTTAGGCAATGGAAGTAATGTGTACCTAGAGGTAAGTGACCATGCTCCATCGATTGGATGTGCTTTTAGTGCCCCTAGTGGTGGAATACGAAACTTAGAAAAACTAACTCAGAAACAAAGAGAGATACACCAAGAAGTCCAATTACAGAATGAAAGAGCAGTGTTTAATTAGTACAGAATGATGCTTGGTTGAACAGAAACATTTACAGAAAACACAAGACATGTTAAAGTAGTAAACATTTAAATTACACACAAAACAACACAGACGCAACACACAGTTCGTGTAGTACAGGTGCAACTCACCTGGCGAGTAGTCTACCATACACATTGTTCGAAGTGTGCATCTCGAACAGCCTGCAGCATCGCAGGGGTTACAGAATTGCTGGCCCTGGGGATGTGTTCCTTTAAATCTGCCATGCTGGAAGGTTCTGTAGAGTACACTTCATCCTTCAGGTATCCCCAAAAGTAGAAGTCCATTGGTGTTAGGTCAGGTGACCTCTAGGCAGACAACACTCAACACAGAACAATGCAGAATGCCATTAAATGTGTTGGGACTCCAAATATGACTAAAGTCAACTTGAGTTAAGAAAGTTAAACAAGGTAAGATTTTAATCCAAAATTAAAAACATCAACCACACTCGCCCAATAAATAGCAGCTTACAAATAGACTGAAACCTGTGTTTGCTGTCACTTTTGCATTCTGCAGCTTTGTGGGTCACTGATGTTATCACCAATAGGAGTAATGCATGAGAAACCTCTATTTGGTGGCCACCTGCAGAATGCAGCCATTTTTTAAACACAAGAGAATATACCTGCATTTGTTGTGGAACTTATAAAAAAATCTTGTTAAGTTCCAGAAAAATAAAAGACTGGATTTAAAAATATGTAAGTCATTCAAAAAGTAATGAGACTGACGTCATAGTGC
Organism: Macrothele yani; assembly: GCA_039090855.1. Lineage (NCBI taxonomy): Eukaryota > Metazoa > Arthropoda > Arachnida > Araneae > Macrothelidae > Macrothele > Macrothele yani. The sequence continues at coordinate 112,231,101 of CM076998.1, forward strand.
CGAAACAAATCACGCAGAAAAATGCACCTGCAAGGTTAGTCATGTGACGACGTGTCGTTTCAGCGTTCCGCTAGTTTATTCTCGTAGTAGACGGCGTAGACTTCAAACGTGTTTCTGTAACCCATTATGGATTTAAAACTACAGCAAAAAGCAGCCATAAAATTTTGCGTGTGTTTGAATAAAACCGCCACAAAGCCTCACGAAATGGTTAAAACAGCCTATAGGGAAAGTGCTTTTCCTTGTGCAAGAGTTTTTGAGTGGCACAGAAAATTTGGGAGTTGTGAACAGTGTCTGGAAGGCCTTTCACATCAACTGCGGATGATAATTACCATCGAGACACTCGTGCGCGAAGACCACCGAATGACCATTATAGAGTTGCTAATGTTATGCAGATGTCCGTTGGTTCTGTTGATGACTTTGTGAGAAACATGTTTTGGTACCGAAAAGTACTTGCTCACAGATGAACATAAGGCAAAGAGTGTTATCACTTGTCGCCAATGGAAGTGCCGGTTGCGATGTGAGCCGCTTGTTTTGGATTGAGACGAAACATGTTTTCACCATTTCGATCCAGAAACACCCACAGAGTCCCCCATCCAAGACAGCATGTGCAAGGAAGGTCATGCATCAGGTTTTTTTTTCGATAAAAAGGGAATTCTGTCTGACCATGTTCCACAAGGGAAAACTTACCAGTGCTTTTATGAGGATGTAGCACGTCACGTCAGTTCCTGAAGGACAAGCATAGCTGGCTGTCCTGCACTTAGTGTGTAAAGTGCGCTCATTAGCGGTCGGTGTTTATAAAAATTTGAAGCCAAAATACCTAAATTTTTTGGCATTATGAATTACGGTAATAGAGGAAATCGACACCGTAAGTCTTTTTCAGGCTACTAGCTGCTGTCTTTAAAGGCAGTACCAAAAAAATTCGTTTATATGCCTAACGAAGGGAGATCGCTTCCCAGAACTTAGAAAACACTTTTTTTTTTAAGAGTTAGACTCTTCAAAGGCAGAGAGCCTCTTAAATGTTAGTTTTATCTAGAAATCTGTGATTTCTGGTAAAGCAGAGAATCTATCTTTTACTTGTTCAAACGCTATTGGAGTGCAGTTGCTTGCACTTATTGGACCAGGAGTTTCATTCGTGAATCAAAGTTTTCAAGTTGAATTTAAGAGGTGTTGGCTGTTTTTTTGCGTATGTTTTATCAACAGAATGAAACTTCGAGTCCGTAAAAACACTTCGTGCAGGAGGTTGAAAATTAATGTAAGTACATTGCCGTCTATGCACGATAAAATAGTTTAAAAATCTTTAATGAAAAAACACCTTAGTCATAAAAGCATTCACATAAAAGGCACACTAGAATCTTTCAGATCCGCAACGGATCCATCCTCAGGTGTCACTGAGGTCACTGAGGATGGATCCGTTGCGGATCTGAAAGATTCTAGTGTGCCTTTTATGTGAATGCTTTTATGACTAAGGTGTTTTTTCATTAAAGATTTTTAAACTATTTTATCGTGCATAGACGGCAATGTACTTACATTAATTTTCAACCTCCTGCACAAAGTGTTTTTACGGACTCAACGAACGCCGCTTACTGGTATATGTTATATATTTCGATAATCATTCGTCATTATGAACAGCGTGGTGAAGACCTTTGGGAAATGGAGACAACGATTGACCTCAGAAGGTATGCACTTAACCTTCTTACTAAACTGTCGAGATCTTGGCATTATCCCTAAATTCTTATTACTTCGTCATAAACCCATATCTCTGAGAGACAGCATAATTTTAAAGACTTCTGAGACTAAACGACTCCGCTGCATTATCAGGCAAAAAAGAGGTTATATTGATTTCCTCAATCGACGTACTTAAGAATCCTACAAACACATGACGACTTCAATTCATCCTATTTTGTTAAACAGAGCCCTCGTAACAGTCTATGCTTCATGCCTCTCTCGGGAACTTGAACGGCAAAAAACTCACATTAACAAACTACGGAATCGTGTTGCGGATGAAACTCAATCACATTATAAAGTAAGGAAACCTGAGCACTATTCAAACACCTCAACTAACCAATCATCCTTACCTTTTTTGAATCTCAGCAATCTGAACTTGAATTCCACACAATTTAGAGCTCTTACCCACGGCCCAAAATTTGCCTATCCAGCTTCACGTCTCAATATCTTTACATTAATTCCGCAAATTGAATCAATTCTTAAACATCTGCCGGAACCTTTTCAAGAGACTTCTCGCTGTAGAATGGCGAGTGCCATTAAATCCTTTGATTCTACACTTGGACATAATCCAACCACTCAACAAAATGCTTTTGATGAACAGGAACAACTACGTGCCCTCATAAAAAATCCTAACATTTCAATTATTGCAGCAGACAAGAGCTCACAGATTATTGTGCTGGACAGATCTGATTACATCGAAAAAATGGAATCAGCTATTAACAATATTCCCCACGTCATCTGCAACAAAGATCCGACCCCGGTTTCCATTGCCGCAATTCGAAAGCTGAGATCTCTGGACTCACTCCCCGCCAACATTGTTAAATGCTTACACCCCCCACCAGGACCTAGAGTCCCGGAACTCTTCGGCAAACTAAAACTGCACAAAGATGGCTATCCCCTCCGACCCCTAGTTTCAGGCTATGCCTCACCTACCAGACCTCTCGAACAGGCTTTAGCTTCCTTTCTCAATTTATCACCACCTCCAATTATTCAATTACCAGTTCCCACCAAGCCTGAACTCGAATTCGTTCCATTTCTCCCATCACCACCCCATTTATTATGCTATCTATGGATGTTGTTTCCTTATACCCAAATATTCCTGTTCCAACCGTCCATAACCTCCTAGTCGATAAAATGCAGGCAGCTTTATATGCCGATTCTGAAATACAAGCCATTCTATGTGCACTTCGTCTTGTCTATAATAGATCATTCTTCCGTTTTAATGAGACCATTTACCGTCAAACCGATGGAGCCCCCATGGGATCCCCACTCTCCCCAATTCTTGCAGAAATACTAATGCAGCACCTTGAAAACGATGTTCTTTCAAACTTCTGCACCAAACCATTATTATACATTCGTTACGTTGATGATATCTTATTATTTTGGTCTTCATCTATTATTGATCTGAATACTTTCATTGATACTATGTCGTCTAAATTCCCTTCTATAAATTTTACCATTGAACATGAATCTGATCTAACATTACCTTTCCTCGATATTTTGATTAGACGTGAAGCTAATAACCACAATATTATCACTTCAGTATATCGAAAACCTACTGCTTCATTCGCTATGATCCCTGAGGTATCTTCTCACCCCCATATCTCAAAAACTTTCCTCACTTCGTTTTATGTAAAATCGTGCAAAAACACACTCTTCAACCATCGAGCTATACAATGCAGAAATCGGAAAAATCAGGGACCTTACTACAACTTTTGGATATACACCACATACTGTCAATAGGATCCTACAAAAAATTCAAGAACGTACCACCTGCTCCTTAATTAACATTAAAAAACGTGACATTCGCTACGTGGGATCTGTACCCTATATCCCGATTGTTATAAACAATCTGAAAAATATTTGTAAACCTTTTGATCTTAATTTTGGAATAAAAACACGCAATATTTACTCCATCATCAAAAAAGACAGAGATCCCGTACAGCTATCAGACCAACATGGAATCTATGCAATACCTCTCAAAGCTATCAAACCTTGAACGAAGAACTTACTCTATATCGGTTCAACAACTCGTAATCTGAGTACTCGCCTTAAAGAACACAAATATAATATAAAAACTTGTTCTTCCAATACAGCAATGTCACGTTTACTCCTTAACGAACCTTTTCAACTATTGTGGGAAAAAACCAAAATTCTCACCACTCCCAAATCTAAGCCTCTAACCCTTCTTACTGAGAGTCTGCAGATTTTCGCTCATCGCCACCAATGCTGTAACGACGATTACCCAAGTTTCATTCATAATCCCTGGAGATTTCTGCTACAGATAGCATCTTCTAAAAACATTTTTATAAACTTTGAATAACAACACTCTCACCTGTTTGAACTTTTTATGTCTCTGTAGTGCGCATGCCTTCATTACATCCTACGTCATTTGTGTATCTCATCCCACTGTGTATATATCCTGCTGATCTAACCATCAGACTTACAGCTGAGGATGGATCCGTTGCGGATCTGAAAGATTCTAGTGTACCTTTTATGTGAATGCTTTTATGACTAAGGTGTTTTTACATTAAAGATTTTTAAACTATTTTATCGTGCATAGACGGCAATGTACTTACATTAATTTTTTTCAGAATGAAACTTCAGTAGGTAAATTCGGTCATGGCAACAGAAGCCAGCGTGGAAATACTCTCGTAGAGTTTGCAGAGGCAGAAGGGTTTTTCATCTTGAACTCCTTTTTCACGAAAAAGCCACACAGGAAATGGACATGGAGACATCCAAATGGGACGACAAGTGAAATTGATTTTATTATGTGTAAAAAAATATTCGTCATAGAAGACTGCAGTGTGCTAAACAAGTTCAACACAGGTAGTGACCATAGATTGGTGAGATGTAAGATGCACCTCAACATTAAAATCGAACGTGGCAAGTTCATAAGACTAATATTTTATTTTAATTCGAAAAGCCTTTCAGCACGATAAGATATATTTAATAGTACAGTCTGTACTAAAAAATAGACATTTATAAGGCACAACAACTTACAAGATCTTTCAAAGCACCATGTGCTCCATCGTCAGGTATTTCAATATACATAAACAAAACAACGGATAAAAGCAAGAAGCATTTTCAAATTACGCGAGCACGTGATAACAATAACGATGTATACATTAAATATAGTAGAAGTTTTGTCATGCGTTAAAGGGTTTCAACAAATGATACTATGAATTGCTATTACATATGCGAAGAAAATATATACACAGAGGATAATTAATAAGTTGACATTATTCGTCAAACTGTAAATGAATTATTAGGAGTTAAGTGTTGCTGGATAGGAGTATGCTGTTCTGGCCGCATTAACATGGCCCAAGGCACTGGAACGAAACGTGGAGTTTCTTCATTACAGCAGTCAGAGTTGTGCGATAATATACATAAACTCAGCGAATCGAAGAGATCGCTTTGTACGATTTGAGCTCAGCACACTGGCATTGGTCCAGTCTGGTCGGTAGATACCTCTATTAACTAATCGTGCAAGAGAGGTAGCATCTTTCAGGGGTGCTCGCTGAATTGTTAATGCAAGACCTAGAAAACAATGTTTTACAATATTTCCAACTTAAGCCTGATCTCTACATTAGATATGTAGACGACATACTTGTTTTCTGGCCGCATCATAAAAACAAAATTGAAGAGTTTGCTAAAGAGCTCTCAAAACATTACAGTTCCATAAATTTTACCATTGAGCATGAAAATGATAATACTCTTCCATTCTTGGGCATATTACTAAAAAGACACCCAGATACCAATTGTTTATCTTATTCAGTGTACAGAAAGCCTGAAACACAATCTGCAATTATTCCGCATAATTCATCGCACCCAAGAAAACAAAAACTAGGAGCTATAGAGTACATGGTCCGAAGAGCCTTCACCCACTCCTCCAATATCCAGGCTAGAAGAAATGAGTTAAATCATATCCAGATGATTACGATGGCGCATGGCTACCATAAAACGATCGTTGAAAAAATTGCTCGATCAGTGAAATGTCTACACAAAAGTACCTTACAAAGGGAAACCAGAATTACAAAATATGTTGGCACTATGGACTATATACCTGAAGTCACTACAATACTAAAGAACATATGCAAAAAACACCACATTGCGTTTGGTGAAAGTACGAAAAGTATTCGAGCCATCGTGCAAAAAGACCGTGACCAAGTTTCCACACTCAACAGACATGGGGTTTACAAAATACCCTTAATTCCTATTGACCCAGAAGATCCAGCAATTGCATATATTGGATCCACTGCACGCCCATTGCGAACAAGAATATATGAGCACAAGTACTCAATTACTAATAACTCTGATGCTACCTCTCTTGCACGATTAGTTAATAGAGGTATCTACCGACCAGACTGGACCAATGCCAGTGTGCTGAGCTCAAATCGTACAAAGCGATCTCTTCGATTCGCTGAGAGTTTATGTATATTATCGCACAACTCTGACTGCTGTAATGAAGAAACTCCACGTTTCGTTCCAGTGCCTTGGGCCATGTTAATGCGGCCAGAACAGCATGCTCCTATCCAGCAACACTTAACTCCTAATAATTCATTTACAGTTTGACGAATAATGTCAACTTATTAATTATCCTCTGTGTATATATTTTCTTCGCATATGTAATAGCAATTCATAGTATCATTTGTTGAAACCCTTTAACGCATGACAAAACTTCTACTATATTTAATGTATACATCGTTATTGTTATCACGTGCTCGCGTAATTTGAAAATGCTTCTTGCTTTTATCCGTTGTTTTGTTTATGTATATTGAAATACCTGACGATGGAGCACATGGTGCTTTGAAAGATCTTGTAAGTTGTTGTGCCTTATAAATGTCTATTTTTTAGTACAGACTGTACTATTAAATATATCTTATCGTGCTGAAAGGCTTTTCGAATTAAAATATTGTTTAGCGCACGAAGAATCCTTATTAAAGTCATAAGACTAATAAAATGTATTGACATAACCAACCTTAAAAAACACCATAATACCTTTAAGTTGGAACTGAAGAACAGATTCTCTGCTTTAGAAGGCCTAACATCGGAAGAACTGGATATTTCTGAAGTTAACAGAAAAGAAACCAAAGCTCTTATGGAAACAGCAACAAAATTAGCTGGGTCTAAGAACAAGTTGCATGTGAACAAATTATCAGGAAAAACCAAAATGTTGATTAAAAAAAAAAAAAAGAGATATGAGGACAACTAAAGAAGATGTGACTTCCAAAGAGTCACATCTTCTTTAGTTGTCCTCATCTCTATATAGAGATATGCAAGACAGTACGAAAAAGTATCACTGAAGACGTAAGGAAATTCAACTGTGAACTAGTGAGAAAAGCAATTGAAAACAACCAAAGCCTAAAGATAGCAAAGGGACATCTCAGTAAGGGAAGAAAACAGATTATGGCCCTGAGAAAAGAAGATGGTTCTGTAACAAGAAATAGAGGCGAAATTTTGACAAGAGTGAAAGATTTCTACTCCAAATTTTCTTTTTTTTTTTTGATTGGAGGTTTAACGACCACCGTGAGCAACTCAATGGGCTATAAGCAGTCGCCCGTCCCTAATTTAGGGTCACTGGTTCCAGGGAAGGGAGAGAGCCAGTGCCGTAAGACAAACACAACATTCATGCCTGACCGGGATTCGAACCCGGACCCCTTACGGACGAATGATCAGAGGCCTGCGCCACCGGGGCGGCTACTACTCCAAATTATATGAAAGGGATGATACATGTACTCCAGACATCATGAAAGGTACCAGTACCAGAGTTCTTCCAGTCCTCCCAGCAGAAGTTGCACATGCAATCAAGAAAATGAAGCAAGGAAAAGTTCCAGAAGAAGATGGAATTACTGTAGACATCATACAAGAAGCAAGTGGAGAAATCGAAACAATACTTACCCAAGTTTTCACTCAATGCCTTAATGAAGGGAAGATTCCTGAGGATTGGAACAACGCTACAATGATCCTGCTACATAAAAAAGGTGACATTGAGGATCTCAGGAACTACAGACCTATCAGCCTTCCTATCGGTGGTTTATAAAATCTTCACTAGAGTTCTTTCACCCCGCTTGAAAGTAACACTGGACATGGCTCAACCGAGAGAACAAGCTGGATTCAGGAGTGGCTACAGCACAGTAGATCATATCCACGTACTGAGAGAACTAATTGAAAAAGCTAGGGAATATGAACTTCCATTGTGCATGGCTTTTATCGATTAAGAAAAAGCCTTTGATTCGGTGAAACCATCAACAGTTACAATGGCTCTGAAATCCTGCGCTTTGAAGATGCATACATTAATATTATTAATAACATCTATGAAAATGCAAGTGCAAAGATTCGGCTGTTTGAAAATACAACACACATAAAAATTGGAAAGGGAGTGAGACAAGGTGACACCATATCTCCGAAGCTCTTTAATGCCGCATTGGAAAATGTCTTTCAATCACTGAACTGGGAAAACAAAGGGATAAAGATTAATGGAGATTATCTAACTCACCTCCGTTTTGCTGATGACGTAGTCATTTTTGCAACTACCCCATCAGAGCTGCAGAGTAAGATCCAGGAACTTGCTGACAAGAGTAAAGAAGTGGGATTAAAAATGAACTTTCAGAAGACAAAAGTGATGTTCAATGCTTTTACAAGAAATGAAGATTTATCGATTGATGGAGAAAAGCTGGAGATAACAGACACGTACGTTTATCTTGGACAGCAGATATCAAGTGAGGGCCACATTGATGAAGAAATTAATTGGCGTACAAAACTTGCCTATAGAGCTTTTGGAAGAAACATTATAATTTGCAAGAGCAATATGCCATTATGTCTTAAAAGAAAAGTGTTTGATCGATGCATCCTTCCAGTGCTTAGGTATGGTGCAGAGACGTGGACCTTAACTAAAAGAGACATACAAAGACTGCAGACAACTCAAAAAAGCATGGAGAGGTGCATGCTTGGTGTAACCAGGAGAGATAAGAAGAGGAACTCATGGATCAGAAAAATGACAAGAGTGGAAGAAATCGTGATCAGAGCAAAATCTCTGAAATGACAATGGGCTGGACATACTGCCAGAAGGACAGACCATCGATGGACAGCCGAAATTTTAGATTGGATTCCAAGGGACAGGAAAAGACCCAGAAGAATACCACATGGGAGATGGGTGGATGAAATTCGAACGTATGCGGGAGTGACATGGAGGAGACTGGCACAAGATAGATCGTTGTGGAGGAGGCATGAAGAGACTTTCGTCCAGCAGTGGATTGATAATGGTTGACGATGATGATGATGAAATGACGATCAATTTTAAAAGTGAATGCTACTTTCTCGTGATTTTTTAGTTCGCCCCCGTGGCATGTATGAAAAGTCGGCGCCTATATCCATAAGACATACACAACGTCCATGCCTCAACGGAATTCGAAGCCGAACCCATCTCGGACGTATGGTCATAAGCCATCGCTTAGACCACTGCTCCAGCTGGGCGGCAACCTCAGCTCTGATAATCATATGTAACACATTTTATCCCATTCATTGGCTTTTTTTTTTTTTTTTTTTTTTTTTTTTTGATTCGAGGTTTAACGACCACCGTGAGCAACTCAATGGGCTATAAGCAGTCGCCCGTCCCTAATTTAGGGTCACTGGTTCCAGGGAAGGGAGAGAGCCAGCGCCGTAAGACAAACACAACATCCATGCCTGACGGGATTCGAACCCGGACCCCTTACGGACGAACGATCAGAGGCCAGCGCCTTAGACCACTGCGCCACCGGGGCGGGCCATTGGCTTATGTTCCAGGCTAGCTGATATACTCTGGAAATTAAAATAAAAACACTATCAAAAAGAATCTGCGAATTCTCATTTTTCTTTACTAAGAGCATCGAATCTCGCTATCAAATGTCATCAACAAAATCGCTAGCTCAATCATATCGCACGAGCTGTCTTCCCAGCCTGACTCAGAAGACTACTCTGTAAATAGCATAATGTAAGGAAGATAATACTTTATGGTTAACAAGCTGGCTAACTCTCACAATGTAATAAGCCAAGTCAGGTACGTGACTGTAGGGTGGGTACACTTGGCCCTCACTGCTCCAGCAATCAATGTTTCACAGAATCCGAAAATGTTACGTGATTTGGGGATTTTTTTGTTTTAACTTTTTTTTAAAGCAGCACGATTTGTAGCCAAATTTTCCGCTACAAGCTACTTAATTTTGTAGCATGCTACTTCTACAACTACATTTTTCGATTTGTAGCAATGATACACGCCACGCTAGTGTAAATGTAGCGTACTACAGTATAAGCGCTATATGTAGCGCGCTATTTCCGATCACTGTTCGTACTGTACCCTCAAGGTGGTTTAAGATGCCCTCGTCAATGATCAGTATCACTTTGCGTGAAGTCTACCCTTATAACCACAAACGCAACCAATAAAGTGTGGTAAAGCTGGGTTTTTTTTATTTATTTAGGTTTAACGACCGCCGTGAGCAACTCATTGGGTTATAAGCAGTCGCCGGTCCCTAATAAAAGGCCACTGGCTCCAGGGAAGGGAGAAAGCCACCGCCGTAGTACAAACACAACAACCATGCCTCATGGGATTCGAACTCGGACCCCTCTAGGAAGAATGATCAGAAGCCATCGCTTAGACCACTGCGCCTCCGGGGCTGCTGATGCTGTGGTTTTCAAGGCTATTACAATGCATTTTATGTTGGCCAAATCACATCATTTTGTCGTAAATGCTTCTAATTTTGCATTTGTTGTCAATGTATGAAAAAAAAAATGCTGGATTTATAAAATTCTTAATTATTTTACGTCACCTTTCCACTTTACATTAAAATACATGAAATGTTAGTGAAAGTTCAAAACAAAACAAAACGCTAAAATTGAAAACTTTACTCCTCTGTGGAGCTTAACACTCTCCGGTTTGGTATTAATATACACTGCTGGCCACCCAAAACGCAACACCAAGAAGGAAGCGTCCGATTGGCCTGAAATTCGCAGCATGCGTGTGCCCGCGAGAGGACATGCAAACGATTAGCATTGCAGGGCATATGCAAATCATGTGCGCCCGGCACCCCACCGAGAAGCACTATAAGAAGGGTGCACAGAAGGCGGGGTGTAAGTAGTGGAAGTGTGTTGTGCTGCCGGACCTGTGCGTGGGAAGCTTCCTGATGCCTCGTCGCAGAATACAGCAGTCATTCCAGCACGTTTCGGAGTTCGACAGAGGATGAATAGTGGCTTATCGCGACAGCGGTTTATCGCACCGATACATCGGCGCCCGTGTGGGACGACATTCAGCCACAATGTGGCGAGTATGGATTAGGTGGGCGCATGAGGGTCGAACGGACCGACGTGAGCGATTGCCGCAGCTGCGGCACATCGCCGAACCAGAGGACCGGCATGTTGTGCGGCGGACATTGACGGCTCGCGCCGCCACATCACGAACGAACGTTAGCGCAGGAATTAGGGTGTTTTGCGCAACAACCTGTGTCAGCACGTACCGTTCGACGTCGTCTGCAGGAGGGGTGACTTGTCGCACGGCGCCCATTGCTCCGATTACCATTGACGTAACACCACCGGTGAGTGCGGCGGCCATGGGGCGTTTAACACCGCACCTGGGCTACGGAATGGCACGACATTGTCTTCTCCGACGAATCCCGCTTCTGCCTGCAACACCACGAGAGTCGGATCCGCGTGTGGCGGCACCGCGGCGAGAGACTATGACTTCTGCATTACGCATCGCCATACCGATCCGTCACCTAGCGTTATGGTTTCTGGCGCAATTGGATATGACACCCGCACCCGTCTGGTACGCACAGCCGGTACACTGAAGAGCCACCGCTACATCTCCGACGTTTTGGAGCCTGTAGTCCCCCTTACCTGCAGGACCTGCCAGCAGCCCACGTTTCAACAGGATATTGCGCGCCTGCAGGTGGCACGCATCATGTAACAATTCTTTACGGCCCACCAGGTGTCACCGCTGCTGTGGCCCGCCTGTTCTCCCGATATGTCACCCATCGAACACGTCTGGTTGCTGATCGGCAACCGAGTGGCCCGGCAAGCACCACCCGCGGCTACGCCTGATGAACTGTGGCAACGTGTGGAAGCAGCCTGCAGCAACATAGCCCATGTCCACATCCAAAGCCTCTTTCGTTCGATTCCGCGGCATATAGCGGCCGTTATTGCCAGCCATGGGGGCCACACGAACTATTGATGTCTGCGTGTTTGCAAGTCGCACGGGCCTGTAAGCTCAATCGTTTCATCTTTGTATCTGTTGTTATGTGTCCAGTAAATCTGGCTTTGCTATCTCGTGTCCTTCTTGGTGTTGCATTTGGGTAGCCAGCAGTGTATGAAAAAATACAGCACATTTTGCTTGTCCCGTACAGATGTCTTGTTGGACCCCACCCTTGATGAAATTCTGTGTGCGCCACTGGATGTATGTGGCATGATCAAGTTGTAGAACGATTTGCGAGGAAGAAAGATCGTCGAGTTAATATACCGTATAAGTAATATCCATTAGAATAAAAACAGTATGGTGCACGGATTTTAGTTGCAACAAACAAAAACTTTGATTGTTAAAACAATATTTAAAAGGCATTTTGTGGATCTGCATAAAATTCCATATTTTAGGGCTTTACGTAACAGAAATACGTCGAACAAACCTTTAGTGAAACAATGAACAGGATATATTCGTACGTATATGAAAGAACCTATGGGCCGCCCCGGTGGCGCAGTGGTCTAAGCGATGGCCTCTGATCATTCGTCCGAACGGGATCTGGGTTCGAATCCCGGTGAGGCATGGATGTTGTGTTTTTCTTACGGCACTGGCTCTTTCCCTTCCCTGGAACCAGTGACCCTAAATTAGGGACCGGCGACTGCTTATAGCCCATTGAGTTGCTCACGGTGGTCGTTAAACCTCCAATCCAAAAAAAAAAAAAAAAACAGAACCTATGGTCGTCCGTATGTATGAAGGACACTCCCTTTTTTTGTGGCTACCGACAAATAATCATTCTGGCATTTCCAGAGTTTGAACCAACCGTCCGCCACTGCTTTGTACAACAATTACCAATAAACAAACAATTTGTACACTTGACTTACTTTCTGTGTACGTACTATGTAAAAACACTGCCGGCCACCCAAAATGCAACATCAAGAAGGACACGAGATAGCAAAGCCAGATTTACTGGACACATAACAACAGATACAAAGATGAAACGATTGAGCTTACAGGCCCGTGCGACTTGCAAACACGCAGACATCAATAGTTCGTGTGGCCCCCATTGCTGGCAATAACGGCCGCTATACGCCGCGGAATCGAACGAAAGAGGCTTTGGATGTGGACATGGGCTATGTTGCTGCAGGCTGCTTCCACACGTTGCCACAGTTCATCAGGCGTAGCCGCCGGTGGTGCTTGCCGGGCCACTCGGTTGCCGATCAGCAACCAGACGTGTTCGATGGGCGACATATCGGGAGAACAGGCGGGCCACGGCAGCAGTGACACCTGGTGGGCCGTAAAGAATTGTTACATGATGCGTGCCACCTGCAGGCGCGCAATATCCTGTTGAAACGTGGGCTGCTGGCAGGTCCTGCAGGTAAGGGGGGACTACAGGCTCCAAAACGTCGGAGATGTAGCGGTGGCTCTTCAGTGTACCGGCTATGCGTACCAGACGGGTGCGGGTGTCATATCAAATTGCGCCCCAAACCATAGCGCCAGGCGACGGACCGGTATGGCGATGCATAAGGCAGGCGTCATACTGTCTCTCCCCGCGGTGCCGCCACACGCGGATCCGACCATCGTGGTGTTGCAGGCAGAAGCGGGATTCGTCGGAGAAGACAATATCATGCCATTCCGTAGTCCATGTGCGGCGTTCAACGGCCCACTGCCGCCGCACTCGCCGGTAGTGTAACGTCAATGGTAATTGGAGCAATGGGCGCCGGGCGACAAATCCCCGCTCCTGCAGACGACGTCGAACGGTACGTGCTGCCACAGGTTGTTGGGCAACAGACCCTAATTCCTGCGCTAACGTTCGTGCTGTGGCGGTGGAGGCCGTCAATGCCCGCCGCACAACCTGCCGGTCCTCTCGTTCGGTGGTGTTCCGCTGCTGCGGCAATCGCTCACGTCGGTCCGTTCGACCCTCATGCACCCATCGAATCCATACTTGCCTCACTGTATCTGGATGTCGTCCCACACGGGTGCCGATGTCTCCGTACGATAAACCGCTGTCGCGATAGGCCCTTATTCGTCCTTTGTCGAACTGAAACGTGATGGAATGACTGCCGTATTCTGCGACGAGGCATCAGGAAGCTTCCGACGCACAGGTCCGGCAGCACAACACACTTCCACTAGTTACACTCCGCCTTCTGTGCACCCTTCTTATAGTGTTTCTCGGTGGCGTGCCGGGCGCACATGATTTGCATATGCCCTGCAATGCTAATCGTTTGCATGTCCTCTCGCGGGCGACGCATGCTGCGAATTTCAGGCCAATCGAATGCTTCCTTCTTGGTGTTGCATTTTGGGTGGCTAGCAGTGTAGTTTGTACACTGAAAGTAAATTATATAAAACTTACCTTTCAGTATACAAACAATCTGTACACCGAAATGTAAGTTTTATAGGTGTACATAATAAACTTACATTTCAGGGCATAGTGAGTACTTTTACCTTTTGTTTTCTTTTTTTCTTCATTGAAGGTTTAACGACCACCGTGAGCAACTCGATAGGCTATAAGCAGTCGCCCGTCTCTAATTTAGGGCCATTGGTTCATGGCAAGAGAGAGAACCAATGCCGTAATACCAACATAACATCCATGCTTCACCAGGATTCGAACCCGGACTCTTCTCGGGCAAATGGTCACAAGCCAGAGCTTAGACCACTGCGCCACTGGGGCGGCCTTCTGTCTTCAGATTATGTTTTGAAATAGTGAAAACAGGCTTTTATTGACATCAAGAGGATAAACTTCTAGATTTAATAAAACAACTGTTCAGTGTTGATGAGTTCATTATTTGTCTCTGATTTCAGGTGTGTGATAAAATACGTATAAATGGAAAGAAAACGAGTCAATTTTTCTGTGTATTTTATTATTCAAAAAATTTGGATAATTCTGTTTTAATTGATTTACCTCATTTCTGAAATGTGGTTTTACAGTTTCCTTCAAAATGACAAGATATCACTTCACGGAGAAAAGATGACATCCCTTCTTCAAGAGCAACAATAATCTTTTCTTTGTATTTAGTTGCAAAGGAATTTCCCAAGTCCTTAAGGATTTTGCTTGAGAGAAGGTTCATGAGAGATACTTTACTGATCGCAAAAGCGTCCAAGTGTGAGACTGTTAGGGATTGTAGGTGAACTGTCTTGCTATCCGCAAACAAGGAAACCTCCACTGCGATCAATTCCACACTTCCCTCCATGAGTCCACTGTACCACAGAAATGCAGGTCTCACTTTGAAATTCATAGAGAAAGTTAGCTTTTTGGCCCCTAAATGACCTTTTAGTGCAAGAGTTTTGTTATCATGGAAAATAAGAGAGCAGTTACCATGCCTGTATACACTGGACAGTCCATAAATTTTACCAGACCATGTCTGAAAATCTCTCTGTGATATATTAGAAATAGCAACAGGCTCTAGACTCGACATAATATCCTTTTCTTCTTTCAGAGAGATTAATAAATTATCCACAAGCTCATTGACGTCTTCCTCTTTAAGATTATCTGCGGGACACAAATAAAAATAGTAAAATGTTTTGAAGGAAACGGCTGTAATTTTATATCATTCATTGAAATTGCATAAATAATAAATAGCAAATTTAGTAATTATTACTACGATTTTTCATAGAACTAAAGCAAAATCCTTTTTAGTATGACTTTTAGAAAAAAGTACCTGCTTACACTATAGCTATATACACAGTCGAATTCCATTATTTTGAAATCTCATACTTTTGACGTCAACAGCACGTAGCCAATGAAAAAAGGCACGTGTCGTGAGCTGGCTTGGAGGGTTTATAAGGTGTTCTGTGGGCATTCTGAAAACATATCGGGCCGCGGGTGGCCTAGTGGTCAGCGTTCGTGGCTCCCATGGAGATAACCTCAGGTTCGATCCCAGGCAGATACGAACGCTCGATCCACTAAATATCCGCCGTACGTCAGATGGGAACGTTAAGCCGTCAGACACCGGGTACTGGACCTCCGGTAATAAATAAGGGCGTCTTCCTCGCCCTTTCTACTTCGCTTCCGTGTCACTTTCCTATCGGGCACTCTAGCCCAAATCTCCTAGCTTCCTATTTCTAAGGGTTCTTTAAGACCTGGGGTCAGACACTCCCTTCCTAAAATCCTCTACATATGATCATTTGTAAAAAGGGATGATTATCGGCTTTCGGGCCAAGAGTGGTAGTATTTCTGAAACAGCGCAGTTTGTGAACTGTTCGCGTGCTGCTGTGGTTAAAGTGTATCGCGATTGGAGAAATGGCACCATTGCGAATAAGCGACGTGAAAACTGCGGAGCACCACGTGCCATTGATGTGAGAGGTGAACGTCGGTTTCGAAGGTGCGTGAGGGCCGATCGACACGGAACAGTGAAGCAACTCACTGGCCGAATGAACCAGGGGTTGCCGGAAGTGTGTCTAAAATTACAATTCAGCGAACCCTGTTGCGTATGGGGCTTCGGTGCATACGAATGGTTAATGCACCTATGCTGACGAAGGTGCATCGGCAGGAAAGGTTTACATTTGCACGGCAGTATCGGGAATGGACCTCCGCAGATTGGCAAAGGAGTGCCTTCTCCGATGAGTCACGTTTTCTGCTTCATCGAACGGATGGACGTTGGCGTATAAGTCGAGAAAGATCAGAGAATAAACACTCTTCAACCATTGCTGAAAGAACACAAGCAGGTAGGGGCAGCGTTATGGTCTGGGGAATATTTTCGTGGCATTCCCTGGGTCCACTCATACCTGTGGAAGGCACTATGGAACGGATTCGTAATTCATTATGAATCCATCCTTGCAGACCACGTACACCCACACATGCTGATTGTCATCCCTGGGGCGGATGGGATCTTTCAGAACTACAATGCGACGTGTCACACAGCTAGAAATGTCTGAGAGTGGTTGGAAGAGCACGAGGAAGACTTCAAAGTACTTCTCTGGCCCCTTAATTTCCCGGACTTTAATCCAATTGAGCATCTGTGGGACCCCCTCGAGCGCGTTGTTTGCTCTAATGATCCTTCACCACGCACCTTCCAGCAGCTGTCAGATGCACTGCAGTCAGCATGGCTCCACATACCTGTGAACGCCTTCCAGCACCTTACTGAGTCACTCCCAGCCCGTCTAGCTGCTGTCCACACTGTAGACGGCGGTTACTCTGGATGTTGGCTGGTGGTCACAATAATGTGACTCGACTGTGTATGTTCGTCCACGCGTCTGTGAACAACACCATATCTCTGTAACTATTATTCCAATAATAATAATAGTTACAGAGATATGGTGTTGTTCACAGACGCGTGGAAAGCCTGAACTATGTGAACCATGATCCAAAGGTTTTTGTCTTTTCCGGCGCATAATCTCGCCTCTGGGAGGAGTAAATGCACATGCTATTAAATTCAAACGATATTTTATTTTATGCAGCTGCTAAAAAAAAGATACAGGTAAGGCCAGTTCTGATTGAACCGTCAGTTGTTTTTTTTTTTATTGGAGGTTTAACGACCACCGTGAGCAGCTCAATGGGCTATAAGCAGTCGCCCGTCTCTAATTTAGGGTCACTGGTTCCAGGGAAGGGAGAGAGCCAGTGCCGTAAGACAAACACAACATTCATGCCTGACCGGGATTTGAACCCGGTCCCCTTACGGACGAATGCTCAGAGGCAAGCGCCTTAGACCACTGTGCCACTGGGGCGGCGAACCGTCAGTTTGGAACGTAGGACTACTACTTGCAGATCGAAGAGTCGAAATGAGCTAGTCGAGTATGGTTCCAAAGCGTTTATTTAATTTGTTATAGCCAACACAGGTCTATGATATGAAAAGTAGCTTACATAATTTTTACAAATAATGCTGGATACATCGCGAACACAAAGCAGATCGATACACGAATTACCCAACGTGGTGCTCTGTCTTCTTGGGCTTTTTACATACCTCATGACTTGCTCTATAGCTTCCCGTTTTAATTTTCTCCCATTTTGCTTGCGTTCATTCTGCGAAGTCCGCGGCGTTAACGAAAATGTTAACCGTTCATACGAAAACATTTGTTTAATGTTCAGTTTAAACCACTGCGATATGTTCTTTATATATTTGAATAGATCTCGTCGAGATCTTTAAAACGATACCACGCACAGTCGTGTTACGCTCACGGTTGCCGAGGTAGACTGAGTCAAACGCAGTGGCACACCCAGAAGTATTGTACCATCTCCTCTGCCCACAGGGAGCGAGGGGAGCGCTGCGTGCACAATGTATTGCGCAGTACGCGAATTGGACTCCATGCTGTTTACGAATATGCTAACAGGATTAGTGTGCGCCATGTATTTTTAACGCTATAATGATTTCAATTGGGACCTATTTTTGTTACAGGCGGTCGGCCCTAAGTCACCCCATACTGTCCGCGGAGTTAGACGTAGTAGTCCTACTTAAAAGTGAGATAGAGAGAGTTGCAAAAAGTTACTTTTACCTTCCGATACCTTTTACACCGAAGGCCATTTTTCGTACAGTTTCTGTCGGATACAATACATGATGCCACCGCTAAATGTATAAATGTATGAGTATGTGACCAAAAAACTAGGGAATTTAAGCGCGTATTTCTGTGTTTAATATCTTTGCAATCATACCTTCGCTTCTAAAAATCTAACTGAAATAATTCTTTTAGAATCAGACGGTACTCTTCGCGGAAAACATTTGTGTACTCTTTTTTCTTAAAATGATATTTAGTTTTCCCACTAGGGGCGTTAAATTGCGCGACGCTACGAGTGTCACCCAACTTTTCTTTGAGCCCACCTTTTAGCCCCCCTCCTCCCTTCCAATACGTAGTGGGATCAAAAAGTTCCGAGACTAGGTACGTAGCGTGCCAACATATGGCAGTACGTGGATACGCGGGCAGCCGTTGAGGGCAGGGTCCTTCATGAGTCATTGTGCCGAGTGGCATCGTTCTGTGAACATTGGGAGTTGTGCTACACGATATTTGGTGACCACGTGCAGAACACAGCTGCGATTTCGGTATGGACTGCAAACCAGAGCAGCGAGCGAACATCAAAATCTGCGTCAAACTCGGCAAATCGGGAACGGAGACGCATGAAATGTTGCGGCAGGCTTATGGCAATGAAGCGATGAGTCGTGCGAGGTGTTTTGAGTGGCACTCGCGCTTCAAGAGAGGCACAACAGCACTGGAAGACGACGAGAGGTCAGGCGACCGTCCACAACCAAAACTCCCGAAAATGTGGACAAAATTAGTGAATGGTTCATGAGGATCGTCGGATAACCATTCAAGACATTGCTACTATCGTCAATGTGTCTTACGGAACAGTGCAAGAAATTCTGACGTCGGTTTGAACATGCACCGCATTGCTGCAAAGTTTGTGCCAAAGATTTTGAACCAAGAACAAAAGGCGCTTCTTTCTGCTACTGATAGCGTTTGTGTCGAACTCTGTCAAGATCTTCGTCAGCAGGTGGTGAATGAACCAACGTTCCTGTTGCGGGTCATCACTGGGGGCGAGACTTGGGTCTACGGTTACGACCCGAAGACCAAACAACAGTCGTCGCAGTGGAAGAGCCCGGCATTTCCACGACCGAAGAAGGCCTAACATGTCCGGAGCGCAACCAAAAGGATGCTCGTCGTGTTCTTCGACATCCGTGGGGTTGTGCACCGCGAATTCCTCCCCTAGGGCCAGCCAGTCTCAGTCCTTTTTCACTGCGATGCTCAGCGGCGTCTTAGGGAGGACATTCGCCGCAAACGACTTGAAATGTGGAGCAGGGGAGATTTCCTGCTCCATCACGACAATGCAGCAGCTCACAGAGTGTTAGCAACACGCCAGTTTTGCAGCCGCAGCAGCATGACTACCCTTCCTCACCCGCCTTACTCGCCGGATTTGGCTCTTCTCGACTTCTTTCTGTTCCCGAAGATGAAGCTGAAGCTCAAGGGTCGCCGTTTTGAAACCGTGGACGAGATCCAGCGCGAATCGCAGACGGTGCTTGACACGATTCGCCAACAGGACTTCCAGAGAGCGTTCCGACAGTGGCAAAAACGCTGGCAGCAGTGTATCACTGCCCAAGGAGACTACTTTGAGGGAGATCATAGCCAGACTTGAGTAACGTAAGTACTTTATCATATAACGGCCTGTCTCGGAACTTTTTGATCGGACCTTCTCGAAACCACTTTGATCGGACCGGCCGAAAGAAACTATTTTGAAGTTTAGATGTAGTTTAAAACCACAAAAGAGAGAGAGAAAGATTCCTAGTCAGGTTACAAACCAAAATTTTCATAAACAGCCTTATGACAGCAAATATTTAAAAAAGATTTTAAAATAAATTGACGTAAGTGAGCTAAAATTACAAAGAAATAGTAAAATGTTTAAACCCACGGAGGGTCGTATCCATGGTTACCAGTACTACGTTCACTGAACAATTACTATGTACAATATGTACTTAAAAAACGTTTTATTTTACTTTAAATGTTTTATTTTACTGATCAGCATCAGGTAAAAATCTACATGAACTGAATTTTTTATCCAAATTTCTGCCAAGCACTTCATTCAAAATCCCCCCCATACGATGCTTAGACTCCATGACAGCTCCCCCACCCCACCCCACCCCACACACACCATTTCTGAGCTGTTGGCGTCGCCACTTGGCGTTAATATAAATTTTTGTAATATTCGCTTCTAAAAGTCCTGTTTAGAAAATTCTTTTTGCTACTGATAGCGTTTGTGACAAGGAATATTTTTCATGTATTTGCCGATTTTTGTACCACAGTTTTCCCCCTAAGGGTGTAAGTGTTTTCATTTTTATTTGCGCCGTACTTACAACCAACCGTATCTTCGTTTCTAAAAACACGATTTGAAAAGTCCTCTTTGCCTTGGATATCATCCGTGGTAAGAAATGTTTTATGCACAATTTGTGATTTTTCGTAGCACACATTTCAGCTGGACTGTGGTCACAATGCCATACAGAAAAAAACTATTTCTAATTTTAGATGTCTTTTGAATCCACATTCTTCTGCTCCGGAACCGAGTGCTTTCGAAATTAAGTTACATCGACAAGGGCTTATCACTTCTACTTGCCGTCTTGACATGTGCGTCAACTCTGTAGTACGTCACACTTCCACCACTCGGCGATCCTATGTATGAAAAGAGCTGATGCTGATGGATCATATGAGTTAAAGGAGACTGATGACATGGTCATCGGCTGTTGTAGCCCGTTCACCTCATGGTATGATCCGTGGTGAGTTCTGAAAGGACCCTCCGCATACTGTGATGATTTCCACAGTGATTTGCTGGGTTGTGACCCGTCTGTTCGCTTGCACGATTCTCACGAGTCTCCTTTTATATCTATGGCCTGCCAGCTGTTTTCGCCCACAGGATTGTCGATTACTGGATTTTTTTGCATGTCCCACCCTTCATAATAAACCCTTGCTGCGGTTATGTGTGAAAAGTGCAGGATGACGGCTGTTTGAACCGGCATGCGTGGCGCCAACTATCATTCCACGTTGAAAGTCGCTCAGTGTTGGAGTGAGCTATTTATTAGACGACGACAGATGTACCTAATGATCTGGAACACACACTTTTGAGTGTACATATACACTGAAGTGCCAGAAAAACTAGTACACCAGTCTAGTACTTGGTAGGTCCCCCACGGGAGCGCAGGACTGCAGAAATACGACGGGGCATGGACTCCACTAGCTTCTGAAATTATGTTGTAGGCAATGCACACCATACTTCCTGCAGAGCGTTCCATAATTCGGGTGTATTTCGAGGTCTCGGATTCCTGTGTTCGATAGCGCGTTTCATGGCATCCCAAATGTGTTCTATTACTTTCAGATCTGGGGACTTGGGTGGGAATGGCGATACCCCAAACTCAGATGAATGCTCCTCTAACCATAATGTGGCGTCTCGGCACTTCTGTGGAGGTGCATTGTCCTGTTGGAACAGGCCCAACCCATCAGCATGAAAGCACGACATGAACGGGTGTACCTCGTCATAAAGGATGCGCACATAGCGTTGGCCTGTCACAGACGTTTGTAGACGTACCAGGGGTCCCAGTGAAGTCTAGCGAAACACACCCCATACTATTGTGGGACTCCCCCTCCCGCCACCAGCCGGTACAGTTCCCTGTTGACAGACGGGATCCATGGCTTCATGGGGTTTGGACCACACACGAATCCTTCCATCTGCCCGATACAGTTGGAAACGCGACTTGCCAGACCAGGCTACTTATTTCCAGTCATCAAGTGTCCAGTGGCGGTGTTGCCGTGCCCAAGCGAGGCGTATAGCTCTGTGTCATGCACCCATCAAGGGGACTCGAGTTGGACGTCGGCTCCCAAAGCCCATATCGTGCAGGGTACGTTGCACAGTCCGGATGCTGATACTTGTTGAGGCTCCAGCATTGAATTCCTATTATACCTGCAAGAGTGTTGCACGCCTGTCGCGTGAAAAGATTCTTGACAGAGGTCGTTCAAATTGCACATATTGTAGAATAACTCTTCTTCTATAGCAGGGGTATATAGTCACCCTTTTAATATCTACCGCCCACTTTTGTATCTTTGTTGATGGTAAAATTTCATTTCTGCCCACCAGTGCCGCAGTTACTCAACTTAGCTCAAGTGCGAAGTAATTTTTTGAAGGGGGAAGGGTGGGCGTGTGTGTAAAAATATGTACTTAAATGTATTTCTTTATTTATAATTGTTGTATGTTTATTCATAGATAATTTCAATTTAATGAATTTCTGCATTTCTATCGATACAGCGGCTACTAGTGCGAGAATTGCTTAAATTTAAGAAAATGAAGGTTAAATGTGAAAACAATAAAGTTTATTGAATTCATTTAAAAACAATAAAGCCTTTAATTAATAATTAATGAGATCCTTGAGACTGATGCTGCGAGACCAAATATTTGATATCTGGTTCGATTTTCGTAAGGAACAAACGAAGGTCTTCTCTTTCGGTGATATTCAGAGGGTTTCTCTGTTTGGTGATAATATGATTAACAGCACTAAAGCCTGATTATACAAGATATGAGGTAGGGAAAGGTATCAATAAATTAAGTACCATTTTCCACATATTTGGATATAACGCAGGCACTTTTTTTTTTTGCCAGAGTTTTTGGTATCCAATACTCTCGTAATTATATTTCCTCTCTTGTTTAAGGTGGACTTCAAGTAATTTTGCTTCCTATACTTCCAATGAAAAAACTTTTGTACACATTTCCTTCACAATTAGAGTGTTCCCAAGGATGAGAATTTGAACATCGATTAAAATAACTTTGATATCAAGGAAAATGGTTCTAATTTGAACCTCGGTCACTATGACCATGTGTTATAGTGTAAATGCACTTGTATCAAATAATGTGAAACAATATGGCACGTGATGCATAAAGAAAAATAATTAGTGGTAAAACAAAAGAAAAATGTATGCACAAACAGTAAAATTTACGTTGTCAAAATATCAGTTAATTAAATCTTACCAGGCTCAGATCCTTGAACTCTGCCAAGTGCAGAGGTGATTTACGAGCTTGACAAAAAAAAAATTACACAAGATTTACCTATCAATACCTTGGATTCACTGAACACACATAAACAAGTAATAAATGTGACTCAGATTTTTTAGGTGTAAACACTGATTTTCAAGATCATTTATTGTTCTTCAGGCCTCTCGCCTGTTCAGAATTTTGTTGAGATTTTTACAGATTTTTTTTTTATGTTATCCTTGGTTTTTCATTCACAAAGCACCCACGAATGCCAAAAATGAGTTTTAGAGTCCAATATCAATTTTGTTGGGTGTAGATTTCTAAATTAGTAATACAATTTTCAGTTTTGTCTAATGTTGCAAATTTTTAACATTTCAATTTGTAAATTTTCATTTATTATTCAAGATTCAACGTGATTCAATTATCGTTAGTTTAGAGAAAAATTTTTTTGTGGTCTACACTTGATTTTTCCCTTTTAGGTACATTCACAAAACATCATGCATAATACAAAAGAATAATACACTTTGGCCAAGCATAAAATGAATACTATGTGGTTTTCAGAGTGTAATGCATTACCCCTATCTCCGAAGCTTTTTTTTTTTTTTTTTTTTTTTTGTTCGCTGGTTTCCTTTAAACCAATTTTACTCAGCCCTCTTTTTCTAATCCCTCTTAAGTTTACTTGCATTTGCTTTAACCAACATATTACCTTAATACATTTCTAGTATGAACCAGGACGATAAAAAAAAGAATTTTTTTTTTATGAAAGAGTATCAAAACACTTAGAAGTTAAGACTTAATAATGCACCCCTCAACAAAAGAAAAATTTACTTTTACAAACGGAAGGAATGAGAGCAAGTCTAGCGACTTTGACAGAACAGTTTGTAGTGAGATTAGAGTACAGTAGATGGCGCCACCGTACAAGTACGATGTTGCACACAGAGGGGTGAGAGAATTTCAGGGGGGGGCATAGGAAAGGATACCCATTTAACCAGTGGGTCCAGCCTGGGGGCCGTCACTTAACGTGCTCGTCCGATATTCAGCGATTGTTAGTAAATCACACCATCTCTGAAAGATCAGCCCAGGTTTGAACCTGAGGACCTTGCATCGATAGTCTGACTCGCGAACCACTAAGCCATCCATGAAAAAGCTATATAAGCATTTTTTTTAAAATTAATGTTCTTACTTTAACATTTTTACGAGAAAATTTTAAACAAATATAAATATTGAGTGTGTCCAAAATTAGAAGCTTCTTCAGCGCAATTGCATACATAACTAACTAAACTAGTGATTTAAACCTGGTTATTCACTTTTTCCACGTCGATTAAGTGAGTTTGCCACGATATTCAAATATTTTGAAATTTCTAACTGTGATTGTCCACAATAGAAAAATCGCAGTACAATTTTTCGGCAGTAAAATCTTGGCATGGGCCGGTGAACATTTTTTCGCAACACCCATTTCAATTTAAGGGTGACGGGGGCACTTTTTTAGCCCCAGCCGTACTATATTGCTTGTTGCCACTGTTTCCAGAGCAACTATACGTTTTGTTTTGTTTCTGAAATAAAAAAAAGTTATTTTAAGTTGTGATATTTTCAGTACCGCAGAGATACAACTGAACGGGCCCATTTGCAAAAAATTTCCTGGGCCCTTTTGCGACCGCCAATCCGCCCCTGGTTATGTACTTGTATTTAGTATCTACATTTTAAGAAATTAATCACGAGTAAGTGTTCTAGAGACATACGTTTTTTCTTTTTAAAGTCAAATGACTCGCAAATGCCTTCTATGCGTAGTTCACAAACCTGAACAAGTGAAAGTGAAGTGGTACGAGAACGAGATCTTCCTAAACCGGAACTATGTAGTTCTGTTGAGTTCGTGGACGATTTGGATGATTCGCAGAGCGGTGCATCTCGCCCAGTCTTACTACAGTATCCACTTTCAGACTTCTCAGGCACTAAACGTGGCTTTACAGCTTCGTATTTAAAAAATTAAGTTTGAATGGCTAGAATATAGTGTGATAAAAGATGCTGCGTTTTGCTATGCATGTAGGCAATTTCCTTCAAGTAACAAAAAGGATTTATACACACAAAAAGAAATGAAAAATTTAAAAAAAGCAGGTGAAAAGTTGATAAAACATGCAGTTAATACAGCGCCTTCATTTTCTATGTCGAAATGGGTAAATTTTAGGAAACCGACAGAGACTGTAGCTACGAATATATGTGCGTAGGAACTTGTGAGTGAAAACCGTGGATATTTGAAGAAGGCGTTGGATATTTTTCTGTATCTGGCAAAGCAAGGTAGGCACTTCGCGGCCACGACAAGTCCAGTGAATCCCACAACAAGGGCAATTATTTAGAGTTGTGTGAACTTTTTTGTAAATATGATGAAAATTTTTAAGACAAGTATGAGACTTAAGTAACCTAAGTAATATGCAGAGGGGCTGTGCCAGATAACCAGATGTCCGTTTTCACCCGTTGGCTATGCCTCTGACGCCTGTTAATCGCAATGCCACTTGCGTGTCATACCTTTTGGAATTCAGAAACATAAGTCGGTTATGAAAAAAGGAAAAGAAGGAAAGAATGCTCAAGTGCTAACTTACCTGAAATTTCAGTACAATTCAGAGTCACCAGGACTCCAAGGAGAGTAATTACTGCCAGCACTTGTTTCAGCATATTTCTTTGTTTCAACCTTTGAAGAAAACAGAAAAAAATTGTCGCACTAAATTACTTCATAATTTTATAGACGTACTCTGTGTATTGTATGTACATAGAGTACATACAAGGAAGCACAATTTATTATACACACCGCATCCATCCCCAAACCCGCCTTACTCCGCCAGAATAATGCCGCCAACTGGAGACCCCAGCCAGCTAGTATAAATAGGTCAGAAAAACTTACCTGCCCTTCTGCGTAGTATATATGAGGTTTTCATTATTGGTAAACGCGGTGGCGTGAAAGTGTTCGATCATGGGCCGATAGTTGGTGCGAAGAAAGTGCAGTGCTCCACCTCCGAGACTTCCAAACGTCTGACCTTTTCGCGTGTGACTTTCACACAAGGTCAGATCTAAACCGTCATCTTCCGGGAAAATATGATCGAAAACTGGCCGTTGATATTCGAAGTGAACACCACCTCTTCCGTTTAGTGACATCAGAACAAAGAGTTACAGTGAAGAGGATAACGACGGGTCACCTACGAAGACATGTGCACAGACGGTTCGACATGCAATGATATGACTGGGTGATGGCAGCCCAGCGTCTATGTAGGCTCCAATGAGCGAGGGAACAACATACTCTATGTAGGGTATGTTGTTTCTTCGCCCACTGCACGTCAAACGTCCCTATGTAGGCCCTCATGGGAGAGGGAACAACGCCACTGGACCGTTTGAGACTAGAAACGGGTAACTTGGTCTAACGTATCGAGGCTCCCACTACAACCTGACGGATGGTGTGTGACGCAAACCACACGAGGCCTTGGAACTCAACTGTCAAATCAAAATGTTACTGGCCGGTGGAGGCGGTGTAATGTTCTCTGGCGTGTTTGCGTGGACCACTTTGGGGAGTTGTACTTATTGAGACCACCATCACTACATAGCCGCCCCCGGTGGCGAAGTGGTCTAAGCTCTGGTTTCTGATCATTCATCCGGAATGGGTCAGGGTTGGAATCCCAGTGAGGCGTGGACATTGTGTTTGTCTTACGGCACTGGCTCCGTCCTTTCCTTGGAACTAGTGGCCCTAAATTAGGAACGGGCGACTGCTTATAATTCATTGAGTTGCTCACGGTGGTCCTTAAACATCGAAAGAAAATCCTCGCACGAAACTACGCTCACCTACTCGTCGATTACTACACCCGTTCTTGATGGATATCCATTTCCCACAAAAGGATGCCTTATTTCAGCAATTCAACGCCACGTCTCATCATCAGGGACGCCGCCAAGGGGGTGCGAGAGTGGGCTTGAGCCCAAGCTGAAATTTATCTCGCCCACCTTGCCGCCCATCCAGTTCAAAATGGGCCATTTTTCAACATACTTAACCTTAAAATATAATCCGGACTCGCGAAGTAATGATTAGTCTTGTATTTTACTGCATGTAGCCCTACGTATTTTTACCTGGGAAGTGTTTTTTTTTTTAGTCACCAAGAAAGGTTATCAAAACAGCATCCGCAGGGCCATGAAAATTCCATTGCCCTCCACTCTTCCAATTCCTTAGTTCAATCCTATTTTTCACGTTTGTACGGGAAGGGGCGAATGAGAAGGGTGGATATAAATTCACGGAGGATGATAATTACTAATTGCTCTGCTGTTTGTTTTCTTTGCAAAATCGAGGATTCCAACACGAAAAGTGGAGTCTAAAGCTACACTAGCGTCCTTAAGACTGCACAGTGGCTGACGACTGCTTTGTATGAGAGGAGTGCAAGGGTGTCTTTATGTGGCACGGTTTAGATTCTCTGGTCCTCGTAAACACGTCATTAACCGGTAATCGCTTTGTTGCTCTGCTGGGTGACATTTGCAACCCTTCATGGACTTCATGTACCCCAACGACGATGGGACTTTCCAGGCGGGCAACGCACCATGTCATCGGGTCCAAGTTGTCCAAAATTGATCCGAGGAGCATTCTGGACAGTTCCGACGGATGGTGTGGCCAACACGTTCACCCGACATGAACCCAATAGAGCACTTATGAGACGTGGTGGAAAGGTTCATTCGCACCCAAGATTCTGCACCTACAAATACCAGGGAACTGTGGGCCACTGTTTAGACGGCATGGGTCAACATCTCTCCAGAAGTGTTCCGGCCACTTGCGAAATCGATGCCACGTCGAGCTGTTGCACTTTGCTGGGTTAGATGAGGTCCTACTCGATACAAGGTACGTATCCCATGACTTTTGTAGAAGAGCCTTAACACGGTTTAGCGTCGCTAAGCCTTTTTTTCTAGTTAGCTGATAAGACAAGTAGGGCAAACAAATCTTTTAAAATGACCATGTAGGAAAAAATAAGGGTTGCTCTGTTTTATATGTAAGCATGTTTGTATTACGGAATGAGGCCAAACAGTTGGTTCACGTAAGAGGGCGTTTCATCAATTATAAGAGTTTTAGTCGGTCTTTTGTGAAGACCGCAGTTTTCGAAATGACGTAATACAAGGTGGTTTCTCGGTATGCTAAAACTTCACTGATGGGAGGAAAATCAACACAGAAAAATTAGACACGCGTGTAGCCTGAGTGACAAGTTTTACGGTCGGAATGCGCATTTCCGCTAAACTCGACACTGGGTTCAATGAAAGTACACCTATGAGCCATTTACGACCATCCCCAGCCTAGAGAAATGAGCGCGCCTGAAGACCGAACGGTGGCGCAGGTGAAGTTCACAGAGCAATATATATACAACTTGAAGACCGGCTTTCGGTTAGAAGAGTGTTCGGAATCAGAATCGAAAAAGCTGCCGATTTATCGGAGTTTGATAAAGGACAAATTGGGATGACACGGCACCTCGGAGCTCCGATCTCGGAAACGGCGCGGCTTGTGGATTGTTCACGTGCCGCTGTAGTGAGCACGTATCAAAATGGTGCACAGATGGGCAAACGAAGAACCTTTTGTCCAGCCGTGTGTCGTCCGCAGCTGATTGATGCCAGAGCGGAGCGGAGACTGACACGCATTGTTAACAGCGACCGCAGGGCCATAATGCGACAAATCACTCGCAACTACAACAGTAATGATCAGGGCAATGTGTCACAGAACATAGTTCATCGCAGTCTTCTGCCCATGCGCCTGCGTAGCCGAAGACCCAGCCGGGTTCCCATGCTCAGTGCACGTCATCGCTAACAACGCATGAAATGGGCCCAAGATAATCGAGATTGAACCGCGGATGATTGGAAGCAAGCGGCCTTGTCTGACGAATCAAGATTCCTGGTGCATCCCGTAGACGGCCGAGCGTGGATACGCCGATTACCAACGGAGGTTACGGCACTTGGATGCGCTGTTGGACGGAAACAGGCAAGCGGTGGTGGTGTTATGCCGTGGGCGATGTTTTCTTGGGACACTTTAGGCCCCATTTTCCCAACAGCACAATCCCTGATAGCTGTCAGATATCTGAAAATCGTTGCGAATCAAGTTCTTTCATGGCGACTGCGTTCCCTGCTGGTGATGGTCATTACCAACAGCATAATGCGTCATGCCACACTGCTAGAATCGTCAATGAGTGGTTAATGCCTTGGCCTTCAAATTTATCTGACATGAATCCAATCGAACATTTGTGGTTCGACTTGGAAAAGCGGGATCGCGCTAAATCACCACCACCCCGAAATGTACGGAAACTGGAGGACATGCTATTGATATTATGGTACCAGATAACCCAGGATACCTATCGCCACCTCGTCGAATCGATGCCTCGCCGAGTGGCGTCTGTTTTACAGGATAAAGGAGGACCTACTGCTTATTAGGTATGTGATCATAATGTAACGGCTCATAGGTGTATATAATCCCCCGCGGAATGCTTCTGTGACCACATAAGGACATCCGTTGAAATCAAAATTAAGTAACAAAGGTACGAAAAAAATCGGGCTTTGTAACAAAATTTCTTCGGGATCGGGTCGGGCTGGGTTTAATTTATTTTCCAGTAGCTTCTGGCTTGGTTGGGTCGAACAGCGACTATGAGTTTTTGAGCCGAGTTGAACCGAACCCTTAGACAGGCTGTTATCAGGACGGATCAAAAATTTCAGGCCCGTGCAAGCCTGTAACTCAACATCTCCTTGGTCCAATCTCATAATCAAAATATTATCGGTCACCGTACTGAATAATTTATTCAACGTGTCTTCTCTCACAGATATGGCCGAGCATCTGTTTGTTCACGTATTTTACATAATCTTATGGATGTAGATATAATCATTTACCACTTCCTGATAACGTTTAGACTATCATAAAAGTGGGAGCAAATAACCAGTAGCTCCATGTCTGCAGAAGATTTTTAGATGGATATTGAAAAAACATTAGAACGCTGCAAAAAAAAATTGGAGTTTCACTTTTTTTCTTTTTTCATTGTTACGATCCAAAAATGCTGCGTTTCCATTCCATCTTCCATCTTCAGGCGGTTCGCTGTGCGATTAATGAAAGAACAATGATTATCCTTATGACTAATTCGATTAGACAGAGTAGGCTATATCACACACTTACCTTTTACCGATATGTCATGAAAATGCACTCGTTCGGTCACGGAGGTATCTCAAATCGAATACAATCAGTGAGAAAGCACTTCTCATTCACTCACTTTTATAAATTTGCTTTGTTTGCACCCATAAAAACAAGCCCGGGGAAACATCAGCAGGAATGCCATGTGGTTTTTGCGATAACAGTTCATGCATTTGAACTTCAATCTCCCTTCCTCTATTTCTTGATTGCTCATGTTGAAGACGGAATCCGGTTCAACAGATGTTGCTTCTCACAATGTAAAATCGTAGTTTCTGCAAGTACACCGAGTCTCCTGGGTATTTGGTAGTAATTTGAGGACTACATTGTAAACTGAGGTAGTCGTAAATCAGAGCAATGGCTCCCATGAGAAATAAAGAAATAATTTATAT
Source organism: Macrothele yani (assembly GCA_039090855.1). Classification (NCBI taxonomy): domain Eukaryota; kingdom Metazoa; phylum Arthropoda; class Arachnida; order Araneae; family Macrothelidae; genus Macrothele; species Macrothele yani. The sequence continues at coordinate 112,262,015 of CM076998.1, forward strand.
CTCGTATATCCACAGCGATTATGCGAATTTATATAAATACAGTGGAACTCGGTTATACGTTAATTTCTTTTTCTTTTTTTTTATTTTGGTTGAAGGTTTAACGACCATAAAAGAGTGGTAGGCAATGCACGTAACTAACAAACAAATTAAGAAGATGGTAGTATAGAACACGCTAAGTTACGTATAAAAAAAGTTTTAAGGCAAATATATTTCAGCCCTTATGTCCTTCATCAGTGCGACTACGATTTGTTTCGTTGCCAGATTGGAAACCATATTTTGAGTAACCGTTACAAAACTTATCTTTCCAATCTGGCAACGAAACAAATCGTAGTCGCACTGATGAAGGCCATAGTAATGGCTGAAATATATTTGCCTTAAAACTTCTACACGTAACTAAGCGTGTTCTATATTACCATCTTCTTAATTTGGTTTAACGACCACCTTGAGCTACTCGATGGGCTATATAAGCAGTCGCCCGTCCCTAATTTAGGGCCACTGGCTCCAGGAAAGGGAGCAAGCCAGTGCCGTGAGACAAGCACAACATCTATGCCTCCACAGGATTAGGACCTGGACTCTTATCAGATAAATGGTCGTAAGCCAGCGCTTAGACCACTGCGCCAATGGGGCGGCTTGTTTCTTTCTTTCTGTTTGGAGGTATTCAAAATTTTACAATAGTATTTAACGTTTCGGAAATTCTTTTCCTTGTTTTTTACATTTATACGTTTTTTAAGGCCATCCTTTAAAGAAATATAAAACCGATGTTCCATTGCATTTATTTATTTATGTTTTGTTTCGTGGTCTATCGACCTACAACTCGTTGGGCTACAAGCAGTAGCCAGTCCCTAATTTGTTTGGGGCCACAAGTTCCAGGGAAGGAACAGAGCCAACGCCGTAAGACAAACGCACAACGCATGCCTGGCCCGTGACTCATCTCGGACGGATAGACAGAACCCAGCTCCTCAACCGCTCGGCCTCTGGAGTGGCCTCGCAAATTCAACAGTATCGGTATTAGCATTGTTTGGAAGTATTTTGCTGCGATTTTTATTTGTATCTTACAAAAACTGTTGTAAAATATTTAGGCTTACAATTTTCTCAATTTATTCCTCTCTTTCTCTCACACACACGCACGCACGCACTCACGTAAACGAACTGCATACTACGAAGAGCGAAAACATTATGATCAGCGCGTGTTTATGCAAATCAAAGCAACTGTAATTAAACGACGGCGTGTGCGAAGTGGAGATGAGTTCTGGTTCAAAGCCCGGGCCCGGCCCGCTTTCTTTGATTACATGTGTTTGCTGAGCCCGGGCCCGCCCGGGCACTGATTCTTGGAAAATTTTGCTTATCAAGGCTTGCATTTACGCATTATACACTGGCCAGAGATATGGCCCAAGCAAGGATTAGTTTAAAAATCATTAGTTTAAAAAGTTTAGTTCAGTTAATCCACTTCACAACATTAATATGTTTTTAGAAATACTACGCATAAAGCCAAATGTTCTAAAATGTGGATTTGAAAATAAATAAATAATCAACGTGCTCTTCGACCGTATCAGGGGAATCAGTAATTTTGGTAAAAGCTGAAGAAAAGAAAATCGTTTAGAAACAAAAAATTTCGTTCGTTATTTCTTTTTGATTTCTAAATTTACTTTTATTTTGAATAAATTGCATTATAAAATGTACAACGCCGTACAGACAGTTGCAAGTGTTTGAAATTTTGACTCTAGAAAACTAATCTTTGCAATATAATTTACATATATGCTAATTGGTAAAGGTAGTTTAGGGTGATGTAGTAGAATATAAAAAAAAAATCATGTAGGGAAATTTCCAAAATTAAAAAAAAAAGAACGTAAAAGTATTCCATACCACATTATTCTGCATTTTGTAACATTAACAAAGCTTTGCGCTTAATAGTATAATAATCACAATATTATCATATGTGTGTGCAGTTTCCAGATCAAGTTCCTCACGAAAAGAAAGAGAGAGAGAGAATTGTATCTAATGCCTCAGCGCTTCAACTTGATCTTTTCTCTAAAACTCGACCTGCTGCACTAAAAACCAACGTCAACCCAAAAATCGTGGGAGTGAGGAAATTTTAAAAAATAAATAACAATACTTCTAACTGTACACTTTTGGAAATTAATACATCATTTTAAAGATAAGATTCTTGATTTTTAATAAAATTCAAAACATGGGAATGTGATTTTTTCCCAGTTTTTCGATACCAGACCTCCTTAAACTAATCCTTGCTTGGGCCATAGCTTTGGACAATGCATAATGCAAGTCTTGCTAAGCAAAATTTGTCTTGCGATGGCAGCTAGCTTAGGAAATTGAAAATCCTTCCACCATGGTAACAAATCCACAATGAAATTCAACATGTGTAATTCAACCGGGCTCGGAATTACACGTGTAGAATTAATTACAGTAATGGAATTCAAGACGTGTAATTCCGAGCTCGGGCTCGGGTTTTTCGGTAGTTAATGAATTCTGAGCCTGCCCGGGCCCAAAGCACATCTCTAGTGCGAAGGTCATGAAACGGTATAAATAACACGTGATAGTACGCTCTGTTAATCAGGGCCGCGGGTAGCCTAGTGGGCAACGTTCGTGACTAACACGGAAAGGACCTCAGGTTCAATCCACTAAATATCTGCCGTGCGTCGGATGGGCACTTTAAGCCGTCAGACCCCGGGTACTGGCTCCCCGGCAATAAGTAAGGGCGTCTTCCTACCTCTTTCTACTTTGCTTCCATGTCACTTTCCTATCTGCCACTCTAGCCCAAATCTCCTAGCTTCCTATTTCTAAGGGTTGTTTAAGACCTGGGGTCAGACACACCCTTCCTAAAATCCTCTACATATGATCATTTGCTCTGTTGATCAGTGTTATTCTTGTACACTGATTAAATTTGGAGGCCTCGGCAATACTCTGGAAGTCTTTCTCAAGTCCTTTTTTTTTTGGTTGAAGGTTTAAATGATTTGTTGGACTTAGTAGTACAAAGACATACAGGCAGACATAAACAGCAGACAGAAATTATACAGCAATGAGTACAAATCATACAAGGTTGACAACATGCCAAATGATCAATTCACACAGATATAGACAGTGCCCATACAGCACAAAACGTTTCAGATTTGCATCAACAATGTTAATATCTCTCATTTTCGTTACACCTTCAGAAATATCTTACAATTACGTTTCAGCAACATCTATTTTGAAACATAACTCTTTGTACATTACGGTTGCATTAAAAATAGCATTCACCGATACTACTGTTTTGTAGTTTTCATGGTACATAACTGCTCCCTTGATGTTACATTCCGGCGATATTTAAGATTTTTGGTTTGGCAACGGCGTAGATGCGCATGCGCATTTATACCATTTCACCGAAGCACTCTCGTATTCGTATTTCCATGTACTACTGGGATATTCTTTGGTGATACTGTCGTACTCGAGTTAGTTAGTTGATTTAATATTTCATCCTTCCTTTTTTTTTTTTTTGTGATTCAAGGTCATCTGAAAGTAAGTAATTGTTTTGATTATTACAATTTCTTAATTCTAAAAAGCATTTAAAAAAATCTAAGTAGATGGCTGTGTTGTTGTATTAGTATACAATACCAGCATGTTTTTTTACATGTTTTTTTTTAGCTGAGAAATTTCATATTGGTAGATATTTAGAGAAATGATGAATTTGATTTTTTTTTCCTTTTTTTCGCTGAAATATAGTCTATTCCACATATGTAATAGAAATTCGACACCTTCATTTGGGACCGATTTTAATTTCTTTTGTTATTAATATATAAACGTCGCCACCGTTTCCAATGGACAGCGGAAAACGTGAACAACTGGTAATACGACTGTTGTTGCTTTTGAAACAGCTGTCGAGTGTAATATTTGTTATTGTGATTTTGCAAAGTTTATTGAAACTATAATGTTCAACGTAGTAAATACGTAACATTAATATGATGATGTCACAAATATCTTTCAAATACGTAACAGTAATGTAACGAAGTTACAAATATCTTTCAAATACGTAACAGTAATATAACGAAGTTACAAATATCTTTCAAATACGTAACAGTAACATGAAGTTAGTATGTTGAAGTTACAAATATATCTTTCAAATACGTAACAGTAACATGAAGTTGGTATGTTGAAGTTACAAATATATCTTTCAAATACGTAACAGTAATGTAACGAAGTTACAAATATCTTTCAAATACGTAACAGTAATATAACGAAGTTGCAAATATCTTTCAAATACGTAACAGTAACATGAAGTTGGTATGTTGAAGTTACAAATATATCTTTCAAATACGTAACAGTAATGTAACGAAGTTACAAATATCTTTCAAATACGTAACAGTAACATGAAGTTGGTATGTTGAAGCTACAAATATCTTTCAAATACGTAGCAGTAACATGAAGTTGGTATGTTGAAGTTACAAATATCTTTCAAATACGTAACAGTAACATGAAGTTGGTATGTTGAAGTTACAAAGACCTTTCACTGTAACGTATCGGTTATGTTTCAAAGTTATGTAACGTTTGAGGACATTTTGACGTAACCGTAAGGTTTCTGAAACATTACTGTTACATTGCGCAACGTATCTGAAAAGCCTCAATGTTTGTAACATATATGACATATTCTGTGCTGTGGGGGTGTTGATCATGTAACACATTGTGAACAAGTATACATCAAACATGGATTTTACAGTATGCCAAATGACCAATGTACACAGATAACCAGTGTTGGACAAATTACATATTGAGAGCCGAAAGACAAACATCCATGCCTCACCGGGATTCGAACCTGGGCCCAACTAGGGCGAATGATCTTAAATCATCGCCTTAGACCACTGCTCCACCGAGGCAACCTCCCTCATGTTGCACGAAGCATTCTCGAACAATCCGGGCAGTACGGCATGGCGCATTATCTTGCTGAAAGGAGGCACTGCTAGAGGGGAGTAGCGTTGTTATCAAAGGATATACTTTGTCTGAAGTATGTTTAGGTAGGTAATAACAGGGTCGTCGCCTAGGGGATGTGAGCTCCCAGTTCAAAATGTGCCATTTTTCAATATATTTAACTTTAAAATATATTCTGGACTTTGCCAAACAATAAAAAAAAGTATTGGGTTTTATTTCATGTAGACCTACATATTTTCTCCTACGAAATGCGTTGTTTACGTTTCCAAAAAAGGTTATCAAAATAGCATTCACACGGCCATGAAAATTCAGTTGCTCTCCACTCTTCCGACTTCTTAGTTTAAGCCTCTTTTTCATTTCGTACAACCAGGAAGGGGGATAATAAGGAGGGTGAATAGTAATTAACTGCATGAGGGGGTCACTACTAATTGCTCTGCTCTTTGTTTTCTTTACAAAATAGGAGATTTCCGCACGGAAACTGGAGTCTAAAGCCACACCTGCCGCCCCGGTGGCGCAGTGGTCTAAGCGATGGCGTATGACCATTCGTCCGGAGGAGTCCGGGTTCAAATCCAGTGAGACATGGATGTTGTGTATGTCTTTCGGCACTGGCTCTCTCCCTTCCCTGGAAACCAGTGAACCTAAATTAGGGATAAGCTACCCATTGAGTTGCTCACAGTGGTCTTTAAACCTCCAATAATAAAAAAACAAGATACACCAGAGCTCTTAAGACTGCCTCGGGATAGTGAAAGTGCAGGAAGTGGCCAGAGACTACTTTGCAGGAGAGGAGTGCAAGGCGAAGTCGCTGGCTTGAAGGAAGGAAGTTATGGAGTGGGGAGGTATTGTGTCTGCATTGCACGACGTTAAAAATTGTTTAGCTAATTCCTTTAAATAGTTCAAGTACAGTGCTACTTTCTTTTTTCGTAAGAAAAAGTGCAAAATTTTGAAAAGCAATTTAAACCAATGGGCTAAAATTCAGAGCAAGCAAAAAGTTGGAGGCCACATTCTAGTAACACTTGTACCTTACATCAGTGGTGTAACTAGTTAGATCAGAACCGTGTATGAGTGTATAATAGTGGTAATATAAATAATCTTCAAATAATAGCGTAATGGAACGGGAATGTTTATTTTATGAAATGTAATGTAATGTAAATATCTTTTAATTGTTGAATTTTTATGAATATGTAAATAATTAAGAATCCTTGCAGTTTTAGAATGTTTGAAAAGTAATCGTGGGAAACTTCCTAAGGATATAATTTTTGAGTTCGATTTGGTAGAGCCAGTAATTCACCGGAAACGATTAATTTATCGGCGGACTTCCTGGAGATGGACAACACACAGGATTTCGTGTATAGATAGCAACAATAAAGGAAGGCTTTTTTTAGAGTTTTAAAACGACTCATTAGGAAGGACTTCCGCTCCTTCGAGGTGATGGGATTAGGCATCGGACGTAGTGACGCAGGGAAAAGGGTGTTTTTCGGACGGGAGCGCTGGAGGCGCGTTTTGTGAAGTAGTTACGGAGACGATAGAGAAACGCTTCTTTTGAAGGTAGGATGATGATGACGTGTCTTTGGGGGAAATATGCCAGACGGTAGTAGAGTGACATTGGGAGGTTTTTCGGAGGAAGGAGTAGAAATTGAGAAAGGGTGTGTTGTTTCCGCGCCCGACCGAAAAGAATGAATGTAACGAGAGTTAGGACATCTCACCGTGACGCGAAGTAATTTTTAAATTAAGCAAAATCACGAAAATAAATTATTTCATCAAACGCCAAATCGCTTCTGTTGAATGATCTATTATTACTCTATTGTTGTTTACAGTGCTCAAGGAACCTTGCAATCTTCTGATTATAACATATTTCAGTAACTAAAGAAAGAGTTGAAACAGCACTGTTACAAGTGTGTGTCCAGGTGGACAGGGTAAAGCTTGCAAGAATTCTTTTGTAGCGGATAGTACTAGGGGTGTTCAAATGAAAAGGTACGAAACGACACTGTGGGTATAAATGAAGACTTTATTCAAAGTATACACCATAGGCCGTAGCAAAACGATCCCATTGATTAACGAGCCGAAGGATTCCTTGTTCCCAGAATTCCTGTGGCCGTGACGAGACCCAGTCCTGCACAGCGTCCTTGAGTTCGTCGTCCGAGTGGAAGCGCTTCCCTTTCAGATGTTTTTTCAGGGGACCAAACACATGGAAATCGCAGGGCGACATGTCCGGGCTGTAGGGCGGATGGTCAAGCTGCTCCCACTGGAACTTGGCCAGTTCCGCGTGTGTGACCCTGGAGACGTGTGGACGCGCGTTATCATGGAGCAGAACCACACCCTCCGTGAGCAGCCCCGGTCTTTTTTTCTTGATGGACCTGCGTAGGCTTCGGAGTGTCTCGCAGTACACATCGGAGTTAATGGTTCGTCTGTGCTGGAGGAATTCAACAAGTAGTCAATTGGATGGAGCTCTTTATAAGAGCCTCTGCTCTCTCCTGCGCATGCGGGCGCCCGCGCATCCTCCGATCCACGCCGGCGACTCCAATCGCATCCCTAGATGTGTCGCTACGTTCTCCCATAGCGGCATAGGCAAATATGTTAACGGTTACGTTCTTATGACGTTTCGTACCTTTTCATTTGAACACCCCTAGTAGAAAGGTTTTTTCGTTCTTTCAGTGCTCCGTATGTAAAAAAAAAATTCTATCAAGCTTGCCCCACCAAAAATAATGCTCGCCCACCAGTCGCCCATCCTAATTTCGAAGTCTTGCGACGTTTCTGGGTGGTAGACATCATAATTTCCTGCACATAATGACCAGTGGCGCATCTTGGGTCTGAGACCCGGGCTATCTCACTGTCTCCTATATCCCCCCAGTTTTATTTTTTACGCTTTCCAACCGTAAGAAGCGTATGTGCTCCATCTTTGTCAGTCTGTCCGTCCGCACGATAACTCGCGTAAAAATGGTTCGATTACTGGGGACGAACCCTATTGAAAATGGACGAAATGGGGTCAAAGGTCAGGACATAGGAGCGGGATTCATTCCATTGCCCTAATGCGTCATAACTTGCGTAAAAATGGTTCGATTTCGATTAAATTTTAGTATGTGGTAGGGAACTAGCTGGGGACAAACCCAATTGAAAATGGGCGAAATGGGGTCAAAGGTCATGACATAGGAACGGGATCCATCCATTGCCCTTATGCGTCATAACTTGCGTAAAAATGGTTCGATTTCGATGAAATTTTAGTATGTGGTAAGAGACCATCTGGGGACAAACCCTGTTGAAAATGGATGAAATGGGGTCAAAGGTCAGGACATAGGAGTGGAATCCATTCCATCACTTTTATGCGTTATAATTTACGCAAAAATGCTTCGATTGTGACAAAGCTTTATCATGTTGTTCCGGAAGTATACTTTACCGGTTCTGTTGAATATCATCGAAATGGGGTCTAAGGTCAGGTCATAGGAGCGAGATTTATTCTACAGCCATTATCCTCATAACTTGAGTAATAACTTGAGTAATGATTTCTGTTATGTTGGAAAGCGCATCATAATCAATGCATTGCATGATTTTACTAGCTTGTTAACTGTTAAGTATTGCTTACATGATACCAAATAATTATGAGGATTAGGATTTAAATCCTCATAATTATTTAGGATTTGAATACTTTAGGATTTGAATACTTTAGGATTAGGATTTGAATACTTTAGGATTATGATTTGAATACTTTAGGATTATGATTTGAATACTTTATTTGTGCATGAACTCCATTCTTCTCTCCTTTTGTGTGAACTTTAGTATTACGTTTTGATAAAAAGTTTCTTCCGAGTAGTTTTCCATATTTAAAAAGAATGTTTTTTCTCTATTGACAAATCAGCCAAGTTGTTCGAATGTACATGTTCTTGTGTGGTTTTAAGAATACCTTTATTCTTTTTAGTGCTAAGAAACTTCTTTCGGCAGTTGCAGTTGTTGATGGAAAGTGTAATATTAGGTCTGCTAATATGTACACCTCACTAAACACAATGTCCAATTTATTCAACTTTATGTAACAAGTAATGTCTCTTACTGATTGGTTAAAACGCCTTCAGTTCGTTTTTGTGACGAACTGTATCAAAATTTGAAGCATAGTTCTGACAGTAGATGTTCAGGGAAGCTTTCACAAAATCTATCAAAACGGTTCGAATCCAACAAAGCCACGAATTTAAGATATAATATCCCTGATTTTAATTCATTCACACTTCACAGAAACTGAAATACATCTCGCAAAACACGTGCTGCTACAGGCGGAAGCATGCGGTGACTGAGGAAGTCGAAGTCTTCTCTTTTCTGAGTGAACCGTTGCGCAATGCAATGCAATGGTCCATTCGCCTTCATACGCGCTCATTCATGTTGTCATGGAAACGCTAGCAGGCGATCGTATCGAAGATCTTCGAATTAGAACAGCGAAGACTCTAGAAGAGCTGCTTGCGTTATATGTCGTTGGCTTCGCTCGCCAGACAGAGTCAAAGAACCGAGTTCGCACGGGTTGTTTTTTTCGCTGGGAAAGCATCGCCATATCTTAATGCCGTTGATAATTGACTTTTATTTGTGTTATATTTAAGTGGCTTTTATTTGTGCATTCTATGGGCTTCGCAGCTAGCCTCAAATATACGCCACTGATAATGACAACCCACGGTTTACCAGCAGAAATGTGGCCCAAACCATAATATTTCCTCCACCAGCTTGTTTTCGTCCCACGGTGCATCCTAGCGCCAACACTTCCCCAAGTAAGTGGAGTACACGCACCTGTCCGTCCACATGGGACAAGAGGAAATGAAATTCATCGGACCACACGATCTTCTTCCAGTCATTCAAGCGCTTTCAACGGTGAACCGATGCCGCCCCGGTGGCGCAGTGGTCTAAGCGATGGCCTCTGATCATTCGTCCGAACGGGGTCCGGGTTCGAATACCGGTGAGGCATGGATGTTGTGTTTGTCTTACGGCACTGGTTCTCTCCCTTCCCTGGAACCAGTGACCCTAAAGTAGGGACGGGCGACTGCTTATAGCCCATTGAGTTGCTCACGGTGGTCGTTAAACCTCCGATCAAAAAAAAAAAAAAAGAAAGAAAACGGTGAACCCAGACTATCATGGGCACTCAGAGCGGCTTGCGACTGCGTAGCCACACTTTCAGAAGGGTTTGATGTACTGTATGCGTTGTGACACATTACTGCCGTCACTAGAATTCAAATTACCTGAGATTTGCGTCATAGTATCCCTTCTGTTGGCTCGTACCGTACGGGATAGCCTTCGCACACTTCTAGCATCGATGAGACCTGGTCGGTCCACACATGGCCGGCAGTTGGTAGTTTTGCCCTCCACGGACCACTTTTTGAAGGAATTAACCACGACTGACCGTGAACACCTTGCAAACCTTTGCCGTCTCGGATATTCTTTGAACCGGTCGTCTGGCCATTTACAATTTCAGTGACGTACCAAAAAAACTTGGGGCCCCTCCGCAAAAAAAAATATTCGAGGCCCTTTTGCGAAAATATATTAGCTTTCAATTACTGAAAATTTCAAATTCCCCATTATTAACTAGGGTTTATGGGGTTTTTTAATAATTCAAATTCTTTTTTTTTTTTTTTATTGAAGGTTTAACGACCACCGTGAGCAACTCAATGGGCTATGAGCAGTCGCCCGTCCCTAATTTAGGGTCACTGGTTCCAGGGAAGGGAGAGAGCCAGTGCCGTAAGACAAACACAACATCCATGCCTCACCGGAATTCAAACCCGGACCCCGTTCGGACGAATGATCAGAGGCCATCGCTTAGACCACTGCGCCACCGGGGCGGCTCAAATTCTTTGGAACTTACAGGTATTTTTCATAAAACCAAAATTATTGCACTTTGTTACATAAAACACAAATGTGCACGTCATAATTAAAATTGTCTTGGTTTTAAACCATTACAAAGTACTACAAAAGAAACTTATAATAGCATAAAACTAGGCTCATGTTAATCACATTACACAAATTTTATTATTTTAAAGAACTAAGGCCATTCTGTTGAAATGTCTCACGATCTTGCACACAGAACACCTAACTGCAGTGTGACGGTGTCTAATGACCTTTTTCAATTTATATTCGAAATATAAGCAAAAAAATAAATGACAATTAAGAACTATGCCCTCTTGAATATATAAAAATACATTAAATTATTTTAATTCTTATATGTATAAATAACACGCTTCACATAATGACGAAATATTCAGTTGTCGGAAAAGTCATGACGTATTTTAGCCATGTTTTGCAAAGGTCATTTATTGATAGAAAGAACAAAGATCAATCAAGGATATAATGCCCGTTTTGTTTGATAACCTTTTGCCATCTTTCAGTGAGCTGCAGAATGTCTCATTCATAGGACCTATCTTTCATGGCGAAAAACTGTACAAGGTGCTGATTTACAGCCTCGTCTGAATTGAACGTTATACCACGCAAGGACTGTTGAAGAGAGCGAAACAAGTAGAAGTCTGACAGCGAAAGGTCAGGCGAGTATGCTGGGTATGGCAACACATCCCACCCAAGGTCCAATAATTTTTGGCGGGTGATCAAACTTGTGTGTGGTCTCGCGTTTTCGTGATGGAACACACCTTTACGATGAACAAGGTTTTGGACGTTTCTGGATGATTGATTCGTTCGAACTGTCCAATTGTCGACAGTACACATTCAAATTGATTGTTTGGTTCCGTGGTAGGAGCTCGAAAAACACGACACCTTTAAAATCCCACCACACTGAGACCAGAACCTTCCGCTGATAACACAAACCACGTTTCTTCACCAGTTATCAGTCGCTTCAAAAAAGGATCGTTTTCCTCACGTTTAATGAGCATATCGCAGATGTTTATACGCGCCGTCAATTGAGCTTCTTTGAGTTCATGAGGAACCCACACATCGAGCTTGCTTACTTATCCCAGCTTCTTCAGGTGGTCGTGAACGCTTGAACGATGGATGTGCAATGTGTCTGCAATTTCTCTTGTCGTGTAACGTGTGTTTGACTCGAAGAATGCCTTGATTTGGTCGTCATCAACTTCGGTTGGTCTCCCGGACCGAGAAGCATCGTTGAGGTCAAAATCACCAGCACGGAATTTTGCGAACCACCGCTGGCACTGACGTTCTTGTAGAGCATTATCAAAGTACACTTGACGCAACTTTTCACAAGCTTGATGCGCGTTCTTCCCTTTACTGAAGTAAAACAGTAACCTGTTTTTTCTTTTGGCTGTTTTTTTCCAGCTTCATCTGAAGTTTTCAGAAAAAAATTGTAAAACATTTTTCCAGAGGCCCCCGCGATACGGGCCTATCAGTACGCCCCTGTACAATTTTGCCTTTGTCAAACTCGCTTAAAACCGCTGCGTTTCTCATCTGAAGAACAAGAATAACACTGATTAACAGAGCTCAGGATCAGGTGTTGTTTCTACAGTTCCACGACCTTCACACGTGCTGTCGCTTGCCTGAAGTTGTTTCGATTTGCATAAAGACGCGTTGGTCATGATGTATTGGCTCTTCGGTGTATATACCCAATTGCGCCGGCTCTTGTGATCACTGGTTATTAGAATCAACCACATGACCGAATCAAAGTTGAGAGAACGGATTCCGACAATCAAATTGCTTCTTTTTGGGGTTTTGGGCCCACTAATCCGCATTTTTAAACAGTTGGCGAAATATATTATAGACGTTATTAAAATTTGTCAAACGGCGCAGTTTGTAGTGGCAACGCTATCACCAGTGTATTTATTATTTTGGTCCAATGCTAGACAAAGAAGTAAATGACGTCATGTTTTCTCCCAAAGACATAATTTTTAACATAGAGATGCCGTGCTTTATACTATTTCCCCATGTAGCAGCCATATTCAGGAATCGTGAAAATTACCGCATTTTTTCGTAATGTAATTCGCGGATTATCTGCTAAAAAAATTGTAAATTTCGATTGATTATAAGCAGAAACGGTGTATTATCCGTTTCTACGATTATAAGCAGAAGCGAATGATACGACGTTTAAAAAAAAAACCTTTTTGCGTCACTTAAATTTTTAAAAAATTCGCTTCACATAACTGTTAGAAGTCGTATATTTGGAAATTTACCAGAAATGCGTTAGTAACAGGAAAACTTATTTCATTACAAAGATGGAGGTTAGAAAAAGTTGGAAAGATTTTTTTTTTATTTACTTACGAGCATTTTGACAGAAAATGCTATGCAACAAAGGCGAAATTATTTGCTCGCGCGTACAGTCACGTGCTGTGGGAAGCTCAGAGTCTCACACCCATGTGGGTGTCTAACTACGCATTCTGAACTACGGGTCTGTCAGGTCTAACTATGGAAACGCATACTGCGGAATCGTAACTATGGATCTGTCAAGTCTAACTGCCGTAGTTTGACGGACAGAATTTTGCTTGAAAGTGATAGAAAAGCATCTAAAAATAGGTTAATTTTCCTAAATAAGAGTACCACTTCTCCCCCACCCCCATCGATTTCTTTGGACTGCTGAGTCACCTCGTGAATAGCGACTTTTCTGTGCGAACTTACGGTTTAGGATCAGCATCGAGAGTACGGATTATATGGCAATTTTTTTTCATGAATTTCATGGCCTGTGGATTATACGAAAGAATTTTTTTTCTTTTCCTGAATTTCACGGTTTGCGGGTTATACGAAGAAAAATACAGTACTTTTCCCTTCAACGGGAATCTAACCCACATCTCCCCATTTACGTTCGAGTTTTCTGAAAGATAGCTGCATGGGAAACAGTAAAACATACCATATGTACACTATCTACACTGTAAAAAAATTACTGTAGATTTTACGGTTTTAAACCGTTTTCCAGGGTACCAACACAAAACCGTAAAATCTACAGTTTTATGCCGTGTTGGAGCAAAGCTATAGCTTTGCTCCAACACAATCAACACATTCGTTCCAGCCAAATTTTTGTGTTTTCGTGATTATATGGACTGTGACTCGCCCCAGTCAAATTCTGTGCTGTTTTCTTACTTAAATGCGGTGTTGGAGCAAAGCTAATAGCAAAGGAAAACGAAGTTTATTCACCTTCAATAGTTGGTGGAGCCTCCACGAGCGGCGATAATAGCTGCGACCCTCCGGGGCATACTCTCAACCAGGCGTTGTACGACGGCTAGCGGTATTTTCTTCCACTCGGCTTGGAGAACACAGGTCAGTTCCTTCGCCGATTTCGGACGGTGGAGGCACCCCTTAAGTCGACGCTTCAACTCGTCCCAAAGATGCTCGATAGGGTTAGCCAGTCCATTCGATTAACCCCATTGTCACCATACCAAGCCATGGTGGACCTCGCAATATGACAGGTGGCATCGTCATCCTGAAAGTAACATGGGTCCACCCCGTAAAACTGCCACAACGTAGGAAGCGCATGGTCATCCAAAATGGTGCAGTAGGTCTCGGCGTTGAGTCTACTAGGAATTGCGCCGAGGGTCTCGTGCCATACCAGGAGAAACACCCCGATAGCATAATTCCACCGCCGCCGAACTTCACAGTTGGCACAATACATTTCAGCAGGAGGCGTTCTCCAGGCAGACGTCAAACCCAGACCCTGCCATCCGAACGGTAGAGGGTGAACCTTGATTCGTCGCTCCAGAGAACCTGTTTCCACTGTTCAACGGTCCACTGTCAACGTTCTTTGCACCACATTAGCCGAGCAGCGCTATTGGACTTGGTGATCAAAGGTTTGTGGGCGGCAGCACGTCCATGATAACCAAGCAGATGGGCTTCCTTAGGGATGGTATTCATCGAAGGAACACTCCCGGATGCCTGTTGAAACTCCTCGCGGATGTAGCCGATCGATTTGGTGCGGTTCTTCCGAATTTCTCTGGCGAGCACCCGTCGGTCTCTAACTTCCAGTTTTGTGGGTCTGCCGGGTCGGGGCACATTCCGACAGTCACCTCTCATCTTCCACTTGCCAATCACGTAGGCCACTGTCGATTTTGGGTACTTCAACTCGCTGGATATGTCACGTATAGATCGGCCATTTCTGTGATACCCGACGATTACACCTTTCTCGAAATCAGAGAGCTCCGAACTGCGTGGCATCTTGCATGCGACTGGTTGCGTTGTTTTCCCACACGATATTTAACGGCGGCGGCAGTGACGTGTATCAGGACAGCAGATATCGTCGATTGCAGGGGTGTCCAATTACTTATTGGTAGATAGTGTATATGCCAACAATGATGCGTACGTGCTTTTCATGTGTTTGTGAAGAATTCTTTCTTGCGGGAATTTGGTTCTCATTCTTTTTTTATGACGTTTTCTACTGATCAAGGCGAGATAACGGAAAAGTTCCATAGAATTTGTTTGTCCGCCCAGTACTTGAGCTCCACGATTTCCCCATTGTGTAAATGTACCTTAACTTTGAAGTGGTTCCTTTCGTTCATCACTGTAGCTGACAGATGTCATCAGTTGTGCTTGATTTTTAGCACATCCTTTGAAAAAATGTACTTGCTCATAGTGTCAGTATGTCGGTCCGCGACGTATGTGTGCACCTATTAGTCTTACTTGAGAATTTGATTTCACATTGAGAAGCTTTAACTGTGAGAAAGAAGATCCGTACCTTTTGACTTTTTCCTGATATCATTTATTCCACATCATATTTTTCTTTTATACTTTTCTCACACTACAGTGTTATTTCATATCGTATGACGTGTTACAGAGATGTTCATTGAGTCTCTTTCAGTGACTTCTCGCTTGGGTTCGTTAGACGTTCGCTTGTAAAAAATTTAGAAGTTCCGGGACTTTACCTGTACTGTAAAACGCCAATTATCCGTGGAAATCGGGGGACGCAGAAGCCCGGATAATTAAAAAACATGTTTTATCCAGATATCGTTTTATTGGGTTAAATACGTTAAAAATACCTACAAAAACGTAAGGTAGACATTCCTGTAGTATGTAAATACAAAATTGAATTTTTTTAAAGGCATTTAGAAAGAAAGCTCGTGATTTTTCGTTTGTTTTTCTTTGTGGCATTATTTTTTTTTTGTTTTATTTTTCTTACACGTTCATGAATTTGCAAAACTTCAATGTAATCAGCATCATCTTGACTTCGAATTTAAATAATTTTTCTGCAGCTATTAGTTTGCTGGCAAATACCAAATTCGACTGCACGTGATGAAATGCTTTAATCTTTTCCCCGTCTTTTAATAATCTCCATTGTGTTTTCTACTGTTAAAACAACGCCTTTTCTTTTTCCCAACATTTTAGGGGTTGAAATGCTAGATACATTTGGTTACGCAAGGGGAGCACACGAAGAGTCGTTCGTAATGTTTAATGAACAAGAAACTAGTTTCGTAATACGAGGAGATGCTGATAAGTTTTCAGCCTCCCCAAGAAGGAAATGGGACACACACACACACAGTCGAGTCAGCATCTATGCCTCGCCGGGATTCGAACCCGGACCCATCTCGGACGAATGTTGAGAAGCCATCGTTTAGACCACTGCGCCACCGGGGCGGTATAATCAATAATGTAACTGGACTGTGTGTGTGTGTGTACACACACACACACAGTCAAGTCACATTATAAAGCGGAAAAACTGCATATGCACTATACTGACAAAAGTTACCGGATACCTAGAAGAGAAACACAGCATAGCATTTATTGGCATACATTAGTACGGTGTCGGTCCACCTTTGGCCTTAATTCATTCACTGACCCTTCGAGACAGGCTTTCGACAAGGTTTTGGAACACAGCGATAGGTATGCGCTTCCATTCAGTGCATAATGATGCCCCTAACTGTTGCTTAGCAGTAGGCCTTGATTCCAAACTTCCTATGCAGCGCTCTAATTCATCCCATATGTGCTCTATGGGATTAAGATCAGGGTTCTGTGCTGGCCAGTCCACACACGATACGGAATTATCGTCAAACCACTCCTTATCAGTACTTGCTTATGGCTCCTGCTGGTACCAACAAGGCTCGGTGCATTATCCTGCTGGTACCAACAAGGCTCGGTGTATTATCCTGCTGGTACCAACAAGGCTCGGTGTATTATCCTGCTGGTACCAACAAGGCTCAGTTCCACAGAGTTGGTAGTTCATAATTGTCCAGAATATCGAGCTAGAAGTTCTAGTCAACAGGTTTGTCCACGATAACCAATGGACTGTGACCATACCACGAAAAACACTCCCGCACGAGCGAGTGCACTTCCAGCTCCAAATTTGACCGTAGGAACAGTACACTGTGGAAAATAGGGTTAACCCAGCTGCCGCCATACCCACAGACGGCCATCAGACTGATGGATCGTGTATCTGGATTCATCAGTCCACAGGATCCGTTTCCATTGATCTACGGTCCACGATTAATTCTTTACACCATGCTAAACGACGAGTAGCATTCGGAGCGGAAATGAAAGGCTTATGAGCAGCCGCACGACCTCGGTAACCCATGGAACGAAGTTCTCTGCGAATGGTGCATGTACATACCGAGGTTCCAGCATTTTTACTCACATGTACACTGAGGTCTTGTGCAGTACTCCGTCGATTAGTTGAAACGACTCTCGGTTTCTCTTATGGACAACCTACTGATATAACACTCAACAATCTTTCCTTTCTCAAAGTCAGTTCTCTCTAGCTGCGGCATTTTCACTCAAGCTCACGGTGCGATGTGATTGCAGTCAGCTTCAGGCTTGTTTATATACCGTTTGCAGCTGTACCGCGCAATTTAACAACGCAGCGGATCCGTGCATTTCCTTTTAAAGGGTGTCCCGTGACTTTTGTCAATATAGGGTATTTACACTCACTGTCAATGAAATTTTCTCACCTAAAAGAAAACACGCTACAACCGCGAAACTTTGCAAATAGCTAGAGTGCATGCTGGTATGTGAATGATCTACGTTTGGTGCGATTGCGCATGGCCGCACACCCTGTGGTGGCGCTTCAAGCACGAGCCAGCAGCCTTATAAACCGGCGTATAATCGATGCCCCACGAGAAACACCGGCCGACGCAAGGAAGAGTACAGAGTGACAAGAATGCCGGGTAGACGCCAGAGACGTAGATTTAAGCAAACTTACGGACTTTGAGAGAGGCCTGATGATGTGGCTGAAAACCGCAGGGTGGTCGACGCGCCTTATAGCCCGCCACGTGGATCGTTCTGACCATACCGTCCGAATGTGTTGGGAGAAGTGGACACGTGACGACACTGCCACACGGCAAAGCGGCTCTGGACGGACCAGGAGGAGCACCGGTAGAGAGGATCGATGGATCGCGCGCCAGGCACAAACGGATCCCACTGGGATCCGGTACACTATACAGGCAGATGTAGCGGCTGCTGTGTACCAACGAACCATTTCGCGAAGCCTTGCAGAAGCGAATGTGCGATCCCAGAACCCCTTACGTGCGCTGCCATTAACACCGGAACATCGCCGGCTCCGTGTGCAGTGACGCCAGGCCAGAGCGACGTGGAACGCCACAGACTGGCGACGTGTGGTGTTTAGCGATGAGTGCCGCTTCGTTTTGGGGACAAATGATCATCGTGTCCGGGTGTGTAGGTCCCCGGGTCAACGGCACAATCCCAACCTCGTTATGGAACGCCACACCTCCCCCCACTGCAGGCATTATTGTATGGGGAGCCTAAGCCTACGATAGCCGATCAGCTCTAGTAGTGGTACGTGGATCATTGACTGGCCAGCGGTATGTCGATGAGATCCTACGGCCCCATGTGCTCCCATTCCTGGCAGAGATTCCAGATGCGCTATACCAGCAGGATAACGCGCGTCTGCACACGGCTCCGATTGCCCAAGACCGCATACGTCATGTCCAGACACTTCCATGGCGTGCCCGCTCCCCGGACATGTGCCCTATCGAGCATGTGTGGAGACCAGCTGAAACGCCAGCTGCCGCCAGGCCGCACTATCCGGGATTTGGAGCACACTGTCCAACACGTGTGGGCCAATCTGCCTCAGTACAACATCAGTCGTCTCTTCGCCTCCATGCCGGACCGTATTGCGGCATGTATCGCCGCACGAGGTAGTGCAACGCGCTATTGAAGATGACCGGATTGCGTGCAACAGATCCCTGTGCAATTGTCCTGCAGCTCTGTTTTTGCAATCATGTGTATCGTTCATCTGTATTATTACGTGCATAAAATTTCATTTCAATGCGATGCTTCCTTCATGTTGCGCAAATTTCATTGTCCGTGAGTACATACATACACACACACACACACACACATATATATATATATACTGTGTAACTTGTCTAATTCGAACGTTTTAAATTCGAATTCTTGTTTAATTCGAATTTTTGATTTGGTCCCTTGAATTTTCTATATACATAATGTAAAAAAAACAACCCTTTAATTCGAACTTTTTTTGGTTTAATTCGAAGAAACCCCCATTTTTGTATTCTCGTATTTTCAACAATTACCTTTTAAAATGAGTACGTACTGTTCTGGATGAAGCAACAAGTTAAACCTGAAACTATAGCCAACGGCTTCGGAAAGCAGGCTCCCAGCACTTCGATGATGAGTCTCAATAATATCAAGGTATGGTGGCGAAGTGATACTCACTGTGGAGTACTGGGAAGACGTAGGCCGTGATGTACCATATGAGGCTTTTGTACGCGTTGATGACAATTTAGCTCTTTGTGGTGAGCTCACAGATGACGAGATCTTGGCTGATGTTATGAATAAGAAGATCTACTGTGTATCTTCAGATGAAGAACTGGAACGGCCAGAAGTTCCTGAAGAGCGCCTTCAAAATTTAGTATAGGCTTTTTTTTTTTTTTTGGTTGGAGGTTTAACGACCACCGTGAGCAACTCAATGGGCTATAAGCAGTCGCCCGTCCCTAATTTAGGGTCACTGGTTCCAGGGAAGGGAGAGAGCCAGTGCCGTAAGACAAACACAACATCCATGCCTCACCGGAATTCGAACCCGGACCCCGTTCGGACGAATGATCAGAGGCCATCGCTTAGACCACTGCGCCACCGGGGCGGCATATATAGGCTTTGGCTCACCTCAAACAGTTAAGGAAGTTTGTTGAGGGACAGCAGAATCTAAATGACTCTATTTCATTCACTCGATAAACTTGAGGAATTTACACTTGCCCATAACATAAATTCTAAGAAGCAGGCCAAAATTTCACGTTTTTTTTTTTTTGACAAAAAATATGTAAATTTACCGTACTGTACTTTTTTTGTATGTTGTGAATAAATATGTTGTTTTTTACACTACTTGAATGTGCCCATATTCAAACTTGCCTAATTCGAATTTGTCGATAATTCGAATTAGGTTTGTGGTCCCTTTAGCTTCGAATTATCCAAGTTGCACTGCACATGCATATATATATATATATTCGTCTTCTAGGAGAGCAGTTTGAATTTTCCCATTCACTGCGTGGACCATTTTGGATGTATTTTTGAATCCTTCATAGTGCACAACCGTTCCGCTAGATGGCGTAGCTGCGTGTTTGTGTCTAAAACTGTATCTCCATTTCTAAAAATCCAGTTAAAAGAAATATTTTTGAATTGCATACCATTCGCTATGGTAAAGATTTCGAACATTATACACTTTGAACAAACCGTCCCGGTGGTCGAGTGGTCTGATGCGCTGGCTTCCTACCATTCGCAAGAGATTCTCCGGGTTGCAGTGGTGCGTTTGTCTAATCGCGCTGGCTTTGTCCCGTCCCTGGAACCAGTGACCCTAAATTGGTGACTGTAAAGTACTTATATCCGTTGAAGTTGCTCACGGTGGTCATTGAGACCTAAAGCAAAAGTTTGTTTAGCAATGCACTGTTTTCCCACTGGGGATGTACATATAAAAAGAATCATTCCACGCTCAAAGCTTTTATGAGGTCGTAGGAGCAGTTCATTGTTTTCGACAGGATTCTCTGTGTCAAAAACCATTAAAAATATCCTAGCTATCGCACACATGTTCTTTGATCGTACAGGGTCTTGATACAAGACTTTGCACGCAGGCTGTTTCTTATTTCTTACCAAAGCGATTGCAGTGATTCATTTACCATTACAAGTGCGTGATTTCTCTGCTCCCCCTTCCCTCCTGATTTATTTTGTTTCGACAACCGTGAGCAACTCTAAGGGCTATAAGCAGTCGCCCGTCCCTGATTTGGGGCCGTTGGTTCGAGGGAGTGGTGAGAGTCATTGCAGTAGAACAAGCGCACCACTCATGCTAGGGATTGATCTTGCGCCCACTCAGACAAAAGGCCACAGGCCAGGGCATAGGTCACTGCGCCATCGGGGTTGGGTTCTTTTCCCTTGCATGAGGTCATTTGTTGAATTACGAAGGAAAATATTGAAAATATGAGAGGTTAAACGTGAAAGATCAAACTTTGCAGAGCCCTCCGCCATGTTGGAGTGGTCTAAGGAATTGGACTCTGACCATTCGTCTGATATGTGCCTGAGTTCTAGTCCCGGTTCAGATGGGTTGTGTATTTGTTAGCTAGAGTCCGTTCTCTGGAACCAATGGCTCGAAATTAGAAACGGGTTACAGCTTATACCCCTCAGAAATCTGCAGTGCAATGGACCCTAACACGGGCAATGCATGTAACAATGACAGTAGAATCTTATGTAAGCTGAAAATTAACAGCCAATGACAATCACAGATGTGAAAAACTACGCATTTTACACGTAAAGTCCCCTTCTTTCCTGCAGATTGCGTGGTTTACTTGCTACGCCGCCAACGGGTAGCTTGTTTTAGATCGTACAGAGAAAAGTAGGAGTATGTAAAGATTTTAAGTTATCTGCGTGGTTAACTAGCCGTCGGTCAGCTCTAATTACTTAAACACTAGCATTTCAAAGAATAACCTAACGGTGAGGATACTATTATTATACTAAGTGATGATTTGCTACTTTTACTGGTGACTCCTCTTTTATTTTTCCCTAGTTGTCGATTCATACACCATTTGTCACTGAATTCATTATCGCAATTTTTTTATAATAACAGCTGAAGCCATAATGTCACCGGTAGGAACAACTTGAACTATAACATCAGCAGAACCATTTACATTCGAGTTTCTTACGGTAGCAGGAAATACTCAGTAGACACTTTAGCTCGCTACCTTTTCATACACTGAGAATATCGCTGTATTATTATCCTTCTCTGTGAACATTCGCCAAACGGACACGGTATTCTCAAAGTATCTTTAATGTGCTTGCGGAATTTTAGAAGTTTCCTAGCTTTCATTTTCCCATATATCCCTCCTGCACACAGGCAGACAGACACAACCTTTTTACTACTGCAAATCTGTTTAATCACCTTCTAACTACCTCTACAGCTCTAAATACTGTATTTTGACAATTAAAATACACTACTATTTGTGAAAATTGCAACATCAAGAAGGAACCACGTGATTCGAATAAAATTTATACCAGACATTATTGATATGACTGTACATAAGTGATTTAATTTTCGGAACAATACAACAATTTTTACGTGCAAAAATCAGTATCTTGTGAAGCCATCGTGAGCTGCAATAAGAGCTTCTAGACGGGGTGGTATTGAATCGAAAACGTGTTGAATGGTGTCTTGGGTAATCGCTTGCCAGGCGGCATTTATGCGAGTCCACAGATCATTGGTACTGACCGCTGGAGGACTTTGATGGGTCAGTTGCCAAGTGACCATATCCCAGACATGTTCAATAGGCGACATGTCTGGCGAACGTGCAGGCCAGGGAAGAAGCGGTATCTACTGTGTTGCGAAGAGGGCTTGAACATTCCTGACAACACGAGGTCGGGCATTGACCTGCTGGAATATAGCTCCTGAATTGCTCTGAAGGAAGGGTATGACTTCTGCCTGTACAATGTCCCTGATGTAGCGGTCGCTGTTGAGATTTCCCGCAAGTCGTAGCAGCCGAGATCGCGAATGGTGTCCAATGGCACCCTACACCGTCACACTTGGCGTTTGGCTCGTTTGACGCTCGATAATGCATGCCGGAAGAAGGCGCTGACCGCAATACCGTCTTATGCTTGTGCGGCCATCATGGAAGTCCAAATTTAATCGGAACTCGTCTGAAAACACGACATGTTGCCAATCAGCGCGCCATTGTCTGTATTGAAAATCCCTTTCCAGTCTGAGCCATCAATGGTTCAGGGTCAAAGGAATCCACCGCAAAGGGATGCGTGCAACCAGTCCTCTGGGCAGCAGACGGCATCGAACTGCGAAGACGGACAATACCATACCTGTTGCAGTGCTCCACTCTTGTTCTAACACTTGCGCAAATGCGGAACGGTTCGCCACTGCAATGCGAATGAGGTGTCGGTAATCTCGCGGTGTCGTCAGATTTCTTGGTCCACTGCCGGATTGTCGATTCATCTGGTTTTCCTCGGTCGACAGCAGCCATGCGGGCATCACTGTCGTGGCTTTATGTCCGGTTCGAGCCTCAGTGCCGAGGTACGAAAATGCATCTTCACGCAGACCAGTCATTCGTCCCCGTTCAAACTCTTTTGTATGGTGGGTGATATTGCGCCCTTCGTCGCCGCCGAGACATCATTGAATCCTGGAGACCCGTATACAACTCGCTGTCCGCGATGCACTACTGGTGTGTATCCTAAACAGCCCTCTCTTTACACCCCTCACTCGACTGTTCAGAAGGTGCGGTCAGGCCCAGATATGCGCAATGACTCTGCACTTCAAATCATTTGCATGTCCTACCCTGCTCAGCATTTCCTGTAAGCTTCAGGTGATTACCATCATTCTTTCGTGGCGGTGCAATTTTTACAAACAGTAGTTCATTACCAACTGCTCAACAAAAATTGTTACATCATAGACAGAAATGCAAACAATTCTGCATGAAATGCAATTTTGACGCAATTACTGATTTAGTTTATTTAGTTAAAGCATATGCTATTAATTTTTTTAGTTACATTGATGGAAGTTTGATATTTGCCAGTTCATTACGTAGCGCATCTGCAGCTACGTAATAACTGGCAAATATCAAAATGTACCTTCTAAATCATCGATGATTTTTCTTCTTGATATTTTGGCAATGCCGTTGGCTATTAGTTTTAGCAGCCAGTTCGGAGCAGTGCTCAACCCTGTTATTTCTTTTATTTTGAAGTCTCCCAGACGGACAACTTTGGACGATTCCAGGCGCAACTTGCCCTTCTTGGAGGACGACTTCAGGTTTAATGCCAGATGATCCAGTTTTGCTTCGACGCTTCCTTTGATCCAGAAAAATCCAAGTTTGGTTCTTTTTTTCTTTTTTTTTTTTTTTTTTTTTTTGATTGGAGGTTTAACGACCACCGTGAGCAACTCAATGGGCTATAAGCAGTCGCCCGTCCCTAATTTAGGGTCACTGGTTCCAGGGAAGGGAGAGAGCCAGTGCCGTAAGACAAACACAACATCCATGCCTGACCGGGATTCGAACCCGGACCCCTTACGGACGAATGATCAGAGGCCAGCGCCTTAGACCACTGCGCCACCGGGGCGGCAAGTTTGGTTCTGTACTTAACTGTGATGAACACATCCCTAACCGCCACATCAACAGTTACTTCAGTCGTTTCATTTTCACATTCTACAGTGTAGTCACCATGACGATAAAGACTAGAAAGACCACGAATGCCGCTTCCTAGAAAGACCAGAAAGACCACGCTAATGACTAGAAAGACCACGCTAATGACTAGAAAGACCACGCTAATGACTAGAAAGACCACGCTAATGACTAGAAAGACCACGCATTGCTGCAGCTGGAATTTCTCGTCGGTGACTTCCGGGATGTTGACTGGTTCTAGCTTCGACACTATCGAACGCTCGTTTCGAAGGATTTGCAAAACTTCGTCGACGTATTCCTTGGTGTTCCCAACATCCTCTGCTGAAATGAAATAAGTAAAATAAAGAATCTTTATTATTACATTATTATAGGTAATATTACAGATCATACCCTCCGTTTGGGTTTTACATAGAGCGGAAAAAAAAAATGTCTTCCCGACTCCCATGTGTTTCACGTGGATTTTTAAAGAAAATCCCGGTAAAACACATGCGAGTCGGGAAGGCATGATTTTGTGATTTCATTTAGCAGCTATGAGGAGACAACAGCGTTTGCGTGAGAATTGCGCAGATGATTATTTACACTGTGCATGACCTCATTCGGTGGAAGGACATTGTCACACTCCGTCATGGAGCAGAGAGCAAATATCCTATTCTGTTTAAAAATCGGTAAAACTGCCTCTGAGACTATTGAATTGTTGCGTGATGCGTGTGGGGCTGATTGCTTATCTCGTGCACAAATATTCCGATGGTTTGAACGTTTCAAGGAGGGGCAGGAAGATTAGGAAAATGGCGAAAGGCCTGGACGTTCGATTTCAGTGGGCTCGTCTGAACTCATTGAGAAAGTTCGCGAAAGGATAAAAAGTGATCGATTTGTGACCTTAAGGATGCTGGGATGTCAGCTCGGTGTCAATAAGGCAACGATTCGTCACATTTTAGTGTAAGATTTGAGGGAGAAAAAATTTTTTGTTCGTTTTCGGTACGCGAAAGACATCCTGAACAGTGCAGAAACGATGCAAAACTTCCTCCAAAACTTTGTGGCAGGTGACGAGACATGGTATTTTCTTTATGACCCTGAAACGAAGCGTGCCACCCCGGTGGCGCAGTGGTCTAAGTGATGGCCTCTGATCATTCGTCCAAAAGGGGCCCGGGTTCGAATCCCGGTGAGGCATGGATGTTGTGTTTGTCTTACGGCACTGGCTCCCTCCCTTCCCTGGAACCAGTGACCCTAAATTAGGGACGGGCGACTGCTTATAGCCCATTGAGTTGCTCATAGTGGTCGTTAAACCTCCAATCAAAAAAAAAAAAAAAAGAAACGAAGCGTCAAAGTGCTCAGTGGAAATCGCCACAGTCACCCAAAGGAAGAAGACCACGCTACAGAAGTTCAAAATAAAGACCACGCGTGTGTGTTTTTACGACAGCAAGGGAATTCTGCATCACGAATTCATTCCTGAAGGTACCACTGGCAATGCTTGCACATCCATTTTTGAACGATTTTTGGAAGAGGATTGTTCGTGTCAAGCCTAAGTACAAACACGGGCAACGGTTACTTCTTCACAATAACGCACCCGCACGTAGAGCAGTTAGTGCACAGCAATTTCTGGCACGAAAAAAAGTTTGTGTACTCAGCCATCTCCCTCTATTCTCCAGATTTGCCACCGTCTGACTACTTTCTATTCCCTTAATAAAATCTTCCTTTAAAATGAAAAGTTTTTCAAAACATTGAAAATATACAAAGAACTGTGTCATGAGCTCTTCACTCCATACCAAAGGGTAACCTCTGCAAGACCTTCCTTTCATTGGTTGGTCTGATCGAATAAAATATAATCATGTCAGTTTTCCTGTTTATTCCTATTTTTTATTTTAATATTCAGTTTGTCGCCCCGGTGGCGCAGTAGTCTAAGCGATGGCTTATGACCATCTGCCCACGAAGGGTCCGGGTTCGAATCCCGGTGAGGCACGGATGTTGTGTTTATCTTACAGCACTGGCTCTCTCCCTTCCCTGGAGTTAGTAGCCCTAAATTAGGGAAGGGCGACTGCTTATAGCCCATTGAGTTGCTCACGCTGGTCGTTAAACCTTCAATCAAAAAAAAAAAATTAGATTTAATTTCATTACTTAATTGACGCACTGTGCATGACGCTCGTTAAAGAATACAGCGTCTTTAATATCTCAATTTCACATCTTTTCTCAAAAAAATACTATGAACGTGCATCTATGGGCATTCTGTCTTATCTCTGGACTTCTTCAGATCTTCCGTACTTGTTAATTGATGAAAATGATATACACTATCTACCAACAAGTAATTGGACACCCCTGCAATCGACGATATCTGCGGTTTTGATACACGTCACGGCCTTCGCCGTTAAATATCGTGTGGGAAACAACAACGCAACCAGTCGCATGCAAGATGCCACGCAGTTCGGAGCTCTCTGATTTCGAGAAAGGTGTAATCGTCGGGTATCACAGAAATGGCCGATCCATACGTGACATATCCAGCGAGTTGAAGTACCCAAAATCGACAGTGGCCTACGTGATTGGCAAGTGGAGGATGAGAGGTGACTGTCGGAATGTGCCCCGACCCGGCAGACCTACGAAACTGGGAGTTAGAGACCGACTGGTGCTGGCCAGAGAAATTCGGAAAGAACCGCACCAAATCGATGGGCCACATCCGCGAGGAGTTTCAACAGGCATCCAGGAGTATTCTGTTGATGAATACCATCCGTAAGGAAGCCCATCTGCTAGGTTTTCATAGACGTGCTGCCGCCCACAAGCCTTTGATCACCAAGTCCAATAGCGCTGCTCATAGAAGTGTTGCCGCCCACAAGCCTTTGATCACCAAGTCCAATAGCGCTGCACGTGGTGCAAAGAGCGTCGACAGTGGACCGTTGAACAGTGGAAACAGGTTCTCTGGAGTGACGAATCAAGGTTCACCCTCTACCGTTCGGATGGCAGGGTCTGGGTTAGGCGTCTTCCTGGAGAACGCCTCCTGCCGGAAAGTATTGTGCCAACTGTGAAGTTCGGCGGCAGTGGAATTATGCTTTGGGGGTGTTTCTCCTGGTATGGCACGGGACCCTTGGTCGCAATTGCTGGTAGACTCAACTACCGAGACCTACTGCACCATTTTGGATGACCACGCGCTTCCTACGTTGTGGCAGTTTTACGGGGTGGACACATGTTACTTTCAGGATGACAATGCCACCTGTCATGTTGCGAGGTCCACCATGGCTTGGTATGGTGACAATGGGATAAATTGAATGGACTGGTCTCCGCAAAGCTCGAACTTTAACCCTATCGAACACCTCTAGGACGAGTTGGAGCGTCGACTTAAGGGGTGACCCCACCGTCCGAAATCGGTGAAGGAACTGACCTGTCTTCTCCAAGCCGAGTGGAAGAAAATACCGCTTGCCGTCGTACAACGCCTGGTTGAGAGTATGCCCTGGAGGGTCGCAGCTGCAATTGCCGCTCGTGGAGGCTCCACCAAACTATTGAAGGTGAATAAACTTCGTTTTCCTTTTGCTATCACAGGTGACCAATTACTTGTTGGTAGATAGTGTATAAACCATCTGTTATGGTCTAAGAAGCATGAGTCTTTCGTTCGCCTAACAACTCGCTTGTTGTTATAATTGCTTGATATACGAGTAGTTGTCGCTTGTTGTTATAATTGCTTGATATACGAGTAGCTGCACATAAATCTCATGGTTAGCAACAATTCATATGTGATGATTATTTCTTGGAGCGGAATTACTAAATTTTGTGTTACGACATCTTAAGCTTGAGACAAGGAGAGTTCATACGAGTACCCATCGCATATTACTGGCTGTGATCTCAACAAAATCTCCCGAGGATGATATGTACTTAGGCCTGACAAGGCTAAACTGGATGAAGAACAGGCTATTATAACATTAACGTTGAAGACAATAGACTTTTGGTGATTGGCCAGTGGGCGTTAGGGATGATTTCAGCCGTTAGATGGCACTGCGTCCCAAGGTGTAAACATCTCATTTTTCACGTTGTTTGAATTGCTGGATTGTGCATGCTTGTCGTTTTTTCTTGTGTTTCTTTTAAAAAAACCTTACAGTTTTAAAACCAAACTGATGTTTTCACAACAAAATGTAACCCTTTTTCAAAATGGTTTACTGTTGTGTGCCGATGTGCACATCTTCTGATAAGAAAAACGTGGGATTTTCATTCCACGAGTTCCCCTCAGATCAGAACCTAAAGCAACTGTTGCTGAAAGTAATATCTCGTCAGGATTTTGCTCCAAATGACAAGTCACCTTCAACTGTTGTTTGTGGTAAGCATTTTCATTCTGATAATTACGTACCTAATTCAATTTTATAAAAAACACTCTGCTATAAAAACCGATATTAAGTAAAATAGTAGGTAAAAATGTGTAGATTTGCGTTTTAAATTATTTTGTCGGAAAAATTTTAGTACCTGGAAAAAGTGCGACGTACATATTTTAGATTATAGAAATTAATGGCAAATGGTGCAGAAATTTCCTGTTTCAAATGTTTTTAAAGATTTTTACCGTAATATTTACGTGTAAGTGTGATGCCATGAATATTACGAATATTACGATAAAAATCTTTAAAAGACATTTAAAACAAGAAATTTCTGCACCTTTTGTCATTAATTTCCATTCTCTAAAATCTGTACGTCTCTCTTTTTTCAGGTACTAACATTTTTCCGATGCCGCCCCGGTGGCGCAGTGGTCTAAGGCGCTGGCCTCTGATCATTCGTCCGTAAGGGGTCCGGGTTCGAATCCCGGTCAGGCATGGATGTTGTGTTTGTCTCTCCCTTCTCTGGAACCAGTGACCCTAAATTAGGGACGGGCGGCTGCTTATAGCCCATTGAGTTGCTCACGGTGGTCGTTAAACCTCCAATCAAAAAAAAAAAAAAAAAATTTCCGACGAAATAATTTAAGACGCTGGTCTACACATTTACCAAAATCTCAGCCCTAGATCGTTAAAGAATAAAGGAGGAATGAGATTTACACATCAATTACACCAGTTCCTACAGAAAATATCTCTTGCCCAAGTACTACGATTTCAGAATTCATCTGTTCACGTGAAAGTAAATATAAATAAAATCTCAAATGTAAATTATGATACGGAATCAGTTTGCTAATGCGAATCACGTCAATAGATGGCGCTGCGTCCCAACTCATCTTTTCTGTCCTCGCTGTTTTTTTTTTTTTTAGGGTCATTCCTTCCAGGGAAGGGAGAGAGCCAGTGCCGAAAGACAAACACAACATCCATGCCTCACCGGGATTTGAACCCGGACCCCTTCGGACGAATGATCAGAGGCCATCGCTTAGACCATTGCGCCACCTGGGCGGCTCGCTGTTTTTGCTTAATGCTTAATGTTACAGCCTGGCCTGGTAGGATCCAGTTCAGCCTTGGGCCTGATATCATTTCGACCTGATATACAGAGATGAGCCATTACATTAGGACCACCTTCCAAAGAAGCTGTATGAAGCCCTTTTGCCCGCAAAACAACGGCCAGTCGGCGTGGCATCGATTCGATGAGGTGGCGATAGGTATCTTGTGGTATCTGGTACCACAATGTCAACAGCAAGTCCTCCGATTCCCTTACATTTCGGGGTGGTGGTGATTTAGCGCGAACCCGCTTTTCCAAGTCGAACCACAAATGTCCGATTGGGTTCATGTTAGGTGAATTTGGTGGCCAGGGCTTTAACAGAAAGTCACCAGCATTTTCCCTTCGAACCACTCCTTGACAATTCTGGCAGTGTGGCATGGTGTATTATCATGTTAGTAATGCCCATCACCAGCAGGGAACCCAGCTGCCATGAGTGGGTGAACTCGATCCGCAACGATATTCAAATACCTGACAGCTGTCAGGGATTGTGCTATTGGGATAATGGGGCCTAAAGTGTCCCAAGAAAACATCGTCCACAGCACAACACCACCGCTGGAGGCCTATTTCCCCGCCCCAACAGTACATCCAGGTGCCATAGCCTCCGTTGGTAATCGCCGTATCCGCTCTCGGCCGTCTACGTGATGCACCAGGAATCTTGCTTCGCCCGATCAGGTCACTTGCTTCCAATCATCCACGGTTCAATCTCGACGATCTTGGGCCCATTTCATGTTTTGTTGGCGATGACGTACAGTGAACATGAGGACCCGGCTGGGTCTTCGGCTACGCAGGCCCATGGGCAGAAGACTACGATGAACTATGTTCTGTGACACAGTGCCCTGATCACCACTGTTGTAGTTGTAGTTGCGGGTGATTTTGTCGCACCGTGTCGCTGTGAACAATGCGCGGCAGTCTCCGCTCCGCTCTGGCATCAATGAGCTGCGGACGACACACGCCTGGGCAACGATTTGTCGTTTGGCCATCTGTGCACCACCTTTGATACGTGCTCACTACAGCAGCACGGGAACAACCCACAAGCCGAGCCATTTCCGAGATCGTAGTTCAGAGGTGACGTGCCATCACAATTTGTCATTTATCAAACTCCGATAAATCGGCAGCTTTTCCCATTCTGACCCCAAACACTCTACTAACCGAAGGCCGGTCTTCGAGTTGTTTATATACTGACTGCTCTGTAAACTTCACCTGCACCACCGTTCGGTCTCCAGGCGCGCTGATTTTTCTAGGCTGGGGGTGGTCATAATGTAATTGCTCATCGGTGTATATTTCGTTCACTCCATCCATCGATCAAGACAAGGTTCAAATTATAAGCAAAGCGGCGAGCACACAACGCATCCTCTTCTTTGCCCAGAAATGGTATGTATTATCCTGACTTATAATTGGTGCCTCATCATAGTATTTGATAATCCTATGCATATTTGTAAGTTATCAACAATGTCTTTCCCATTTATTATACAATGAAAGATGTTTACGACGAAATCAAAATAACTAGAACAATTTTTCGTTTCAGACAGGCTTCCGTTTTATACAAGCCATTGAAATGTAAACATTTGAATTTTTGTTACGCTAATAACAAATTCTCTTAAGTAATCATTAATTATGTAGAATGTATTGTTCGTACGTAGCGTTAGCAACAACAAAAAAACTCAAACTTCTGGTTTTTTTTAAATAATCCAACATTGGTTGCAGTACAGTAACACAATACGACGCTTAGTGAGTACACGTGCACTGCTCATTAATCGAAATACACTGTAAAGGTATGGGTAGTGCGTTAGTCTTTTAGTCACTGTATAGGTATGGGTGGTGCGTTAGTCTTTCAGTCACTGTATAGGTATGGGTAGTGCGTTAGTCTTTTAGTCACTGCATAGGTATGGGTAGTACGTTAGTCTTTTAGTCACTGTATAGGTATGGGTGGTGCGTTAGTCTTTTAGTCACTGTATAGGCATGGGTGGTGCGTTAGTCTTTTAGTCACTATATAGGTATGGGTAGTACGTTAGTCTTTTAATCACTGTATAGGTATGGGTAGCGCGTTAGTCTTTTAGTCACTGTATAGGTATGGGTGGTGCGTTAGTCTTTTAGTCACTGTATAGGTATGGGTGGTGCGTTAGTCTTTTAGTCACTGTATAGGTATGGATAGTGCGTTAGTCTTTTAATCACTGTATTGGTATGGATAATGCGTTAGTCTTTTAGTCCCTGTATAGGTATAGGTGGTACGTTAGTCTTTTAATCACTGTATAGGTATGGGTAGTGCGTTAGTCTTTTAGTCACTGTATAGGTATGGGTGGTGCGTTTGTCATTTAGTCACTGTATAGGTATGGGTGGTGCGTTAGTCTTTTAATCACTACATAGGTATGGGTAGTGTGTTAGTCTTTTAGTCACTGTATAGGTATGGATAGTGGGTTAGTTTTTTAGTCACTGTATAGGTATGGATGGTGCGTTAGTTTTAGTCACTGTATCGGTATGTGTGGTGCGTTAGTCTTTTAGTCACTGTATAGGTATGGTGGTGCGTTAGTCTTTTAATCACTGTATAGGTATGGGTAGTGCGTTAGTCTTTTAGTCACTGTATAGGTATGGGTCGTGTGTTAGTCTTTTAGTCACTGTATAGGTATGGATAGTGGGTTAGTCTTTTAGTCACTGTATAGGTATGGGTGGTGCGTTAGTCTTTTAGTCACTGTATAGGTATGGGTGGTGCGTTAGTCTTTTAGTCACTGTATAGGTATGGAAAGTGCGTTAGTTTTTTAGTCACTGTATCGGTATGTGTGGTGCGTTAGTCTTTTAGTCACTGTATAGGTATGGTGGTGCGTTAGTCTTTTAATCACTGTATAGGTATGGGTAGTGCGTTAGTCTTTTAGTCACTGTATAGGTATGGGTCGTGTGTTAGTCTTTTAGTCACTGTATAGGTATGGATAGTGGGTTAGTCTTTTAGTCACTGTATAGGTATGGGTGGTACGTTAGTCTTTTAGTCACTGCATAGGTATGGGTGGTGTTTTATTCTTTTAGTCACTGTATAGATAATGCGTTTGTCTAACGGCGCTAGCTTTGTCCTTTCCATGGAATCAATTACCCTGAATTAGTGACTGTAAAGTCTTCATTACCTTTGAAGTTGCTCACGGTGGTCATTGTACCCTAAAGCAAAAAAAGTTCTAGCAATGCACTGTTTTCCCACGGGGGGATGTATATATAAAAAGGATCATTCCACGTTGAAAGCTCCAAAAGGTCGGGGGTGCAGTTCATTGTTTTCTATGGGACTCTCGGTGTCAAAAACCACCGAAATATCCGAGCTATCATACACATGTCCACGAGAGAGTGAGATTGATTGTACAGGGCCTTGATACAAGACTTCGCACGCAGGCTGGGTTTTCCTACCAAACCGATTGCAACGTTTCGTTTACTGTTACAAATGCGTGATTTTCTCCCCGTCCCCCCCCCTCTCTTCCCTGTTTTATTTGGTTTCGACCACCGTGAGCAACTCTAAGGGCTATAAGCAGTCTGCCTTCCCTAATTTGGGGCCACTGGTTCCAGGGAGGGATGAGAGCCATTGCAGTAGGGAAAGCGCAGCACTCATTCCTCATGCCAATGCTCGATCCTGGGCCCACTCAGACAAAAGGCCGGAGGCCAGAGCTTAGGCCACTGCACCATCGGGGTGGCTCTTTTTCCTTGCATGAGTTCATTTGTTGAATTACGAAGGGAAATGTGAGAGGTTAAACGTGAAAGATCAAACTCTGCAGGGCCCTCCGCCATGGTGGAGTGTTCTGAGGCATTGGATTCTGACCATTCGTCTGATATGGGCCTGAGTTCTGGTCCCGGATGAGGCATGGGTTGTGTATTTGTCAGCTAGCCTCCCTTCTCTGGAGCCAACGGATCGAAATCAGGGACGGGCGGCAGCTTATAGCCCTCTGAAATCTGTAGAGCAATGGCAATACCCCAGCAAAAACACAAGTGTTGGGAAACTGCTGGCCACCAGCTGGCAGTGATGGGTCACTGCTAGCTGAAATATTCCGATCACGGCGTAGCGGTCCGTTGGTGGCATCGCCATCAGTTGGTAACCATCGATGGCCCTGCAGCATCGCCGTGAATTACTGGCCTTCAAGAAAGTGTCACTAGTGGCCTGTAGCTGGCAACTGAAGCAACCCCAACACGAGGTAGAAGCAATGGGACTTCGCATGTGCCGAAGCAATGCGTGCTGTGTCTCTCGTGGTACCAGTTAATTGAAGACGACATTATCGCCATCGTGTTATTTTAGAAGAAAAAAAGCCATTTGTAGAAATGATATATTTCGTCTTCGTGTTATTTATCTTTCTACATATGGCGTTTCTTTCTTAATATAACACGATGGCGACGTTAAAAAAATGAAGCCATACGTAGAAAGGCGAATTAATTTCCTAATGAAATGCCATGTCGACAAAGATTACCGTCGAAAAAAATTATATAAATAATTATTAATGAACTGTAAGAAATAGTCAATTACTCTCATGTATTTATAGAAAATCATTTCGTAACAAAATTTCTGCACTAACACACAAAGGATCAAGACTACAGACAGCCATGTTACACACCCACTCCATTCCCATGAATAACAAAAAGTAATTTCTGTGTAATCTTTCGTTTTAACATAATCTTTCGTTTCAATAAAAGTCCCGGAAAGACATTAAAAAATTGTTATGATGGAAAAAAATAAGAATTATACGCGTACAAAATTTATGAATTATTTGAAGAAAAAAAAAGCAACGCTATGAGGTTATAATGTACTCATCCATGGGTTGAATACACAAAATTGGAGGAATTCGCTGCTAAAAATAACGACAAGTAAAAAATATGTCTTTCTTCTTTAGAACAAACATAGCTTCGGACCGTGGAAAGAAAAGATACAATGTTAAAAATGTAACAGAATGTGACATGAAAGCATAAATATATTAATTAAACAATCGCCTTTGAAAACCACGAGAACAGCACAAAACTTTGGAAAGCGTCTTTAAGTTGGTTCACTTGTTGAAAATGAGTGAAGTTCCCTTAAGGTAAATAAAAACAATCGTTACGTTGAAAAAATAAATTTATGAATTATATGAAAAATACCCCACAATATTTTAAAATTAAAAAGAGAACAAACACTCCGTTTCACATAGCACAGGAAAGAGACGCACCTCCAAGTAAAGGCTCATGCATGGCAAACCATTGTAGTGGCTAAAGACAGAACGTCGTCAATTCGATGCCACCCAGATCCAAACTGACGTTTTTCGGGACTAGTTGAGAAAATTTCCCCAGCGACGTGCCGTCTTGCAGAAGTCTCGTTAGGGAAAACAAGAAAGTAGCTGTGCCTTTGGGAAACTGCAGTTATCTTTTTTTTTTTTTCCTATGGCTACTACTGGGAAATTGGTGGACAAGATTCGGCAAGCCATCAGTTACGTCACGTGGTTGCCGGCTGTCACTTCCGGAAAACTGGCGGACCACATTAGACTAGCCATCATTCATGGCACGTGATTGCAGGGCCGCTTATAGCAGCCACTGCTTGTGATGGATAACTGATGGCCCTGTTCTGGCGTATGACAACTGATGGGGGTGCCAACTGTTGGTCAGCTGCTGGCATGAACTGCTGGCCCGTGGTGTGGCTGCCGGGACATTTTATTGGCGGTTCGGCAGTGGCAACATAGTGCGGGGCCACTGCTGGCTCTACTAGCTGCCAGTACTGGTATGAGTGCTGGCCCAGCAACACTGTTTTTGCTATTACCGGAAGGAACAACTTGAAATATAACATTAGCAGAACCATTTACATTCGAGTCTTTTATGGTAGCAGGAAATACTCAGTAGACAGGTGTTCTCAAAATATCTTTAGTATGTGTGCGGAATTTTAAAAGTGTCGTGGCTTTCATTTTCCCATAAATCCCTCCTGCACACAGACAGACAGACAGACACAACTTTTTCATTACTGTAAAGCTTTTTAATCTTGCGGGTAACCACTCTTCAGCTCTAAATATTTTGACTGTTAAAATATTACTAACTGCTCAACAAAAATTTTACATCATAAGAAGAAATGCGAACAATTCTGTTTGAAATGCCATTTTGACGCAATAACTGATTCTGTTGTTCTTGTAATAAATGAACGCCAGCTTCAAAGATCTAGGGAAGCATGAGTTTATTTAGTTGAAACATCTGCTATTCGGTTTTTTTTGGTTTTTTTTTCTAGTTACATTCCTGGAAATTTGATTTTTGCCAGTTCTTTACGTAACGCATCTGCAGCTGGCCCTTCTAAAGCACCGATGATTTTTCCTCTTGATTTTTTGGCAATCCCGTTGGCTATTAGTTTTAGCAGCCAGTTCAAAACAACGCTCATGCCTGTTATTTTTTTGATTTTGTAGTCTCCCAGATGGACAACTTTGAACGACTCCAGACGCACATTGCCCTTTGAGGAAGACAACTTCAGGTTTAAAGCCAGATGATCCAGTTTTGCTTCGACGCTTCCTTTGATCCAGAAAAATCCAAGTTTGGCTCTGTACTTAGCAGTGACGGACACATCCCTAACTGCCACTTCAGCAGTTACTTTAATCGTTTCATCTTCATATTCCAGAGTGCAATCACCATGACGGTAAAGACTAGAAAGACCACGAATTACGCCTTGTCGCAGCTCGAATTTCTCGTCAGTGACTTCCGGGATGTTGACTGGATCTAGCTTGGACACTATCGAAGGCTCGTTCCGAAGGTTTTGCAAAACTTCGTCGACGTAGTCGTTGGTGTTCCCAACATCCTCTTCTGAAACGAAATAAGTAAAATAAAGAGTGCTATCTTTATTTTTGCATTATTATAGGTAGCATTACAGATTATACCCACCGTTTGGGTTTTACATGGAGCGGCAATTAAGTAAAGAGACTGATTAAAAAAAAAAAAAACATGGTAAAACACATGGGGGTCGGGAAGGCATGCTTTTTTTATGTCATTTATTAGCTATGAGGTGGCAACAGCGTTTGCGTGAGAATTGCGCAGATGATTACTTACACTGTGCATGACGTCACTCGGTGGAAGAACATTGTCACACTCCGTCATACAGCAGAGAGCAAACATCCTATTCTGTTTAAAAATCGGTAAACTGCATCTGAGACAATTGAATTGTTGCGTGATGTGTATTTGGCTAATTGCTTATCTCGTGCACAAATATTAAGGTGGTTTGAACGTTTCAAGGTTGGGCAGGAAGATTTGGAAATTAACGAAAGGCCCGGACGCTCGATTTCAGTGAGCACGTTTGAAGTCATTGAAAAAGTTCGCGAAAGGATAAAAAGTGATCGTTGTATGACCTTGAGGATGCTCGAATGTTATCTCGGTGTTAATAAGGAGACGATTCGTCAAATTTTAGTTCAGGATTTGAGGGAGAAAAAGTCTGTGCTGGTTTTGCTTTGCATGCTTTGTCGTTAGACAAAGTATGCCAAATAAAACGAGCTCATTGTTTCTGCACTCTTAAGGACGCAAAAGACGTCATGAAGAGTGCAGAAACGATGCAAAAGTTTCTCCAAAACATTGTGGCAGGTGACGAGCCAGTGTGTTTTCGTTATGATCCTGAAACGAAGCGTCAGAGAGCACAGTGGAAGTCTGCACAGTCACCTAAAGGAGAGATCAGGTTACAGAAGACCAAAATCAAGACAACGCTTTTACGACAGCAAGGGAATTCTGCATCGCGAATTCATTCTTTAAGGTACCACTGGCGATCGCACATCCATTTTGGAAGGATTGTGGAACAGGACTGTTCGTGTTAAACCTGAGTACAAAAACAGGCAAAGGTTTCTTCTTCACGGTAACGCACCCGCACACAAAGCGATTAGTGTACAACAATTTCAGTCACGAAAACAAGTTTGTGTGCTCAACCATTTACCCTACTTTTCAGATTTTCCACCGTCTGACTACTTTCTATTCCGCAAATTAAAGCTGCCTTTATAAGGTAAAGTTTTTCAAGGCAATGAAGACATACAGAGAACTGTAGCATCAGCTCTTCACTCCATACCAAAACAAGACCTCTGCAAGTCTTTCTTTACATTGGCTGATCGAATAAAATATATTCACGTAAGTTTTTCTGCTTTTTCATATCTTTTTTTTTAATTCAGTCTAATTACTTAATTCACGCACTGTGCGTGACGCCCTTTAAAGAATACGGGGTCTTCAATATATCAATTTCACATCTTTTCTCGAAAGAGTACTATGAACGTACATCTATGGACATTTTTATTCATCTCTGAACTTCTTCAGATCTTCTGTACTTACTAATTAATGAAAATTGTATTTAAACCATCTCTGAAGTCTTTCGTTCGCCTAATAATTCGCTTATTGTTATAATTACTTGATATAGAGACACATAAATCTCATGGTTAGCAACAATTCATATGTGATGATTATTTCTTGGGGAAATACCACTGAATTTTGTGTTAAGATATCTTAAGTTTGGGACAAGGAGAGTTCATACGAGTACCCATCGCATATTACACTGCTGGACAATTGCTAAGGACGGATCATAAACGGCTATATAGCGCATAAAAAAGTAAGTGTGGTTGGATGCCAAGTGAAATAAAATAATGTCAGAATGCCAGGACATTACAAGAAAGACAATTTATTGGGCTCTGAAATCCAGAAGGCTTTGGAACGTGTTCAAGGGACTAACAGGCCATTTTGTGCAGAATACGTAAACGTGAAAAAATGCAATTACCGTCCGCAGGCGTTCCGGCGTAAGATGTCAATACCGTATATGGCCACCATGGAGGGCGATGCAAGATTCCACACGTCGTATCATGCTTTGCACAACATTATCAAGCAGCTGTTGGGGTAATTTATCTCATTCCTCTGTCAGTGCACGGATGAGGGTGTCCTTGTTTATTGGAGGGCATTGGCGACCAGCAAGACTCCTCCATAAAGCATCCCACACATTTTCAATGGGATTCAGATCTGGAGAACGTGCTGGCCATACGAGGCGTTGAATATCCTCGCTCTCAAGACACTTCTGGACAGCGACTGTTCGATGACATGTTGCGTTGTCGTCCATGAAAATGAATCTATCACCGACAGCACCACGGAACATGCGAACATGAGGTAGCAGAACATCATTAATGTATCGTTGGCCAGTCATAGTCCCAGTTGGAAGTACATAGAGGGACGTACGGCCATTGATCATGATGCCAGCCCATTCCATGACACTACATGTCGGATATCGGTCCCTTTCCTGTATGTTTGCTGGACAATATGCAGTACCACTATCACGCCAGATCAGTTGTCGTCGACAATCAGACGATAGACTGTATCTACTCTCATCTGAGAAGAGGACAGCAGACCAGTCGTTATCAGTCCAATTGCGATGTTGATGGCACCATTGCAAACGGGCGGTACGGTGACGTCTGGACAATAGGATGCACACAACAGGACAGCGGGCGTATAGTCCTCCTTCATGCAAACGTCTGGCGACAGTTTTTCGGGAGATCCGCTTGCCAGTAGCAGCCATAAACTGATTTGCTACCTCACTAGCTGTGCTGCGCTGGTGTCTTTTTGTTGATAGCACTATGTACCGATCTTCTGCAGGTGTCGTACTGCGAACACGACCTCCCCCGTGACGTTTGCTACACTCTCCATTTGTTTGAAATGATTTCCAAAGCCTTGAAACAACACTGTGACTGACGTCGAACTCCCTGGCAACATCTGTTATTTTTCGCCCTTCTTCAATCTTGCCAATAATACGGCCACGCGTAAAATCATCTAGGTGATGTCGGGAAGACATACTGAAAATTGCAAATTCGTCAATTGATTCTTTCCCTTTCAACTTTGCGTTTGAACAACAACGGTCAATACGCGTCAAATCCTTTATATCTCTTATCAGCGCTATGACGTCACGAACAAGTTCGGCAATCCAAAATTTGCATACGCACAACACGTCTTACTGTATCCCGCACTTATGGTAATTTCCACATTTTCCTGCCTTCCATTTTATGGTTGCTATCGTTTCTATTGTCACGCGTCCTTAGCAATTGTCCGTCAGTGTATTACTGGCTGTGATCACAACAAAATCTCTTAAGGGTGATACATACCTGATATTTCATTCACTCCATCGATCAGGACAGGGTTCATATTACAAGCAAAGCAGCGAGCACAGAACGCATTCCGTTCTTTGTCCGGAAGTCATTTCTATTATAGTACACTGTAAAACATTTTCTGAAATTCACGTTCCACTTTACGTGATTTCTTTTGTGACAGAAAGTCACCGTGACTTTCTGTGCTGATCGCTAGCCCTTGAACTTCTTAGGGCCTTGGTGTGAAGGTGTGACACCATTCCATGGATTGATTCTTCGTTTCTGGCTCGTAAAGATATGCCCACGTTTCATCCTGTCACCAGATTGGGGGAAAAATTAACGAAGCATGTTTCTGATACAACCATTTCCGTGAAATGACGGAAAGAAACGTGAATTTCACAGTTTTATCGTACTTGAGTAAAATTCTGAATTTTCAGATACCTTTCCGTAATTCCTTTCTTATATTGACGGCAAATCACAGTTTTCAAGATGTTATAGCGGAAAATTCTGAATTTTCAGAAGCCTTTCCGCAATTCCTTTTTACACTGCTGGCCACCCAAAATTCAACACCAAGAAGGAAGCATCCGATTGGCCTGAATTTCGAAGCATGCGTCGCCCGCGACAGAACATGCAAACGATTAGCATTGCAGGGCATATGCAAAGAAGTACTATAAGAAGGGTGAGAAGTACTATAAGAAGGGTGAGAAGTACTATAAGAAGGGTGAGAAGTACTATAAGAAGGGTGAGAAGTACTATAAGAAGGGTGCACAGAACCGAGAAGTACTATAAGAAGGGTGCACAGAAGGCGGGGTGTATGTAGTGGAAGTGTGTTGTGCTGCCGGACCTGTGCGCGGGAAGCTTCCTGATGCCTCGTCGCAGAATACGGCAGTCATTCCAGCACGTTTCGGAGTTCGACAGAGGACGAATAGTGGCTTTTCGCGACAGTGGTTTATCTAACCGAGACATCGGCGCCCGTGTGGGACGACATCCAGCCACAGTGAGGCGAGTATGGATTTGGTGGGTGCAGGAGGGACGGACGGACTGACGTAAGTGATTGCCGCAGCCGCGGCACACCACCGAACGAGAGGATCAGCATGTTGTGCGGCGGGCATTGACGGATCGCACCGCCACATCGCGAACGTTAGCGCAGGAATTAGGGTGTGTTGCGCAACACCCTGTGTCAGCACGTACCTTTCGAAGCCGTCTGCAGGAGCGGGGACTTGTCGCAGGGCGCCCATAGCTCCGATTACCATTGACGTTGCACCTCCGGCGAGTGCGACGGCAGTGGGCCGTTGAACGCCTCACCTGGACTACGGAATGGCACGACATTTTCTTCTCCGACGAATTCCGCTTCTGCCTGCAACATCACGATGGTCGGATCTGCGTGTGGCGGCACCGCGGCGAGAGACTGTATGACGCCTGCATTATGCATCGCCATACCGGTCCGTTGCCTGGCTTTATGGTATGGGGCGCAATTGGATATGACACCAGCACCCCTCTGGTACGCATCGCCGGTACACTCAACAGCCACCGCTACATCTCTGACGTTTTGGAGCCTGTAGTCCTCCCTTGCCTGCAGGACCTGCCAGCGGCCACGTTTCAACAGGACAATGCGCACCCGTACGTGGCTTCACGGCCCACCAGGTGTCACTGCTGCCGTGGCCCGCCTGTTCTCCCAATATGTCGCCCATCGAACACGTCTGGTCGCTGATCGGCAATCGAGTGGCCCGGCCAGCACCACCAGCGGCTACCCCTGATGAACTGTGGCAACGTGTGGAAGCAGCCTTGACCGACATACCCCAAGCCCACATCCAAAGCCTCTTTCGTTCGATGCCGCGGCGTGTAGCGGCCTTTATTGCCAGCCATGGGGGCCACACGAACTATTGATGTCTGCGTGTTCCGCAAGTCGCACGGGCCTGTAAGCTCAATCGTTTCATCTTTGTACCTGTTGTTATGTGTCCAGTAAATCTGGTTTTCCTATCTCGTGTCCTTCTTGGTGTTGCATTTTGGGTGGCCAGCAGTGTATATTAAGGGGAATACTGCGTTCTCACTTTTTCCGTATCCCCTTCTTCTTGGTTACTCAGTCGAAGGACTGGTTGTTCAGTAGATGTACTCTGTCTCTCCATTCCTCTCTATTCTCCGCCGTTCTGTTCAAGTCATAGTATGTCCTAGTTTTGGTGTCTTGGAGTAATTGTGCCGCAAAACTGTTTCTTGGCAGTCCTCTTCTTCTCTTGTCTTGAATTTTCCGTTCCAAAACTTTCAGAATCGGGCCTCCATGGCGCAATGTGTGTCCCATCCATAATATTCTTCTTCTTTTTAACATGTTGATCAGATTCCTGGATTCTCCCACTCTCTCCAGAACCTCCTCATTAGTCTTTCTATCGAGCCAGTTTATTCTCCCCATTCTTTTATAGCTCCACATCTCAAATGCCTCCAGCCTTTTCACATCTTGGTCAATGTCCATGTCTCAGAACCGTAGAGAGCTACTGGCCAAACATATGCCTTTAAAATTCTCTTCCTCAGTTTTAGATCTATATTTTTGGCTGTTCATATCCATATGATGAAACTTTTCTGGTGATAGGAGATATTCACGAGAATGCTTGAGAGTTTGATTAACTGTTAAATTTCCAGTGTGTCAAAGTATGTGATTTTAAAGTTCTGTAGCGAGATCGGATATTGTGGATAGAATATCGCATGAATTTTTGATTACCGTGTCACAGGATATTTCTTCTCCTCTTCCCCATTTTGTGCACCAGCTATTATATATTGAGTTACCGTAAGAAACCGGGTACTTAATTTATTGCAAAGTTGATTGTATAATGTCTATGTATCAATCTGTGAAATCTTTAAAGCAAAAGCTATATAACTATCCAGAGTAAATTTTAAATTTAAAAGTTTTGCGAAATTATATTACAAAACAGTGCATTGCACCTTCTCTTAAAGATAACTGAAAGTTATTTTCAGTTGAAAAAAGATCTCAAACTCCAAATCATTCTGTTTCTTCCAAAAATCAGGATGAACAAAATACGAAATTTGTAATAACACCTTGTACAGAAAAAATAAAATTATTAGAAACATTAAAAAATATACCAAGTTTTAACGGAAAATAAAATGACTAAATCACTTGCCTCATTGAAAAAACCTCACCATCGTGCAGTTAATTTTTTCCTTGAACGTTAGCCCAGCTCTTGTTGCATTCTGGCTCAGTGGTTAAGACACGCAGCTTCGACCTAAACGGGCAGCTGTGACGTACCTGCCAGCAGTACGCACACGACATAAAGGCAGATATCGATCAGAATGAACGTCCGCGTAGCTCAATTGGTAGAGCGACTTATTCCGGAATGAGGGGATCCGGGTTCGAATCCTGGCGTCGACAGAAATGACGGAGAAATTTACTTCGTT
The DNA here is from genome assembly GCA_039090855.1 of Macrothele yani. Classification (NCBI taxonomy): domain Eukaryota; kingdom Metazoa; phylum Arthropoda; class Arachnida; order Araneae; family Macrothelidae; genus Macrothele; species Macrothele yani. Next base: position 112,305,216 of record CM076998.1, read on the forward strand.
ATAATGGCGCCCGAACTATCCGGATGACCCGACCGTTCAAAATCTCGCATTGGTTTGATGTTCTTTCCACACCGCGAGATAGGAAAAATAAGAGAATCCCTTCTCCAGCACTTCGAAAAATAAAAAAATGTGTGATGTTGCATTCCACACACCAGATTGACTGGGAGTTCTCAAGTGCACGTTCTACAGTGGATGGATGCCTGCAACGATTCATGGTCACGGCTGACCCGTTGGCCATGCCCCCGGCCCTCTTTCGGGGGGGGAGATGTGACGTACCTGCCAGCAGTACGCACACGACATAAAGGCAGATAGCTATCAGAATGAACGTCCGCGTAGCTCAATTGGTAGAGCGACTTATTCCGGAATGAGGGGATCCGGGTTCGAAACCTGGCGTGGACAGAAATGACGGAGAAATTTACTTCGTTATACAGCTTCGACTTGAACGTAAGCCCAGCTCTTGTTGCATTCTGGCTCAGTGGTTAAGACACGCAGCTTCGACCTAAACGGGCAGCTTCGACTTGAACGTAAGCCCAGCTCTTGTTGCATTCTGGCTCAGTGATTAAGGCACGCAGCTTCGACCTAAACGGGCAGCTTCGACTTGAACGTAAGCCCAGCTCTTGTTGCATTCTGGCTCAGTGGTTAAGACACGCGGCTTCGACCTAAAAGGCCCGGCCTCGAGTCTCACTGCTGGGTCAAAAGGATTCTCTCGCGTAAGGGCTGAAATATTCAGCGTGTGTTGGATTTTGCGAAATTTCAGCTTAAATACGGAAAAACTTGAAAAGGAATTTTCTGAAATAAACGGAATTAGTTACTACGGAAAATCTGTGAAAATACGGAAATTAAAGGAACGGGAACTTCTAAAAACGAACTCCCGGAAAAAGACGGACAGTTACCGGCAACTTTGCTGCACGTCATCTTTAGAAAGTTTTCGTGAATTCACATCACTAATTTTTTACTGTGTATACGTATAAGCCCGACTTATAATTGGTACCTCATCATAGTTCAGTCCTTAGTATTTTTATAGTTCTATGCATATTTCTAAACTATCAGCGATGTCATTTCCATTTATTATACAGTGAAACATGTCTAAGATGGAATCAAAGCTGCTGGAGCTACTGAATTTTCCGTTTGACAGGTTTCAGTTTTACACTGGTGCATCCAAGAAAGCCATTGAAATGTAAACATTTGAATTTTTGTTATGCTAATAACAGATTCTACATAACTAGTGATTACTTAAGGGAATGTTTGTTCGTACGTAACGTTATCAGCAAAAAAAAAAATCACAAAATCCTATTTTTTACGCTTTCCAACCGTAGGTTGAAGAAGCGTATATGCTCCAGCTTTGTCCGTCTGTCTGTCTGTCCACACGATAACTCGCGTAAAATTTGGTCGACTTCGATGAAGTTTTAGTATGTGGTAGGGGACCACCTGGGGACGAACTCTCTTAAAAATGGGAAAAAGGGGGTCAAAGGTCAGGACATAGGAGAGGGATCCATTCCACTCTATTGCGTTTATGCGTCATAACTTGCGTAGAAATGGTTCGATTTCGATGTAACTTCAGTATGTGGTAGGGAGCCACTTGGGGACGAATACTGTTGGAAATCGGCGAAAGGAGGTCAAAGGTCAGGACCTAGAAGCGGGATCCATTCCATTGCCCTTATGCGTCATAACTTGATTAAAAATGCTTCGATTGAGACAAAACTTTATCATGTTGGTCAGGAAGTATACTTAACCGGTTCTGTTGAATATAATCGACATGGGGTCAAAAGTCAGGACACAGGAGTGAGATTTATTCTACAGCCATTATCCTCATAATTTGAGTAATAACTTGAGTAATGATCTCTGGTATGTTAGAAAGCGTATAATAATCAATGCATTGCATGATTTTACTAGCTTGTTTTAAATAATCCAACATTGATTGCTGTACAGTAGCACAATACGACGCTCTGTGAGAAGACGTACGCTGCTCATTAACCGAAATACACTCTAAAAACAATTCTGAAATTCACGAGCCACTTTCGGTGACTCCTTTCGTGAATTAACGAAGCATATTTCTGATACAACCTTTTCCGTGAAGTGACGGAAAGAAGCCTGAATTTCACGGATTTTTGGTACTCGAGAAAAATTCTGAATTTTCAGAAACCTTTCCGCAATTCCTTTCTTGTATTGACGGTAAACTGCCGTTTTAAAGATGTCTTAACGAAAAATTCTGAATTTTCAGAAACCTTTCCACAATTCCTTTCGTATGTTAGCGGAGAAACTCCGTTCTCATTTTTTCCCTATCCATACACACTGGCGTGCAAAAATTAAGGACGAGACGGTTTTTCGAATGTAACGTCGTGCAGAAGTGCTCCACATCGACTCAAATCATACCATAAGATCCCCAAGATGTAAGAATATGGGACAACTGAGCAAAACCGTCCAAACAAGGAATCCAAAGGATACAAAGGCACTTTATTGAAAAGGTAGCTTCGAGCACAACTGGACAGAAGACAGAAACGTCCATGTGACAGGCGGCTGCCAAGAAAAATCCAGTCTTTAGTGGGGGATATGATCCCCCCTGACTACGTTGCAGGATGTACAACGTCTGTCCATGCTGAGGACGAGGTTGTCAAGGAGCTGTTGAGGCATCGCGGCCCATTCCTCTTGTAGCGCCAATCGCAGATGCGGAATCGTTGCTGGCGGCTGGTGTCGTGCTGCCAAGCGTCTCCCGAGAAGGTCCCACACGTGTTCGATTGGATTTAGGTCCGGGGACCTTGCGGGCCAATCCATGCGTTTAATATCTTTACTCTCCAACAGCTCTGCGACTGCCACTGTACGATGAGGTGTAGCGTTGTCGTCCATGAAGAGGAACTCAGGACCCACAGCCCATCTAAACAGACGCACGTAAGGCAGGAGAACCTTGGTACAATAGCGGACACCAGTGACTGAACCTCCTTGGAAGATGTGGAGGTCAGCATGGCTACCAAGCATGATACCGACTCAAACGAGAACTCCGCCACCTCCAAACCGGTCCCTTTCTATGATGTTGGAGATGTGATTGCGTGTTCCCTGCTCTCTCCAGATATGTATACGTCCAGAATCGCTCGTCAGACTAAATCGGCCCTCATTCGTAAAGGGAACTCGAGCTCATTGCTGATGTGTCCAGTTCTTGTGTTCCTGGCACCACAGAAACCGCCGTCTCCGATGAGCAGGCGTTAATGGCACACACCGTACTGATCGTCTAATACATGTGCCTTGCGATTTCTCCCGCTGTCTCTCGTTTGTCTCTTCTCGCCTTTAGGACAATATACCGGTCGTCTGCCGCCGTGGTTTCTCGTGGACGACCACTGCTAAACTCTCGGACAGCTGTTCTTGTCGTTTGAAATGCTCTCCAAGCTCGTGAAACGATGCTGTGAGAGATCCCGAACTCCTCGGCCACACTAGTCACACTTCGACCTTCTTCCAACTTCCCAATGACGCGACCTCGGATAAAGTCATCCAGATGTCGTCTACTGGATTGCCTGTTGGCCATATCACACGGTGGCAGCAACTCGACGTCGTTCAAACCGATGTACACCGTGCAATAGCTTTCACCGAATTGCTGAGCGTACACCGCCCGTGTGCTTTATACCCTTCCGACACTCCCGCCCCCTCTTACGTCAGGCTGCATATATGCACATGCCTTACCGTACCGGTCCCTAGTCTATCTCCTGAGTGGTCTTTCGTTCCGTTCTGCCTGCTCGTTTCGCTGTTATGCTCATTTCTCCTCTTCGTCCTTAATTTTTGCACACCAGTGTATGAGAGAAAGAAATGCATAGATATTCCTTGTCAGTTACAAACTAAAGAGCATAAACAGCCTCATGAAAAAAAAGGGGGGGAGGGAAGCGACCTGAGTAACCTAAAATTGCGAAGAAATAGTAACTTGCCATATAGATTCGTATGTGTGGATTCGTACTTTAGATACTACATATACTATATTGACAAACGCCACCGGAAACTTCCTGAAAAGCAAATGAACGGATCCGCTGAGTTGTTAAGATGCGCGGCACAGCCGCAAACGGTATAAAAGCAAGCCTGCAGCTGACCGCGATCATATCGCACAGTAAGGTTGAGTGAAAATGTCACCGCGGGAGAGAACTGACTTTGAGAAAGGAAAAATTGTTGGGTGTTATTTTAGTGGGTTGTCCATAAGAGTATCCCAGAGGGGTTTAAACATACCCAATTCAACTGTTTTGGATGCACTGAATAACTGGAAGACACATGGCGTGCCTGAAGCAGCAAAATGTACCGACAGACCGAAGAAAATCAGTGATAGTGGACGTCGGAACCTGAGGAGAGTCGTTACAGCTAATCGACGGAGTACTGCACCAGACCTCAGTGTACAGGTGAGTAAAAATGCTGGAACCTCGGTATGTACACGTACCATTCGCAGAGAACTTTATTCCATGGGTTACCGTGGTCGGGCGGCTGCTCATAAGCCTTTCATCTCCACTCGGAATGCTACTCGTCGTTTAGCATGGTGTAAAGGATTTATCGTGGTCCGTAGATCAATGGAAACGGGTCCCATGGACTGAGGAATCCAGATACACGATCCGTCAGTCTGATGACCGTGTGTGGGTATGGCGGCAGTCGGGGGTCCGCTCTTTACCACTGCGTACTGTTCCTACGGTCAAGTTTGGAGCTGGCAGTGTACTTGTGTGTGTGGGGGGGGAGGTCATGTTATAGTCCCGTCCCATTGGTTATCGTGGACAAACCTATTAACCAGCACGTCTACCTCGTTATTCTGGACAATTATTCCCCACCAACTCTGTGGAAATACTATGGTACCGAGTCTTGTTGGTACCTGCAGGATAATGCACCGATCCATAAAGCAAAGACTGTTTTGGCGTGATTTGACGATAATTCAGTGTCGTGTGTGGACTGGCCAGCACAGAGCCCTGACCTTAATCTCATAGAGCACCTATGGGTTGAATTAGAGCGCCCCATAAGAAGTTTGGAACCAAGGCCTACTATTAAGCGAGAGTTAGTTGCAGCATTATGTACTGAATGGAAGCGCATAGCTATCGCTGTGTTCCAAAACCTTGTCGAAAGCATGTCTCGAAGGGTCAGTGCATGCATTAAGGCCAAAGGTGGACCGACACCATACTATTGTACTGCATGTCAAGCACTATGAGAAACACTATGTTATATTTCTTTTCTAGGTATCCGGTGACTTTTGTCAATATAGTGCACACTGAATAAATACTACGTACAGTATTCACTTGAAAACGTTATTTTTTAAATAGGGATAACATTATAAGCGTCGGTAAAATGGCCAGGAACTTACTTTTTAGCCAAAATTTCGGCCAAACACTTTAAAGTTTGAGCTCCCCCGCCCCCAATCATGCTTAGCCAAAGGCGTGGCCTAGGGAGGGTCCTCGGATCCTGACCCCCTTGAGGGGAATTGAGTATGAATTTAAAGCGATAGATATGTATATTTGAGGCTTTCACCAAGGAACCAAATCCATGCCCCTCTCCCCTTAAGAAATTTCTGGGTACGCCATTGTGCTTAGTCCTCCTAACAACCCACCCAGTACTGGGTGGCTAGCGTCGCCAGTGAATGGGCGTAAAAAAATTTCATAGTCAGCATTGTCTAACAGTAAAGAATTTCTTCATTCGGAGCTTTAGATGCCATATACGGCTACAAATGCGTAGCAGTCAGAAATATGAACGTAATCTCTGTAGAGAGAAAACTTGTGAGTTAAAAAAATTTTTTAAATTATGTGCGAAATATTAGTTGTCAGAAACACTGTCCGACAAAAAAAATTTGTTCTAATCGGACTGTTAGAAGCAGAGATATCAAGAAAAATACACTGGTAGGCAAAAATTAAGGACGAAGAGGAGATTTTAGCTTAACAGTGGAACGAGCAGGCAGAACGGACCGAACGACCACTCAAGAGATAGACTAGGGTTCGGTACGGTAAGGCATGCGCATATATGCAGCATGACGTAGGAGGGGAGTGTCGGAAGGGTATAAAACACACGGGCGGTGTACGCTCAGCAATTTGCGTTCCGCGGGTGGCCGAGTGGGCAACGTTCGTGACTGCCACGGAAAGGACCTCAGGTTCGATCCCAGGCAGGTACGAACGCTCGATCCACTAAATATCCGCCGCACGTCAGATGGGAACGTTAAGCTGTCGGACCCCGGGTACTGGACCCCCGGTAATAAATAAGGGCGTCTTCCTCGCCCTCTCTACTTCGCTTCCGTGTCACTTTCCTATCGGGCACTCTAGCCCAAATCTCCTAGCTTCCTATTTGTAAGGGTTCTTTAAGACCTGGGGTCAGACACTCCCTTCCTAAAATCCTCTACATATGATCATTTGTAAAAAGGGATGATTATCGGCTTTCGGGCCAAGAGTGGTAGTATTTCTGAAACAGCGCAGTTTGTGAACTGTTCGCGTGCTGCTGTGGTTAAAGTGTATCGCGATTGGAGAAATGGCACCATTGCGAATAAGCGACGTGAAAACTGCGGAGCACCACGTGCCATTGATGTGAGAGGTGAACGTCGGTTTCGAAGGTGCGTGAGGGCCGATCGACACGGAACAGTGAAGCAACTCACTGGCCGAATGAACCAGGGGGTTGCCGGAAGTGTGTCTAAAATTACAATTCAGCGAACCCTGTTGCGTATGGGGCTCCGGTGCATACGTATGGTTACTGCACCTATGCTGACGAAGGTGCATCGGCAGGAAAGGCTTACATTTGCACGGCAGTATCGGGAATGGACCTCCGCAGATTGGCAAAGGAGTGCCTTCTCCGATGAGTCACGTTTTCTGCTTCATCGAACGGATGGACGTTGGCGGTTTAGGCGAGAAACATCGGAGAACAAACACTCTTCAACCAATGCTGAAAGAACACAAGCTGGTGGGGTAGTGTTATGGTCTGGGGAATGTTTTCTTGGCATTATCTGGGTTCACCTAAACCTGTGGAAGGCATTATGGATCGAATTCGTTATGAATCCATTCTTGCAGACCACGTAGTTCCAGTGGCGCACACAGAACTCTTCAAGGGTGGGGTCCAACAAGAAATTTACTGGACAAGCAAAATGTGCTATATTTCTTATATAGATACATGTAAATCTCATGAATTTACACTATATTATCAAAAGTATTCGGACACCACAATATTTTGGTACAAATGGCTTTACTATCGCAATTAGTAGTTAGTCTGTCCACCTTTGCTTGTATGACATCGGTAACGCGTCGAGGCATACTATCAACGAATTTCCGGTAGGTCACGACAGGACTAGTTCACCATTCTTCCTGTAAATCTGCTGCCAGAGTGGAGAGCAAAGATTGTCGTTGTGGTCGATTTTGTATCCGTCACTCCAGTTCATCCCAGAGGTGTTCTATGTGATTAAGATCAGGACTGTGAGCAGGGCAGTCTAATAATATCACCTGAATTTCAAGAAACTAGTCCTGCACGGCGTATGCAGGACTGGTTTCTTGAACTGGATCGTGTTGGAAGAGACAACGGTCATTTCCATAATACTGGCATATTGTTGGTAGCGCAGAATTATCCTGAACGTCGAGGTACACTTCAGAGTTCATGGTTTGTGGTATAATAACCAACGGGCCGAGTCCCTTCCACGAAAAACAACTCCATACCATGATGAAACCTCCGCCGAACTTAACAGTTGGGAGGACAGTCCCACGAAAATCGTTCGGCGGGCTGTCGCCAAATCTAAACGCGTCGACCAGATTGGAAGAATTAAAAGCTTGATTCATCACTCCAAAGAACAGCTTTCCAGTCGCCAACAATCCAGGTACGACGGGAGACACACCACACCAAACGGCGCTTCGCATTCACAGTAGTGATGTGAGGCTTGTGTGTCGCTGCTATATAATAATAACGTACACTGTGCAACTCTCTGCGGATAGTTATGGTTCTAACCGAGCCGTTACAAGTATTTCCTACTTCAGCAGCGATGGAACCGGCAGAGGAAGAAAGTGGTTTCTTAACATTTCCTACCATGACTTTCTTGTCACGTTCCATCACTTTGTGCGGATTTCCTGAACGTTTTGGTATTCTCGTTGCACCGTCTTGCTTGCATCTCTTCACGATATCACTTACATTCGATTTTGGTATGTTTAGTTTAGCTGCAATACTCCATATGGAAACTTTACTCAAATGACATCCTATGACCAGCCCACGTTGGAACTCGAAAAGTTCAAGTCCACGCTGCTCATCTATTCAGAGTTACTAATAACACGACAAATCATCTCAGCTTTATACGCAGTATATGTACCTCCCCACTCACACAGCGCGCACCTTCCTGCGCAACCATTCTTTGCACTTATGCAAATATTTGGTAGCGTCAGAATACTCTTGAAAATATAGTGTATGTATGTACGTTCTTAATGAATGTTAGCATAAATCAACACCGATGAACACACAGGTTAAAAAAATATCTAAGGAAGTAAGATAAAGTCAGTAATCATTGAGCATAAAACGTTCATAAATATAATAATTATTACGAAAACTAAAATTAGGACGGACAGAAAAATAATTGATCATAACGGAAATACTAAATTTATAAAGCCATACGCAGAATCTATTTCTTTTTAATTTAGCCATAGTCGGAATGTATTTAAAAGAAAATAATTTGTTTTAAGGACTCGGGCCTCCTTGGTAGGGGTTCGGACCCGGCTGACTCTCCCTGTGTGTGCGCCACTGCGTACACCCATACATGCTGATTGTCTTCCCTGGGGCGGATGGGATCTTCCAGAACGATAACGGGGCGTGTCACACAGTTAGAACTGTCCGAGAGTGTTTGGAAGAGCACGATGAAGACTTCAAAGTATTTCCCTGGACCCCTAACTTCCCAGATTGAAATCCAATTGAGCATCTGTGGGACCACCTCGATCGTGTTGTTCGCTCTGTGGATCTTCCACCACGCACCCTCCAGCATCTATAAGATGCACTGCAGTCAGCATAGCTCCAATTACCTGTGAACACCTTCCAGCACCTTATTGAGTCACTCCCAGCCCGTCTAGGTGTTCTCCGAGCTGCACACGGCGGTTATTGTGAATATTAGCTGGTGGTCACAATATGACTCGATGGTATATATTTGAAAAGATCTCGTCGAGAGCCGTAAAACGATACCACGTACAGTCGTTTTTCACTCACGGTTGTCCAAATAAGCCGCGGTATGGTCAAAAGTATTCACTGGTTCACAAAAAAAGAATTTTTAAAATGTTCAGTTCAAACCACTGCGAAATGTTCTTCGTATATTTGAATAGATCTCGTCGAGAGCTTTAAAACGATACCACGCACAGTCGTTTTGAGCTCACGGTTGCCGAGATAGACTGAGTCAAACTCGATGGCGCACCCAAAAATATTGAATCATCTCCCCCACACACAGGGAGGGAGGGGAGCGTCGCGCGCACGGTGTATTGTGCAGTACGCAAATTGGACTCCATACTGTTTAGGAATATGCTAACAGGATTAGTGAGCGGCACGTATTTTTAACGCTATAATGATTTCAACTGGGGCCCATTTTCGTCACAGACGGTCAGTCGTTAGTCGCCCCATGCTATTCGCGGAGTTAGACGTAGTCCTACGTCAAAAAAAAAATAAAAAGCATGCGAAGTGGAAGAAGTTTATACTCATTGCTGTAAAACCTAAAATTTGTGTTTAATCTATTACTCCCAATTCTTCATTCCATGAAGGAGCTCTTTAAATTGAATTTATTAAATTAAAGATATAATAACAATTTCGGACATTTTTAGTGAAATGTCAGGGCTTGGGCAAGATGTGATCACGAGCTGTGGATAGCTTCATTTCCATCCTTTGAAGGATTGAAATTATGGTTCATGCGCAGTTATGTATTCAGGCATCTTCTCGGAGGTGCTTAGCCCCTGGAAATCCACCACCCAAATGCCGATTTTCCATGTATACGGTTAAGCCTCAGTGTAGCTCACGTGACGTTAATGCTTCCAATACAACAAAATGTTTGCTACCTAATTTTGAACAATAGCAGACTATTAGAAATTGATCCCATAATAAGGTGCGTTTTTTTCTGGCGGTGGTGGTTTGCACTCTGTGACAAAAAAAATATGACTAGGCACCTCAAACTGGCATACAAACGGTTAGTTAGTTGTTGTTGTTTTTTACTACTATTTGCTAATCTAAATAATCTAAAGGGGCTGAAACCAAATGGTAGGGGAATGACTGTCATCATACATTTTCTGGTAACACTGTAATGATTCCTAAATAATCAGAAACACGCTTGTAGTAAGGCGAGGACATTTTTACCACTCCTAATGTCTTCGGAGAATTTTCTCCAGCACAGCCTTACCTTACTAGAATCCTCAATATTTTACACCACCCCATGGTGAATCCATTACTGAATTAACACAAAGGTGTAACATTTTTTTCCTTTTTACATTTCTAATCACTGTTTAGATTTCTTGGAATTTGCATTTGCGATATAAGAGCGTAAGACAATTTTTGTACTCTATTTAAAATTTTTATATACATTAATATAAATGTTAATAACAAAATGGTGATTATGTGAATATAATCAGTCAACAAGTTTCAGGCCCCTCGAAATTTCTAATTGCACCCTCCCCCCACACACACACCGGAAAAAACTCTCTGAATGCAACACTGCTCATGCGTACACCACTCCTCTACACTTTGCAGTTCCTACACAGCTATTCCATAAGGACACGAGGCACATATGATTTCTATGTTTAAGAATGCGCGTTGATAAGTCAGGGACAAAAAAAAATGATTTCTGTAGTTCCCACAGCTACAATTAGTGTCGGTATATAAATTCCAAGTAAAAAAAAAGTGCCGGTATACCATACCGGCCCTTTTTGAGCATTGCTCTGTTTTATGTAGTTTTAAGGTCTTCTGGTTTCCATTAAAATTTATGTATTGAGAGTGTTGTAAAAGGGGTTAGATAACCAGAAGGCACAGGAAAATTTGCATATCTGGTGCTTGCATATGTTACTCGTTGTAACAATTTCTGTTTGCCCCCTCCTGAAAACTAAGCTATGGGCGCCCATGTAGAGCAGTAAGCAGTGTATACGTTGCCACGGTGCCCGAATGGTCAGAGGCCTATGTGGTGTGAGTAGCATAAAATGGAGCATTCTGCCGCTGTGGGGTTGTATGGGCGCTTCCACCGCGGCGACGGAGCAAGGGTGTGTGTCAGCTGCTGCCGTGTGGAGGTGGTGAGGCGTGGCGGTTGAGGTCTAGCGGAGGATGAGGTGGATGTGCAGGCTTTTGTCCTGCAGAGGAAGGGTTAATGAACAACACTCGGTGGGTGCTTTGCATCAACATCTGATGACGTCAGGTGTCCGCATGTTTTGTTCCTATGGCAACGGTAGTTCGTTTGAAATTGTCGATCTGTTTAAAGTCGTTCTGCTTACTGATGGAAGTTGGAAAAACCTTTTTCTTTTCAGAAATTCGCGGGATTTGATTTTCTCAGCCATTTTCTGGATTTTTGTTTACTCCATTTTCTGATTTTTGTTTACTGTGTGACGTCGCCACTCGCGGAAATTTTTCCAAAGAAGCGGAAAAATCACCCTCATCCTTGACTATGATGGAATCATTTTTACCTGTTACTGCACATTAGGGAAGAATGCAGTGCTCTCTCTAAATTATTTCATCCACGAGTAGGGCTCTCGCTATCATTTACACAGTATAGATTTGCACCTGAATTTCTCGATCGTGTGGCTTTCACCGATGAATTATGATTCAAAAACAATGACACGGTAAATTTTCATATCATTCACCAGCGGGCGCGTAATCCTCATTAAAGAACCCAGCAAATGTTTGCTCTGGAACTGTAGAGGGTTACCTGATCGATCCGTTTTTCCATATTTCTACAGCAGAGTTTTGCACCTGATTTCATCGATCGTGTGAATTCATCGATGAATCTTAATGCACAAGCGATGACACTGTATTTTCATAGCATTTACGAATTACAACGGGAAAATCCTCGTGCAATACCACAAGGGAACTTTTCAGGTAAATGTTTGCTCTGGCACTGTAGAGGGCTATCTTTTCGATCCATTTTTCCCCGCCACCAATGCTCAATAACCAGCAGTGCAGGCATTTCTTAAAGGTGAAACTACCTGCATTGCTAGATGGCGTTCCATTAGCAACACGGCACTGCATGTGTTTCCTGCAAGATGGCGTTCTAATACATATTAGCCTCACTGCTGGAGAACATCTGAATCGTAGGTATCCCGTTCGTTGGATTGGTAGAGATGTTTCAAATGCACGACCTACACGCTCTCTAGATTAGAATCCATTGGATTTCTTCTGATGGGAACATTTCAAGGCTGATGTTTACGCACACAAACTAATACACAACTCACCGTGCACTGATGATTGTCAAAGAATTCGGAACAGCACGGAACTTTTCGAACTTGTTCGACAGTGGATGATAAGGCGCTGTGTTGCATATATTGCTGCTCAGGCAGTCCATTTTTGGAACACTTGTCCAGATTTAAATTTATGTAATTGTCCTCATCGACAAACTCAGTGTGCTGCAATCGCTAAAATAAAAACTAATGAACTTTATAAGATTTCTTGCTTGCACTCTAAAAATGTACTGTAATTCGGACGGGAATCTTTTCCGGTTTATTGGAATTTAATTTTCGGGGTTTGATGACCATCTTGAGCTACACTTAAGGATATGAGCAGTCGGATGTCGCAAATTTAGGGCCACTGGTTCCAGTGAGGCAACGAGTGGCCTGGGGGTTAGAGCAGCCATCGCTCCAACCATCTTCGTATTAGATGGTCATGGGATCGATCCCAGGTAGATTAAGTTGCTCTGAACCATTGAGTATTCGCTGTACGTCGGATGGTCTCGTTAAGCTGTCGGTCTCCTGGTATTGGACCGCCCGTTACAAATAAGGACACCTGTTTCTTCCTTCGGCCCTTGTTCCCTCCCCTTAGAATTGCTCGTTGTGATGTCATATTCTGGCGCTTTCAATTTGGCACTCATACTTCTCTGACCTGTCTAAATTCTGTCGTATATGAGCCTCTAGATTCAATCTAACGTAATTTCGTCTAATGTCGACTCGCACTGTTAATTTCGCGCTCCAGCTTCTCTGATCTATCAATCCTTTGTCGTATCTGAGTATCTAGGTTCAATCTAATGTAACTTTGTCTAATGTCGACTCTCACTTTCAATTTTGCGATCCTACTTCTCTGATCTATCTACCCCTTGTCGTATCTGAGTCTCTAGGTTCAATCTAATGTAACTTCGTCTCGTGTCGACTCGCACTCCTACTTCTCTGACTTGTCTACCCTCTATCGTATCTGAACCTCTAGGTTCAATCTACTGTAACTTCGTTTAATATCTACTCGCACTTTCAATCTAGCACTTTTACTTCTCTGACCTGTCTACCCTCTATCGTATCTAAGCCTCTAGGTTCAATCTAATGTAACTTCGTTTCGGATACGCAGCACAAAACGCCCGTGGGACATAGATAGTTGCGTCTAATCATTCCATGTGTGTGGAAACTCTACAAGAAATTGCTGGGTTCAAGAACAGTGGAAGGGAGAAAGCCAGGCTTAAGACATACTGATGCCTAATCCGGGACTCTGACCCGGACCTATCCCGGAAACCTACGCCTCTGATCAATCGGCTACCAAGGCGGCGGAAATCGTTTCATCAATACGCGCCGTAAAACACATTTTCCAAGTTTGGCCAAACCATTTAGAAACACCTTGTATTTTGAACCATAATCCTAAAGTTACTACTTAGGGACAGGCGACTGCTTATAGCCCATTGAGTTGCTCACGGTGGTCGTTAAACCTCTAATCAAAAAAAAAAGTTACTACTTAAGAGTTCTGATGTATGGCAATGGTTGAAGGAAACCAACACTGGGTTACGATAATTGAAATATCCTAACCGAGGTTCACGTTCTGACTAATGAGGTATGTTTTAGACTGTTTCACATAGCAATTAATTATCCTTGTCATGCATGCTCAGAAATAGCTATCATTGTTACACTCAGTTCTGATTTCATGATTTGGCTCTCTGTGGTTATTGTGCAGTTCTAACAACATTTCTGTCCACTATAAGTCTTTCGGAATTTCAGATGATATTGCATGTGTGTAATCCTGCATGCTTTCAGTGTTAAGGACTTTCTACAACGGGATTTCTGTGAACGCTTAACAGCCATTGCTGATCTGAGCAGTCGGAACCCTCTTCATCGAGACAGAAGTGGCCTGCTTGTGAAATTAGGGTTCTTGGTGCCGTGATATCACTTTCACCAAATTTTAAGTTACTAACAATCTTAGATTACTTCCTATAGCTCTAAATCTTGTGTTTTTACACGCAATTAGCATTTGTGAGAATTCTAACAGTCAGTAGTGCGACCATGATTTTGAATTGTAAATCGCCGAACTCAGATGATGTCTTTAAGTCCATGTGATCCAGTTCTGCTTCGACTCTGGCGGCGATAGGGTAGTGAAATCCTATCCACGAAGGAGTACTTTTATATGCAGCGACTAGACGTCTAGTCTTCTAAGATATAAAATTTTTGTAAAAATTCTGTTCCAGTGATGCATATTCTCAGAAACTTCTTATTTTTTCCCAGGAAGGCGGCGTTAACCCTTTCGCGACCACAGCGCCCAACGCACCCTCACATGCAAACAACAACAAGCACCCGAGTCGCCCGGAGAGCATGAGTATGATTTCTTTCCCCCATCCCCCATGTTCCTTGAATTTGTACGGCGTTTGAGGGATTAGCAGAAATCACCCTCAGTCGTTATTGTTGTCACTAAACAAAGAAGTGAAGCAGCAGTTGGCCGTTGGTTTCTCCCGGGGCTATATAATTCAGTCTTCTGATATCACTCTTGTTTTGTTGACACGTGCTTCGTTTGTCTCTGATATTTTGCATTGTCCCAAAAGCGGAGTTTAAAGGGGGAATTGATAATAAGGAACAGTACACCAATTAAGAGTAGTACATAGTAACACTATATTAATGATTCGATTTATTGGCGTACACTGTAAAAAAAATTGTAGATTTTACGGTTTTAAACCGTTTTCCAGGGTGCCAACACAAAACCGTAAAATCTACAGTTTTTTGCCGTGTTGAAACAAAGCTATAGCTTTGCTCCAACACCGCATTTAATGAAGAAAACAGCACAGAATTTGGCTGGAGCGAGTCACAGTCCAAATAATCACGAAAACACAAAAATTTGGCTGGAACGAATGTGTTGATTGTGTTGGTGCAAAGCTATAACTTTGCTCCAACACGGCATAAAACTGTAGATTTTACGGTTTTGTGTTGGCACCCTGGAAAACGGTTTAAAACCGTAAAATCTGCAGTAATTTTTTTTACAGTGTAGGAAATAAGCGTGTCCAAGCTTTCGCACATCAACCAGATGGCTTTTTCGAGGAAGTTAGACAGAAACTGCAAACTGAAAAACAGAACGCATTAACAATTTGAACGCGGGAACTTGGCTTGACAATACATAGATACGACGTTATGTTCATTTAAAGATAGGGGGCATCACGTTGGTTGCACGCGCATTATTCTGGTAGGGAGAAGGCGTTACTTGAAGAATTAGTTCCAAATTCGTGACAACTCGAGTGAGACGCAATCATTGCAATTATCGCTGTTGGTAATGATCTCCAAGGTTTCCCGAATGGCTGTACATTTAGGGGTAGAGTAGCTAGCTAATTTCTTTATATCATCCCACATAGGTGTAGCGGACTTGAATTTGACTTCTCTGGATAGTGCCGCCCGGATACTGTAGGGGGATTGCATAAACACCTGCTTCGTAGGAGACAGGTGGTTTTTCACTATTTCTCTTTAGCATAGTATATAAAGATGCAGGAGACCTTATGCCGATGCCGTAGTTCATCTTCTTGATGGCATTTTAGAGTTTGTAAGACACACTTGGGCCTAAATAACGTAGCTGCGGCACAGTAAGATTAAAATGTTTGACCCTGGCTTTTTGGTTAAAGCTACATATCTGATTCAATGAATATCCAGCATCAGTGACCAACTTGATGACGCTTTCAATTTCGTGTTGTCTAGAATGGGTATCGTAGGAAACGGCGAAGGCTCTCCGAATTCGAGAACGGAAGATAGCTGTTTTGTATTCTGCGGGACAGAAAGAGTTGCGGAGCATCAGGTTGGGAATGGACGTGAGTTTATAGTAGACTTGTGTACCGAGGTGGTTGTCAGGCGATTTCCTCAATAAAACATCCAGATAAGGTAAAGCGTTGTTGTGTTTAGGCATTATCGTGAAATTGATCGTAGGATGCACATCATTGATTTTATCAAGGAAAATTGGAAGAGTCTCTTTTCCGTGGGGCCATACAAAAAAATACGTCATCTGTATAACGCAGCCAAGTGGAAACGTTTATGTGTCTATTTCCTACGCAAATAAATCGGATCACTAGTATAGTGTTACTATTTAAGGAAGGGGGGGATTTGTCGTAAAAATTATTTCATTTCGTCATAAACAGATTGAGAGCATACGAGGAGATATCAAAAAGTTCGTGCAATCATCCAAAATTATTAAAGCTACGGAAACCATTTTTATTTTATTTTGCTATATATACATTCAGTATACTGTACAACATAAATAATATTTAGCAAACCCTATTTTTTTTCAGGAATCAAAAAGTCCATGATCATGGAGAAAGTGTAATTTCGCAGTCTGATCAACTTCCTTTATCTCCAAGGAAAGTAAGCTAAAAAATCCATCAAGAAATGTTAAATGTATATGGAAATACGTGTCCAGCATACGAGACTGTGGCAAAGTGGAAAATAAATTTTCAAAGTGGACATATGACCATTTTTGACGATCCAAGGTCCGGACGGTCATCTTTGACAGATGACCAGACAGTTGTGACCAAAGTGGAGAAGTTAATCCTTGAAGATAGGCATACAACCATTGAAATGCTTTGTCAAGAAGTTCATCTAAACTATGGGTCAGTGTGGACAATCATACATGACCAATTGAACATGTCCAAGGTCTCAGCGCGATGGGTACCTAGACTTCTCACCTCATTCCAAAAAGAAGCTCTGGCACAACCCGCGCATAAAATGTTGGATCTTTGTAATGAGAATTCCGAATATTTTTTTGACCCTTTGATTACTATGGATGAGTGTTGGTTATACCTCTATGATCCAGAAACCAAAGAAATGAGCAAGCAATGGAAACATCCCTCTTCACCACCCCCAAAAGAGGCAAAAGTGCAAGAGTCGGCCGCCAAAGTGATGCTCTCTGTTTTCTGGGATAAAAGAGGTATTATTTTAAAAGACTACCTTCAGAAGGGTCAAACTATTACCTCTAACTACTATTGCAACCTACTGACCAAATTAAGAGAGAATATTAAAAGCAAAAGACGCGGAATGATCACAAAAGTGGTCCATTTGTTGCACGACAACGCACCAGTTCATTCAGCAGCCAACAGCATTGTCACTGCGAGTCGTCTTAAATGCAATGTATTGCCTCATCCTCCATATTCTCCTGATATGGCTCCAAGTGACTTCTTTTTGTTGCCCGAGATGAAACGTCCACAACGTGAGAGGCGATTTGATGACACTGGAGCCGCCCGGTGGCACAGTGGTCTAAGCGATGGCCTCTGATCATTCGTCTGTAAGGGGTCCGGGTTCGAATCCCGGTGTGGCATGGATGTTGTGTTTGTCTTACGGCACTGGCTATCTCCCTTCTCTGGAACCAGTGACCCTAAATTAGGGACGGGCGACTGCTTATAGCCCATTGAGTTGCTCACGGTGGTCGTTAGACCTCAAAAAAAAAAAAATAAAAAATGACACTGATGACATCATTTTTTAGGTAGAACAGTGGTTTTAGGCACAATCTGAAGTGTTCTACAATAAGAGAATAAAGAGGGTCAAGCAAAGGTGGGAGAAATGTGAGGTACTGGGTGGTGCCTATGTAGAGAAGGCCCAAGCACCTGAATAAAAGCGTTGTTTTTCTGGCTTGTTTATTTCTTGGTGATTGCACGAACTTTTTGATACCCCCTCTTAATTTTTACAAGAAAGAACAAGAAAATGGTGAAGTCAACAAAATTTTCCAGCTGTTACCACTTCTTCCTATCTACCTAAGGCTCTTAGTATAAAAATGCATTGGTTGCTCCAAAGAAACGTCTGAAGGTCAGTGTATGTCAAGCCTAGAGATCGGAAATTTCTAGTAGTGACACAGTATTAGTCCTTTCTTTTATTATTCCAGAAGGGAGGAGGAATGAATTTCGGAAACGAGCAGTAGACATTTTCGGGCGTTATGGTATTCACAGCGACAAAACATTTTCCAATCGTGGTCGTTTCAGGTTTGAACTCATTCATGAGCATCTATCCTGCTATGAGGAGTCTCCTCTTCCTAATTTGGACGATCAACTCCGGTAGGTCATAACCAGGGTCGTTGAACAAGCACGATGTCCATGCTTCAATTGGGACGAGCAGTCAGAAGCCTTTCTCCTTGGCAAACGGTGACGATGTTCTCAAAGCATCTTTATAAACCACACAGGCAGACAGACAGACACAACCTGTTTGTTACTGAAGGTTTTTTTAATGATGCGAATGACTAGCCAGTTCTAATCATCTAGTTTATTAAAACTATCAGTGGAGTAACAAAAGTTATTACATCATAAAAAGTTTATCATCAAATACCATTTTGATGCGGTGACTGATCTCATTCTCACTGTAATAAATAAATGCGAGCTCCAAAGATTTAAGGAAACATGAGTTTATTTACTTGAAGGCACGATATTATATTCGGCTATATTGCTGGAAATTTGACTTTTAACAGTTCTTTGCGCAGTGCATCTGCAGCCGGTCCTTCTACAGCATCGATGATTTTTCCTCTTGACTTTTGAGCAATGCTGTTGGCAATGAGTTTTAGCAGCCAGTTTAGAAGAACACTCATGCCTGTAATTTTTTGATCTTGTAGTCTCCAAGATGGGCAACTTTGAGGGACTCCAGATTCACATTACCTTGCGTAGAGGATAACTTCAGGTTTATTGCCATGTGATCCAGTTCTGCTTCGACGTTTCCTTTGATCCAGAAAAATCCAGCTTTCGCTGCGTACCTTGCAGTGACGTACACATTCCTTACAGCCATTTCAGCAGTCACCCTAATAGTTTCACTTTCGTATTCCAGAGTGGAATCTCCATGACGGTAAAGACTCGAAAGACCACGAATCACGCCTTCCCGCAGCTCAAATTTATTCTCGTTGACTTCCGGTATGTTTATTGGATCCAGTTTGGACACCATGGAAGGCTCATTGCGAAGGTTTTGCAAAACTTCATCGATGTAGTCGTTGGCATTTCCGACGTCATCATCTGGAATGAAATAAGCAAGATAAAGTTATCCTCTTCATTATTTTCCTAAACAGTACAGTCATGTACGACGCTTAGACTGGGGTTTATGACGCCCTTTTAATAATGCAGGGTCGTTTATGTCTCAGTTTTGCATCTATGCTCGAGAGAATACTCTAAACATGGAACTCAGAACTGCTTCAGATCTTTGATGAGCTTCTTACTTTAAAACATCATAAGGAAAACAACATACGAACACATCCTTTTTCTTTTCCGCAAAACTGGAATTATTCGCATGTTAGAGTTTTTAACTTTGAATGATGTGACGACATGTAAGGCATACTCTAATACAATTTTCCTTTTTAGTTTCTGTATCTATATAAATTTGGTTCCTTCTCCTTAAGCAGTTTCCAACTTAACGCTATATATTTCTCTCTCAGTTGGCAACTACAAATGAGGTCGGAGGTTGAGTGACGTATGTAAAAAGATCACATAAGAAGGTTATTTTCAATGTTCGATAGCTGAGTGGCTCACGCGCTGTGAGGCTGGTTCACGAGCTGTGAAGTTGATTATAGTCGATAGTATACATGTTCAAAGTCTGATGGTACTAGCTTTATTGAACCTTATAATGAAAGGTGCTTCATTATTTTTGAACTGACATTCTTTGTCAGAGTGTGGCGTGGATATTATTGTGTTTTATAAGCTGCCGTACGGTAGATGAAAGATTTCCATGACAGGCCGAAGTATTAATAGCTGGTCACAAACTATAGCGAAGGCATGAAGCAAGGTGGATTGACGGTGTTTCTAAATAGTCCATTAGTCATAGATTAAGTGATTTGTCACAGGAAAAAAAGCTTGCAATAGAACAAGAAAGACGAAGAAATTTCATAGGTAGTCAGCACTAAATTGTCACTTATGTGTTTATGTGTTGTATCTCATCGAGTCGAAACACAATTTTTGTATATTCAGGTGTGATACGATAACGGATAATGAATGAATGCTTAATATCAACATCAATTTGTCTCCAGTCATGGAGGAAACAAATAGCGTTATTTTTCCCATTTCAATTATTTTTATGTATTGTATACCCCTGTGGTTTTCATGACTGCATCCCAGGTGATATTACTCTATTACGTAATTCCATAGGCAGCAATAATGTCGCGATAGTGATGTTAAAACCTATCTCATCTTTATAACCCCTTCGTTCAAAATTTTGAATCTGAGCACAAAACTATAACTAATAATAAGACAGAGGTTTCCAAACTGTACATCGCGACGCCCTGAGGAGTTGCGGCATAACCTGGGGGTAACGCTGAATTTCGCTGAAAAAAAAATTTATTCCGATTGTTGTGAAGACCACAACAAACAAGCATCAAAGATATTTTGCTGAATTTATAGGTACCGAGCCTCGACCTTGCATACAGGTAAACTGTGAATGACGTCACAATTTATGGCTCCAACAACAGAAAGGGAAATGCCACGTGATCTTAGTGAAAAATGTTAAAAGAAAATTCTACAACTTGTAACCGGCGAAAAAGCAAATTAAATCATTAAGCAGATTCCATGCCACTATAGTAAAAACGTGATCCAATCTCCAGTAAGTTTTTATTACTGTTGGTATGGACCACCATTCCATCTGAGTTTTCCATATTTGCAGTAATGATTGTGATATACGGAAGAAATAATCAATATTAAGGGTCAATCCCCAATCTAGAAAACGTGTTCCTATTAAAGAAACAATATGGTCATTCGCGTTAAAAATGAATCGACGTGTTTTAAAGTTTACACATTTATTCTTTGCAATATTTCAATCATGGCCTGTAATAATCAAGTCTACCTATGCACATAGGCTAAGGTGACCAGATATTGGAACACTGATTTGAGGACAAAAGGGCGTGGCGTCCCCAAATCAGCAGTTCATTTGAGGACACATACGTATTCAATATAAATATGCAAATGTTTTTGTCACAAAACTGCATTGCTTCAATAAGTGTGATTTGCATATGAACATTTGTGTCTTAAAAGGATATATCTTGTAGAATGTAGGTAATTTTTAATGACAAAGTAGAACTATGATGACGAGAACATATTAGCAAAAGTAAAATGCTGTACCTTAGGTATATGTGCCGAATTAGAATCAAGCTGCGCACCAAACAGTTTTCATTTTGCCAAAGTTCTTCGAGGAACTCAAAACAAGTGCAGTCGAAATTTGACTGTGCCAGTGGTGCAGTGTCTTAGTGCTGGTCACTGACGATGATTCGTACAAGTTGGCACGGGTTCGAGTCCCGAATGAGGCATGGGAGGTGTGTTTGTTTTACAGCACTTACTCTCTCCCTTCCCTAGAACGAATGTCTCTAAATTAGAGACCGGTGACTGCTTATAGTCCTCTGAGTTGCTCGCGGTGGTCGTTAAACTCGGAAAGAAGAAAAACAAAAATAGGCAAAATTTGTTTTCAGCAGAAGCATGTAGAAAAACTAGTACAGCAAAAACTACTTTTAAGAACATTTTTCATTAGAAATCTAGCAAGCTGATGAGGAAATGTAAATTCGAGGACACTTGAGGACAAACATCAACATTTGAGGACAATTTGCGTCCCCAAAGGCATTAGGCGTTTTGGGGGACAATAAACTAAATTCGAGGACTGTATTAAGAATTGGGGACTTCTGGTCAGCTTAAAATAGGCACATATTTTTAACTTTCTCTGAGTACGGCAACGTCATTTCCATATATTTTACGTAGTATTTAACTGTACACTTCTGGATTTTTCACATTTTTATAAACTGTTGCTCTGTAGCATAAATTAATAATGAGAACACCACTTTACATAAAATATTGTACAACGGTAGCCGGTTCACACAAGAATACACTAAACTAATGACCTCCTTCGTCCTAACGACTCATCTTGTAAATCCGAAATGGTTGCAATTAAATTTCAATAAATGCCTAATGAATATATCCTTAGGTTTGTTATTCCTAAAAACGCACTTTTTACCTACCTGATTTACCTAATAGGGATATTTAAAAGTAGCCTGTTAGGTCATAAGAAAGCATTGAAACTGGTTAGCAAGGAATCACTTCTGCCTAATGTCACGTGATCTAACGGCTCTCATGTGGGAACCACCGCGCGGCCTAGTGGCAGTCACTACCAGTGCGCGGTATATCACTATATATGGTCGAAGGTACCGAGTGAATAAGTTTTGCTTGCTGTACCAGAGTGCAGTTGAAGCCACTATCAGCTACAGTACCCCTGTACCATCACCGCTTTCCCAAAAAGCTGTACGATCAGGCACTGTTAGAACTTTTAACAGGAAATACTGTTACTGTTTGTGAATTGGAGTTGTGGATAAATTTCTCAATATGAATAAATAACGCGAAGTACCGGAATCCGAGAGAAAAATCGTAAACATATTAAGTATAAAATCAGCTATTTGGACTTTTGTTTCACATGGACAAATAAGGATGGTAAAGAACGTCCTCAGTGTGTTGTTTGTCTCAAAATGTTGTCATCTGAAAGTGCGCTATCAAATAAACTTTTAGGGTTTTAGTGTTTCAGAATGCAGTTAATTGTTTATGGTACCACTAAAATTCCAAAATAACATCACTTTGTAAAGCACTCTTCTTAAGTGTAACCTACTGTAGTAACTGGCTTCACTGTAAAGTTTACTAAAATGTTCCAGATAACCCAATTAAATAAACTTTAAAAGTAAACTTAATTGAATAAAATTATGCAGGCGAACTGGAAAAGCTTATTTACGACGTCCACTGACTTCTTTCTTGGCCCTTTGTAAGCACAGATAATTCAGCAAACATCAAATGCAGAACATAACTCTAAATCGTAATCAATCTCTATCTCTTAAACATCAGAATAATCAAGGTCTAATTACAGATAATAATCGTAAAGTAACGTCTCCACAAGCAATTTAAACTATCGAGCAAGGAAGCGTAACATTCAGCGTGAGTGACTAAAAAAAAATTACAGCTCGTACAAATCAACTCTCTCCGTATAAATCAACTATCACCAAGCCCATCGATACAATTCAAAACAGCACTCTTATTCCCGTCATTCGCATACATAATTCCCTTGACCTTTTGTCAAGTTGCCACAACACAAATTCGACAAAAGAGAAAATGTAGCGTTAAGACAAGAAAATACTTTACGAAAATAAGCCAAAGTGAGTATACGTTATAAACTAAAACGCCATTCATAAACAAACCATATTTTTCTCGCAAACTGAAAGAACTAAATTAACAAAACCCAACTTTTTCACATCTAGCTTCTATCCTTGCTAAAGTTCGTCTTGCAATATACAAAGTGACGTATAGTTGCAAATTTAGAAATCCGCATACGATTCCTAAAGAATGTATTTCCTTGAATTCTCTACCGCTAAAGAACTTATTTCTTCAGATTCCATGCTGCAGACCAGATTTCCTACTATGTCGTTACGTGGATTTTGGAACCTGAAAAGAGAGAGTATCCACCCATCATCAGGAAAACCCTGAAAGTTCTAATACCATTCGCCGCTTCCTACTTGTGGGAAGCAGGATTTTCTGCAATGGCAGTAATCAAGTTGAAGTATCTCTCAAACGCGCGTTGCATTTAAAAAGGAAATGCGCGTTGCTGTATCCAAAAACGCTTTTACATTTTGAGATATTTTGTCGAAATAAAAAAGCATACCCACCTCACAAAGAGAATGAAATAACACAGTGTTCTTTTAAGTGTGAAAAACATTATTTGAAATTACTATACTGTATAGCATTGGCAAATATTAACATTCGTAATTAGCATTTCTTATTACTCTGTTGTCTGTATTCATTACAATTGTTTAATATTAGCGATGGATTATTATAAAATGAACAAATTTAAGTACGTCTCTATTTTATAATAATTTTATTTTTCACACGGTATCCTAAAATGGTATTAGGAAGGCGCATGAAAATTTTATAAGTCAAGGGAGGCGTGATACAGTAACATTTGCAAACCCGTGGCTTAAGTAACCTCTTAAATAGCAGTACAAAGTAGAATCCTATTGTTAAACGCCTCCACTCCTTTGAATCTCGATTTACTGTGTCCGAGATATGCATTTTCTCATGGAAAGCAATCGCAGCTGATACTAAGATTTTACGACACCTTTTCATCTAAACTGTCATAAACGTGGGGCCCGGTGACACACCTGATTTTCTTCGTCCGTGCGGCAACATTTCTATGGTAAACCGTGCAGAACCCCTATCAGCATGCACTCAAAAATTTGGAGCTGCCAATATATCTTTAGGGCAGATGTTCTCTCTGAGGGCTCACGTTCATGTTGAATGTTGATATTTGTTTCCGTAATAATCGCTTAGTATACGTAATAAATCACAAACGACTGTAAAAATAAACCGCTTTTCTCGCGTAAGAAAACGATTGAAATAAAAGTCAATGTAACATTAAAAGTTTTAAAAATAAATGGAAAGGGGAAAAGGAAGTGTACGAAGTGTAATATTTTTTTGAGATATAAACCATTAAACCTTTTTTTTTTTTAAGGAGGCAGATACAAAACAGCTAATTCTATCAGATTTAATTCTCATGGACACCTATCATAAGGAAATTCTATAGGAAGATAACAAGATCTTAATTTTTTTTCCAGTGTACAGTGTTTTTTTAGTAAGGAAAAAACTTCAGCTCTTATTTTTTGGAGATTGAATAAAGTATTTCCTTCTCAATTTTAGCTTAAAGTTGAAACTTGAGCTAATTTTTACGAAATGCATTTTTTGATAGTTATCAAAATCTAATTATTCGTTAAAATGAAAAATAATGGAGAGGAAACCATTCCTCTTGCTCTCCCCCTAAGTTACTCCTGTGGAGACTGTCATTACTGCAAACTTAAAAATGCGCCGCTTTAGACTGAATGGCCGAAACATATTTCACTTCATTGAAGAACAGTTTTAGAAAAACTGAGACACAAACGAACAAGTACGTAGATCACTACTCAATAACCATGCAGCAATTTCAGCAACACTTGTTCTTAAATTATTTTAAAATACTTCAGTGAAGTGCTATTGATTTTTTGCTGGGCTTATTTCGTGTATTTTGACTCAGGTGGAAATAAAGTTATACCTGTCCTTTGTTTCAGAGTTTAACAGCCACCATGGGCAACTCCAAGAGCTACATGCAATCACTCACCCCTAATTTGGGCACACTGGTTCCAGGAAGGTGGAGCCACTGACATCACACAAGCGCAACATCCGGGCCTGAGCCCAGCCCATCTCGGACAAATGATGAGAAACCAGCGCCTCAGAGCACTCCGTCACGAACGGCAAATGTTATACTTCGAATATCATCTAGGATCTATTGAAACTTTCTTACGATAAATGCAGAAGATGCTCAGACATTTTCAGAACGACTTTCCAGAAATTTAATTAATGTTTAAAATAAAATTACTTATTTCTTAGATCTGATAACCCTTTCTTTGGGTTATGAACTTGCATCTAGAATTCCAAGATAACAGGGCATTTCTTAAAACTGGAAGTGGTATTTTATTCCAATCCTCTTCTACCACTTTTCGTAGTCCAATCATTGTTTTAGGTGTGCGTTTAGAAAATGCTCTCTTTAGCTGACCAAAGACACAATAGCCCATTGGTGATACATCAGGGAACTTTGAAGGAATATGAGCAAACGGTATAGACTCGATACCAGTTTCTTTTTTCATTTCTTCAAGAAACAGTAGTCGATTTGGATGTATGAATGGTAGTCTTATCCTGAGGGAGTACTGCTCTTTGAAGGCTCTGTGAATAAAATAAAGGTATTTGCTCTTTAACCCTTTAACGACCATAACGCCCAGAACGCCCGTCCGAGCAAACAGCCATAGAAGCCAGAAACGCCTGTCTAGAGTGAGTCGGATTTCTTATCCTTACTTTTTCTTCAAATTTTCTCAACCTATGGGGGATCAGCAGAAGTCAGTCACCTTTAGTCACTATTGTTGCTATTACACAAAGAAGTGAAACAACAGACAGTTTAGGACGTTATGGTATTTACAGTGATACAAAATTTCTGGCTCATGGTCGTTAAAGGGTTAAATTTAGGAGCTAAAGCATTGTTTTGGTAATGGGCCGCGGGTGTCCTAGTGGGCAACGTTCGTGACTGCCACGGAAAGGACTTCAGGTTCGATCCCAGGCAGGTACGAACGCTCGATCCACTAAATATCCGCCGTGCGTCGGATGGACACGTTAGGCCATCGGACTCCGGATACTCCCCCCGGTAATAAATAAGGGCGTCTTCCTCCCCCTTTCTACTTCGCTTCGGTGTCACTTTCCTATCGAGCACTCTAGCTCAAATCTCCAAGCTTCCTATTTCTAAGGGTTGTTTAAGACCTGGGGTCAGACACTCCTTCCTACAATACTCTACATATGATCATTTTTGTTTTGGTAATATGTAGAATTGATTTTAGCATTTTTTTCAACTTTTCTTAACTTGGTTTTCTCCTTGTAGGATAAACCAGCAGTATTCATGAATTCTTTACTGAAACTTTCTTTGAATGCTTGGTACAAGTTTGTAAGTCTTTTTTTGCTCTTTTGCGATGGTAAATGAACCTTTTTTTTTTTTTTTTTGTTGCAATCTTTTATGCAGATCCATGCTTTAAATAAATTTCCACGAATATCTCATTGTAGGAGAAACCAGCAATAATCATGAACCCTTTACTGAAACTTTCTTTGGATTCTTGGTACAAGTTTGTATGTCTTTTTCTGCTCTTTTGCGATAATAAATCGACACTTTATGTTACAGTCTTTTAGGTAGATCCATGCTTCAAATAAATTTCCATGAATTTCTCAGTGTAGGAGGAACCAGCAATAATCATGAATCCTTTACAGAAACTTTCTTTGTATAAGTTCGTAAGTCTTTTTCTGCTCTTTTGCGATAATAAATCGACATTTTTTGTTACAGTCTGTTAGGTAGATCCATGCTTCAAATAAATTTCCATGAATTTCTCAGTGTAGGAGAAACCAGCAATAATCATGAATCCTTTACTGAAACTTTCTTTGTATAAGTTTGTAAGTCTTTTTCTGCTCTTTTGCGATAGTAAATCGACCTTTTTTTATTGCAGTTATTTAGGTAGATCTATGCTTTAAATAAATTTCCATGAATTTCTCTTTGTATTAGAAACCAGCAATAATCATGAATCCTTTGCTGAAACTTTCTTTAGATTCTTGGTACAAGTTTTTAAGTCTTTTTCTGCTCTTTTGTGATAGTAAATCGACATATGTTTGTTGCATTCTTTTAGGTATAATAGATCCATGCTTCAAATAAATTCTAAGTGATTTTCATGAAGAAGCCTACACCGTGTTCTGCGCTCAGCCACGTGCCTAAGCAAAAGGCGTTGAACATTATGTTGTTGTTTTTTTTTTTTGTTGTTGTTGTTTTTTCGGATTCAAATCATTATTTATTACCTTGTTTACAATTGATACAGAGATTTTTAACGACTTAGCGATTTCTTATTGGGTCGGCGGATTTTCTTTTAAGACCAGAGACCTTGCTTTTGAAGTAGTCGTAAAAGTACGTACCTTTTTTGGATATTCGTCTGGTGTTCTTTTTCCTATTAAATACAATGCTTGAATATTTTTCTCTTTATTATTAATAATAGTGCTTATTTTACATTTAAAAAAGCAAATCCATGATTTTCACAGCGATTTTTATTTACAGAATGCGAATATTTCTCTTCGTAAGGAATAAAAACATAGTCTCCTATCCACAGCTTATTTACGTGCACCATTTTTTTTAAAGGATCATATGTAGAGGAAGGGAGTGTCTGACCCCAGGTCTTAAACAACCCTTAGAAATAGGAAACCAGGAGATTTGGGCTAGAGCGCCCGATAGGAAAGTGACACCGAAGCGAAGTAGAAAGGGGGAGGAAGACGCCCTTATTTATTCCCGGGGGCCAGTACCCGGGCTCCGACGGCTTAATGTGCCCATCCTAAGCACGGCGGATATTTGGTGGATCGAGCGTTCGTACCTGCATGGGATCGAACCTGAGGTCCTTTCCGTGGCACTCACGAACGTTGCCCACTAGGCCACCCGCTGCCCTACGTGCACCATTTTCTTAGCAGACGATACTTAACTGCAGCAGATGTTTCTTTCGTGTTCATCTAACACGCTGTTGCCAGTTTCAATTCTTTGAACTTCTTTTATTTTCTGAAATATCTTATCAAAAACGTTCTAAAAATGCCTGAAATCCTCTGTAATACATCAATTTATGAATACTTGGTTTTTCTGCGCATATTGCATTTCAGTGCTTTGTTAGCTCCGTGTGCCACATTCATGGGCAGATTTGCCCACTGGGACACCGGGATATAATTCACTTTCTAGTAAATTTTTTCATCTGGAATTTTTGGGATGAACGAATAATTACTTGGTACTTATAAATAAAATTGTTAACTTCATTTTAGTTTATACTTGTGCAGAACGTTATTTCCTTTTTAATAGAAAACAAGTTAGTAAAATCATGCAATGCATTGATTATGATACGCTTTCCAACATACCAGAAATCATTACTCAAGTTATCACTCAAGTTATGAGAATAATGGCTGTGGAATAAATCTCGGTTCTGTGCCCTGACCTTTGATCCCATTTCGATGATATTCAACAGAACCGGTTCAGTATACCTCTGAAATAACATGATAACGTTTTGTCGCAATCGAAGCATTTTTACGAAAGTAATGATGCATAAGGGATATGGAATAGATCCCGCTCCTGTGTCCTAACCTTTGACCCCATTTCGCCCATTTTCAATGGAATTTGTCCCCAAGCAGGCCTCTGCAACATACTAACATTTTATCCAAATCGAAGCATTTTTACATAAGTAATGGCGATGGAAGTTATTCCGCTCCTATGTCCTGACCTTTGATCCCATTTCGCCCATTTTCAATAGGGCTTGTCGCCAGGTGGTCCCCTGCCGCATACTAACATTTCATCGAAATCGAACCTTTTTTACGTTAGTTATGGCGCATAAAAGCAGTGGAATGGATCCCGCTCCTATGTACTGACCTTTGACCCCATTTCGTTCACTTTAAATAGTGTTTCTTCCCAGGTGATCCCCTACCAGATGCTAAAATTTCTTCATCGAAATCGAACGATAGTTTACGCGAGTTATCGTGCGGACGCACATACGCACACAACGCGTGAGGTAATGAAGCAGATGGGAATGGCGACCATCTGCTCGTCGCAAGAGTGTGACGTCATAAAACTTTAATAGGATCCACACACAACGCGTGACGTAATGAGACAGATGGCGTGGCCGCGCGCCAACATTCTCAAACGCGAGATTGTGATGTCATAAGATTTCTAAGCATTGGTAACATTAATGGAACGACGCCATGCCAATAAAACGTTATAATTCGGGGTGGGTATTTAACCCACTAAACGAATTCTCCTAAAGCCGAGATCAAGCTAAATCGATTTCTAGTACCAGAAAACTGTAGGTTAACGACTTTCATCAAAATTCTTAGAGCCGTTTTCAAAGTAAAATGCACGTACATACATATAAGAATTGCTACTTTAAGGCGGACGTCAAGTAATTTTGCTTCCTATACTTCCAATGGAAAAACTTCTGTACACATTTTCTTCACAAATAATGCGTTCCCAATAATGAAAATTTGAACATCCATTAAAATAGCTTCATTTCATAACTTGAAATACTTAATATTTTCTAAACCATAACCGTAATTATGCAATCCAACATTTATTTGTCCACTGACGTCATCAAAGCACAGGTCGAGCCATCTTTTTTCTGGTTTCAACACCACCAAAGGAAACGTTATTATTTTTTAATATAATTATGCTTATGTTTTACAAAATGTTAAGTGTTACAAAGTTATAGTATGAAGTTATTTTAATCGATGTTCAAATTTCCATCCTTGGGAACACACTAATTGTGAAGGAAATGTGTTAAAAAGGTTTTCCATTGGAAACATAGGAAGCAAAATTACTTGACGTCCACCTTAATAGTGTGGGATAAGGGCGATGAAATGGATCCCGATCCTATGTCCTGACCTTTGACTCCATTTGTCCCCTTTTCAATAGGGTTCCTCTCCAGGTGGTCCCCTACCACATACTAAAATTTCATCGAAATAGAACCATTTTTACGCACCTTATGACGCATAAGGACAATGGAATACATCCCGCTTTTATGTCGTGACCTATGACCCTACTTCACCCAATTTCAATATGGTTCGTCCCCTGGCGGTCCCCTACCACATACTAAAATTTCATCGAAATCGAACCATTTTTCTTGAGTTATCGTGCCGACACACGGACGGACAGACGGACGGAAAAAGCTGGAGCATATACGCTTCTTCAGTCTACGGTTGGAAAGCGTAAAAAAGCGTTTTCCTGTATCTATATTTTGGGAGTTTGCACCAAGAAGGAAATTGGCTAGAGACATGAAACTTACTGACTATTCCGCATATTCACCCCGAAGTTCAACACACTTGGCTTGACTTTTCTGGAGTTTTTTTAACCCTTCCAAAAAATATTCTGGTCTGATCACTCAAATGCTGCTCTGCTGCTAACATCACCTACAAATCATTTGAAAAATGCTTTCCTTTCAAACTTTTTTAAGGTTTGAGAACAGGAAATAATCTGATGGAGCAAGCAAGGTCTGGTGAGTATGGTGGATGGTCTAGTCTCTTAAACCCCAGATCCCTCAAAACATCCATTGCCTTACCAGCCTTGTGAGCTGGCGCATTGTCTGCAAAAAGAGAACACCTTTCAGCAGTTTTCCTCGCCTTTTTTACTTCAACGCTTCTTTTAATCAGCACAGCAAGTTGGAATAGTATTCAGTATTTATTGTTTGACCCTTCGGGTGATAGTCAGTCAGTAAAACCCCTTCCGAATGCCAAAATACCGTTGCCATGACTTTCCGTGCGAAACTTTTGAGTCCTGAATTTCTTCGGCTGTGGAGAACCAGAGTGCAGGGACTGTTGTTTCATCTCTGGATCGTAGTGATGTAACCACGTTTCATCAACAATGACAAGTCCTTGCAAAAAATGATCACCAGATCGCTCAAAATGCTGCAAACCCGATTTGGAAGTGCCCAACTCGTTTTCTTTTTTCATCGGCGTTCAAACGTTTGGGAATCCACTCCGCTGACATCTGCGTATCCAAGTGATCATCAATTATGATTCCAACACGTTCCCTGGACATATCCAGTGTCCCAGCTATTGGTTTAGCCGAGATTCGCTGATCTGAAAAAATCAAGTCATGGACACGATCAACAATTTCGGGTGTTGTCACTATTGAAGGCCTCCCAGATCTTGCTGCAACTTTGGTCTCGAAGTCTTCACGTTGAAAGTTGGCACACCATTTCTTCACAGGGGAATGTGAAGGGCACTTGTCACTTAATGTTTGAGTAATACACTCATAGATTTCCTTTGCAGTTTTCTTCTGCAGGAGCAGAAATTTCATGACAGCCTGGAGTTCCACATTCGAAAATTCAACATTTTGCATTGACATGATTCATTTCGAGACGTCGAACATCTGCAAAAAAAGAAAAGCTATTAGTCTAAAAATTGGTACTTTGCAATACAAAAGAACCTTTCGAACTTCAGTGACAAAATAATGCTACAATTACAGGAAGTGGGTTAGGCCGAGACCGTTTCAGCTTAACATACTTCCTGTAATTGTAGCAAAATTCTCTGTACTTATACACTATACTGACAAAAGTAATCTGACACCCCTTCCAAAGCAAATTAATGGATCCGCTGCGCTATTAAGATGCGTGGTACAGCTGCAAGCCGTATAAAAACAAGCCTGCAGCTGACCGCGATCATATCGCATTGTGAGGTTGAGTGAGAACGTCGAGGAGGGAGAGAACTGACTTTGAGAATGCAAAGATTGTTAGGTGTTATATTAGTGGGCTGTCCATAAGAGAAACCGAAAGGCGTTGTGACGTGCCTGCCCCGCAGGACGCACACGACATAAAAGCAGATCGCAGCGAGAATGAAGTAGCTCAGTTGGTAGAGCAACTTGTTCCGGAATAAGTGGACACGGGTTCGGTCCCCGGCGTGGACAAAAATGACGGAGAAATTTACTTCGTTATAGCGTTTAAACATACCCAAGTCAACTGTTTTGGATGCACTGAATAAGTGGAAGACACACGGCGTGCCTGAAGCACCAAAACGTACCGGCAGACCAAAGAAAATCAGTGATAGAGGACGTCGAAGCCTCAGGAGAGTCGTTACAGCTAATTCATGGAGTAATGCACAAGACCTCAGTGTATAGGTGAATAAAAATGCTGGAACCTCGGTATTTACACATACCATTCACAGATAACTTCATTCCATGGGTTACCATGGTCGTGCGGCTGCTCAAAAGCTTTTCATCTCCACTCGGAATGCTACTCGTCGTTTAGCATGGTGTAAAGAACATTTATCGTGAACCGTATATCAATGGAAACGGGTCTTATGGACTGATGAATCCAGCTACACGATCCATCAGTCTGATGGCAGTGTGTTGGTATGGAGGCAGCCGGGGAAACGCTATTTACTACAGTGTGCTATTCCTACGATCAAGTTTGGAGCTGGCAGTGTACTCATGTGGGGGTGTTTTTCGTGGTATGGTCTCGGCGCATTGGTTATCGTGGTCAAACCTGTTAACCAGAACGTCTACGTCGTTATTCTGGACAATTATGCCATACCAACTCTGTGGCAATACTATGGTACCGAGCCTTGTTAGTACCAGCAGGATAATGCACCGAGCCATGAAGCAAGGACAGTTACGGTGTGGTTTGACGATAATTCCGTATCGTGTGTTGGACTGGCCAGCACAGAACCCTGATCTTAATCCCATAGAGCACCTGTGGGATGAATTAGAGCGCCGCATATGAAGTTTGGAACCAAGGCCTACTACTAAGCAACAGTTAGCGGCAGCATTTTGTACCGAATGGAAACGCATACCTATCGCTTTGTTCCAAAACCTTGTCGAAAGCATGTCTCGAAGGGTCAGAGCATGCATTAAGGCCAAAGGTGGATCGACACCGTACTACTGTATGTCAATAAATGCTATGTAGTGTTTCTCTTCTAGGTGTCCGGTGACTTTTGTCAATATAGTGTATGAGAAAAGTGCCGCCTGACTAAGCATGCTTTTATAAATTAATTAAGCTGTAGCTAACTACAGTTAGAAGTAGATCAATCGGCTTGGTCATTGTTAGGGCCTACCCTCCTTTGGTAATCTTGAAGGATGCAGTAATACTCATTGCGATGGCCCATCATCGCCACCTCCTTGACCACAGACTGACAAAGAGCGCAACGCGATTCTCCTCCAGAGCTGTTCCGAAATCCGTGATCCACCCACATTTATCTTAAAAGACAGAACGACGTACTACTAGTCTTCGATCATGGGTCAAAATGGATGGTTCATGGATCAAAATAATGGGTAGATTTTAAAAAAAGAGTCTACTCAGCGAGAAAGTGCTAATAGCATAGCGCAGTAGGCAATCAGTGACAAAATAAATGCAAAAATTGTTTGCGTAAGAAAAATTGCTATGTACACATTCCAACTTTCTAAATGATCTTCATGGTGATTTAATTTGAAATGGGGTCTTTAAAACTTTCGGGAATTTTTCTTTCAAAACCTAATTTTTAATAGAAAAGTAATTCTCTGGAATTTTCAAAAATTCGCTCATGGTTGAAACTAGCGTGATTTGACGTTGCATTCAATTACGAGCGGATTTTAAAAATCCCTTCACCCTTAAATTGTTGCAAAAAATTTCACGACTTAATTTGTTTTGCAATGCATATTTCAGTACTTTTTTTGTCATCTGGGATCTAACAGAATTCGTGTGGAAATTTACGAGTTGTTTCCCCGTCTTGTAGGTATGTGTGTTTCGTAGCGGACAAAAAGACTGAAATTCCCGATCTAGTTTGGTTGTTCCAATATACCCCTGGCAGTAATATGGCGGTACAAAGCTTTAAGATACTGTGTCGAAAAAATTAAAGAAACTTACCTGCCGCCTTTGTCACGCTGCACAGAAAAAGGATTCCAGCAGCCAAATTGATGATATTTCTGGGCTTCCACATCGTCTAAGGTTTCTGTTTCCACCTAAAACGTTTTTAGATATAACTGAACTTAAAGCATATCAATAAATTATTATTATTATAAACACGTGTAAAAATGTGCACACACACTTGGTATACGTCTGAATAATTATTGCACTACTAATAAACTTCTTTTTTTTTTGATTGGAGGTTTAACGACCACCGTGAGACTCTCAATGGGCTATAAGCAGTCGCCCGTCCCTAATTTAGGGCCACTGGTTCCAGGGAAGGGAGAGAGCCAGTTCCGTAAGACAAACACAACATCCATGCCTGACCGGGTTTCGAACCCGGACCCCTTACGGACGAATGATCAGAGGGCAGCGCCTTAGACCACTGCGCCACCGGGGCGGCCTAATTAACTTCATCGTTAATGAACATCCAAAGGAAAAGTAACAGCCATCGTGTAAATATCTCCTATCCTAATATGGAGATTAAGGCTGTAAGTCGCCGCCCGGGTGGCGCAGTGGTCTAAGCGATGGCCTCCGATCATTCGTCCGTAAGGGGTCCGGGTTCGAATCCCGGTGAGGCATGGATGTTGTGTTTGTCTTACGGCACTGGCTCTCCCCCTTCCCTGGAACCAGTGACCCAAAATTAGGGACGGGCGACTGCTTATAGCCCATTGAGTTGCTCACGGTGGTCGTTAAACCTTCAATTAAAAAAAAAAAGAAAAAGAAAAAAAAAGGCTGTAAGTTTAAGGCTAAAGTGCTTAATTAACTAGGTGTCTCTGCTAAAGCTCATAACAAACTACATAAACAGTCGGTATAGAATTTTCCAGGAATAGTACGTAAAAAAATATATATATATTACCTGTACAGTTTTGCTGATTTAATGTTCAACATCGTCTCCTCTTTCGACACATATCTTGGATCGTTCCAGAAGTCTCTCAAATGCGCTGGGGAAGTCATTCTCTGGGATGTTCATTGGGTATATTGTCACTGTCCTTTGAATGTCTGAAATGGACCCATATTTGTCTTCCTTTCATGAGTGCTTTTAGTTTTGGAAACATAAAAGGGTCTGCCGGAGGTAGATCCGGCGAGTAGGAGGATGCATGTTCGTTGTCACTGGGTTTTAGCCAGAAACTCTCTAACAATGGTCGAGGTGTGCGACGGAGCATTGTCATAGAGGAACCATTCTCCACTTCGATGCAGATGCTGCTTAACTCGTCGAATTCTCTTCAGAAAACGATCCATGATTTCCTTGGAGAATAAGCCATTGACTGTTTGTCCTTCAGGCACAACTTCACGGTGGCTAATCCCACGACAATCGAAGAACACGATGAGCATCGTCCTGATTTTCGACTTCACAACCCTCACCAAATTTGGTTTCTGCTTTCACGGACTTGACCATTCGCTATTTCGTCGTTTCGTGGATGGGCCATATTCAAAACACCATGATTTAGCATCATTTACTATTTCTTGAGGAAATCTGGGTCGCAATTCACCATTTCCACCGTTTTGCGAAGCAGTCACTCGTAGCTCTTTTTATTCCGGAATGAGATAGTGTGGGACGAACTTAGCGCACCCCTTCCGCTTTCCAAGAACATCACGAATAATGCTTTTCACTACTGTCTTACTAATATTCAGCTCTTCTGCTAATATCCGACATGTAAATCGACGATCTATGGCCAGGAGTTCGCAAACAGACTGCACATTTCCATCAGTGTTGCTTTTTGAAAGTCGTTCGCTCCTTTCATCGTCCACCAATGACTGTCGATCATCACGAAAACGTGCATACCATTCATACACCCTGGGCTGAGATAAACATTCATCACTGTATGCTTGTTTCATCAATTTGCACGTTTCTGATGCAGATTTGCAACATTTAAAGCAGAACTTAATGTTGCTCCTTTGTTCCATCTTCTTAAGTGTGACAAGGTCAAAATTCCAGCGTGGAAAGCATGAGCACTGCTCACCACGACCGAAGCGTAACTGTGTGAAAACATTACAATCGGTTACTGAGGGTTCATGGGAAATATTCATGTGTTGCCCAAAAGATGGCGCGCATGGTACGTCCAAAACATCATTTCTGGAACTTTCGGGACTTACTGTGTATATCACACTTTGTCAAAACAATATTGAACGACTAGAGGAAGAATCAATACCAAACAGTTCCACTTCTTTACTTCGTTCACCATTGAAACATCAGGTCAGTCATACAGTGTATTCGGGTGATCACAACGATCTCAATAAAAACAACTCTCGTACATAGATCTCGGTACATATAAATTGCTACAACTCTATCGTACATAAATCTCTCAACAACTTCACGTAAATATATACACTATCTACCAACAAGTACTTGGACACCCCTGGAATCGACGATATCTGCGGTCCTGATACACGTCATGGCCGCCGCCGTTAAATATCATGTGGGAAACAACAACGCAACCAGTCGCATGCAAGATGTCACGCAGTTTGGAGCTCTTTGATTTCGAGACAGGTGTAATCGTCGGGTATCACATGAAATGGCGGAGACATACGTAACATATCCAGCAAGTTGAATCACCCAAAGTCGACAGTGGCCTACGTGATTGGCAAGTGGAAGATGAGAGGTTACTGTCGGAATGTGCCCCGACCAGGCAGACCCACAAAACTGGGAGTTAGAGACAGACGGGTGCTGGCCAGAGAAATTCGGAAGAACCGCACCAAATCGATGGGCCACATCCGCGAGGAGTTCAAACAGGCATCCGGGAGTGTTCTTTCGAGGAATACCATCCGTAAGGAAACCCATCTGCTCGGTTATGATAGACGTGCTGCCACCCACAGGCCTTTGATCACCATGTCCAATAGCGCTGCTCGGCTAACGTGGTGCAAAGAACGTCGACAGTGGACCGTTGAACAGTGGAAACAGGTTATCTGGGGCGACGAATCAAGGTTCACCCTCTACCGTTCGGATGGCAGGGTCTGGGTTTGGAGTCTGCCTGGAGAACACCTCCTGCCGGAATGTATTGTGCCAACTGTGAAGTTCGGCGGCGGTGGAATTATGCTATGGGGGTGTTTCTCCTGGTATGGCACGGGGCCCTTGGTCGCAATTCCTGGTAGACTCAACGCCGAGACCGACTGCACCATTTTGGATGACCATGCGCTTCCTACGTTGTGGCAGTTTTACGGGGTGGACCCATGTTACTTTCAGGATGACAATGCCACCTGTCATGTTGCGAGGTCCACCCTGGCTTGGTATGTTGACAATGGGGTTAACCGAATGGACTGGCCTGGGCAGAGTCCGGACCTGAACCCTATAGAGCACCTCTGGGACGAGTTGGAGCGTCGACTTAAGGGGTGCACCCACCGTCCGAAATCGGTGAAGAAACTGGCCTGTCTTCTCCAAGCCGAGTGGAAGAAAATACCGCTAGCCGTCGTACAACGCCTTGTAACGTACCAGGAGATGTGACGTACTGCCAGAAGGATGCACACGACATAAAGGCAGATAGGAATCAGAATAAAATGTCCGCGTAGCTTAATTGGTAGAGCAACTTATTCTGGAATGAGGGGACCCAGGTTCGAACCCCGGCGCGGATAAAAATGACGGAGAAATTTACTTCGTTATAATGGCGCCCGAACTATCCGGATGACCCGACCGTTCACAATCTCGCAATGGTGTGATATTATTTCCACACCGCGAGATAGGAAAAATAAGAGCAGCACTTCGAAAAAAAAAATAATAATAAATAAAAAATAAGGGGGAGATGATGTAACGTACCATTAGATGTGACGTACCTGCCAGAAGGACGCACACGACATAAAGGCAGATAGGAATCAGAATAAAATGTCCGCGTAGCTCAACTGGTAGAGTGACTTATTACGGAATGAGGAGGGGATCCGGGTTCGAATCCTGGCGTGGATAAAAATGACGGAGAAATTTACTTTGTTATAATGGCGCCCGAACTATCCGGATGACCCGACAGTTCAAAATCTCGCATTGGTGTGATGTTATTTCCACACCGCGAGATAGGAAAAATAAGAGAATCCTTTCTCCAGCACTTCGAAAAAAAAAAAAAAAAAAAATAAGGGGGAGATGATGTAACGTACCAGGAGATGTGACGTACTGCCAGAAGGACGCACACGACATAAAGGCAGATAGGAATCAGAATAAAATGTCCGCGTAGCTTAATTGGTAGTGCAACTTATTCCGGAATGAGGGGATCCGGGTTCGAACCCCGGCGCGGATAAAAATGACGGAGAAATTTACTTCGTTATTGCCTGGTAGAGAAAGGTTATACATTTTATAAAGTAATTGCGGGATGTCGTGCGAGTGGCGTAGATGACATGGACGTTCCAGAGATGTCGTTATAGTGCTCCAGGCATCTCTGTGAAGTCCTATATCTAGCATAAGATGCGTAGTGAAATTTCGAAATGCCGACGCGGTTTGAAACATGGTCTCTGGCTGGGCCTGATTATCACAGGGACATGTGGGGCACGTGCCCAGGGGCCCCAGTTATAAAGGGTGCCCCAAATTTACAACTTTTAAAATATTGTCATGTTATAAATTTCTTTCTGTTGAAAGTTCCAATGTGATTGGACTAACTATCAAGAGGTCTAAAACAATTTCTGAGGCACCCATCATTATTAACCCACGGAGGCATTTTAAATATTTCAGATTGTGAGTTCCGCCTTCTATCTATTGCTACCACGTCCACTATCGTCAAATGCGACACGTTGATTGGCGCAGTATCCTAAAAGTCCGTGGATGACGATTTCAGTCTGCAGCCGCATGGTTGGAAATATTTGGCGATGAAAATGGCAACACATTTATAAAGCAAACACTGAAGCATTTCGACTTGGTTTTAGCGAAGCTCTCAATTTTACGTCTTTGTTAGTGTTGGCATGTGGTAATGGTTTGAAGTGAAATAATATTTTTTTTTAATTTTGTAGTTTTTGTCAGAATTTTAACTGATATCGTATTTGTTTAAAATGTAATACCGTTGTTTTTGAGTGATGTCTCAACGAACGTATCTGTCCGGTTCTGCTAAAAGGAAATTAAAGACTGAAAAAGAAGAATCTACCAAAAAACTTGCAGAATTGCTTTTAAAATACCGGGTGATCCAAAAGTCTTGCACGTTTTGAAAACGTAATAACTCTCGAAGTTTTGAAAGTAGGGCAACGCGGTTTGCGTAGAAATGATCAGAATGACATCGGGTTTTTCATGAAATCACATACATTTTTACTCATTTTACTTACACCTTTCACCGCCAGATGGCGCAGCAACCACACGTTGGAAGTGTCGAGAAAAATAGACGGTTAGACACTGCATTGTATCAGGTGTTCAATGTGATGGCCGTTCTGTTCCAGCACTGCCTGCAGACGAGAGAAAACACCATGGACGGCATTGAAGAGCATGTTCGGTGGTATAGCTGCCACATGGTGTCGAATGGCATCTTTCACAATGGCCAATGAAGTGGGGCGACATCTGTGCACTTGTCATTTTAGGTAACCCCAGAGCCAGAAATCGCAGGGTATCAGATCTGGTGACCGAGGAGGCCAGGCCTTCGGAAAGTGTCGGCTCAACACACGATTTACGCCAAACGTCTCTTGCAGCAGTTGCTTAATGGAACGTGCGATGTGGGGTGGTGCTCCATCCTGCATAAATGTGCACAGATTCACTGCATCCCACTCTTGCGAGCTAGGGATAACATACGTTCGTAACATGTTCGCATAACTTGCACCTGTAACTAAAATGGTTTTGAAGGAGGTGCTGCGGACCTCTTCAAAAAAAAAAAAAAAAAAGGACCGATAATGAAGGAAGCCGTGAATCCACACTACACTGTCACTTTCGGCTGATGAAGAGGCGCTTCAACGACTGCTCGGGGATGTTCCGTGGCCCAGATGCGGTAGTTGTGCGTGATTACCGCTCCGTTTAGGGAAAAGTTTGCCTCATCAGTCCATAAAACGTTCATCAGCCAGTTCTCGTCGACATCCATTTGTCGAAAAACATGCTGCGAACTCCTGACGCTGCACGTAACCGCCAGCTTGCAGTTCGTGATGCCATTGCAGTTTGTACGGGTATATCTGCAGTATCCGTCGTAGTGTTCGCCATACATTCCCGTATGGAATGCCTGTTTGCCGAGAAACATGGCGAGCGCTGGAGTCGCTATGTGCGGATGACATTGCAATCACATCTATTTCCTGCGTAATGGTCTCTGCTGCAGCAGCACGTGTTCGTGATCTACCGCTTCGTGGGCGTCCTGCCAAAGATCCCGTTTCCTCGAATTTGTTCACCATTCGCCGCAGCGCAGCACTTTCCGTCGGTCCTGTCCCACAGCGATCATCTTTCAGTGACTGGTAGACTCTCAACGCAGCACTCGCACATTCAGCGTTGCAATAGAACAATTTCACCAAGAGCGCTTTGTCCGGTAATGATAGCATACTGACACGGAGCGCTGTGACTTGTAGTTGATTGATTGATTGATTGATTGTAGAGGATTTTAGGAAGGGAGTGTCTGACCCCAGGTCTTAAACAACCCTTATAAATAGGAAACTAGGAGATTTGGGCTAGAGTGCCCGATAGGAAAGTGACACGTAAGCGAAGTAGAAAGGGGGAGGAAGACGCCCTTATATATTACCGGAGGGCCAGTACCCGGGGGCCGACGGCTTAACGTGCCCATCCAACGCACGGCGGGTATTTAGTAGATCGAGCGTTCGTACCTGCCTGGGATCGAACCTGAGGTCTTTTCTGTGGCAGTCACGAACGTTGCCCACTAGGCCACCCGCGGCCCGACTTGTGGTTGCTTCCCAGCTGCTGCTTTTATACCCACTATCTCAGACCTGTTCGCCTATGGCGCCATCTGGCGATTAAAAATGTAAGTAAAATGAGTAAAAATTTATGGGATTTCATAAAACACCCGATGTCATTCTGATCATTTCTACGCAAACCGCGTTGCCCTACTCTCAAAACTCCGCGAGTTATTACGTTTTCAAAATATGCAAGACTTTTTTTTTTTGATTGGAGGTTTAACGACCACCGTGAGCAACTCAAATGGGCTATAAGCAGTCGCCCGTCCCTAATTTAGGGTCACTGGTT
Source organism: Macrothele yani (assembly GCA_039090855.1). Classification (NCBI taxonomy): domain Eukaryota; kingdom Metazoa; phylum Arthropoda; class Arachnida; order Araneae; family Macrothelidae; genus Macrothele; species Macrothele yani. The sequence continues at coordinate 112,346,581 of CM076998.1, forward strand.
CCAGGGAAGGGAGAGAGCCAGTGCCGTAAGACAAACACAACATCCATGCCTGACCGGGATTCGAACCCGGACCCCTTACGGACGAATGATCAGAGGCCAACGCCTTAGACCACTGCGCCACCGCGGCGGCACAAGACTTTTGGATCACCCGGTATTGTGTTACGGTCAGTCAGAAACCGGACATTTCTGAAAATAAAATGATTATTTCTTGTGCACCAAGTAATGAACATTGCAAAGATTTAAATGGATCAGCAAAGGAATCTGAACACTCCGATTCATTTTTTGAACGATTTTTTTTTTTGGGGGGGGGGTCAAGAAAAGGGAATTTTTCCGTTAAATATGAATCATGAGAACAATCACCAAATAAAACTGTATTTTAATGATGGTATTAAATGGAGATGCAATATATCTTCATGTTGCAGCAGAAGAAGTTTTCGTAGCGCAACATTGTTTGAAAACTGTCAATTGCCTTTAATAAAATAACCCCGAAAATGTTATTTGTGAACCAAATTTGGCGATTTATCACTTGCGCCCGGCTAATAGAAAAGTAGCGTTTATTTTTAATAAATGCTGTTTTGCCTATTAAGGAGTAAACCTGGATATTTAATTCATTATACCTAGTATATTGTCATTTAAAACTGTCTCACTTTTGTTTGCATATGGCTTTGAAACATTACCCTAAAAGTTTCGTACATATGCATGTCATTCTATGACAGAGTCAAAACATGATGTGAAGTTGGCCTCATGTAGACTTTTGTCCAGGGCCCCGGGTTATCATGATCGGGCCCTGTTCTCTGGTCGAAGTGAGAGCAGTGATAAGGTTTTTATAGGCGAACAACGTACCCACAGACAAAATTCATCAGTAGGTCGTCGAAGTTTATGGTAACAACGTGATGTCTCGACAACACGTAGCGAAATAGTGCCGTTCGTTTCAATCCGGCAGGGATGATGCGGGGAACCGACATCGGACAAACAGTGGACGTCCACGTTCGTCGACGACAGAGATAAACACTACACGTGTGGAAGATATAATTCAAGACGACCGAAGGGTAACTTTGCGCCATATTGCATCCGAGCTGGAATTCAGCTATGGCATTGTTCAAAATGTTGTGGTGGATGTTTTACAGTACTCCAAGGTTTGTGGCAGACAGGTGCCACCTTCATTTTCCATCGATCTTAGCATTGTTCTTCGTAGTGAAATGCGTCACACGAAATAAAATTCTTTCAATCTTAGTTTTTGAAGCAGCGTTATTAAATAAAATAAAAGTAGAGAAAAACTGCATCCTAATTATCGCCCCCTATCGGGAAGAGTGTGCATCGGGAAAAAAAGCAGAGTATGGATTATCCCTGTCATAGCTCGTCCTCTGCACCCCCCCTCCACACACCCCACACACACACGCACACAATTTCTGTTTAGAAATCTGATTAATAGATGCAGAGATGTGCTGTCCGCAGACAGACGAACGCCGGACTTTTCGGAACGGTTAGTAAAAATACTTGTGCTCTTCATTCAGCAAAAAGCGTCTCAAAACTGTCTTCTGTTAAAGCCAGTAGAATGATTTGCAAACGAAAAAGCTCTAGAAACGTACTAGTTAAACGTGTTTTTTAATCACTTTCAGATTTCGTCAGCTAAATAAACCTGTAATGGAATTACCGTTTAATCAGTAGTTTCAAGTAGTGTCAAATAGAAACTGTGCCTGAATGAAGTTTAATACAGGCGGAAATAAGCATCTCATTATTTTTTATACTAAACATAACTGAACGTGAAAGTGAAAGCATATAGTCCATTGAGCGCAGTGAAATGCAAAATAGAATGTGAAAGAGAAAGCATAGAGTCCATTGATTAAAGTGAAATGCATAATAGAAAAGAAAGTGAAAGCATAGAGTCCATTGATTAAAGTTAAATGCATAATAGAATGAAAAAGTGAAAGCATATAGTCCATTCACCGCAGTGAAATGCATAATAGAGTGTGAAAGTGAAAGCATATAGTCCATTCAGCGCAGTGAAATGCATAATAGAATGTGAAAGTGAAAGCATAGAGTCCATTGATTAAAGTGAAATGCATAATAGAATGTAAAAGTGAAAGCATAGAGTCCACTGATTAAAGTGAAATGCATAATAGAATGTGAAAGTGAAAGCATAGAGTCCACTGATTAAAGTGAAATGCATAATAGAATGTGAAAGTGAAAGCATAGAGTCCATTGATTACAGTGAAATGCATAATAGAATGTAAAAGTGAAAGCATATAGTCCATTCAGCGCAGTGAAATGCATAATAGAATGTGAAAGTGAAAGCATAGAGTCCATTGATTAAAGTGAAATGCATAATAGAATGTGAAAGTGAAAGCATAGAGTCCATTGATTAAAGTGAAATGCGTAATAGAATGTGAAAGTGAAAGCATAGAGTCCATTGATTAAAGTGAAATGCGTAATAGAATGTGAAAGTGAAAGCATAGAGTCCATTGATTAAAGTGAAATGCATAATAGAATGTGAAAGTGAAAGCATAGAGTCCATTGATTAAAGTGAAATGCATAATAGAATGTGAAAGTGAAAGCATAGAGTCCATTGATTAAAGTGAAATGCGTAATAGAATGTGAAAGTGAAAGCATAGAGTCCATTGATTAAAGTGAAATGCGTAATAGAATGTGAAAGTGAAAGCATAGAGTCCATTGATTAAAGTGAAATGCATAATAGAATGTGAAAGTGAAAGCATAGAGTCCATTGATTAAAGTGAAATGCGTAATAGAATGTGAAAGTGAAAGCATAGAGTCCATTGATTAAAGTGAAATGCGTAATAGAATGTGAAAGTGAAAGCATAGAGTCCATTGATTAAAGTGAAATGCATAATAGAATGTGAAAGTGAAAGCATAGAGTCCATTGATTACAGTGAAATGCATAATAGAATGTAAAAGTGAAAGCATATAGTCCATTCAGCGCAGTGAAATGCATAACAGAATGTGAAAGTGAAAGCATAGAGTCCATTGATTAAAGTGAAATGCATAATAGAATGTGAAAGTGAAAGCATAGAGTCCATTGATTAAAGTGAAATGCGTAATAGAATGTGAAAGTGAAAGCATAGAGTCCATTGATTAAAGTGAAATGCGTAATAGAATGTGAAAGTGAAAGCATAGAGTCCATTGATTAAAGTGAAATGCATAATAGAATGTGAAAGTGAAAGCATAGAGTCCATTGATTAAAGTGAAATGCATAATAGAACGTGAAAGTGAAAGCACAGAGTCCATTGATTAAAGTGAAATGCTTTCTTAAACAATAAGCGCTAATTTTTAGGTATGAAAGTAATGTTCTTGTGATCTTCATTATCCAAAGTAGTCATTTTCACAATCATTTTGCACCAGACAGTTCTCAGGCAGAACAGCTGATCGGTCCTGATTGGTTCTTTCGCTAGGGGGGGGGTATAAAATCGCCGTGACTGTCTGTCGCCCACAGAAGAAACGGTTGAACTTAGAGGCTTGATGCAAATTTGAAAATTTTTAATTAATTAATTTAGTTTTTAAAGCACTCAACTATTATTGAAGAAACCATTACTGGAGTCTGATGTAGCGGTGAGCTCTGCCATAAGGTCACGCAACAATAGTTCATTTCCTTTTTAGCACGTCTTTTGTGAAAAAGATGATACTTATGTTATCGGTTTGTCCGTCTGCCCGTTCATCTGTGGACACCATATCTCTGCAACTATTAGTCCGATTTGAAAGATTATTTTTGCATTGAGAAGCTTGAAATATTTGAATGATGATCCTTTATTTCGGAGTTGTTGTTTTTTTCACGATGTACAATTTCGCTGCTAGAGGCCGTAAATACAAATGATATCGAATTCAAAATACATTTTATTCCATATATTTGCTTCTATGCATCCGACTGAAAAAAAAATTACAGTTCGATTCCATTTATGTCGAAGACTATTTTAGGGGTAGTCACTTTTTCAAGTTATGCATAGATTTTCCGCGAGGGGGCATAAAAGTAAAGTGTGTTTCCTTCGATATCTCTGCTCCTATAACTTCGATTTGAAAAATTCTTTCTGCACCGGATACAGCTCCTGATGGGAAATCCTTTGCATATAATTTCTCATTTTTGTTAAAAAATGGTTTGGCCACCAGGTGGCGTATAGCTTAATTTCTGCTCCTTATGTATTTGCAGCAAATTCTGGTCTTCAAATCTCGATTGAAAAAATTCATTCGTTGACTGATGACACTCACGTCGATAAACCTTTTCGGAATATTTTTTCTTAAAATAATGCATGGCTTCTTCGCCAGGGGGTGTAGATGTATATCTTATTTTTGTCAATATCTCTACTTCTAAAAGTCCGATTTGAAAAAATCCTTCTTTGTTGGATATATTTTCCAGTGCGAAATGTATTCCATATAATTTCAAAATTTTCAACGCCGCCCCGGTGGCGCAGTGGTCTAAGCGATGGCCTCTGATCATTCGTCCGAACGGGGTCCGGGTTCGAATCCTGGTGAGGCATGGATGTTGTGTTTGTCTTACGGCACTGGTTCTTTCCCTTCCCTGGAACCAGTGACCCTAAATTAGGGACGGGCGACTGCTTATAGCCCATTGAGTTGCTCACGGTGGTCGTTAAACCTCCAATCAAAAAAAAAAAAAATTTTCAAGTAACTCATATACTTTCCGCTAGGGTGCGATAAGGTGAATTGCGTTTTCCCTGATATTTCTGCTTCTAAAGCTCCGATTTGAAAAATTCTTCCTGTATCGCATACAGCTCCTGATGCGAAATAATTTTCATATAATTTCTATTATTTGGTAAAGAATGGTTTGGCCACCAGGGAGCTTAATTGTTAATTTCTGCTTTTGATGTATTTGCAGCAAAATCGGAGTTCCTGAAAACTGGACTGAAAAAAATTCTTTCTTGGAAAGATACCGCTCACATCGAAAAACCTTTTGAGAATACTTTCTTCTTAAAATAATGCATGTTTTTCCCGCCATGGGGCGTAGATGCATATCTTATGTTTGTCGGAATGTCTGCTTCTAAGAGTCCGATTTGAAAAATTCTTTCTTTGTTGTAGCTTTTTCCGTTGCGAAATTTTTCTCATAAAATTTCAAATCTTTCTTAACCAACAAGTCTGCAACCAGAGGGCTTAAGTTCACGATTCCGTTTACAGAAACATCTGCGAGATTAAAAACTCGATTGAAAAACTTCTTTCTTCGGTGAGATACTGTTTTCCATACTGGTTCCATTGACTTTTTTTTTTTTTTTTTTTTGATTAGAGGTTTAACGACCACCGTGAGCAACTCAATGGACTATAAGCAGTCGTCCGTCCCTACTTTAGGGTCACTGGTTCCAGGGAAGGGAGAGAGCCAGTGCCGTAAGACAAACACAACATCCATGCCAGACGGGATTCGAACCCGGACAACTTACGGACGAATGATCAGAAACCAGCGCCTTAGACCACTGTGCCACCGGGGCGGCCCATTGACTTTGAATAGCTTTGATAAATTTATTTCGCGTCAGAATGGATTCAACAGTTCTGCTTATTACACCCGAAAATTCGGTGCCATCTTTCTTGTTTGTTTTTGGTGTCGGGATTTACCTGCTACTGTGAACAACTCGATGAGCTATAAGCAGTCGCTTATCCCTGATTTAGTAGACACTGGTTCCAGGGAAGCGAGAGAGCCAGTGCCGTAAGACAAACACAAGATCCACGTCTCATCGGGATTTGAACCCGAACCCACGGACAAATGGTCAGAAGCCAGCGCTTAAACCGCTGCGCCAAAGTCATTTCTGTGTTCTTCAATATTATTTCATTGCACACATGCACAAAAACATTTCATTACACTCTTGCACAATAATATTTCGTTACACTTTGCATAAATGCAACAATATCTCATTTCATTGCTGCGTATAGGACCTCACTCCAAACGTGTTAGAAGCTATTAGGAAAACTGTTTTTTATTGGCGTAACAATTTATGTGTGCCAATCGTTCACACACCTACTGCTGGTTTCACGGAGGCAGTTCAATACTACAAACCTACGCAGGACAACACCAGTAAAAGAATATACGTAGATGCAACAATGTTAATAGGTTGTGCCAAAATTTTCGAGATGCACTACCAAAGTGTTACTTATGTTCTTTTCTCGCAGTTGCAGGCAGATTTGTTTGCGTTTCAGACCGCGGCTCCCATTGTTCTACTACGCATTATATATCGTTCCAAGCTATTTTTTTACGGGAAGATTTTTACTGGGTTTTTACAACCATTATTTCGGATTTGACATAATGCGCGCGATTTATAATTAGAAATTTGTTTTTGCCGTTTACTGTGTTAGACTTCCAAAGTATTGCGTGTATCCTTTCGTCGTACTCGCCATTTTTTTTTTTTTTTTTTTTTTTTACGTTACGAACCGTTTCTCTCCGTGTGTTACTACTCTCTATAAATAGTTTCATTATTTAAAAACAATAGTTCAGCGGTTCTTTCGGAGAGGAAATATATGTCAACGAAATGCCAAGAGAATGCAAGAAATGAAATGTGCAAAATATCTGAATTTTCTCTCATTTCATTTCTTCAAAGCGTAGCATTGCTATTCCTCCATTCGCGCATTCTCCTACCTCATATAGACAATTTGTTTTATCTTGACGTAATCTGCATCCATAAATACTCTACAATAGAACACGACTGACTGCCAAGAAACTCATCTCAAGTGTCATCAAAGCTGCCATCATGACTACCGAGCTGCAGAAGATCATGTGTTTGTTCCACGCGTTCCAATCGTCCTATCTGACCTTCCATTTCAATTTAAATGCATACAGTTTCCTCTTCGTCTCTATTTACCTATGAATATCAAGAAACACAGGGCAAGTCGATAAAAGTTGTTGGCGTAAACTTGCAAAGCCCATGCCTTTTCGATTTTCTCTGTGTTAGTTGCTCCAGAATTCTCAAAAATCAAAACTCTTCATCTTGGCTTCAAATAGAACTCTCAGCATCATTGACCCACAACTTACTTGCGCTTCAGAAGAACTGTACATTACACTTATCACAATGCAACGGGAAAATGTAGATGTTTCAGATATTTAAAATTTCTTATGTTCACAGTCAACAAAGCTTGAATTTCTCACGCTGGTTTATCCACAATCAACAAAGTTGAATCTTCTCACGCTGATTTATCCACAATCAACAAAGTTGAATCTTCTCACGCTGGTTTATCCACAATCAACAAAGTTGAATCTTCTCACGCTGGTTTATCCACAATCAACAAAGTTGAATCTTCTCACGCTGGTTTATCCACAATCAACAAAGTTGAATCTTCTCACGCTGGTTTATCCACAATCAACAAAGTTGAATCTTCTCACGCTGGTTTATCCACAATCAACAAAGTTGAATCTTCTCACGCTGGTTTATCCACAATCAACAAAGTTGAATCTTCTCACGCTGGTTTATCCACAATCAACAAAGTTGAATCTTCTCACGCTGGTTTATCCACAATCAACAAAGTTGAATCTTCTCACGCTGGTTTATCCACAATCAACAAAGTTGAATCTTCTCACGCTGATTTATCCACAATCAACAAAGTTGAATCTTCTCACGCTGATTTATCCACAATCAACAAAGTTGAATCTTCTCACGCTGGTTTATCCACAATCAACAAAGTTGAATCTTCTCACGCTGGTTTATCCACAATCAACAAAGTTGAATCTTCTCACGCTGGTTTATCCACAATCAACAAAGTTGAATCTTCTCACGCTGGTTTATCCACAATCAACAAAGTTGAATCTTCTCACGCTGGTTTATCCACAATCAACAAAGTTGAATCTTCTCACGCTGGTTTATCCACAATCAACAAAGTTGAATCTTCTCACGCTGGTTTATCCACAATCAACAAAGTTGAATCTTCTCACGCTGGTTTATCCACAATCAACAAAGTTGAATCTTCTCACGCTGGTTTATCCACAATCAACAAAGTTGAATCTTCTCACGCTGATTTATCCACAATCAACAAAGTTGAATCTTCTCACGCTGGTTTATCCACAATCAACAAAGTTGAATCTTCTCACGCTGGTTTATCCACAATCAACAAAGTTGAATCTTCTCACGCTGGTTTATCCACAATCAACAAAGTTGAATCTTCTCACGCTGGTTTATCCACAATCAACAAAGTTGAATCTTCTCACGCTGGTTTATCCACAATCAACAAAGTTGAATCTTCTCACGCTGGTTTATCCACAATCAACAAAGTTGAATCTTCTCACGCTGGTTTATCCACAATCAACAAAGTTGAATCTTCTCACGCTGGTTTATCCACAATCAACAAAGTTGAATCTTCTCACGCTGGTTTATCCACAATCAACAAAGTTGAATCTTCTCACGCTGATTTATCCGCAATCAACAAAGTTGAATCTTCTCACGCTGGTTTATCCACAATCAACAAAGTTGAATCTTCTCACGCTGGTTTATCCACAATCAACAAAGTTGAATCTTCTCACGCTGGTTTATCCACAATCAACAAAGTTGAATCTTCTCACGCTGGTTTATCCACAATCAACAAAGTTGAATCTTCTCACGCTGATTTATCCACAATCAACAAAGTTGAATCTTCTCACGCTGGTTTATCCACAATCAACAAAGTTGAATCTTCTCACGCTGGTTTATCCACAATCAACAAAGTTGAATCTTCTCACGCTGGTTTATCCACAATCAACAAAGTTGAATCTTCTCACGCTGGTTTATCCACAATCAACAAAGTTGAATCTTCTCACGCTGATTTATCCACAATCAACAAAGTTGAATCTTCTCACGCTGGTTTATCCACAATCAACAAAGTTGAATCTTCTCACGCTGATTTATCCACAATCAACAGTTGAATCTTCTCACGCTGGTTTATCCACAATCAACAAAGTTGAATCTTCTCACGCTGGTTTATCCACAATCAACAAAGTTGAATCTTCTCACGCTGGTTTATCCACAATCAACAAAGTTGAATCTTCTCACTTGAATCTTCTCACGCTGGTTTATCCACAATCAACAAAGTTGAATCTTCTCACGCTGGTTTATCCGCAATCAACAAAGTTGAATCTTCTCACGCTGGTTTATCCACAATCAACAAAGTTGAATCTTCTCACGCTGATTTATCCACAATCAACAAAGTTGAATCTTCTCACGCTGGTTTATCCACAATCAACAAAGTTGAATCTTCTCACGCTGATTTATCCACAATCAACAAAGTTGAATCTTCTCACGCTGGTTTATCCACAATCAACAAAGTTGAATCTTCTCACGCTGGTTTATCCACAATCAACAAAGTTGAATCTTCTCACGCTGGTTTATCCACAATCAACAAAGTTGAATCTTCTCACGCTGATTTATCCACAATCAACAAAGTTGAATCTTCTCACGCTGGTTTATCCACAATCAACAAAGTTGAATCTTCTCACGCTGGTTTATCCACAATCAACAAAGTTGAATCTTCTCACGATCCACAATCAACAAGTTGAATCTTCTCACGCTGATTTATCCACAATCAACAAAGTTGAATCTTCTCACGCTGGTTTATCCACAATCAACAAAGTTGATCTTCTCACGCTGGTTTATCCACAATCAACAAAGTTGAATCTTCTCATGAATCTTCTCACGCTGGTTTATCCACAATCAACAAAGTTGAATGAATCTTCTCACGCTGGTTTATCCACAATCAACAAAGTTGAATCTTCTCACGCTGGTTTATCCACAATCAACAAAGTTGAATCTTCTCACGCTGGTTTATCCACAATCAACAAAGTTGAATCTTCTCACGCTGATTTATCCACAATCAACAAAGTTGAATCTTCTCACGCTGGTTTATCCACAATCAACAAAGTTGAATCTTCTCACGCTGGTTTATCCACAATCAACAAAGTTGAATCTTCTCACGCTGGTTTTATCCAATTGTGCCGGCATAAGTGTGGATTTTATTTTTCATTTTATATTCTTTTTTATTCCTGGAACACATTTCAGTTAAATGTGTGTTTGCAATGTATCCAGTGGGGTAGTGGTGCCGGAACGGCGTTCCGGTACTTTTGTTGTTTTCTAGCCCGTAAGCGTTCCGGTTCTCTTTTTTTTTTCTAGCCCGCAAGCGTTCCGGTAAACCCTCACAGCATAATTTATTTTCTTTTTAAAATGCAAATGTCCTATCATTCTTTTCAAATAAAAAAATGCAACAAAATATTTACTGCAGAGTTAGTGGAATTAACGTTTAATGTTTATTTGAAGGTGGAGTTAGTCCTTAATTCCATTCTCACTTGGCAGTCCCTCGAAACGTCTTATTCTTGTGTTAAGAACGTTGAGGGGAAGATATCGCAGTGGGGAAATTTTTGTAATTGGGAATTTAATTCATCTAGTCACTATCAAGGAGTCTAGTTGTGAAGCTCAGTGAATTTTGTACAGTTACGAGTGCTCCTTAATTACGCTGGAAGCAGAGGAGATTATTTTTATCTTTGGAGCTTTAGGCCCATTTCACACAGGCGGAAAAAATCCGTCGCAGGAATAGATAGATCTCCACGCTGTTCTACCGCTCGTTCTTAGAAGGATTATAGAATTGTTCGTACATACAGACATATCATTAAGCTGTTCTTAGCTCCACAAAGGAATACAAACCACCAGATAAATTTCTAACTGATTATTTACTTACTGTTGCCGTATCAAACTTCTCCATTTACAGCGATCTTGACACACAAAACTCGCATCCATCACACGACGTGCACAAGATCTTCTGCACTCCATACTCATAAACTTTTTCTCATACAAACACTCCTGAATCTGATCGTCCCATGACTTCCTTGGCCTTTCTCTGCCTTTCCTTCCTGCACTTGGGCTATAAATTTTTTTCAGTAAGCATCTCATCACTCATTCTTTCAACATTACCAAACAACCGAAGTATATTAGTCCCCACCTTGTTAACAACATTTTGCTTCACATTACACAACTGCAACACATCTTCATTGCTCACACGATCAGAACGTGTCTTGCCACAGACCGCCCCCCTCTCCTCTTCACCGTAAGTAACGGTTTTCTTCAGCACACAAACGACTCCTATGTTTCTTCTGCAGTACCCAGGTTTCATTGCCATACATCAGAGTAGGAAAAATTACACTTTCATACACAGCCATGCGGGAATATGGGAGTGTGTGTGCTGTAGCCAAACTACCCCAATCCAAATGCCTCGGGGCACTACGACTCCCAGTAATAATAGACTTCCACCGTTGCACTCTAAATTAGTTTCCGCTTCCATTGGCATCTAACTCGATAATATGGAGTTGATTTTAGCTTTCGTACCAGTAAACAGCCCCATTTTAGGCCCCCTAACATTTCAGTATTTTCTTACCAAAATGGTGAAATCTTTAGAAGATGTGAATCCTTCTATTGGTGTAAATAAATGGTGTAAGAAGTTTCAAGGGACTACAATGGTGTAATCCGGTATTTCATTCATTGGTGAAATCTTGTTCCTTGAATGCCAAAACGTGTAAATCCGGAAGTCTGATTTCGAACGATCGCTATACGTTCTTATATTATAAATATCAGAAAGTAATTTTTTTAAACTTAAAATAGGAGAGGCGGAATCGGGAAGTGGGGGGCGGAGAAAGGAAGGTATTGAAGACGTAAAAATACCGCGCATTCCTGTACTTTTCAATTAGCACTACACTCCCGAATATATCATAATCATAATTTCAAGAAAACTCAGGAAACGCTGGGTCAAAGGCTGACTGGTGTAATTTTTATTAAACAGGGACAATGTAGGGTCCCTGTGCTAGTATGTATAAACAGTGAGAGGACAGAAATCATGGGCCCGCCTTCTTCTTCGCAGACGAATAATCGTGACGTCATTGAGTGACATCGCCGTCCTAACATGTGTGAAAACACAAGTTCATCCGCGACGGGCATCGATCTCATGTCTCCTCACTCCGGAGTATGTCGCTCTCCCAACTGAGCTACGCGGACAAAATGTCTCGCTGCAGATTTGTCGTCTTGACACATGTTTTCACCTCTGTAGTACGTCACATCATCTCCCATTTATTAATTTTTTTCTTTGAAGCGAAGTAGGAATTTTCCATTAATTCCAAACAATGTGTGGAACAAACATCACACATTTTTCGAAGAATCCAACGGCCAGTGGGTCCATTTTCCACAATCGGGCTCCAATCTGAAAACACAAGTTTGCCTGCGACGGGCATCGAATCCATGTGCCCTCACTCCGGAGTGAGTCGCTCTTCCAACTGAGCTACGCAGACGGAACGTCTCGCTGGAGATTTGTCATCTTCGCACATGTTTTCACCTCTGCAGTACGTCACACATGTGAATCATAGATCCGAACTGTAGCTATGGAGGAAGATGTCAACATTTTTTATAACTCAAACACAGAACAAAAGCTTATGCAAAAGTACATTTACATTAAATGAAGAAGTTCATGGTCACGTGAATATTTCAGTAACGGAGTTTTTAAAAATACCTCCCACGCATTTTTGTTACGTAATGGGCGGGAAAACGGTTGTACTTTAAAATGTTAATTTAGTTATAAGGGAAATTTTTGCTGTTTTTATATAAATTTAGAAGGGAAAAAGCACAGCAGGGTGAATTATTGCTATATAATAAAGAATTTCTTTATGAGTAATAGGAAAAGCATCTCGGCAACATTCTCAACATTTTTAAAGTAAAAATTGAAAACGTTATGCATTAAAAAATCTGGTTGAATTTATGAAAATTATTCCTGCTGATTTAGGAATAATAATTTCGACACGCTGCTATGGTGCAGATACAAAGAAACGTGGGGATTAGGTAGTCTTAAAATGGCGATTTGGATAGTGACGTCACAAAGCAATCACCGGAAGTGCAGAATGAGCATAACCTTGTCATCTACTAACCTTGGCCATTAGGTAGTCTAACGATGGCAATTTAGTCAGTGACGTCACAAAACAGTCACCGGAAGTGCAGAATCAGCATAACTTTGTCATCACTAACCTTGGTTATTAGGTAGTCTTACGATGGCAATTTGGACAGTGACGTCACAATGCAATCACCGGAAGTGCAGAATGAGCATAACCTTGTCATCTACTAACCTTGGCTATTAGGTAGCCTTACGATGGCAATTTAGACAGTGACGTCACAAAGCAATCACCGGAAGTGCAGGATGAGCATAACCTTGTCATATACTAACCTTGAAAAACGGAACTAAACCGCAAATCTAAATTTATGCAACCTAGCGGAAACATGTCGCATCAGGAATGGTTTGAAAATGAATGAATTTTTTGCAATTACAGCTCTCCGATGTAATAAAACAAATTTCATATCGCACTTAAACATGGAGACAAAGTGCCAATTGCAATTTTATTCTTACGTTGAACTCGCAGAAATATACATTTGCGCAACCTGCGATGCAAAAAAAGGAATGAAAAGTTATGCACGTATGTTTGAAAATACTGAATGCAGAAATTCAGCGGCCACCATGAAGAACTCTAAGGGCTATAAACAGTCGCCAGTCCCTAGTTTGGAGCAGCTGGATTCAGGGAAGAGAAACAGCCAGCGCCATCAGGCAAAAACACCGCTCAGGCCTCATCAGAGACTCGGGCCCTGCTGAGACGGCTATAGCCAGTATCGCATACAAGACCTGATGCGATACTGGCTTGTCGTCTCGGTCTGGGGCGCCTAAACTATTCATGGATAAAAGGGGCAAGATATCATGATATGTAATTTATAGTTTAGTTTTTAGTCTGTTGTAAAACAAGACGTGATGACGCCGTTAGAAAACGCTACAGATGAAACGATTTATTGATGACATATAAAGCTTGGTTTACTCGATATAAGATTTATCGATATAAAACATTCTATTCATATCATGAACGATGTTAAACTGTTTTAATTTAGACACCTCCATATTAGTATGAACTCCACCAGAACAGTAGCCTTGACATTATACATCAAACAACATATCTATAAAGATGTGTCATATTTCTTTCTCCCCTTTTCAATTATTTTATTTCTTTAAAAGAAGTCGGGTTTTATTATATTTAAATGAAACCGAAAACGTTCCTGTGCTTTTTATGAAAACATACCTTTCAGGAATTTCAAGATAAGTGCTTTTAGTAAGGTTGGTACTTGGTGAAGTGTTTGTTTGTTTATTCTCCTACTGATAACTATAAGGCTGTTACATCGTGAAACGATTATTTTAATTTTTTCACCTTATGCTGGACGGAACGAGGAGAGTTTAACGCGAGTCTCAGGAATGGCATTGAAAAAATTCAGATTTCTAAGTGATTAATGATCATATTACATAATAATATTTAGTTTTATAAAAAAACATTTTAAATGGCAGAAAATAAATAAATAAATAAATATATATATATATATACTTAAGAGCAAAACTGAAGACTAAGGAAAAAATTTTAGAATTTAAAACGAAGGGTGCAAAATAACTATTTTAGGTGGGAATGTTACTTGCATCTATGGCCTTGCAGAAACCCATTTCCAACTAGGTCTTTGTGGAAGTGAGAAAATGCAGAGTTTTTGCTGGTCCTTGATAAAGCCAAGGCTCAGTATTCTCGACACCTTCTACATTCAGTTGTTTTATTTTCTTTTTTTCTTTTCTCCTTTTACTCACGCAGGTAGATACATAACCTTTTCTATGTTGTACTAGGTGTGAGTCAAAATTATATATGTATTTTTTTGCTTAGGTATCTTTATAGTATATATATATATATATATATATATATATATATTCTATTAAGAATAGACTGAAGCAAAAAAATTTTGACTCACACCAAGTACAACATAGAAAAGGTTATATATTGACCGGTGTGAGTAAAAAGAAAAAAATATAATAGAAAAACAGAATGTAGAAAGTGTCGAGAATACCGAGCCTTGGCTTTATCAAGGACCAGCAAAACTCTGCATTTTCTCACTTCCACAAAAACCTATTTGGAAATGGGTTTCTGCAAAGCCATAGATGCAAGTAATAAGCCCACCAAAAATTAAAAAAGAATATATCTGTGTCATAATCTCCACAGAGTTGTATGACGAAGGCTTTAGTTAACATTTTAGCATGCATCTATAACTTTCCTGGCCCAACCCATGCTCTTCATCTGTTACTAATAAACAGAAAGAAGATAATTATAGAAAACTCAAGTTATAAGAGTCCTTGATAAAGCCAAGGCTCGGTATTCTCGACACTTTCTACATTCTGTTTTTCTATTATTTTTTTCTCTTTTTACTCACACCGGTCAATATATAACCTTTTCTATGTTGAACTTGGTGCGAGTCAAAAATTTTTTTTTGCTTTAGTCTATTCTTAATAGAATGTGAATTCTGAATTTTCATAACTGCTGCTTTGCGCGTTTTGATCTTCGGGCTTTTTTGCAACTTTCGTTTTAAATTCTTGAGTGTTTTTCTTATGTTTTCGGCTCTGCTCTTAAGTATATATATATATACAATTTCCGATATAAAAAGAAAGAAAAGTGTTGAGGGAGCGGAAATGTAATGTTTTGCCCCCCAGCACGCAAATGAATACGGAAGGCAGGCTCTCACTCTGCCCCCGCGTTTCTGTCGCCACTACCTTGACCTAAGGGCCCCACCATTTGGTCTAGAGAACCTGCTTTAATGGCCCAATAGTATGTGAGGATTTAACAAAACTGAAGCGCAATAAGATGTAGCGTTGAGGCTAATCTGGTATTAGAAAATCCGTTAAGGAAAATCAGATTGGTATTTGTATAGGAAAAATGAGGAACAATATGGAAATTTTTATAGAACTATGGTTCTGGGAACGTTATTTACTGTAAATACTCAAGAAACGCATATAGCGTATTAAATCCGTTTATTTTTTGTGATGTAATAAGCACAAAGATTCGCCAAGCTTTCGCACTCCACTGGGAGGCTTTCTTGAGGCAATGGTAGACTTAAAAATTTTATGTAGACTACAATTTTTATGTCTGCCATTGTCTTGAAAAAGCCTCCCAGTGGAGTGCGAAAGCTTGGCGAATCTTTGTGCTTATTACACCACAAAAATAAACGGATTTAATACGCTGTATGCGTTTCTTGAGAAATAGGGTTCTGGCATTTTTCGGAAATACGAATTTAACTAATGTTCTGTAGCTATTGTAATATTAAAATATTTTCTTATTCAGTGTAGCGTGTATCTTGTTATTTAAAAATTTCAGCGGATTTGTCCGAAGGGTTTTTAAAATCTGCTTATTTAACAACCGGAAAATCATGTTTTCTGAGTGATGGAGGAAAAGAAGCGTGAAAGAGGCTTAAATGCTGGTATGACTTGCTTTGTCGTTATTCTTACGATGAAAGGGAGGCTTATGGGCAATAGTAACATTCTGAAAAAAATGCTAGCTAGGCTAAGTCAATTTACGCTAGGACAATTAATGCTATTCAGATTCCTGCAAAATGTGAATGGGTGTAAAAACAGTGCTCAAGGATTGGACAGAAAAGTACAAATATTAATTCCAGATAGTTTTTCCGTTCGGCAAATATAAAAAAATTGAGCTATAGAAAATAACTTACTGTGACAGTGGATGATCGCAGCTGAATCACGTGTTGTTACAGAAGCTTGCGTTTGCGGTAAAAGAATTTGCAGGTGAAATCACACAGTGTGAGCGGAATTTATACCTTTCTGTGGAGCATCTGCGCATTTTGGCCATGCGATACGAGGGAGGACGATAAAATATCGAGCTTGCGCTTATCGAGGCTTCAGCTTTTTTTCCTATCAGCTGAAACCAGGAAAAATTAAAGATATTTGCACGTGATTAAAAGATTTCCTTTCTTTTAGTTGGTCCTTCTGTTCCGGGAGATATGTTCTCACAGTCGTATCTAAAGGGGAAAAATAGTCGGCAAATCACAGGGCAAAAGTGGAAAAGATAAAGCGAGATGCAATATATATGAAGCGTAATTTTATAATCTAAATTTCTGGTGTACTTAGTACCGAATCTTAATCTTTTAATTCAGGTGATGGTAAGGTATTTTTTACACAGAGAACTCGGCAATCTATTGTTTTTCGTTGAAGTCTTTGTCTCCCAACAGAAGCCCCTTTTTCATGACGGCAGATGAGAATAATCAATGCGATCCCGTTCAATATTCCTCCCCCACTCAAAGAGAAATGGCCTCGCTTTCAAAGGCGGGGCCTCGTGATGATCACTTCTGTCGCAAAGTGGCGCTAAAAGCAGTAAGTGGAATAAGTACCACGAAACTACAGAAAAACATGGGGTGAATTCGTGACAGCATTGAGAGTTTGTATGGTTGCACCACATCGCGAAACGTGAAAAAAGGGTAATTTCGGACACCATGAAAATTTATGATAAAATTTTTCGTTGTTTAGGACGAAAGCGCTTAAAATAATATGATGCGCTTAAAGTTCCAACCACGTGCTCATTATATTTCCGAATGTCGTTAGCAAGAAAAAAAAGTCATGAGTTTTCGAATTTTCATGTATTTTCAGCGGGCGGTGTCTTATTAATATGAGTTATGTGTTAGGGAACAAAACGATCTGCACTCCCCCCCCGCTGACATCAAAACATTTGGAAAGCATGTTTACATTATCATCAAGCGATGATGGCTCCTGGCCATCCGTCCGACTTGGCTCCGGGTTCGAATCACGATGAGACATGGATGTTGTGTTTGTCTTAGGGCAATGGCTGTTCCCCTTTCCTGGAGTCAGTGGCCCTAAATTAGGGGCGGACGACTGCTTATAGCCCATCGAGTTACTCGCGGCTGGTCACTAAAATTTCAACAAAAAAAAAAAAAAAAAAAAAAATGCAAGAAAGATGACACCGAATTTTCGGGTGTAATAAGCACGTCTTTTGAAGAATACGTTCTGACGCAAATTAAATTTATCAAAACTATTCACAAGTCAATGGAACCGATATGGAAAACAATAGTATCTGACGGAAGAAAGAAGTTTTTCAAACGGGCTTTTAATCCCTCAGATGTTGCTGTAAACGGAATCGTGAGCTTATGCCCTCTGGTTGCAGACTTGTGCGTTAAGAAAAACATGAATTTATATGAGAAACATTTTGCACCGGAAACGCTCTCCAACACCGAAATAATTTTTCAAATCGGACTCTTAGAAACAGAGATATCGACACAAAAAATATGATTTCACACCCCCTCGTGGGAAAACCATGCATTATTTTAGGAAGAAAGTATTCACAAAAGGTTTTTCCATATGAGCTCTATCGGTCCAAGAATAAAAAGATTAGTCGAGTTTTCAGGGGCCCAGATTTTGCTACAAATACATCAGCAGCAGAAATTAACCCTTATGCCCCCTGGTGGCCAAACTATTCTTTACCAAACATTAGAAGTTATGTAAAAAATATTTTCCATCAGGTCTTGTATGCGATACAGGAAGAAATTTTCAAATCGGAGTTTTAGATGCAGAAATAACGCAGAAAACGCAATTTACCTTTGTGCCCCTTAGCGGAAAGTCTATAATATACTTGAAAATTTTGAATTTATAGGAAAAACATTTCGCATCGGAAACACCATCCAACAAATAAAGAATTTTTCAAATCGGACTCTTAGAAGTAGAGATATTGACAAAAATAAGATATATATCTACGCCCCCTGGCGTAGAAACCATGCATTACTTCAAGAAGAAAATGTTCCTAAAAGGTTTGTCGACATGAGTAGTGTCGGTCAACAAACGACTTTTTTGCAATTGAGATTTTAGAAGCTCACATTTTGCTGCAAATACATCAGAAGCGAAAATTAAGACTTACGCCACCTGGTGGCCAAACCATTTTTTTTACAAAAACTAGAAATTACGTACAAAATATTTCCCATCAGGAACTGTATCCGGTGCAGAAAAATTTAAAATCGGAGATTTAGAAACAGAGATATACGGGAGAAACGCAATTTACCTCTACGCCTCCTAGCGGAAAGTCTATGAATTACTTGAAAATTTAGAAATTATATGAAAAACATGTCTCACTGAAAACACTATCCAACAAAGAAAGATTTTTTCAAATCGGACTCCTAGAAGTAGAGATATTGACAACAATAAGATATACATCTACGCCCCCTGGCGGAGAAACTGTGGAATATTTTAAGAAGAAAATATTCCGAAAAGGTTTATCGATGTGAGTGGCATCAGTCCACGAAAGAATTTTTTCAATCGATGTTTTAGAAGCTCAGATGTTTTGGAAAATACATCAGAAGCAAAAATTAACTCTTACGCCCCCTGGTGGCCAAAGTAATCTTCACCAAAAATTTAAAATTATAAGCGAAAGATTTTCCATCAGGAGGTATATCCACTGAAGAAAACATTTTTCGAATCGGAGTTTTGAAGAAGAGTTATCGGGAAAACTGTAATTTACTTTTACGCCCCCTAGCGGAAAATCTATGCTTAATTTGAAAAAGTAACTGCACTATCTACCAACAAGTAATTGGACACCCCTGCCTGCAATTGACGATATCTGCGGCCCTGGTACACGTCACGGCCGCCGCCGTTAAATATCATGTGGGAAACAACAACGCAACCATTCGCATGCAAGATGCCACGCAGTTCGGAGCTCTCTGATTTCGAGAAAGATGTAATCGTCGGGTATCACAGCAATGGCCGATCCATACGTGACATATCCAGCGAGATGAAGTACCCAAAATCGACAGTGGCTTACGTGATTGGCAAGTGGAAGATGAGAGGTGACTGTCGGAATGTGCCCCGACTCAGCAGACCCACAAAACTGGGAGTTAGAGACCGACGGGTGCTCGCCAGAGAAATTCGAAAGAACCGCTCCAAATAAATGGGCCACATCCGCGAGGTGTTTCAACAGGCATCCGGGAGTGTTCTTTCGATGAATACCATCCGTAAGGAATCCCATCTGCTCGGTTATCATGGACGTGCTGCCGCCCACAAGCCTTTGATCACCAAGTCCAATAGTGCTGCTCGGCTAACGTGGTGCAAAGAACGTCGACAGTGGACCGTTGAACAGTAGAAACAGGTTCTCTGGAGCGACGAATCAAGGTTCACCCTCTACCGTTCGGATGGCAGGGTCTGGGTTTGGCGTCTGCCTGGAGAACGCCTCCTGCCGGAATGTATTGTGCCAACTGTGAAGTTCGGCGGCGGTGGAATTATGCTATGGTGGTGTTTCTCCTGGTATGGCACGGGACCCTTGGTCGCAATTCCTGGTAGACTCAACGCCGAGACCTCCTGCACCATTCTGGATGACCATGCGCTTCCTAAGTTGTGGCAGTTTTACGGGGTGGACCCATGTTACTTTCAGGATGACAATGCCACCTGTCATGTTGCGAGGTCGGCCATGGCTTGGTATGGTGACAATGGGGTTAATCAAATGGACTGGCCTGCGCAGAGCCCGGACCTTAACCCTATCGAGCACCTCTGGAACGAGTTGGAGCGTCGACTTCAGGGGTGCCCCCACCGTCCGAAATCGGTGAAGGAACTGACCTGTCTTCTCCAAGTCGAGTGGCAGAAAATACACGCCTGGTTCAGAGTATGCCCCAGGAGGGTTACAGCTGTAATCGCCGCTCGTGAAGGCTCCACCAACTATTGAAGGTGAATAAACTTCGTTTTCCTTTGCTATCACAGGTGTCCAATTACTTGTTGGTAGATAGTGTATATCTAAAATACTCTTCGACATAAATGGAATAGAAAGATAAAAGATGTTTTTCAATTTAATATATGGAAGCAAATATGCGGAATAAAACTTATTTTTGAATTCGACATCATCAGCATTTACGCCCTCTAGCGGCGAAATTGTATATCGTAAAAAAAACGAAATGAAGGATTATCATTTGCATATTTCAAGCTTCCCAATGCAAAAAGAATTTTTCAAATCGAACTAACAGTTGCGTAGATATCGTGGGTACAGACGGACGGATGGAAGGACAAACCGGTAACATAAGCACGAGCTTTTTTTACAAAAGACGTGCTAAAAGAGACCACGAGGAAGACTTCCAGGTACTACCCTGACCTGCAAATTTAATCAGTGTACAAGAGTAACACTGATTAACAGAGCTCAGTATTAAGTTTTATTTGTACAGTTTCATGACCTTCACACGCAGCGTCGTTTACCTGCAGTTTAGATAGATTTGCATAAAGGCGCGCTGGTCATAAAGTTTTAGATCTTCGGTATATGTAGTACGTTTACATGAGTGTGTGTGTGAGAGAGAGAGAGAGAGAGAGAGAGAGAGAGAGAGAGATAAATTGAGAAAACTGTGAGTCTAAATATTCTACAACAGTTTTTGTAAGATACAAATAAATATCCCAGCAAAATAGTCCCGATGGCGCAATGGTCTAAGCGCTGGCTTATGACCATTCGTCCATAAAGGGTCCGGGTTCGAAATCCCGGTGAGGCATGGATGTTGTGTTTGTCTTACAGCTCTGGTTCTCTTCCTTCCCTGGAACCAGTGACCCTAAATTAGAAACGGGAGACTGCTTTTAGCCCTGCGAATTGCTCACGATGGTTGTTAACAACCTCCCCCACCCAAAAAAAAAAAAAAAACGAAAAGAAAAACGCCATCATCAACTATTATCAATCCACTGCTGGATGCCGATCTCCTAAAGTTTCTTCCACAACGGTCCATCTTGAGCCAGTCTTCTCCATGTCACACCGGCAGGCTTTCGAATTGCATGTATGCATCACCCACGTGGTCTTTCTCTGGGTCTTTTCCTGTCCATTGGTATCCAGTCTAATATTTCAACTATACAGTAATGGCCTGTTCTTCTAGTGATATGTCCAGCTCATTGCCATTTCAGGGATTTTATTTTGATCATGATGTCTTCCACTCTTATCATTTTCCTCATCCACGAGTTCCTCTTCTTATCTCTCCTGGTTACACCTCGCATGCATCTCTCCATGCCTCTTTCAGTTGTCTGCAGCCTTGTATGTCTGTTTTAGTCAAAGTCCATTAGTAAGAGCTGGTAGGATATACTGATTAAACGCTTTCCGTTTAAGACATAATGGAAAATTGCCGTTGAAAATTGTACTGTTTCTTCCAAATGATCTCCAACCAAGTTTCATACGGGTATTAATTTCTTGTACGATGTGGCCCTAGTTTGATATCTGTCGTCCAATGTAAATGTAATCATCACTCACTTCTAAATAGGCCCCATCAACCACTAAATCTTCAGTAATTGCAAATGCATTCTATATCAGTTTTCTTTTTTATATACACTGCTGGCCACCCAAAATGCAACACCAAGAAGGAAGCATCCGATTGGCCTGAAATTCGCAGCATGCGTCGCCCGGGAGAGGACATGCAAACGATTAGCATTGCAGGGCATATGCAAATCATGTGCGCCCGGCACGCCACCTAGAAGCACTATAAGAAGAGAGCACAGAAGGCGGGGTGTAAGTAGTGGAAGTGTGTTGTGCTGACGGACCTGTACGTGGGAAGCTTTCTGATGCTTTGTCGCAGAATACGGCAGTCATTCCAGCACGTTTCGGAGTTCGACAGAGGACATCAAGCCACAGTGAGACGAGTTTGGATTCGGTGGGTGCAGGAGGGACGGACGGACCGACGTGAGCGATTGCCGCGGCCGCGGCACATCACCGAACCAGAGGACCGGAATGCTGTGCGGCGGGCATTGACGGCTCGCACCGCCACATCACGAACGTTAGCGCAGGAATTAGGGTGTGTTGCGCAACAACCTGTGTCAGCACGTACCGTTCGACGTCGTCTGCAGGAGCAGGAGACTTGTCGCACGGCGCCCATTGCTCCAATGACCACTGACGTTACACCACCGGCGAGTGCGGTGGCAGTGGGCCGTTGAACGCCGCACCTGGACTACGGAATGGCACGACATTGTCTTCTCCAACGAATCCCGCTTCTGCCTGCAACACCACGATTGTCGGATCCGCGTGTGGCGGAACCGCGGCGAGAGACTCTATGACGCCTGCATTATGCATCGCCATACTGGTCCGTCGCCTGGAGTTATGGTTTGGGGCCCAATTGGATATGACACCCGCACCCCTCTGGTACGCATCGCCGTTACACTCAACAGCCACCGCTACATCTCCGACGTTTTGAAGCCTGTAGTCCTCCCTTGCCTGCAGGACCTGCCAGCGGCCACGTTTCAACAGAACAATGCGCACCCGCACGTGACACGCGTCGTGCAACAATTCTTTACGGCCCACTAGGTGTCACTGCTGCCGTGGCCCGCCTGTTCTCCCGATATGTCGCCCATCGAACACGTCTGGTCGCTGATCGGCAACTGAGTGGCCCGGCAAGCACCACCAGCGGCTACGCCTGATGAACTGTGGCAACGTGTGGAAGCAGCCTGGACCGACATACCCCAAGCCCGCATCCGAAGCCTCTTTCGTTCGATGCCGCGGCGTGTAGGGACCGCTTATTGCCAGCCATGGGGTCCACACGAACTATTGATGTCTGCGTGTTCCGCAAGTCGCACGGGCCTGTAAGCTCAATCGTTTCATCTTTATATATGTTGTCATGTGTCCAGTAAATCTGGCTTTGCTATCTCGTGTCCTTCTTGGTGTTGCATTTTGGTTGGCCAGCAGTGTATTTAGGTTTTTTATCCAATCTTGTATTTTTTTATTTATTTATTAAAACTCTTTTGCTGTACAATATCACAATACAACACCCAAAAGAACGAACAATATGTCACATAATCGAAGGTTAATAACAACAAGAATATATAATACACCAATGAAGCCAATATAAGTAAGACAATTTCCCAGTTTTTAACAATATAATTCCCATGTTACGGAGATAAATATATTTTTTTGATTGAAGGTTTAACGACCACCGTGAGCAACTCAATGGGCTATAAGCAGTCTTCCGTCCCTAATTTAGGGTCACTGGTTCCAGGGAAGGGAGAGAGCCAGTTCCGTAAGATAAACACAACATTCATGCCTCACCGGGATTCAAACCCAGGCTTCGGACGAGATAAATACTTTACAACATAAAATACGGGAACAAATTCACACTCAAATGTTGTCAATATGACTAAAACATCTTCAATATCAATTTAGAATGTACAGCAATTATCCAGGGGAAAAGGCAAAATTTTTAGTCTGACAAGCCCCTGATCTCTGAAATTTTCAAAAAAAAAAATACTTTTTTAAGTCCAGTCGAGACAACGAATATGATATTAAAATATGCACTTAATAACACCCAGAAAGCCCAAGACAGTAAAAATCTCTTTCCCTCCCCTACCTTTCCCTTTTTATATACAATTTTCAATAAAAAAAAACTCCTCAACAGTCGCCTGAAAACAGGGTATCGGATCTCAGATCTAATGGTCAATGGAAGTCTATTCCATTCTCGAAGGCCCAATACACCAATGCTGTTAAACATCATGCCCGTACGAACCCAAGGGACGGCGAACTCTGAACTCCTGCGAGTACCATATCAATGAGTGGCTCTCGACAACACTATCATATTTAAACATCTTCCTGTATTAATACGTTCGTGAATTTTTGTTATTTTTTTTGATTGGAGGTTTAACGACCACCGTGAGCAACTCAATGGGCTATAAGCAGTCGCCCGTCCCTAATTTAGGGTCACTGGTTCCAGGGAAGGGAGAGAGCCAGTACCGTAAGACAAACACAACATCCATGCCTCACCGGGATTCGAACCCGGACCCCTTATGGGCGAATGACCAGAGGCCAGCGCCTTAGACCACTGCGCCACCGGGGCAGCGTTCGTTCGTGAATCATTAACATGAGTCTATATCTGTGCAAGTGCTCTACAGTCAATATACGATAATAACGAAATGAAAATTTCTGAATGAGCCGAAGAGTTTACCAATCGAACATACCTTCTCTGCAAAACAGACGAGTGAGATTTCGCTTTGTAGTTACACCCCGAATCAAGATGCAGTACGACAGCACAGGATAAATAAATAAATGGTACAAGATCAACAGAACTCTAACGGACAGGAAACCCGAGTTCTCGTAATCATACCAACCCTAAATCTAAGGCAAGACGCCAACTGATCCACCTGGTCATCCCATTTCAAAGATCTATGCAAAACAACTCCCAAGAACCTTATTGAGGCCCGATATTCCAATGTCGTGTCGTACAAATATACCGGACTCAAATCACTATGACCATGCCTAGTACAGGAAAACAGCACACAACCCGTCTTAGCGACATTTAATGTTAGAAAATTACATGCAAAGCAACGAATAAACTTCACAATTTCAAGATTTACTCGAGGAATCAGTTCATCCAAGGAGTCTCCCCTAAAAAAAAAGACTGACATCATCAGCGAACAGTACCATATGTCCCTCAATTGTCCCTCTACAAAAATTATTCTTAGCCATCTATAGTATGTCCAAATCTTTTACGGTTTTATTAAGAGCAAATGTTAAATTATAACGAAGTGGATTTCTCCGTCATTTTATCCGCGCCGGGGTTCGAACCCGGGTCCACTCATTCCGGAATAAGTTGCTCTACCAATTAAGCTACGCGGACATTGATTCTAATTGCTATCTGCCTTTATGTCGTGTGCGTCCTTCTGGCAGGTACGTCACATCTCCTGGTACGTTACATCATCTCCCCCTTATTTTTCTTTCAAAGTGCTGCTCATATTTTTCCTATTTCGCGGTGTGGAAATAACATCACACCAATGCGAGATTTTGAACGGTCGGGTCATCCGGATAATTCGGGCGCCATTATAACGAAGTGAATTCCTCCGACATTTCTTCCGCGCCGGGGTTCGAACCCGGGTTCACTCATTCCGGAATAAGTTGCTCTACCAATTAAGCTACGCGGACATTGATTCTAATTGCTATCTGCCTTTATGTCGTGTGCGTCCTTCTGGCAGGTACGTCACATCTCCTGGTACGTTACAAAATCAATGTTGTTCTTGTTGTTTTCGACAAGTTCTGTACCTCTTTCTAGGGAAGTTATTCCCTATAAGTGTTATGCTGTGAATTCTTGAATGACGAATGCATCGTTCCTTAAACTAAACATTAAAACATAAAACTTAAATAGTGAGTTAAGTAGTAAACCACTGTAAACTGGTTAAGAGAAAACTCATAAAAAAAATTATTTATCGAAATATGCCCTGTGCTTGAAAAATTCTTCATAAAAAAAAAAAAAAAAAAAAAAAAAAAGGCCAGGTATGATCTTCCGTTTCGTATAGGGCATATTTGCATTTTTACTTTTATTTCGCTGTTTTTGATGCTATGCATATTTCCCGACGGCAGTAAAATAAATCCCAAGCCACAAATTTCGATGTTACGGAAATGGATAACAGAAGTGACGCAATAATTTCCTAATTTCATTGTTACTCAACAATATATTTCACTAAAACATCGCCGAACAATATTTCATCGTTTTTCATAAACGTAACAATATCTCATTGCAATCAGCTTAAATTACGAGAACCTCATGCTAAATGTGATAAAACCCATTACAAACCTTATGAAAAGTATTTTGTGTGATGAACATCACGAATGCATTATAACTGAGCAGACTTCTTCTGGTGAACAAGTGAATTAACTTTTTATCACGCATTCAGTCATGAGGTCATCAATGAGAAACAGCGTTCTTTTTTAGCACGCCTTTTGTAAAAACAAGTTAGTAAAATCATGCAATGCATTGATTACGATACGATTTCCAACATACCAGAAATTATTACTCAAGTTATGAGGATAATGGCTGTGGAATAAATCTCGCTTCTGTGCCCTGACCTTTGACCCCATTTCGATGATCTTCAACAGAACTGGTTCAGTATACCTCCGGAACAAATGATAAAATTTTGTCGCAATCGAAGCATTTTTACGCAAGTTATGACGCATAAGGGCAATGGAATGGATTCCACTCCAGTGTCCTGACCTTTGACTCCATTTCGCCCATTTTCAATAGGGTTCGTCCCCAGTTGGTTCCCTACCACATACTGAAATTTCATCGAAATCAAACCATTTTTACGCGACTTATCGTGCGGACGGATGGACAGACAGACGGACGAAGCTGGAGCATATACGCTTCTCCAACCTACGGTTGGAAAGAGTAAAAAAAGATTGTGCTCATGTTATCGAGTTGTCCGTCTGTCTGTCCACCTGTGGACACCATATCTCAACAACTATTAGTCCGATTTGAAAAATTATTTTTCCGTTGGGAAGCATGAAATATGAGAATGATGATCATTGCATTCTGTTTTTTTTATTCTGATGCACAACTTCTCCGCTGGAGGGCGTAAATGCAGATCATTTCGAATTCAAAATACATTTTATTCCATATATTTGCTTCTAAATATGCGATTGAAAATTTGTTTTCTTCCTTTCGATCAGGCCCGGCGCTACCATAGAGGCGAACTAGGCGACCGCCTAGGTCGCCAGAAACTAGGGGGGGGGCGCCCAAGACACGCAAAACTAAAGTTTCGTAAAAAAGTAAATAATCAGTAGATCTACTGATAAATCAGTAGACATGGCAATACTGAATTCAGTGATACCAGATGGGAGAGCAGAATCGATGCTTTGCGGCCACTTCGTTATCAGCTAAGTGAAGTGCATGACGGTCTCATGGACATTGTTGAAAACACCAATCTTACAGGACCATCTGGTACTGTTTCACGAGTTGAGGCTCAAGGACTTGCCAAAAATACTGGAAATTTTACATTTGTGGTATGTGTTGTTATATGGTACAACATTTTGTTTGAAATTAATTTAACCAGTAAGTTACTCCAGTCCAGGGAATTTGATTTAGCTGCTGCTACAAAGCAGATTCTTGCAACCATCATTCTTGCAACCATCAGTTCTGCAGTTTTCCTTGAAAACTGCAGAACTGATGTAGGATTTGAAAAGATGTTAGTAGATGCCAGAGAAATTGCCGAAGAAGTTGATATTCCGGCTTCATTTGAATCAGAGCCAGCACCTAAGCGCTTGAAAAAAAGAAAAGGCAGTTTTCGTATGAAGCAGAACATGAGCCAATACAAAATGCAAAACAGCAGTCTAAAATCAACTTTTATTTTTCAATCCTGGACACTGCAATAAACTCGATTAACGAACGATTTACCCAGATGGAGGACATTACATCCATATTTGGATTTCTGTACCATATCAACACCTTAGAGGACAAACCAACCAAGTACGTACTAGATGAACGTATAAAGCTGGAAAAAGCGTTGCCTCATAATAAATCTAAGGATATTAATGCTACCGAGTTGTGTAGTGAGCTACAAGCTGTTTCAAGACGAGTTCCTAAGAAATCAACACCAAAGTATATTTTTGACTTGATTTGCAAGTTCAACTTGCAAGAAAGTGTACCTGATTTGTTCATCGCTCTAAGGGTTTCACTGACGCTGCCGGAATCAGTAGCCACTAGAGAGAGAGGAGCTTTTTAAGCTAAAGTTAATCAAGACATACCTCAGGTTATCTATGACACAAGAAAGACTGGTAGGACTAGCAACTATATCAATCGAACAGGAATTAGCACAAAATATCGACCTTAATGAACCAGTTTCTACATTTTCCAAGCTTAAGGCTAGAAAAAAGAAAATGTAATCTTTAGTCTCTTGTAGTTCTAGTACTCTGTTAATTTTTACATACACTGACGGAAAAAAATCCCAACACCAAGAAGTGGTTGTGTTAGATAAACGACAGTTGGTAGGCGGTGACAGAAACATCTGTAAGATGACGTCTATGCAAATTTCGCGCTCGGCGCATACGTGTGGCGCTAGTAGCGCCCCTCGGAACATGCAAAGCAGGTTTGCTGTAAATACGCGCTGTAACGTTCGTGAGCGTTAGTTATCGTTCAGATTCGACGTACTGTGTTGATGTTAGTCAAGAATGTCTTTAAGAAGATGCAGAAGCCATTATCAACAGCTTACGGAGTTTAAACGAGGTCGTGTAATAGGGCTACGAGAAGGTGGATTTTCTTTCCGCAATATTGCAGAACGACTTGGCAGGAATGTAGCCACTGTGCATGATTGTTGGCAGCGGTGGTCAAGGGAAGGTACTGCCTCAAGAAGACCGGGTTCCGGCCGGCCACGTAACACTACTGAGAGGAAAGACCGCCGTGTACGGCGTATGGCCGTGGCGCATCGTACCTCGTCTACGGCAGCAATTCGAGCTGCAGTTGCCATCACAGTGACACAACGAACTGTTACAAATCGGTTACTTGAAGGACAGCTCCGAGCCAGACACCCTGTAGCGTGCATTCCACTTACTCCAAACCACTGCCGTTTGCAACGTCAGTGGTGTTAAGCTAGAGCTCATTGGAGGACGGGGTGAAGATCTGTTGTGTTTTCTGACGAAAGCCGGTTCTGCCTGGGTGCCAGTGATGGCCGTGTGTTGGTTAGAAGGAGGCCAGGTGAGCGCCTGCAACCAACCTGTCTGCGGCAGAGACACACTGGACCTACACCTGGAGTTACGGTCTGGGGAGCAATTTCCTATGACAGCAGGAGCACTATCGTGGTTATCCCACGCACCCTGACGGCACAGTTGTACGTCGGTCTGGTGACTCAACCTGTTGTGCTGCCATTCATGAACAGCATTCCAGGGGGAGTTTTCTAACAGGATAACGCTCGCCCGCATACCGCTGTTGTAACCCAACATGCTCTACAGTGTGTCGACATGTTGCCGTGGCCTGCTAGATCACCAGATCTTTCACCAATCGAGCACGTATGGGACATCATTGGACGACAACTCCAGCGTCACCCCCAACCAGCATTAACCGTCCCTGTATTGACCGACCAAGTGCAACAGGCATGGAACTCCATCCCACAAACCGACATCCAGCACTTGTACGACACAATGCATGAACGTTTGTGTGCTTGCATTCAACATTCTGGCGGTTACACCGGTTATTAATGTACCAGCATTTCACATTTAAAATGGCTCTTCTCGCGCTTACAATAAGCTGTGATCTTGAAACCTTAATCGATTAAATATGTTACCTATACAAATGTATTGCCGCCATTTCATTCCTCTACAACTATTTTTTCGTGGTGTTGGGATTTTTTTCCGTCAGTGTATTTCCATTTTAATATTGTTAAATATGCAATATAGTTATCTATAATTTATTCTCAATAAATAAATATTAATTATTGACTTAATTGTGTTTTTTATTTTCACTTTTGAAAGTATGTGGCTGACTTGCATTTCAAATTCGTAAAAAAAGTGTATACATTAAAAATCAATAGGTTCATTAGTATGACTTTTAACTATTAGTATAAATAAGTGTTAATCATTTTGGGGGGGGGGGCGCATAAAGATATTTCGCCTAGGGTGCCAAGTTACCTTGCACCGGCTGTGCTTTCGATGCTATTTATAACGATATTTTTTAGGCATAGTTTATTTTTCAAGTAATTCATAGATTTCCTGATAGGGGACATAAAATTACATTTCGTTTTCCCCGATATCTCTGCTTCTAAAAATCCGATTTGAAAAATTCTCCCTGCATCGGAAACAGCTCCTCATGTGAAATGTTTTGTATATAATATCTAATTTTTGATAAGGAATGGTTTGGCCACCTGGGGGCGTAAGTTTCTATTTCTGCTACTGATGTATTTGCAGCAAAATCTAAGCTTCTGAAAACTCGATTGAAAAAATTCTTTCGTAGACATAAATACCCCCTCACCTCGGAAAACCTTTTGAGAATACCTCCTGCTTAAAATAGTGCATAGTTTTCCTGCCAGGGGCGTAGAAGTATATCTTATTCTTGTCGATATCTCTGCTTGTAAGAGTCCAATATGAAAAATTCTTTCTTTTTTGGAGAGCATTTCCGGTGCGAAGTGTTTCTCACATAGTTTCAAGTGACGCACAGTTTTTCCGCTAGAGGGCGTAAAGATAACTTGCGTTTTCCCCGAGATCTTTGTTTCCGAAATTACGATTTGAAAAATTCTTCCTGCATCGCATACAGCTTCTGATGGGAAATGTTTTTATTTTAATTTCTGATTTTTGATGAAAAATGGTTTGGCCACCAGAGAGCGTGAGTGTATATTTCTGCTTTTGATGTATTTGCAGCCAAATTTAAGCTTCTGAAAATTCAATGAAAATTTTTTTCGTGGACTGGTACCGCTCGTCTGGGTAAATATTTTCAGAATACTTTCTTCATAAAATAATGCAGTTTTCCCGCCAAGGGGCGTACATGTAATTTTTTTTTTCGATATCGTACCGCTA
Source organism: Macrothele yani (assembly GCA_039090855.1). Lineage (NCBI taxonomy): Eukaryota > Metazoa > Arthropoda > Arachnida > Araneae > Macrothelidae > Macrothele > Macrothele yani. The sequence continues at coordinate 112,377,620 of CM076998.1, forward strand.
CACCTGTCGTTTGAGCATGTCCCAGAGATTTCCTATGGGTGATAAATCAGGCGATGTAGTCGGCAACGGCAGAAGTGGAACGTTGTTACTCCTGAAGAAGGCACGCGTTGTTGCTGCAACATGCTGTGTGGCATTTTCCTGCTGAAATATAGTTCCAGGAGGGATGTCCTGCAGGTACGGAAGGGCGAGTGGCTGTGGAATATCGTTGACGTAACGGGCACTCGTTAAAGTGGTATGGACTCGGGCTGCGGGTGGCCTAGTCGTCAACGTTCGTTACTGCCACGGAGAAAACCCCAGGTTCGATCCCAGACAGGTACGAACACTCGCACCACTAAATATCCGCCGTGCGTCGGATGGGCACGTTAAGCCGTCGGACCCCGGGTACCCCCCCCCGGTAATAAATAAGGGCGTCTTCCTCTCCCTTTCTATCTCGCTTCCGTGTCACTTTCCTGTCGGGCACTCTAGCCCAAATCTCGTAGCTTCCTATTTCTAAAGGTTAAGATTGGGGTCAGACACTCCCTTCCTAAAATCCTCTACACATGATCTGATCTGGTACGGACTGTCACGAAAGATGATCTGCTTTCTTACCCGATAACACCTCAGACCTCATATAGGTGCGGTACACCTGGTGCCAATACATTCTTCGCGACTACTCTCCCCTGTCGTCGGCGGAAGCAGATATGCCCATCATTTTCGCCTAAACAGAAGTGCATTTCGTGTGAGAACACGATATTGTGCCATTCGTGACGCCACTCTCTTCGTTCGATGCACCATTGCAGCCTCGTAGTCCGCTGCTGCAGCGGCAAAGGTAGCCGGAGGAGGAGCCGACGAGCTTGTATAGTTCCAACTGTAATAACCGTGGACGTACTGGCACAGCTGACGTGGGAGAAAGCTTTACAGTTCGACACTGCTGCGCCAACGCCGTTGATGATACGGAGCGGTCACTCAAAAACATCCACATGACATGACGGTTGCCCCCTTGACGTTGTCTGTGCACGACGTCCAGAACCTTTGCTTCGTGTCCTACGCCCCTTCTTCGTACCCTTCCCTGCTTTCCACGACGGACACACTGCGCCTCACACGATTGTCAATCTCCCGGAGGGAAGCATTGCAGTTTCTCATGACGATAATGCGACCTCTGTCGAACTCGCTGACGTGACTGTACGACTGTGTTACACGACGATGAGACATCGTTACCCACTGCTGACCAAGCAATGACATGCAGACTGAGCCACACGGAGCTTATAACAGAAAAACGGTCAGTTTGTCTATGACTTTGCGCGATCTGATTTCCCCAGACACGGTACGCATGTACCCATGACCCCAAAATGCTAATAATTTCTAAGATATTGCCTGATTAGCATATCCTGTAAAAATCAAATTCGTAGCTCGACTCCTTTCAGGTGTTCCGTTTCCTATGAACATTTCAATCATTTCTGAGATATTGCCTGATTAGCATATCCTGTAAAAATCAAAATCGTAGCTCGACTCCTTTCAGGTGTTCCGTTTCCTATGAACATTTTAATCATTTCTGAGATATTGACTGATTAGCATATCCTGTAAAAATCAAAATCGTAGCTCGACTCCTTTCAGGTGTTCCGTTTCCTATGAACATTTTAATCATTTCTGAGATATTGCCTGATTAGCATATCCTGTAAAAATCAAAATCGTAGCTCGACTCCTTTCAGGTGTTCCGTTTCCTATGAACATTTTAATCATTTCTGAGATATTGCCTGATTAGCATATCCTGTAAAAATCAAAATCGTAGCTCGACTCCTTTCAGGTGTTCCGTTTCCTATGAACATTTTAATCATTTCTGAGATATTGACTGATTAGCATATTCTGTGAAAATCAAAATCGTAGCTCGACTCCTTTCAGGTGTTCCGTTCCCTATGAACATTTTAATCATTTCTGAGATATTGACTGATTAGCATATCCTGTAAAAATCAAAATCGTAGCTCGACTCCTTTCAGGTGTTCCGTTTCCTATGAACATTTTAATCATTTCTGAGATATTGCCTGATTAGCATATCCTGTAAAAATCAAAATCGTAGCTCGACTCCTTTCAGGTGTTCCGTTTCCTATGAACATTTTAATCATTTCTGAGATATTGACTGATTAGCATATCCTGTAAAAATCAAAATCGTAACTCGACTCCTTTCAGGTGTTCCGTTTCCTATGAACATTTTAATCATTTCTGAGATATTGACTGATTAGCATATCCTGTAAAAATCAAAATCGTAGCTCGACTCCTTTCAGGTGTTCCGTTTCCTATGAACATTTTAATCATTTCTGAGATATTGACTGATTAGCATATCCTGTAAAAATCAAAATCGTAACTCAACGCCTTTCAGGTGCTCCGTTTCCTATGAACATTTTAATCATTTCTGAGATATTGACTGATTAGCATATTCTGTAAAAATCAAAATCGTAGCTCGACTCCTTTCAGGTGTTCCGTTTCCTATGAACATTTTAATCATTTCTGAGATATTGATTGATTAGCATATCCTGTAAAAATCAAAATCGTAGCTCGACTTCTTTCAGGTGTTCCGTTTCCTATGAACATTTTAATCATTTCTGAGATATTGACTGATTAGCATATCCTGTAAAAATCAAAATCGTAGCTCGACTCCTTTCAGGTGTTCCGTTTCCTATGAACATTTTAATCATTTCTGAGATATTGACTGATTAGCATATCCTGTAAAAATCAAAATCGTAGCTCGACTCCTTTCAGGTGTTCCGTTTCCTATGAACATTTTAATCATTTCTGAGATATTGACTGATTAGCATATCCTGTAAAAATCAAAATCGTAGCTCGACTCCTTTCAGGTGTTCCGTTTCCTATGAACATTTTAATCATTTCTGAGATATTGACTGATTAGCATATCCTGTAAAAATCAAAATCGTAACTCAACGCCTTTCAGGTGTTCCGTTTCCTATGAACATTTTAATCATTTCTGAGATATTGACTGATTAGCATATCCTGTAAAAATCAAAATCGTAGCTCGACTCCTTTCAGGTGTTCCGTTTCCTATGAACATTTTAATCATTTCTGAGATATTGATTGATTAGCATATCCTGTAAAAATCAAAATCGTAGCTCGACGCCTTTCAGGTGTTCCGTTTCCTATGAACATTTTAATCATTTCTGAGATATTGACTGATTAGCATATCCTGCAAAAATCAAAATCGTAGCTCGACTCCTTTCAGGTGTTCCGTTTCCTATGAACATTTTAATCATTTCTGAGATATTGATTGATTAGCATATCCTGTAAAAATCAAAATCGTAGCTCGACTTCTTTCAGGTGTTCCGTTTCCTATGAACATTTTAATCATTTCTGAGATATTGACTGATTAGCATATCCTATAAAAATCAAAATCGTAGCTCGACGCCTTTCAGGTGTTCCGTTTCCTATGAACATTTTAATCATTTCTGAGATATTGACTGATTAGCATATCCTGTAAAAATCAAAATCGTAGCTCGACTCCTTTCAGGTGTTCCGTTTCCTATGAACATTTTAATCGCATTTCCGAGATATTGACTGATTAGCATATCCTATAAAAATCAAAATCGTAACTCAACGCCTTTCAGGTGTTCCGTTTTCTATGAACATTTTAATCATTTCTGAGATATTGACTGATTAGCATATCCTGTAAAAATCAAAAACGTGACTCAATTCCTTACAAGTGTTCCGTTTTCTTCGAACATTTTAATCGCTTCTGAGATATTGACTGATTAGCATATTCTGTAAAAATCAAAATCGTAGCTCGACTCCTTTCAGGTGTTCCGTTTCCTATGAACATTTTAATCATTTCTGAGATATTGACTGATTAGCATATCCTGTAAAAATCAAAATCGTAACTCAACGCCTTTCAGGTGTTCCGTTTTCTATGAACATTTTAATCATTTCTGAGATATTGACTGATTAGCATATCCTGTAAGAATCAAAATCGTAGCTCGACTCCTTTCAGGTGTTCCGTTTTCTATTAACACTTTAATCATTTCTGAGATATTGACTGATTAGCATATCCTGTAAGAATCAAAATCGTAGCTCGACTCCTTTCAGGTGTTCCGTTTTCTATTAACACTTTAATCATTTCTGAGATATTGACTGATTAGCATATCCTGTAAGAATCAAAATCGTAGCTCGACTCCTTTCAGGTGTTCCGTTTTCTATTAACACTTTAATCATTTCTAAGATATTGCCTGATTAGCATATCCTGTAAAAATCAAAATCGTAACTCGACTCCTTTCAGATGTTCAGTTTTCTATGAACATGAGTGTATTATTTCTGTTAGGCAGCTCTGCAAAGTTTTTATACCCACACATTTCATTCATGATGTTATGAAATTAGTAGCAGCTAGCTTTAGTGTCCGTGGAATTCATACGGTTCTACATTGCATAACTGACTGAAAAGTTAACAAAATGGCCTGCATTGCAGTCGTTATAAGTACCCCGCTATGTATGGGGAACATTTTTATTCATTTTAAACATTTTGATTCAAGAGATTCTAACGTTATATTATTTTTTACTTGAACAGCACGTAAATTTCTTCGTGGAGATTTCTTATTCCCGTTTCTCTCTGTGGATTTAGAAAAAGAAATAAGAGTAGCAGTTGTTTAAACAGATTTCTACATGTAAAACTTGGGGGAAAAAAGGCTAACACATTTTTTTTTCAACACGTTTTATTTTCTTAATTACATATCCGGAAATTTAATTTTATCCAGTACGGGGCGCAGGGCTTTAGGCGCCTCCTCTTCCAACGCTCTGATTATTTTGTCTTTGGAGTTTCCAGCAATTTTATTGACTATTAACTTCAGCAACCAATTTAACGCAAAGCTGGCGCCCGTTATCTTTTTGATCTTGTAGCCGCCAAGATGGACAACTTTGAATGAATCCAGTTGAACTTTACCCTGTGTTGAGGACAGCTGCAATCTTATCGCCAAGTGATCCAGACGGGCTTCGGCCTTTCCGCTGATCCAGATGAAACCAGCCTTGGCTTTGTAATCCCCTTTGGCAGTTACATCTCTAACGGCCACCTCGACCGTGATCTTAACCGTTTCGCCGTTGTATTCCAAGGTGCAATCCCCATGGCGATAAAGACTGGAAAGTCCACGAACTACAGTGTTTCGTAGCTTGAATTTCTTTTCAGAGACGTCGGGGACATAAACAGGATCTAACTTGCTTATCATCGAAGGCTCGTTGCGAAGATTTTGAAGCACTTGATCGATATACTCGTTGGCGTTTCCAGTGTCATCTGAAAAAAAGGAGGAAGAGAGAAAAATGTTACATTCTGCGCTAAAGTTACTAGATCGCATTAGGTGTGTGCAAAAATTCTACCGGGTTTTCATGATGCAGATTCCTCCAAATAAAAAAGGAACAAGTGCTATACCAGATGGCACGTGTGATGACCAACATGCTTCGACCAGTAGGCTATAAAGTGGCACCAAGTATTCACGTGAATCTCATTCGTAAACAAGTCACACGAAGGTTACTATGTTTAACAATAACGACCGTATTGGGCATTGTTTGTTTCATGAAATCGGCAAAGGTAACAATGCCGCTGAAGCCTGCCGCAACATTTGTGAGGTGTACGTAGATGATGCTGTAGACGAAAGCCAATGTTGCCGTTGGTTCTGTAGATTCCACGAAGGAGACAAAAGCTGAGAAGATCAAGCACGTTCTGGACATTCATCAAAGGTTTCTGATGATATCAAATGACTAACATCTAACCGTTAAAGAATTACCAGAAAGGTTCTTTGTACACAGCATAAGAGTAGAAATTATGAGATTGTCAAAGGTAACAATGCCGCTGAAGCCTGCCGCAACATTTGTGACGTGTACTGAGAGGATGCTGTAGACGAAAGCCAATGTTGCCATTGGTTCTGTAGATTTCAGAAAGGAGACAAAAGCTGAAGAGATCAAACACGTTCTGGACATCCATCAGAGGTTTCTGAGGATATCAAATGACCAACATCAGCCTCCGTATTCCACACCGTTAAATAATTATCACAAAGGTTCTTTGTATACAGCAGAACAGTAGAAATTATGAGATCGACAAAGCTAACAATGCCGCTGTAGCCTGCCACAACATTTGTGAGGTGTACGGAGAGGATGCTGTAGACGAAAGCCAATGTTGCCGTTGGTTCTGTAGATTCCACGAAGGAGACAAAAGCTGAGAAGATCAAGCACGTTCTGGACATTCATCAAAGGTTTCTGATGATATCAAATGACCAACATCTAACCGTTAAAGAATTACCAGAAAAGTTCTTTGTACGCAGCAGAACAGTAGACATTATGAAATCGGCTAAGCTAACAATGCCGCTGGAGCCTGCCGCAACATTTGTGAGGTGTACGGAGAGGATGCTGTAGACGAAAGCCAATGTTGCCGTTGGTTCTGTAGATTCCACGAAGGAGACAAAAGCTGAAGAGATCAAGCACCTTCTGGACATCCATCAGATGTTTCTGAAGATATCAAATAACCAATAGCTAAGCGTTGAAGAATTATCAGAAAGGTTCTTTGTACACAGCGCAACAGTAGAAAGAAGGATGCATGCGCTTGGGTTTATCGCAAAATTCGGCCAATGGGTAGCACACGCCCTATTCGCAAGAAATCGATCTGACAGAATGAACGCCGGTCATTCTTTGTACGCGCGTCACAGAAATTAACTTTCCCTGGAACTATTAGTTACAGGTGATAAAAAGTGTGTCCTTTAAAGAAATGTAAAGCGTCAAAGGAGTGTGTGCCGAGTTGGAGATCCTGCTTCATTGACTTCAAGAGAAGGGCTGCATCCGAGAAAGGTTTTGCTAAGTGTATGGTGGTTGTCAAGGTGGTAATCCACTGGAAGCTGCTTGTACTTAACAAAACGATAAATGCCGACCTGTCAACAGTTGGAAAGGACGAAAGAAAAATTGAAATCTAACCGTCCAGCACTGGCTAATCGCAAAGGTGTCATCTGGCAACATGACAACGCAAGACCCTTTACGGCTTTAGCCACCCATTACTGGACATTGGATGGGAAGTGTTACCTCAGCCTCCGTATTCCCCAGACCTTGCACCTACAGACTACCATCGTTTTCGATCTCTTCAGGACAACGTCGCTGAAAAACCCTTAGATGAAACTGGAGATGTCGAAACTGTATTACAAGTGTTGTTTGACTCCAAAACGCAGTAGTTCTGCAGAAGAGAAATTAAATTACTATCAGAAAGATGGCAAGAGGTTATAGATAATAACGGCAATTATGTAAAAGAATGAAGATGTTTTTTATTAAAAATAAACTTATTTTTCTTCTCTACTAAAAAAACGGTTAGAACTTTTGCACACAACTAATACCAAATATGATTCTTTCATTCACTGCAATGAAACAAAAATCAATACAAAAACGAAATCACATAAATTTGGGCTGCACGCACTACATCTGCAGTATGATAACTAAAACCCGGATGTTCAAGCACTAAAAACCTCCAAAATATGCAAGCATTTATACACTAAAAGATCAAGAAACATGCGCTGAAATAAAAGAAATATGTATTTAACATACCTAAAAGTTCAGCTGTAGACTTCACATATTTACATGGCATAGATGCATGTACGATGTGACTAATAATAATACATGTAAGATGTGACTTTACGTCCCTTGGTGGGAAAACCATGCATTATTTTAGAAAGAAAGTATTCACAAAAGGTTTATCCATGTAAGCGGTATCGGTCCAAGAAAAAAATTTTAGTCGAGTTTTCAGGAACCCAGATTTTGCTACAAATACATTAGAAGTAGAAATTAACACTTATGACCCCTGGTGGCCAAACCATTCTTTACCAAACAAATAGAAATTACGGGAAAAATATTTTCCGTCAGGTCTTGTATGCGATACAGGAAGAATTTTTCAAATCGGAGTTTTAGGAGCAGAAAACGCAATTTACCATTGTGCGCCCTAGCGGAAAGTCTATGATTTACTTGAAAATTTTGAATTTATAGGGAAAACATTTCGCATCAAAAACACTATCCAACAAAGAAGGAATTTTTCAAGTCGGACTATTATTATTAGTAGAGATATTGACAAAAATAAGATATACATCTCCGCCCCTGGCGTAGAAACCATGCATTATTTCAAGAAGAAAATGTTCCTAAAATGTTTGTTGACATGGGTAGTATCGGTCCACAAAAATGTTTTTTTTCAATCGAGATTTTAGAAAGCTCATATTTTGCTGCAAATACATCAGAAGCGGAAATTAAGACTTACGCCACCTGGTGGCCAAACCATTTTTTACGAAAATCGAAATTACGTGTAAACGATTTCTCATCAGGAGCTGTGTCCGGCGCAGAAAGAATTTTTCTGCTCGGAGATTTAGAAGCAGAGATATAGGGGGAAACGCAATTTACCTTTACGCCCCCTAGCGGAAAGTCTATGAATTACCTGAAAATTTTGAATTTATAGGAAAAACATGTCACACTACAAACACTATCCAACAAAGAAGGAATTTTTTAAATCGGACTCTTAGAAGTAGATATATTGACAAAAATAAGATATACATCTACGCCCCCTGGCGTAGAAACCGTGCACTATTTTAAGAAGAAAATGTTTCTAAAAGGTTTGTCGACATGGGTAGTATCGGTCTACAAACGATGTTATTTTCAATCGAGAATTTAGAAGCTCACATTTTGCTGCAAATACATCAGAAGCGGAAATTAAGGTTTACGCCCCCTGGTGGCCAAACCATTTTTTTACAAAAATTAAAATTTATATGCAAATGATTTCCCATCAGCAGCTGTATCTGGTGCGGAAAGAATTTTTCAGATCGGAGATTTAGAAACAGAGATATAGGGGAACACGCAATTTACCTTTACGCCCCCTAGCGGAAAGTCTATGAATTACGTGAAAAATTTTGAAATTATATGAAAAACATGCGACACGGAAAACACTATCCAACAAAGAAGGAATTTTTCAAATCGGACTACTAGAAGTCGAGATATTGACAAAAATAAGATAAACATCTACGACCCCTGGCGTAGAAACCGTGCACTATTATAAGAAGAAAATGTTTCTAAAAAGTTTGTCGGCATGAGTAATATCGTTCTACAAACGACGTTATTTTCAATCAAGAATTTAGAAGCTCACATTTTGCTGCAAATACATCAGAAGCGGAAATTAAGGTTTACGCCCCCTGGTGGCCAAACCATTTTTTACAAGAATTATAAATTATGGGCAAACGATTTCCCATCAGGAGCTGTATCCGGTGCAGAAAGAATTTTTCAGATCGGAGATTTCGAAGCAGAGATATAGGGGAAAACGCAATTTACCTATACCCCCCTAGCGGAAAGTCTATGAATTACTTGAAAATTTTGAAATTATATGAAAACATGTCACACGGAAAACACTATCCAACAAAGAAGGAATTTTTCAAATCGGACTACTGAAGTCGAGATATTGACAAAAATAGGATATACAACAACGCCCCTGGCGGAGAAACTGTGAAATATTTTAGGAAGAAAATATTCCGAAAAGGTTTATCGATGTGAGTGGCATCAGTCCACGAAAGAATTTTTTCAATCGAAATTTTAGAATCTCATATTTTATGGCAAATACATCAGAAGCGAAAATTAACACTTACGCCCAATAGAGGCCAAAGTCTTCTTTACCAAAAATTCGAAATTATATGCAAAAGATTGTGATTCAGGAGACGTATCCGCTGAATTTTTTTTTTTTTTTTCAAATCGGAGTTTTAGAAGAAGAGTTATCGGAAAAAATGTAATTTACTTTTACGCCCCCTAGCGGAAAATCTATGCGTAATTTGAAAAAGAAACCATATCCAAAATACTCTTTGACATAAATGGAATCGAAAGATGAAAGATTTCTTTCAATCGGATGTTTAGAAGCAAATATGTGGAATAAAACTTATTTTTGAATTCGACATCATCTGCATTTACGCCCTCTAGCGGCGAAATTGTACTTCGTAAAAAGAAACGAAATAAGGGATCGTCATTTGCATATTTCAAGCTTTCGAATGCAAAAAGAAATTTTCAAATCGGACTAATAGTTGCAGAAATACCGTGGATACAAACGGACGGACTGACGGACGGACGGACGGACAAACCGATAACATAAGCACGATCTTTTTTTACAAAAGACGTGCTAAAAAACACAAAATCTAGTAAAATACCCAAGAGCCAACGGTTGCAAATATCAAGAAACACGCAAAGGTTACGTGAAAGCCGACAACACAGTACTTCCCTGAAATGCAAAATGAAAAATAAACCAGCAAAGAACGAGTAAGCATTTAATAGGGAATGTAACAATATAAGGATACGTTCGGGGGAAGGGGATGGGGGCTTCGAAAAATATGTTCAAGTGTTCAAGATTAAACGCTCAGAGGAGCTTACTGTGACAGAGCACAAATGACTAATAAGCGCTGGCTCGTGACCATTCATCCGAGATGGGTCCAGGTTCACGGGTAGTTCTGTTAGCCTTATGGCCCTGGCTTTCTCCCTCCCCTGGAACTATTTACTTAATTCTCTTCACTCCACCTGGGATCATTGGTCGTCCACCACCATTTTCCGCCTGGTTCTGTTCTTTGCTTCTGTTTTTATTTGACTCCAGTTTTTATTAATATTTGCTATTTCTTTCATTACTGTTTTTTTTTTTCTTTTTTCATGTTTCTCTTGGTCTTTTCTGTCGCCTTTTACCTTGTGGGCTCCAATCAAGAGCCTGTTTTACTATTATTTTATCCTGTTTCCTCAACACAAGCCCCATCCACTTCCATTTCCTTTCGCGTATTTGTCGCAGTATAGATTTCTAGTTTGTTCTCTGCCATAGTTCTTCATTTGAAATTTGTTTTGGCCAATATATTACCAGTATCGCTCTTAAACATTTGTTGAAGAAGACCTGGACATTATTAACTATTTTTTTATTTGGCATCCATGTTTCTGATCCATACATAAGTATTGCCTTTACATTTGAATTAAATATTCTCGATTTAGTTTTTATAGACAAGTTCTTATTTTTCCAGATGTTTCTATGTTGGTGAAACGCAGAATAAGCCAATTGCTTCCTTCTATTTATGTCTTCAACAGTACATCCTTTTGTTGATACTATTGAAACAAGATATTCAAATTGATCTACTTCTAACGGTATATATTTTATTGTTATTTATTTGTTTTGTTTTGCATTTACTTCCATCAAAAATGTTTTATTTTAATTTATCCCAAGACCAACCTTCTTGGCTGTTTCTACAAGTGCTATTATTGTTTTTTGTTCTATATGTTGGTGTTACTGTAAAAATAAGCAAATATCTGCAAAATCCAAATCGTGGAGTTGGTTTTGGAGTAACCATCATATTCTTGTATTTCCATTGGTTACTTTTCTCATCGCCCAGGCTATGGTGATTAAGAACATAGTAAAGGAGAGTATACGACCTTGCCTTACTCCTGTCTTTGTTTTGAAAGGTTCTAGGAGGGTATTTCAATGTATTACTTTAATTTCAAAATCTTCGTACATTTTTTTAATTACTCTTATTATTTTTTTCTGGAATTCCATAATGCCTAAGGAGTTTCTGTAGGGAAGATCTGTTTATACTGTCGAAAGTTTGTTCAAAATCAATAAAGTTCAAATATAAGCTTGCCTGCTGTTCAAATGATTGTTCTATGACAATTCGTAAAGTAGCAATGTGGTCGATGTATGGCTCTAAAACCTGCCTGTTCTGGTCTTAATTGTTCCACTTTCTAATACTATCCTTGCTAGTATTTTGCTTATAAACACTCAGCAATGTTATGTTTCTCCAATTTGTGCATTCAGATAGGTTCCCATTTTTTGGGTAATTTAACCAATTATCCAGTATTCCATTCCTTTGGCCAATCTTCTTTCTGCCATATCTCATTTAGTAGAAGAAGTAATATCTCTGCTATAGGTTTTGGATTTGCTTTTAGTGTGTAGTGACGTACTGCAGAGGTGAAAACATGTGTCAAGATGGCAAATCTGCAGCGAGATATTCCGTCGGAGTAGCTCAGTTGGGAGAGCGACTTACTCCGGAGTGAGGGTACACGGACAAGCTTGTGTTTTCACATTGGCGTCCGATTGCGGAAAATGAATCCACTGGCTGTTGGGTTCTTCAAAAAATGTGTGATGTTTGTTCCACACATTGTTTGGAATCAATTAAAAATTCCTACTTCACTTCAAAGAAAGAAAACTTAAGAGGGAGATGATGTGACGTACTGCAGATGTGAAAACTTGTGTCAAGACGACAAACCTGCAGCGAGACATTCTGTCGGCGTAGTTCAGTTGGGAGAGCGACAAACTCCGGAGTGAGAGGACATGGCTCAGACGTCCGTCGCGGACGAACTTGTTTCCATAATGTTACCTATCCCTTGGAACTAGTGATCCTAAATCATATCATATCATATGAAAAGGATTTTTTAGGAAGGGAGTGTCTGACCCCAGGTACTAAACAGTTCTTAGAAACAGGAAACTAGAAGATTTGTGCTAGAGCGCCCGATAGGAAAGTGACACGGAAGCGAAGTAGAAAGGGGGAGGAACACGCCTTTATTTATTACCGGGGGCCAGTACCCGGGGTCCGGCGGCTTAACGTGCCCATCCGACGCACGGCGGATATTTAGTGGATCGAGCGTTCGTACCTGCCTGGGATCGAACCTGAGGCCCTTTCCGTGGCAGTCACGAACGTTTCCCACTAGGCCATAGGCCACCCGCGGATAAGTGATCCTAAATTAGGGGTGGTCGGCCATTTATAGCTCATGGGGTTACTCATGGTAGCCGCGTTAACCCCCCCCCCCCCCCAAATGACTAATTAGCTTTTCCTCCCCACTGGGTGTTCGGAGAGGTCACAGAGGTTAGACATACACTGAAGAGCAATTGAATTAGAGACAGCTGGCGTTATGCGAATGTGGCGTTGTGGGCGGCACTGTAAACGGAAACGACATGACGTATGCAGCGATCCGACAATATAAGGAGTAATGCGACGGGAATCAGTAAGAGTCGGACACAGTATGGCTAAGACGAAGGATCTAAGCGCATTTGGTCGTGGGCAAATTGTCCGGGCCCGACGAATGGGTCACTCCATCTCGGAAGTCGTGCAGGCACTGGGATTTTCACGAGCCACTGTGTCACGGGTGCACCGTGAGTACATCAAATCCGGTATAACCATCCCTGCAAGGGCCGACTGCCGTGGACAACAGCGTGTGGATGAGAGGAGTCATCGTCTGCTAGCTCGCATTGTAACAGCAGATAGACGGGCCACAGTGCAAGAAATCACTCAGCAATTTAACGCTGGTGCACAAAACGTGTAAGCAGCCACACCATCCAGAACTATCTCCTCGCTATGGGGTACAGAAGCTATCGTCCCACGAGGGTTCCGCTGCTGACCGCACATCACAGGGTGCAAAGATTAGCATGGGTGCGGGAACATCGCCACTGGACCCTAGACATGTGGGAAAATGTTACCTGGACTGATGAGTCGAGATTCACGTTGGTACATGCGGATGGCAGGATACGAGTACGGCGCAAACCACATGAAGCGATGGATCCTTCTTGCCAGCAGGGTACTCTTCAAGCTGGGGGGGGGCATTCTCGTCTGTAGACTGTTTACGTGGACTGAAATGGGACCCCTGGTACGTGTGACATCGTCCCTCACAGGTCAACGTTACCGGGATATCCTAGACGACCATTTGCTCCCGTTTGGGCGTCTTCAGCATCCCACTGGGGGCCTCATCCTGCAACAAGACAATGCACAGTGCAATCGCTCCCGAATTGTATCCGAATGGTTGGATGAACACTCCACCGACGTGACCTCGCTTCCTTGGCCAGCTAGGTCATCTGACCTCAATCCCATCGAGCACATCTGGAATGCCATCGAGTGAGATGTTCGAGGTTCTGACCCCCCCCCCGCCCGTCCCTCTTCATTAAATCTTCGTGAACTGTGGGAGCTTGTTCAGGTTCAGGGGTCGTGGATCTGTTACAGTGTTGTTTTATCTCTTTCCTTATAATACCGAAATAGGTTTGAATCAGAAGATTGACAGGTTCCTTGAGGACTGTACACATTAATAAAGTACTAATAGATCATTTAACAGAAGAGAGTTGACATTTGATAAAATCCTTTATTGTCGTGATTGTGCTTAATTTAAATATTACTCCTGGTCACCTGTGAGTAGACCATCTCTCATGCTCCATAACTCCCCGCTATTCATTCCTGGTTACCGCTCGTACGCGGAGACAACCTCCCCTCACACAATATTATTCCTTCTCCTCAACGTCTCGACGCTTCGCTCTCTCCCGTCAGACGCCTTCTCCCCTAACACACGTCATCCTTCCTACCCTCGAAGTCTCGTTCTCCTATTGTCTTCCGCACTACTTCCAAAAAACGAGCCTGCATGAAGCCTCTGTCCGAACACCTTCTTCTCATTCCGTCTTCATTCCTAATCACCTCCCCGATGGAAACCCTTTACTCGAGAATGGAAGTCCTTCCTAATGAGTCGCTTTAAAACTCTAAAAAAGCCTTCTTCTATAATAGCTATCCATACACGAAATCCTGTGTTTTGTCCACTCCAGGAAGTTCGCCGATAACTAATCGTTGCTAGTGACTTACTGGCTCTACCCAAAGCGAACTCAAAAATCATATCCTTCGAAGTTTCCCACGATTACTTTCAAAACATTCTAAAACTGCAGGGATTCTTAATTATTTGCATATTCCTTAAAATGCAACAATTAAAAGATATTTATATTACATTACACTTCATGAAATAAACATTCCCGTTCCATTACGCTATAATTATAGGTTATTTACAATTACCACTATTACAGATCCGTATGGCTTCCCAACACTTCCGGTGTCTTGTCGAGTCCATGCCTAGACGAAACGCCGCCGTCATCAGGACGAAAGGTGGTGCTACACGTTACTAGACAGGTATCTCTAATTCAATTGCTCTTCAGTGTATTCGCATATAGTTTTATATGCCACCATTTGCGATTTCAGACATTTCTCTCATGCGCATAAGGGGATTTTTAATTGAAAGCATAGATATTTATGTCCTGTTTAGCTGCGTAGAATACTAAATGCGGATAACTAAAACATCTCCAAAAGAAAATAAAGTGCGTAACTTTCTTTTTCAGTTACAATTTTCAGTAACTTTATTCGCACGCTTTGGACTTCTATTTTTTGCGCCCCACAAAACATAAATTTACGCCCATTCTGGGAGAGCAATCGCTCTTTCTGCCCTTCAGGTAGCAACGGCCCTTCTCTCAGTCAAACCTAACCTAACTATGGAGTGACTGCTGGAAGAGATTTTCCCCCCAAAAGATCTGATGATTTTTACAGTATTTCTCCCCACTAATGGGGTACAATTTGTTGGGGACCGTCCGACAAACCCTGAGAGTGTGCCACCACGACGGATCGCCGAATAAAAGAAAACGTCTCGCTGATCTCTCTATCGGAAATTTCCCCCTCGGAAAGCAAGAGCAAAGCCAAATGCGCCAAAAACCATTTAACTGTTCATTTCCCCCTCACACCCGCATTTAATGTCCTCTGGGTATAACCAAGATGGTTTTGGTATAGCCTGTCTAGCACACTTGAATTACTAACGTAAATGGCAATATCTCCTAAAGAGGAGTCTCTGTATTTTTCATAAATGCGACTGAAACTCAGATCTTTATTCTTTTAAATTAACGTACGCTCAACATTTAAAACAACTGTGTTGTTTTTCAGCCCCAATTCAAACTCAAGTAAGATATATTAGACTGGAACTATTTGTTTAGTGAAAGTACACGGTTGACACTATAATTCGTGCATAAATACTAATATTAAAAGAAATCCGTCTTGTTGCACGATGATATTTATTCACCTAAAAAATAAAATCTATATACAGTTTAAAAACACATGAGCACTTTCGTACACACTCAGGACCTTCCATTCCAGCCTCTCCGAAAGTACAGTAGACATAAAAAGCACTGATAGTACAAAGCTGCTCAAAAAAAGGGTTCCCGTGTGAGAAATATATGCTGACAAATAGTTGAAGCTTTGCTGCTTGACCACATGTACAACGTATCCCATATCCAGGTGGTCAAAAAATCCATCGAGTATTTACTTTATTTCTGTTCGGAGTCAGGGGTTTGCAGTTTTGCTGTAAGAACAGCAATTATGTGCGCGTTTCTTGAAAGAGAAGCAAATCCAAATTTTCTGATTGCCGTTTTGACAGTGGCTTGCCATAATAATGCTCGTTCCCACCCAGCTGATCTAACAAAAAATACAAAATCTTGGTATAAGAAGTGCACGCACATTCTACGGCTGCCTTGTGATGATCATACAGGCTATGCAAACACTGAAAGAGGAATTCTTCTGGTTGCAACAAAGTGTTCGGGAAACACTACCGTAGCAGCCAATGAAAATTTATAATCAGCTGTTAGAAGTTTTCAAGGAGAACTGACGTCCTTGGATACAGTTCGGAGGCTCAGTTTTTTCAGACTTTTCCAATCTAAGACAGCTCAAAATGAAAAAGGTAGTGTGCATAATAAGTAGACTTATACAAGAAAATTGCCGTAAGCACTTATTCTATAATTATCCTGATGGATGCATGTAGAAAACGAGACTTAGTCATGGCGAACTTTTTAGTCCAAAACGTAAACGCACAAAGTTTTTCTGTGCACTTATCAGGACGGAAACACAACCGGGCTGCTCTGGCGGAGGCACAAACCCGTCTGACCAATTGAGGTGAATATCACTCTCCTTACTCAGATGCTAAGCCAGTCTCGTGACTGCCGGCTGAAAGCGCCTGCTTCACTGACAACAATGTGTCGTCCTTTTCACGGAGGCACATGCCATCTTGTATCAATGCCAAGTCTGACGCATATGCCTTATTTGCATGTTATCGCGTCACAAGGTTTGTGTTAGACACTATATAATACAAGTCTGTAGTCTGAGGACTAGAAAGATTCGTTAGTTGAAAACCACAGGGCGAAAGAGAAAGTTGTTCGATCGAGACCATGTTGAGTTCAACGGATGTGTACGGAAGCGATGTCGAAAGTATTAGGAGGGAACAATTACATGATGTACAAGAATGTAGAAGTAGTAGTGATGAAGCTGTACAGAGTGATGACAGCGCTATTCAACCAAGACGTCGGAAACGTGTGAGACGTTTATTAAGTGATGATGATGAAATTTGTAGTGCCACAATGAAATCGGAAGCGTTTGAGACGTTTATCAAGTGATGATGATGGAATTTGTAGTCCCACACTGTGCTACATTGGAATTGGAAAGAAAGCATAAACGTTCCAAACGAATGGGCGTCAGGCGAATTGAAATAGTACGTTTTGGTCCGACAAATCGACATTTAATCGTAGGCCAAAGGGTTAAGTCATGTGTCGATTCAAAAGCCTGAAACTTGATAAAAAGGCTAACACAATTTTTTAAACACATTTTATTTTCCTAATTACATATCTGGAAATTTAATCTCGTCCAGCACAGGGCGTAGTGCATTGGGAACGTCCTCCTCTAACGCTCTGATAATTTTATCTCTCGAATTTCTGGCAATGTTGTTGACGATTAACTTCAGTAACCAATTAAGCACAAAGGTGACGCCAGTTATTTTTCTGATCTTGTAGCCGCCAAGATGGACAACTTTGAATGAATCCAGTTGAACTTTACCCTGCGTTGCGGACAGTTGCAATCGTATCGCCAAGTGATCCACACGAGCCTCGGCCTTTCCGCTGATCCACACGATCCAGGCCTTGGCTCTGTAATTGCCTTTGACGTTTACGTCTCTGACTGCCACTTCGGCCGTGATTTTAATAGTTTCGCCATCCTGCTCTAGGCTGCAATCTCCATGGCGATAAAGACTGGAAAGTCCGTGAATTACAATATTCCGTAGTTTGAATTTCCTTTCAGAAATGTCGGGAATGTAAACGGGATCTAACTGGCCTACCATCGAAGGCTCGTTACGAAGATTATGAAGCACTTGATCGATATACTCGTTGGCGTTTCCAATGTCATCTAGGAAAGAAAAAGGGAACGTGTTACTTTCCGTAATGAAGTTAGTGCTTCATCATACAAAATACGCTTCTTCATTCACAGGAGTGCAAAATTGGCACACCACCGAAATTTGGATTGTGATCGGCACGTCTTCAGGTGATGACGTAAAAGCAGTAGTAACCAAACATTTGTTGGCACGTGAAATCGTGCAATTAAGGAATTCCGCTTGTTCGTTGAGGCACAAATACCCAACTAGAGTCTGGAACTCTCATATGAGGTTTCTAAACCAGAAATATACACCAGATTGGGGGGGGGGGGGGGCTAGTCCAATGCTGGGGGAAGAGAGGCTGGAGGCCACGTCTCACTAGCAAGCACCATAAGCGTTAGAGGTAAAAAAAGCCCGAAAAAAAAAGATTTTTTTTTGTTGTTGTTTGTTTTTTGTAAAAAAAGCACTAGCAGCCACCGTAAGCGGTACACTAAAAAAGCCGGTGAGTTAAAATTACCTCTACTGCTTATGGTGGTTGTTAGCGTGTATTTTGTGGGGTCTGTTGTGTGCGTTTGTATGAGAGAGTGGGACGACATGGATTTTTTCTCCTATCCCTCATCTGTATAGGGACTGACTTTTGTAGTGTTACCGCTTAGTAGTTCAGAGGAAAGAAAATTCTGAACGCGCTTAGTCTTTTTCTTCTCTCTCTTTAAAGGTTATATTTTTCAATAATTGCCAAAGTTTAGTTAATATTTTTAGGCTTACATTCAACTAAATATTGTTACGACTTTTGGGTACGGTAATGAAGTAGATTAGCAGGTTTGGCAATAGGCGGGGACAGCATTAATTATGGGGTTGAAAAGTAACAGCTAGTGGTTTCCCCGCATTGCAAAAGAGAAGAACACAGATAAGAGTCCTTTTTCTTGGAAGGGAGAAATCTTAGCCTGGTGTGGGGAACGCGATGCGTCGCCCCTTAAGTGCGTGTCGGTCAAGTCGGGTGGCCATTAAGTGTCAACAGATCAGGAAACTTATGGCGTTTTCTACTTCGAACCTTGGCAGGACAAAGGAGTGTTAAGTAAGTTATGTGTTTTTCGTACTTTCGGGAAGGGGACCCGTCACATATTCCGAATGCAGGGGATGAATTTCCGACTTCTTTTTCGCGCCGAATGCTTTTAGGCTGACAAGAGAGTTTAAACAGACCCCTAAGAAGGAGAGGAAGGAATCTGTGAACGATGTAAACAAGCGAAAAAGAGTAGTCTGATTCCGAGCCGCGAAGGGAACGAGTCTCGGGGAAGCGGATTGGGATTGGTCCCGCTCGGAATTAACGGCGGAAGAAGAGCTTCTGCCTGCCGATAGATGCCGGCCAGCTAACCAAAGAGTGGCCGAGCGGTTGATATTACCGCGAGGAAGATACCTCTTTTCCTGGTGCTAGATTGCTGGTAAGAGAAAGCCAGCATCCCGGAGGTCACACGATGTGACGGAATTACAGCCCCGAATGACGGAGATGCCGACTGGTGGTGTATGCGAGAATCACTTTTGGAGAGACGAACGGATGCTTCTACACGTCAGCGGCTTCGTTCCACCACGACATTGGTGCGCATAAATTCGTCCATGATTTCATGCAGGTGAATGCCGTGCACGAGAGAAAGTGGGAGATGGGGTTCGACTCCCCTCTCCATTGGTTATAGTGCCCGCTCTGAAATGGGCGTGTCATCACACAGATGCGCTTAAAAGCCAAAACACATAAAATGTTAGTGAGTGCATAACAAAGTGAGTGCATAACGAAGTGAGTGCATAACAAAGTGAGTGCATAACGAAGTGAGTGCAATAAACATGGATACCTGAGGAAACAGCATATCTGTAAGTACGGAACTTATGTGTGCATGCCAGTTGTGATTAGATTGGCTCCGGTCAGCCAATAGACTCTCGTCGGCTGAGAACTGTTTTTAAAGCCGGACTGTATAGGCCAACAAATAATCATTGACTTTAATGATAAATTCAGCCTCAGAGCTATCCCGAAAGGGGCGAGTCTACTTGACGCCCCTCCTTCACAATCCTCTGTATATAGACGTCTTCATCATTATTATCTTCATATTTTATTGTTAACTGATTAAATGTCTGTTGTCTCGTGCCAGTCCTGAAGTTGCATGACTAATTAATGAGTGTCAGAATTTCTTGGTTTTAATTGGCTAAATTGCAGGATAAATTCTTTTCACCTTGCATAAGATTTCGGCGATAAAAAGAGCTCACAAGTAATTATTCTAAATTCTAATGTCTACCTCCGGGCCGTCAACCATTGCCTGACATTCTGACATCCAAATTCTTAAAGCTTACTTTTATTCGATAATCTGGCGTCCCGGGGTGTAGCAACAATATTTTCAATAATATCTCATTTAATTATTTAATTTTCCCATTTTAATAAAATACAATAGAAAGACAAAATCATACCAAATGGCGCATCACGGGCCGGGCCTAAATAAGAGCTGCAATTGACGGGCTCGGGTCGGGATGGGCCGAGTGTCTAATATTTGAAACGGGCCGGGCTGGGCTGGGCTGGGCCTTAAACGCTTGGGCTGGGTTTACCAAATTAGGCCCGTACAGACC
This sequence comes from Macrothele yani, assembly GCA_039090855.1. Lineage (NCBI taxonomy): Eukaryota > Metazoa > Arthropoda > Arachnida > Araneae > Macrothelidae > Macrothele > Macrothele yani. Next base: position 112,398,175 of record CM076998.1, read on the forward strand.
TCTAATAAGTGGTTCCACTAGTAACGTGTAGGGTAGTAATTTTATTGCCGGAGAAAAACGGGAAAATTCGCGTGGTAAATCCCGAAATTTCGCTAAATACCATATTTCCTCAAATATTCGCCTTTCAGGTTCCTTCCCCACGCTTTGGATATATAAGTTGCGTTGTCTATCACAGAAGCGGTTATATTTTCAAAAGGTATTTCATACTTGTTAACGCACTGAAGTATTGCCTGGCTGAGTGCTTTAAAATTTACAGATTCCAAAATGATGCACTGGAGGATGATTATAGTCAAAGAGGTTTCAGCATTACAGCTTTCAACATTCCTTTCAGCTGATGGAACAGCAAGAATATTCAACATTTCTTCTGAATGAGCTGTTTCTAAAAAGCTTTCACTTGTTCCTTGTGAATATCATATATTTTCGGCAAATAACATTTCCGCATCCAATTTGCATTTGGAATAATAAAAATCTCTTTCAACAAATTTTCCAATTTTAATGTAAGGTTATCCAGTTTGGAAAGTGGTATGCTAGCTGCTATGACGTAGAAGTCTTGTCTTACTTCTACGTTAATTTAAAGCATCAACATACTAAGAAATAGTTCCTAAATGAAAGAAAACCTTAACCGCCAGACGAAACATGTAAACAACAGAAGTCACACTTACGGAAAAGATGCTTTATTCAGGATGTAGCAAACACATCGTAGCATAGCATATTGCACTAAACTCTCCACACACCACACAACTCTGAACACAACGCTCCTTTCAATAATCAGTTTACAACCCAACGCTCGTAATAATCACTCTCTTACAAGTCTCTTAAGCAACAATTTAGTCGTCGCTTTTCTCTCTTGTTCTTATCAATATCAGGCATACGTCACGTGCATTCAACCTCAATTGTGCTGCCAAACGTATTCGTTTGAGAGAAAAGATATTACGTTAAGAGTGAAGAATAACAGAATAAACTCAAGATTTACATAGGGAAAGAAACTAAAAAAATTTAGAATATACGTCACACTGCACAAAAGGCACCAGTTAATTTCGAAAATTCAGTTGAGCGATGCTGTTCTTGTTTAGTTCTTTTCTCAATTAATTCGGCAACTGTTCTCACACACTGTTGACTGTTCTCACACACCATATTTTTTATGCAGCTTGCTTGCTAAATGCTTTTCAGAACTATCTTTTCTTAAAAAATCCACTGGTATGATGCAACATGAACAGAATAATAGATTTTTGCTCACATGAAACGTTCCCTTGCTGTACTGCTTGCATCTTTCTGCTGCACCCATTTTACTCACGTGGCTCATTCTCGAAATCAACAAACAATACCTAGAAACTTTATAGACTAAATACTCACACGAAAGCACAAACATTTTCTAAGCTAAGCGTCAGCGAAACTCAAACACTCTTTTCTGTGAGCTGCTTTTCCCAGTTAAAATTACTAATACAGTTGACGATATCCAGTTTACGGTTTACCAGTGCGGCAAGTATCCAAGGTCATTCAACAGTAGCGGGGGGGAGGTGAGATCACGGAAGACCACACGTGCGTTCTTCAGCAAAATGCATGTGACCTGGAATTACGCGTCAATTTTGTTCGATAAGAGTCTCTTCGTAACGAACAATTTTGAAGGGTAATTCCAGGTTTAGAGCTCTAGTTTGAACTTTAGAGTGGAATTACTTTGACATAAAACTTTCGCGTAGATTCTAATGAAGGCAGCATTAAAATTATTTAAATACGAAAAAATAATCTAAAAATTATAATACACTGCTACCACCCAAAATGCAACACCAAGAAGGACACGAAATAGCAAAGCCAGATTTACTGGACACATAACAACAGATACAAAGATGAAACGATTGAACTTACAGGCCCGCGCGACTTGCGGAACACGCAGACATCAATAGTTCGTGTGGCCCCCATGGCTGGCAATGATGGCCGCTACACGCCGCGGCATCGAACGAAAGAGGCTTTGGATGTGGGCTTGGGGTATGTCGGTCCAGGCTGCTTCAACACGTTGCCACAGTTCATCAGGCGTAGCCGCAGGTGGTGCTTGACGGGCCACTCGGTTGCCGATCAACGGCCAGACGTGTTCGATGGGCGTCATATCGGAAGAACAGGCGGGCTATGGCAGCAGTGACACCTGGTGGGCCGTGAAGAATTGCTGCACGATGCGTGCCACGTGCGGGCGCGCATTGTCCTGTTGAAACGTGGCCGCTGGCAGGTCCTGCAGGTAAGGGAGGACTACAGGCTCCAAAACGTCGGAGATGGTGCGGCGGCTGTTGAGTGTACCGACGATGCGTATCAAAAGGGTGCGGGTGTCATATCCAATTGCGCCCTAAACCATAACGCTAGGCGATGGACCGGCATGGCGATGCATAATGCAGGCGTCATACAATCTCTCGCCGCGGTGTCGCCTCACGCGGCTCCGACCATCGTGGTGTTGCAGGCAGGAGCGGGATTCGTCGTAGAAGACAATGTCGTGCCATTCCGTAGTCCAGGTGCGGCGTTCAACGGCCCACCGCCGCCGCACTCGCCGGTGGTGTAACGTCAATGGTAATAGGAGCAATGGGCGCCGTGCGACAAGTCTCCGCTCCTGCAGACGACGTCGAACGGTACATGCTGACACAGGTTGTTGCGCAACACACACTAATTCCTGCGCTAACGTTCGTGATGTGGCGGTGCGAGCCGTCAATGCCCGCCGCACAACATGCCGGTCCTCTCGTTCGGTGATGTGCCGCGGCTGCGGCCATCGCTCACGTCGGTCCGTCCATCCTTCCTGCACCCACCGAATCTATACTCGCCTCACTGTTGATGGATGTCGTCCCACACGGGCGCCGATGGCTTGGTACGATAAACCGCTGTCGCAATAAGCCACTATTCGTCCTCTGTCGAACTCCGAAACGTGCTGGAATGACTGCCGTATTCTGCAACAAGGCATCAGGAAGCTTCCCACGCACAGGTCCTAGCACAACACACTTCCACTACTTACACCCCACCTTCTGTGCACCCTTCTTATAGTGCTTCTCGGTGGCGTGCCAGGCGCACATGATTTGCATATGCCCTGCAATGCTAATCGTTTGCATGTTCTCTCGCGAGGGACGCATGCTGCGAATTTCAGGCCAATCGGATGCTTCCTTCTTGGTGTTGCATTTTGGGTGGCCAGCAGTGTAGTAATTAAGGAAAAATAGGAAAAAATTCTGAAATTCGTGAATACATTTGATATTCACGAAATTACAGAATAACCCCTAAAATTCGCGAAAAAAATTGCTGAAATTTGCGCCGCGATAGTGATGACCCATTTGTGAACGATTCATCCGCACAACAAATGACTCTTCATCTTGAATGGTGTGTTCTCACCACTTATAACATATAGCTTTTTTGCCTGTTGTGGATTTCGAACTCAAGTCTTCCTACCCCGGGGCTTCTGTTATCCCAACTGAATTACGCCGGCAGGTTTTTTTGGTTGGAGGTTTTACGACCGCCGTGAGCAACTCAATGGGCTATAAGCAGTCGCCCGTCCCTACCTTCCCTGGTCACGGGTTCCAGGGAAGGGAGTGAGCCAGTGCCGTAAGACAAACACAACATCCATGCCACACCGGTATTCGAACCCGGACCTCTTTCGGACGAATGATCAGAAGCCATCGCTTAGACCACTGCGCCACCGGGGTGGCACCGGCAGGTTTATCGCTGCTGTATTGTTGCTTTGAATCATGCGTCACCTCAGTAATACGTCATGTACGTCATGTCACGTAATACGTTATACACTGCAAATGATCATTTAATCCGCGCTTACTGCGACACAGACTGAAGTCTCAACCGTTATGTGAGTGAGCAATCAGCAGACAGCTAGGATATAATGGTGAAACTTAAGAATGGGAATGATACGTGAATGCCATTCATTTGAATAATGTGAATGGCAACTACGTGAATGCCTTTCATTTGCATGGTGTGAATGGCAACTATGTGAATGTCTTTCATTTGCATGGTGTGAATCGCAACTACGTGAATGCCTTTCATTTGCATGGTGTGAATGGTAACTACGTGAATGCCATTCATTTGCATGGTGTGAATGGCAACTATGTGAATGCCATTCATTTGCATGGTGTGAATGGCAACTTTGTGAATGCCATTCATTTGAATGGTGTGAATGGCAACTACGTGAATACCAATTAAGTGAATGCCGTTCATTTGAATGGTGTGAATAATAATTACGTGAATGTCATTCATTTGAATGGTGTGTGTTTTGGCAACTGCCTTCTTTAGAATAGTTTGCCTAAAAAAGGTTTGGCTTTGAAAGCGAAACACAAGGTCCCTGCAGCAAAAGATTTACACGGTGAGCTTAATGACAACCTGAAATTGAATATCATTCCTTTGAATGATCATTCGTGAATGGCTCTTTCAAGTAAACGATGAATAAACTCCAAAAAAGGAAAGATTAATGCCATCACTAACTTATACATCTAGGGCCGATTTTCGGGGATTCATTCATGCGTTATATTCGTGGAGAATCTACGAACTGGACGGTCTGCAACGAGATTAGAACCCACAACAGTTGCCTACCACAAAGACACGAGGCGGGAAATTTGACAACTGCGCCACAATGGGTATTATGAAGATTAACACAGTGTTCATCATAAACAATGGGGTCCGACTGAAAACGAATATTCTCAGTCGCCGTTTAAAAGTGAAATTATGGTTGCAAATGAGAGTGTACAATTAACATCTCCTACAGGGGAACCTGTGTATTATTAGAAATACATATACGTAAATGCTTGTCATAATAACAAAGCTACGACACAAAAACGGATTTGGTCGCCAAGAAAGGGGGCTATTGCGTCAAATAAAAAATTTCCCTTTTGCCCCTTACGGCAGAACTGGGCGTTATGAAAAAGCAGAAGTACACGAAATGTTCCTCACAGTGAGAGATTTCCTGTACAAAGCGGTTGTTTCAAATAGCACTTCAGGAAAGCGGAGATAATCAAAAAGTGTGATTTGAGTTTTTTAATTGTGTAGGATATCGTCTACTGTTTCCTAAAAGTCTGAGCTCACCCGGTTACGCAATGGTCTAGGCCCTGGCTTGTGACCATTCCTCCGAGATGGGTCCGGGTTCGAATCCCGGTGAGGCATGGATGTTGTGCTTGTCTTACGGCACTGGTTCTCTCCCTTCCATGGAACCAGTAGCTTTAACTGACGGATGGCCGACTGCTTACAGCTCACTGAGTTGCTCACTGTGGTTGTTAAACCTCAAATAAATAAATAAAGGAAAAATAGTCTGAGTTTCCAAATCAGTCTTCGGAAACACATGAAGGAAATCATATTTATTATACTCCTTAGAAGGAGAACTTCTTATTATTTGATGTAGAAAGTGGGCCCAGAATCTTTATCATGGTGAACAACATTAGGTGCAAAGCTAAAACCCCATTCCAGCGTGAGGCGTCCATGTTCAATGTCAAAGGAATCCACCGCAAAGGGATGCATGCAACCAGTCCTCTGTGCAGTACACGGGGTCGAACTTTGGAGGCAAACAATGCCACACCTGCTGCAGTGCTCTATTGTTGTGCTAACACTGACGAAGATGCGTAACGGTTTGTTGCTACCATGCGGATGAGGTGTTGGTCGTCCCGTGGTGGTGTCACATTTCTTGGTCCACTGCCGGATTGTCGATACACCTGGTTCTCCTCGGTCCACTGTCGCCACACGCGCATCACTCTCGTTGCGTTATGTCCCGTTCGAGCCCCAGTGTCACGGTACGAAAATACAACTTCACGCAGACCAATCATTCGTCCCGGTTCTAACTCTATCGCATGGTAATCCCTTCGTTGTCGCCGAGACATTATTGAACTCTGGAGACACTTTGACAACTCGCTGTCCACGACGCGCTACTGGTGTGTATTAGAGCTGCGTTCGGGCTCAATTTTTGGATCCCGAGCCCTTCCAAGCCCGTGGCATATCACCCCGAGCCCGTCCGAGCCCTAATTTTATATTGCAAGATAGAGCCCGGGCCCGAACGAGCCTGAAAACTGGTTAACCATTAATAAAAAACGTCTCCTTTTCCACACTTCCGCTCTCTCTCCCTCCTGCAATTAACCAATGTATTTATCTAATAGGGAGTAGGGAAGAGACCTCTATCTATTTTTACAGTGTAACTGTACGATTTTCTTTGACCGTTCGTTTCCACATGAAGTGTTTCGGGCGGCCAGAAATCCAAAATGATCGGGCGGTGCTGCAATTGTATGTTGCTCAAATAATGCTAATATTATCGCGCCATAGTGCGCTGCAATATGTACGTTGCTAAATAGAATTAGCAGGGAGCTACTGTGTAAAGATAGAAGGTAAATTATCGTCGGCATGCTATCAAATATCCAATATCTATAGTTCTCGTAATAGCTTTTTCTTCTTTGCAGAAAAACACTAATGCGCGGCCTATGGCATTTTCTACCAAAGCCCGAAATAAATAGCCATCTCGAATGCCCGCTGCCCAACCAGAACCAGTTGCCGAAGAATTCCCTTTACCAATTATAAAGTGTTTCATTTGCTGAATCATATAAAATCACATTTATATATGAAAAAAATTCTGTCGCTCTCCCTCTCTCTAAGAGCCCGAACCGCAGTAAATATTCTACAGCCCGAGCCCGATTCGGGCCCAGGCTCTGCTTCGGGCTTTCAGGCTCGGGCTCAGCCCGTCTCAGCTCTAGTGTGTATTCTAAACAGAACAGTCGAGTGCCAAAAAGAACAGTCGCTCTCTGAACAGTCGAGTGAGGGGCACTCGACTGTTCAGAGAGCGCTGCCGGGCCCTGACATGCGCAATGACTCTGCACTTCTAATCATTTGCATGTCCGGTAAGTTTCGCATTATTACCATCATTCCTTCATGACGTTGCAATTTTCACAAACAGTAGTTTATAAGCTGGTGTCCAAAATTACCGTCACAAAAGGAAATTCGAGAATATGTCCAAAACAGGACGACCGATTGTAAAGAGTTTTCAGGGACATGTACAAGGGGAAACTCTAAGTCGATGTACTTAAACAACATTGTGCTAGCTCTAATAGAAACATGTAAACGACGACCTACGTCATCGAGTTTGCAGGAACGTGACCATAAGAAACGTTGTTCTGAGCGGGGTGTGGCAACTGAAGCTTGACTGTTAATGGGCGAATGGCTCCACCGTATCGCTTCGAAGACTCTTTACGGTGGAGAGCTATCTGTAGATTGGAAGCAGAGCAATAGCAAGCTGAGGTAGCAAAATGGCTGAATGTGTCGAGGCTAGTGATCTCCAATCTCTGGAGACAGCTCCAGAAAACCGGAAGAATCAGAACAGGTACCAGTGGCGCACCCATGAATTCCTGTTGGATGGGGCTATATATACTGCTGGCCAACCAAAATGCAACACCAAGAAGGAAGCATCCGATTGGCCTGAAATTCGCAACATGCGTCACCCGCGAGAGGGCATGCAAACGATTAGCATTGCAGGGCATAAGCAAATCATGTGCGCCCGGCACACCACCGAGGAGTACTATAAGAAGGGTGCACAGAAGGCTGGGTGTAAGTAGTGGAAGTGTGTTGTGCCGCCGGACCTGTGCGTGGGAAGCTTCCTGATGCCTCCTCGCAAAATACGGCAGTTATTCCAGCACGTTTCGGAGTTCGACAGAGGACGAATAGTGGCATATCGCGACAGCGGTTTATCGTACCGAGACATCGGCGCCCGTGTGGAACGACATCCAGCCACAGTGAGGCGAGTATGGATTCGGTGGGTGCAGGAGGGAGGGACGGACGGACCGACGTGAGCGATTGCCACAGCCGTGTCACACCACCGAACGAGAGGACCGGCATGTTGTGCGACGGGCATTGACGGCTCGCACCGCCACATCACGAACTTTAGCGCAGGAATTAGGGTGTGTCGCGCAACAACCTGTGTCAGCACGTACCGTTCGGTGTCGTCTACAAGAGCGGGAACTTGTCGCACGGCGCTCATTCCTCCGATTGCCATTGACGTTACACCACCGGTGAGTGCAGCGGCAGTGGGCCGTTTAACGCCGCACCTGGACTACGGAATAGCACGACATTGTCTTCTCCGACGAATCCCGCCTCTGCCTGCACAACCACGATGGTCGGATCCGCGTGTGGCGGCATCGCGGGGAGAGACTGTATGACGCCTGCATTATGCATCGCCATACCGGTCCGTCACCTGGCGTTATGGTTTGGAGCGTAGTTGGGTATGTCACCCGCACCCCTCTGGTACGCATCGCTGGTACACTCAACAGCCACTGCTACATCTCCGACGTTTTGGAGAATGTAGTCCTTCCTTACCTGCAAGACCTGCCAGCGCCCACGTTTCCACAGGACAATGCGCTCCCTCTCGTGGCACGCATCGTGCAACAATTCTTCACGGCCCACAAGGTGTCACTGCTCCCGTGGCCCGCCTGTTCTCCCGATATATCGCTCATCGAGCACGTCTGGTCGCTGATTCGCAACCGAGTGGCCCGGTAAGCATCCCCTGCGGCTACGCCTGATGAACTGTGGCAACGTGTGGAAGCAGCCTGGACCGACATACCCCAAGCCCACATCCAAAGCCTCTTTCGTTCGATGCCGCGGCGTTTGGCGGCCGTTATTGCCAGCCATGGGGGCCACACGAACTATTGATGTCTGCGTGTTCCGCAAGTCGCACGGGCCTGTAAGCTCAATCGTTTCATCTTTGTGTTTGTTGTTATGTGTCCAGTAAATCTGGCATTGATATCTCGTGTCCTTCTTGGTGCTGCATTTTGGGTGGCCAGCAGTGTATATATACAGTATATGTACACAATGTGTATATATATATATAGTTTACAGTGTACGCCTATCGTTTATATACGGTTAGTGACGTGCGTCGCTCTTAATCTCTTTGGGGCTTTGTGAAGAAGACACCATGTAATAGAAAACACTATGTCAGACACTATGTAATTTTGAACACGTAAAGTAATATTTTTGAATGTTTAATTTATGACGTACGTCGCTCTTAATCTCTTTGGGAAGAAGACACCATGTAATGGAAGACACTATGTAATGTTTCGAACATGTAAAATCATATTTTTGAATGTTTAATTTGTGACGTACGTTGCTGCTAATCTCTTTGGGGCTTTGGGAAGAAGACACCATGTAATAGAAAACACTATGCCAGACACTATGTAATTTTGAACACGTAAAATTATATTTTTGAATGTTTAATTTGTGACGTACGTCGCTCTTAATCTCTTTGGGGCTTTGGGAAGAAGACGTCATGTAATAGAAGACACTATGTAATATTTTGAACATGTAAAATAATATTTTTGAATTTTTAATTTGTGACGTACGTCGCTCTTAATCTCCTTGTAGGGGACTTAAGCCCCCAAAGCCCACTCCTTGGGGGCGCCAATGAAAGGGACGCCTATGCGCCAGACCAAGTGAAGATTCGTCTCTAACAGCTCGCACCCATAGCGAGTCGACAGCCAGGTAACTCTCGCAAGAACTCTCCTCTGTTACGGGAACCGCGATATCGAGGCAAACAGTTTATGGACGACTCCACGAGAGAGGCCTGTTCGTAAGAAGGCAAGCAGTCTGTATCCCACTTGCCGCATGGCACAGCAGGGTCAGTCTGAATTGGGTCCCAGAATTATCACCTCTGGATCACTCCCTGATCAATGAGTCTTCGTTCTCTTGAGAGACGAGACGTGGTACAGCCTAAGAACGAATTCTCGATGAGTGTACCTTCTAAGGGAGGCATAAATATTCCCTCCAACATTAGGGAAATTGACCACTACTTTGATAGAGGCCTCTTGGTTTCGGCTGGCTTCATGTTGAATAGACGCACGCCACTGCACGTGTTTCCAAGAGGCACCCTGATTACTGCACGCTACAGGAATTTAATATGGGGCCTACATACGGCTTTTCAGGGAGATGTTGGCCTGCAGTTCCATTTTTTATGGATAAAAACGCCCGTTCCTATATGGCCCGGCTAATCGAGGAATACTCGGCGAGTGAGGATATTCACAGGATGGAGTGGCCCGCTAAATCTACGGACTTGAACCCGATAGAGCATGTCCGGGATTCTGTGGGAGAGCAATTGGAAGACAGAAGCTTCTCATAGAACCCTCCCGAGACTTCGACTTGCCTGCCTTTGTGGTGGAGCGGCACTTATTTCCCTAAACGAGAAGTGGGGAATCATTTCATGTTGGAAGGCCGCATTAAAGAAACTTCAATCATATATACTTCAAAGTGTACATTATTTTGTAAAACTCTAACTACTATGTACTAACGAACTTCAGAAAATGAAAATAAAGTGTTAATTCCAAAGTTAACTAGCCTTTTAATGACTCCGCTGTGACTGCTTTTTGTTGGAAAGCATTTGAATATTTGGTTGCAACATGGAGGTCCGCACTTTTAGCTGATCCTCTAGATGGGTATCAGTCATGTGGCCTTAATGACGTCATGATTTGGGTTAGATACGGGAATGTAGATTCGCGGAATAAGTGGGTGAAAAGCAAAAAAACATTTTTCGTGCATGTTGCCGAAGGCGTGGGTTTTGTATTGCATTTTTCCATATTTCAATTGGATCTTTCTCAGCGTCAAATAAGGACTTTAAACTGTCATCTTCTGATAGCTCAATCAATTCCATCCGCAGTTCTTTAGGAGCCATGGATACATCATGTAGGTGAGGTTGAAATGCTAATTGTTAGAAGAATTACCAAGATGTGTCTGTTCGCAGTTCTATAGGACTATAGATGTCGCTGCCGCACTGGGCGAAACTCTCTTGCTCACTCCTACAGGCGAAGTAAAGCTGCTGGTGTCTCCCCTCCCCTTCCTCTCATCGGCAACGAAAAGGTTAACATGGCGGTGTGGTGTGTGCCTGTCTTATTGTAAAAACAATATCAACTTATGTGCATGGGCGCTTGCAGGAATTTTTCAAGAGGGGTCAAGTGTAATTAATTAAGGTTTGGCTAATATGTATAAAACAGTAATTCATGGAAATAAAGATTAATATTATTACTATTACTACTACTTACTTACAACACTAGGACACTTCTGCTATTATTATTATTATTATTATTATTATTATTAATTGACGCTGCTCTTGAAGAAAGTGTATGTTCGTAAGAGTCATTATGGCGTAAAAGTCTTGTCTTACTTCTACGTTGTTTTAACACATCAACATACTAAGAAATAGTTCCTAAATGAAAGAAACCTTAACGTCCAGACGAAACATGTAAATAACAGAAGTCAACTTACGGAAAGATGCTTTATTCAGGATGTAGCACATACATCGTAACATAGCATATTGTAGTGAACGCTCCACACACCACACATTATCACAACACTCCTATCAATAATCAGTTTACAACCCAACGCTCTCTCTTACAACGCTCTTAAGCAATAGATCAGTTGTCGTTTTTATCTCTTGTTCTTATCAAAACTCAGACATACGTCACGTGCATTCAACCTCAATTGTTGCCAAACGTATTCGTTTGAGAGAAAAGATCTCACGTTAAGAGTGAAGAATAACAGAATAAACTCAAGATTTACATAGGGAAAGAAACTAAAAAGGAAAGTTAATTTATAATATACGTCACATCATGTATTATCATGTACAAACTGTTTTCAAAATAATGAACAGTGTCGAACAGGGCCACGCGAAGCCTTTTAAGTTCAACACACACCACTCTGTGCGGAACTTCTTTGGGCGTACTACCTTACGGTTTGCTAAGTTTTCCGCTTTCACATTATCGTTTTCCAATTCCATATTTCCCATAAAACTGGGATATTAAATTAAACGCCCCAAACTCCATTTTGCCTTGTAGTCCAGTTCTGTGAGTGTAAAAAAGTAATATATAAAATAAAGTTACCCCCCCCCCCCTGTCAGCGCCCATGTTTATGTGTGTGTTAAATCAACTTGCAGTCATCAGTGAACGATCATGGTGTTGTGAGTCAACTTAATGTGAATAAATTTTGAATTACTTAATGAATGGTGGAAAGTACTCTCTCTCTCTCTCTCTCTCTCTCTCTCTCTCTTCTGTCTTCCGTTCAGCGAGTTGGAAAATTCTAGTTCTTTCGTTAGTCGTCATTTGCGATCAATGCACAAAGCGTTATGGAGTGAACACTATAGAGTATTAAATCATTAACACTAATTTGAGTATGATGCCATATTTCTTAAAGTCAGTGAACCTTTCATTGTATTCTTCAATTAATAAGTCCGTAACAGCTGCGTATTCTTCAAATGATTCGTGTGGGTCTCTTCCTGTTCATCAATGACCTTTGCTAACTGGGGAAAATATTCATCCGAAATTTCCTTTTGAAGAAGTAATATTTCAATTGTGGCCGTCAGTCGGGGAGTAATATTTCGTTGAATCTTCTTCTACTCTTTGGTATTTTAAATACGGTCATCTTAAGATTAAAATAAAAATAATAGCATACGAACAAAAAAATAATAAAAATAAAAGATTTGTTCGGCAAAATTTGGATTAGCTCAAAAGGCTACACTTAATGGCATAGAAGACTACAGGTTCCCTACCCCTGCCTTAAACTCTTTGATAGCCCTGTAAACAGCATGAGGGCTCGTTGTGCTAGCTGTGTGACTGTTCGGGGTAATCACACTCTCTAATACGGGTCACTTGCTGCATCACTTTTGGACTGCCATACTGTCATACTCATGCTTCCTCCTCATGAAGTATTGGCATTCCTTTTCTGTTGTGTATTGCTGGTTACCGCTATATGTATGTCCGTACCAACTGTCATTAAACTTTGTCGTGTGGTTTTTGCGATATTCATGATTTTGCGTTTTACACGCTAATTTTGGACACCAGTGTATATTGAAATCTTGGAACATGGTTCACATAGATAAAAATCTTTACACATACAATCGTAGTTGTATATTTATTCTTCTTCTTCGTCTTCATCTTATTATTATTAGCCTGTTGACACCCATTGTAGGGTAAAGGCCACCCCAGTCTTTTCCAACTTCCTCGATCCTTAGCTTCAGTCCACCATTAGGTCATCTCTCCATCTTATTCTCTGGCACCATCTTCGCCTTTTTCCACCTCTCGGTTGCCATTCTGTTATTAATCGTGTCCATCTTTCAGTCTTCCAACATGTCCAGCCCATCTCCACTTTGATTCTTTTATTATTTTTATAATATCTATTATTCCTGTTCATTCTCTTATAAGCTCATTTCTAACACTGACTCTTCTTGTTATTCCCAAAATTCTTTTCTCGTAACTTTCTTACCGATACTCTTACTTTTTCACATTGTCGTTCTGTGATATTCCACGTTTCACTTCCACAAGCAAACACGGGAATAATATAAGGGCTTTGCAACAGTTTTCGCCGCCCCCGCTAGCGGGACCTGTAGTGTTCTAACCGGTCGGCGACACGTCTGTCCGTTCGTACATGAAGCCAAACATGGCAGTCGATAAAGTTCATTTGCGGCACTGTTTGCTATTCATGCTTAATTTACTGAAAAGTGCAAGTGAAGCATGCTGTTCAATATGTCAGGCGTATGGCGAAACGGTTATGGGTGAGTGGACGTGTCGAGAATGGTTTGCCAGTTTTAAGAAAGGTGATCTAAGCTTGGAAGACAAGCCACGTGCAGGTAGACCGCAGGAACTCGCAGACAAGGAGCTGGAATCGCTGTTGTAAGAGGATGCCACACAATCGACCACGCAAGTGGCGAAACGTTTGAAAGTGGCTCAATCGACAGTGGTACAGCGTATACAGGCCTTGGGGAAGATCCAGAAGATTGCTAAATGGGTTCCGCATACTTCAACGGAGCGTAATATGAGTCAACTATTGGGTTTCTGCATGTCTTTGTTGAAGAGGTTTCAAAGGAAGAATTCTTGTGGAATGTTGTCACCGGGGATGAAAAATGGGTCTATTGCAACAACCCTGTACGCAAGTGATCCTAGGTCGACCCAGGCCAGCCATCAACAGCCACTGCAAAACCGGATATCTACGAGAAAATGTGCTGTTGTGTGTGTGGTGGGATATGCACGGAGTGCTGTACTTCGAACTGTTGAAACCGGGTAAAAGAATCACTGCACAACGATATAGAGATCCGTTGATGAAACTGAACGCTGTAATCGAGCAAACACTTCCATGGGCAGGTAAATGACGCCACCCAGTCATCCTGTTACACGACAATGCCAGACCACATGTCGGTGCCACCACGAAATCAACCCTTGACTGGGAGGTTTTACCGCACCTGGCTTACTAACCCGGACAATTGCACCCTCAGACTTTCATCTGTTTCGCTCTATGCAACATGCCTTAGCCCCACAGCGTTTCACCACAGTTCCAGAGGTGGAAAATTTCGTCACTGCATAGTTCAGCTCAAAACCCGAGTCCTTCTATCATATGGGCATTCATTTGTTGCCTGAAAAACGGCAAAAGGTCATTGATGCTAACGGCCAATATTTCGTTGAATAAATGTGTACTGGTTTCCTGAGTGTCCCTGTTTCCTTTCTCCTTAAAACGGCAGAAACTTTTGCATACCCTTAATACATGCATTGAAGATTTTTCTTTTTAAACACAATGGAAGATCACCAGTTAAATAGTCTTTAGGTCTCCAAAAGGCTCTATTACCTTGGACAATTATTCTATTGATTTTTCTTTCTTGTCTTTCTTTAAAACTGATTACATGACCTAAATAGATGTATTCGGCTACTTTTTCAATTTCTTTTCCTTCTATTAAAATCTTTTTTGTATCCTTATTCTACTTATCAGAACTAATCGAATAGGCAATAGAATCAACTAATATTTCATAAATGCGTAGTTTTTGTTTTGTTTTGTAGAATACATAATTGTTATTATGGGCCAAAAATTAATACTACACTTCCTTACCCAAGTATTTGTCGGTTGTTCATCAGTCGTCACATAAAAATTTTGAAGGCATTCAAACGACAGAGTAATAATACATCAGAATATGTTGTCCGTTGCTCATTCATGAGTTATGAGCATTTCGACTTCATTAACATCCACTGTAAGTTTTAGTTATTTACATAAAATATCAGGACGTAGATACTTCCCCGAAAATAGAAATAGGCAAATACAACTGTCATTGCTGCAGAAAAATATGGAAAAAAACATTTGATGATCGATTTTGGTACTTATTTTTGAAATCAATTTTTTCGATAAACTCACATCAATATAATTTTTTTCTTCTTTGTAGATCCATTTCCATATTACAGAATCAAAATCACACTTCTTTGCTTCTTCATTTTTTATGCTTAATATCGCTAAGGATGACAATGATCTTTCGGAACTAACAACGGTTACAAGTATAAGACAAAAATAGTCGCAAAACGAGCATCAACATTAGAAAAACGTCGCTGTAACTGCATTCAACAAAGTGTTGAAGAAGCTCTTTAGGACCTTGAATTTATTTTTTGCCTGCCAGAAGATTTTTTTATAATTTGAAACTCATGTAAAAAATAATCTCAAATGTCGGCACTAAATTTAATGAATTTTTCATAGCTGATGTTTATATAGAATCAATAGGAGTACATCTCACTCGGGGTAAGAAATGCGTATCTACTGTACAGTGATTTAAAAAAATGATACCTGATATCTAACTGAGCAAGTGCATTTACACGAGATCAGAATTCAAAAGTACAGTCCAGTAAAGAAATCCCTGTTAAATTTAGTTTTTGTTTAGGTACTAACTCGTTACAATTGAAATTTTACAATTTTGGTCAATCCAGCTGTGTTTCTCCCTTTTTTTATATAAACTGTTTTTCCATAGATATAGAAGATGTTCATATATATTTTTAAAACCATTTTCTGGTAATATATTCAATGTTTAAATTGAAATTATTTCTTCATTTAATGTTTTATCTGATAGTCCTTTGTCTGGACTATAAACCTACATCTAGATTTCTAAGATAACAGGGCGTTTCTTAAAATTAGTAGAGCTATCTTAATTCCATCCCTCCTTTCCACAGTCCAATCATTGTTTTAGGTGTGCATTTAGAAAGCGCTCTTTTTAGCAGTCCGAAGGCAGAATAGTCTACTAGTGACACATCAGGGGACTCCGAAGAAATATAAGCAAAAGTATAATTGATATCCGTCTCTTTTTTTCATTTTTTCAAGAAATACAGAGGTGCATTTGGATGTATGACTGGTAGCCTTATCCTGATGGAGTTCTACTCTTTGAAGACTCTGTGGACAAAGGAATATTATTTCCGTTTTAAATACTAGTGGTTGAGCCACTAGTCTCGCTACGCTCATTTCCAAGTAGCGCTCGGGCCCTGCAGCCCGATCTCCGCCTGCGCTGTTATTTCCCCCTCTTCGCACTGTTGCCAACTCGAAAAAAATTACTCTCATTCTTTATGGAACGGCCTTTGTACAATATATATAGTATATACGCTCAATGGACAAAACATTAGAGATACCTACCTAATAGCGTGTTAGTACTCCTCTAGAGCGAATAACTGCCTGTATACGCTGAGGAATCGACTCCACCAGATGCCACCAGAGTACACTCAATGGACAAAACATTAGAGATACCAACCTAATGGCGTGTTAGACCTCCTCTAGAGCGAACAACAGCCTGTACACGCCGACGGCATCGACTCCACCTGATGCCACCACAGTGCACTCAATGTACAAAACATTAGAGATACCTGCCTAATAGCGTGTTGGTCCTCCTCTAGAACGAATAACAGTCTGTACACGCTGAGACATCGATTCATCCACCAGATGCCACCAGAGTACACTCAATGGACAAAACATTAGAGATACCAACCTAATGGCGTGTTAGACCTCCTCTAGAGCGAACAACAGCCTGTACACGCCGAGGCATCGATTCCACCAGATGCCACCAGAGTGCACTCAATGTACAAAACATTAGAGATACCTGCCTAATAGCGTGTTGGTCCTCCTCTAGAACGAATAACAGTCTGTACACGCTGAGACATCGATTCATCCACAAGATGCTTGAGGGTTTTCGGAGGTAATTCCAGCCATGCCTGTTGCAGCATTGTCCACAACTCCACCCGAGACGTCGGTCCAGGATCCATGGATCTGATGTTCCCAGCCATGCCTGTTGCAGCATTGTCCACAACTCCACCCGAGACGTCGGTCCAGGATCCATGGATCTGATGTTCCCAGCCATGCCTGTTGCAGCGTTGTCCACAACTCCACCCGAGAAGTCGGTCCAGGATCCATGGATCTGATGTTCCCAGGCATGCCTGTTGCAGCATTGTCCACACCTCCACCCGAGACATCGGTCCAGGATCCGTGGATCTGATGTTACGCTCCACCACATCCCAGAGAGCTTCCAGAGGAAAAAATCCGGGATCCTTCTGGGCCGCTGGATGGTTCCAAACTCATGAGTGTTTCTTGAGCCAGACTGGTGGTTGCGGCACATTGCCCATCTGAAGCAGACCACCTACCGCAGGATGCCGAAAGGCCATGAAAGCCTGTAGGTTATCAGCCAACACAAGCTGGTAGCACGCAGCGGTTAAGACCTTGTTTCCAGACACACTAACGGACCTGATGTTCCCATGAGGATTCCTAATCCATCACAGAGCCACCATCGCCTTGAACATAGCCTACCTGGCACAACGGGGCCATGGCTTCATGTTGTCGACGCCATACCAGCCCGTTAACTCTGAACAGTTGAACACTAATGCGATTCATCTGACCACATGACGCGGCGCCACTCTATAGAGGTTCAGTTTTGATGCTCCCGTCACCAGCCGAGACGTAATGACCGGTGACGAGCAGTCAAGAGTGGCACACGACTAAGGGCGTTGGCTCCCGTAGCCCAATGTACCGTTCGCTCGCTGACACTGCTTGGGCCTTCGACATTTTATCTGGATGCGATTTGAGCTGTTGTTACCAAGCAGTCGGTCTAAGTGAACCTAGATAACCTACGTCGACCCCAGTCATCAACAGCGTGTGCTGGGCTGCCGGCTGCTCTCTGCTACGTTCGTCGATGTAATACTTGTGGTACATCCTTGATACGATTGACCTCGGGAGCCCTAGAGTTCTTACCATTTGAACGATAGAATGACTCATCTGTCTTGCACCCACAGTGCGTTCACAATCAAAGTCATTCAGATCACCACATTTACCCACGTTCGTCGCCGCCCCGGTGGCGCAGTGGTCTAAGACGTTGGCCTCTGATCATTTGTCCGTAAGGGGTCCGGGTTCGAATCCCGGTCAGGCATGGATGTTGTGTTTGTCTTACGGCACTGGCTCTCTCCCTTCCCTGGAACCAGTGACCCTAAATTAGGGACGGGCGACTGCTTATAGCCCATTAAGTTGCTCACGGTGGTCGTTAAACCTCCAAAAAAAAAAAAAATTTACCCACGTTCGTCGATTACGATACACTGTGCGGAAGACTTGCTGCCCACGTATTTATCGCCTACCTTCGTTTTTGGGTCTGTTCCACTCTGCACGGGAGACGGCCGCGTCAACTTCCAACGTCTCTAATGGTTTGCACACTGAGAGTGTATACACGCCGATGAGCCATTACATGATGACCACCCCCATCCAAGGGAAATGAGCGCGCCTGGAGACCGAACGTTGGCGCAGGTGAAATTCTCAGAGCAGTGTCCATACAACCCGAGAACCGACTTTCGATTAGTAGAGTGTTCGGAGTCAGAATGGGAAAAGCTTCCGATTTATCGGAGTTTGATAAAAGACAAATTGTGATGGCACGGCGCCTCGGAACTACGATGTCGGAAACTGCGGGGCTTGTGGGTTGTTAACGTGCCGCTGTAATAAGTACGTATCAAAATTGGTACACAGATGGGCAAACGACGAACCTTTGTCCAGCCGTGGGTCGTTCGCAGCTCATTAATGCCTGAGGCGGAGCGCAGACTGTCGCGCATTGTACACAGCGACTGCAGGGCCACAATGCGACAAATCACCAGCAGCTACAACAGTGGTGATCAGGGCAATGTGTCACAGCACACAAATCATCGCAGCCTTCTGCGCATGGGCCTGCGTAGCCCAAAACCCAGCAGGGTCCCCATGCCCAATGCACGTCATCGCCAACAACGCATGAAATGTGCCGAAGATCATCGAGATTGGACAGTGGATGATTGGAAGAAAGTGGCCTGGTCTTCTGTTTCTGGAATTTTGTTAGAGCTTTGTCTGTAATGGAAGGGTTGTATCCTCGCTCTACTGCAACACGTTTGAGGAAATACAGTTCTTTTTCCAAACTGTCTTTACCTGAACTTATATGTATCGCGCGATATACGCAAGTGTAAAAGGCGCTGAGTTTTTTTTTTAAAGGGTGATTGGACTTGGCATGTGGAGGTGAAAAAATAGCGAAAGGCTTCCGATAAATTGTGGTTGCGAGAGATCCATTTAAGCGAGTTACCAGGACGTCAAGGAATGGTAGGCATCCGTTATTTTCAGTTTCGCACCTGAATTGAATGTAAGGATCAATGGAATTTATAAGTTTGACTAATTCCCGAATTTCAGAATGTTTTCCCTTCCATAGAACGAAAGTATCGTCAACATATCGTATCCATAAGTCAAATTTCACAAGTTTGAAAAGTTTTTCTTCAAATCGACGCATGTAGATTTCACATAATATAGGTAACAGTGGGCTGCCCATGACTAAAGCTTCCGTCTGTTCATAAAACGTACCACGGAAAGTAAAACTGTTCTGTTTTACGCAAATGTCCACTAGTCTTGTTATTTCTTCAACTTCAGGTTGGCTGTAATGATGCTCTAAAAGACTTGATTTTAGGGATTCCAGAGCTCCTTTTACTGGAACATTGGTGAACATAGATACCACATCAAATGATAGCACTAGCTGATGATCTACGTAGGGATGTAGTTTGAGTCGATTGGTAAACTCAATGGAATTTTTCCCAGATGTTTCGTTTGGAGTGGCCAATGTAGATACAGCCTATCTCCACGTTAACTCCTGTGATGCTTCCATTGCGTGAGAATTTTGCCATCATTTCATTTCCCCGTGACATTGCTTTCAAAATTACAGAAATTCTCAAAACCTTTACTTTTAAGGTGATTTTTTAAACCCATAAACAAAATGAGTTTTTTAGGTTCAAAGGACATTGTTGAAGACAAAAACTCGTGGAGAATTTATCAAATTCCATGTAAATGTGGCACTTCGTATATAGGACAGACCCGTAGAGTCTTGCGTTTTAGATTGAAGGAGCACAAGACCTACATTCATAATTGTGACCTAAAGAAGTCATCGATGGCAAAACACTCTTAGGAAAAGGACCAGAAATTTCTCTTTGAAGAAGCAAAACTAATTGACAAGCCAGATTCAACCACCAAACCTGATATTTTGGAAGCTTTCCATATACACTGAGTGGCCACTTTATTATGACCACCTAACAGTTTTAAGCAAATGAGCTATGGCTGCACGCTGTTGCAGCCAGAGGGCAAGGCTTGTATAAAAAAGGGAAAGCTTAGGGCTTGCGTCAATAGTATAATTGATTTTTGGGTGACGAGATGGGTAAAAAATGCGATTTGACGGACTTTCAACGTGGGATGATTGTAGGAGCTCGGAGCCATGGAGCGAGTATCACCGAAACCGCCGCATTCGTGAAATGTTCCAGAGGAGCTGTTGTTAAAGTGTTTTAAGACTGGACTGTCAGCCAAAAAACTGGGTCTCTACGTGCAACGTGTGGTCGTCATCGACTAGTGACTGCTCGGGCGGAACGGAGAGTGTCCAGACTGGTAACAGAAAACAGGAAAACAGAAGGGCAACAGAGCAGCGAATTACAGACCATCTTAATCAAGGATCCCCTCAAATGATCTCTGCACGCACTGTTCACCGTACACTACATCGGATGAAATACGGTAACCGAAGGCCTGTTCAAACACCTTTGCTGTCTGCAGTTAACAACAGAAAACGTCTCCAGTTCGCACAGGAGCACAAGGATTGGACAGTCGATAATTGGAAACAAATTATGTGGTCCGATGAATCACGTTTTCAGTTGCACCATGCCGATGGCCGAGTGAGAATTTGGCGGAAACAGCACGAAAGCATGGACCCCAAATGCATTGCTACAACCTTTGAAGCTGGTGGAGGCAACGTTATAGTTTGGAGAATGTTTTCCTGGCATGATTTGGGCCCTTTAATTCGTGTTGATCAACGTCTGACTGGCACATCATATCTAAACATCGTTGCGGACCAAGTGCATCCTGTCATGTGGATGGTTTATCTCAATGGCGATGGCTACTTTCAACAAGATAATGTGTCCTGCCATAGTGCTGCTATTGTACAGGATTGGCTTCAGGAACATGCCGGCGAGTTTACTTTGCTTGGGTGGCCCCCACAATCTCCAGATCTCAACCCCATTGAGAATTTGTGGGATGAAGTTGAATGAGCCATCAGACAGCTGGATCCACAACCCTGCAATCTCACACTCCTGGAAAGTGCTATTCATCAAGCATGGTCTCAGATTCCACAAACCACCTATCAACATCTCTTTGAGTCCATGCCACGAAGAATCGACGCAGTATTAAAGGCAAAAGGTGGCCCAACGAAGTACTGAGGGTGTGGTCATAATAAAGTGGCCACTCAGTGTATATCAGAAGTCTTCGTAACTTGTTAATGACATGGCATCCACGCCATTTCTATCAAGCGCGTAGAAGCATCTAACGAAAGCACGTGACTCTAAACACCATTTATGATGTCATATACAATTTGAATATTTACGTGCCATTCGTCCCGATGAAGCTGGGTCAATACCCAGCGAAACCATGGTCGGCTTGAAAAAATAAATAATTGTGACAAACTACGTTGTATTACCTTAATATACAGTGTGCATAGGAGAGTCCCTTTAGCCTGAAATAACTTGCGAACGGAGAGAGGTACAGCTATTCAAGCGAGATAATGGTATAGTAAAGCGACTACGCCCGATTGAATGCAACCAATAGCAGCGTCCCTAGTGGCGAAATGTGGAAGTCAGCCATTGCAAATCGAAAACCAAAAAAGACAGAGCAAAATTTCCAATTACATAGTTGTAGAGCATCAATTAATTAGTACAAAACGACATTTGTTTCACACGGATAAGATAAATTGCCGCCTAAATACCCTAAAATGTCCGAAATCGATGCGCGACCTTTTGTATGAACGTTTGAAGGGAACAGCCATAGGTATCAGCAAATACACACAATTTATTGCATAAATGCGTACTTATGTCAATACAGGTTGATGACGTCAGACAAAACAAAAAAGGCAAACTGGCGCACAGTGATAAAAAGTTAATGTCGAGTATGTTCGAAGAGTTCACCATTGCCCACGATACACATTTGTATTCGTGAAAGTTACTCTGCATGCTCATTCCTCAGCATGGAAGGTGTCACACTATTGTAAGCATCTGCAACACGACGAGTAGATCCAACAGACTTGTAGGCGCTGTTGCATACAACTAATTTTTAACGTAACTCCAGAGGATGAAATCCAACGGAGTGAGGTCCGGCGATCGTGGAGGCCATTCAACAGCACCACCATACCCGAGGATTCGTTGTCTAAAACAATCTGTGAGAAAGCGTCGCACTGCTGCTAGCTGGTGTGCAGGGGCACCGTCATGTTGGAACCACAAGGAACGTAATTGGGACAGGGGAATGTCATCTAAAAAGTCAGGTACGATATCCTGTAATAGTTGGAGGTATCTCTGTCCGTTGGCATTCGCCGTAAATAAGCACCATCTCGCAATATTGGGAGTGAGTGAAGCTCGCCATTCTCACACAGCGTACGTAGACCTAAACTTCTGATCAGGGTACATCCTGCTACTGGTTTTTATATCGTAGGTACCGTTCAACTTCACAATCTGCATTTGCATACGGCTACATTTGCGAAATGTGAATATGCAGATTCGAATCGTCGCGCATCGATTTTGGACATTTTAGGGTATTCACGCAACAATTTATCTTAACCGTGTGAAACAAATGCTGTTTTGCACTAATTAATTGATGCTCTACAACTTTGTAATTGGAAATTTTGCTCTATCTCTTTTCGTTTTTGATTTGCAATGGCTAACTTCCGGATTTCGCCACTAGGGGCGCTGCTATTGGCTGCATTCGATCGGGCGTAGTCGTTTTACTATACCATTATCTCATTGGCATAACTGTACCTCTCTCCGTTCGCAAGTTATTTCAGGCTAATGGGACTTTCCTATGCACCCTGTATATATAAGTGTCACAAGACTGTAGTCTTTGAGATAAAGAATCCATCGGAATTGTTTTGTTGGCAACACAAAATTATTTTGTTGGCTATATTTTGTTAATTCAACTAAACGTTTTATCACGATAACAGTACATATTGTTGGATCAAACGAATTCCCCAAAATCGACCTAGGCATTTTCTTAAATGAACAAAACGTTTTGTCCTGATAACAATAAATTTTGCTGAATCAACAATAATTTTCAGCAAAATGCATTTGTAACTTCAGCAAACATTTTTGTTGATTGCATATCAACAAAATTTTTTGGTTGATTCAACATTTTTTTTTTTTTGCTGAATTAACAAAACGTTGTTTGTTCTCAGTGCAAGTACTACGAATAATGTGAACATACATGCGTCGAAATCTTCTCATATTTGATTCCATATTAAATAATTACACATCTTCGAATTTGTGTATACTCTTGACTGCAAAATTCATATTTTATTTCAGTGAGGATATTTATGATCTACAAATCAAATACTGAAAAGAGAGTTCAAGCATTGAAGACCGCATTTAGGAAGCCAGGTGTGCTGAGCTTGCTACGTAAAATGTCAGCGATTTCTCTTTCCAAGATCGGTATAAACCGAGCCTGATTAAGCCTGAATTTTCTTCTGACGCACATCCTGAGTAACCAGTTGAAAATTACGCTCAGGCCAGTTACCTTTCTGATTTTGTACCTCCCCAGGCGGATCAGCCTGAGGTATTCTAATCGAGTTTCTTGATCTGAAGATATCAGCAAAAAGTGCACAACTGCTTCTTCTAAAGTTGCATGCATTTGTCCAGTCATCCAGCATAGTAACATTTTAACACTGTAGTTGAGATTCACTGAGATATCTCTTACGCTCAAGTTTATATCCACCACCGCTGATGTGCCATCGCAGGAGAGTGTACAGTCCCCGTAACGATGTACGCTGGAGAGCCCGCATATCTCCGTATTCCAAATCTTGAGTTTTTCTTTGGAGATGTCCGAGATAATTGCAGGTTCCAAAAGGCACATCACATCGGGATCATCTAAGAGGCTTTGTATTGTCTGATCTACATAGCCGTTAGCATTTCCAATATCCGGCGTCACTAAATGAAGGTAAAGGAAAAACAAATTCAATGTTAAAGTACAAGTGCACCAGTTATGTATTGCAGTCGTTAATATCTTATTCATAGCGTACGAGGGAGGACCGGAATGATGAATTTATTGATTTACCACAGTTCACCAGTCCATAACCGCAGTCCGTTTAGTACCGCCTAGGTGGCAGAGAGGTTTGAAAGCGCTGTCTTCTCGTCCTTTGTCCCAGATGATCCCAGCCTCGAGTCCCAGTGAGGATGAGTGGTGTGTTTGCCTTGCGGCACTGGCTCTCTCCCTTCCCTGGAAACAGTAGCCTTAAATTAGGTACGAGCGACTGCTTATAGCCTAAGGAATTGCTCATGGTAGTCGTTAAACCCCAAAACTAAAAAAAACGTCCATACAGTTCGTCAGTTTTCCAATAAACCCGGAACTCTTCTACACTGTTAAAAACTTTGTGGTAGGTTGCACCAGAACGTGGTACTACACCAGCTGCACCACTACCTGAGAAAAATGCACCATGGTGCTAACAAAACCCAACGACATGGTACAAGGTCCCACAGCATTCTGGTGCAAAGTTGAACCATATTCTTGGTTTTGTTTGCACTGCACGATGGTGTATCTTTTCTCAGAAAATGGAACAGCTTGTGTGGTACTACTTTTTGGTGCAACCTACCACAAACGTTTTAACGGTGTACAGGCAGGCACTTATTCCATCGATTCTGCAGTTTCTTGATACCATCTGCAAAAGAAACGTAAAAGCACGAACAGAAAGAAGAAGCAAAGAAAAAAAAAAAAGGAAGCTGTCCCACAGACCGACCGGTTCTGTAATTGCGTGTGTTCTTCCTCGACTTTGTC
The DNA here is from genome assembly GCA_039090855.1 of Macrothele yani. Taxonomy (NCBI): domain Eukaryota; kingdom Metazoa; phylum Arthropoda; class Arachnida; order Araneae; family Macrothelidae; genus Macrothele; species Macrothele yani. The sequence continues at coordinate 112,423,252 of CM076998.1, forward strand.
GTTATGATGACCCCCTTAACTCCTTGACTTCACGGCTGGAAAAAATAGATCCTTTTTCAAAAGCAAAGAAAATGTGACTATGAGAACTTAGAAAACCAGACCCCCGAAACGAAAACAGACAAATAAAAAAACCAGTTCACTATTTTTTAAAGTTTTTTAAAAAAACTGATCACTATTTTTTCAAATAAAAAAATGAAACATATCAGCGGGTGTTCGCGCAAGGGTCGCATACGAAGAAGATGAATCGCGCACTAAATTTCGAAGTAAATAAAGCCTATTAAGAACTTAAGAAATACGGAAATGGCAAGAAACGTATTAGGCTAATGTGACACTAAATGAGAAATTTCAAATTAAGTGCCATTATTTCCGTTTTTTAACACATTTAAATATATTTTTCGGAAGGGGGGCGGGGGTAGAATTTCTTCTAATTCTTTCAATACTCTATTCAGTTGACTTGCATATGTCAAGGAATGCCCAAAAGAGATCTGTATAGTTCAAATCCAGTTTTGCTACTGTATTGATTCACCAGTAGATCTACTGAATATTACTCCTATTTATTAATCCACTGAGGCAGATTTGCATAAATCACAGGAATACGCAGAGTTTCCTTAATTTTAAGACTTTTTTCTCAATTTTGAGTAGTTTCGCCATTCTACTAATTTAAGCTGCTGTCTGATGATCTGCTGATAGATTTCCTTTAACCCAGGAATCTATTGGTGTTATCCGGTTTTTGAACAGTCTCCTGAATTTTGAGTAGTTTAGTCATTCTGCTGATTTAGACTCCTCTGTGCTGATCTGCTGATAAATTTTCGTAAACTGCAAGAATCTACTACTTTTTTTTTCTGGGTTTTAAGCCAATATCCTGAACTTTGAGTAGCATTGACACTCTACTTAACTATTAGTAAAGCTACTGATTATTTTCCCTGTCTTCTGAGCTGCTGATAGGTTTTAGTAAACCACAGGAATCTTCTGATCTACTGATTGGTTTTTGTTAACCCACGAATCTATTAATTGTACCTTTTTTTTTTTTTTTCCACAGTCTCCTGAATTTTAAGTATAGTTTTGCCATTCTATTGATTTAGACTCCTATCTACTGATACATTTTCGCAAACCGCATAGATCTACTACTTTTTTTCAGAGTTTTCAGGAAGTATCCTGAATTTTAAGTAGTGTTGCCATTCTACTTAACTATTAGTAGAGTTCTATGCTGATCCACTGATAGATTTTCGTAAATCATAGGAATCTTCTGATTTTCTCAGTTTCAAGACAGTCTCCTGAATTTTAAGTGGTGTTACCATTTTACTGATTATGACTCTTGTTTACTGATCTTCTGATAGAATTTCGTAAACCACGTGAGTCTACTAATTTTATTAAGACAGTCTGCTAAATTTTCTATGGTAAAAGTATAAAAATATCTGTTTGTGACAGAGTTGCCATTCTATTTATTTATCAGTAGAACTACTGATTTTGACTCCTGTCTTCTGATCCACTGATATATTTTAGTATATATGTATCATCATCACCATCATTGTCAACCATTATCAACCCACTGCTGGACGAAGGTCTCTCCAAGTTTCTTCCACAACGATCTGTCTTGTGCCAGTCTCTTCCATGTTACTCCCGCATACTTTCGAATTTCATCCGCCCATCTCCTATGTGGTCTTTTTCGGGGTCTTTTCTTGTCCCTTGGAATCCAGTCTAAAATTTCAGCTCTCCATCGATGGTCTGTCCTTCTGGCAATATGTCCAGTCCATTGCCATTTCAGGGATTTTACTTTGATCATGATCTCTTCCACTCTTGTCGTTTTTCTGATCCACGAGTTCGTCTTCTTATATCTCATGGTTACACCAAGCATGCATCTCTCCACGCTTCTTTGAGTTGTCTGCAGTCTTTGTATGTTTCTTTTAGTTCGGGTCCACGTCTCTGTACCATACGTAAGCACTGGAAGGATGCATTGATCAAACACTTTTCTTTTAAGACATAATGGCATATTGCTCTTGAAAATTATGCTGTTTCTTCCAGACGCTCTCCAGGCAAGTTTTATAAGCCGATTAATTTCTTCATAAATGTGACCCTCATTTGATATCTACTGTCCAAGATAAATGTAAGTATTGGTTATCTCCAGCTTTTCCCCATCAATCGATAAATCTTAATTTCTTGTAAAAGCATTGTGCATCACTTTTGTCTTCTGAAAGTTTATTTTTAATCCCACTTCTTTACTCTTGTCAGCAAGTTCCTGGATCGTACTCTGCAGCTCTGATGCGGTAGTTGCAAAAATGACTACGTCATCAGCAACACGAAGGTAAGTTAGATAATCTCCATTAATCTTTATCCCTTTGTTTTTCCAGTTCAGTGATTGAAATACTTTTTCCAATATATATCATCATCATCATCATTGTCAACAATTATCAATCCACTGATGGACGAAGGTCTCTCTAAGCCTCTTCTACAACGGTCTGTCTTGTGTCAGTCTCCTCCATGTTACTCCCGCATACTTTCGAATTTCATCCACCCATCTCCCATGTGGTCTTCTTCTGGGTCTTTTTCTGTCCCTTGGAATCCAATCTAAAGTTTCGGCTGTCCATCGATGGTCTGTCCTTCTGGCAGTATGTCCAGCCCATTGCCATTTCAGGGAGTTTACTTTGATCATGATGCCTTCCACTCTTGTCATTTTTCTGATCCACGAGTTCCTCTTCTTATCTCTCCTGGTTACACCAAGCATGCACCTCTGCATGGTTCTATGAGTTGTCTGCAGCCTTTGTACGTCTCTTTTAGTTAAGGTCCACGTCTCTGCACCATACGTAAGCACTGCAAGGGTGCATTGATCAAACACTTTTCTTTTAAGACATAATGGCATATTGCTCTTGAAAATTATGCTGTTTCTTCCAAAAGATCTTCAGGCAAGTTTTATACGCCGATTAATTTCTTCATCAATGTGGCCCTCACTTGATATCTGCTGTCCAAGATAAAAGTACGCATCTGTTATATAACGAAGTAAATTTCTCCGTCATTTCTGTCCACGCCAGGATTCGAACCCGGATCCCCTCATTCCGGAATAGGTCACTCTACCAATTGAGCTACGCGGACGTTTGTTCTAACTACTATCTGCCTTTATGACGTGTGCGTCCTGCTGGCAGGTACGTCACATCTCCTGGTGCGTTACAGTTTTTTCCAGCTTTTCTCCATCAATCGATAAATCTTCATTTCTTGTAAAAGCATTGTGCATCACTTTTGTCTTCTGAAAGTTAATTTTTAATCCCACTTCTTTACTCTTGTCAGCAAGTTCCTGGATCATACTCTGCAGCTCTGATGGGGTAGTTGCAAAAATAACAACGTCATCAGCAAAACGAAGGTGAGTCAGATAATCTCCATTAATCTTTATCCCTTTGTTTTCCCAGTTCAGTGATTGAAAGACATTTTCCAATATATATATATCTATATATATATATTTATATTTAGTATCTTTTGATCTACTGATTGAGTTTCGTAACAATAGGAATTTTCTGATCTACTGATAGATTTTTTGTAAACCACAGAAATCTTTTGATGAACTGATATATGTTTGTAAACCACAGGAATCTTCTGATCTACTGATTAGATTTTTTGTAAACCACAGAAATGTTTTAATGAACTGATAGATTTCCGTAAGCTACAGGAATCTACTAAATGATTTTTTTCTAATTTTAAGAGCGTCTCATGAACTATAAATGAAGAAGGAACAGGCTTCGAAGCTGTTGTTATCGAGTAACCGTGCCATTCGTTTGGAATTACAAAGCACATGGCGAAGAGACACGTGCAATTTACGATGACGATGACAGAATTTGTAGGTCTATCATCATTGATCTAACTATACCTTAATTTTGTAGCTCAAGTTTATTAAGTAACAAACTTATCAGCAAAACATTTTATGCTTTAAACAGAGTAGCTAATGTTTGATGGGCCCTGAATTTCCTTTCTGTTTAGAACCGTTTAGCCACTCTGGGGGCGCAGTGGTCTAAGTGATGGCTTAGGATAAGTCCGGGTTCGAGTCCTGGTGAGGCATGGATGTTGTGCTTGTCTTACGGCACTGGCTCTCAACCTTCACTGGAGTCAGTGGCTGTTAATTAGTGACGGGCGACTGCTTATAGCCCATCGAGTTGCCCACGGCAGTCGTTAAACCCTCAAACAAAAAAAAAAACAACAAAAAAACCGTTTACAAACGAATTCATTGATACAGCTTTTGTCAAACACCAGAGACAAAAAACGAATTGTCTGCAACTGTGAACTGAAGACTGACTGATAAGTCACGTACTGTAATAATCAGTTTGGTAAAATCTGTCTACACACTAAATCTACACCAGCATGTAATAATGATAGTGAAACATAATCACTTTAAAATAAAAATAGCGTGTCGTTTTTATGTTTTCCTAACTTGTTACTGATGTAGAAGTAAGAAAATGAATTGTATTTTTTCTGCATGATAGATTACAAATAAATGGGCAATTTTTTTGTAATTTTGTGAGCAACTGTGTGATGCCAATGCTTCGGTAATTGAATTCCATCTTCCAACAAAGGGAGTAAATTATTTACATTGAGAGTTGGTAACAGTAGTGCAATATCTTTTACAAATGCTGTATACAGTATATAAAGCTTTATTTGTATGGAACCTGTCACTTAAATAAATTGTGAATAATAATAATAAGTCAATTAATTACTGAGCCCTACGAAACTCCGGTTATAGAAATCTAAAGGCGGATATGGTTTATTTTTTGTTTTACTTGTTTTTTTAATAGGGAGTTTAACGACCACCGTGAGCAACTTAATGGGCTATAAGCAGACGCCAGTGCCCACTTTAGTGCCACTGGCTCCAGGGAAGGGAGAGAGCCAGTACCATAAGATGAGCAAAACATCCATGAATCCCCGGAGGATTCGAACCAGGACCTACCTCGAACAAATGGTCATCAGCCAGCATTTAGGCTACTGGGCCACTTGGACGATCCGTGAATATTATATCATTAAAAATATATATTTACATTTTCCATTAATTTTGAAAGTAATTGCGAAATAATTTTGAGATGTGCCTCCTACGCCAATGTTAAATAATTCTTCGAATGCCTCAAATAAATCAGAAATGCACCCGGAGTTAGTGTATTAGATGTTTAACAATTTTAAAAACGCATGTCATCTAAATTTATTTTCACGAAATCCTTATTGATTATCAAGCAGTATATACATTTTTGATACAGTCTATCATAAATAATACCTTCTAAAAACCAAAACACTAAAAGCAGTTCTATTGCAGGTATTTGTGTTTCTGGGTAAAAGATTTATTTCACTATTTTGAGAACGTCGGGAAACTATCCAGTATGGAATGTAAGTTTATAAATATTTGTTAGAAAGACAACAAATGGTGTCCGATACAAATAGACTACTTCAGGACTAATATCGTCAAGGCCATGGCTAACAATAGTTTTAAAGGTATATTCTATATAAATAAAAATGTAAATGTTCGTTTGTTCAAAATCTTAAATCTCCGAAAGTTCTTCACCGATTGCTTTGAAATTCTGACACAACGTTGCATTCGAATACGCGCGTGTTTTTGTATACCTATTATATAGATGTCACACCTGTGACAGGTAAAAACATGCTTTTTTGAAAAACAGCGCCATATGTTGGACGTAAAAGCAACACACGCTATACTAAATATTTTACGATTCCATTTTACGATCCATGTGTCGTTTACCATAGCGTTCATTTCGTGAGTATAGTTTATTTTTTTTATTTTTTCATTGTTTTCCATTTCGTTTTTTTAACTGTTTTTCTTATTTTTCAGTGCAATTGGCAGTGGAATTGAGCTGTGTCGATTGCTTTGCGTTTGAATTGAAATATTTCGTTAGTATTTTTTATTTTTTTTGTTTTTCTTTGTTTTTTAGTTTGTGTTTTTTCCTTTTTTAATGTTTTGCAGTTTTATATGTTTTTGTTATAACTTTCTTTCTTCTTTTTCAGTGCAATCGATCTGCTTTAGTTCATCCAAATAATGTCTCGCAGAAGATCAAACTTAGGTCGTCGTACTCGCGGAGCGGAATCAGTGCGACGAGTAATTGCAAATCAAACTGAGGAAGAACGGACATCAGCGAACGAGCGAAAAAGACAAAGAATGGTTCAAATACATGCCGAGGAAGCAGCAGAGCGACGTGCAGACAGACTTGAGGATGCACGGTTGCGAGCACGGCGATCGCGTTCTGCAGCTTCAGATCTGCTTCGTTCTCAACAGAATTGACGCGACAGGCTGAGAGTGGCTGAAAGACGTCAACGAGAAACAGCAGATCAGCGTCAAACACGACTCCGTGCTCAGCAATCACGCGATTACAATCGCCTTGCATTCCGGTACAACCCAGCTGATGATTATAGTTTGAGCCGGCATGTTCTCATCGGCACTATGACTGAAGTGTGTCCTTATTGCAAGGCTCTGATATTTAATGGAGAAACGAAAGGCATGTGTTGCGCCGCCGGAAAAATTAAACTGCCTCAACTTGGAGAACCGCCAGAGCCATTGAAATCTTTGCTTGCCGGATATACCGCCGAATCAAAGCATTTCCTATCTAACATCAGGAAATACAACTCATGCTTCCAAATGACGTCGTTCGGCGCAGAAATCGTAACAGCTCAATTCATGCCAACTTTCAAAGTGAAAGGACAAATTTATCATAAAGCCGGCTCCCTGCTTCCGTTACCAGATGGTCAACATAAATTCCTACAAATGTATTTCATCGGTGATGGCAATGATGAATTGAATGCACGCTGCGGAATTTCTACCGGCATAAAAAGGAACATCGTTTCCCAACTGTAAGAGCTTCTTCACGAGAAAAACAATTTAGTGCGTTTGTTCAAAACAGCAATTGACATGATGCCATCTGATACACACAAGATTTTTATTCATGCTGACAAAACACCTGCTGGAGAACATGTGCGAAGATTCAATGCTCCAACTATAGACGAAGTGGCAATTGTTATAGTCGGAGATCAATTCCAACCTAGAGATATTGTTCTTCATCGGAGAAACGATCAATTGACAAAAGTTGCAGAAACTCATCGATGCTATGATGCCCTGCAATATCCAATCATTTTTTGGGATGGTGCCGATGGATATCACTTCAGCGTTAAGATGATAAATCCAGTCAGTGGCGAAGAAACAAATATGAAATGCAACGTAATGAACTATTATTCATACCGATTAATGATTCGAGAGAATTAAGGCAATCACATTTTGAAATACCGTCAATTGTTTCACCAATACATCGTAGATATGTATGCAAAAATCGAAACAGAACGTTTGATATTCATCCGTTTGAATCAGACCAAGCTTCGCTCTGAAGAATACGTTCATTTGCGAGATGCAGTTGTAAATGACGGTAATACAACTAACGTTTGAAGACTAACGATTCTGCCATCTTGCCATCTTCGTATACAGGCAGTCCACGTCATATGCATGAGTACGCTCAAGATGCAATTGCATATGTTCGTCACTACGGGCGTCCAGACCTATTCATTACATTCACATGCAATCCAGCTTGGGATGATATACAGCATCTCTTACTTCCTGGGCAATCGCCGGTGGATAGGCATGACATCACAGCACGTCAACAGAATCTGAAATCGCTGATGGGTTTCATCGTAAAACATGAAGTGTTTGGGTCTGTGCGCTGCTGGATGTACTCAGTATAATGGCAAAAGAGAGGATTGCTATACGCACATATGCTAAACTGGCTCTGTAAGAAAATCACTTCAAACGAAATCGACGATGTAATATGCGCTGAAATACCCGATGCCGACGTCGATAAGGATTTGCATGAAGTTGTGACGAAAAATATGATACATGGACCTTGAGGTACACTGAATCCAAATTCACCATGCATGATAGACGGAAAATGCTCTAAGCGATATCCTCGATCATTAGTATCCAACACAGTTACAGGAAACGATGGATATCCTTTATACAAAAAAAGATCAGCAGAAGATGGCGGTAAATTAGCAACCATACAAATGCGAAACGGTGACATCGAAGTAGATAACCGGTGGGCCGTTCCATATTCGCCTTTGCTATCAAAAACATACAAAGCGCACATAAACGTGGAATACTGAACTCCGTTAAATCGATCAAATACATTTGTAAATACGTGAATAAAGGCAGCGGCATGGCAGTTTTGAGCGTGCAACCAGAAAGAAGTGATAGGAATGCGGTCATACATATCGATGAAATCCCACAGTATCAGGCTGGAAGATACATAAGCAGCAATAAAGCTGTATGGCGAATTCCTTCATTTCTCATGCATGAACGAAATCCAGCTGTTGTTCACTTAGCAGTACATCTAGAAAATGGACAAAGCGTTTATTTCACAGCTGCAAATGTGCAACAAATTGCTCTGAATCCACCAGCTACAACGTTAACTGCTTTCTTCACGTTATGTCAAAATGACGCGTTTGCGAAAACACTGATGTATTCGGAAGTGCCTACGTATTACACATGGAATGCGAGTAGAAAATCATTTGAACGACGCAAACGAGGAGAGCGAGTCGACGGACAACCTGGCATATTCAAAGAAACTACGATAGGCAGACTGTACACCGTGCATCCCAATCAAGATGAATGCTTCTTCCTTCGCATGCTGTTGGTAAATGTGCCCGGTCCAACGTCTTTCCAGCAATTGAGAATTGTCAACGGCGTTACACATGCCACTTTCCACAGTGCATGTCAAGCTCTGAATTTATTGGAGAACGACCGACACTGGTATGTATGCATTAACGACGCGTGCAACACGTCACATCCAAATCAAATTCGTGCATTGTTTGCAATCATATTGACCGCCTGCTCTCCTTCATTTCCACATAGTTATGGGAGAAATATAAATCGCACATGGCTGAAGATATTTTCCGTCGAATACGCAACGAAAATTCAAATATGAACATGGATTTCACAGCAGAAATCTACAACGAAGCCTTGATAATGATTGAAGATTTGTGCTTGGAAATCGCGAACAAAGTTCTCAATCAATTGGGAATGCCATCACCGAATCGATCTGCTGCTGCTTCGTTCGATGTAGAATTGCGTCGTGAACAAAATTACAACACGGGGGATCTTTTGTCGTATGTGCAATCAAATATTCCTAAGCTAACGCTTGAGCAAAAAGGCATTTACGATCAAATAATGCAAACTGTCAATAACGGGGTTGGAGAAATCTTCTTCTTAGATGTGCCAGGAGAAACTGGTAAAACGTTCCTAATTAGACTGATTCTGGCTGCAATTCGATCTCAAAATGACATAGCCTTAGCTCTTGTGCCGTCCGGAATAGCTGCGACATTGCTACCAGGTGAAAAAACTGCTCATTCCGCTTTGAAATTGCCATTGAACACACAATTCATTAAAACTCCCACGTGCAACATTTCCAAAACATCCGGCATGGGAAAAGTATTGCAGAAATGCAAACTTAATGTTTGGAATGATTGCACAATGACGCACAAAAAATCGCTGGAGGCCCTTGATCGATCATTGTAAGATTTGCGTGGAAACATCAGATCATTTGGGAACGCATTAGTATTGCTTGCAGGAGATTTCAGGCAAACATTACCTGTAATTCCTCGATCAACACCAGCGAACGAAATAAATGCTTGCCTGAAATACTCTACTTTGTGGCGACACGTAAAGACGTTAAAATTAACAACAAATATGGGTGTCCAGCTGCAAAACGATTGATCAGCTGAGATATTCTCACATCAATTGCTGGAAATTGGCAACGGAAAGGTGCCGATTGATCTGACCTCAGGACGAATTTCATTGCCTCATAACTTCTGCAATTTAGTGACGTCAAAAGAAGAATTGGTTGAAAAAGTATTTCCCAATATTCAAACCAATTATAAGAATCACGATTGGCTGAGTGAACGAGCTATTCTTGCGGCCAAGAACAAAGACGTCTACGAACTTAACAATTATTATTCAGTCTAACATTCAAAGCGAGGCAGTCACATACAAGTCCGTCGACACTGTTGTGGAACCAGATGAAGCGGTTCATTATCCAACAGAATTTTTGAATTCACTCGATCTGCCAATACACGTACTGCAATTGAAAATCGGCGTGCCAATTATCATGTTGCGAAATATCAACCAGCCAAAGCTTTGCAACAGCACGAGGCTTGCAGTTAAAAAATTCATGAGCAACGTCGTAGAAGCAACAATCTTGACAGGACCTTTCAAAGGTGAAGATGTCCTCATTCCTCGCATTCCTATGATTCCAACGGATATGCCATTTCAATTTAAGAGACTGCAATTCCCAATTCGATTGGCGGTTGCAATCACCATCAACAAAGCTCAGGACCAATCTTTAGAATTGTGCGGTTTAGATCTAGACACGGATTGCTTCTCACATGGACAATTATATGTTGCGTGTTCTAGAGTCGGCAAACCAAACAATCTCTATATCTGCACAGACAATGGAACAACAAAAAATATTGTATACCCACAAGCATTGTGAAATTAAACATATTAGAAACGTGCGGTTTCTCTTTTCTTTCTTTTCCATTTAACCAGACTGAGCCACAGCAACGCGTGGCCGGGTACAGCTAGTGTTTTTTATAAAGCTCATCTAGCAATATTTTCTAAAAACTGAACTAGGCTCTTATTAATTGGAATTTTTGTTTAGATGTTGGACAGTATTGCATAAAGCACTGGTGTTAATATAGGTTCCACTGATAAATTTAGATGTTATTTTCCAGTAAAATGGCATTGACTAGTAATTTATTTTATCGGGAAGAAACATTTGCATATTTTAAGCAAAAAATTTGATTTACTTATTTTTTAGGCACTGATCCACTTATTTCAGCCGAATGTCTCTGGAAACGTTAGTTCAACCTGCAGGTACATCCGAAAAAATTCTGGAAAATCATCGCTTCTGTTAGAACCTTTCATAACAGTTTCAGTTTAAAAGGTCTTTATTGAGACTTGACAGTTTGCTTGTGAGCAACAGTGACAGGCACAATAAACCACGCACCTTTCGCACAAGAAACTTCATCCTGTTTCTATTTGCATGCTTCTTGAAGCAACGGCGAAAGCCTAATCTGCCAATCATAGGCAACAAAGACTTGCGCAATTTCATTTAATGCCCTTCTAAGCAAAGCTTAAGTATAAGAAGAAATCGGTTGCTTTCGTGGAGGTAGAAATTTATATATATACTACCTGACAGAGAAAACGCCACACCACGAAGACGTAAACGCAGCGCCATGCGAACTGTAGGGTGGGTGCACACGTACAAGTTATGCAATGATTGCATTTGCAGGCCAATCGCACGAACGGAGCGCGAGATATGAGCGGACAACCAGCCCCCGAACAAGGGGTGCCCGAACAACGAGTGGCCATGAACGATCAAGGGGTGACCATGCCGTTAACACGCCGTCGTACGCAATATCGTCAAACGGGTTAGTTCACGAGAGGTGTCATCGTAGGCCTTCGTACCGCCTGATGGTCTTTGCGTCGTATTGCGGAAGAAACGCAACGTGATGCCACAACCGTCGGTCGTATTCGGAGACAGTGGTCCTAGGAAGGATCCGTGCAACGTCGTCGATGGACCGGAGCATCCGAGCGCACCGATCGTCGCATCCGACGTCATACTGTAACGGACCCACAGGCCACAACGGGCGACGTTTTGCGGAAAGTACGGGGAGTCTTGGATGCTCCGATATCGACGCGGGCAGTGTCACGCCGATTGGCTGAGTCTGGTTTGCTGCCCAGCCGTCAGTTGCCAAGGCTACCCTTAACAGTGAGTCATCATCGTCACTGCTTGGCGTGGTGTCGCTCCAGAGCTGCGTGGGGTGCCGAATGGAACAGTGTGGTGTTTAGCGACGAATCCCGGTTCTGTCTCACCACGGATAATTGCCGTGTGAGAGTCTGGAGGCGTCGTGGCCAACAGGTGGATTTCTCCGCCATTGTGGAGAGCCACACGGCCCGGCAACGCGGAATCATAGTATACGCATTACGGGCCCATTGACGGCCCGCCGCTATGTTGACGAGGTGCTGCGGTCCGTGGAACTACCGTACCTGCAAGGCATCCCAAACCCTGGTTTTCAACAGAATAACGCCCGGCCGCATACCGCTCGGATCAGCCTGAATGTTTTACACGGTGTGCGGATGCTTCCGTGACCAGCACGATCCCCCGACCTCTCGCCCATCGAGCATCTGTGTGACACGATTGGACGTCAGTTGAGTACCCTTCCACTCCCACAAAATGAAGATGAACTGTGGACTCCAATCAACACCGCATGGTCCACGATACCCCAGGACTCTATTCGGACTCTCATTGCCTCGATATCCCAGGACTTTATTCGGACTCTCATTGCCTCGATGCCACGTCGGATTCAACGCGGTATTACCCAAAATTGGGACCACACTCCTTTTTGGTCATCCTGTATATTCAGTTACTAGAGCCTAGTCTGTATGTGACAATTAAATCATTTGTTCAGGACCTACTTGGCTATCTGTGGGTGCAGTTTGGTCTATCTTCGAGCATTCTTTCATGGTGTGGCATTTTCTCTGTCAGGCAGTGTATATACACTGTAAATTGTCTAATTCGAACGTTTTTAATTCGAATTCTCGGTTAATTCGAATTTTTCATTTGGTCCCTTGAATTTTCTATATAAATAATGTTAAGAAAAAAACCATTTAATTCGAACTTTTTTTCGTTTAATTCGAAGAAAACCCCATTTTCGTATTTTTGTAATTTCAGCAATTACGTTTTAAAATACTGCTCTGGATGAAGTTCCGAGTTCTGGATGAAGCAACAAGTTAAACCTGAAACTATAGCCAACGGCTTCGGAAAAGCAGGCTCCCAGCACTCCGATGATGAGTCTCAATAATATCAAGGTATGGTGGCGAAGAGATCCTACTCACTGTGGAGAACTGCGAAGACGTAGGCCGTGATGTACCGTATGAGGCTTTTGTGAGAGTTGATGACAATTTAGCTGTTTGTAGTGAGCTCACAGATAATGAGATCTTGGCTGATGTTATGAATAAGAAGACCTGCTGTGTATCTTCAGATGAAGAACTGGAACGGCCAGAATTTCGTGCAGAGCGCCTTCTAAATTCAGTAAAGGCCTTCGTTCACCTCCAACAGTTAAGGAAGTTTGTTGAGGGACAGCAGAATGTAAGTGACTCTTTATTTCATTCACTCGATAAACTTGAGGAATTTATACTTACCCATAACATAAATTCTAAGAAGCAGGCCAAAATTTTACGTTTTTTTTACAAAAAATTTGCAAATTTACCGTACTGTACTTTTTTTTGTATGTGATGAATAAATATGTTGCTTTTTTACAGTACTTGAATGTGCCCATATTAAAACTTACCTAATTCGAATTTGAAAATAATTCGGATTATTTTTGTGGTCCCTTCAGCTTCGAATTATTCAAGTTACACTGTATATGTATAAGTGTATACATTAGATATAAGTGTATACATTATAAGCTATAGCTTTGCTCCAACACAATCAACACATTCGTTCCAGCCAAATTTTTGTGTTTTCGTGATTATTTGGACTGTTACTCGCACCAGCCAAATTCTGTGCTGTTTTCTTCATTAAATGCGGTGTTGAAGCAAAGCTATAGCTTTGCTCCAACACGGCATAAAACTGTAGATTTTACGGTTTTGTGTTGGCACCCTGGAAAACGGTTTAAAACCGTAAAATCTACAATTTTTTTTTTTGCAGTGTAGATAAAGTGTTAACGTACACTGAAGTGCCAGAAAAACTGGTACAGACGAGCTTATGAAAAATACATAGCAACGTCACCTATGCGCGTACTCGGTTGCGTCCTCCACTGCGTATGTAAAGCGATAGACATCCTTGCCAGCTATCAGAGTTGTTTTCGGCATGAGAATGACAAGTAATAACGATTTAAGTGATTTTCAACGCGGTGTCATAGTTGGCGCTCGTGAGATGGACCATAGTATTTCGGAGGTAGAAACGAAGTTCGGATTTTTACGGACGACCATTGCAAGGGTGTACCGTGACTAAACAAGAATTCCGGCAAAACCTCCAACCTACGATACCAGTGTGGCCGTAAAAAGACATTGGGTGAACGTGACCATCGTCGGCTGTCAAGAATCGTTTCACGCGATAGGCGTGCAACACTTTCGCAGGTATCATCGGAATTCAATGCTGAAGCCTCAACAAGCATCAGCGTCCGGACTGTGCAACGTACCCTGCACGATATGGGTTTTAGGAGCCGACGCCCAACTCGAGTCCCCTTGATGGGTGCACGACACAGAGCTATGAGCCTCACTTGGGCACGGCAACACCGCCACTGGACACTTGATGACTGGAAACAAGTAGCCTGGTCTGACGAGTCGCGTTTCCAATTGTATCGGGCAGATGAAAGAATTCGTGTGTGGCGCAAACCCCACGAAGCCATGGATCCCGCCTGTCAACAGGGAACTGTGCCGGCTGGTGGGGGGTCCGTAATGGTATAGGGTGTGTTTAGCTTGACTTCACTGGGACCCCTGGTACGTCTACAAACGTCTGTGATCGGCCAACGCTATGTGCGCATCCTTTCTGACGAGGTACACCTGTTCATGTCCTGCATTCATGCTGATGAGTTGGGCCTGTTCCAACAGGACAATGCACCTCCACACAAGTGTCGGGACACCACAATATGGTTAGAGGAGCATTCATCTGAGTTTGAGGTGTTGCCATTCCCACCCAAGTCCCCAGATCTGAACGTGATAGAACACATTTGGGATGCCATGCAACGCGCTATCGAACACAGGAATCCGAGACCTCGGAATACACCCGAATTGTGGAACGCTCTGAAGGAAGTATGGTGTGCATTGCCTACAGCATATTGGCACTTCAGTGTACGTCGTTCTTAATCTCTTTGAAACTTTGGGAGCTTAAGCCCACCCCCGTGGGTGCGCCAGTGCACTCTTCTATTCTTCCACACATGCTAACGACATGAGGCTGGATTTGTCAGGGTTTTATTTTTCCGTGGAGAAAGCAGAACCTTTTTATTTTTATTTTTAATTTTTTTCATTGGAGGTTTAACGACCACCGTGAGCAACTCTATGGGCTGTAAGCAGTCGCCCGTCCCTAATTTAGAGCCACTGGTTCTAGGGAAGGGAGAAAGCCAGTGCCATAAGACAAACACAACATCCATGTCTCATCAGGATTCGAACCGGGACCCCTTTCGGACTAATGATCAGAGGCCATCACTTAGACCGCTGCGCCACCGGGGCAGCGTACCTCCTTTTGTGAGGAAAGAATGTTAAAAACACAGCAGTTTACAATTTTCCCGGCAGCTAATAAATTTTCACCTGGCGCATGTTAAACAAAATTTACATGGAGAGTACAAATTATAAAATTTTACACGGAAACTAAATATAAACACTCTGAATAAGTTATGAAACGCTAGAAAAAAAAAACTATGCTGGCAAACTAGTTGAAGAAGAAATATCAGCTTTTAAAAATCGCAAATTTTCAATGTTTTTGAAAGAGAGACATGCAGCAGAGGCCGTCAAAGCTCTGAAGGCAGTCAAGAGCGCGGAAGGATATCGCATTTGATCAGGTTTAAAAATCCACGCTCAGATCAGCACCTGTATATTCTTAGCTCCGTGGCTGCCTTCCAACCAATAAATGCAAGTCACCGAACCTCTTGTTACTTCCAACGAAAACTTATACAGTTTTTACAGTTCCCACTTAGTCATTTTAAAATCTCTCTCTCTTTCTCTCTCTCTCTCTATATATATATAATTGCACAAACACATATACCCCCCCTTTCTAAAAAAAATCAAGAAAACACACACAAAGCACAACATTTTCTCACACGCTGAGAAACCGAAGTTCTGCTACAGTTACAGATCACGTAGGGTGGTACATGGAACGATATACGACAAACGCGGAATGCGAAACCCGTAAGTCTGAGAAACAGCACTAAAAAAAAAATGTCTTTTCAATTGGAGGTTTAACGACCGCTATGAGCAACTGAATGGGCTTATAAGCAATGGCCCGTCTGTAATTTAGGGCCACTGACTCAAGGGAAGGGAGAGAGCCAGTGCCATAAGACAAACACAACATCCATGCCTGAAATTCCCGTCGAAGTTTTTTTTTTTTTTTTTGAGGTTTTTTTTTTTTTTGGATTGGAGGTTTAACGACCACCGTGAGCAACTCAATGGGCTATAAGCAGTCGCCCGTCCCTAATTTAGGGTCACTGGTTCCAGGGAAGGGAGAGAGCCAGTGCCGTAAGACAAACACAACATCCATGCCTCACGGGATTCGAACCCGGACCCCTTCGGACAAATGATCAGAGGCCAACGCCTTAGACCACTGCGCCACCGGGGCGGCTTTTTTGAGGTTTAACGACCACCGTGAGCAACTCAATGGGCTATAAGCAGTCGCCCATCCCTAATTTAGGGTCAGTGGTTCCAGGGATGGGAGAGAGCCAATGCCGTAAGACAAACCCAACATCCATGCCTCACCGGGATTCGAACCCGGACCCCGTTCGGACGAATGATCAGAGGCCATCGCTTAGACCACTGCGCCACCGGGGCGGCCCCGTTGAAGTTGGCAATATTTTTTTAATTCACGTATTCAGTAGCCCTAAGAATCGTCTCAGCGCGCCATGTGTTTACTGGAATTTTTGATGTTGAATGTGGAATATTTCTAACATTCCTTTAACAAAACTGGAGCTCACGCGGGACTTGCAACAGCAGTGTCATGTTATTAGTTCCATACTGGAATATAACTTTCCGTGAAACTGAGACAGCTTTAACACGTAGAAAAGAATATTTGCTCAGCTTTCCTCAACATGCAACCACTGCCACGATGACGCCATTTTAGGAAAACTGCGGTGCTCCCTAGAAAGACAGACCCCACCCCTTCCCCTTAACTGCCTGTTTATGAATCATCAGTCTCGTTCTTTTGAAATTAATGAAAACCCGTTTCCTGATCCTCCCACGTTTATAAAAAGGCTGCCTTACCAAACCATTACGAAGCGATTTTTATTGAGAGAGTAAAAGTTGTATTTACTGGTAATGATGTTATGACAGTACCTTTTCCCGAAGTTGCCACAACGGTCATCTACATATATACAAGGTAATTGTAAACTCCTTCAACCAAACAAAAAGGGTGATAGTACACATCAAGACGAACAATATTTGCAATGGAACCTAGGGCCGCATTCTATTCCTAGTGCCAGAAAGAGTAAAGTTTTGTACTGTCCAAAGAGTTAAGCCTTCATCAGTGAAAACAAAGATACATACCTAATTTATGAGTTGCACAATTCCAATCGCATCAGAGAAAGACTCAAAGGAGCTGCTCAAACTGGCGTCCAAGGGCGTCGTTGCGCAGCATACACCGGCGAATGAAGAACTGGCGTCCAAGGGCGTCGTTGCGCAGCATACACCGGCGAATGAAGAACTGGCGTCCAAGGGCGTCGTTGCGCAGCATACACCGGCGAATGAAGAACTGTCGCACCCTCTCGTAGACTCTCGGTCTTGTGCACAGTAACAGCGATTCGCGCGACGAAATCTTCCAGGGAGTCCACAGGTGTATCGTACACCAATTGTTTTGTGTCCCCAAAAGAAGAAGTCTAGTGGATTAAGGTGCGGGGAGTGTGGAGGCCAAGCCACGGGTCCACCACGTCCAATTCATCCCGGGATATGTCGCATTTAGAAAATATCGGACCTCGGTGCCAAATTGTGCTGGAGCTCCATCATGCGTAAACCACATGTCCCTCCGTTTGGTGAGCGGAACATCCTGCAACAGACCGGGAAGCACTTGCTCCAGGAACACACGGTACGCTGCGCCGGTCAGACGTATACGTCAATTCTCATATGATGTTCGCACGGTAATATCGCTGAACGGGTTCGGCTGCGTTTTTAAACGTTTGCTCCTCATCGTCTACGCACATGTTCAGCGCACCTGATTTGCATCTTGTTCTTCTCATGCACAGGTTGGAACTCCGTGTGCCTGCTGGACGTCTTTCGAACGTGTTCTTTTCTGGCACTAGGGGTGGAATGCGGCCCTAGGTTCCATTGCAAATATTGTTCGTCTTCATGTGTACTATCACCATTCTTGTTTTGTTGAAGGGGTTTACAATCACCCTGCATATGTATAGTTCTGTAGATACCACAATGTAAAACAATTCTGAAATTCACGAGCCATTTTCTGTTATTATTAACAAAGCATATTTCTGACACAACCTTTTCCGTGAAATGACGGAAAAAAACTCTGTAGCTCTACGATTTTTCTTACGTCAGGAAAATTCCGAATTTTCAGAAACCTCTCCTCAATTCCTTTCGTATATTAATGGGAAAATTCTGTTCTCACTTTTTTTCGTATCCATGTGACAGAAAATTTCTGCTAATTGGAGTGATTCCCGGAAATACTTGCGGTTTGATTAACTATTAAATTTCAATCGTCTGTTGGAGAATCTGATTTTGAAGTTATGTAGCGAGATTAGATATTGCGGGTAGCATATCACATGAAATCTTTGTTAGATGGGAACATGGAGTAGACGAATTAAATGATTTCATGCGCAAGATAAAACAACCTATACAATACAATAAAGTTCACCATGGAGCTTGAAAAAGATGGGACGTTGAATTATCTTGACATCGCGCTCAGAAGAAATGGAACATCCAGCTTCGATTTTAACGTTTATTATAAACCGACCGCAGTACCGAACCTTGTCACTCCCGATTCGCACTCCCCAAATGAGTACAAACTTTCCGCATTTAGAGCACGGTTCTATAGAGCGTATAATGTATGCAAATCCGACTACCTAAATAATAAAGAAATTGATAATATTTATAGCAAAGGTCTAAAGGCTGGATGTAAGAAGGATGACATAGACAGAATACATAGCACGGTAAGAAATCGTATAATGTCAACAATTAAAAACTTGCCTAGTAGGACGATGAGATACGCAGGATCCATCACATATATTCCAGGCTTTACATATTGCTTAAAGAATTTATTACGCAAATACAATATATTAATAACAATGAACAATGGAATCCTCAACCCCGTTATCACATATACACTGGCGTGCAAAAGTTAAGGACGAGACGGTTTTTCGAATGTAACGTCGTGCAGAAGTGCTCCACATTGATTCAAATCATACCATAAAATCCCCAAGATATAAGAATATGGGACAAGTGAGCAAAACCGTCCAAACAAGGAATCCAAAGGATACAAAGGCACTTTATTGAAAAGGTAGCTTCGAGCACAACTGGACAGAAGACAAACGTCCATGTAACAGGCGGCTGCCAAGAAATATCCAGTCTTTAGTAGGGGATATGATCACCCCTGACTGCGTTGCAGGATTTACAACGTCTGTCCATGCTGAGGGACGAGGTTGTCAAGGAGCTGTTGAGGCATCGCGGCCCATTCCTCTTGTAGCGCCAATCGCAGCTGCGGAATCGTTGCTGGCGGCTACTGTTGAGCTGCCAAGCGTCTCCCGAGAAGGTCCCACACGTGTTCGATTGGATTTAGGTCCGGGAACCTTGCGGGCCAATCCATGCGTTGAATATCTTCACTCTCCAACAGTTCTGCGACAGCCACTGTACGATGAGGTGTAGCGTTGTCGTCCATGAAGAGGAACTCAGGACACACAGCACCTCTAAACAGACGCACGTGAGGCAGGAGAACCTCGGTACAATAGCGGACACCAGTGACTGAACCTCCTTGGAAGATGTGGAGGTCAGTACGGCTACCAAGCATGATACCGCCCCAAGCGAGAACTCCGCCACCTCCAAACCGGTCCCTTTCAATGATGTTGGAGGTGTGCTTGTGTGTTCCCTGCTCTCTCCATATGTATATACGTCCAGAATCGCTCGTCAGACTAAATCGGCTCTCATCCGTTAAGAGAACTCGACCCCATTACTGATGTGTCCAGTTCTTGTGTTCCTGGCACCACAGAAACCGCCGTCTCCGATGAGCAGGCTTTAATGGCACACATCGTACTGGTCGTCGTGCAAATAGACCACCTTTGTGCAGCCTCCTGGCCACGGTAAAACGCGATAACGGACGTCCAGTTATCTGTTGCTTGTGCCTTGCGATTTCTCCCGCTGTCTGCCGTCTGTCTCTTCTCGCCTGTAGGACAATATACCGGTCGCCCGCAGCCGTGGTTGCTCGTGGACGACCACTGCTAAACTCTCGGACAGCTGTTCCTGTAGTTTGAAATACTCTCCAAACTCGTGAAACGATGCTGTGAGCGATCTTGAACTCCTCGGCCACACTAGTCACACTTCGACTTTCTTCCAACTTCCCAATGACGCGACCTCGGGTGAAGTCATCCAGATGTCGTCTACTGCATTGCCTGTTGGCCATATGACACGGTGGCAGCAATTTGACGTCGTTCAAACCGATGTACACCGTGCAGTAGCTTTCACCGAATTGCTGAGTGTACACCGCCAGTGTGCTATATACCCTTCCGACACTCCCCTCCAACCCTACGTCATGCTGCATATATGCGCATGCCCTACCGTACCGAAACCTAGTCTATCTCCTGAGTGGTCCTTCGGTCCGTTCTGCCTGGTCGTTCCTCTGTTATGCTAATTTCTCCTCTTCGTCCTTAATTTTTGCACAGCAGTGTAATATGAAGTTGCAAGGAGAGACAATGTGAGAAAGAAAAGGCAGGTGTGTACGCTATACCATTGGTATATCCTGACAACACGGAAATATATATATATCGGAATGACAAAGCGACCCTTCGACACTAGATGTAAAAAACACGAACGAAGTGTGAACCAGGACATGCAGAAAACAGCCCTCGCCAAAGAAGTCATGCATTGCTCGGCAGCTCCTGTATGGGATAATATTAGAAGAATTGCCCCTTACACAAATTTCAAAGAGACTGCCATCAGGGAAACAGTGGAAATCCTATCCAGCAAAGTGGCATGCAATGATATAGTCTCTACTGAACTATAAATGGTTTGGCATGCGTTATTAAAAGATGGAAACACATCACGGCGCACCTTATAATTGCGTGATAAAAATTCACAATATGCTGGTGATGTCACCCACGTTATTTTCAAAAATCATCTTCGTTCATTACGTGTTCCAATTCCCTGCATTTTATATCTACCATTGCCTTGAAAAAGCCTCCCAGTGGAGTGCGAAAACTTGGCGAATCTTTGCGCTGACAACACCACAAAAATAAACGAATAAACTATATGCGTTTCATCATTAACGCAATTTATCTTAACGCCCCTAGCGAAAAGTTTATAAATCACTTGAAAAGTTTGAAATTATATGAAAAATATGTCGTACCGGAAACTCTATCCGATGAAGAAGGAATTTTTCAAATCGGACCATTAGAAGCGGAGATATTGACAAAAGTAGAATATACATCTACAGCCTCTGGCGGAGAAACCATGCAATATTTTAAGAAGAAAATATTCCGAAAAGGTATATCGACGTGAGTCGCATCGGTCCACGAACGATTTTTTCAATCGAAATTTTAGAAGCTCAGATTTTGTGGTAAATACATCAGAAGCAGAGATTAACACTTACGCCCCCTGGTGGCCAAACCATTCTTTACCAAAAATTAGAAATTACATGCAAAAGATTTCCCATCAGGAGCTGTATCCGCTGAAGAAAAACATTTTGTAGTCGGAGTTTTAGAAGTAGAGATATCGGGGAGAACGCAATTTACTTTTACGCCCCCTAGCGGAAAATCTATTCGTAACTTTAAAAGTGACTACAGCTAAAATATTTTTCGACATAAATGGAATCGAAAGGTAAAAGAATTTCTTCAATCGGATGTTTAGAAGCAAAGATATGGAATAAAATGTATTTTGGATTCGATACCATGTGCATTTACGCTCTCTAGCGGCAAAATTGTGCATCGTAAAAAAAAACGAAACAAAAGATCATCATTCGCACATTTCAATGCTAAAATATTTTTTTACATCGGACTAACAGTTGAAGAGATATGGTGTTTACAGACGGACGGACGGACGACAAACAGGTAACATAAGCACGATCTTTTTTCTACAAAAGACGTGTTAAAAAAGGGAAGTACTGCTACAACCGTTATTACTGGTTCACCTTGAGAAGTCGCAAGTTCCTTCTCTCCTTGACCCTTAACACCAACAAGCTCTGTGGCCATGAGGCAAGGAATTACTGTTACAGCCGTACTTACTGATTCATGTTGAGAAGTCCTTCCTCCCCTGACCCTTAGCAGCTACAAGTCTTGTGATCATGCGGCAAAGAATTACTGGTACAACCGTCCCTACTGATTCTCCTTAAGAAGCCCAAGTTCATTTCTCCCCTGATCTTAGCAGGTACAAGTCTTGTGGTTATGCGGCAGAGAATTATTGGTACAACCGTTCCTACTGATACGCCTTGAGAAATCGAAGTTTATTTTGAGTTATTCATCTTCTATGCTGTTTCATCGGGATTTTTTTACAAAAATTTCAGTGCATAAAAAAAGTTAAACATGTATTCTTATAATGGCATATCAAAATAGCTTTCATAGAAAATTAAGTAGATCATATTCCCGATTCTTTAAATGTTTGGTAAGGCAGCTGACAAACATTCAAACAGGTGATTTAGAAATGGTTAATACTTCAAACAGGTAATTTAAAAATGGGTTGAGATTTATTTTTATTTTTATTTTTTGTTATACCAACATTTGCGGTACAGTATTTAGAATTACAATTTTTTTCTTAGTGAAAATTATGAGGATTTTTTTTTTCAGTTTTTGCTTGACAGATTTCGCACATATATGCTATCAAAATAAAAACTAATTGTTGATTAAACCAAAGAAACTTATTAAGAGATCTTAGAAAAAAAAACAATATTTAGGAAACAAATGCAACAGATTTTGGAAGTAAGTGAATCTATGTTTGACAACAGACATGTGAGGGACAAATCGAAGAAGACGTTAATAAACGTATAAAATTTAGCAGGAGTGAGTTTGGAAGAAAAAGTACAATTTTGAAGCGCAATTTGCCACTGTGACTTAAAAGAAAAGTGTTTAATGAACAAATACGTCCTTCTCCTTCTTAATTATGGATAAAAGACATGGACCTTAACTGAAGAAAGGCACACAGAGGCTGTGGACAACTAGAAGAAGCATGGTGAAATGCATGCATGATATAACCACGAAAGATAGGAAAAGAAACTCATGGTTGGGGGAAATGGTTGCCACTTGAGGGTCTTGACTTCGATCATTGACGTCATGATCGAAGTCAAGACCCTCAAGTGGCAACGGGATGAACCTGTTGCTAGAAGAACTGATCACTGTTCAACAACTGAAATACTAAGAGACAGGAAGAGACCCAAGATGGGACATTGGTGAATGAAATTCGAAGGCATGACGGAGTGACATGAAAGAGAATTGATCAAGGTAAGAGTTTGGGAGACTTTCATCCAGCAGTGGATTTAGAATGGTTTACGATAACGAGGAAAATAGAACTTGAACTTCCTATTGCTGAAGATATCGGTTTTCC
Organism: Macrothele yani; assembly: GCA_039090855.1. NCBI lineage: Eukaryota > Metazoa > Arthropoda > Arachnida > Araneae > Macrothelidae > Macrothele > Macrothele yani. The sequence goes on from CM076998.1 coordinate 112,446,725, forward strand.
GGTGAATATAAGGATTCTTCCAAATAGAAACTCTACATGCAAAGAGTTCTTAACCCTTTAACCGGCTAGTACGATTTAACTCGGGGTTAGCGAAATGGCTGAAATCAGCTCCAGAGAATATGCTCAATGTCCCCGAAGTGGAGCAAATGCAGCTGGAACGAGTGAACTTGCGCATCAGAAAGCGTTGCTTTTCACCTTAATTTTGTTATTCAAAGTGGTCATTTACGGAGACCATTAACACTACTTCTTTCTGACTTACTGGATATTGCAATGGCGACAAACTAAAAAAACAAAAATGTTTTGATTCCCATGTTTTTACCCAGTGGCATGATGTCCGTGTCAGGGGAACTAGCCCTTTTTCATCCTGCCTTAGGTCATGGAGCTGAAAATAAAGTACTACAGAGGGTGAGTCGAAAGTTTTGAAAAATTTGTATAAACACGTGTGCAGCGGCGAGTTCGTCACATGTTTAAACTAGTTCAAGTCGCGCATATAAAGTGGTAGTCGTTGCTGCGCACAGCATTGCATATCGTCGTTCTGTCAGCGGTTGGGACGCCTAAAAGGTTAACAGCCACAACCGGCTAGTTTGGGAACTTTTGCTTTACGAGTTTGAACTCGGCCATCACGCTGCTCAAGCAACACGAAACATTTGTCGTGCAAAAGGGCAAGGTTCCGTGGACCACAGCACCACAACCAGATGGTTCAAGAAATTTCGCTCAGGTTACAGAAACCTCGACGATCCGCCAAGGTCAGGTAGGCTGCGAACCGTGGATTCCGAGGCCGTGCGCCCAGCAGTAGAGGCAAATCCGACAACCAGCACTCGGAGATTATCAGGCGAGCTGAGCATATCACAGACCACCGTGGTTCGTCACCTTCAGGACCTCGGCAAGGTCCACATTGTCTCTCACGAAATGACGCCAGCTGAAGCAAACCGCCGAGTGGAAGTGGGCACGAAACTCCTAGAATAGCCGCGCGATGTACGTTTCATCAAGAGAATTGTTACGTGCGATGAAAAGGGGGGCTATTTCCGTAATGCTAACCCACAACGGCAGTGGTTGAGCCCGGGTTAGCTTCCAGAACTTGTTGCCAAACGTGGGCGCTTCGGGCACAAGGTGATGCTCTGCGTGTGGTGGAATGTCGAGGGGATAATCCATTAGAAATTTGTTCCAGACGGTCAGACCATCAACGCCAACCTGTACTCTGAACAGCTGGAGAGAATGTATGCCGTTTTGGAGGAGAAGTACGTGGTACTGGTGGACAGAAAGCGCTATCTCCTACAGCAGGACAATGCTTGGCCTCATACCGCGCGAGCGACCGGGCAAAACTCCAGGAACTTGAGGGCATCGAAGTGATGCCGCACCCACCATACAGTCTTCACCTTGCCCCCTCAGATTATTACTTGTTCCGGTCCATGACCCACTTACTTTGGGTTCGGCACTCATCAACCAGGAGGAGGTGGAAGATGGAGTGAAGGAGTTCTTCGCCTCGAAGGACAAGAACTGGTACCGGCTCGGAATCGAAGAACTGGCAGACAGATGGCTAAAGACTGTGCGACACAATGGCCTATACTTTGAATGCTAGTCAGCTTTCGTCGTAAAGGTACGTATGAAGACACAAAGTGATCCAAAAATTGCAAACCCTTCAACTCACCCTCTGTAGAATCGAAGAACTGGCAGACAGATGGCTAAAGACGGTGCAACACGATGGCCTATACTCTGAATGCTAGTCAGCCTGCGTCGTAAAGGTACGTATGAAGACATAAAGTGATCCAAATATTACAAAACTTTCGACTCACCCTCTGTAGAATCGAAGAACTGGCAGACAGATGGCTAAAGACGGTGCAACACGATGGCCTATACTCTGAATGCTAGTCAGCTTTTGTCGTAAAGGTACGTATGAAGACACAAAGTGATCCAAAAATTGCAAAACCTTCAACTCACCCTCTGTAGAATCGAAGAACTGGCAGACAGATGGCTAAAGACGGTGCAACACGATGGCCTATACTCTGAATGCTAGTCAGCTTTTGTCGTAAAGGTACGTATGAAGACATAAAGTGATCCAAATATTGCAGAACGTTCGACTTACCTTCTGTATTAATCGAAGAACTGGCAGACAGATGTCTAAAGACGGTGCAACATGATGGCCTATACTTTGAATGCTAGTCAGCTTTCGTCGTAAAGGTACGTATGAAGACACAAAGTGATCCAAATATTGCAAAAGTTTCGAATCACCCTCTGTAGAAGGGAGCGTTTTTCCGGTTTATTTTCGGTTCTGCTGAGATGAGAGGGACCTTTTTGCCGTAGCTTTGGTAAAACCCGGCAGCGATGTAAAAATTTCTTGTTCGAGGAGCGCAGAAAATTTTGGATAGCATTTGGTTCAGGTACGACGCGTCGGCAGCATAAAGGGTTAAAAAACAATTTCAGTAGGAGAAATACTATTTTTACGCCTTTCATGAATTGTTTAATTAATATTTCTATTTGTTTACTCATTTATTTATCAGTAATGCACGCCATAAATGGGGAAAAACTGCCTTTCTTCAAATTAATAAAGTCTGACTATTCACAGCTTAACAGATTTAAGGCTCGCGGTTCCTGCGCAATCTGTTAGTGGCTTACCTGTAAACGCCCCTATGCCTCGCGAGGAAGACAAGAAAGATCTCGCTTTTATATGACAGATAAAAATGTGGACAAAGACAAATAAATACCAGAGATCCGTTTAAAAGCAAATCCTGTTAATCCTAAAGAACACTTTGTACGATGGATATCTAGGACACCTTAGTGATGTGACTTATATAATAGTGAATGCCATAAACATTTATTCTGGTTGCTATGCAATCTTATAAGCATTTTAAAGCTTTGTAAAAGAGTGTTATTCCCAGCATATAAATGAGCAGCAGCAATTTAGCGAGGTATAATCAGAGACAAAACTTGGCTTATACAAACCTCCAATATAATAACTTCTCATACACCAACACAAGCCAGAAAAATTGAGTCCCATGAACACTTATTTTGCCAAAATAACGATATATATATAAAGATTGTATTTATTTTATTCATACTTTTTATAGTTATTTTAGATTTAGCTTTTAGACTTACTTACTTAGACCTACTTTAATCAGTTTAGAATCCATTGTATAAACAAAGAAGCGAGCACTTGCTTTATTTAAAAGTGAACCTCAGAAAAATATATATATAATCGGTTACGGTTACACGTTTTTTTCATACAATCTCGTGGAAACTAATGCATTTCGTAATATCGTTGGCAAAACGTCTCAAAGTAATAATGTACGAGCCAAATAAGAACAGCAATGCTTTCACAGTAGCTTCAGTTGAGACAATGCATTCGTTTTTCGCGAGATTGTACGAGTGTTAGGGGAAAAGGTAGTCTTCACAAGATGCTAAATATATGATTTTCGCCCCCTCCAGTGGCGCAAAGGTCTAAGCGCCAGTGCTTAGACCACTACCACTGATCATTCGTTCGAGATGGGTACAGTTTCGAATAACGGTGAGGCATGGATGTTTTGCTTGTCTTACGGCACTGGTTCTCTCCCTTCCCTAGAGCCACTTACCCTAAATTATTGACGGGGGACTGCTTTTAGCCTATGAAGTTGGTCACGGTGGCCGTTAAACCATCACCCCCTTATAGCTTACAGGCCCGCGCACCGGATTGTGACGTCACTAGGGTAGTCCGCAGTCAGAGAGAGGGAGATGTTGGGAGCCATACGGCAATGTGCGAAGTGAACAAGTCTTTAACATACACCAACGAAACAAGTCGCGCGTTATTTAGAGTTTCACTGCATTTAAATAAGCAATGTTAGATTTTTTTTTAATAACTGCAGATTTTACACGCTTGTTTTATAATCTTTCAAAATACAGAAAAAAAAATTACAGCGTAAATCTAGCGTAGCAATAATTTAGACGTAAAAGTGTAAGCAAGACAGATTCGTCAACTTAATGAAATCATCGCTGTCATTTCACAGGAAGTGAAACACAGGAAGTGAAATGACATTGCTATAATCAAATTATAAACTGTCGTCATAGTTTCACTTGACGTTATAATGTCGTCATACTTCACTGAGTCATTCTTGTACTTGTGAACAAATCATTCCTCTACTTGAAAGATTAGTTTGAGCGTCCATTACGAAGTACCACCGTCGTTTCAAAAAATGTCAATTGACGAATTTAAGGAATCAGATTTTTCATTCATTACGAGCTTACGACTACGAAATATTGAGTAATGAAATAATTCCTTTAGTGAAAATGTATTTTCATATCAGACACTAACTAGAAATTTATTTGCGATCCATGTTCAGTAATATATATAAAAGAAAGGTTAAGAAGAAAAACTGAATTTTTTCCTGTGTATTTTTAAATTATTGCCAAAGGCTCAATAAAACACTTTAACATGCACACAGTGGATTGCTGCTTGATCAACTGATTGCATCAAAGAAATTAAGATTTTAAGAAAATTAAGCAATTGTTACATCATTAAATGCACAATAACGACATTTTAATGACGTAATAAGTTTTCCTAATTTTACTACCATCTAGTTACATGTTTGGACAACATTTTGGTACGCAAATGTAAAATTTATAATTTTTGTCTTCCAGAGCACTATTTAAAAAACGTTTCCTTGTGAATGTTTAAAACATCTGTATTAAGTTTATTAGTAGCATTAAACAAAACTATTTGGATCCAGAATATAAACATTACTTTTTATGTGGAAAAATACAAGTACTTATCGGCATAAATTTCCTGAAATTGGATTTTCAAGAAGTATTCAGGAAAACTACCAATGTACAAATGCATATGTTTGTAATAATATATAAAAAAATAATATAATATGAAAACTACCAATGTACAATACATATTTTGACAAATAATTACTTGTGTCTGTGTATCACAAACACAATTTAATTATTTGTCAGTTGCTGTTCCTCGAAGAATTTCAAAGACAAGTTGCATTCTAAGGAAATTGGGAATTTGTTCTAATAAGATTTAATAAAGTATTTTTCCAGATAAGAATTGTATTTTTTTTTTTTTTTTTTTTTTTGAGAACCTGACAAACTCACATGCAGTTATTGTACTGGATAAACCTGAACGACTGTTTTGGTACTATAGGATGTTTTTTTAAAAGATGTACATGTCTCATTATAAATTGACTAACTTGATGTACCATTTTCTCAGAAACTATAAAAAGCAATGGCATAAAATTCTGCGCAAATGTTTTTTCATTACTAAAGCTATTGAAAAGATTGTTTTTTTCCTTATTTTATGATTTTGGGTTCAAAATAAATTTCATGAAGGATTGGAAAAGTTTATCTCTATACAAAGATTGACACCCACCCTACATTTGAAAGCACACGTTCCAGTAGTTATCGGATAGTTAAATATTAGTTCCAGTTATTATAGCTGTAGCTTGTGAAGAAAAGGTGCAAGAAGTCTGGAACCAGATAAGTGATAAGTTTAGATGAATGAATAAAAAACTGATCTCTCATTTTAAGCAGATGCTTTCCAAAAAAAAAAAAAAAAAAACGAGTACGTATTTCTACTTGTATCTTAAAAATCTTGTTTGTTTTGTACAGAGTTTCCACAATTTGTGGATTCATGCCCATCCAGGTCCTTTTTTTTTTTTTGTCTCTTAAAAATGACAATATCCAGGGCTTGAAAATACCATGCCCTAGATAAATCATGTAAATCATTGGCCTGGGCAGGTAAATAAACAATCTAGTTGCCCGCGCTGGGTAACTAAATTTTAAAATAAAAAAGTTTGTAATAGAATTTTCTACTACACAAGAAAAAAGACAGCCATCTCATGTCGTGTTTCATTTCATTGTTAATTACCGGAAGTTCTATTATTGTTACGAAGTGCCAAGGAAAGAGCAATATCACATCTTTAATTATATTATGCTCTACAACCAGAAATTGAAACCATATGTAGTTTTGCTCCAAACGCTGTTTATGTTCAGCAACGGGATGCATGCCTTAGGTCAACAAAAGATTCCCACTTACCCGGGAGTTCTTGGTCACTTTAAAATTTTCCCGCTTGATTGAAGTAATCCACTTTATTAGGATGTTCCCGTTAGTAGGGAATTTGAATATTCCGACTATTTTCAGAGAAAAATAAGCAAATAATAACACGTGGTGCATAATATAACACGTGGTCCATGAATATAACACGTGGTCGATCGTCATAATTACCACGACAGTGGGGTACACTCACAGATATCATATACAAGAAGCTAGATTGGACACCCAGCCCATGAGGCGTGAGAAGGTAGGCGCCATTTTCAGCGGGTCACCACGATCCATTTAAGCAAGGCTACTTTGCATTAAGTCAAAGGAATACGAGTTTGGTACTGTGATTTTCTATTTATATTGAGATTCAAAGCAGTCAGTACCCATTTAGCGGCGGAAGTTATGAAATTTAAGTAAAAAACAGTAATATTCCTTAGTGCTAACTAGAATGCCAAGGGTCTTGCAAACTATTGAATTATTTCGGATTCGGCCAGGGTTTAAATTCCAGAGAAGACTCCGGTATCTGCGATATAAAAAAATATCACGCTGGTTTTAATTTGCTGAGAGATATGATTTTGACGTTTCTTGTTAATGAATGCTTACATTTAATATGCCATTTCGTTGCTATATTGCCCAAATAAATAATATGAAATGTTAAAAGCTGAAATTTCCTTAGTGCATAACAAGACGAAATATCAAAATGTTTGGTGAAATTCAAACCTTTTTGAGCAAACATAATAAATAAATCAGAATGACCGAGGTAATAGCAACAAGGAAAAAGATTCACATTATTTCAGCTTTTCTATGTAAAGCATGTGGAATCCTTTTTTTTTTTTTTTCGGGTTCAAATCAATAGTTTGCTGGATTTAATAGCTAATTATTGATTTTAAATAAATTATTATTTGCGTTTACATTATTTTAAATCGTTGCCGCATTATCTTCTTAAAAATGTTTTCCAATAATTTTCTATACTTGCATACAATACCAGCTTTAAATTTTGTTATTTATATATTGTTTTCAGCATTGGGCAAGAGGCAAATAAGTAACAGCAATTATATTTTTGTCTCTCTGCGTAAGATTTTTATCTGAGGAAGCTTTCACCATGATTTATTCAATAACCAAGTCCAAACTATCCTGCGTAACGTGCCATGCTCCGCCGCCATCTTGACCCGCTCAATGTGACTCCATGCTTTTCACAGCGCTAGCCCATGCTCAACAGAGCAGACGGCCAATCTAGTCCCTTATACGATATCTGTGGGTACACTGCATCTAAACGGCATAATGAATTTTCTTCTGAAGCTGTTTGTCCTAAAAATATTTATAAGAACAAAGAGAGGAAAACTTAGTTGAAAACCAACGACAGCCACGCACATTGACAGTGAGGCTTATACACTATACAGCGAGGAGATCGACCGTTCGAGTACCCACTACGGATTATCAGACAACTCTCTCCTACGTCATCCAGCTTCCGGTATTCGGTGCGCGGGCCTGTAAACTAAAAGGGGGTGATGGTTAAACCCCCAAGCAACAACAATAATAACAGTGATAATTTTAAGTGGATATAACGGCAGCAGCGAATCAGAGAGTTTGAACATTCCTTTTTGGAGGGAAAAAAGGCATTTAGAGATTCCCAGGATCTCTTAATCAGAACGTAAGGACCGCCATTAAAGTGTGGGAATGTGGACGGTGTTCACATATTATCCTACAGAGAGACCCATACTTTTAAGGTGGTTCACCTAAAATCTCTGATTTATGTTTCCAATGGTAAAACTCTTTTGCATATTTTCTTCGCAATTAATGTATTCCAGAGGATGAAAATGTGCACATCGGTAAAACTGACTTTAAGTTATAGCATGGGATACTTAATACTTGCTAAAACATAACCATAACTAAGCAGTTCAACATTTGTTTGTCTACTGACGTCATCAATGTACAGGTGTTAATAGGTCTGAACGCTACTCAAATAAAATGATTGATTTTTAATATAATTATCCTTATGTTTTAGCAAGTATTAAGTACCCCATGCTACAACTTAAAGTTAGATTTATCTACGTGCAAATTTTCATCATTGGGAATACATTAATTGCGAAGAAAATATGTAAAGAAATTTTACCATTGCAAACATAAGGCAGAGATTTTAGGTGGAACCACCTTAATTGTGCGAGATTTTAGAAGCATTTCAACTGTGATTTAAATTCCTTGGCTTTCGGTTGCAGAAATCATTTTAATGCCAAGTCGAAGGGACTTGTATACCAACCATTTAGATACCCACTAGGCCTGGACAATTACTTCGTGGCCGCCTCGGTGGCTCAGTGGTCTAAGGCGCTGGCCTCTGATCATTCGTCCGTAAGGGGTCCGGGTTCTAATCCCGGTGAGGCATGGATGTTGTGTTTGTCTTACGGCACTGGCTCTCTCCCTTCCCTAGAACCAGTGACCCTAAATTAGGGACGGGCGACTACTTATAGCCCATTGAGTTGCTCACGGTGGTCGTTAAACCTCCAATAAAAAAAAAAAAAAAAGAAAAAAAATTACTTCGTGACGTAACGACGAGCGGCTAAAATCTCAGATTAGTGCTTGGCTCTGGCTTCTGCATGCACAGTGACAGAGCCAACCTACGATGTTAGAGATTTTAGCCGCTCGTCGTGACGTCACAGAGTGATCGCGCAGAGCCTTGTAGATATCTAGATGGCCGGAATAATATTTCGCAGTCGAATGAGGTTTTTAATTTTTTATTTTTTTCTGATTTTTTACGAACATTTAATGGACCTATTTCGCCTCGCATTTCTTCATGAGAAGTACGGCAGGTGAAGACTAACATAGCTTGTTTACACCTATTTCATCACTGCTTAACAAGGAGAAACATTGCGTGGGTTCAGGCAAGGCCGTCTAGAAATTACAAGGCCATGACATCAGAGAGACGAGTTTCCTCTGTTTGTGACGTCACTCTCTTTTACACGTCTTGATTCGTCGTTGTCGTGTTTGACGTCATACAGGACAAACCAATCGAAAGCCTTGGTTTCCACCTGACGTCACGAAAAGAGGGAACCCATCTCTCTAAAGTCATGGACTCGTGTCTTCTAGACGTCTTCGGTGCAGGAAAATCGCGATTTTTTATGTTTATGTTGACGACTTGTCTAATGTTTTCTCAACGTATGGCTTTGCAAACAAATCCTGACACTTCAAATATATAGAGGAATGGGTAATTTTTTTTATTGATTTAAGGTTTACCGACCACCGTGAGTAACTGAATGGGCTATAAGCAATCGCCCGTCCCTAATTTAGAGCCACTGGTTCCATGGAAGAGAGAGAGCAAAGGCCGTAAGACAAACACAACATCCATGCCTCACCGGCAATCGAACCCGGATCCTTCACGGACGAACGATCATAAGCCAGCGCTTAGACCACTGCGCCACCGGGGCGGCACTGGGTAACTTTCCATAAATTTCCTCTGAAAATACCGGAACTCTTAATAGAATGGCTGCGTAAAATGAAACGTGATGATTTCCATCCATATGTGCATTCTTGAATATATTCTACGCATTTAAAAAAGCTTCTGTGTATTATGACACTTGGGATCGTCTTGCATAACAATAATAATCTTTTTAAAGCAAACACTGAATGCAAAGTTGTCTTGACGCATTTATTTTTTTTTTTTTTTTTTTTTTTGTTTGAAGAGTTAACGATTACCGTTAGCAACTCAATGGGCTATAAGCAGTCGCCCGTCTCTGATTTAGGGTCACTGACTCCAGGGAAGGGAGAGAGAAAATGCCGTAAGACAAACACAGCATCCATGCCTCCCTGGAATTCGAACCCGAAACCTTCTTGGACGAATGGTCATAGCCGCCTCGGTGGCACAGGGATCTAAGCTATGGCTTCTGAACAATCATCCGAGATGGGTCCGGGTTTGAATCCCTGAGAGGCATTGATGTTGTGTTGTCCTTACGGCATTGGCTCCCTCCCTTCCCTGGAGTCAGTGGCCCTAAATTAGGGACGGGTGGCTGCTTATAGCCCATTCAGTTGCTCACTGTGGTCGTTAAACTCTCAATCAAAAAAAAATGTCATAAGCCAGCGCTTAGACTACTGGGCCACCGGGCCAGCTGACGCGTTTTGCACCCTTGATTGTTTCATTTAAGAAATTGTCGTCTTTCCGTTCTGCAGTTTTACTAATTTGTTGTCACACTCTATGGCGTTCAGATTCTCGAAATTAGTCAGCTGGAAAAGGTAATGTAATCCAGGAGGTTGGAATGATACTTCTGGAGATGCCCTGGTCTCTTAACCGTGAAGCCGCTAGGTGTGGGAATTTGCTATTGTTTGTTTTTTTTTTTTTTTTTTTTTTTTTGAGGTTTAACGACCACCGTGAGCAACTCAATGGGCTATAAGCAGTCGCCCGTCCCTAATTTAGAGTCACTGGTTCCAGGGAAGGGAGAGAGCCAGTGCCGTAAGACAAACACAACATCCATGCCTCACCGGGATTCGAACCCGGAACCCTTCCGACGAATGATCAGAGGCCAACGCCTTAGACCACTGCGCCACCGGGGCGGCTGCTATTGTTTACATGATACCTATGTAATTTCATCGGTTTCTATTTTGGAATTTCGTGGTTTTTGGTTGCAGAAACCGTGTTAATATCAAATCGGAATGTTTTATACTTCTTAGACGAGTGAAGTTTACCATTTTAACGTTAGGTGTTGTTTAGAATTTGCACCAATGTTCGTGTACTTCAATTTAAAATAAAAATGGGAAAGAGCCTCAAAATATTTGTTAATTTTATAAATTCAGCATTTTCTCACACATTGGTAGCAAGTTACGATGCGAAATTGGAAACATTTGCGACGAAAGAAGGCGATTCCGCCAACAAAAAGTGTATTGCAATAGCCATGAAAGCCATCAGCTTTCCCACACTTTGACGACAGTCTCTCGCGGTTATAGGCTTCACACAGTGGTACTGCTTCATTAACAAGGGCATCTCCAGATATCTTATTCTAACCTCCTTGAATGTTTTTTTTTATTGGAGGTTTAACGACCACCGTGAGCAACTCAATGGGCTATAAGCAGTCGCCGGTCCCTGATTTAGGGTCACTGGTTCCAGGGAAGGGAGAGAGCCAGTGCCGTAAGGCAAACACAACATCCATGCCTCACCGGGATTCGAACCCGGACCCCGTTCGGACGAATGATCAGAGGCCATCGCTTAGACCACTGCGCCACCGGGGCGGCCTTCCTTGAATGTAATACAAGAAACACTAAATCACCAGTCTTGTTGGACCGCAACCTCTAACTTCTGACGTCACATGAATAACCCACATGACTTTTCAATTATTTTTTTTCATTGGAGGTTTAACAATCACCATGAGCAACTCAATAAACTATAAGCAGACGCCCATCTCTACTTTAGGGTCACTGGCTCCGAGAAAGGGAGAGAGCCAGTGTTGCAAGATAACTCAACATCCATGTTTCACCAGTATTCGAACCCAGACCCGTCCCAGACGAATAGCCAGAAGCCAGCGCTTAGACCACGGCGCCACCTGGGCGGCCCGTAGCTATTTAATCTATGAATCGAAGACAACCCTTTTTCTGAAATTGACAACGACGACTTATGAGTAAGAAGAAACTTAGTAGGAACCGTAGCGTCGTTTTCGCCGTAGAGTCATTCGGTAATTAGCACAAAGCTGCGAACACAACTTCATTTGTTTTAGCTTTTCTGCAGCTCTAAATGTATATTTCACTTTTCTTTTACTTTACAAAAAAAAAAAAAGTCACTTTGGTTATTTCTAAATATTAAGCACAAAGTAATAAAAAAAACGTTAACAAGTGGCTTACCATTGGCCTTCAGCATGCCCAAAGACAAGCACGATATAAGGAATAAAGTTGCGACACCAATAGGAAGCTGCATCGTTGAACACTATAATTTCTACCTGAAAAGAAATATTTCTTGTTTTGATTTTATATATTCCATCAAATATTTTTCAAATCATATGTTGTTGTTTTTTTCTGCATTCTGTATAAAACTCAGACTTATATATCTTATACGGAGTAGGATCCAAAAGTTCGTAAATAGCGCCTACCCGTAACAACGCAAGCATGTAGTTAAAGTTATGGCGCCTGAAATACATCTCGCCATCCCTCCCCTCCGTAGTCAGAATGGTTTGGCCCGTGGAAAGTGATTGGAATGCGCGCCCAGACGTTTGTTGCTGTGGTTTGTCGTCTGTCTTCTGTGGTGTGAGAAATATGGCTTTTGAAGAGCAACGTTGTAACATTAAATTCTGTCAGCGTTTGGGTTAAACAGCTGCAGAGACCTTAGAAATTATTTCGAAGGTGTACAGTCACTCTACGATGGGGAGATCGAAGGCGTACAGTCACTCTACGATGGGGAGATCGAAGGTGTATCAATGGTATCGGCATTTCAAAGAGGGCCGAGAATCCATTGCAGATAATGAACGCTGCGGTCGACCTGTGACTGCACGGAGTGAGGAAAACATTATGATGGTGGCGCAGTGTGTTCGTGAAGATCGTCGCCGAACCATTCAGGAAATTGCTAACGCAGCTAACTTATCGGAGACCACATGCCAGCGCGTTTTGACGACGGAGCACCGAGTGTGTCTGCACACTGTCCCTCGCCTTTTGATCTCTGAACAAAAGGATGAACAGATGCGGATAACGGGCGAATTAATCGATAAAGCCGATAGCGGTCCTACGTTTTTGGATAACATCATCACATTTGATGCAACTTGGTGCTATTTGTTTGATATTCAGCCAAAGCGTGCTTCTTCAACATGGAAATCACCGTCTTCACTGCGATCCAAGAAATTCAGGCAGGATCGCAGCAAAGGGGAAGTCACGCTGGAGGTGTTTTTTGATTCTCACGGCATTGTCCATTCCGAATTTATTCCTGAGGGCACAACAATTAACAAGGAACGTTATCTGGACATTTTACGTCGCTTACTAGAGTCAATCCGTCGTAAACGACCGGAGATGTATTAACAAAGTACGTTATCTGGTTATCTGGACAATTAACAAGAGACGTTATCTGGACATTTTACGTCGCTTACGAGAGTCAACCCGTCGTAAACGGCTGGAGATGTATTTACAAGCAACGTTATCTGGTTATCTGGACAATTAACAAGGGACGTTATCTGGACATTTTACGTCGTTTACGAGAGTCAATCCGTCGTAAACGGCCGGTGATGTATTAACAAAGTACGTTATCTGGTTATCTGGACAATTAACAAGGAACGTTATCTGGACATTTTACGTCGCTTACGAGAGTCAATCCGTCGTAAACGGCCGGAGATGTATTTACAAGCAACGTTATCTCGTTATCTGGACAATTAACAAGGGACGTTATCTGGACATTTTACGTCGCTTACGAGAGTCAATCCGTCGTAAACGGCCGGAGATGTATTAACAAAGTTATCTGGTTATCTGGACAATTAACAAGGAACGTTATCTGGACATTTTACGTCGCTTACGAGAGTCAATCCGTCGTAAACGGCTGCAGATGTATTAACAAAGTACGTTATCTGGTTATCTGGACAATTAACAAGGGACGTTATCTGGACATTTTACGTCGCTTACGAGAGTCAATCCGTCGTAAACGGCCGGAGATGTATTTACAAAGTACGTTATCTGGTTATCTGGACAATTAACAAGGAACGTTATCTGGACATTTTACGTCGCTTACGAGAGTCAATCCGTCGTAAACGGCCGGAGATGTATTATAACACAGTACGTTATCTGGTTATCTGGACAATTAAGAAGGGACGTTATCTGGACATTTTACGTCGCTTACGAGAGTCAATCCGTCGTAAACGGCCGAAGATGTGGCGAAGTGGAAAATGGTGCCTTCTCCATGACAACCCGCCTGCACATCGGTCCCTATTGGTCACGGAGTTTTTCGCAAGAAATCGTACTAATGTGCTTCCACATCACGCCTGTTCACCCGACTTAGCCTCCCTGCGATTCTTACCTCTTTCCACTGATGAAACAAAATCTGCAGAGACGTCATTTTGTGTTAACAAATGAGGTAAAAGCAGCACCGCAGGAGGCATTACGAGGGGTTGCAAAACATGGCTTTCAGCAATGCTTCCAGAAGCTTTGCAAGCGCTGACAAAAGTGCATCGTCGCCCAAGGGGATTATTTTCAAGGTGGTCGTGCATCGGTATTTTAAAGTATTCAAGGTGAGGAGCTATACGCGAAGTCACCGAACTTTTGGATCCTACCTCGTAATTATTGGTTATTGCAAGGAATGAAAAATAAAAGCTGTGGAATCTATATTTTCAATTAAAAAATTACAGTATACTCTTCTGACAATTAGTGCAAAACATTCACAAATAATCGAAAAACGTGAATTAACCAAAGCGTTTTATCATTTATTTACTGTCACATTTTCTTGTAAAATGTTTGAATCAGAAATGACTTACAATGTACGTATGTACAGTACATGTATTTTAACACAACGGAACGACAGGCTATCCTCTCCTTCAAACTGTTGAGTGGTACGAAGCGTATACCATAAAAGCGAATTACCGGTGGCTGGAATCGAACCAGAGTTGGAAACGGATCAGCCCGATCCGGACCCGGACGTCACATAACTAGACCCGAACAGGACAAACCTTCTTTGAACTATAGTATACAGTATATATGTGTAACTGGGATTGATTGTTGCTGATACATACATATACACCAATGCGCAATTACATTATGACCACCCCAGCCTAGAGAAATTAGCGCACCTGGAGACCAAACGGTGGCGCAGGTAAAGTTCACAGAGCAGTATATATACAACCCGAGGACCTGCTTTCGGTTAGTAGAGCGTTCGGAGTCAGAATAGGAAAAGCTGCCGATTTATCGGAGTTTGATAAAGGACAAATTGTGATAGCACTGCGCCTCGGAACTACGATCTCGGAAACTGCGGGGCTTGTGGATTGTTCACGTGCCGCTGTTGTGAGTACGTATCAAAAGTGGTGCACAGATTGCCAGAGGACGAACCTCTGTCCAGCCGTGTGTCGTCGACAGCTCATTGATACCAGAGGGGAAGCGGAGACTGTCGCGCATTGTTCACGGCGACTGCAGGGCCAGAGAGCGACAAATCCCCTGCAGATAAAACAGTGGTGATCAGGGCAATGTGTCACTGAACACAGTTCATCACAACCTTCTGCGCATGGGCCTGCGTAGCCGAAGACCCAGCCGGGTACCCATGCGCACTTCACGTCATCAGCCAACAACGCATGAAATGGGCCCAAGTTCATCGAGATTGGACCGTGGATGACTGGAAGAAAGTGGCCCGGGTCTGACGAATCAAGATTTCTGGTGCATTACGTAGACGGCCGAGCGCCGATACGCCGATCACCAGCGGAGGCTATGGCACATGGATGCACTGTTGGGCGGATACAGGCCGGCGGCGGCGGTGTTAGGCTGTCGGCAATGTTTTCTTGGGACACTTTATGCCTATTATCCCAAAAGCACAATCCCTGACTTAACTGTTTTTCACATGTTTTCAAACACATATGCCATAGTCAAAAAGTCCCTCCGCAGTAATGTTAAGCTGTTCCACCTAATTTTGATGGTACAAGAATCAAACTTTTGAATCCTCTGCAGTCATTGATGATGGAGATATATCTATATCTAAACCACTCTTCTTGGAGCAATTTTTTATAGCAGCTTTATGCTCTGCTATAGGAGTTTCTATTCTGCGACCTGTCTCACCTATGTAAGATAGTCCACAACTACATTTTACTTCCTAAAAAATTGCTCCAACAAGACTGGTTTCGATTGGCATGTTAGAGAAACTGGTCACAGAATATATTGGAATTCCCTTAAAGTCATCAGTTTCCAAAGCAATTTTCAAAAAGAAGCTAAAAGAAGGAATAGAGATTGAAGAAAATCAAAATTCCATCACAAATGACTGCAGAGGATTTTCCCTGCCTAACATCTGGCAGAATATGATGAAAAATAACCATAACCGTGATAGTGACAGGGATTAGTGACAACAAAAGACAGCCTGAAGAAGGAGCCAATTTAAATAAAAAATTCCTAGTAAGAATTCCCATAACAGAAGTTTTGATTAGTAATAAATATATATATATATATATATACAGTGTGTCCCTAATCTAGGGACCCTGTTGCTATTACATTGATTAATCTCTAAAGTTCGGAAAGATTCTCACGTTTTCCTACAGTAGGTCTAATAATATGCGAAATCATTCCAAACTTCGGAGAGTTAAAAGACAAACTTCTGGGTATCCAATATATATATATATACGCTGAAAAAGAATAGGGAAGGTTTATTGGGAGAATCAGTGCCGAGATTGAAAACACAAGAACTATATTTTGTCGAGGATTTCTTTTTTTACTTTTTCAGCATGTCTTTTCTGAAAAAGTTCGTGCTTATGTTACCGGTTTGTCCGTCCGTCATTCTGTGGACACCATACCTCTGCAACTATTAGTCCAATTGAAAGCAATCTGTTTGCATTAGGAAGCTTGAAATGTGCGAATGATGATCCTTTATTTCGCTTTTTTTTTTTTACGATGCAAAATTTCGCCGCTAGAGGGCGTAAATGCAGATGAAAACACATTCCAATCCATATATATTTGCTTTTAAAGATCCAATTCAAAAAATGCGTTTACTTTTCGATTCCACTCAAATCGAAGATTATTTTAGGCATAGTCACTTTTCCAAGTTACGCATATATTCTCCGCTAGGGGGCGTAAAAGTAAATTGCTTTTCTCCAGATACCTCTGCTTCTAAAACTCCGATTTAAAAAATTGTTTTTGTTTTCTTCAGCGGATACAGCTCGCGATGGGAAATATTTTGCATATAATTTCTGATTTTTGGTATAAAATGGTTTGGCCACCAGGGGGCGGAAGTGTTGATTTTTGCTTCTAATATATTTGCAGCAAAATCTGAGCTTCTAAAATTTCGATTGATAGCATTCTTTCGCAGACCGATACTACTCACGTAGACAAACCTTTCCGCAGTATTTTCATTTTAAAATAATGCATGGTTTCTCCGCCAGGGAGCGTAGATATATATTTTGCTTTTGTCAATATATCTGCTTTTAATGATCCGATTTCAAAAATTTCTTCTTTGTTGGGCAGAGTTTCCGGTGCGACATGTTTCTAATATAATTTCAAATAATTCATTGATTTTCCGCTAGGGGAGTAACGGTAAATTGCGCTTTCCCCGATACCTCTGCTTCTAACACTCCTATTTGAAAAATTCTTCCAGCACCGGATACAGCTCTCCTGATGGGAATTTTTTTAGTGTAATTCCTAATTTTTTACAAAATATGGTTTGGCCACCAGGGGGCATAAGCGTTAAATTTCTGCTTGGCAGGCATTTGCAGCAAACTCTCAGCTTCTAAAATACGATTGAAAAAAATTCTTTTGTAAACCGCTACAGCACCTGTCGATAAACATTTGAGAATATTTTCACCTTAAAATAAGGCATTTTTCTCCACCAGAGGGCGTAGATATCTATCTTATTTCTGTCAACATCTCTGCCTCTAAACGTCGGGTTTGAAGAATTCTTTCTTTGTTAGATAGCGTATCCGGTGTAAAATGTTTCTCATATAAATTCAAAATTTTCAAGTAATGCATAGACTTTCCGTTAGGGGCGTAAAGGTAAATTGAGTTTTCTTCAATATCTCTGCTTCTAAAACTCCGATTTCAAAAGTTCTTTCTGCACCGGATACAACTCCTCATAAGAAATTATCAGCATACAATTTCTAATGTTTGATAAAGAATGGTTTGGCCACCAGGAGGTGTAAGGGTTAATTTCTGCGTCTGATGTACACTGAAGAGCAATTGAATTAGAGATACCTGTCTAGTAACGTGTAGCACCACCTTTCGCCCTGATGACGGCGGCGATTCGTCTCGGCATGGACTCGACAAGACACCGGAAGCGTTGGGAAGCCATACGGATCCACGACCCCTGAACAAGCTCCCACAGTTCACGAAGATTTGATGGAGGGGGTCGGCGAGCACATCTGGGATGCCTCTCGACGGCATTCCAGATGTGCTCGATGGGATTGAGGTCAGGTGACCTAGCTGGCCAAGGAAGCGAGGTCACGTTGGTGGAGTGCTCATCCAACCATTCGGATACAATTCGGAAGCTGCATTTTCTTGTTGCAGGATGAGGTCCCCAGTGGGATGTTGAAGACGCACAAACGGGAGCAAATGGTCGTCCAGGATATTCCGGTAACGTTGACCTGTGAGGGACGATGTCACACGTACCAGGGGTCACATTTCAGTCCACGTAAACAGTCCCCAGACGAGAATGCCACCCCCACCAGCTTGAAGAGTACCCTGCTGGAAAGAAGGATCCATCGTTTCATGTGGTTTGCGCCGTACTCGTATCCTGCCATCCGCATGTACCAACGTGAATCTCGACTCATCAGTCCAGACAACATTTTTCCACATGTCTAGGGTCCAGTGGCGATGTTCCCGCGCCCATGCTAATCTTTTCACCCTGTGATGGGCGGTCAGCAGCGGTACCCTCGTTGGACGCTGGCTTCTGTACCCCATAGCGAGGAGATGGCTCCGGATGGTGTGGCTGCTTACACGTTTTTGTGCACCAGCGTTAAATTGCAGAGTGATTTCTTGCACTGTGGCCCGTTTATCCGCTGTTGCAATGCGAGCTAGCCGACGATGACCTAGCTCATCCACACGCTCTTGTCTACGGCAGTTGGCCCTTGCAGGGATGGTTTTACCGGATTCAATGTACTCACGGTGCACCCGTGACACAGTGGCTCGTAAAAATCCCAGTGCCTGCACGGCTTCCGAGATGGAGTGACTCATTCGTCGGGCCCCGACAATTTGCCCACGATCGAATGCGCTTAGATCCTTCGTCTTACCCATACTGCGCCCGGCTTTTACTGATTCCCTTCGCATCACTCTTTACATTGTCGGATTGCTGCATACGTCATGTCGTTTCCGTTTGCAGGGCCGCCCACAGCGCCACATTTGCATAACGCCAGCCGTCTCTAATTCAATGGCTCTTCAGTACATTTACAGTAAAATCTGAGCTCCTGTAAACTCGATTGAAAAAATTATTTCATGGACCAATCAATACCTCTCACATCGAGTAACCTTTTGAAAATACTTTCAATACTTTCTTATTAAAATAATGCATGTTTTTTTCCGCGGGAGGGGGGTATCATATCTTATATTTGTCGATATCTCTGCTTCTAAGAGCCCGATTTGAAAAATAAAATTATTTCTTTGTTGGAGAGCGTTTCTGCTGCGAAACGTTTCTCATATAAATTCAAATTTTTCTAACCGCACAAGTCTGCCACAAGAGGGCGTAAGTTGGCGTTTCCGTTTACAGCAATATCTGCGGGATTCTTCCGTCAGATACTACTGTTTTTTATACCGGTTCCATTGATTTTGAATAGCTTCGTTGAATTTAATTCGCGTCAGAACGGATTCAAAAGACGTGCTCATTACACCCCAAAATTTGGTGTCATTTTCCTTGTTTTTTTTTTTTTTTTTATATTTTAGAAAAATTAGTGGAGAGAAAAAAAAATGGATATTAAGCCAGTGCTTGTTGGTAAACAATGTTGTGGCAGTAAAATGAAGAGATTTTGTTGTTGCCAACGCTGGAACATCCACCGTAAAGTTGTCCTTGGGAAAAGCAAGGGCTGTGCAAATTTAAGCCAACAACTTTGAGCGAATATCCTTGTTGAGACTCATAGCGAAGCACAGGCTCACTGGAAACCGAATTCGTTTAAATTTGAAGGGTACATCAGTTGGAATGATGGGAATTCGGTGAATGAAAACTTCTTGCCCCGCTGCCTGGGCAAACATAATCGTAGCTTCAATGACGTGCGGCATGAGACGTTTTAAAGTATCACTTTAGAAAAATTGAATGTTTTCAAGCATTTAGATGTACGTTGAAACTTAACACAAACGTTAATTAATCTTATTTCGTTTTATTTGAAGTGAATAATTATACGTGAACTGCAATTTGATTAAATGCAGTGAAAAAGAGCTTGTTCACACCATCTTGTGAGAACATGTTGAACGGCATTTTTTAAGCATTTCATCATCACGTTAGTATCAATATAATTGAAAACTGTAATGTCAGAAGTGAATGAATTAACGTTATTTGTATTAGATAACACTTTCCTCGACGAAAATGCTAACTAAATTATAAAAATACGGCTGTGCTACAGAGTCACAACGCTTCAAGTAGTTCCCGATTTCCCATGTATCGTTTCGCTTTGTTTATTTACAACCTGATAACAATCAACGTGAAAGAAAGTACTTCACGACAATATGCGAATTTTTTTACTATTTTCATCGAAATAAATCTTATTGTAATGGAAATAATCATAGGCATTCATTTTATTATGGAAGATAATAGTACATTTATTTTCATATCACAAATGTATGCACCATAATTCCGTCTCGTGCCCTTCTGAACATTCTTTCCCTTTCGGAAGAAATCCATTACTTCAGCGCACTTAATAGTTGCCTCTGAATCTTTGGCTGCCTCCCGCAGCAGTCTGGACCAATTCTCCATCGGCAAAATTTATAAAATACGAATAAATACCACCAAAAAATTAGGCTTCATTGTTAGTCACTTTGACTTCCAGAACAATAGTTCGAAATAGCTTCGCTTAAAGAATACGCTTGCTCCGGATGAAAAATAAATAAATACTAACGTAGTACTGTTGTTCGATATATTTCTTTCGTAAAATGTATTTACAAATAAAAATAGCAATTAAGACGTCTATTATAACGAAATTCTGAAACAGAAACGAGTAAATTTAACGTGAACTACTTTCCTTCACGTTTGGTGTGATCAGGTTGTTTGTAAACAAAGCGGAACAATACACGGGAAATCTGGAACCGCGTTTTTCTCGAAAATTCGAAATCCAAGCCGAGGAGCACCAAGGTTAGTAGATGACAAGGTTATGCTCATCCTGCACTTCCGGTGATTGCTTTGCGATGTCTTGTCCAAATCGTCATCGCACGACTACCTAATCGCCCCGTTTTTTTGTATCCGCTCCATAGCAGCATGTAGGAATTATTATTTGTAAACCAGCTGGAATGATCTTCATAAATGCTACCAGATTTTTAAATGCACATTGTTTTCAATTTTTAATTTAATAAAATTGCGGAGTGTTGCCGAAAAGCTTTTCCTATTCCTCATAAAGAAATTCGGCTGTACTACCGAAAGAGAACGCTTTCAAGTAGTTCCCGATTTTACGTGTATCGTTCCGCTTTGTTTACATACAACTTGATCACACCCAACGTGAAAGAAAGTAGTTCACGATAATACACTGAGAGGCCACTTTATTATGACCATCTGACAATTTTAAGCAAATGAGCTATGGCTGCACGCTGTTGCCGCCAGAGGGCGAGACTGGTATAAAAAGGGACAGTAGTAGGAGTGATTTTTTTTGGGGGGGGGGGGGGGCGCGGGTGGCCTACTGGGCAACGTTCGTGACTGCCACGGAAAAGACCTCAGGTTCGATCCCAGCACGTACGAATGCTCGATCCACTAAATATCCGCCGTGCGTCGGATGGGCACGTTAAGCCGTCGGACCCCGGGTACTGGCTCCCGGTAATAAATAAGGGCGTCTTCCTCCCCCTTTCTACTTCGCTTCCATGTCACTTTCCTATGGGGCACTCTAGCCCAAATCTCCTAGCTTCCTATCTCTAAGGGTTGTTTAAGACCTGGGGCCAGAAACTCCATTCCTAAAATCCTCTACATATGATCATTTGATCAGTGATTTTTGGGTGACGAGATGCGTAAACAATGCGATTTGACGGACTTTCAACGTGGGATGATTGTAGGAGCTCGGAGCCATGGAACGAGTATCACCGAAACCGCCGCAATCGGAAATTGTTCCCAGAGCAGCTGTTGTTAAAGTGTTTAAAGACTGGACTGTCAGCCAAAAAGCTGGGTCTCTACGTGCAACGTGTGGTCGTCATCGACTAGCGATTGCTCGGGCGGAACGGACAGTGTCCAGACTGGTAACAGACAACAGAAGGGCAACAGTGCAGCTAATTACAAACCATCTTAATCAAGGATCCCCTCAAATGATCTCTGCACGCACTGTTCGCCGTACAGTGCATCGTATGGGATATGGCAGCCGAAGGCCTGTTCAAACACCTTTGCCGTCTGCAGTTAACAACAGAAAACGTCTCCAGTTCGCACAGGAGCACAAATTATGTGGTCCGATGAATCACGTTTTCAGTTGCACCATGTTGATGGCTGAGTGAGGATTTGGCGGAAACAGCACGAAAGCATGGACCCCAAATGCATTGCTACAACCCTTCAAGCTGGTGGAGACAAAGTTATGGTTTGGGGAATGTTTTCCTGGCATGCTTTGGGCCCTTTAATTCGTGTTGATTAACGTCTGACTGGCACATCGCATCTAAACATCGTTGCGGACCAAGTGCATGCTGTCATGTGGATGGTTTATCCCAATGGCGATGGCTACTTTCAACAAGACAATGAATCCTGCCATAGTGCTCGTATTGTACAGGATTGGTTTCAGGAACATGCCGGTGAGTTTACTTTGCTTAGGTGGCCCCCTAAATCTCCAGATCTGAACCCCATTGAGAATTTGTGGGATGAAGTTGAACGAGCCATTAGACAGCTGGATCCACAACCCTGCAGCAATCTCACACTCCTGGAAAGTGCTATTCATCAAGCATGGTCTCAGATTCCACAAACCACCTATCAACATCTCGTGGAGTCCATGCCACGAAAGATCGACGCAGTATTAAATTCAAAAGGTGGCCAAACGAAGTACTGAAGGGGTGGTCATAATAAAATGGCCACTCAGTGTATAAGGACTTTTTGTTACCATTTTCATCGAAATAAATTTATTGTAATGTAAATAATTATAGATATTTATTTTATTATGGAAAATAATAATACATTTATTTCGATATCACAGACTTATGCATCATAATTCCGATAAAGTAAATGCAACGCCCTTTTCCCGAAATTAATGTGTCTAACATTCATGGTAAAATTTATCGTGAACTACTTTCTTTCACGTTGAATGTGTTCAGGTTGTATGTAAACAAAGCGGAACGATACATGGGAAATCAGGAACTACTTGAAAGCGTTCTGATTCGGTAGCACAGCCATAAATTCTTTATTATATGACAATAACATGTCCTGCTGTGCGTTTTCTCTTCTAAATGTATATAAAAACAGCAAACATTCTGGTTCTAACTAAATTAACATTTAGAAGTATAACCGCTTTCCCTCTCCTTACGTAACAAAAATGTGCAGGAGGTATTTTTAAAATCTCCGTTACTAAAATATTCACATGACTGTGAATTTCTTCTGTATTTAATGTAAAAGTGCTTTTGCATAAGCTTTTGTCCTGTGTTTGAGTTATAAAAATTGTTAACAAGATATCTCCCTCCATAGCTACAATTTGGATCTACGATTCACATGTTAGGACGGTGATGTCACTTAGTGACGTCACGATAATTCATCTGCGAGGAAGGCGGGATGAGCAAACCGCATTGTCTATGAACCTTGGAGGTGCACATCGTCGGTTTATAAGCTACCTTCGTGCAAAATTTCCGATTTCTAGGCCGAGGGTGGCCTAGTGGGCAACGTTCGTCATTGCCACGGAAAGGGCCTCAGGTTCGATCCCAGGCAGGTACGAACGCTCGATCCACTAAATATCCGCCGTGCGTCGGATGGGCACGTTAAGCCGTCGGACCCCAGGTGCTGGGCCCCCGGTAATAAATAAGGGCGTCTTCCTCCCCTTTCTACTTCACTTCCGTGTCCCTTTCCTATTGGGCACTCTAGCCCAAATCTCCTAGCTTCCTATTTCTAAGGGTTGTTTAAGACCTGGGGCCAGAGACTCCCTTCCTAAAATCCTCTACATATGATCATGATCATCATTTCCGATTTCTAAGTTGAGTAGTTTTTCTTTTTTTTTTTTTTTTCAACAGCCCAGGGTATACAGCGTGCGTCATACCGTTTGCTCGCTGACGTTGCTTGGACGTCCAACGTTTAACCGCCGTTGCCAAGTTAGTCAGTTTGGATAGTCTACGTCGATCCCGGCCCGTTCATCAATGGCGGGTTGTCGGCCACCGCATCCTCTCTGGGCGCTGGTACGTCCGTCGATGGTATACTCGAGGTACACCCTTGATACAATTGCCCTCGGGAGCCTTAGAATTCTTACCTCTTGGGACCCATCTGTCTTGCTCCGACGATGCGTCCACGATTAAAGTCGCTCAGATCACCACGTTTACCCATGTTCGTCGATTGCGAGACACCGTTGGAAAGCCCTGTTGTCCGCCTATTTATCGCCTGCGTTCGTTTGGGTCTGTTCCACTCTGCGCGGGGGATGTCCATGTCAACTGCCCATCACCCTTACCTCTAATGTTTTGTCTACTGAGGGTACTTTTCCTATCGTTTTATTGCTTCTAAATGAAAAATTAAAAAAAAAAAATCGTTTTGAATGGGCCTGCATTCCCTACTGAGAACAAACACTTTGTGAGTTATATATATATTTTTATTTTTTTTTATTGAAGGTTTAACGACCGCCGCGAGCAACTCAATGGGCTATAAGCAGTCGCCCGTCCTTAATTTAGGGTCACTGGTTCCAGGGAAGGGAGAGAGCCAGTGCCGTAAGACAAACACAACATCCATGCCTCACCGGGATTCGAATCCGGACCCCGTTCGTACGAATGATCAGAGGCCATCGCTTAGACCACTGCGCCACAGGGGCCGGCTTGTGAGTTATATGATTTCATATGTCAATAAACGTTCCATGATTATTACATTTTGTATTATCATAATTTCTTTTGATTCAGAAGGCGTGCTCATTAATTACATAATTCGGTGTTATTTTTCTTGTTTAGCTTTAAGAATACAGAACAGTGACTTACCTTTCAACCAACTTCTAGAACGAGACGTATAATTCGAAGAAAACAGAGAAACAATATTTCTGGATGAATGTTGTTACGTTTGCTCAATAAATTGCGATGAACAATTGCTTCCTCCAAGTCCAGCTCTGCTTACGCATGTAAAACTGTGCCGTATCTGAACAGAGAAGAGGCGTTTATAAATACTCAAATATCGATGAACTTTCGTTTTCGTCTGCTTATCACATGACCCAAATGGAAAGTCCAAGCATTGCAGATATCTCTCACCAAATTCTGTCACTAAGGGAAGACTTACTATTGCAACAGTTGGTTCATGCAATGAGCTTGGCTGGAGCCCAAAAATGGTTTCAGCAACGACGTCAGAGCTTTTGTTTAAAACCTGTGTAATATTTGTCGTTCATATATTTTTGTCCAGTGGAATGTGTGCATTTGCTTTTGTTAAAAACATTGCACCGTACAAGAGCCGCCTCACAACCTTGAGGACGCTATGTGTGCATTTTATGCACGCTAAACAGAGAGGATAAGCTATAGGATCTATTTTTACAGTACTGCCTTGTTTCCATGAGCTTAATTTAACCATGTAACAAAAGTCTGCACGAATGTGGAGATCGAAACATTTTACTATCTAAAATATTTTCTTGAACTGAAAACAAATAAATAAATAAAAACATACATACATCGTGTTTCAAAAATATCAATTAGTTTTTTTCATTTTTCCGTCAGAACATCTTTACTTCACCTAATTTACAAATTTTAAAATTTAAATTTCTCACACATCTGAATGAGTTATTCGGGAAAATTCACTTCATTTTTCATCGCAATTTTTAAAACAGATTAGATCAGATGTAGAGGATTTAGGGTCAGACCCCAGTTCTTAAACAACCCTTAGAAACAGGAAGCTAGGAGATTTGGACTAGAGTGCCCGATAGGAAGGTGACCCGTAAGTGAGGTAGAAAGGGGGAGCAAGACGTCCTTATTTATTACCGGGAGGCCAGTACCCGGTATCCGACGGCTTAACATGCCCATCCGACACACGGCGAATATTTAGTGGTTCGAGCGTTCGTACCTGGCTGAGATCGAACACGAGGTCTCCTCGGTGGGTAGTCACGAACGCTGACCACTACGCTACCCGCGGCCCCAATTCTTAAAACATACAGATATTCTTCCTTTTAAATAATTTGGCAACATGCATTTTACAAGCTTATTTTCAAAACATAGCACACACACGAGGAGGTCCCGACACGGGTCCACACCCCCCTCCCCCTCGGAATGCTATTCCGCCTTCAACTAAATTAAAAAAAATTGTGTACATGGCTTTATAATTTTAATATTTTTGTTAGGATAAATTATTAATCTGTACATCATTGTTCTAGCTCTTGTAATAATCGAGGTTTTTTTCTCTGTACATCTTAAGGTTTTATATTGACGATAAAATTTGCTATGCACATTCAAAAGATTAATTTTTTTAAAACTGTGTGGGTATCAGTGTTATTAAAAATTCTTCCAGAAGCATGTATTTAAAAGCATACATACAGGGGTTGAACAGAATAATGTGAACGCCTAGGAAAAGAAGGTTTTGCGTACCTAATAACGTGTAGGACCACATTTGGCATTCAAAACTGCCTGAATCCTCCTTGGAATGGACAGATATAAATCCTGGATGGTGGTTAGTGGGATCAATCTCCATGCAGAAACTGCTCCATGTCCTTGAGAGATGCAGGAGGAGGATAACGGGATCTTACTCTGTTTTCCAACACAGACCACAGTGGCTCGATGCTGTTTAAGTCTGGTGATTGGGGAGGCCAAGGAAGGTGTGAAAGTTCGTCCTCATGTTCCTCATACCATGATTGGACATTCTGAGCTCTGTGAATTGGGGCGTTATCATCTTGATAGATGGCATCCCCAGCAGGAAACAATGCCTGAGCCATTGGATGAACTTGGTTGGCCACAATGGTATCTTACGCCCTGCCAATCATCCGTTCTTTCAAGGCGATCTACTGAAAACCACGATGTTACTGCCAAGCGCATTACAGAACCACCACCATGCTGCACTGTTGGGAGCAGACAGTCTGGGTTGTACGCTTCTGACGGTGTTCACCACACGTAAACACGTCCTGCAGTGGGGAATAGTGTGAATGTGGATTTATCCGACCACATTACAAGCTTCCATGCATCGGCAGTCCTCGTTGTATGCTCCTGGCACCACTACCGTCACCGTTGTGCATTCACCTGGGTCACCAGATGTTTTACAATAGCAGCTCCGCCCAGGAATATCTTGTTTATGCAGTTCACTGTGCGTCGTTTTCGTTGCTATTGGGGTCTAGGGATGCAGATCGAGCTCCGCACTGATTATTCGGCGCCGTGGTCTTATTTACCGGTAACAATCCTCTTTAATTCTCTCCTATCTCTATCAGTCAGGGTCATTTTCCGGCCGCTTCGCAGACGAGGTTTTGCGCCATTAGCGCCCTGACCGTACAAACACGAGAAAGAGGCTTAAACTAAAAGTTGGAAGAGTGGAGAATAGTTGAATTGTCATCGCCATCTGGATGCTATTTTTGATAACCTTTCTACGGAGAAGTTACGGTAACTAAACGCTTCCTAGGGGGAATGCAACACGACAAAAACAGACGAGACTCATTATTACTTGGCAAA
The DNA here is from genome assembly GCA_039090855.1 of Macrothele yani. Lineage (NCBI taxonomy): Eukaryota > Metazoa > Arthropoda > Arachnida > Araneae > Macrothelidae > Macrothele > Macrothele yani. The sequence continues at coordinate 112,474,266 of CM076998.1, forward strand.
GACAAGATTATATTTGAAAGTTGAAGAAATGAAAAATGGCACATTTTGAACATCCCCTTGGCGACGTCCCTGGCAACGCAGTATATGCACAGAGGTATTCTACTACCGTCGTCTAAAAAGAAAACCTTATTCGTTCAAGTTCATGGTATACTCGTACAGTCAGTAGATTTTTTTCCCTTCCCCATTTTTACGTCTTTTTGAAGAGAGAAATCTTGTGTTGAGACGTACTACAAGTATCAGTGACATTCACTTGTCGGTGTAGCTTAACTGGGAAAGCATTTAGTTCTGGAGCAGAAGGGTGTGAATTCGATCTCTGCCTCCAGTAAAGAGTTTTCTTTACATTGGCACCCGAGCGTAAAAGTGGAACTACTGGCCGCTGGATTCTTCGAAAAATGTGTGATGTTCCTCCTACACATAATCTGGAATTAAGTGAGAATTCCTTCTTCTGCAGTGAGATCTCCTTCAATCGCGGTTTGCCGGCTGACCTGGAAATCTATTATCCCGTCTCAGTCTTTTCTCGAAGGGGTGGGATATGTGTGACGTACTGAAGAGGTGACGCACATGTCAAGACGGTAAGGAGATGTGACATTCCCGTGTCGATGCAGCTTAAGTAGAAAAGCATACAGCACCGGAGCTGAGATACGTGAGTTCGATCTCCGCCACCGGCAAAGGGGCCTTTTTTTACAGGAACTTGATGGGGAAGTTGCTTCAACATGATGTGTGGTCACCTCTAAAAGTAATGCAGGCTTGATAGCGATGTTCCATGCTCATTATGATGGTGTCAATTAACTCGGTAGGCAGTAATCCCATTGTTCCTGCAAAGCAGTAGCAAGCCGCTGTAGGGTATTGGGAGGCGGATTGAGGGCAGCAGCAAGTCTCCCCATAGCATTTCAAACATAATTAAATGGGATTTAGGTCCGGAGATCGAGCTGGTCATTCCATACAGGTTTCCTCAATGTATTGCTCCAGAGGCGTTCTCTGTTTGGTCTCGCATTATCGTCCTCTAGGAGAAACGTTTCGCCTATTGCACCTGCATAAGGACGTACAGACATAAAAAAAAAAAGGAGTCACCCGCCTTACTTTGGAACCGTTTGCCGCATATAAACGAGTAAGGTATCGTTGGAAAGGACTCGAAGGGAACTGTCACATGATGCGAAGAAACATGCTAATTAGGCTAATTAACTATCTCCAAATTTTTTCGTATAAGAGGTATGTTATTTTACGCGCAGTTTATTCAGCACATAGTAAAACCCTTAAATTCCAAATTTCATACAAATCGACCAATAAATACGTGTACAGTGAGCTACGAAAAAAGATGCCGCTAATGTTAAACTGCAAAAGTGTTTTTTGATATGTATCATTTAATCGAGAACAGATTCAGTGTTGCAACAGTAAAACACAAAGAGACCCAGATAATATGAGCCGCTATGCAAGAACAGAACTGTTAAATTAAGGGAATTATAAATTATGGAATATGATCATGAAACAAAATGTATTATGACCATATCTGATAAATAGTCCATGGGATGCGGAATATTATTAAACCCCTAAATCCAAAGTGACAGCGTGATAGCATAAAATCTTGCTAAAATATAAGCGAAGACTCGAGCATACGTCAATTAATAAAAAAAAAACATTTCCTTCTACTTACTGTAAAACGGTTTACCTCGCAGTATTTGGAAACACTTAGAAGGAAGTGTTTCTACGTGACACTGATGCCCAATTCGGTTGCAAGGAAGGAAACCATGGGATGCGAAATTAGTTATTATACCAATAAATTTAAAATTGCAACTTTTAATGATGAACATTATAATTAATAATTTTGCACAAAAATAACGTAACTTACGACTTAGTTCGTGAAGTTACATATTTTTTTTATTAGTTACATAGCTGACTCTTGTATATTGTTCCAGGTGTCCCACGATGCCGCAGAACATTGCTATATGTCTCCTCAGGTTAAAATACAGCGAATACCTAAGCAGAGCTACCGTTAGTTTAATTCTAGCTTCAGGTCAAACTAGCTGTCACGCTAAATTTCCGTAGGCGAATATGTGAACAGATAACTTTCCCAGAAATAAAGGTTTTAACTAAATATATCTCAGTGACAGTGGCGAAACGTCAATGGAAGCAAGGGAAGCACTGCTTCCCTTTGGTTCATGCGCTTTCTTTTGCGTGAATTAAAAATATGTAGCATTAAAGTAAAATAAAAATATTACACCAACATAACGTAGCGGGCATTTTTTTTAGTAACTTTTATTTTTAAGAAAGCAAATTCATATTTGTATTTTTACAAAAACAAGAACAATTGTCTCGTACGTAAGTCGCTCGTTGGAAGCAACGCAGATGATGCATCCAGCTGAACCTCAGTAACACGGCATGCCCATCCGCAGAGTGGCCAGCCACAGCCAGTAATACTATGCTAGCATAGAGCGTGAGGAAACATTCTTCCAAAGGCAGAACCACACAAGAGAGTTTCAAGGATAAAGTCACTAACGTAAGCATGCGCTCTTTCCAAACGTTCAATCAGAATACGCGTTATATATTCTTTGGTCAGACTCGGCACTCAGAGGACTCCCGTAACAATAGTTTGAAGTTGCAATTTGTCAAAAGTTTTCTGTGTTAGTGTAATTAGTTGATTCAGTTCCATTATTGGCTTATGGTTTGAACTTTCAGTAGTTTTATGTCGCACGTTCTTTAGCGGTGACATGTCATTATTTCAGGAATATAAAAGTAAGCGTTACTTTTATTAGTGTAGCTAGCTATTTGTTTCTGTGACTCTTCTGAGGAATGTAAGCGTCATGGAAGCAATGGATTTGGCACATCTACAGTACACGGCCTAAAATACTTTCTCTGTCTTTTGGATGCTTTTCATAATCATAAAATCACATTTATAAATAAAAAAATTCTCTATAAAAATCATATAAAATCACATTTATAAATAAAAAGAATATCTATAAAAATCATATAAAATCACATTTATATAAATGTGATTTTATATCATAATTCATATGTGATTTTATATATAACTCATATAAAATCACATTTATATAAATGTGATTTTATATCATAATTCATATGTGATTTTATATATAACTCATATAAAATCACATTTATAAATAAATAAAATTCTCTATAAAAATCATATAAAATCACATTTATAAATAAAAAAATTTCTCTATAAAAATCATATAAAATTTATATAAATGTGATTTTATATGATTTTTAGAGAGCATTTCTTTTATTTATAAATGTGATTTTATATGATAATTCATATGTGATTTTATATATAACTCATATAAAATCACATCTATAAATAAAAAAAATGCTCTATAAAAATCATATAAAATCACATTTATAAATAAATAAAATTCTCTTTAAAAATCATATAAAATCACATTTATAAATAAAAAAATTATCTATAAAAATCATATAAAATCACATTTATATAAATGTGATTTTATATGATAATTCATATGTGATTTTATATATAACTCATATAAAATCACATTTATAAATAAAAAAAATGCTCTATAAAAATCATATAAAATCACATTTATAAATAAATAAAATTCTCTATAAAAATCATATAAAATCACATTTATAAATAAAAAAATTATCTTTAAAAATCATATAAAATCACATTTATATAAATGTGATTTTATATATAACTCATATAAAATCACATTTATAAATAAAAAAAATGCTCTATAAAAATCATATAAAATCACATTTATATAAATGTGATTTTATATGATAATTCATATGTTATTTTATATATAACATATAAAATCACATTTATAAATAAAAAAATGCTCTATAAACATCATATAAAATCACATTTATAAATAAAAAAAAATCTCTATAAAAATCATATAAAATCACATTTATATAAATGTGATTTTATATATAACTCATATAAAATCACATTCATAAATAAAAAAAATTCTCCCGCTCTCTCTCTCTCTCTAAGAGCCCGAGCCCGTCTCAGCTCTGATAGAAGCAACCCCCAATTCTTTTCGCCGTGTAGGGTGGGTAGACAAGTTTCTTTCACTTTCAACATTTTCACTGAACATGTTTTTTATAAATCTTTGCATTTGAACTTCTACATAGACATTTCTTTTTGGTGGTACCGCGCATGGTCGGGTTTAGGGGGGGGGGGGTTACGATGCTTTCTGCCATGCCGTATTGTCAACGTAGCATATAAACTACGGGTCACTTGCTGATTTTAATTCTTATAAGTTTTCGTGCATATCACTTTTGCCATCTATTTATTAACTGCATTGCTTCCCTTACTTACAAAGTCACGCCCCGCCACTTCTCAGTGAACTACAGAAATCAGTATCAATGTTACAAATCAATTATAATTGACTAGGTGAAAGCATGTCAATAATAACGGGAGAAAATAAGTTGTGTAATTTTTTTAATAATCAGGCATTCTTTTTTTTTTTTTTTTTTTTTTTTTTTGGTTGTGAAATCCAGCTGTGAAAATATGTTTCGTGAACCAATTATACTCCAAATAGTATATCTATACTAATAATCCGAATTTTTTGGTGTAGAATAGAAATAAAACTTGAAAGTTTTATTTCTATTCTACGCCAAGAAATTCGGATAATTAGTATAGTTATGCTATTCGGAGAAAACAAAAAGCATTATCGGTTCAGGCAGGGATTCGACAATTTAAATCCGCAACCGCTCGCATTTTCCCAGTGTTTGTTCGCCGCACATCAAATGTTCCTATAAGCATCTCGTGAAATATATGAAAAACAAAAGCTACAGCCAGTTGTAATATTTTCGACATTTTTTTGTGAAGTCGTTTGAAAGCCAGCCTTTTTAGTGTTTCCCGTCCTTCAAATCCGCTCATAAAAGGTGTAGTGGCCCTAATCCGCGCATTGTCTCATGTACTGTAAAAAAAAAAAAAAAAAAAAAATATCACGCAGATGGTAAGCAATTACGTTCTCCTGTTCTTGCTCTTGCCAGATAGCATAAAAGTGTTACAATAGTAAAAGCATCTTCGGAAACTTAGAACTCTGCAGTTGCAAATGTTAAAATGTTATGGTAGTTCATGCACAGAACCACAAAAAATATGTTTTCTTTTCTTTCCTTTTTTCTTTCTTTTTCATTACTTCTACAAATATAAATAAAATAATACCTGGTTATACTCTGCGAAAACATCTAGTTATATTCTGAGAATTTCGTTTTTTAAGAAAAAGAAAGTTCCCAACCCTGTTTCTTCAGCACACGCAGACAATAATACAAAGACACTGTTACCTACTTTATTAGAACTCTCAATTCTTAGCCTTAAATGAGAAAAGAAATCTAAAATAAACATTTTAGGTTCGCAAGGGAAATCTTAAAGTAAAATTTGATACGATGGGATTGTAAATGAAAAATATTCTGTATGTCGTGTATGAACGACAAAGTAGATCCAAAATTCCTGACGTAGCGTTTTTCTGTTTCAAAAAAGTTGATCGTGTGACATAATGCATCTCTGACGTCATGTCAGAATGATTCAGATGCGGTGGCGTCACACCAGAAGATGTTAAAAATCGGTCTTTGTTTCTATGACAACAAAGCAAAATGATACATACGTACACTGTACGCGACAAACGTTCATACGTTCAAACAAAGAAAATTATATTGTTTTAGATTGTCACGTGGAATTAATATCAGAGGTGCAAATTTAAATTACAAGACATAGCGGTTCTCATTTATTCGTATGTTATGCCCGATAACTGTGACAGCAAAGTGAGTTTTTGAGGTGGAAAAACACAAGTAACAAATCACTTGGAATAGACCGAACACTTTCGTAGCATTTTGTGAAAGCCATTTCAAAAAGAAGAGTGTTCATTGTGTTCCTCATATGTTCCCTGGATGTTCCGAATGTGTATGTGTTATCGATGCTCTTTGCATGTGTTATCAATACTCTTTCCTCCATAAAATGTTTTATGATAGAAGTTAATATTTTTACATAACACATTCGGAACACTTTGTGGCAAAAGCATGGAACACTGTCGTAACACACTGCGAACGCATTTTCCAGAATTATTTTCTCGATGTGTTCCGAATGAGTTGTCAACCTTTTCTCATTAATGTGTACACATTGATGTGCTATATATTCCGAAATGCCAAGTACAGCTAGAAAAGAAATTATCGAAATAAGGCATGGCTCAAGCGTCTGCACCATTTTAACTGTGCTAATGCACTAATTTACTTAAATAGTGGGTTTTGGTTTAGTGAAACTCGATTTCAAACATTTCGTGTGTCATTTGGTTCACATAGACATTCATCTGCTATCCATTCGGTTGTTTAACATCAGCGCCGGATCCTGTATATTCCATGGCATATATATCAGAGTTAGGTGTAGAAATAAGTTTTAAAGCGTTTTTGTGTGACGTATACCGCTAATTTACATATCCGACATTTTCCCGCGTTGTTTTCATATGACCGTAACTGGTCCAGAGTATAAAATGTGACACAGAAGTTTGCCCAACAGTCAATAGCATTTGCACATTGGTAGGTGAAATATGGCAAGCGATACTGCATTCATTACGAATTTCATCCAGGAAAAAGTGCGGCAAAAGCATGTGCATCGATCTGTTCTGTTCTGGGGGAGAATAATAATGTATCGAAAAAGCATGTAGGTTTTGGTTTAGCCGGCTTAAAGAAGGTGGTTTTGATGTTAGCGATCGAGAACGAAGAGGCGCCCCGCAGAAGGTTGCACACGAGGAAACTCAAGCATTGCTGGATGAAGATTCGTCTCAAACGCAAAAAGGACTCGTTGAACAGCTAGGGGTAACTCAAAAAACCATTTCCAATCGTTTACGCGCAATAGGAAAAGATTCAGAAGGAAAGAAAATGGGTGCCACTTGATATGAGCCAGAGGAACAAGGATGAGCGTGTCATCAAGTGTTTGAATCTGTTGAATAAACAACACAGAAAGTCTTTCCTGTGGAAAATTGTTACGGGTGATGAAAAGTGGATATGATACCACAATCCCAAACGCAAAAATCACTGGGTAGACTCCGGTGAAGCAACGACTTCGACACCGAAACGCAATATTCACACCAACAAAGTTCTGCTGTGCATCTGGTGTGGGATATGAAGGGTGTGCTCTGTTATGAACTATCGGAACTGGGTCAAACTGTTACTGCTGATCGCTACAAACAACAGTTACCGCGATTGAACTAGGAAATCTGTCGGAAATGTCCATTCACAGGCAAAGGATTGCGTCTCGTGAAATTACTAACTATTGTGTGTTGACGTGTTTGCGCGATTATTTCAATTCTAAATCTTGAAGATTGTGATATGTCTTTAAGTAAAAGTGACGCGAAATTTTTCTGTTTGGTAGTTCTATTTTTTTTTTTTTTTCATTTCTATGTCCTGTGTATATGGCCGGCCTCGATATAGCCTCGTATTTTTCTTGTTTGTTTTTTCTCGGATATGAGCACTTGCTAATCACAATTTGATCTAGAAAGTTCTCGGGTCGTACTCGGACATTCTTTCTACTTTTATTTCTGCAGTACTTATGAATGGACCTTATTCACGTGACGTCAGAAGTGGATTTCTGCGGACCAACATGGCTGCCGACTCAATGTTGTCACCATTAGATTACCCCTTACTGTTATCTAATTTTTAAAATTTTGACGTCTTGAAGAATGCCAACGAATTAATAGAGCTACAAGATAAAGAAGAAAAAAATATTTCTTTAAAGAACATATCAAGTTGCAAAAATATACCGAGACAATTTTGCGTTCGATGTTTATTTAAAAGAGATGCAGGACAATATCGTCCTTAATCATGGTGAAATTTTTAATGAAGCATTTCTCATACACGGTATATTAAATTTTTACGTTCTTATTGTCAGACATTGGCGAAAAATATGGAAGCCGTTTTTTGTGGGGTTTTTTTTTCAAAAACGAAATATTTTGAAGCCCAGTCAAATACGTAATATGGAAATAAGCTGGGGTCACAACAACTACTACAAGGGGTTACAACAACTACTGAGCTGAGCTTCAACTAAAAACTTCACACTGTCGCAGGCTAGGCAGTCTTCTTAAAAAAAGTGAATGTGTAGCATTTAATAAAAGAAAATATAAAGATATATTGTTTCGTTTTGGGGGAAAGAATGTAGAGTTTAATTCGCAACTTACCGTTCCAAATACCCAGTCTGTTTTCTCCTCCCATTTATTATCATTATCATTGGCGCACCCACGGAGGGGGCTTTGGGGGCTTAAGCCCCTCCAAAGATATTAAGAACGATGTACGTCACAAATTACACATTCAAAATTATTATTTTACATGTTCAAAAAATTACAGTGTCTTCTATTACATAGTGTCTTCTTCCCAAAGCGACGTACGTCACAAATTAAACATTCAAAAATATTACAGGGTGTTTCAGAAAACTTGATATGATTTGAGATGTAAATATCTGAGTAACTAAATAGTCTACGCAAATAAAACTGAACAGGCTTGATATTGAGCAAAATAAGATTTATTCATAAAAATTTGAATGAGAAATTCAAAGGTATGTGGATTTCATGAACGATTTCACAAGTTTTCAATATGCGGCCTGTGATACTGCACACGTCAAGTCGGTAGTCCAGCTCCTGCCAAGCACGATACAGCATGTCCCTCATGCGCTCAAATGTGGCATGGGGATTTTCTTCGCTCCAAATGAGAACATTATGCTTCTTGACTTTGTCATTCATATGAAATGTGGCCTCCTCATAACTGAAAACAAGACGATTTTCAAACTCGTCTTTTTCAAGTTTCTCTGACACAGAATTGCTTGCACTTTTGCCTGTCACTTCTCTTTAAGGCATGAACGAGCTGTAGCTTGTAGGGTGTTATTGGAAAGCGTTTCCTTGTGACACGCCAAACTGTCGTTAGAAGAATCTGGGTTTCCAGACTTTTTCTTCTTATGGATTTCTTGGGGCTTCGCAGAAATGTTTCCCGAACCCGCACGACCATCTCTTCCGCTACTGGTGGTCGTCCAGATCCTTTGCCCTGCACAGACAGCCTTCATCTTTGAACTTTTTGTGCCATGTCCAAATCTGCATTGCAAGTGGTGCATTTTAGTACATGAGGGACATGCTGTATCGTGTTTGGCAGAAGCTGGACTACCGACTTGACATGTGCCGTGTCACAGGCGGTGCGCTGCGCATATTTAAAACTTGTGAAATCGTTCATGAAATCCACATACCTTTGAATTTTTCATTCAAATTTTGACGAATAAATCTTATTTTGCTCAACATTAAGCCTGTTTAGTTTCATTTGCCTCGACTATTTAGTTACTCAGATATTTACATCTCAAATGATTTCAAATTTTCTGAAACACCCTGCATTTTACATGTTCAAAAAATTACAGTGTCTTCTTCCCAAAGCCCCAAAAAGATTAAGAACGACGTACGTCACAAATTAAACATTCAAAATTATTATTTTACGTGTTTAAAAAATTAGTGTCTTCTTCCCAAGGCCCCAAAGAGATCAAGAGCGACGTACGCCACAACCGTATATAAACTATAGGCGTACACTACATATATGTACACACATTGTGTACATATACTATATATATACAGCCCCCTCCAACAAGAATTCCTGGGTGCGCCACTGATCATTATTATTATCATTATAGTTTTGAAAATCAAAATTCGAAGGAACACAAGCAGGTTTTAACTGCCACGATGCAAAGTATCGTAATATTCGAATTGGGTGCTGCACATTAGGTTGGAAATCGTCAAGTTTCATATTACTCAGCCACTCTTAACAGTTCAAGCATTTTCAGAGAAAACTTGTGAGTCATATTTTCCTCTATACGTTTTAGGTGACTACTCGGCAGCACAGCCATACGATGAACGAAAGTTAGGCATGTCATTAATAAATATATGGAAAATCGCTCCTGCAACGTATTCCTTGTTAAGCAATGGGAAAACGGATGTAAACAAATTATTATTGCTGGTCCGCAGCCACCGAACATACTGTGTTTCCCATGATGAAACACAAGGTGAATAATGTCCATTCATTCATGCATTCTTGCTTTCCGTTAGGCATCTGGTTCACTCAACTCCCATTCATAGATGGCGCTGCACGTCCAGTTGGTCTTCCTTTCAGAACTGCTAGCATTACGTTTACCAGGCTATGCCACTCCAATGTCTTTGGTTACAGCGGTATATATTATGACAATTTTCAAATAAAGCAAAAATTCTACACGGAATATTTTAATTGAACTGATGTTCGGAAAATATTTAAAGATGAATTGAAGCATTATTACGTGTGGTATGTTTTCATCACCGAATTTTCCATTTTTAATAAAATTTTGATTGATAACATTCCAGTATATCTTCTGCATATTTCCTTTGGAAGTAATTACGCGTCTTCGGCTTCTAAGAATGAAGATATCAGATTCTGTCGTGGTTTCAGAGTGGCAGATGGCCGGAAGGATTTTCCTTACTCTTCATCCTTTTCATTTCTTATCGGTCACAGGGTTTACACATATCGGACCTTCGTACAGCAGTCACAAGATGAAAGATAGGCATTCCGTATATTTACATGAAATCGATCGGGCTTTCTCCACAGCGTCCACTCTACGAGGTGACTCAAAATACTTTCACTCACAAGCGGATAAGAGTGCCTTTTGCTGTTGCATTTCGCTCCAGATTTTCCGAGAAGCTGCATCTTTATCTCCAATCAAAGATGGTTGTTTTTGACACTCTACGTGCTGATAAGATTTTTTTTTTGATTGGAGGTTTAACGACCACCGTGAGCAACTCAATGGGCTATAAGCAGTCGCCCGTCCCTAATTTAGGGTCACTGGTTCCAGGGAAGGGAGAGAGCCAGTGCCGTAAGACAAACACAACATCCATGCCTGACCGGGAATCGAACCCGGACCCCTTACGGACGAATGATCAGAGGCCAGCGCCTTAGACCACTGCGCCACCGGGGCGGCACTGATAAGAAGATGAAGCCGTCTTAAGAAATTTTGAAATTTGCTTCTGAAAAACCTCAATCATTTAGAAATCCCTTTTTTGTCCACGAGAATATTCCTACATTTAAACATAACATCGTTGTTCAGTTGCAAAGATGTAGCGAAGAGCAATAGAGACAAAACAATTATAAAGACAGAAAAGAGAAATAGTAAAAGGAATCAGGTTCTTGTATTTTGAGCACGTTTACAGGATAAACGTACAAGTCTAGAAAATCAAAGGCTGTATATAAATGCCAATTCATATCGCTGTTAACAGCAAACAATGATTTCTGTTTTGATTGGAAGTTTAACGACCACCGTGGGTCGCCCGTTCCTAATTTAGGGCCAATGGTTCTAGGAAAGAGAGAAGGGCCAGGGCCGTAAGACAAACACAGCATCCATGCCTCACCGGGATTCAAACCCGGACCCAACTCGGACGAATGATCAGAAACCAGCGCTTAGACCTCTGCGCCACCGGGGCGGCGACTTCTGTTTTGGGTTGATATTTTTGTTTCATCATCGTCGACCATTATCAATACACTACTGGATGAAGGTCTGTCCTTGCCGCCCCGGTGGCGCAGTGGTCAAAGCGATGGCTTCTGATCATTCGTTCGAGATGGGTCTGGGTTCGAATCCCGTGAGGCATGAATGTTGTGTCTGTCTTATGGCACTGGCTCTCTCTCTCTCTCTCTCTCTTTCCTGGAACCAGTGGCGCTAAATAAGGGACGGGCGATTGCTTATAGCCCATTGAGTTGCTCATGGTGGTAGTTCAACCACCAATAAAAAAAAAAAAAAAAAAAATCTTTCCCTGGTCTCTCCAAGCCACTACAACAAATTCATTACTTGAACCATTATCTTTCAAATCCCTCCAGCACGCTTTGGAATTTCATCCACGTAACCCTACGTGGTCGCCTTCTGGGTCTTTTTCCTGATTTTTCCTTAACTCATGGAAACCAGTGTACATTCAGGCTTGTGGCAGACAAAAGAGTTATGCAGCATGTCGCGACACGCTGCATATCATTAGCCTGAGCAACATATGCCAGTAGTGAGCTGACAGTCACTGCGCATGCACCGAGAGTTTTGATTTTTTTTTTTTATTGAAAGTTTGACCACTGTGAGCAACTCAATGGGCTATAGGGAGTCGCCCATCCCTAATTTAGGGTCACAGGCTCCAGGGAAGGGAGAGAGCTTGTGCCATGAGACAAACACAACATCTATGCCTCACCAAGATTTGAACCCGGATCCTTCATTGGCGAATGGTCATACGCCAGCACTTAGACCACTGTGCCGGCACCGAGAATTTGAATTCACTTTTGCGTAGTGATTAGATTACTGTGATGTGATTGATAGTGTGTCATTTTTTTTTTTTTTTTTTTTTTTGATTGGAGGTTTAACGACCACCGTGAGCAACTCAATGGGCTATAAGCAGTCGCCCGTCCCTAATTTAGGGTCACTGGTTCCAGGGAAGGGAGAGAGCCAGTGCCGTAAGACAAACACAACATCCATGCCTCGATAGTGTGTCATTATGCCAAGGAAGTATTTAAATCATCCAGATACCTTCTGTTATGTGTGTGGGGAATTAACATTTAAAGCTCAAAGGAGAAATTTCACTGAATGTTACTTGAACGGACACCAGAGATGTAATCTTGAAGTTTTCAGAGGAGTTGTTACATGGAAGACCCAGAAACTACAGGCAATTAATTCAGCACATAATCCAGATTGCTTTAAAAAATGTAATAAGCTATGTTTTGGCTGTAAAGGTGACAGAGATAAGAACTCAGCCTCTCATAACTGCTGTTCAACCTGTGTGAAGCATTTGACAGAATGGGTAAAGGGTTCGGGGCGTATGTGATTTGCAGTTACCATGATTTGAAGGGAACCCAAAAGATTGTTCATCAGACTGTATTTTTGTTTAACAAACATAAAAGGAATAACAAGTAAATGCAAACAGAGTGTTATACCCAAATTTTCTATCTGCTATCAGGCCAGTTCCTCACTGTGAGGACTTACCAGGCTCTAATAATAAATGTAACTGTAGATGATGAAGACCCAGGCTAACCTAGTTCAACATGAGGAGCAACATGACTTCTTTTGAAACATGAATATCTTCTTTTGAACCACATCTGTTAACTCAAGTTGATTTATATGATCTTGTTAGGGATTTGGATTTGTTCAAAGCAAAAAAAAAAAACTCTTGAGGTCTAGGCTGAAATCTACTTCACTGAGACACTAAAGTGTTTTTTCGTAACTGCCAGGATGAGTTTAAAAATTTTTATTCTCAAGAAAATGATTTAGTTTATACTAACAACATTTGCTCTGTGATGGATGCTCTTGGTCATGAACATAAAACAACAGAATGGCAATTGTTCATAGACGCCTCTAAAACTAGTTTGGAAGGTGTCCTTTTGTGAAACGGAAACTAATTTCCTTCTATGCCCTGATATGAAAGAATCTTACAAAAATATGAAATTCCTTTCATAAAAACTTCAGTATGAGAGAGTACAACTGGAATATCTCTGGCAATTTAAAAGTCATTGCACTGCTTCTTGGTTAGCAGCTCGAGCTCGGCTATGCCAAATTTTCTAGTGTGAGTGAAACAGTCGAGACATGAAATAATTACATCAAGAAGGAATGGCCAAAGTATGAATGACTTACTCCTGGACAGAAAAATGTTGCACATCTGCCACTGATCAACCCTGAATATATATTTTTTACCTCCACTTCATATTAAATTAGGGCTTTTCAAAAACTTTAAAGCCATGAATAAACACGGTGCTGGGGTTTGCTTATTTGAAGGTAAAATGTCCTTGAATAAGTGATGCTTAAGTTAAAGAAGGCATTTTTGTGGGCCCTCAAATAAGAGATTTGACGCAAGATGGAAAACTTGAAGATCTATTAAGTCAAGTTGAAAAACAGCATCACACCTGCCAACCTGAGAAAATTCAAATGTGTAAAATTGCGCGCGAATGACATTTCTAATGATTTTTTTAAAACTATGCAAACATTTATAATGAATTTAGCTATGTATAAGTAAAAATAAATGCAAATAGTTGTGCATTTGATAATTTTTAAATGTTTATAATATAAACAAATGATATCACATTTTGATACTGTACTCAACATTTTCCGTCGTCCATAGCGGACCGACGATTTCCATAGCATACTCTATGTTTTCCGTCGTCCGTAGAGGACCGACTATTTCCATAGTAACTGCGTAAAATCCGCAGTAGTTGGAGTCTCTGAATTTCTCTTCCCACTAAATGATCTTTATTCAGCGTCAAGCATAACAATGTGCACGGAGAATTTACTGTGCCGAAATCCCAACGATGATGACGGGGCATGGGTGTTCTGGCACACAATTCCCATCTCTGTTATATATTTTATTTATAAGGATATTTTTAACAAAAAATTCAGAAAAATTTTTAAAATCTAGAAGGAAAGTTCTTCCGGCTGAAAAACCGGAGACCGTATAAAAAAAGCGGAATGCTTCTGCAAATTCTGGAAGAGTTGGCAGGCATGTTTAACTGAAACATTAACAAAATATTTCTTAAGGGAGATTAAAATTTATTTATTTTTTAAATATATGGAAATGCGTAAAAAAAGCGATCTATGCGCAAAATCATAAAGAACAGTTAAAATGCATAAAAGTTGGCAGGTATGAAGCATGGAAATCATTCAAAAATGTTATGGAAAAGTTCTTGAGACATTTTAAAGCACAGAACTACTGTGACATTGTGGGTAAACTCTTACATTCATTCAAAGTTATGGGGTGTAACATGTCCCTTAAAATTAATTTCTTGGACTCTCACTTGGGATTTCTTCTCTGAGAATCTCAGTGCCATCAGTGACGAACATGGTGAGCAATTTCACCAAGACATCTCGATCACGAAAAAGAAGTACCAGGGAAAGTGGAGTTCTTGCATGCTTGCTAACTATTGTTGGATACTTAAGAGAGATGTTCCAGATGCAAAATACAGAGGGATATCATAAACTGGAGCTTTTTACATAATATTATTGAATAGTGTTATAAATGTACGTAAATATGCAATTGATTTAGATTTAACTTGTCACTAAAAATACCTGCATGACATAGAAAAACTGGTAACATTAATTCAGCATAAAAAGTACTATTGTGATCAGATAGTTTTTCTAGTGTGCCAAAAATTTAGTTGTTTTTGTAAACCAGTGAAGTTAGCTAGACATACATCTGTAATAAAAAAAAAGAAAGTTTGTATGGAACTTAAAAGTGACCCACAAATCACAATGATTATCAATCAATAGTTTGGTTTGCACAACAATTAAAGGCATTCACCAACTTTTTGGAATATAGTGTAAGCAGAAAAACTCACTCTGAGCCAGTATTCCTCTTTCCTGATGTTTACACAAATAAACACTAAACAATTAATAAGCACATTTGTTTATTGCAATGACTGAAAATTAAAAAAATTAAAAAAAAAAAAAGGAACAAAGAAAGCAAAAAAATAAATAGTACAGTTTTCTAAACAGGTAATTTTCCTAATGTAAGAAATTTCAAATAGTTTAGCTGCAGCTGAAAGAGGAACCATAGTCAGTCTTGCGTCAAAATGGATAGAAGTTTGTCAAAATAACAAAAATTTAATATAATGCCTTCAAAATATTTTTGATGGGTACATGAAACACAGGTCCAGTTTTAAAACCCATTTATCTACACATAAATATATACATAAGAATAACAATGCAATAGACCAGGAAAAGGCCATTTTATTTTCTAGCAGATCAACTCTTATATACAATTACAGCTTATTCAACAGTATATGCGATACAAAATCAAACCGAGACATTTAAAATAAATATGCAACTTTTAAACAAGTCAAAAGGCATATTTATACACTCTTTTCAGTTAACAGATTGATCGACCTTTTCTGTTTTCATTTTAAACACGATTTTGCTATATCAGGCTTTTATGATTGGAAAAGAATGGCATGAACATTATTTACAAACAAGTACAACGCAAGATTTTAACTGGCAACACTGTAGAATAAGCACAACAAAATAACTCGAATGCTTAACACAAAAATTGCATGAAACCACCTCAATAAATCAAATAAATATACAAGGCACAGACAACATGCTTCAGATACAGGCATGTAGCATTTATTTACTTATTATGGTACCACAGCTGATAATGTGAAGTTATTTGATTCCTTAAAGAAAAGTAGAAGCTCAAACATTTCTTTGCTTTTTCACTAAGGAAGACAAATACCACAGCTGCTGAAATTATGCATCAATATACAACAAAATACCTGAATTTCCTATTCATTTAAAACATGAAAAGGATTCAATGTTCCATTCTTACATCAAGGTAAAGAACTAAAATAAAAAAGCAATGGCTGTTGCTGCATCAGAATAAGTGATGTGCAGAACACAAAAAATGTGGAATATATTTTATATGAAAATTACTCATTCAAATTAATACAGGTTAAACTGCTTGCATTGGATAACAGTGAATTTCAATAAGATTATCTTTTTTAACTTAGTGACAAAACATAAATAAAACCTTATTTTAAAAAGAAATGGAGAGTAAATTTTGCTTATGATAGGGTTTTATTTTCAAAGCTCAGAACCATACCAGTAAAAGAAATGCAGGCAAAAACAAAAATCACTATACAATGTAAAGTTTATTCATCAAATGATAAAGAATATTTTAGCAAACTCTTCAGTTTAAATTTAATTTTTATACACAAATGAGTGCATTTGGCAATCTTCACAGAACTAAGTCACATGCAATGTCAACTGTTTTGAACAATTCTGCCAGAGAAAATATCGTGACAGAATAAGTAATGTAAGCTGTATCGAATCCTATATTCTTTAATGAATCTGGTTAAAAAAGAGGGGTGGGGTGGGGGTGGAGATTGATTTACTGATCTCTTTTAACCAAGAATGGCTTGTATGTACACAGGCAGTCTTTATAAAATTACACATCTACTATCAGCTGTGTGTGTGTGTGTGTGTGTGCGCGCGCTCCTTTTCCCCTACCGTCTCACAAATCTGGTGACCATTATGTGCAATTATGTCCACTCTCCCATATACGAGATATCTTTTTCATGTGCAGAGATATGCTTTATACAATATTTGTGAAATTATCAATTATATTCTTCACAAGCTCTGAAATTTGTTGGTAAAAGCACAAGCATTTGGCAATATTTTTTTACTACAATACAAAAATCATGTACACCTGGGAGTAAATTCAATATCTGTATCCCCAATGTTACCTGATACTAGCTGCCGCTGACCATTGTTCATAGCCCCAGGCAATAACATCGTACGTGAAAAATGTACCTATCGGTGTGCTAAAATTCATTTTCTGGTATAATCTTCATAACAGAACTATTCTCTTTTGATTAATAGCACTGGAAAATCCTGAAACAGTTGAAAGTACAATTATCAATCTGCAAAGGGATGAATATGTTTTATTCTCATTGCAACCAAAGTAATAAAGACTACCATTCAATGCTGTAGCACAATGCAGTCAATGAATATGTCAGGCTATGACAAAAAGAAAAATTAAATCACTTACTAAATTTAGAACTAAACTAGTATTAAAAAAAAAAAAACTCATAGCTACATCAGCATGAAACCCCAACTGCACTGAAGTTGCTCTGTGCATAGTTTTGGTGTAAAAAAACCCACTATGACACTATGGGACCACCTGGTGTAAATGAAAACAATATATGAAAAGCAGAATCACAACTCAGCTGGTTACAACGCAACAGGTGAAATATCCTTCTTTATAAACACATTTTTTAAACGTGTAATGTACAAAATGTTTATTTTAAAACTTCAAATAAGCATTTCTTGAAGATACCCATCCATCCAAGGTGGTTTCCAGGAGTCAACCTAATACAAGGTATTTTAAATGTGCTTTTCTTAATCACTATTCTCAAAGAAAAATCATCGAAGGTAATTCAATAAAATACATATACACTTATTTAATCCTTTGAACCCTGCAATGCTGAATTCAGTATGGCCTCCATTTGTACAAGAAAGACTTTATTGAATGTCATATACTAATCACATCCTTTCACATGAAGGTGAAAAATCAAAATTATTTTTAGAGGTATAAACAAGAAGACCAAAAGGAAATTTAACAAGATGAGCACTGTAGTCTACTCCTGCATGGAGTAAATTATTCATTTGTTAATAAATTAATAAAAAAAATCCCACTTGATTTTGAGCACTGAGATATTTCATGTTGTATGAATGCCGAATGTGTCTGTGTGACAAAAAGAACTGTGAGTGGGGAAGAGCATGAAGCAGCTCACAGTATGTAAAACTTGATATTATTTTAATACCTCTCACCTCTTAGAATGAATGATTAGTCATTCAGCCACTGAATATAAGGCATACACAAGTCAAAGCTAAATGTCTCTAAGGCCAGACATTCATTACTTAAAACAGCAAGTGGGATATCTTCTGAAATGAAGTATAATGGCTATTACTTTTACCAAAGTGATGAAGTGACCATATACAATTCCAGAAATTTAAATCATAATGTTAAATATAGAACAGAAGTACAGCATAAAGATACAGGAAAATACATATCAGCATGCATTTTTAATCTTCAAAACAAAATTATTACAATTTAAGTGCCTTTTAACGAAAGGTACAAAATCAGACTGTAAAGTTACATACACTGTGAAATGATGTCTACAGCACTTCATCAGCAACCGTTAAAGAGATTTTACAATCAACAGTTGAATTCGCAAATTTTCAAAAACAACAAAGAAGTCATAATCTCAAACTCAAAATTTTTGACACAAAATACAAATTGTCACACACACACACACACACACACACACAAGCTGAGAGAGCAAAATGTCACATTGAACAGATAGCATTGTTGAAATTGCAGCTAACTCTAAGTTCATTAAAATATTACATCATGGCAAATATGTTAGTGTATTGTTTGTGGATGTTTCAAATTACTTAAAATATGATTTTGAACATTATGGCATCACGTGAGTGCCTGTGAAGTCACATAACCTCCCTCCCAATTATGCACTAAAGATATCTCAACTAAAATATGTTCTGTCCAGTCACTTTTTAAATCGTATAAACACTGTTTCCATCAGCTCAAATATAATACAAAAGAGATCACAGGATTAAGTGAAATGACTGAAGTGTATGTTATCACATGAATATCCCAACTCCACTTCTAATATCCACAGGTGGGCTAGCAATCTACGTATGTGCCACAACTAATCAGTATGACACAAAAACCATAGAAATCTGAAGGAAAAAAACTCAGCACTTTTTCACATTCTTCAGTAGTTGTTTAAATGTTAAGAGTTTCACCTCAATATGTCTTTATGTCTTCAACAATATTTCTTTCCGCTTTTACTCTGATATGTAAAGGCATTATGACGAATACAAAGTGAAAGCTGAAATATGCTACAATAAAAAATGAAATGAAAAAATAAGCTTTTTCTGCCTTTATTATGATTTTGATCCCCCCTCTTTGCAGTGTAATGAATGATATATATGAGTTATGCTGTCAAAGGAACTACAAAACAACAGTTATACCTCTCAACTTATAAAGCAGCAAAGCATACACAAACAGAAACATCCTCTTTTACCTGCAGCGTGTAAATTATGCATTTCTTTTTTTGCTATCTTACAGTAAGCTAAACACTGCAACGTAATAAATAATTATCTGGAGACGTAAATAATGGTACAGTTCCTTCAATTTATGAATGCTTAACCACACTGTTAGTAACTCTTCTTGTACAGAAAACATGAACAGTAATAGATATTTCATAATGGATGCATTAACAGAAACACAGCACAGATCATTATTATTAAAAACGGCAATTCTGTCATTTATTTAATTTGAATAAAGAAAAAATTTCTCTTATTAGTAAAGTTTGATCAATAATCACCTCTTCAATCAACTATATATCTGCTGAACATAAAATTACAGTGCCTGGAATGATCATCGTATCCTTTAAAAAAAGGGGGAACCTGGCGTACACAGGGGGAGGGGGACAAAGGGCATAATTTAAAACACAACCTTGCCCAGGACACCAAACACAATTCAGCTATAATGACAGTCATGAGTAAGTCACATGCTGCACATTTGAAATAGCACTTACTCCGGAAATTGAAAGGAGTCGCTGAGATTTCAGTAGTAGCAGACATAATTATGTTATTTCTCCAAATTGATAGCAAAAGGCCTTTTCTTCTGTAAAAAGTTTTTATATATTAACAAACATTTCATTCTGTTAACACGTCACAGACATACTTCAAATCCACTACAGGAAGGGGGTGCACTCTATGTCTGTGAAGCAGGACTGTCATCCAGGTTATCTAGAGAAGGTGTTTCTTGATTCCCCTGAGCTAAAGAAATTGGCTTTTTTGACCGTGTCGTCATCATGCGATCTAGCTCGGCGGCTGCGTCGTGTCGCACTGTTGTTTTGTCTGCAACAGAAAAAATGAAGTTTAAAATTCATGTCATTATAATTTATTCATGTTTTGTAAAGTACACACTTCATAATAGGCATGAAAAGCCTTCATATGAGGGTTGTACCGGAAAGTAATGCAAAAGTGAACGTAACTTTTTATTAACTGACCAACAGGCTGTTCAAATTGCACATGTTGGTAGAGTAACTATCTCTACACAAAGGTACTACTCAACATAGTCTCCATCACAAGCGATGCACTTGCGCCCTCGTTGAACCCAACTCTTGAATCCTCTTTGAAGAAATTCAGGTGTGGACTGTTGTACCCACTTCTTCACAGCCACTTTCGCCTCATCTGTGCCGAACAGGTGGAAGTCGGAAGGCGCCAGATCTGGGTTGTACAATGGACAGGGTACCACCGACCAGCCTAATTTGCTGATCGTTTGATTTGTTGCCAAAGATGTGTGTGGTCTCACATTGTCATGGTGAATGTGAATCCTTTTCAGATTCTTGTTTGGTCTCTTGCTCCTTATGGCTTCTCTAAGCTTCTTGAGTGTTTCAATGTACCACTCGCTGGTCACAGTACCACCACGTTCCAGAAAATCAAAGAGAATGACACCCCTGTCATTCCAAAAAACAGTCACCATGACTATCTGTGCTGATCGCTGGCTCTTGAACTTCTTAGGCCTTGGTGAAGAGGTGCGACGCCATTCCATGGATTGATTCTTCGTTTCCGGATTGTAAAGATACACCCACGTTTCATCCTGTCACCAGATCATAAAAAAAACGTGTCTTCATTGGCTTCAAACGTTTCCAGCAGATCAGAGCAGACTTCCACCCTTCTCTCCTTCAAATCGGGTGTCAACTGCTGATGTACCCACTTTGCACACACTTTCCAATACCCTAAGTCTTCTACCATCTTCTGTATCATTGTGACCACAAGCTCATTGATTGTGACTCGCCTCTCCATGTGAATCAATTCCTCCATTCGCTGACAATTCGTATCAGTGGTCACATATGATGGTCTTCCACTGCATGGTTTGTCTTCAGTGCTGATTTCTCCTTATTTAAACTTCTTCATCCATCTGCGCATGTTGCTCTTGTCAATAGTGTCGTCTCTGTAAACACTCTGTAGCCTTCTGTGGATATCGGACATCCTACACCCTTCCTTCGTCAAGGACTCAATGACAGCATGTTGCTTCGATTTGGAATCCATTATGTACCTACAGTGGAGAATAAGTGTTACCATAGAACAAAAGTTACTTTACCAACATGTGCAATTTGAACGACCTCTGTCAGTTAATAAAAAAATTATGCCCACTTTTGCATTACTTTTGGTACAACCCTCGTATATAACACAGAAGAATCAAAACATTATGACCACTTGTCTAATACGATGTTGGTCTTCCACGTGCCACCAAAACAGCTCTCACTCAGCAAGCCACGGATGCTACAAGAATTCTAAAGGTGCCTTGTGGCATGTGGTACCAACACGTTACAAGCATCTTTGAACTCTTGTAGGTTACATGCTTGAGCCATTGCAGATCGGATACGCTGTCTCAACAAAAACCACAGATGCTCGATTGGATTGATGCCTGGAGAATTGGAGGCTAGGGCAATAGATGAAAGTCTTCCTCGTGTTCCACGAACCATTTCCAAACAATCCAGGTGCATTATTCTGTTAAAGAAGGCACTACTAAAGGAAAATACTGGTGCCATGAAAGGATGTACCTAGTATGCAGTGATGTTTGCATAGGTAGTAGATGTCACAATTTCGTGCACATGAACGACTGGACCCACGGTTTCCGAGCAGAACATTGCCCAAAGCATTACATCTCCTCCAGCAGTTTGTTTTTGTCCCACGGTGCACCCTTATGCCGACACTTCCCCAAGTAAATGACGCATACGCACCCAGCTAGCTGTCCGCATGGTGCAACTGTAAACAAGACTCACTGGACAAGATGACCTTCTTCCAATCATTCAAGGTCCAGTCTTGATGCCCACATGCCCATTTTTGGCACTTTCAATGGTGAACTGAGGTAAGCACGGACACTCAGAATAACCTGCCCCTACAGAGCCCCATTTCCGGCAGGGTTCGATACGGTGCGTTGTGACACATTACTCCCGTCAGCAGCATTCAAATTACTGGCGAGTTGCGCTACAGTATCTCTGTTGTTAGCTTGTGCTATATGACAGGGGCGGCCAACACGATCGCCGAATCATTTTTGATCGATCGCTAATGTTTTGTGGAAAAAATATAAAAAATTTTTTAAGTTACTATCAAAATTGACGATGGAGCATTCAGACAAAGGAGCGGTCATGTTTGTACCCTTAAAACTGCTGTTTTGCGACTGCATCCACTAGGTGTCAAGGTCACGTGACCTGCCCTCCCCCAATAGCAATATGCGGCAGCTCTGTTTGCCTACGTAATGACAGCACTGACTGCAGAGTTAGACATGGGAGATAACGCCATGGGAGGGTCAGCTTGGGGAAAGCTTGGCATGCAGGTTAAGTGCGTAATGTTTATTATTCACCTCGGAGCTGTGCTTTTCTTCTTTGAACTATTTTGTTGATATTATTCTTTTGGTGAAAATGAGTGCCTTGAAAAGACTGAAAACTTATTATTTTCATCAAGAATGGGAACTGGACTACTTTTTTGCTATGGTTAAAGACAAGTGTTGCTGCTTAATTTGCAGTATTTCCATGACAATACCAAAGAAGGGGAATTTAGAGCGGCATTTCAAAGCATTGCATGGGAAATATCAATTCGATTTCCCACTCAACAGTGAAATAAGAAAGAAAAAATTACAGGAACTGAAATCTGGATGGACTGCATAAGCGAAACATGTTCTCAAAACCAAACGATCAATCAAAGGCTGCAACCATCGCCTCCTTTCAAGTAAGCTATAAAATAGCAACAACATGTAAACCTCTTTCTGATGGCAAAAAAATAAACATTTGTTCATAACATTTAAATTTGTACTAAGGCCTATGCATAAATATTGAATAAAAATCATAAAATAATTCAAATTGTTTTATTTACCTCAAATACACGCATAAAATCGATAGGCTCTACCTATATAGGGCAACAACAATATAGGTATAGCGGGAAGCGACAAATTTTGGAGGAAGAAATTTGAAATTGTGAAGTAGAGTAGATCACTTGGAGTCGAGGGAAAAAAAGTAGATTTTAGTCCCAATCAAGTTGGCCACTCCTGCTATATGGGATAGCCTTCACTCACCTCTAGCATCCACAAGCTGTGATCCGACTAAGGCTCATGAAAAACCACAAACCCCTTGCCAGCAGTTCTTGGTTTTCTCCTCTTCAGACCATTTTTTTAAGGTATTAACTACAGATGACCATGAGCACCCAACAGGCCTTGACATCTGGGAAATGCTCCAATTCTGTCATTTGGCCTTTGTCAAACTCGTTTAAGCCTGCTGCCTTTTCCATGTGATGAGCAAGAATAACACTAATTAACAGAGCTCAGTACTTCCCATGTGAAAAGCAAGAATAATGCTAATTAACAGAGCTCAGTATTTCCCATGTGAAGAGCAAGAATGACACTAACAGAGCTCGGCATTTTCTATGTGAAGAGCAAGAATAACACTAATTAACAGAGCTCAGTATTTCCCATGTGAAGAGCAAGAATAACACTAATTAACAGAGCTCAGTATTTCCCAATGTGAATTGCAAGAATAACACTAATTAACAGAGCTCAGTATTTCCCATGTGAAGAGCAAGAATGACACTAATTAACAGAGCTTAGTACTTCCCATGAGAAGAGCAAGAATAACACTAACAGAGCTCAGTATTTCCCAATGTGAATTGCAAGAATAACACTAATTAACAGAGCTCAGTATTTCCCATGTGAAGAGCAAGAATAACACTACTTAACAGAGCTCAGTATTTCCCATGTGAAGAGCAAGAATAACACTAATCAACAGACCTAAGCCTTTCCCATGTGAAGAGCAAAAATAACACTAATTAACAGAGCTCAGTAATCCCCATGTGAAGAGCAAGAATAACACTAATTAACAGAGCTCAGTATTTCCCATGTGAAGAGCAAGAATGACACTAATTAACAGAGCTTAGTACTTCCCATGTGAAGAGCAAGAATAACACTAACAGAGCTCGGCATTTTCTATGTGAAGAGCAAGAATAACACTAATTAACAGAGCTCAGTATTTCCCATGTGAAGAGCAAGAATAACACTAATTAACAGAGCTCAGTATTTCCCAATGTGAATTGCAAGAATAACACTAATTAACAGAGCTCAGTATTTCCCATGTGAAGAGCAAGAATGACACTAATTAACAGAGCTTAGTACTTCCCATGAGAAGAGCAAAAATAACACTAATTAACAGAGCTCAGTAATCCCCATGTGAAGAGCAAGAATAACACTAATTAACAGAGCTCAGTATTTCCCATGTGAAGAGCAAGAATAACACTAATTAACAGAGCTCAGTATCAGATGTTATTTATACCATTTCATGACCTTCACACATGCAGTCATTTACCTGCAGCTGTTTCGATTTGCATAAGGATGTGCTGGTCATGATCTAGTTTTTGGTGCATAAACACTGGCGTGCAAAAATTAAGGACGAGACGGTTTTTCGAATGTAACATCGTGCAGAAGTGCTCCACATTGACTTAAATCATACCATAAGATCCCCAAAATGTAAGAATATGGGACGTGAGCAAAACCGTCCAAACAAGGAATCCAAAGGATACAAAGGCACTTTATTGAAAAGGTAGCTTTGAGCACAACTGAACAGAAGACAGAAACGTCCATGTGACAGGCGGCTGCCAAGAAAAATCCAGTCTTTAGTAGGGGATGAGATCACCCCTGACTGCGTTGCAGGATTTACGTCTGTCCATGCTGAGGACGAGGTTGTCAAGGAGCTGTTGAGGCATCGCGGCCCATTCCTCTTTTAGCGCCAATCGTTGCTGGCGGCTGGTGACGTGCTGCCAAGTGTCTCCCGAGAAGGTCCCACACGTGTTTGATTGGATTTAGGTCCGGGGACCTTGCGGGCCAATAGATGCTTTGAATATCTTCACTCTCCAACAGCTCTGCGACTGCCACTGTATGATGAGGAGTAGCGTTGTCGTTCATGAAGAGGAACTCAGGACCCACAGCACCTGTGAACAGACGCACGTGAGGCAGGAGAACCTCGATACAATAGCGGACACCACGGACTGAAACTCATTGGAAGATGAGGAGGTCAGTACGGCTACCAAGCATGATACCGCCCCAAACGAGAACTCCACCACCTCCAAACCGGTCCCTTTCGATAATGTTGGAGGTGTGATTGCGTGTTCTCTGCTGTCTCCAGATGTGTATACATCCAGAATCGCTTGTCAGACTAAATCGGCTCTCATCCGTAAAGAGAACTCGACCACATTGCTGATGTGTCCAGTTTTTGTGTTCCTGGCACCACAGAAACCGCCGTCTCTGATGAGCAGGCGTTAATGGCACACATCGTACTGGTCGTCGTACAAATAGACCACCTTTGTGCAGCCTCCTGGCCACGGTAAAACGCGATATCGGACGTCCAGTTGTCTGTTTCATGTGCCTTGCGATTTCTCCTGCTGTCTGCCGTCTGTCTCTTCTCGACTGTAGGACAATATACCGGTCGTCCTCCGCCGTGGTTGCTCGTGGACGACCACTGCTAAACTCTTGGACAGCTGTTCCTGTCATTTGAAATGCTCTCCAAGCTCGTGAAACGATGCTGTGAGCGATCCCGAACTCCTCGGCCACACTAGTCACACTTCGACCTTCTTCCAACTTCCCAATGGCACGACCTCGGGTAAAATCATCCAGATGTCGTCTACTGGGTTGCCTGTTGGCCATATCACACGGTGGCAGCAACTCGACGTCGTTCAAACTGACGAACACCGTCCGACTCCCCCCCCACGTCATGCTGCATATATCACATTCCTACCGTACCGGACCCTACTCTATCTCCTAAGTGGTCTTTCGGTCCGTTCTGTATGCTCGTTCCACCTCTTTGTCCTTAATTTTTGCACACCAGTGTATATATACACCGATGAGCCATCCCATTATGACCATCCCCAGCCTAGAGAAATGAGCGCACCTGGAGACCGAACTATGGTGCAGGTGAAATTCACAGAGCAGTATACATATAGAACCCGAGGACCGGCTTTCGGTTAGTAGAGTGCTCAGAGTCAGAATGGGAAACTGCCAATTTATCGAAGTTTGATAAAGGACAAATTGTGATGGCACTGCGTCTCGGAACTACGATCTCGGAAACGGCGTGACTAGTGCATTGTTCATGTGCAGCTTTAGTGGGTACGTATCAAAAGTGGTGCACAGATGACCAAACGATGAACCGTTGTCCAGCCGTGTGTCATCCGCAACTCACTGATGCCAGAGGGAAGCGGAGACTGTTGTGCGTTGTTCCCAGCGACCGCAGGGCCACAGTGTGACAAATCACCGACAGCTGCAACAGTGGTGATCAGGGCAATGTGTCACAGCACACAGTTCATCACAGCCTTCTGCGCATGCGTAGCCAAAAACCCAGCCGGGTGCTCAATGCACGTCACCTCCAACAATGCATGAAATGGACCCAAGATAATCGATATTGGACTGTGAATGATTGGAAGGAGGTGTCCTGGTCTTATGAATCAAGATTCCTGGTGCGTCACGTAGACAGCCAACGGCAGATACGCCAATTACCTATGGAGGGTATGGCACCTGAATGCACTGTTGGGCAGAAATAGGTTGGCGGCAGTAGTGTTTCCTTGGGACAATTTAGGCCCCATTATCCCAATAACACAATCCCTACAGTGTTCTCCCCAGGATCTATCTAAAGGGCGTGCCACCCAGCTAAAAATTAAGCGATTCGCAAGGTACTGTACAGAGATGCCAAGTACTATGGATATTATGTTCACACTACGGACTTATGGAGAAGGTGTGAAAAAGTACGGATTTTTCCAAAAATCTCGGATATTTCTGGAAAACTTAATTTAAAAAAAAATGAAGCATAATCAAATGTAGTGACTTTTGCGGTAACTTTGCAAAGCCGTCACACAGCAAGCATGTTTGCCTCAACAGGAATTGAAGTTCTTTGCGCGCAGCTGTATATTCTTTGCCCAGAACAAGAGAAAATTCCCCCCTCTGCCTTTGGTAACCAGCCAAAGAAAACAATTCACTGCAGCAGCAGCTTTGTATATACTGGTATTTCTATTTGCCAAATGTTTAATGTAATGGATTTTCTGATGCTTTGAAGCAATGCTCGTTGAGTGTGCTCTGCACTTTCTTCTTCCTGACTACTGTTACTACGTGCGTGCCAGATGCGACACATTTTTTCACGCTCCTCCCTGTCTGCAGCGAGCTTTTGTTTATGTTATTCCGACAGATTTGCAAAGTGCTTTTTTTTTTTTTTTTTTTCTCTTGTAAAAATGTTCTGCTAAACAGAGGGGTGTTTTATTTTATCTTATCAGATTCACAAGGACTTTCTTTCTTACTTAATAGCTTGTTTTAACACTTTTGCTGCCAGCGGGCGCACGCGCCTTCTGTGGAAATCTCCCGGGGGGAGGGGGGGCACATAAACAGAAGTAAATATCCGAAGTTCCAGTACTGGGACTCCCAAAATATTTATACCACCTACTACTTGGCTGACCACAAGTCTATTTATAGCAAAACATGCAGAAGTTGCATGCGACTGACGTGGCCCAAAAGAAAACTTCATACAAGCTTACGTAAACAAGTTAGTAAAATCCAGTAAAATCATGCAATGCATTGATTATGATACGCTTTCCAACATACCAGAAATTATTACTCAAGTTATGAGGAACATGGCTATAGAATAAATCTTGCTCCTATGCCCTGACCTTTGACCCTGTTTCAATTATATTTAAACAGAACCAGTTAAGTATACTTCCTGAACAACATGATAAAGTTTTGTCTCAATCGAAATTTTTTTATGTAAGTTATGACGCATAAGGGCAATGAAATGGATCCCTCTCCTATTTCCTGACCTTTCATTCCATTTCGCTCATTTTCAATAGGGTTCATCCCCTATCACATACTAAAATTTCATCGAAATCGAACCATTTTTACGCGAGTTATCGTGCGGATGGACAAAGCTGGAGCATATATGCTTCTTCAACCTACGGTTAGAAAGCATAAAAAAGGAATTGTAGAGTCTATAAATAATGAGTGCTCCTCCCTCTTTCCTTTCTTTGTAATAGTATGTTGTGTCTAGCGGAGGTTGAGCTGGGACACCACGTCGGTCGGAGACAATTGAAATATAATACCCTACTGGGGGAAGGCAATTCCCACTTAGGTGGTTCCACACACTGATTCCTTAGCGCAGGGTGGCTGGTGGAAGCAAAATAAGAGAGAACTATTTTCTCTTACTAACAATATTCTCTACTCGGATGCAGTTTATATAAACAAATGTTGCAGGAAAAGTAGTCTCCTTCCTTCCCTTTTGGGCTATACATTTCTTTTTTCCATTAGACAGCACTTACTTCACTTGAGCATAATAGATTTTGGGTTGGTAACAGACATGCATTTTTTTCTTTTTTGATTTTTCTCCCCGCACTAATTTGTAGTTCGACAAAAATTCCATAACTGCTCTTGCAATCAAAGCATGAGGATGGCCGACTCCATAAATAGCAAAAAGTTTTACTCCAGAAGGCAAAAACTAGAATCCGTTGTCAGGCTTCCTTCTCCATGGATGCCTGATCCCACTGCTGGTCCATCTGGAATTATTAACCCCACTACAGATCTTTCTGCTATAGATGATCCAACTGTTGGTCCAACAACAACCGATTCTGTTGAATCGGACACAAGTGACCACGAATTAAATCTTTCCGGTTTTGAAATTTCTTCTGCCACTGATTCTGATCCAGATTATGAAATCAGTAATGAAGAATATGATGATGATTGTGATTTCTTGCAAACAATGGAAGAACATCGGTGTTTAGACGTGAATCCCGTACATCACGAACAGCAGCAGATAATTTGGGGGCCAGTTGATTAGTCAAAGCAAAAGGAAATTTCATTGACAGCACCCTCAGGTATATGTCCCGATGTAATGAATTTAGGTCCCCTTACAGCTATTGACATTTCCCACTATCTAGTGACTGATGATATTTATCTTCTAATGGTTACTGAAACAAATAAAAATGCACATCAAGTCATTCAAGGCGGTATCCTATCACCACATTCGAGGATGAAACAATGGCTGCCAACATCTGTAAGTGAAATGAAAAATATTCTTGGTCTGCTTATTTGTGTTGCCTAGCAACCTAATGCTTCAAAACACAAATAAGTTGCGTCACCTAGCGGAAGTAATACAAAACAAAAACCAAAACCCATTAACAATTTGAAGTCGCTGGCGCCAGCATGGCCCCTTACGATTTTTTTTTTTTTTTTTTTTTTGCTGGCACCTGCGCCTGCTGGCAGCGAAAGTGTTAAAGATTAATGTTTTCCCCAGATCATTCTTTGTTGGGAATATTTTAATTTCAGTTTTAATTTTTTTTTTTATTTGACGATTTTATTTTCATTATTCACTTGCGTATAAAGTTGTGACATTTTATTTCCCCGCATCTTACAGGAAAACTTCTATTGTGTTAATCAAATGTTGCAGGGATTTTTATTGTAATTTATTTTATTTGTATTGCCTTTTTATTTTACCCTTTTTTTTTTCAGAATTGATTTATTTATACATACATATGTATTACTAAGCTGTTCTCTGAGATTCAGAAGTTAGCTCCAAAAAGAAATACAAACTACCAGACATTTTTACTTACTGTTGCTGTATCAAACTTATCCATTTACAGCGATCTTCACATACAACTCGAGCTTCACTGATATCCATTACATGCCATACACAAGATCTTTTATACTTCATACTCATAATCTGTTTCTCATGCAGACACTCCTGAATCTGATCCACCCATGTCTTCCTCTGCCTTTCCTTCCTGCCACTTGGGCTAAAAAGATTTTCTTAGTAAGTATCTCATCACTCATTCTCTCAACATGGCAAAACCACCGAAGCATATTGGTCTCCACCTTGCTAACAACATTTTGCTTCACATCACACAACTGCAACACATCTTCATTCCTCACACAATCAGGCCGTGTCTTGCCACAAATCCCACGTAAGTAACGCATTTCTCCAGCACACAAATGACTCCTATGTTTCTTCTGCTGTACCCAGGTTTCACTGCCATACATCAGAGTAGGAACAATTACAGTTTCATACACAGCCATGCAGGACTCTAGAGAACCCCTCATTCTTGTGAAAACCTTCCAGAGCAGCTATGACTTTCAATGAAGAATTCACTCGCCTACTAATTTCACCACCCAATTTGTTCTCTCTGTCAAACATGCTTCCTAAATACACAAACTCAATCACCTGGTCAATCACAGAGCTAGTGCTACCTGTTCCTCTCTCAAACACCATAACTTTGGTTTTTCCCTCATTTATACTCAGTTCGAATTTCATGCAAACTTCGTGCATCCGAGACAACATACTCTGCAAATCACTTTTGCTCTCTGCCAACAAGACAGTGTCATCAGCATACAGCAATCTGCACACACGGATATCACCAAGACATAAACACCACTATTATCTATTTTGGCATCACGCATGCATGCGTCCTTAAATATATTAAACAGCCATGGTGACATTACACAACCTTGTCTAACTCCTGCACCAATAGAAAACCATTTTGATAAAACACCATTCACTTGTACACAAGCTCTACTACCAGCATACATGGCTTTTACACTATTAAGTAGATTCCCAGTAACACCATATTCATTCAATAATTGCTTTCCACAAAAGTGTCCTATTCACTCGATCATAAGCTTTCCCTAAATCTATGAAAGCAGCAAAAACTTTCTTACCAACAGCCAGTTACTTTTCAATCATCGTGTGCAATGCAAAAATCTGGTTAGTGCAGCCTTTACCAGGCATAAAACCAATCTGAACATGCCACACTTTCTCTGATGTAAGACCCCATACTTTTTCAATAACAATCTTACCAAACACTTTCCCTGGCACACTTAGTAAGCTAATACCATGACAGTTCTTGCATTCAGTCTGATCCCCTTTTCCCTTATACAAGGGAACAATAATAGCATCCTTCCAATCCCAAGGGACCATTCCTAACTCCCAGCACAACTGGCAAATTTCAGTTAACCAGTCAATTACAGAGTCACCACCATATTTCAACATCTCGGCAGTTAAGCCATCAACTCCTGGAACCTTACCATTCTGAAGAGAATTTACAGCTTTACACACTTCTTCGCGTGAGATCCCTCCTGTGCTTCCATTCCTCATTGTGACATCATCTGCTTCTGTCTCAGAATCATTTTTGCTTTCCTGATCTAATAACTCACAGTAGTATTCACCCCATCTTTTACTTAACTCATTGGGCTCCCATATCATTTCCCCGATCTCATTCTTCACACAACTTACAACTTTGTTTCCCCTATTTTTCCTGAGTCTCATGTACTTCCAGAAGGACTTCCTATCTTTCCAAAAAGCCAGTTCATGTCTTGCCACCTTCTCCTTCCTATCTTTTGCCTTACTCTGGCGAACCAGCTTAGCAGCTTCACGCTTCTTACAGCGATATTCATCCACAGAGACTCTACCTTGCAACATCCCCAAATAGGCTTCCTTCTATCTCTTTACCGCCTCTTCAATCTCACTATTCCACCAAGCATCACCTCTATTGTTACTCACTATCGTGATGCCACAGACCTCTTTAGCAGCAGTGGCAACACAGTTCTTAAAACATTCCCACTTCTTTCCTACATCCCTCTCACCAAACTTCAGCTCCTTCAGTCGTTCTCTGAGTAAGTCAGAATAATGCTGATGATCTTCAAGGAGCTATCAACCTTTATTCTTTCTATCCTGGGTCTCTTCCTATTCCTTTTCCTCCAACCAACATTAACTTTCACTCAGGACACTACCAAGTAATGATCAGAACCAACATTCGCATCTCTCATCACACGGGTGTCAACAACTAAGTGTTTCAGACGCTGATCGTAGACAACAAAATCTATCACACTCTTTTGACCAAGAGTACGATTTTCCCAAGTATATGTGTGAATATACTTGCGGTTGAAAAATGTATTAGATACACACAAACCATTCTCAATGCAGAGTTCAATTAATCTTTCACCATTATCATTCACACAAGGATCATTAAACTTACCCAGAACATTGTCAGAAATGGCATTCTGCACACCTGCTCTAGCAATGAAATCCCCTGCTATTATAACTTTTTCTTTAGCACCAAACTGGCTCAAAACAGCTTTTAGCTCATTCCAGAAATCTTCCTTCTTATCAGAAGGTTCTGAGTCACAAGGAGCATACACTACAACAAGTACAATTCTCGGAAGTTTCACTTTCGAACGAATCCAGAGAATTCTCTCACTTATGCAACTATAGTGAATCAAGTTGTTCTTCATCTTTTAACTTAAAATCACACCTACACCAGCCTGTCCTCTCACATTATCCAATACTCCAGACCACACGCTCACCATGCCATTCACTTCTTCTACCCCAATTTCCTTCTTTTTGGTTTCACTTACACACAGCACATCCAGTCTATACTTATTCATCTCCTCAATCACCTCACTCATCTTGCCATTTATACCTCTAGTATTCCATACACCAATCTTACATTCACTCAGTCGAGATCTCTTTCTCATACGCCGTTTAGAAAGTCCAGGTCGATTCTGCGGTGGACCTTTCTTCTCAAGTGTGGTGGGTCCACCATATCCCACACTTGAGTCATTCTTAATATTTCTTTTTGTTTATTTATGCAATTTAAAATAGCTTTTTGATTAGCGTTTTCGTATCATAGAATGCTCATTTTCTATTTATCCGCATAATGCAGCTATGAAACCTTTCAAAGTTAACTGTTTTGTGTGTCGTTGGTCTTTGCTCCTACAGTGTTTGTCGTGTGCGAATTTACTTGCAATAGCATCAGGTAAACGCCCACCTGCCTCTACTAATATTCTTGGATCTAAGAAGTTGCAAAAAATTCAAGGAGAGAAGCTAGAATTTCCGTGTCTGAAATCGTGTCGGGTATCCAAAAACCATGGGGGAAAATCTTTTTGGTGAAGTAAATGAATTTCTTTGTCGCATTCTTATAAAGAGGAAGCGTTCTGCCCCAAGCTAGTTTTCAAAATGGACAATAGATGGCAGCACAGCTGTGTTCACTCCTCTGCTCCGATTTTGCAATTGTTCCCTCCTCGGAGCGCGGTTTCACGTGCAATTTAGAACTCCGGTGTGTTGTGTAGTGTGCATCTTTTCTGCAGTGAACCCATGTTATTTCTGCCTGTATTTCATACTCCTAAGTTCTTTCTGCATGTTGACTTCCAGGAAAGAACGAACCATTTGTTGATGGGAATGAAGACCTCACACAAGTGCTCTGAGAAAATACAATTTTGTTAACTAAAGTGAACCTGTATCTCCGTCGTAATAATTATTCGATGCTTATTGTTAATCAAGGCTTGTTTTTGTTCCTGGCTTGTTATTAATCAATGTTATTAAGTGCACTATATGTAATAATATTCATTACAATGAAATAACTTGAAAACTTGTAATGAGTAAGAAGTCAAATCAGAAAACAAAACTCTTAAGTTACTTTTATAACGAGG
Organism: Macrothele yani; assembly: GCA_039090855.1. Classification (NCBI taxonomy): domain Eukaryota; kingdom Metazoa; phylum Arthropoda; class Arachnida; order Araneae; family Macrothelidae; genus Macrothele; species Macrothele yani. Next base: position 112,508,324 of record CM076998.1, read on the forward strand.
AACAATACACCAATTAAGTAGTAAATAGTAACGCTGTACTAGTGATCCGATTTATTGGCGTAGGAAATAATGAATCCGATTTATTGGATCATATCCGATTTATTGGCGTATGAATCAGATACGTAGCTTTATCCAAAAAGCCAGAGCCAAACATTCCAGTCTTCCTGTGCCACAGCTATGTTATTTAGGCTGTATTCCCTACATTCCAAGTGTGTCTTACAAACTCAAAAACGCCCTCAAGAAGATGAACTACGGCGTCGGCATAAGGTCCCCTGCATCTTTACATACTATACTAAAGAGAAATAGTGCAAAACCACCTCTCTCCTGCAAAGCAGGCGTTTATGCGATCCCCCTACAGTATCCCAACGGCTCTAAATGATACTACATTGGAATGACCAAGTGTTCGTTTGGAATCAGAGTCAACGAACATAAAAGGGACACAAAATACGGTAAAGTAGCCACGGCACTATCCAGAGAAGTAAAATTCACGTCAGCTACTCCCATGTGGGATGATATAAAGAAATTAGCTAGCTACTATACCCCTAAATGTACAGCCATTCGGGAAACCTTGGAGATCATTACCAACAGCGATGCTTGCAATGATTGTGTCTCGCACGAGTTGCCACGAATTTGGAACCAATTCTTCAAGTAACACCTTTTCTCTACCAAGATCCCGCGTGCAATCAACGTGATGCCTCGTATCTTTAAATGAATATAATGTCGCATCTATTTATTTTTATTGTCAAGTTCCCGCGTTCAAATTGTTAAGTGTTCTATTTTTTAGTTTGCAGTTTCTGTCTAACTTCCTTGAAAAAGCCATCTGGTTGATGTGCGAAAGCTTGGAAATGCTTATGTGTTTATTTCCTACGCCAATAAATCGGATCACTAGTACAGCGTTACTATTTACTCTTAAGTTACTTTAAGAAAAGTGAAAGCATGAGAACAACAACAGAGCCAGCGATTTCCGACGACGACGTAGTAGAATCTGGTCCATCTCAAGAAACACAGTCTGTTTTAAATGAAAAATGTACTTCTAAACATTGATTATGAGGTGTAAATAGTGACTGGTTTCAAACATTTAATTGGTTAGTGGTAAAAGGTAATGGAATGATGTGTTCCACACATATATAAAATATGGAAAGATACAACCCACAAACAAGGAAGTGACTTGGGTGACTATAGTGTGGAAAAGGCTTCAAAAAGAAAGTTTAATTGATCATGAACATAGCAAGTTACACACTGATTCCTGTTCAGATAGTATTCAAAAACGTACACTTGCAGAAACTGGATTAGGACAAATTGAACAATCAATTTCAGTTTTGAATAACTTGCTGCTCTCATTTCACGCCTTCTTTACACTCTCCTAAAAATAACCTATTTTTTCTCTCTGCCTACATTGACACAACAGCAACTGACATGGCAGTTTACAACAGCTAACAAATTTATTGTAGTTCTAATTTCACCGAATTGCGAAGGACATATCTTTACGTGGCCAAAAAAATGTAAATTAATAATCAACATTAAATGCTGTATACTACTGTTTCACACATTATATAAGTTCAGCAATCAAGAGGCCATTAAATAATGTTACATATATAGAGAGAGCACAATATCTGCGATTAAAACCAGGAAACAACTAACGTTATTTCTACTTACTATATCAGTAGTAGCTGCCAGGTCTTCACATGCATGCCCATAATGAATTCACACACAAGACGTTGCTGTAAGTGTCAGACTCATTCAGCGAGTGTCAGCTTTGTGCATTGTGAAGTTCCGAAATAGAATTCACGATAACTGTAAAAAAATGAACAAGATAAATTTATACAATGAAGGCAAATAAATCCACGATACCAGCGGAACGTTAAAAAGGAATAAAAATCCTGAAGAATAATCATCCTGATTGCGAAGCACCAAACTAGTTTCTGCTAATATCTATAGCCATCCTCAGTGGTAGGTGCATGGTCGCTGTAGATAGCGCACTCATATGCTCAGATACGTCGCTCCAACCGAATCCATGCCCAGCCCTGTCGTATGGACGGATGAGATGCGTGTCTACACGACAGGGCTGGACATGCATTTGGTTGGAGCAGCGTACCTGAGCATATGAGTGCGCTATCTACAGCGACCATGCACCTACCACTGAGGATGGCTATAGATATTAGCAGAAACTAGTTTGGTGCTTCGCAATCAGGATGATTATTCTTCAGGATTTTTATTCCTTTTTAACGTTCCGCTGGTATCGTGGATTTATTTGCCTTCATTGTATAAATTCATCTCGTTCATTTTTTATCTTGTTCAGATTTTAGTTATCGTGAATTCTATTTCGGAACTTCACAATGCACAAAGCTCACAATCACTGAATGAGTCGGACACTTACGGCAACGTCTTGTGTGTGAATTCATTATGGGCATGCATGTGAAGACACGGCAGCTACTACTGATATAGTAAGTAGAAATAACATTCATTGTTTCCTGGTTTTAATTACAGATATTGTACTCTATATATATTTAATGGTCTCCTGATTGCTGAACCTATATAACGTGTGAAACAGTAGTGTACAGCATTTAATGTCGATTATTTTACAGCTAACAAATTCGCTATTTTTTGCAAAAAATCTCATATTGCATTGGTTTCTCTTGGGGGGGGGGGGATAATGTGCACTGAAATGAAAAGTTTTTTTATACCCAAAACTTCATACTTTCCTGACATTTTTTTTAAATTAAAGATTTAAACTACAGGTTTGAACTTATCTATCATATATATCATATGTAATAAGTATGAACTCTGATGATGACCCTTCCCCCAGTAAACCTTTAACTTTACACTTAGAACTAAAATAACTATTTTTGCAAGTTAAACCATGTAAAAAACAGTCAAATCACATATTTTTAATAGCTTAAAAAAGAAAGTTTAAAACACTTTGAATGGTTAGAAACTCTAATGACACTAACTTGGAACAATAAAAGAAAAACTACAACTAAGAGAAAGGTCAATCTCAAACCTGATTAAATGATTAAATCTTGCATTCTGTGAGTGCTTTCAGTAACACCAGGTGCCATTTTCAAGCAGCAACAGATCCATGCATAGTTTGTAGAAACCACTCTCTCTTTTCATTTGAAGTGATCTTTTTTTGACTAAGTGAAGAAAGGTGTGGTCTTCATCTAGATTATGCATGCCTCGTCATATGTCAGTAGGAGTCAGTAGGTAATGTGCTACCATCTATTGTTCAATACCTTCACTTTTAAGTTTTATCAATACTTTCTTTAAAAATCATTTAATTTTATGTTAGTACTTATTTTATTATGATATTCATTTCACTATTTATCAATAATTCCCATGCTTCATCTAGAATCATCAGATCGTGTAGGTTGCATTTCTTTTTTTTTTTTTCTTTCTTTTCAATCAAAATGAATGTTCTCTGAAATTCTCAGTTCTGTTTCATTTGTATAGGATATTAACAATTTTAGACCAGAGCCATTTTCCCCCCGCCTGTTACAATTTTTAATAAATGTTGCTGCAACCTTTTTTTAATCTATATTTTGTGGTCCTGATAGAAATATGTGAAATGTTCGTTTCAATCGGTGCTTACACTAAAATGTCTTAATGATTTCATTCTTGGTTATATTTTCTCTTATGTGTATATAGCTTTCACAAAGATCTACTCATTTGATTATTGAAAAATAATCTGTCATCTAAAAAAAAAATTCCATTCAGAAGATGGTATTTCTTCTTTAATTAGGTTTAAAAAAATACAGCATATATACAAACTGGAAAGAATTAATTGTGCAACTTTTAACTTTAATTTTTTTTTTGGTTGAATAAAATTTGGCTAATAACTTTATTTTCCCCCTTTACCTACAACCTTAACTAACACCGACTTTTGTAGTGCTGTGCCTAAGAGATTAGTTAAAAAAAAAAAAAAAAAAAAAAATATTGGAGCCAAATTCATACCAGATGTTCGAACAACACTAGTAGTTCCAATTGCTGGTCCAGTTTTGCGATTTAGTAAACTGTTAAAGAAATTTTGTAGAACACCTTCTCCACCAGTGGTACCTTGTTTGCCTTCAATCTGCAAAAATACAATTTCTAATCAGTAACTATAATTTAAAAAAAAATATGAAGGAGTTAATTAATGTCTCACACAAACAAGAACTTTTTGCACTTAGATTAACACTTACTCGTTTTGGAGATGCCTGAACGCCAGGTGACCCAGAAAGTCTCCTATCAGCACTTTTCTGTACACTGGTAGGAGTTCGGATAGGTGATTCTTGCTAAAAAATAAAAAGCATAAAAGTTAGGATCTACTACATAAGTATAGTATACATACATACATAAAACTAACTATACATGTGCATAGTGGGTTCTAACTTATGTGTAACACTTAAACTTCTCTTTTCAAAATACATTCTAACCAAATAAAAGTAACATTATATTAATTCAACATTTGTCGAAAACATTACGTGGTTTCAGAAATTATTAACTATATGTCAACAAAATAGTTTCCATATCATCTACTGTTTCGCACGTTACTAGAAATTCGAGCACGGGAAAAACGTCCATATAATAAGAAAATTTTTATTTCAACTTGTCACTAATATTCCTTTTTTTCTTTTTGATGTTCTTTATAATAGTTTAGAATTTTATTATGAAGATTACAAATTTATATGAAAAAATGTTTTAATATGTGCAGTCAAATGCATCATAAGTTGTCAAAGTCCTCCAATACGTAGAGACAATATGTATTAAAAGATTAATATTATTCCAGTTTTTTAAGTCATGATTTACGAAATTAATACAATAGAAAAGAACTTTCGAACCTTTTGATTATGATGCGTTGAATCAGTAATAAGCCATCTTGTTATCGAAGAAGGCATGATTTTCCTTTCCTGTGGTATCAGCTTCCAAGTTGAACTTCGATCTTATAATTTCTCATTATAGATGATGGTTGCATGTTTTATTTTCCGTGGCTCGATATCCCAAACTAGTTTCAATTCCTTCTTTTTGGAATCATCTTCAGTGGGTATTATGATCTTCTCATACACGTTGTGTTTCGGCCACTTACATCGATTCTACTGGCAGCGTCCGACTTTTCACGGCAGTTGTACTCTTGCGCATGCTATTTTTGGTATTAATGCACGTTCTTAGTCGTGTTTTGATATAATTGGATGATATGAATTCCGATTCTAAATTAATTGGTGTTGCCATTCGTTTGTTGAAAATAATTAATAAGGTCTTTTATTATATTTTTTATCGTTAATTTCTTTTTCGATAAAATATTTCCAAGCGTACGGTAGATTCATTGGATCATTATTATTACAATTTATTTCTTTAGTTTTTTCAATCATTATCGCTTCTGAGGTTAATATTTGATTTTTAGTTTTATGTGAGGTTATTAATTTTGCATCATACCAAACAGGATAAGCTTCATTTTCAATACAATGATTTATTAATGATGTTTTGTTTTCTTTTTTATTCCAGTTCGATATATGTTCTTTTAATCTGGTCTTAAATCTTCTTTTTGTACTTCCTATGTATACTTTATTTCTTTCATTTCTTTCTATTTCTGTATAATATTTTGTTGGTATAGAATATACTCCGGCTTTATCAAGCATTGATCTTCTTTCATTTCCATTAGTTAATATAGTTCCGTTATCTATGACGGTTTCTGCCAATATCATTTTTTCTTTAATGCATTCCTTCTTTAAGATATCTGTTATTGGAGGAATGTAGGGAATTTTACCAGCAAATTTTATTTCATTTTTTTGTTTATTTTTATTTTCATTTAAAGATTTCTTTATATTTTCAAGTATATCATCTATGATCTTTTTCTTGTATCCAAATTTCATAGCAGTTCTTTTTATCCAGTTAATCTCAATCTTTTCTTTGTGTTTATTACAGGAATGGGTTAATGCTCTTCTTATGTAAAATTGAAGTGCTGCTCTTTTATATTTCCAAGGATGATTTGAATCAATCGGAATTATCGTTGGAGTATAAGTTGGTTTTCGATATACTTCGTATTCAATCATATTATTTCGCCTGAATAAAGAAATGTCTAAATAGTTTAGTTGTCTCTTAACTTCTTTTTCCATAGTAACTTGTATTGTAGGATAAAAACTATTGTATTTGTTTACAAATGTTTCAAGTTCTTTTTCAGATTGCTTCCAGAAGATAAGGATATCGTCAACGTATCTTACGTATAGTATTAGTTGTTTTTGATTGAATGAATCCAAAAGTTTATTTTCTATGTCTTGTAATATTATTTCAGCAAGAAGTCCCGAAATTGGTGATCCCATTGGTGCACCTTGTTTTTGTCGGTATATTTTTTTATTATATGTGAAGTAGTTATTATCAGCTACTAGTTTCAATGCCTGGATAATACTAATTCTTTGTGCTTCAGGTATTTTTTCATCTTTTAACTTCTGATTTAACAATTGAATTGCTTCATAAACAGGTGTATTTGGATATAGGGAAACAATATCTAGACTGATCATCAGAAAATCGGTTGTTTTTAGTTCTTTAACTTTTTTAATCACTTCAATGGAGTTGTTAATTGTATAAATATGTTGAAAGTAATACTGTTTTAAATGTTTAAATAGTTCTTTTTCAAGGAGAATTGTTGGAGACGTTGTTTTATTTACTATTGGTCTTAATGGTTCTTCTTTTTTATGCGTTTTGATTTTGCTGAATATGCTTGGAATAGACGCTCCAACGGGCGGAATGGCTTTGTTTTTAATATTATCAGGTAAATGTCCATGGTTTTTTATATAAGCCATTTTTCTTAGAATTGTATCTGTTGGGTCAAGTGTAGTTTCTTCGATATCCAATTTTTCTATAGCCGTTTTCATTTTTATATCATAATCATCTTTGTCTAATATAATAATTTGTTTGGCTTTATCAGCGCTTACGCATTTAATTGCTGGGTTGTTCTTGAGGTTCATTAGCTCTTGTCTCTCATATTTTATAGCTGGTATTTGTTCTTCTTTTTCTTTGTTATTGATTGCTCTTACTATTTTAAATCTTGTAGGGTTTTGTCTTTTATTTGGTAGTTTCTTGATGACGTCTTCTATATATGGGATTATTATCTCGGCTTTCGGAATTTCTTGTTTATATGCATATCTCGTTCCTCTATTGAGTGCTTTAACTTGTAGATATGTCAATTCATTATTAGATTTGTTAATGAACAGTGGTTTGTCTTCTAATGTTGGTAGTTTTTCTTTTTCTTCTTTGTTATTATACTTTTCTCTTATGAGGTTTTCAATTTTATGAAAGTGTCTCCTTCTGTCTTTAAATTGTTGTCTTTCTATAATAGCAAATATTTTAATTAATGCTATTTTTATTTCTTCTTTATCTTTCTCTTGCATGCATTGATTATATAATCTGTAGTTTTTCTTACTCAATCTATCAATGTCTTTTCGTTTTTCTCTAATAGAGGCTCTTAATCTTTTAATTTCACAAGTTTGTAAAATGGTTTTATCTTTATAATTCATTGGTTTATTTCTAATTTGTAAAAATTTAGGTGTAATTCCATTGTTTTTACAAGTTGTCAAAAAGTTTAAATGTTCGACTTCTTTGCTCAACTGGATTCTATTCTTTTTAAAGTTCGTGATATTCATTTTGTTTAGTTCGTATATATTATGATTTCAGCCGCGAATTTCAGATTCTCTCCAATAAAATCAACATTATGAGCCTTTTAAATCTCCAGTTTCCATAAATTATATTAATTCAACATTTGTCGAAAACATTACGTGGTTTCAGAAATTATTAACTATATGTCAACAAAATAGTTTCCATATCATCTACTGTTTCGCACGTTACTAGAAATTCGAGCACGGGAAAAACGTCCATATAATAAGAAAATTTTTATTTCAACTTGTCACTAATATTCCTTTTTTTCTTTTTTGATGTTCTTTATAATAGTTTAGAATTTTATTATGAAGATTACAAATTTATATGAAAAAATGTTTTAATATGTGCAGTCAAATGCATCATAAGTTGTCAAAGTCCTCCAATACGTAGAGACAATATGTATTAAAAGATTAATATTATTCCAGTTTTTTAAGTCATGATTTACAGAAATTAATACAATAGAAAAGAACTTTCGAACCTTTTGATTATGATGCGTTGAATCAGTAATAAGCCATCTTGTTATCGAAGAAGGCATGATTTTCCTTTCCTGTGGTATCAGCTTCCAAGTTGAACTTCGATCTTATAATTTCTTATTATAGATGATGGTTGCATGTTTTATTTTCCGTGGCTCGATATCCCAAACTAGTTTCAATTCCTTCTTTTTGGAATCATCTTCAGTGGGTATTATGATCTTCTCATACACGTTGTGTTTCGGCCACTTACATCGATTCTACTGGCAGCGTCCGACTTTTCACGGCAGTTGTACTCTTGCGCATGCTATTTTTGGTATTAATGCACGTTCTTAGTCGTGTTTTGATATAATTGGATGATATGAATTCCGATTCTAAATTAATTGGTGTTGCCATTCGTTTGTTGAAAATAATTAATAAGGTCTTTTATTATATTTTTTATCGTTAATTTCTTTTTCGATAAAATATTTCCAAGCGTACGGTAGATTCATTGGATCATTATTATTACAATTTATTTCTTTAGTTTTTTCAATCATTATCGCTTCTGAGGTTAATATTTGATTTTTAGTTTTATGTGAGGTTATTAATTTTGCATCATACCAAACAGGATAAGCTTCATTTTCAATACAATGATTTATTAATGATGTTTTGTTTTCTTTTTTATTCCAGTTCGATATATGTTCTTTTAATCTGGTCTTAAATCTTCTTTTTGTACTTCCTATGTATACTTTATTTCTTTCATTTCTTTCTATTTCTGTATAATATTTTGTTGGTATAGAATATACTCCGGCTTTATCAAGCATTGATCTTCTTTCATTTCCATTAGTTAATATAGTTTCGTTATCTATGACGGTTTCTGCCAATATCATTTTTTCTTTAATGCATTCCTTCTTTAAGATATCTGTTATTGGAGGAATGTAGGGAATTTTACCAGCAAATTTTATTTCATTTTTTTGTTTATTTTTATTTTCATTTAAAGATTTCTTTATATTTTCAAGTATATCATCTATGATCTTTTTCTTGTATCCAAATTTCATAGCAGTTCTTTTTATCCAGTTAATCTCAATCTTTTGTCTCTACGTATTGGAGGACTTTGACAACTTATGATGCATTTGACTGCACATATTAAAACATTTTTTCATATAAATTTGTAATCTTCATAATAAAATTCTAAACTATTATAAAGAACATCAAAAAGAAAAAAAGGAATATTAGTGACAAGTTGAAATAAAAATTTTCTTATTATATGGACGTTTTTCCCGTGCTCGAATTTCTAGTAACGTGCGAAACAGTAGATGATATGGAAACTATTTTGTTGACATATAGTTAATAATTTCTGAAACCACGTAATGTTTTCGACAAATGTTGAATTAATATAATTTATGGAAACTGGAGATTTAAAAGGCTCATAATGTTGATTTTATTGGAGAGAATCTGAAATTCGCGGCTGAAATCATAATATATACGAACTAAACAAAATGAATATCACGAACTTTAAAAAGAATAGAATCCAGTTGAGCAAAGAAGTCGAACATTTAAACTTTTTGACAACTTGTAAAAACAATGGAATTACACCTAAATTTTTACAAATTAGAAATAAACCAATGAATTATAAAGATAAAACCATTTTACAAACTTGTGAAATTAAAAGATTAAGAGCCTCTATTAGAGAAAAACGAAAAGACATTGATAGATTGAGTAAGAAAAACTACAGATTATATAATCAATGCATGCAAGAGAAAGATAAAGAAGAAATAAAAATAGCATTAATTAAAATATTTGCTATTATAGAAAGACAACAATTTAAAGACAGAAGGAGACACTTTCATAAAATTGAAAACCTCATAAGAGAAAAGTATAATAACAAAGAAGAAAAAGAAAAACTACCAACATTAGAAGACAAACCACTGTTCATTAACAAATCTAATAATGAATTGACATATCTACAAGTTAAAGCACTCAATAGAGGAACGAGATATGCATATAAACAAGAAATTCCGAAAGCCGAGATAATAATCCCATATATAGAAGACGTCATCAAGAAACTACCAAATAAAAGACAAAACCCTACAAGATTTAAAATAGTAAGAGCAATCAATAACAAAGAAAAAGAAGAACAAATACCAGCTATAAAATATGAGAGACAAGAGCTAATGAACCTCAAGAACAACCCAGCAATTAAATGCGTAAGCGCTGATAAAGCCAAACAAATTATTATATTAGACAAAGATGATTATGATATAAAAATGAAAACGGCTATAGAAAAATTGGATATCGAAGAAACTACACTTGACCCAACAGATACAATTCTAAGAAAAATGGCTTATATAAAAAACCATGGACATTTACCTGATAATATTAAAAACAAAGCCATTCCGCCCGTTGGAGCGTCTATTCCAAGCATATTCAGCAAAATCAAAACGCATAAAAAAGAAGAACCATTAAGACCAATAGTAAATAAAACAACGTCTCCAACAATTCTCCTTGAAAAAGAACTATTTAAACATTTAAAACAGTATTACTTTCAACATATTTATACAATTAACAACTCCATTGAAGTGATTAAAAAAGTTAAAGAACTAAAAACAACCGATTTTCTGATGATCAGTCTAGATATTGTTTCCCTATATCCAAATACACCTGTTTATGAAGCAATTCAATTGTTAAATCAGAAGTTAAAAGATGAAAAAATACCTGAAGCACAAAGAATTAGTATTATCCAGGCATTGAAACTAGTAGCTGATAATAACTACTTCACATATAATAAAAAAATATACCGACAAAAACAAGGTGCACCAATGGGATCACCAATTTCGGGACTTCTTGCTGAAATAATATTACAAGACATAGAAAATAAACTTTTGGATTCATTCAATCAAAAACAACTAATACTATAAGTAAGATACGTTGACGATATCCTTATCTTCTGGAAGCAATCTGAAAAAGAACTTGAAACATTTGTAAACAAATACAATAGTTTTTATCCTACAATACAAGTTACTATGGAAAAAGAAGTTAAGAGACAACTAAACTATTTAGACATTTCTTTATTCAGGCGAAATAATATGATTGAATACGAAGTATATCGAAAACCAACTTATACTCCAACGATAATTCCGATTGATTCAAATCATCCTTGGAAATATAAAAGAGCAGCACTTCAATTTTACATAAGAAGAGCATTAACCCATTCCTGTAATAAACACAAAGAAAAGATTGAGATTAACTGGATAAAAAGAACTGCTATGAAATTTGGATACAAGAAAAAGATCATAGATGATATACTTGAAAATATAAAGAAATCTTTAAATGAAAATAAAAATAAACAAAAAAATGAAATAAAATTTGCTGGTAAAATTCCCTACATTCCTCCAATAACAGATATCTTAAAGAAGGAATGCATTAAAGAAAAAATGATATTGGCAAAAACCGTCATAGATAACGAAACGATATTAACTAATGGAAATGAAAGAAGATCAATGCTTGATAAAGCCGGAGTATATTCTATACCAACAAAATATTATACAGAAATAGAAAGAAATGAAAGAAATAAAGTATACATAGGAAGTACAAAAAGAAGATTTAAGACCAGATTAAAAGAACATATATCGAACTGGAATAAAAAAGAAAACAAAACATCATTAATAAATCATTGTATTGAAAATGAAGCTTATCCTGTTTGGTATGATGCAAAATTAATAACCCCACATAAAACTAAAAATCAAATATTAACCTCAGAAGCGATAATGATTGAAAAAACTAAAGAAATAAATTGTAATAATAATGATCCAATGAATCTACCGTACGCTTGGAAATATTTTATCGAAAAAGAAATTAACGATAAAAAATATAATAAAAGACCTTATTAATTATTTTCAACAAACGAATGGCAACACCAATTAATTTAGAATCGGAATTCATATCATCCAATTATATCAAAACACGACTAAGAACGTGCATTAATACCAAAAATAGCATGCGCAAGAGTACAACTGCCGTGAAAAGTCGGACGCTGCCAGTAGAATCGATGTAAGTGGCCGAAACACAACGTGTATGAGAAGATCATAATACCCACTGAAGATGATTCCAAAAAGAAGGAATTGAAACTAGTTTGGGATATCGAGCCACGGAAAATAAAACATGCAACCATCATCTATAATAAGAAATTATAAGATCGAAGTTCAACTTGGAAGCTGATACCACAGGAAAGGAAAATCATGCCTTCTTCGATAACAAGATGGCTTATTACTGATTCAACGCATCATAATCAAAAGGTTCGAAAGTTCTTTTCTATTGTATTAATTTCGTAAATCATGACTTAAAAAACTGGAATAATATTAATCTTTTAATACATATTGTCTCTACGTATTGGAGGACTTTGACAACTTATGATGCATTTGACTGCACATATTAAAACATTTTTTCATATAAATTTGTAATCTTCATAATAAAATTCTAAACTATTATAAAGAACATCAAAAAGAAAAAAAGGAATATTAGTGACAAGTTGAAATAAAAATTTTCTTATTATATGGACGTTTTTCCCGTGCTCGAATTTCTAGTAACGTGCGAAACAGTAGATGATATGGAAACTATTTTGTTGACATATAGTTAATAATAAAAGTAACATGTTTGTTAACACTCAAGAAATATATAAAGACCTTCCAAGTTAAGCAACAAATTTCATTTATTCTGATGAACATGCCATTCAATATTAAGGCGAAGATAAAAAAAAAAAAAAAAAAAAAAAAAAAAGTATGGAGACCGCATGCATAACTGTTAAATGGAGCGACGAAGTAGAGTGCCATTCGACAGGCTGTGACTTTGGAACCTACTACATATGCACCTGCTGGGAGAAATTTTGGATCAGTACAGGCGCAATGCTCACTGAAGATTTGGGGACGAGATGTGTCTACAAAATTTGTTCCATAAGTCCTCTCAGAGGAGCAAAAGGAAACTCGTCTGCAGCCATTGATTTGTTGGAATTATTCAGAAATGACAACAACTTTATGAAAAAGATTGTTACTGGCGATGAAACATGGGTTTATGGATATGTCCCAGAAACAAAGGCTCAGTTTTCACAGTGGAAGACCCCCAGCTCTCCAAGATCCGAGGAAGCTCTAAAGACATCGTTAATGTGACACACCAATCAGGCTATACCTCAAACAACTGGCCACAGCACAAAAAGGTGCTGCATCAACAGCATTTCCTTGGCAGGTGCATACCCAGTCTTAGCATAAATACTGTTACAAACATTCAACAGATGGTGCGCAACTGGTGTGTAACGTCACCGACCAGCCAGAAGCAGTGTTGCCAACATTTAGAAAAGGTTGTGAGGAGCATTGTATTGCTTGCCGGGGTATTTATTCATGAAGAATGCTCATGTAGTTTTACTCATCAAGCTTAAGTGCAAACACTTATGCGGGGAAATAACATTTAACAACACATGAGAGTGGAAACATCGTGCGGGGAAAAAAAAATAAGATCACCATAGAAATTCTTCTCTCTGTCCTACTTCTATTTTTGGACATCCCCCCCCCATTTTCAAGCTGAAATAAAATGATACCTAACAACAATAGTGGGCAAAAGAAACATTGCAAGGGGGTGAAATATGATTACGGGAGAAATCTTCAATTCGCCTACTTTCCGTTTTCAAAAGATGGAATTCCGACCTTCGTCGGAAAAACGACTCCCCCCCCCCCCACACACACACACACAGACCACCACCAATCTACAAAACATCTGTGCTCATTTGTTGATTGATTTCATGATTTACCAAAATGATAACGGTAATGGCGGAATTCCTCGAATCCGGGGGGGGGGGGGATCTCATGCCTGAAAATTGCAGAGAAATTTTCGGAAATCGTTGCTAACAGTTTCAAACTGAAATGCGAAGACTTATACAACAAAATTATATTTAAAAACAATACTGCACAGAGGCAACATCACTAGAAAAAAAAAATTACGATTACGGGGAAATCTTCTTCACTCCGTTGAACTTCCGTTTTCGGAAGGCATGGACGGCGAAATACCATTCCCAGACGGAAAACTGCCCCTGCCCCAATTTTCTCTTCAGTCCTGCATCAATCTTAAGAAGGACCCAAAATATTTAAAAAAAAAAAAAAAAAAAAAAGGCGGAATTCAGCGTGAAAAAATCTCATGTGTGAATTAATCAACTTCTAACAACCGGAGTTTTAAAGAGCCTTGAGCGGATTCAGCTGTCGATAACGGAGCAACTCCGCTTAAAGCGGAGCACTTGGCATGTCTGCAGAAGGCACGAAGCAGCAAGTGAATTATTGTGCGACATGTCTCAGAGGAGATAGTGTGTTTTGTGAAGTACTTACCACAGAGTGTGGCAATTATGAGAATTGTGTTGCTGTAATAGCACTGCACAAAGTTGGAAAATCAGCTTCCAAGATTTTCAACATGCTGAAGAAGCTGGAAATCAGCCGAACTTTTGTCTACCAGACTATAAAAAGGTTTCTTGAGACTGGGACCGTCGCTGACCGCCCCAAAAAGGGTCAGCCGCGTACCACGAGGACTGCTCACATGATGAAAGCAGTGGAAGCCAGTATTCAACGAAATCCTGTCAGAAAGCAATCGGTGATGGCTCGTGAGCTGAACATTTCAAGAACGTCAATGTCATGCATGCTGTGAGGGTGACCTAAGGGTGAGAGCTTACCGGCGGCGTACAGGACACTCCCTCGCCACACAACTGAAGCAGCAGAGGGTGCTGCAGCATTATGCGGACAATTGCCACAGACAAATCCTTTTCTCTGATGAAAAAATGTTTGCTATTGAAGAGGCTTTCAACCACCAAAATGACAGGGTGTATGTGTCAACCTCATGAGAAGCTCAGGAGAAAGTTCCAAGGATCATGAGGGGCCATCATCCTGCTTCTGTCACAGTTTGGTGGGGAGTCTCCTATGAGGGTACTACGGAGCTCCATTTCTGTGATAAAGGAATGCAAACATTCGCTATCTCTTCTTATTCTTATAACCATTTCTCACATTTATCTCTCACTTTGGTGTAAATTAGATTACTCGTTCATTTGGTTTTATTTTCCATTTTCTTTAGTGGGTCTAAGTGTAAGAGATGAATAATACTTCATTGAGCCATTATGAAGTACGAGGGTGATCAAAAAGTATCGAGACTGCATGCATAACTGTTAAATGAAGCGGCAGAGTCGAATGGCATTTAACAGGCTGTTACCTTGGAAACTACTGCATGCCTAGTCTTACCATAAATACTGTTACAAAGTATTCAATGAAATAACAAAATAAATGTAAAGATATTTTAATATACCTGTGATATGACGTAAGTAGTACACTTGTGAATACATGGCACCAATCACATTTCAAAATGACATCGTTTTGCCTTCACGCAGTCCTTCAGTCTCTATGGCCACTCATAATAGCTTTACACAGGGTCTCTGCAGGGAAAGCTGCTACTGCCTGCATCAAAGAGCATTTGAGACTGTCAATACTGGGTGTCTTTTGCAGACCATGTCCTCCAGTGTAGCCCACAACTTTTAGTCCAATGGGTTGAGGTCTGGGCTGCTTGAAGACTAAAATGAAGTCTGGCAAATGCGCCTGAAGCCACTCCTGGGTTGACTTGGTCTTGTGTGCACATGTAGAATCCTGCTGAAAACTCCACTGTCGGTTTTGGAAGAGGGTGTGACTCACATTTTTTTATCACTGGCTCCAAAACCGTGTTCTGGTAGACTAGCGAATGTTCTGGTAGACTAGCGAAACTACGGAGTTCTGGTAGACTAGCGAAACTACGGAGCTCCATTTCTGTGATAAAGGAATGCAAACATTCGCTAGTCTACCAGAACACGGTTTTGGAGCCAGTGATAAAAAAATGTGAGTCACACCCTCTTCCAAAACCGACAGTGGAGTTTTCAGCAGGATTCTACATGTGCACACAAGACCAAGTCAACCCAGGAGTGGCTTCAGGCGCATTTGCCAGACTTCATTTTAGTCTTCAAGCAGCCCAGACCTCAACCCATTGGACTAAAAGTTGTGGGCTACACTGGAGGACATGGTCTGCAAAAGACACCCAGTATTGACAGTCTCAAATGCTCTTTGATGCAGGCAGTAGCAGCTTTCCCTGCAGAGACCCTGTGTAAAGCTATTATGAGTGGCCATAGAGACTGAAGGACTGCGTGAAGGCAAAACGATGTCATTTTGAAATGTGATTGGTGCCATGTATTCACAAGTGTACTACTTACGTCATATCACAGGTATATTAAAATATCTTTACATTTATTTTGTTATTTCATTGAATACTTTGTAACAGTATTTATGGTAAGACTAGGCATGCAGTAGTTTCCAAGGTAACAGCCTGTTAAATGCCATTCGACTCTGCCGCTTCATTTAACAGTTATGCATGCAGTCTCGATACTTTTTGATCACCCTCGTACTTCATAATGGCTCAATGAAGTATTATTCATCTCTTACACTTAGACCCACTAAAGAAAATGGAAAATAAAACCAAATGAACGAGTAATCTAATTTACACCAAAGTGAGAGATAAATGTGAGAAATGGTTATAAGAATAAGAAGAGATAGACAAAACCCAAAAATTTTCAGGCACCAGTTCCTTTTTTTTTTTTCAGGAGCCAGCACATTTTTTAAAGAAATATGAGAAAAAAACACGATCAATCTAAACAAAAACCACACATACAAAATTGTGCCCAGCAGTCAAAATGAAAGTATTTCTTCAATAGATATTGTTCAGTGCAATATCCACAACTAAAACTAGGGAGCATATTACACACTTGTATGAATAGTGCATTTTAATTAAGCTCCCACTCTTCGAGGCAGTTTTCCGATTTCTACTCTGGACATAAAGACGGGATCCCTGTAATGAATCATTTACTCAGTTGAGTGTTGTGAGACAATCAGGAGTAGTTGAAAGTGAATGATAATTCATTTGAATGAAACATTTGAGCTTCTTGTGAATGAAAAAGCAAAAATAAGTTACATTGTGCTGACACATCAAAATTAACCTATCACAATATCAAACAATGGCAGATATCCACATGAGATAGTTCCAAAATTGTACAGTCGAACACATGAATAACTAAGTTGTAGCAGAAGAGTTTAAAATATTCAGTGTATGTGAACTTTGTTATAACCAACAGATCAAAGAAATGCATTTTTTTTTATTTATTTGATATATTACACTATCAGGTTAAAGCTAGTCAATCAGAAACTGTTTATCAATATATCAAAGGTAAATCATACTTGTAAATTAAAAATTATTTTAGCTAGCAATAAAATATGAATAACATCTGCAGTAAGCAAAAAATATTAATCTAAAAATTAAAACTGAAAAATAAAATTTCACCTGTTAGATTTGTCTGGTTGTTTGTATGTTATGATGGAAATCTGAGTCAACTGTTGCTTGTTTTGATAGCAGTTATTTTTTTCTTTTCAACTTCCTCTAGTACAGTGGTTTTGAAATGTTTCTAGGTACAAATTAATTCTGAAATTTTTTAAACTTTCAACAGCAAGACCATTTAAAGTTGTTTTCTTTCCTATGGTGATTTCTTCTTCAAGGCTTTGATTTATCATTATTCTTGACCTGAATGTGCTCCACTATGTCCACATCTGTGTGAATTCCCTCTTGAAAAGATTTTTTTCAATACTCGACGATCCATCACTGAACTTTGGTTTTAATTCATCCTTATTACTTTTAAAATTGCAGAAAGACAACTTGATGGAATATCAAACTTTTTAACAAAATAAGAATTAACCTGTCCTCTTCCTACTAAATGGATTGCTTTGATTTTCTCACTGAACATTAAAGTTTTACACTTGCCACGATTTTTCAATCCGTAACTGAGCAGTGGAAGTCCAACTAAATTTCAAAAATGTGACACACCTCATTCTTTGTTACATAGGTGAGACCAGTGTTTAAGCTGTCATTTGCATTTCCGCCAAATTGCGATAAAGACTGTTATTTTGCAACAAAAAGCCCCCAGTGAATCGCCAAAAGGAAATGTTTCCCATAACTTTTTCTTTCATCATCCCAACCACCCCTGTTTTGCCCTTGCTTTGTTTTACATCCCTGTAATTTTTTTATTCTCTCATAGCTGCTTTGTCACCACCAACCTGGTTTCCTTCCCCACCATTTCCCCCACCATCCCTCCCACTAGTTTCCCTTTAGCAGTGCTTTTTTTTTTTTTTGATTGGAGGTTTAACGACCACCTTGAGCAACTCAATGGGCTATAAGCAGTCGCCCGTCCCTAATTTAGGGTCACTGGTTCCAGGGAAGGGAGAGAGCCAGTGCCGTAAGACAAACACAACATCCATGCCTGACCGGGATTCGAACCCGGACCCCTTACGGACGAATGATCAGAGGCCAGCACCTTACACCACTGCGCCACCGGGGCGGCACAGTGTTTTTCATCCCCACCATACTTTTTTTCCCATCATTGGCCCACACCTGCTTCACCCTTGCATTGTTTTGTTTTTATTACCCTTGTCTTTTTCACATTCCATCATCACTGCTTCACTCTACCGAACTGGCATCCTTCCCGTCACGTGCTGCTTCGCTGTGTTGTTTTTCCATCCCTGTTGTCTTTTCTCCTATTGCAGAAAAACTCTTGTGAGCCTCAAGGGCACCTTTCACAAGGGCGTTTGTTTGTCTTTTTGGTGGTTTGCCACTGCAGTGGCACCCATGGGAACAGGACACGTTTTGGTTTGATTTGACTGATCAGTTGGTGCGTCATCGGTTGTGGCTTAGCTCAGTCCTTGTCTTTGGATGTATTTTCACAAACTGCATGCATTAGCAAATGGAAGTACAGTAAAACCTCGAAAATCCAGCACCGAAGGGACCAGACGAGTGCTGGATTTATGAAAATTCCGGATTTCTGAAGCTATCCAAAAACGGTGCAACGGGCGTTACATAAAGCACGTACTTTCACGTAACCGGTTACTTTAACGAAAGTTTGAGCGCCTACGCCTTATCAATATGCAGGGATCACAATGACAGTCTCATTCTTCGCAATTTGCACACAAAAAAAAAAATTGTTTTGGTGATGGAAAAAAGTTTTGGCGAAAATATCAAAGACCGTTTTGCCCTATTTATTATTAAATTCTGTCATAAAACAATGGAATTTGGCGATGGTTAGGCAAAAACTTGAAAAAAGCCAGAGCAACCGCAAGGGATGGGCAATGTATCGATATATTGCGAAAACCCGATGTGAATTTTACATTGATTTTACGTTTTTTCAGAAACTACGATACATCGCGAAGGTGATTACTGTGATGCATCATGAAGGCCGATGTAGATGTCATTACAAGATCGAATCCACATACTGGCACCACCAAGTATAGATCATTACACGTTCGACACGCATTTCAAATGTAAACGCCGATTCGTCATCTCATAAGTCTGCGTTACTTCAGGGCGGCTTAATGAGATGACGAATTTGTAAAACCTCCCGATGTTACATGTAGACAGCTATCGGCAATTCGCACGCTGAGGGCGGATGATCTCGCGATGTGTTGCTGAGACGGTACATCGGGAGATTTCCATGGTTACTGGGAAAACATCGGATGTTCTCATGAAAACGAAATCAGAAAAGTGCCGGATTTCTGAAGTTGTTGGTTTTCTGGATGCCGGATTTTTGAGGTTTTACTGTATATTTAAAGCACAAAATTTTATTTAGCCAATGCAGCGTGCTTGTATTTTCACATGTAAATATAGTAAGAAATGGAACTGTAAATTTGAGTAATCTGCATGGCATTTTGCTATAATTTTTGCTCACAAAATAGACAGATTGTTACAACAGAAAAAATTCCAGCTTAAACACTGGGTGAGACTACTTGAACCACACCCATTGAAGAGCTGAATGACATCCCCAAAGTAATACAGAAACTCAGTTGGAAATCTCATCATTAGTGTGATATCATTAACCCAATGCCCTGCCTAATACAAACAGGAATGCAGCAACAGCGAGCAGAGATGAAGTGACTGAAAGGTAGCGAGGGCAGGGTATAAGTAACAGCATTTGACCAGGACATGTGCAGGGAGGAGGATGCAGGTGGAAGTTTAAAAAAACTGCCCATCACCAGGACATGTGCAGGAGGATGCAGGTGGAAGTTTTAAACTGACCTTTGGGTAAGGAGGAACTACTAGATATTGTAAATAGCCTGTAATATCCCTAATTTTCTTGTGAAAGAAGAAACAGCAGAAACTGTGTGAATGACACTCGATTATGTTTGCTGATAACCAAACTGAACTTCGATATATATATGCAGTTTCTCCAAAACTGTTTGTAATATGCAGTTAAAATAGCAAGGGGAAATGTTACGGAGTGAAAGGGATCTATAAAAACCTTGGTTTATGACTTCATATTGTGTGAGTTCGTTACATGGGGTTTCGACTGTAGCAAACTTCAATGAACCTCACCACTAAAATGAAGCTAGTACAACTATAAAAGAACCAAGCCAACTTTTCATTAAATCCAATCAACCTACATCACGAACACAATATTTTAATCTGTACTGGACTGTTCCAAGATGAGTAAAAAAAAGAAGGCATTTCATGGCACAAATTAACCATCTTTTTGTTTAAGACAAAGTATTAACAACAATAGAAGAAGCATACTTACTGTTGTAGGCCTTCCAGCAGTAGCAGGAACTTGTTGATTTAATAGATTTTGTTGCTTAATGAGGAAAGCTTGGTCATCTTCAGAAACAACTTCAGGTTCTCTTTGTAAAGGCTAGTTGAAAAATTACACAATATATAAAATCGTAAGAAAATATTTTTTTTCACATAGTAAAATTGAAATATTGATAACAAAGCTGTTGCTAAAGTTGTGTTCTTAAACATACTTAATGGAAAGAACAAAACAGAAACCATAATCTAGGAATACTTCACTCTCTTTGGTAACAAATGTGTTTTGCTGTAAAAGTGTGAAAAACCTTCTTTTAAGTATGTCTAATAGTTTTTAATGCAGACAAAACATTAAACCAACTGTGCCTGTGGAATACCCACTTCAGAGCACACTGTTTTGATTTCTTATTTCTGCTTGAATGTTATTAGAGAAGTCTTAAATGAATGGATAATAGATTTATCAAAAGTATGCTTCACATAATGACTTCAAATGCATAAAAATATGAATGGTGTCAAAACGATGGAATGAGCCAAAATGGGTTTGAGATTCTTTTCTATTTTCCTATTTTAAAAAAGAAACTTGGCATTAGGTATTTTAACACCTCTGATAAGTTATTCACTTGCAATTAAGCTGGAAGGTTAATTTGCTTTTTTTACTGGAAATACTTCTACAAATGCAAGTTATTTATGAAATCTCTGTTTAAAGTAGCTGAGGAGAATTCACAGAATTTTAGGTGCATACTGTGTGTGTGTGTGTGTGTGTGTGAATATTAACATGTTACAAGCAATCTACCCTCATAAACAAACAAATGGGGCCAAAAACCTTCAGCTACTTTTTTGAGATTTTTGCATTCTCGTGAAACCTGAACTGAACTTGTGTGCTCAGGGTCTCTGGATGTCTCTCCCTGAAGAGTGACCCAGGGGTTCTGAGTAAATGTTTTTATAAATATTTTCTTAACATTGTTTTGTCATTTTGTTATTCACTTTAGTTTTTTTTTTTTTTTATCTGAAGGTTTTTGGCCCTATTTGTTTGTTTAGGAGGGTAGATTGCTTGTATGTTAATATTCTTTTACATACACTAACTACATCTAATACTTGCAGCATTGCACAGTTTTGTTGTGGTTTACATTATATTACATGAGTGAAAATTTAACTTTCCTATGCTATATATATATATATATATAAATATACTAGATAAAACCCCGTCAATAATGACGGGAAAATAAATTTATGGTACAGAAATTATTGACATTTATTTAGAGTTTTTGAGTTCCACGTCAACAGATGGCGACATTGGCTCACAGCTTTCTGAAAATTTCCCAATTTCCCAAGCAGTCGGTTATGGAATTTGATATGACGGGTTGTCTGTTATGTGTTTTGTAAAACCTTTAGTCCCTATATTTCGTCAACACTTCCAGGAACACAACATTTTTCGTAGACTGTGAACCCTGTATCAATTTCCCCTTTTCTTTTCCGTGAACTATTTTTGCCAGCTCAACGCCATGAAAAGCGGCATCATTAATGCTTTCTTGTTCAACTTCATTAAGCACTTTGCATGCGTCAGAAAAAGAATTATTTTGAGACATGAAAGTGCTAAACTCTTGCATCAGACTTGGATTGCACTGGGCATTTTCCCTAATCCTCATTATTTGATCACCAGCCTCTTCCGGATCCCATATATACAGTTGAGCAAACTTTCTCTGGTCCCCATTTGCTGGGTGCAGAGCTCCTGCTCGATAGTAAATTTGTCCGTTAATTCGGAAACAACAGGAACTGTATCCAGGAGGCGGGGCAATGTTAGCTCCCATGGACGCAAACGCCAAAGCGCTATTTATTGATCTTATGTTTTCCATGAACTTTTTCGAATGTTGATGCTGTTCTTTCGTTAACTACTGAATAACAGGGGATGATCTTATAGCATCTAATTTTACGTTGCCTTTATGAGAGCATTGCGTAAAAAGCTTGTCAGATGGCTGTTCTGCCACAAAATGCTTTGCATGACAAAATTCGCAAATACTGTCCATGGAACCACAGTTATGAGAGTCTACATTTGGTTCTGCAACATTAACTGCGTCAAGAACAGCTTGGTTTCTAGTTCGTCGATTTTGTTGGCGGATTGTAACACCACGTCTCTGGCGTAATATTTCAGATTGTAACATGTCTGCAATCTGATGTCAATCGCGACTTTGTGCGATTTGTTCTGACATCCTGTTTGCAATTCGGTGTCGTTCCCGACTTCGTTCAATTTGCTGAGGAGTTATATTTGCTATGCAATGACGATTCTGATAGCATTCTCTTTGCACAGCATACATACTTTCCTGACGGGCCCTTTCTTGCTCCGCCTTTCGCCTTTTTGCTGCTTCCTTCTGGAAAGCTACTTCCTCAGCAGATTTTTTCCATTTAGGAGGCATATTTGCAGTGTTGTTAAAACTCAAGCAAAACAAAGTCATTGTTTTGAGACAAATGAGCCGCAATATGAATTAAATTACTTCGAATCGCAGACACCCGAAAAAGAAAAAAAAAACTCTTAACTTTGAACGAAAGAAAAAAGATGTAAACAAGACATTAAACAGGAACAGTTACAGATAACACAGTTTGAACACCGGAATATAAATGTTCGTCATTTTCTGTTGAACAGCGTAATAAAGCATATCAAGGGTATATAAATAATAATAATAATGAATTTTATTTCTTGCTGCTACATTGTAGGCTGCAAAAAATAAAATTTATTATTATTATTATTTATATACCCTATATGAAATAGGACCACAATTCCTGAGGTTCGAATCTCTAAAGAGTTGACCGTGTGACGTAACGCATCTCTGACGTCATGTGAGAACCCCGTTGCACAATTTTGCTAAGCTGTCTGCAACACAGATATTGGAAACCGAAAATTAGTCTGCGGACACTCGCCCCTACCCACAGCGCAGGCCCTGAAGTATATACGTCTGTCTTTCATTCCTTGCGACAGTCGGCAAGCTTTGATCACCTGTTGTTTTACTTTTGAGGGCTTATCTGACCCAATTTTAGAATTAATATGCATTAAGATTTTTGCTGCTCAGTGAATCTCTAAATTTTGACTGAATTCTGTTTTCTGTGCTAAAGCCACGTTCACATGGTACGTTTCTTACACGTAACATAAAACACATTTAAAGCAGAACCTTTTGATACTAATGGAAATGTGTGCTTCTAAAACTCTTAGAAAACTTTGGACATTGGCACATGTACTCTTCATTTTTTTCAGCTATGTTTTAATAGTGAATATTCCATAACTGCATCTTCATTCATTTTTGGAAAAAAGAAAAAACTGGTCTGCCAAAACGTACGTGTGTGTGTGTGTGTGTGTGTGTTGCTTCAGAGATTCAAGCTCTACACACTCAAACTTCAAAAAGAGTTCCATTGTGGAGGAAGGAAATCTGCAATCTATCTCAATCATAAAATATAAAAAACCCTCACTGGACATTGTGATGTGCAAGTTTAGTACTACAAGGGTCAACTAATTTATTATTTTTGAACACGTTTCATTTCAGCTCTGAAAAAAAAAATCGTGAATTCTATGTATGAGATGTTTGCAGTTCACATAATTGAGACTTGGTTGATTCAACCATTCTTCTGATACGATGAATGTGCGGTTTTTCCGTTTGCAACTATTGGGTTGTCGGAAAAGTCATGACGTATTTTGGCACCCGATGGCGGTTGGGCGGTTTTAGAAGTACTAGAGGCATGTGCAGCTCTGTTATCACTATGGCTTTCAACAGGTGCCAGTTCTAGCTGCAGTGTAAAAGGAATAGTGAGTGATTTGGTTGATTTGCAGAGATTTGACATCAAGTTGAAGATGGAAGACCAAACTGTGCATTTTCGCCATATTTTACTGTTTTACTCCCGTAAAGGGAAGAACGCGTGTCAAGCTTGTGAAACGTTGCGTAAAGTGTACAGTGATAATGCTCTACAAGAACGTCAGTGCCAGCGGTGGTTCGCAAAATTCCATGCTGCTGATTTTGACCTCAACGATGCTCCTCGGTCCGGGAGGCCAACCAAGGTTGACGACGACCAAATCAAAGCATTGATCGAGTCAAACCCACGTTATACGACACGAGAGATTGCAGACACAATGCACATCCATCATTTAAGCGTTCACGACCACCTGAAGAAGCTGGGATATGTAAGCAAGCTCGATGTGTGGGTTCCTCATGAACTCAAAGAAGCTCAATTGACGGCGCGTATAAATATCTGCGATAAGCTCATTAAACGTGAGGAAAACGATCCTTTTTTGAAGTGACTGATAACTGGTGACGAAAAGTGGATTGTGTACAACAATGTGCTGCGCAAACGGTCTTGGTCCCGACGTGCTGCTTCGCCTCGACATCCAAAGCAGACATTCATCAGCGGAAGGTTCTGGTCTCAGTGTGGTGGGATTTTAAAGGTGCCATGTTTTTCGAGCTCCTACCACAGAACCAAACAATCAATTCGAATGTGTACTGTCGCCATTGGACAGTTTGAACGAATCCATCATCCAGAAACGTCCAGAGCTCGTTCATCGTAAAGGTGTTGTGTTCCATCACGACAACGCGAGACCCGACACAAGTTTGATCACCCGCAAAAAATTATTGGAACTTGGGTGGGATGTGTTGCCACACCCAGCATACTCCCCTGACCTTGCGCCGTCAGACTTCCATTTGTTTCGCTCTCTTCAACAGTCCTTGCGTGGTATAACGTTCAATTCAGATGAGGCTGTAAATCAGCACCTTGTACAGTTTTTTGCCACGAAAGACAGGTCCTTCTATGAGCGAGGCATTCTGCAGCTCACTGACAGATGGCAAAAGGCCATCGAACAAAACGGGCATTATATCATTGATTGATCTTTGTTCTTTCTATCAATAAATGACCTTTGCAAAACATGGCTAAAATACGTCGTGACTTTTCCGACAACCCAATATTTATGGAGGGAAAATGACATTTCATTCAGGACACTGGGAAACATCACAAAAAAAAAAAAAAAATTATGATTACGAAAAAAATTTCCTTTGTCCGCCTTCCATTTTCAGAAAGTTTTCCTCCAGTTTCAAGCTGAAACACAATCAGCTATTGAACAAAATTATTTTACAACACTCAGCAGAGGGAATATTGCGAGAGAAAAAAATTACAATTACAGATTAAATCTGCAGTTCGTCCAACTTCACTTTTCGAAAGTAATTATCTTTAGTTTTGAGAACGATGCAAATGATGACAACAAAGTCAGAGTTTCTCGAATCTGCAGAAGAAACATGTGCCTAAAGTTTACATGGAAACTTTTTCTCCGTCGAACTTCTGATATCGGAAATTGTTGTCTACACTTTCAAGATGAAATACAAACATTTATGCAATAAATTGATATTTAGTAACAATACTAGACAGAGGAAACTTCGTGAGAAAACGAAATTACGATTGCGGGAAATTTTTTCACCTCATTTAACTTTCGTTTTCGGAAGTTCTGAAAAACGGAATACCGTTCCCCAGACGGAAAATGACACCCCCCCCCACCACACTAATCCTCCCCCAAAAAAACCCACAGTTTTTTTGTTTTTTGCATCGATCTCGAGTATAACTGAAATGTGGGGAAAAAAGCAGAATTCCGCGAATCCGAAGAAGTATCTCATGCTCGATTCCTAACAGTCTGCGATATGCAAAGTTAACTGCTCATGTGGCTACATATGGAAGCCGATTCATGTGTCCATAAACTGATTATGTTCTCAACATGAACGATGTATTCCATTGCATATTCGGAACTCTGAACAGTTGTTTTCTAAAGCACATATTTTTTACGAAGGATATGTTTTTAATGCGCAAATTTTGCGAGTGGTCCAAAAACGGACCCAAGATTATATATATATATATATATATTTTTTTTTCTTAAAATTTCTTCAGGTGGGAGGCAGGTAACAACTTTATTTCGGCGGGAGTTTAAATTTTTCTGCGGGAATCCCGCCATCCCGCCCTGAATTTTAACCCGATACAATAATCAGGAAGTTTCTTCTAAAGAAAAAAATCCTTTTGAGAAATAAAATATTTCAGAAAAAACTTCCTGATTACAGTATTGTATTTATACTATGCTGTAATCAGGAAGTTTCAGGGCACAAAATTTTCTGTCGCCCACTTACCACTGCCGATCGAAAATTAATTTTTGGCGAGGAAAAATACATTTCAGGTGTTTTCTATTCAACTATATGTTGCCGATGTTCGGCGGGTCCCATTTGTTTACGCTTGTATGACTATCGAATCCGCCGGCTGTCATAGGCGAGAGTTATTACCCATATCTATGCCCTGCCCCATACGGGAGAGAGCGCAGTTGAGGACACAACTGGAAAAATGTAAGAACTGTATCATTTAGTTTATTTGCATTTTGACTGAAGTGCGAACTCAATCCGTCACTTACTGTCACATTGGTAACGATAAAAGATGTTAGTCTTAGATAGTTGTGACGCATTTTGTAAAAAAATACTGTACCTGGGCTTTGCTATGCAAAATATGAAAGTTTTGTTACTTTTCCCCTGTTATATGTTGGACAGGGAAAGCTATGAATAAATAACAGCCATACAAGATAGCAGCAAAAATGTAAATAAACTGGAAGTGGCTTTCCCACCGAACATCGGCCACATATTTTTGACAAAGTTGTATGAATAAAGAAAAAAAAATGTGAAAAAATATAATTTCCACTAAAAATACACTATTAGAAATGCTTAAGCAGCGGAACAAGGAAGCTATGGATACTAACAGTCGCACAGGATAGCCGTGAAAGCGTAAACAAACAGGAAGGCACTTTCCTGCCGTACAGCGACCACATATTTTTGACGAAATTACATGACTAAAGAAACACGTGAATTACAATTTCTGCCATCAGAAATGTTTGTTTAAGCAGCAGAACAAAATCAAATTAGAAAACAGATTCACTCATTAGCTTAAAAATTAATAAAACTAGCCCGTCGATCTGGTTGATTTATCATGAAATAAGAATTGAGGGGTGTATACGGACTGGAGAAATATTTTTCTTTTTGCGAGTGAACAATTCTGAGGAAGCAGGAAACTGCTCCCTCAGAAATTGTGACTTCACTCTTTCCGGGAAATCTGATAGGAGTCAACATTAAGCCCTGCAACATTCCACCCTCGAGAACGGAGTCTCCTCGTAATCCCCCTCCCACTGTTGTTACAGCTGTGCTGAGATGTGCCTTGACCATTCACCCACACGGCACTGACATTTCATCTACAGGAGGAAGGTGGCGGCGGCGGCGGGGGAACTTGGATCCATTTATTTGTCTGCAGATTTGTTAAGCAAAGCTGCAGAAAAGAAAAGAAGAGAGGACCTCTTTTTTTTTTTTTTGTGCGAATTATATCGGGGGAAAAAAAAATAGAGTAAATTGATCTGCAAGATTTGTTGAACAATCTGCGACCGAGTGTGAGAATGATTTAGATTAGATGACATCACAGCAGCAGCTGTGTTCTTTGTTGCTATGACAACAAAAAGTCATATACGCGTAGACGGTGTGCACGTATGTGATGACGTCCCCTACACGAAAAGCAAAGCATGACGTCACAAACATTTGTTTTTCGGTTGTTGCTATGATGACTTAAAAAGTGGCACGGAGGAGGACTCTAGCAAATTATATATTAGGATGATTCCTTTTTGGTCTTCACTTAGAAAAGTGAAAGAGATTTATTTTTTGATTGGTGCTGTGTATGGAATTGGTTTGTGTTTGTTTTGGAAGAATGTAATGAAATATATAATTATACAGTTTTGAATTTCACTGTCTGAAAGCCCATGAACAATGATGATGGGGGGGGATAAGATATGTAGAGTGTAGAGTAATTTTTTTTAATATAATCAGGTATTTTCTTCTTGTTTGTAAACTTAGAATTGTGCAGTTGCAAATTTTAAAATGGATAGTTCACACACAGAAGCACAGAAAGTATTTTTTCTTTCTTTTTCATTTCTTCTAGATATACACTGCTGGCCACCCAAAATGCAACACCACGAAGGACAAGAGATAGCAAAGCTAGATTTACTGGACACATAACAACAGATACAAAGATGAAACGATTGAGCTTGCAGGCCCGTGCGACTTGCGGAACACGCAGACATCAACAGTTTGTGTGGCCCCTATGGTCAGCAATAATGGCCGCTACACTGCGCGGCATCGAACGAAAGAGGCTTTGGATGTGGGCTTGGGGTATGTTGGTCCAGGCTGCTTCCACACGTTGCCACAGTTCATCAGGCATAGCCGCGGGTCGTGCTTGCCGGGCCACTTGGTTGCCGATCAGCGATCAGACGTGTTTGATGGGCGACATATCGGGAGAACAGGTGGGCTACGGCAGCAGTGACACCTGGTGGGCCGTGAAGAATTGTTGCACGATGCGTGCCACGTGCGGGCGCGCATTGTCCTGTTGAAATGTGGCCGCTGGCAGGTCCTACAGGTAAAGGAGGACTATAGGCTCCAAAACGTTGGCGATGTAGTGGGGGCTGTTGAGTGTGCTGACGATGCGTACCAGAGCGGTGCAGATGTCATATCCAATTGCGCCCCAAACCATAACGCAAGGCGACGGACTGGCATGGCGATGCATAATGCAGGCGTCATACAGTCTCTAGCTGCGGTGCAGCCACACGTGGATCCGACCATCGTGGTGTTGCAGGCAGAAGCGGGATTCGTCAGAGAAGACAATGTCGTGCCATTCCGTAGTCCAGGTGCGGCGTTCAACGGCCCACTGCCGCGCTCGCCAGTGGTGTAACGTCAATGGTAATCGGAGCAATGGGCGATGTGCAACAAGTTCCCGCTCCTGTGTCATCACGAACGTGTGCTGACACAGGTTGTTGCGCAACACACCCTAATTCCTGCGCTAATGTTCGTGATGTGGCGGTGCGAGCCGTCAATGCCTGCCGCACAACATGGTGATCTCTCGTTCAGTGGTGTGCAGCGGCTGCGGAAATCGATCACGTCTGTCCGTCCGTCCTTCCTGCACCCACCAAATCCATACTCGCCTCACTATGGCTAGATGTCGTCCCACACGGGCGGCAATGTCTCGGTACGATAAACTGCTGTCGCGATGAGCCACTATTCGTCCTCTGTCGAACTCCGAAACGTGCTGGAATGACTGCCGTATTCTGCGACAAGGTATCAGGAAGCTTCCCACGCACAGGTCCGACAGCACAACACATTTCCACTACTTACACCCCGCCTTCTGTGCGCCCTACTTATAGTGCTTCTTGGTGGCGTGCTGGGCGCACATGATTTGCATATGCCCTGCGATGCTAATTGTTTGCATGTCCTCTCGCGGGTGACACAAGCTGCGAATTTTAGGCCAATCGGATGCTTCCTTTTTGGTGTTGCATTTTGGGTGGCCAGCAGTGTAAATAAAAGAATACCTGGTTATATTCTGCGAATTTTTTTTTTTAGCTATGTTCTGAAAATTTCATGGTTTATGGAAAAAGAAAGTTTCCAAATCATATTTCTTCAGTATACACATGAAATAATAACAACACACTGTTACCTACTATATCGGAATTCTTAATTTTTTGACATAAATGAGAAAACAAACTGGTTTCACAATAAAAAACAATCCTTTTAGGTTCACAATGGGAATCTTAAAATTAAATTTCATACGATACAATTCTAAACAAAAAATTCTGTATGTCGTTTATGAACGACAAAGCAGAACCAAAATCTCTGGTGTAACGTCTTCCTGTTTCTAAAGAGTTGCCGAAAATTTTTAATCGTGTGACATAATGCATCTCTAACATCATGTTAGAATGATTAGGATGAGATGGTGTCACACCAGCTGCTGTGAAAAATCAGTTTCTGTTGCTATGACAACAAAAATAAATTTTTCATAGCAAAATGGTGCATGCATGTGCTGTGTTGATCAGCTATATTTTGTAGTTGTATGAGTCTTACCTTGATGTGGAAAGTCACAAAAGATACAAGAAAAATTTTTTGGCCAAAGTGAAACAGATGTGTTCCAACTGCGAAACAACGAACATCACAAAAATGAACATGAATCTTACAACAATGAGCATCACAAAAATGAACATTACAACAATGAACATCACAAAAATGAACATTACAACAATGAACATCACAAAAATGAACATGAACATTACAACAATGAACATCACAAAAATGAACATGAACATTACAACAATGAACATCACAAAAATGAACATGGACATTACAACAGCGAACATCACGAAAATGAACACAACATTACAAGAATAAAAAAGTATATTGTTTGAGGCAGAGATTCAACAATTAAAGCAGGCAAGCACCAGGAGACACCAACGAATGGAACAAATGTTCAGACAAAGGAAATTAGATGTGTTTAGATAGATTACATGAATACTTGGGTTAAATTGATGGATGATTTACTTATTTTCACATCCTGCTATGGACCCGAAAAAGACAGGCACTCATAAAATTTTGAGAATAAAGAAAATTTCTAAAGCTTCTGGGATTTGCATATAAGAAATAATGCATACGAAATAAAGGTTGCAAGTTAATCTGGTCTGTTAAGTGCATTTTTTTTAAAATTCTGTTGTCTTTATTTTACTGTTTTGTGTGCACATGCATGTGTTTTAGTATTCCCTGCCACAGTTTTTCATTTACTTTGTTCAACATAAAATTTATTACAGTTTTCCATTAACTTTTAATCTTCCTACATACAGAGCTCTTCAGGTTTGTATATGAATCAAGGCATGGGTGTACTGATAGCCCTCCTCGCAATTCCTGCAGTGTGTGTTGGATGAGGGGGGGGGGGGCCTTAGGGCTTGGCTTAGAAGGCCTCTGCTTCAGCAGAAGGATTTTCCAAAATTTTTGTGAAACTGGTTAAAGAAACAGCCAGAAATTTTTGACAAAGTATTACAAAGAAAAGCAATTTTTTCCCCAGTAAATGAGTAAAATCTTCAAGAAATCATTTTTACTTTAGTTTATAAAAACTGGATGATGGAAAAGCAGCTATTGCAGAGGACTTGAGGTCCCCTTTTCACAGCCATAGCAATAGTCCCTATACACTGAAGAGCAATTGAATTAGAGACAGCTGGCATTATGCAAATGTGGCGCTGTGGGCAGCCCTGTAAACGGAAACGACATGACGTATGCAGCGATCCGACAATATAAGGAGAGATGCGACGGGAATCAGTAAGAGTCGGACGCAATATGGGAAAGACGAAGGATCTAAGCGCATTTGATCGTGGCCAAATTGTCGGGGTTCGACGAATGGGTCACTCCATCTCGGAAGTCGTGCAGGCACTGGGATTTTCACGAGCCACTGTGTCACGGGTGAACCTTGAGTACATCGAATCCGGTAAAACCATCCCTGCAAGGGCCAACTGCCGTGCACAACAGCGTGTGGATGAGCAGAGTAATCATCAGCTAGCTCGCATTGTAACAGCAGATAGATGGGCCACAGTGCAAGAAATCACTCGGCAATTTAACGCTGGTGCATAAAAACATTTAAGCAGCCTCACCATCCAGAACTATCTCCTCGCTATGGGGTATAGAAGCCATCGTCCCACGAGGGTACCGCTGCTGACCGCACATCACAGGGTGCAAAGATTAGCATGGGCACAGGAACATCGCCACTGGACCCTAGACATGTGGGAAAATGTTGCCTGGACTGATGAGTAGAGATTCACGTTAGTACATGCGGATGGCAGGATACGAGTACGGCGCAAACCACATGAAGCGATGGGTCCTTCTTGCCAGCAGAGTACTCTTCAAGCTGGTGGGGGTGGCATTCTCGTCTGGGGACTGTTTACGTGGACTGAAATGGGACCCCTGGTACGTGTGACATCATCCTTCACAGGTCAACGTTACCAGGATATCCTGGACGACCATTTGCTCCGGTTTGTGCGTCTTCAACATCCCACTGGGACCTCATCTTGCAACAAGATAATGCACCGTGCCATCGCTCTTGAATTGTATCCGAATGGTTGGATGAACACTCCACCGACGTGACCTCGCTTCCTTGGCCAGCTAGGTCACCTGACTTCAATCCCATCGAGCACATCTGGGATGCCACTGAGAGAGATGTTCAAGGCTCTGACCCTCCCTCCATCAAATCTTCGTGAACTGTGGGAGCTTGTTCAGGGGTTGTGGATTCGTATGGCTTCCCAATGCTTCCGGTGTCTTGTAGAGTCCATGCCGAGACGAATCGCCGACGTAATCAGGGCGAAAGGTTACTAGACAGGTATCTCTAATTCAATTGCTCTTCAGTGCAAATATACAGTAACAAGAGAATGTGAATGAAATATGAGTTGAATAAATGAAATTTTTATATTAGTAAAGATAAGGCATTTTATATATAACATTTGTTTGTACACAACTACACATCCTTCAAAATGTGAGATAAAAGACGTTCTTCGTGGGAACGAAAAAAAACAAAGACCTGTGTCTTTTTTTTACATGTAATGGAGTCAAAAGGAAAGACTTTTACTATGTGCAAAGCATTAAGACATTATGTCAAGTGTGTGTTTTTTATATTCAAGAGTAAATAATTTAAGTAATTTTACCCTTTCTGTGCCACAATTCTAAATACTTTTTATTTGCTTACTTAAGTCCTGTATTTTCGTATAAATTAGAAAAGGTCTTTAGCCACTGTTACACGGCTGATACATGTTTTGCCTGTGTGATCATGAGGCATTTCAAAGAGGGTGTCCTTAGTTCTCTAAAAGAATAAAATTTGCATGATATGATTAACTTTGGCATAAGTGTTTTGTAATACTTTGTATTGGTATAAAACTAGGGCTATCATTTTAATCACAATGAGCACTGTTACATGCAATAAAGTGCAACAATTTTGGTTTTATGAAAAATACCTATAGGTTCCAAAGAATTTGAATTATTAAAATGCCTGAAAAACCTAGTTAATAACATGGAATTTAACAGTTTCAGTAATTGAGAGCAAATAAGATTTTTGGAAAAGGGCCTCAAAGATATTTTTTTGTGGTGGGGCCTAAGTTTCTGAGGTATGCCACTGAATCAAGGTTGTAGGTCCTGAGAATGAACTTATTTTTTGCAGAACCAAAACCTACAGGGGGCTTTTGTTTGTTTTTCTGCTTAATCATTTTCATAAAATCAATTTTTAACATTATGAATTTCATGTTTCCATGACAGATGCGTAAACACATTTCCTGATCTTTCACTATGTAATTTATATCTATAATGATTTTTCTTTTAGAAATGTCAGATCTGAAATCTGCATTCATTATCTTTCACAAATTTGTTGTAAAATGGAAAGGGAATAAAGACAAAATAAATTTGCATAAAGAATTTCACTGTAGTATTCATGCAAAGGTGAAAACAAAAGTTATCATTTTGTAATTTAAAACATTAATAGAGAATTTTTATTATTCACATATAAAACTATCAATTATCAAATTTATCAACTGGTAGTTTGTTTTGATTAATGAATTAATAAGAGTAATTCCCAGCGCCTTTTACCGTTTTCTTAAATTTTCAATTTAAAATAATAATGGAATTCAAAAATGTTAACAGCAGCATTTTGTGATGCACTAATATCCTTTCAGTGACAACAAATCTTTCCAGATGCTTTGCCTAAATGACAAAATGCAAGCCGATGTTACCTACAATGTCAAAAACTGCCTTTCTCCTGTAAAGTCCACATACACACGTGTTGCAAAATGTGACTATCACTGCAAATTTGATACTTAAGTATTCTTCATAATGTAAATCTCTTTCACCAAAATAGTCAATGCGAGTTCAACAATACATGTGCCTGCACAGCGTGAGCACTTCTTGCTTGCAGGAGGGATGCCATTTTTCTGGTGTCACGTCTCCACACAGCGTGCTTCACTGACAATGCAGTGGCCATGCAACATGTTTAAAAATTCTTTTCTTGGCGCTCAGGCAAAAACCCAAGGTTTCGTTTTTCTTCATTTGATAGATTAAACCTTTCTTTGCAAAGAATAATAACTGCAGCTTTCTAAGTGCTGTACTACATTGCCTTTTTAAGCATTGAAGAAAGGCTCTCTCATTCTTTATAACTCAAAAACTAAAGCAGATAGAAACTTGTGCATTGCACCAATGGAATCCTTGGTAAAAATTAAGGAAGAATAATGATTTATATATTTCTTTTTATTCTAAATAACAGAGATAGTTGCATTTTTATGCAAAACATGTCTGCCATGCACCAAAATTCAAAAAATTAAATCTTCTAATCTATCAGAAATAAAAAATTGAAACTTTCAGGGATTTTATAAGTTGTGAGTAGCTACCCATTAAAAAAAAGTCGTAAGAATCGGAGATGTGTTGGTGGAAAATTAATTCAAAATCTGCCGATTTCTCGTGGAATGACCTTACTATGAAACGTTTGAAATGGTAAGAACAATTGCCCTACAAAAACAATGGTTTCCTGAAGAAAATTATGGGATTTCAATTCATCATTAATTTGAGTTTTCATATTATTTAAAATAAGTGAATAGACATGCTAAAGTAACAGCAAGATGAAACAGTAATCCGAACATGTGTGTGAGTAAGATTTTTTATTTATTTATTACATCACTGTTTACTGGACTGCAAAATATGCAGGGATCCACACCTACAACAGTAAACATATTTCAGTAAACAGTGGATAAAGCCAAAATATTTTGGTAAATGTATCTGATTACAATATGTAATTTACTTCAACCTGAATTGTAAAACCTAAAATCAGCCAAAAGCTTACTTGCTATTTTGTCCAAATTTTACATAATTTAATCCTGTGTTTCATTTTTCAGGTTCCACATTACACACAAAGTTAGTAATATGTTCCCCTTGTTATTATTATAGTACTCAGGGAAGGCTGCATTTTGACTGGTGTTGCATAATGAAAACTGACTGTATGAGAAAAGTTTTCTCAAATAAATACTAAAAAAAGAAAGAAATATTTTTCATAACTTACCTTTCGGCTAATAGGTTTCACAATTACTTCAGAATATGTGTCGTCAGGACTAACTGATGTTAAATTTTCATACAATATGCTAATTTTTTTGTCGTTATCCCAACCTGATGGTCTATATGAGTGGAAAGAAACAAAAAACCGACAGATATAAAAAAAACAAAAAAAAAAAACAACAACAATGGGGCACAGAATTAAATATTATTTGGAGTTTAGTTAAAATATCAAATAAGACAAAATGATGCACAATACCGATGTTGGAGTGCAACAATGTCATTTATATAAAATGTAGACAAGTTGATTTCATAATTTTACAAAATATTAAGTAAAATCTGCATCAAATACACACAAAGGTAAAAAGAATAATAAATAAAATTTTCCAATATGAAAAAAAAATGTGTATTATGTTTTTCTCTAGTATAATTATTTTCATACAAACGTCCAACCAGTAAGC
Organism: Macrothele yani; assembly: GCA_039090855.1. Lineage (NCBI taxonomy): Eukaryota > Metazoa > Arthropoda > Arachnida > Araneae > Macrothelidae > Macrothele > Macrothele yani. Next base: position 112,544,426 of record CM076998.1, read on the forward strand.
CACAGTAAAGGCTAAAAAAAAATTTAACTTGTAAAATAAAGAATCATGTCTAATAAATAAAAATTACTTGGTTTATAGGTTTACAAGAAAATAAATTGCGCTGCAAATGAAAACAGAAATGCCTGTACACTTCGACTCATCAGAAATAAAAACTATGCACAGCAAATACTACACAGCACATTGATTTTATACTGGGGATCACTACAATATCAGATAGATTCTAAAATTTTAGACATGTTAGAAAAGGGGCATAGTTTAATATTTTTTATGTATGAGATGACACACTTTCTTGAAAAATCATACAACCTATTTTGTGCCCAAGATGTAAATTCCAGATACTTCTAGATTACCTTATTACCCTTTTGAAACTGCATAAAAAGATTATTTCATGTGTATCTATCTACCTTGCACAAAGAATGAGTTCCCATTCACCACACTCCTCTTTGATGCTTAAGTTGTAAACTAAAGCTATCATCTGATACAGCAAGAATTCTGAACTTATTTGTACAACTACATCTTGATACTCACCCGCAAAGCTTATAAAATCTATGCACATGGTCAATAAACTGCCAAGTACATTTTATTTAAAGAAAAAAAGTTCTTATTTTATTTGTTTGGTCAGTAAACCTCTGAAAACATTTTAAAAGAAGTTCTTGTTTGTTAAAAAACAATACAAAAACTTCTACCGTTGCATCTAAAATTGTGATTTGGGACGTACTACAGAAGTGAAAACATGTGTCAAGACGACAAATCTGCAGCGAGACATTCTATCCCCGCATAGCTCAGTTGGGAGAGCAACTTACTCCGGAGTGAGGAGACACGAGTTTGATGCCAGTCACGGACAAACTTGTGTTTCACATTGGCACCCGATTGTGCAAAATGGGTCCACTGGCCGTTGGGTTCTTCAAAAAATGTAATGTTTGTTCCACACATTTGTTTGGAATTAATGAAAAATTCCTACTTTGCTTCAAAGAAAAAAAAATTTAAGAGGAAGATGATGTGACGCACTGCAGAGGTGAAAACATGTGTCAAGACGACAAATCTGCAGCGAGACATTGTCTGCGCAGCTCAGTTGGGAGAGTGACTTACACTGAAGTGAGAGGACACTGGTTCGATGACCGTCATGGATAAACTTTTTTTAAAGTTAAAACTCTATTATTAATATCTTAAATATTTTTAAAAAGAGATGCACCAAGAGTTACAAAAATTCTCAAATATACTGAATAGCCAGTCTTTTGTCAAATGTTTGAATGTTGACATCCTTGAAGAATTTTAAGTAACATAAATCAGTGGTACTCCAAAAAGTGAATATTTTGTAGTTTTGTAGACAATACATGGATCAAACCTGGTCACGTTTCCAGCTGCCCAAATAACGATAATAAAAATTTAATCTAACACATAACTGCAGGAAAATTTTTCAAGAAAAGCTGAGAAATTTGTAAATCACATTGACCAAGCTGTTAGTTTAAGTGTTCCAAATGGAAATTTTTCAGTGAAGTTATTGGAGAGAATGAAAATACAGCGAAACTTCAGTAACTCATCTAAAGATAACATAACGACTTGTTTAAGTAAACCTTTTATTTCAACCTTTACCGACATTCTTACTGAAATGACACTCCAACTAAAACATTGGGACGGGTAATATTCCCATCATAATGATCCAGATTCATACATACATACATATCACTAAGCTGTTCTCTGAGATTCAGATGTTAGCTCAAAAAAGAAATACAAACTACCAGATATTTTTACTTACTATTGTCGTATCAAACTTCTCCATTTACAGCGATTTTGACATAAAACTCGGGTTTCACTGATATCCATTACACGCCGTACACAAGATCTTTTATACTTCACACTCATAATCTTTTTCTCATGCAGACATCCTGACTCTGGTCCACCCATGTCTTCCTTGGCCTGCCTCTGCCTTTCCTTCCTGCCACTTGGGCTAAAAGATTTTCTTAGTAAGTATCTCATCACTCATTCTTTCAACATGGCAAAACCACCGAAGCATACTGGTCTCCACCTTGCTAACAACATTTTCCTTCACATCACACAATTGCAACACATCTTCATTCCTCACACAATCAGACCGTGTCTTCCCACAAACGCCCCATAAGTAACGCATTTCTCCAGCACACAAACGACTCTTATGCTTCTTCTGCAGTACCCAGGTTTCACTGCCATACATCAGAGTAGGAACAATTACACTTTCATACACAGCCATGCAGGACTCTCTAGAGAACCCATCATTTCTGTGAAAACCTCCCAGAGCAGCTATGACTTTCAAAGAAGAATTCACTCGCCTACTGATTTCACCATCCAACTTGTTCTCTCTGTCAAACATGCTTCCTAAATACACAAACTCACTCACCTGGTCAATCACAGTGCTATTTATACTTACATTACATTTAGTGCTACCCGTTCCTCTCTCTCAAACACCATAACTTTGGGTTTTCCCTTATTTATACTCAGTTTGAATTTCATGCAAACTTCGTGCATCCGAGACAACATACTCTGCAAATCACTTTTGCTCTATGCCAACAGGACACTATCATCAGCATACAGCAATCTGAACACACAGATATCACCAAGACATAAACCACTATTATCTATTTTGGCATCACGCATGCATGTGTCCATAAACATATTAAAACAGCCATAGTGACATTACACAACCTTGTCTAACTCCTGCACCAATAGAAAACCATTTTGATAAAACACCATTCACTAGTACACAAGCTCTACTACTAGCATACATGGCTTTTACACTATTAAGTAGATTCCCAGTAACACCACATTCTTTCAATACCTTCCACAAAAGTGTCCTATTTACTCGGTCGTAAGCTTTCTCTAAATCTATGAAGGCAGCAAAAACTTCCTTACCAACAGCCAGATACTTTTCAATCATCATGCGTAATGCAAAAATCTGGTTAGTGCAGCTTTTACCAGGCATAAAATTACTCTGAACATCCCACACTTTCTCTGGTGTAAGACCCTGTACTTTTTCAATAACAACCTTACCAAACAATTTCTCTGGCACACTTAGTAGGCTAATACCATGATAGTTCTTGCATTCAGTCTGATCCCCTTTTCCCTTATACAAGGGAACAATAACAGCATCCTTCCAATCTCGAGGGACCATTCCTAACTCCCAGCACAACTGGCAAATTTCAGTTAACCAGTCAATTACAGAGTCACCACCATATTTCAACATCTCGGCAGTTATGCCATCAACTCCTGGAGCCTTACCATTCAGAAGAGATTTTAGAGCTTTACACACGTCTTCTCTTGAGATCCCTTCTGTGCTTCCATCCCTCATTGTGACATCATCTGCGTCCATCTCAGAATCATCTTTACTTTCCTGATCTAATAACTCACAGAAGTATTCACCCCATCTTTCACTTAACTCATTGGGCCCCCATATCATTTCCCCGATCTCATTCTTCACACAACTTACAACTTTGTTTCCCCTATTTTTCCTGAGTCTCATGTACTTCCAGAAAGACTTCCTATCTTTCCAAAAAGCCAATTCATGCTTCTTACAGCGATATTCATCCACAGAGACTCTACCTAGCAACATCCCCAAATAGGCTTCCTTCTTTCTCTTTACTGCCTCTTCAATCTCACTATTCCACCAAGCATCACCTCTATTGTTACCCACTATTGTGGTGCCACAGACCTCTTTAGCAGCAGTGGCAACACAGTTCTTAAAACATTCCCACTTCTTTTCTACATCCCTCTCACCAGACTTCCGCTCCTTCAGTCGTTCTCTGAGTAAGTCAGAATAATGCTGATGATCTTCAAGGAGCCTATCAACCTTTATGTTTTCTATCCTGGGTCTCTTCCTATTAATTTAACTACAACCAACATTAAGTTTCACTCATGACAGTACCAAGTAATGATCAGAACCAACATCCGCACCTCTCATCACACAGGTGTCAACAACTAAGTGTTTCAGACGCTGATCGTAGACAACAAAATCTATCACACTCTAGTGAATTCAAAAACTACACCAATTTATCATTTCATTAAAAAAAAATGAAGGGCATACATCAAATGAAAAGCAAGTGCAACTACAGTAGGAACATCATAACAGACACCAATGTGAAATAAGTATGAGGACAAAGTGCAATTCTACAAGATTTATGTGAGAGGTAAAAATTCTAATCTATATACTGTCTAATTTATCAGTGTATATCTATAAGAAGGGGTTGAGGCAAAGAACTACACAAACATTTCTAAGGCTATGAGGAGTTTCTCATCCCTAATTTAGGGCCACTGATTTAATGGAGTGAACAGAAGCAGTACCAAAGGATAAACGTGATAACTGTGCCTCAATCACGATTTGCACACAGGCCGAACTTAAAACAACTAATCCGAAGTCCACACTTCTAACCACTCAATAACTGGGGGATCATCATTAGTTTAAAAGCATTTCATTCAAACACTTCCAAGCCCAGTAATGCCTTAGGAATGTTGAAAAAAAAAAAACACCCCGCTACTCCTGAAGGTTGATGCTTATTCTTTGCCTATAACAGAGCTTTAAAATGTGATCATAGCTCTTGCACATCATGCTTCGACTACAGAAACATCATCTGCAAGGGAGTATTAAAGTTTGTGACCTCATGTGGAAGGATCACAATTATCACTTCATTTTAATATTTGATCTTTTCTTTGTTCTTTCAGGATAGATTGACACTGAATTTTCTGTATGAGATTATCACTAGTCACCATGTTAGACAATGTGAATGAAATGTGGTGATCAGGTTTCAGCATTTGCATAAAAAATCAGCCATCAAAATCCATGGGGAGATAAAGATTTACAGTGAAGGACAACCTTACAAGATAGTGAAGAAGGGTAGCAGCCCTTTCTAGCATGGCCACATCAGATCGAGTGACAAACTAAGAAATGGCAGACATTTTCAGCATGCAGTCCCTTCCACAGCTTTCTATCTTCAGCAATTCTCTTATGTCTCACTCCAGCATGCTTTTGAATCCCATCTCCCATATGGTCTTCTTCTGGGTCTTTTCCTGTCCCATCTCATCCAGTCTAGTATATCAGTTAGCAGTATCATATATTCATACAGCATTGCAAATGTCATCTAGCTGCTTAATTATTCACGTGCTATTCAGACAATCTAGAAATGTGTAGAGACGAAAACCTCCTAAAAGATTTAGGGAATAAAGGTCAGTAACCTCAAAATATAGATAGTTAGCAGTATGTTCAGCCCATTGCCATGTGTGAGGGACTTTATCTTGATCATGATGCAGCATGAAAAGGCAGAGTTGACATTTTTGTCTAGGAGACGATACACGTCACACATTGATATACCTTATTTTCCCATGCCTTGGATATTCGGTATTGACCTGACTTGGCACGAGTAACTTCTTTCTCTTTTGTCACATGAAGTCTCCACTTCACGGTGAGCAATTCCAAAGCAAGCAGTATGCAATTTCTGAGGTGAAACAACAGTGTTCTAGCCAGCTTGCTGAGTTCTACAATGATAGTCCTTAATAAGTGAAACATATATGGAAGGATGTGTCGATTTTCAAGGAGATTATACAGATAACTAATCTCATTACAACAATAAATCATTTGTTTAGCTCCATTCCTTCTGTGTCAAGGTGTGAACTTTTTCACTCGTACTTCCACCAATGTATGCTTTAGACCATAAACTTTTCAATTATACCTAATATGCATGTGAAGGATCCATAAGATTCCACAAGCGTCTGGGGAACTTTAAATGCAAAGTAACAGAATGGTAGATTTCTTATACAGGGCAATGCCCGACGAAATAATGAATACTGAGAAACCATAAATTCTTCAGATCACCAAGAGTGGATGATTCCTGCATTTCAGATATATAACAAGTACTTTTGCCAGTATGAAAATTGTATCAATAGACTTTTGATTGCAAATTTTTCTGATGTCTCACGTACAGCAGAAGGTTTCATTTGTTGCTGAAGTTTTTTTTACTGCCACACAACAACTTGATCTTTAAGACTATAAAAAAAAACCTGTTATAAAGCAAACATATAAAGAATGCACACACAGTAGCAAATCATTAGAGCCATTTAATAAATGGAAACTCTTGAAGTAATTTATATTTACATGCTACTGACAGCATTTTATTCAGAATGGGAAAAACATATAAAGTGAAAATAATTTATTCTTCCTTGCAAAAGCTGAAAAATACAGTAGACTACTTACATAAAAACAGCATCTTTTTCAACTACCAAGGCTGGGGTTTTGAATGGAAAGGAGTATATCCTATGGACTAGATATTTAGATAAAAGATCACAGTTTTTGTCTTCTTTGACAGAAACATAAAATAAAGAGGCACCATCTATTATTACTTTGTTAAGAAATATAAATTACATGTCAAAATTAATCTAAAGGCATTAAAGAGTTTGAACACATCAATCAGAAGCACAAAAAATATTCACATGATGTATTAAAACATTTTTCTCCTTTTTTATGGGTTTCTTTCTCCCAAAATTACCTTCAAATGAATTAAAATTTAAGCCACATTTCAGAAATTCATATGCAGTAATTGATAAACCAATCATTTTTATTGCTATAATATGAACTTTGCACTACATGGACAAAGTTAGATCCTGGACCTCAGAATAAATACAGCAGCTCATCACAAATATTCAATCACTGGCACCAACTCATCAAGAGATAATTGCACACTTATCTGCAGGCCTGGACAACTTCTGTACTTCCAATACAATGCTTTCATCAAACTTTATACCAATTTGAGTTAAGTCCTGAAATCTTATGAACTTTTAAAATGAACTGCTCCTTTGTACTCATACAATTCTACAAAAAGGAACTGAGATAAGGATTTCCTTTCAAAGAGAACTCCAGAAGCAAGCTAGTGGTTAAATTTTTTTTTATAATTTTTGATATTGATAGTTAAGAAACTTTTATATTCCAGTTCAGCACTTACATTCTAATTTATACCACTTTGGTTTTGGTAAGAAAACAGTACGAGCTGTTATAATTAATTGCTTCTTCGCATAACAATACACATCACTAAGCTGTTCTCTCAAAATCTGAGGTTAGCTCCTCAAAGAAAGACAAACCCCCAAGATAAATGTTTTACTGATGGAACTAGAATATACACTGAAGTGCCAAAAATACCTCTTAATACTGTGTTCTTGTGAGAGCATAATGGCAGCAACACCACAGAGAATGGATTCCATGAGCTCTCTGTAGTACTGTGGAGACAGTGCACACCATGCTTCCTAAATAGTTTCCCACAACTCCATAATATTTGCCGGTGGAGGATTCCTGGCATTGACGGCATGTAGAACAGCATCCAAATGTATTCAATGGTGTTTAAATCCGGCGGACAAGAGGGACAAGTCAGGATGTCAAACTCTGTGGAAATGTTCTTTCAGTCATAATCGGGCAACCATAGATGTGTGCAATGGCACATTGCCGTGTTGAAAAAGGTCACACCCATCGGAGTGATTGCATGACCAGAGTCGGAGAATACAGACGTACACGCGTACGCAGTATTCGGATAGTTTCCAAATTATCAGCAGATTTTGCAAATAGTTTCTGCTTGTAGATTAAAAAAATAAAAATGTTATTTACAGCAATTAAAACACTTACTCAGGGATTTACTTAGAATAATATATTTACTTCTATCTCAACGTGAGAATGTTCAACTATTTTTCACTTCTCCCGATAGTGAGTTCTCTTGTTTTTACAGACCTTTCTGGTTTCTTGATTTTATCAAGGCCTGTTCTCAATATATAAGAAATGTAACAAAAGTTTCCTTTACACAGAAAGACTTTAAATTCTATTGCCAGGTTCCTCTTGCAGTTGCCAGTTATTAAATTAAAATCTTTTCCTTATGTATTTTATAAGTCTACTATTTTTGAATTAAGTTGTTGAAAATGCCATTTATAATTTTTGAAAGTTCATTAATGGAACTGCTTTCCTAGATATAAAAACTTTCTTTAATTAGTCTCATGTTTTTATGAGGTTCATAGTTCAATATTTTTAAGTTTTGGCCTTAAGGTCCATTTTGCACACATTTCTGTGCATTCAGTCATAATGTACTTTTGTCCTCTTTGGAATCTGTAATGTTCTAATAATTATTTATTGTTATATTAATGTATCTTTAAATTATCTTATTCTATTGTTATTGTGATTTGTGGCTTTGCAGCAAGTTTTCTGTTTCAATGGTTGTGCAGGCACATACATTTTATTTTTATACAACTCTGTGCATGACATGAATGGGTGCAAATGATCCCCAAGGATGGTTACGTAGCCTCCACTAGACAAAGCAGTCTGCAGACATATGAGGGGTTCTAATGTGTGCCAGATGAAAACATCCCACACCATAACAGAGCCACTGCCAACCGCATTGTCCCTTGAAGGCATGCAGGATCCACTGCCTCGTGGGGTTGTCGCCACACCTGGAGTCGGTCATCTGCCCGAAACAGTTGGTACTACGATTCGTCAGACCAGGCTACATGGTTCTAGTCATCTTGCATCCAATGAGAGTGTTCCCGAGCTTAGGAGAACACAACCTTATGTGGTCGGGTCAGCAATGGCACCTGGGTGGGCCGTTGGCTCCAGAACTCCATAGAACATAGGGAACATTGCATTATTCGAAAGCTAATGCTACTACTACTGGCCCCAGCATTGAATTGTTCTTTGATTAGCATCAATGTTGTACGCCAGGTGGATGTCACAATCATACCAGACGCCGCTGTCCACAATTGTCCAAGGCTTTTCTACTGCCACAAACGGTCTCGCACTAATGTTGTATGCCAGAGGCCACTGTCCATGATCATCCAGGGCTTTTCTACTGACACACCGGTCTCGCACTCTGGATGTCCCCCCCGAGTTCGTGTGGTCCAGGTACACCCTTGAAACTGTTGACCACGTAAATCCAAATTTCATGGTAACTTCCAAATGGAGTGACCCATCTCCCAGGCACCAACTATCATAGCATGTTCGAAATCACTTAAATCCTGATAAGCTGCCATTTTAACTGTGAATGCTACTACTTGAGCTTGCGAAGATATCTGCCCCTATGTACACTGGTGTTCAAAAGTAGGATAATTTGCACATTTTGTCGATTTTCGCAAAAAACACTGAACCAAAGGTAAAAATTATGCTGCCAAATAAAAATGCAAATTTGCTGTGTCAAATACATAAGCATACACATGCGTGTGGGCAGAGCTTTGACAGCGGAGGGCATGAAAAGCACACATGGCTTTTTTCACGATTAGTTCGCTTGTACTCCTTGGCGACATTCGTTGTGTTTCTTTCAGGAGTTGGTTGAATTTCAATAGCAATCAGGTAAAATGAGTTAACACGAATGTATTGATGGCGGAATGAGATGGAGAATCGTCAGTAGATTGGAAGCAGGGCAATCGCAAGTTCAAGTTGCTACAGAGCTCAATGAAACGCCCAGTGTCGTCTGCAATTTGTGGAAACAGTTTAAGGACACCGGATCCATATCGGGAAGTCCTGGGCAAAGTCGTCCAAGAGCCACAATGGCCAATGAAGATCGTTATTGGTACTTTCAGCAAGGCGCCACAGGACTGTTACAGTTGCACAGCTATCTCGTGAGCTGCATGCCGCCACTAGAACCCAAGTTTCAAGGGTTACTGTTTCCCGAAGGCTTCATGAGAAAGGGCTTTTTGCCAGGAGACCCGCTGTTTGTGTCCCGCTCACTTCAGCACACAAGAGAGCACATTTAGCATGGTGTAGACAACATCAGCCTTGGACCAAACTTCAGTAGGGTAACGTTCTCTTCACAGACGAGTCGAGATTCAGCCTGGACATTGATTCTCGACATACCTTCATCTGGAAAGAACCTGGGACCCGATACCTTTCCTCCAACAATCGAGAAAGGGACCGCTATGGCAGCAGAGGTGTCATGGTCTGGGCAGGCATCATGTTGGACGGCCGCACACCTCTCCATGTGCTTGACAGAGGCTCCCTGACTGCTGAGAGGTATAGGGATGAGATCTTACAGCCCTATATTAGACTTTTCAGGGACGCAGCTGGCCCTCGGTTCCTTTTTATGGATGACAACGCTCGTCCACATAGGACTCACCTGGTCGACGATTATCTTGAAAGTGACGATATTTGCCGGATGGATTGGCCAGCCAGACCTAAACCCTATCGAACATGTCTGGGATGCTCTTGGGAGGTTGGGAGGGCAATTGCAGCTCGCCACCCCCTCCGAGAACCAGGGCGGGAAATTAGCGGTCGCCAGGAGCAAAATGCGACCACAATTTTACGTTTTGCGACCAGTATTTTAAACCTGGGAGCCAATTCGCGACTGCATAAATTTTTGATTTTTCTTTTTTAACATGTACGTAGTAATTTTCAAATGCGGTATTTATGTTTCTTTTTTAAAAAAGTTCCCAGTGGTGTGTGGTTAAAAGTATATTGGGGTAAGGAGAAATAAGTTTAACCTCGCTGCTAGCATGTGCTGAACTAGGGGAGTGTACGTAAAAGTCCCGTGAGGAATGCAGGTGCGTGCTACTGTGACCTTCGATGGCACTACTGGGGGTGGGGAAGGGGAGCAAGCCTTAAGAAAGGGATGGGCGGAAATCAGCTTCAGAGATAGAGTGTGGGCTGTGGGGGAGGAGAGGGGGGACAAGAAGAGCAGCCGTTAAGGGGGAGTATCAGTATGGGAGATGGGGTGTTTGGCATTTCCTGCCATTCTAACTAAACAGCCTGTCAAAAAAACAAAAAAAAAATATCTATGTGAATTTCCACGTAACTGGTTGAATTTTTTACAAACACCATAAATCATTGATACGAAAGGCCCTCCAAACTGCTCCTAAATTGGTTAAATACATTTTAAACTAGGCATGGAAATTTTTATTAAGAATTTGTTGTGCATAAAAGTGCCGTATTTTCCGGCACATAATCCGTGAATTATCTGTTCCTAGAAGTTTAAATTCTAGACACTGCCGATTATACGACGGTGCGGATAATACAGAGCCCCCCCCCCTAAGCTTCAAAATGAAGCTTTAAGAATGCCGCCACGTGTTCGACGATAATATGCAGTGTCACTCCATCAACATATCTCCGCTTGTCCCTTGGCTTTGGCAAAAATGTCTGTGTGTATGTGTGTAGACATTTCCTCTCTGGGAAGGGATTGCTGCTTTGTAAAAGTTAAGAGGAGGAAACTCAGCAAAGCGCGTTGACTTTGAATAGCGGAGTGCGGTTTCCATTCCATAAAACATTGAGACGTGCCGCTCTGACCCGTGATGTCACCCCCCCACACACACACACACACTCTTCCCGAATTTCCAACCCCACTTGTTAATTTTCCTTTCAGCTCCAAGACTGGAGAACTTTGACACCATTACAAATTATTTACGATCTGAAAACCAGTGTTTCAGTTGTTGATGTAATTTTAAACATTACTCAGAGTTACAGCGAGATTGCCACAGAAATTAAAAATACATATCACAACCGTTTAAAAGTTGTGGGGTATCGTAACTAACTTTTTTAAATTTTCAAAAAATTTCACAATTTTATAAGTTTTTTAAACTCATTAAATGGAAAGAAAGTATATTTATACAGTAAAACCTCGAAAATCCGGCATCGACGGGACCGGACGAGTGCCAGATTTATGAAAATTCCGGATTTCTGAAGCCATCCAAAAATTGCATAACGGGAGCTACGATCAGGTCACTAACAAAATTTTGTGTTTTGTCTTATGGCACTGGCTCTCTTTCTTCCCTGGAACCAGTGGAGCTAAATTAGGGACGGGCGAGTGCTTGTAGCCCATTGAGTTGCTTACGGTGGTCGTTAAACCTTCAATTAAAAAAAAAAAAAAAATTTGTGCGCCTACGCCTTATAAATATGGAGGGGTCACGCTGCCGATCGCATTCTTTGCAAGTTGCGAAAAAGAAATTGTTTTGGCGATGGGGAAAAAAGTGTTGGTGAAAATATTGGCGATTACTTTTTTGTACTATATATTGTAAAACTCTGTTGTGGATTGCATGTTTTTTTTTACTTTTACTATGAATTTTGTCTGTGGATTATACACCGACTTTTTTCTATCACGCTGAATTTTGCCGTCTGCGGATTATATGCTGAAAAATATGGTACTTAATAAAAAATTTCGTGGGTAATTAAGAAAGTATTTTACCGATTCACATGAAATTTTCAGGGTGGGCTTCTATTATCTACTTATCCTGTGTATAAAAATTTCAGCCAGTTTTATTAAGAATTCGTGAAGATAGCTTTCCGATTTTTTTCCATCTAGTTCCATAGTTGAACAAGGTGGGGAATGTGCTACCGCTGGAGCCGGTTCCTTGCTGGGCTGGCTGGGGAGCCCAGCAAGGAACGGCTCCTAGAATTTCAGCTATAGGAGCCATTTTGCTCCTAGGATATTTTTCTAATTTCCCACCCTGCCGAGAACCATCCAGAGCTAAAAACTTCGTTGCTGCAGGAGTGAGACCGACTGCCACAGGGACTCGTCAACTGCCTCGTTTCCAGTATGACGTCGTGCTGTGAGAGCCGTATGACTGTGAGAGGGGACCATACTCCATATTAGTCATTTTAGGTTCGATCTTGCAACCTGGATTTTGGACATCCCTGCACTGATGAGCCTTACTGACGACCATGAGTGCGTATCACGACTGTTGTATGGTATAATTTTTTCTGTTTTATAACTGTGTATCCATACCAAATTTCATTCAAATGTGCCCATTAGTTTTTCAGAAATTCGACAAAATGTGCAAATTCTCTTAATTTTGAACATCAGTGTATATTGGGTTGATGCATAAGTTCATGCTGTTCTATTTCATGAGTGTTTCCCAGGCCAGTAGTCACAGTGCAGATGGCCAGTTGTACATCAAAATGTTGCCCATAACATCATGTATCTAAATCATATTGCGTTGTGTGATTGTGGCTAATGGTTTTTTGCTTTTCAGGTCCGGAAGTATGGAGTGTCAAGTAGAGAGGAATGAATATTTTCAACATTTGCTCCTCTAAGAGTTTAACAAGGGATCCACAGCCGCCGAGGCTACTCGACAAATTAGTGCGGTGTATGGGGAGGATGCTATTGCTCTGAGGACAGCCCGCAAATGGTTTGAACGGTTCTGAGGTGGCAATTTTGACCTCAACGACTCCAAACGCTCAGGTTGTCTATCTCACTTTGATGAGGATCGTTTGAACCATCTCATCCACTTGGATCCGCGTCAAACCACACGCAAATTGGCCACTGAGATGGGCTGTGATCAGGCCACAGTGGTGCGACACCTGGAACGTATGGGAAAGGTCCAGAAATTGGGGTCTTGGGTGCTTCACACTCTCACCGAGGACAACAAGAATCAGAGTGTTGCCATATGTGGTTCCTTGCTCGGCTGTTATTGCGAATATTCTCAGCAACATAAACCCTTTCTGTCACATGTTGTTACTGGGGATGAAAAGTGGTGCCTGTATGTGAATTTAAGGCATTGGAGGGAATGATTAAGCCCAAACAAGACGTCCATACCACATCCAAAACACGACCTTCATCCTGCGAAGATCATGTTGTGGGTCTGGTGGGACATGGAAGGCATTATTCACTGGGAAATCCTGCCAAGGAATCGGACGATCAATGCTGCACTCTATTGTGAGCAACTCTGCCATGTGGAGGGAGCAATTCAGCAGAAACGGCCACATCGGCACCATGGTGTCCTTCTCCAACATGACAACACAGGCGCTCACAGTGCAAACATGACCAAAATGACCATTCAGGACATGAAATGAGAGATCCTTCCACATCCGGCCTATTCGCCAGATGTCGCCCCTTCAGACTATCACCTGTTCTGATCTCTGTCTTATACACTTCATGGCAGAATGTTCAACAATGATGTTGATCTCCAGAATTTCTTTGATGATTTCTTCCCAACAAAACCTGCATGATTTTTCAAGAATGGCATTGCAGACTTATCCAGGTGTTGGAACACCATCGTATACAATGGGGGTGGGGGTGGAATACATAGTTGATTGATTCAGTTTTCCCTTCTGATATAATACATTCCTGTGTGCGATGAGAAAAACGGCATGAACTTATGCATCAAACCAATATGTCATTTGCGAACGATACCATTTACTGCATAGGTGTGGTGGCATGTAATGTAAATGGTAGCTCCTTCCCAGTTTTTTTGGCACGTCAGTGTACTTGCTGTATCAAACATCTCCATTTACAGCAATCTTGGCACACAGCTTGAGCTTCACTGACACCCATCACATGATGCACACAAGTCCTCTTGTACTTCATACTCCTTATCTTTTTCCCATGCAGACTTTGCTGAATCTGGTTCTCCCATGATTACCTTGACCTTCCTCTACCTTTCTTTCCCCCCAATTGGGCTCAAAAATTATCTTAGTAAGCATCTCATCACTCATTCCTTAACATGGCCAAACCACTTCAGAATGTTTGTACTCATACAAATCTACAAAAAGAAACTGAGATAAGGATTTCCTTCGAAAGAGTGCTCCAGAGGCAAGAAAATAGTTTAAAAAATTATAATTTTTTTATGTTGAGACTTAAAAAACTTTTTTACTTAAATATGTAAGTTTTACTCACATTATAAAACAGAACCTTACAAATATGGAATTATCAAAAATCCAGCACCTCATAAGAGATGCAATTTTTATCCTATTCATCTTGGGTGGTCTACTATACTTCACTGTAAAACAGCAAATAAATTCACATCATTCCAAGTTTTGGCAATGCTGCCTTCAGAACATGGCTGCAGATTGTGGTAACAATACAACATCTCGGTTAAAGGTGTCCATGAAAAGGTAGACTGTTCTCAAGTGTATAAATGCAGAAGGTGCACACAAACTCAAGCTAACTGCACTTTCTAACAGTGCAAGCCCCGATGATTAAATTGGGTGCAACAAAATTTTCTGTTCATTACCGTGCAAACAAAAACATGCATGCATGAATAACTTCTCAATTAATGCCAACCCAGTATACACATCAGGGCTTAAAAAACACCATGCCCAAGATGCCCAGGGTATGTAAATAATTATTGGACTGGGCAGGTAAATAAAAAATGTAGTTGCCCAGTCCGGGCAACTAAATTTAAAAATAAAAATGTTCGGAATAGAATTTGCTACTACAA
Source organism: Macrothele yani (assembly GCA_039090855.1). Classification (NCBI taxonomy): domain Eukaryota; kingdom Metazoa; phylum Arthropoda; class Arachnida; order Araneae; family Macrothelidae; genus Macrothele; species Macrothele yani. The sequence continues at coordinate 112,559,555 of CM076998.1, forward strand.
GAAAAAAGACGGTCATCACAAGTTGTGTTTCATTTCACCGCTAATCACCAGAAGTTGTATTATTGTTACAGAGTGTCAAGAACAGAATATCACTTCTTCAGTTATATTATACAGGGTAATTCAAAATGATTGCCTCGATTACAAATGACAAGAATGTGTTTATGAAGATAGACAGCTGATATCCCTTCACAAGAAAGAAGGAAGTTTAGAATTTTATTGGAACCTACTGCTGTGTTGCTATGGTGACATAGGATAGTGAGCTGCCCGTGCACCAAAGCCAGTGGGAAGAAATGGTGACCGCAGCAGAGGAGGTCAAAATGGTCTCCAGACATTACTCCTTGTGACTTATTTTTGAGGGGGTATGTCAAAGACTATGTGTATGTGCCACCTTTGTCGAGAACACTGCAAGAACTAAAGATGCGCATTCAGCTTGCACTGGCATCAGTGACTACGGACATGCTTCATAATGTATGGCGTGAAATGGGTTACGGATGTACAAAGTTTGCATAAAATTCAAACAGAGTATAAATAAGGGAAAAAACAAAGTTATGGTGTTTGAGAGAGGAACGGGTATCACTGAATGTAATGTAAGTATAAATGGCACTGTGATTGACCAGGTGAGTGAGTTTGTGTATTTAGGAAGCATGTTTGACAGAGAGAACAAATTGGATGGTGAAATTAGTAGGCGAGTGAATTCTTCATTGAAAGTCATAGGTGCTCTGGGAGGTTTTCACGGGAATGATGAGTTCTCTAGAGAGTCCCGCATGGCTGGGTATGAAAGTGTATTTGTTCCTACTCTGATGTATGGCAGTGAAACCTGGGTACTGCAGAAGAAACATGGGAGTCGTTTGTGTGCTGGAGAAATGCGTTACTTACGGGGAGGGGGGCAAGACACGGTTTGATTGTGTGAGGAATGAAGATGTGTTGCAGTTGTGTGATGTGAAGCAAAATGCTGTTAGCAAGGTGGAGACCAATATGCTTTGCTGGTTCGGCCACGTTGAAAGAATGAGTGATGAGATGCTTACTAAGAAAATCTTTTTAGCCCAAGTGGCAGGAAGGAAGGGCAGAGGAAGGCCAAGAAAGACATGGGTGGATCAGATTCAGGAGTGTCTGCGTGAGAAAAAGATTATGAGTATGAAGTATAAAAGATCTTGTGTACGGCGTGTAATGCATATCAGTGAAGCCCGAGTTGTATGTCAAGATCGCTGTAAATGGAGAAGTTTGATACGACAACAGTAAGTAAAAAATATCTGGTAGTTTGTATTTCTTTTTGGAGCTAACCTCTGAATCTCAGAGAACAGCTTAGTGATATGTATGTATGTATGAAATGGGTTACTGTTCAGATGTCAGCATGACCTAGGGGAGTCACATAGAACATTTGTAAGGTATGCAAATAAAATTTTATACTTCCTGCTTTATTGTGCAACAATGTGATCTCTGTTTCTATGTTCATATACGAGGTATTGTCATTTGTAATCGGGGCAATCATTTTGAATTACCATGTACTTTAGGTCAGGAAATTGGAATCATATGTATAGTAGTTTTGCTCAAAATGTTGCTTATAGTTGGCAACGGGATGAATGCCTCCAATGGAACTGGTCTCCGGTATTTAGTGACTATGGGCAAAAACTTCAATGAAGGAACATGGCAGGATCACTTAATTTCTCAAATACCAATTTCATCATCATACCATTTCATATCAATTTCAGCATCAGCATCCTAAAACTTGAGTTATACGCATTTGTGCATTGCATATTTTGAATACAGACTCTTACAACGGAATTGTGAAACATGTAAAAAAAAAGTTCATTATATTTTTTAACTTAAAAAAATGAGGGTTCTGATTTGTTATCTTAAAAGTTTAATTTTTCTGGGCATCCAGCTTTTAAAACTACCTGGGCAGGTAAATAATTACTGCACATGCCCAGCTGGGCATGTAGCTTTTCAGATATTTTTCAAGTCCTGCACATTGCTTTGCACTGGAGACACATGCTTACCGCAAATGTGTTGTACCAGCTCACGAAGAAATTGATGGTCGCAAGAATTCCTTCAATAGACAAATGCGTAGAATTACTCATTCATACATTATGGGCTTCAGAATTTTTGAAGCTCAGGATATACGGAACTAGTACCATAATCTTTAAGGAAACCTTACAATGTATTGTTACGAGCATGATTAATTCCTTTTTGTTGTTACGGGCAAGCACAAAAAAAAAAAAAAAAAAAATCATCTCAAGCGTTCTGCCAGTGATTAGTAAGTAACATTCGCATAGGTTTCCATGCATTTCTGGCAAATGTGAAGCAAATGGTTGTTGCTCTTTTTTTAATTTTTGCTAAGGAAAAGTTTCCCCAGCGTTGAACTCTGACTCGGTCACATGACGTGATCGTGTAGGTGGAGTACAGCTACAGTTCGACAGAGAGAACAGAAGCCTGTGTGCCTTTGAAGAAATGTGTGTCTTTAGTAAAGCGTGTATACCTTTGGAGGAGTGTGTGCGTTTTTTTGTTTTTTTTTTACGTGTGAGCATCCGTTTGGATTATTCTGTGTGATTGTGACAAACAAGTGCTCATCAGTGTTTGTATGCTTGTGATGAACAGATGACTACTGGATTACCTATGCAAACTTTGGTCAAGGTAAGAAGATTATCATTTTAACATCAGAGATGTGCACGTTGATTACAACAAAAAGATTTGGCGCTGCCATCTGCAGTAACCGGGAAGAACATTTGCTTCTAGAAATTGCTGTCCAGAGACCGTCCGCCATATTGTTAGATATTTCGGTAATTCATTATTCCTCCAGTGCATTTGCACATTATCCATTCATCTTGTATCTACTTTTGAATTATTAAATGTTTATGTTGAATGTGGTGGTTAAAAATGCTGTCTAGAGGAAATTTTATGTGCACACTCTCTTCTTTTATTACTCTTTGATCCAGGGGTTGAACTCGGACCATTCGGTTTCATTCTATGAATGGCGTCTCAGATTTGATTCGGGGCAGAAACCCACCAGCTACGTAACAGTATGAAGCAAGCTAATTTAAGCAATAACTTTACTACAATTTCACAGAAAATCTTTAAAAATCTTCTACCACTGGAAGTTATGAACTTTCCATTCTTGCTGTTAAGAATGTTGTCTTGACCTCATTGCCTAGTTATCAAGAATATAACCAAGACCTGTCAGCTGGTAAATAAGCATTAAACCGTGATGTCTTTATTACAACTTTGTCTATTTCTTAAAGATTAATTTTTTCTGCTGAAAACTTTGCATTTTAATGTTATGCACTCATTTTTGTATATACATGTACATCAGATATGTTGTGAAAGTGTAGTGATGTAGCTATGAGAAGGAAAAGAGGAATTTTATTTACAAGCATTTTTGCATTTAAAAATAATCCAGTGGGTTCTTTAACTGAATTTTGAAGTAAATTATATAATGACAAAAAGATCTTTCTTCTTTTTTTCTTTGCCAGACCTTAAAAAAGGCCTGTTCTCTACAAGAGTTTTGTCAACAAGAATCTTTGGTGAAGTTCATGGAAAGTTCTGTAACACTTTCAAATTTGAAAAAAAGATCTGTGTTATTAACAAACAACTGAGAAAATGGAAGTGCAAATAAGGTGAAACCTTGGAATAATGGACATTGTTAGGACAACAACAAAAAAAGTGTCTATTGTTTGGAGGTGACCACTGTTCAGAGGCTAGGTTTAAGGTGGACATCAAGTAATTTTGCTTCCTATACTTCCAATGGAAAAACTTCTGTACACATTTTCTTCACAATTAATGTGTTCCCCAAGGATGAAAATTTGAATATCGATTAAAATAGCTTCATTTTATAACTTGGAATACTTAATATTTTCTAAAACATAACCATAATTATGCAATTCAAGATTTGTTTGTCTACTGACGTCATCACAGTACAGGTCACACATCTTTTTCTGGTTTCAACACCACCAAAGGAAAAGTTATTGATTTTTTATATAATTGTGGTTATGTTTTTAGAAAATATTAAGTATTACCGGTTATAATATGAAGTTATTTTAATCGATGTTGAAATTTTCGTCCTTGGGAACACACTAATTGTGAAGGAAATGTGTACAAAAGTTTTTTTTATTGGCAGTATATAGGAAGCAAAATTACTTGATGTCCACCTTAAGTTAAAATCATTTGTCAGTTTCGTTTTATGTGAAAGCAAAATCAGCTACATAAATGATCATAGAAATTTTTGCAGTATCTTTTTTCCTTTTCTTTTTCTTTTTTAAGAAAAAGCAAAATTCAGTTGAAATATAAGGGAATGTTGTAAGTATTTGCCTTTCACACTTTCCTCTTTTTCCCATTAAATGAAACATGTTACATGAATAACCACTTCATTTTCAGGTCTAAAGTAAAGATGGTGTCTTCTCAAGTTCAGTTCACAGAGAAGGAGAGTCTAGAGGTTTAAGTTCCTGCCAGGGAAGTAAGCAAAAGAAATCCACAGTAAAATGTTGGAAAAGTTATGTGACAAGTGTTCTTCCTATTCCACAGTTCAAATGTGAGTTGCAAAATTTAAGACATGACATTTGAGTACTAAGCAGAGTTCGCCAAAATGCGTAATTACGCATCTAGGATGCATCAAAAAAGTGTGTTTACGCATTGAAATTTTGCCAACGCGTAAAGATATGAATCGATAATTTTAAGCTGAAATTTTTTTATTTTCAACTTTTTATTCGAATTTTGTATTTCAAACATGTGATCAGCGATATCCTTTGTTACCTCAGGATAGATCTCACGTTGTAGACAATCCATACCTGGCCGTGGTTTGCTTGGCATGACCGGAGCTATGGCAGCGTGATCCGCCAGCCAGTCAGGGTGTGACGTCAGGGAGACATTGTTCCTTACCTTGATGTCATCAGCTCCTCGGGAGCGCAATCGCATCGCAAAATTCCTGTCACTGCTGCTCCAGCTCGTGCTCGATCAGATGAGTGAAGTACGCTTTTGCAATCGCAATTCCGGAGCGCCTTGTGGTTGTGATTTGTACTTCGTCATGACGGTGGTACGTGGTCGTGATTTGTAGAGATTGAAACAGCTTTATCAGACACTGTAGTATCGAATGATGTGTCGAAACAGCGTACTTTAACGTCTTTTTTTTTTTTTTTCGGCTAGGCTCAGTCCAATGGTGTAGAAAAGAAACAAAACGCAGAGGAAGGAAACAATGAAATATGCAAAAAACTAGCGGTGGAAATACGAAAGCAGCCAACAAACATGGACACTTCATTAGAAAATGTGTTGTGTTACATCGACGTCAAAGTTGGAAATTCATTCTTGTTCTTTACCAAAATGGTACAAAGAATTTCCAGGGATTATTGTAGTGTTTACGTTATTTATGTATCACATATATATATTTTTTTAACTAAAAAAAGAAGCAAAACATCCAAATGCATTCAATAGTAGTGAAATATTTTTTAACATGAAAAAAAAAAAGTTTTTTTTTATAATTTCCCCGTGTTTTCGCCACTTTTTTTTTTTATTTCACTCGTTAATCTTTTTAAAATACTCCTCACTTTTAAAAATTACTACCTAAATTTTTCCAAAGGAGTAAAAATACTCCTTCAAATTATTTTTTCGGCGAACTCTGGTACTAAGGATGAAAACCATACAGGCCTGTTGTGGTCACCGTTCCACAAAATGTGGATGCTGTCTACAACATGGTTTTGGGTTATCTTGAAAAACGAAAGTGATAAATTCTGGAGATGTTCGGTGAACATGTTGGATTTGTCGTAGTACTGTTTTGTCTTATTATTTAGTTAAATCAGAAAATTATAGGGTCCCGCGAGCATTGTAGACACCAAATAAGATTTACTAACAATGAGGAAATGTTGTGGTTAATTAAATTCTTTTATTCAGGCATTTTATTTAAATCAATCTAGGGTCACTGGTATTATTGAAGTGAGTTCTTGGATGACATCTACCCCAGGGTCTGTTAACAGGCCGCTCGCTACCTTAATTACTTTCCGCTAGTGCATTGAGCAGTGATGGAAAGTTGCAAAACCATTTTTGGAGCAGCAAAATGCATTTTTGGAGCAGGTAAAATACGTTTTTGGAGCAGCAAAATGCGTTTTTGGAGCAGGTAAAATACATTTTTGGAGCAGGTGAAATACATTTTGGAGCAACAAAATGCATTTTTGGAGCAGGTAAAATATATTTTTAAAGCAGGTAAAATACATTTTTGGAGCAGGTAAAATACATTTTTGGAGCAGCAAAATGTGTTTTAGGAGCAACAAAATGCATTTTTGGAGCAGATAAAACACATTTTTGGTGTAAGAAAACATTTTTCAGAGCAGGTAAAATATTAGTAGATAGAACAAACTCTTAAGCAACATTTTTTTTGAAAATAGATGCACTCTAATCAAATTTAAAACATCTTGCATTGAAATACACACACACATATATGCAAACATTTTAGTTTTCAAATAGATCAAAACATTTGTAACCATAGCAGGATTCTATTATTAATCATTTATTTTACAAAACATTTTAAATTTTTTGCTGCTTTTCTCAATATTTAATTTATCACTTCTATTCTTTTCTCATTTTTTTAAAGATAGTTAGCAATGTTTTAGTTTGCTTCTTTTAATAGTATCTGTCCACTTTCTATTGCACTCATGTGTTTTTTTGTTTTTTTATGCCACATTCAATGTTCATCTCAACATTGTTTAACATTTTATGAGGGAATCCAACTGATGCAAATGTTCAGCTTCTTCCCATTTCAAATCACCTTGCAAACATTCAATTTCTTCTTTTTTTTTTTTTTTTGCTTGTTTTGATGCATTTTTCCAGCACTAATCTGCTCTTGATATTTTTTTCAGTATTCTTTATAAGCTGTCAGAAGTTTTTTGGTTACATTAATTTTACTCACATCTATCTCCACTTAATCTTTTGACACCTACAATCATCACGGCCACCTTGCAACAGGCTAAAATTGCAGCCACATGGCTTATAAAATGTGATTCAGCAAAATTTTAGATGCTTCATAAAAGGTCATTCTTTACTATACATACCGCGATACACTTGATGATAAGTTTTATCTGATTTCGTTCTTTTTGTTGTCATAGCTGTTTCACTGCTACGTTTTGTTTAGTTTTGTTTTATTCTAAATTAACCCTTTCCACACAAACAACTTTTCCACACAGAACTCGCATTTTTTTTTTTTTTTTTCTGCAGTAGAAGCCACAACTTAGCAGTGAAAACTCAGCTTTAGCGCACCAGCCCCGATATACGAGCTATATAGGCGTCATAGACGTGGTGGATGACACCCGACCTATTCGGCGAAAAAGAAATTCCTCGCGAGCGCCGACATTCGAGCTATAGAGGTGTCATAGGCATCGCGGATAACACCCAACACACAAGCTATTCGGTGAAAACGAAATTCCTCGCGAGCGACGACACGCGAGCCATAGAGATGTCATCGGCATGGCGGGTGACACCCGACACGCAGATGAAGTTTCTTTTTCTTTATCCGGTGAAAAAGAAACGTTTCGCGAGCCCTGACATGCGAACTATAGGGGCGTCATCGGCGTGGCGAGTGACACCCGACCTATTGGAGGAAAAAGAAATGTCTCGCGACTACCGACATGCGAGCTATAGGGGCGTCATCGGAGTGGCGGGTGAGCTATTCGGCGATTTCATAATGTCGGGTGTCACCCGACAGTCGAGTGGAAAGGGTTAAAACGTTTGCACCAAAATTTTCACAAGCACAAAGCCACATGCAATCAATGTAAAGATTTAGTTGGCAAAAGACGTTGAGCTGAGTTCCCTCTCGACTTTTGCGCACGGTACTCTCAAATGGCTGTATGGGGAATCACATGACAAGCTCCACCTCCATTGGTAGGGGAAGTCAGAACATCGAAGGCGCATAAGGGACTATCTGTAAAGTGCGTTTTTTCGACCAAAAGACGATGAAAAAATAGAAATTGCGTGCAGGGATCTTGCGAGGGCTTTTCCGTAGTTTTTTCAGGTGACTTCCGTAAAACCGTACGATGGAGTGAAAATCAGTAAAAGTTTTCATCTCTGAATACCTATGAATCCTTTAGAAACAGAACCATTGTCTCTTGCCACGGGAGAGCCATTTTCAGTCGTCCTCCGCGTCAACGAAATAGCTAATGACTGACCTTACGCTGTATTTACGTAATCGCGCACCTCGCCCGGAATGAAATAACTGCGCTATCCCAAAGAGCAGGGAACGACATATAAACAATCTCAAATGCACAGCACTCCGAAAGACCACCACACTATCAGTAAACAATCTTCATCAGGATTTCATAACGTACAGCATCATTTCTCCTACATACCATGTGATTACAACAAAACTTCTCCTCCATAAGCAAAAACAATTTAATTTCCTACATCGCGAAAATCGTTGTTTTTTCGTCACTTTTGTCGAAAAAACAACGAATTAAAAGGTAGGTGAAAAACTTTCCGAAATTTTGGGATTGGCGGTACGGTACATGTTGATTAAGCATCGTTTTCACCAACTTAATGTTGATTAAGCATCGTTTTCACCAAATTACGCGTAGACCTTAAAAAAGCGTCATTCGATTCGACGTTTAAAACGGCATTTTTTGCCGTGAAAAATTCTTTTTTGTTCGCCAATTTTTGCTGTAGATTGCCGTTTCGGCGCAGTTGGACGCAAATATTAAATTTTTTTTCGTAATTTGTAGCAGTTTGGCGCAAGATAATGAAATTGGCGCAGTTCGGCGTATTTGGCGCAAACTTTCCATCACTGCATTGAGACATCGCATCTTTCTCAAAGTTACATCGACCATCGCTATCCTCACTGGCATCAACCTCTTCCTCTCACTCTCCAAATTCCTTGTTGAATGTCCTGTTACTTCTAAACATTCCCCTAAAAACCATGATTCTAAAAACACCCTCTCTCAGACATGTCTGCCACACCAACTTCCACTCTAATTGATTCATCCTTAGTCTCTAACCGCTTAACTAAAGCCTCCAGTGCTTGACCAAAGTCGAAAGTCTTTTTCCTTTGAATAAAGCTCATGTTGAGATTTGGCTTTTTAGTTTCTTAATTCAACTACTAATAAAAAACTACTATTATGGGAATTTTTACTAGGAATTTTTTTATTTTAATTGCACATTTTCGGAGAGAAAAGGAGAAGAGTTTTCTCCGAAAATTTGCAATTAAAATAAAAAAATTCCTAGTAAAAATTCCCATAATAGTAGTTTTCATTAGTATTGTCTTTTTCCTAGCAACCAACAATGTCCATAGCCATTCACACACTCCCAACCTAAAAAATTTCTAATGAATGGAAATACTGGTCCTAAAAAACGTAATCTTCTGCTGTAAATACAGGCACCCAGCATCCACTGAAATCTAACTCTCAAAGAAGCTAGCCACCATTATGATTATTTTGGGAGACTAGCTTGCTCCCTGAGAAGACAAAGGAACAATTTTTTCCTATTAGTAGTTATAATTCTGACTATTATATAGCTCTAATTATTCTACTATTCTCTTTAACGTGCAATATTTCAAAGTAACTTGTACAATAATCTAGCAGATAATGCCTACCTTGGCATTCCTTGCTAGCGACGAGACATTTCATACACGTGTTTTCCGGTCTTTGTTGATGCTATTGCCCTAAAGTCCGTTGTCCGATATGAGTAGCTTTCCTTCAACACACTTTCCGCTGGGCATTCTCGTTGGATCTTCGCTTTGGGATTCCATCACATTAATTTTTACCGTTCTTTATTCTCAAAATTTTTCACCCATTCTCTGGGCATCCTCAGGAGCGTGGCGACTTTACCACCAATGTTCGTGGTTAACTTCGCACAAATGGAGTCCGATACTCCTTGTTGCCATTCTTCGGATATACTTTCTTGGATATATTTCATTATCAAGCCTGGCTAGCGCCATCTATGTTTCATTAAGATAACTTTTTTTCTTATTTCTTTTTCTATCCCGTTTTTTTTTTTTTTTTTTTTTGGAGGGGGGTTGTCAGTTTTTCTTTTGTTGTTCTGTTTCTTGTCTTATTAGTTCGTTCTTGAGTATATCTCGAAAATATCACCAGAGTATGGTTACCTGAGCAAGCTAATTAAAAAATGGATACATGAGAGTAAAAAGCATATGACACAGAGCAAAGAAGGTCAAGAAGGGCACAACCAAAAGAAGATGAGGAATAAAAAATTGAAATACATTGGTGCTTTCCCATACTTGGAAGGAGTTAGTAAAGAGATCAATAGGCAATGTGCTAAATATAACTTACAACTAGGAAGCTCAGTGCACACCTTGAAAAATATGACTGTCAACAAAAAAACAGAGGAAAAAAATGCTAGAAGAATCAGGATCCTACGAAATTCCAATTGCACACATACCCCCAATATCGTACATTGGAAGTACGAAAAACAGGTTGAAAAAAAAAAAGACTTAAACAACACATATCTAACTGGCAAAAAAAAAGAAGCCAAAACAGCTTTAGTGTAATTCTGCATTGAAAACCAGACTTTCCCAAAATTCGATGAAATAAAAATGCTAAAAAAGAATAAAAAATCTGAAAGGCAAATGAGAAGGGAAGAAGCAGTCTTAATCTATATATAAGGCAAGGGTATGTAACCAGAACGACCCTAGCACATTATCTAGCCTGTGGAAAGAACTAATAAGACAAGAAAAAGAACCAAAAAAAAAAAAAAACCGACAAAAAAGACAAGAAAACCGGGATAGGAAAGAAATAAAAAAAAAAGTTATCTTAATGAAACATAGATGGGGCTAGCCGGGCTTGATAACGAAATATATCCAAGAAAGTATATCCGACGAATGGCAACAAGGAGTATCTGACTCTATTTGCGCGAAGTTAACCACGAACATCGGTGGTAACGTCGCCACGCTCCTGAGGATGCCCAGAGAATGGGTGAAAATTTTCGAGAATAAAGAACGGTAAAAATTCATGTGATTGAACCCTAAAGCGAAGATCCAACAAGAATGCCCAGCGGAAAGTGTGTTGAAGGAAAGCTACTCATATCGGACAATGGACTTTAGGACAATAGCATCAACAAAGACCGGAAAACACGTGTATGAAATGTCTCGTCGCTAGCAAGGAATGCCAAGGTAAGCATTATCTGCTAGAATATTGTTGTACAAGGAAAAATTTTCTTAAAAAAAAAAAAAGTCTTCCAAAATTCAAAATATTTTTCAAATAGAAGGTTCTTAATTATATACACATTAAAATTAATAGCTAAATGTTTCTAAGTATTTACAAGACATTAGAAATTCATAAAATCAACATTATTATCCACTAGCCCCTATTACATTAAAAGTTTTTATTAAACATTATTTACAAATACCACAATTACAGATTCACCATTTACAAGGTGCTGTGATTGAGGATCCTTGAGAGCAGTTCACATGAGACATTGGGTTGCAGCAGCTAAGGCAATGTTGTAGCATTTTCAGCAGGATGTGGAGAGTTTCTTGGCTTGATTAATAGTCACGGATGAATTGCGGATACATCTGTGTGAACCAGAGTCTAAGAAACAATCCAAAGAATGGAGACACAGTGGTTCCTCTCGCTCAAAACAATTTCAATCACAGAATTTGGAGTCAAAGGTAATGGCATCAGTGCTCTGGGACAAGGACGTGCCAGCAATCTACCCGAAAAAGGGTATCACCATAACAACAACATATTACACAATCCTGGACAAACTGAAGCAGGAATTGATACCAAAACGCACGGGGGAATTTACAAAAGGGTTGTTTTTGTAGGACAATGCTTCAGATCATACGACTGGTATTACATAGGCAAAACCTTGAAGAATTCACATTGTACTGTTGAAACACACTGCTTACTCACCAGATCTGGCACCATCTAGCTATCATGTGTTCTTAAAACTGGAAGAAACATTTAAAAGGAACAAAATTCCAGTCCACTTCCAATGCCACATTAGCTGTCGACATGTGGTTTCAGGCACAACAATCAGATTTTTAGTTAGAGAAGTGGGAGCACTGGTGTCAGAAGTGTGTTGACCTCTGAGGCAAATATGCAGAATAATGTATTAAAACCATTATCCTGACACTATTCTTTCTAAGAAAAGCCAAGGACTTATCTGCAATCCCTCTTAAAGAAAAAATTTAACTGCAAAAATTGCAGTCAGTGCATACATGCTGCAATGCAACTGGTTAATTTTTGCGGCACAAAAACATAAATACTTTGCCTCTTTTACTGGCATCAGCCGGCAAAGATAATGTTTGTTGGGTAGATCATGGAAAAACACCAGTTTCATTACTATTAACAACATCACGCTTTTTCTATTCAGGAACATCACGATCTCTCATTGTTTCTTACTAGTTCTTAAAGAAGGGCACAAACCACAAATTTCAAACGCAGAAGAAATTTCAATTTACTTCCGATATTGGAGGTTATAAAAAAAATGAAAAAGTTCGAAAAGTGAGATCACTGACCAACAAGAGATGGCGCCACAACGCCCAAGAAGAAGCGATAGCCGATGACAGAAGCAGCCCGCGAGAACCACCGAAATGCCCAGCTGACACGGTCCGTGCTAGTCGGAGCAAAACGTCCCCTCGAAGACGGTAAAGGAATTTTACTGAAAGTACTCGGGTATGAATAAATATTGAAGTAAATGAGGATGCAGCAAAGGAAAAACTCATTTGGTGATGAGACAAAATAAATTCCAACGGAGAAAAAAAAGAAGAAGCGGACCCGTGGCCAAATGAAAAACCCCCGTGCCGCATCCACATAACGGAAATATGAATTGAAAGCCAAGCCCCACGTGCGGTAAGTGTTCATCGAACTTTACCAACTAAAAGTGAAGTTCAAAAATGCAGAAGAAATGTTTTTTTCTGTGATTGTTGAAATATTTTGTCCCGGGGATTGCAGAAAATTTTCCATTTACATGGGTGTCAATCAAGCTTATGGCAAAAGCAAAGGGGTAAAGACACAGCCCATGGAAAAATAGTCTTCTGCAGCATACCAAACAGTTTGTCTGGCAGCAATATGTGGAGTTGTGCAAATCCTGGAAGTCAATGAAGAATTCGAGGCAGATGTGACGAATTTCCACCGGCAGTGCAGAAATCACAATGCAAGCTCTATAACATTAACCTACAGGAAACTGACCTTAATTCTAGAATATTTTTTTCGAGATTTAGAACAATAGACAGGTAAGTATTTTTGAGGCAGTAAAATTAATAGCATCATTTTGGTAATTTAAACGCATAGATGCCGACCTTTAAAAAGTAGTTTTCAGTGACCAAAAATATTTTTTGGACCATAATTTGCTCTAATGCAGTCCACAATGAAAAATTAGGGTATTTAACACAGCAATAAATTTCAGTCTGTAACAACTATTTAAAAAAAAAAAAAAAAAAAAAAAAAAAAAGAATTGATGTGATAAAACAATTATTTGTTAGTGGAAAAATTAAAAATAATGTCTACCAGAAAATATAAAAGATTATCCAGACATGCAGAAAAATTATTCCTTGGAAAGTTGTTGCTTTTTTTATTCTGTGTGCCTTCAACAATCATCTTGCCCACCAGTGGCACATGCAGGATTTCCTTATGGGGTGGCCCAAAATACAGAAGATGCAAATGAAAATATCCCAGAGCAAAAATTCCCAAAATATTGAGAAGCGATAATAATATCACCACATTAAAGTGTGCTTCCAATTATTAGTAAATTATATAATTAAAAACATATACAAGTATATTTACAAATCATCATCATCATCATCATTGTCAACCATTATCAATCCACTGCTGGACGAAGGTTTCCCCAAGTTTCTTCCACAACGGTCTGTCTTGTGCCAGTCTCTACCATGTTACTCCCGCATACTTTAGAATTTCATCCGCCCATCTCCCGTGTGGTCTTCTTCTGGGTCTTTTCCTGTCCCTTGGAATCCAGTCTAAAATTTCAGCTGTCCATCGATGGTCTGCCCTTCTGGCAATATGTCTAGCCCATTGCCATTTCAGGGATTTTACTCTGGTCATGATGTCTTCTATTCAAATTGTCATTTTTCTGATCCAAGAGTTCCTCTTCTTATCTCTCCTGGTTACACCAAGCATGCATCTCTCCACGCTTCTTTGAGTTGTCTGCAGTCTTTGTATGTCTCTTTTAGTTTAAGGTCCACGTCTCTGCACCATATGTAAGCACTGGAAGGATGCATTGATCAAACATTTTTCTTTTAAGACATAATGGCATATTGCTCTAGAAAATTATACTGTTTTTCCAAATGCTCTCCAGGCAAGTTTTATACGTAGATTAATTTCTTCATCAATGTGACCCTCACTTGATATCCGTTGTCCAAGATAAATGTAGGTATTGGTTATCTCCAGCTTTTCCCCATCAAACGATAAATCTTCATTTCTTGTAAAAGCATTGTAAATCCCCTTCGTCTTCTGAAAGTTCATTTTTAATCCCACTTCTTTACTCTTGTCAGCAAGTTCCTGGATCATACTCTGCAGCTCTGATGGGGTAGTTGCAAAAATGTCTACATCATCAGCAAATCAAAGGTGAGTTAGATAATCTCCATTAATCTTTATCTTTTGTTTTCCCAGTTCAGTGATTGAAAGACATTTCCAATGTGGCATTAAAGAGTTTGGGAGATATATTGTCACCTTGTCTCACTCCCTTTCCAATCTTTATGGATGCTGTATTCTCAAATAGCTGAATCTTTGCACTTGCATTTTCATAGATGTTATTAATAATATTAATGTATGCATCTTCAAAACCGCACGATTTCAGAGCCATTGTAACTGCTGATGGTTTCACCGAATCAAAGGCTTTTTCATAATCGATAAAAGCCATGCACAATAGAAGTTCATATTCCCTCGCTCTTTCAATTAGTTCTCTTAGTACGTGGATATGATCTATTGTGCTGTAGCCACTCCTGAATCCAGCTTGTTCTCTCGGTTGAGCCATGTCCAGTGTCACCTTCAAGCGGTGTGAAAGAACTTTAGTGACTGATAGGAGGCTGATAGGTCTGTAGTTTTTGAGATCTTCAACGTCACCTTTTTTACGTATCAGGATCATTGTAGCATTGTTCCAATTCTCAGGAATCTTCCCTTCATTAAGGCGTCGAGTGAAAATTTGGGTGAGTACTATTTCAATTTCTCCACTTGCTTCTTGTATGATATCTACTGTAATTCTATCTTCTCCTGGAACTTTTCCTCGTTTCATGTTCTTGATTGCATGTGTGACTTCTGCTGGGAGGACTGGAAGAACTCTGGTACCTTTTGTAATGTCTGGAGTACATGTATCATCCCTTTCATACAGTTTTGAGTAGAAATCTTTCACTCTTGTCAAAATTTTACCTGTTTCTTGTTACAGAACCATCTTCTTTTCTCAGAGCCATAATCTGTTTTCTTCCCTTACTCAGAAGTCCCTTTGTTCTCTTCAAGCTTTGGTTGTTTTCAATTGCTTTCTTCACTAGTTCACAGTTGAATTTCCTTACATCTTTAGTGATACTTTTTCGTACCGTCTTGCATAGCTCTATATATTCCACTTCGGAAGTCACATCTCCTTTAGTTGTCCTCATTTCTCTTCTTTTTTGCATCAACATTTTGGTTTTTCCTGATAATTTGTTCACATGCAACTTGTTCTTAGACCCAGCTAATTTTGTTGCTGTTTCCATAAGAGTCTTGGTTAGTTTTCTGTTAACTTCAGAGATGTCCACTTCTTCCGACATTAGACCTTCTAGAGCAGAGAATCTGTTCCTCAGTTCCAATTTGAAGGTATTATGATGTTTTTTAAGGTTGGTCATACACTTTGTTTGTTTTATGAGATGGTTACGCTCGAGTTTAGCATTGAGGTGCATCTTATATCTTACCCTTCTATGGTCACTACCTGTGTTGAACTTGTTTAGCACACTGCAGTCTTCCATGACAAATTTCTTGTTACACATAATAAAATCAATTTCACTTGTCAATCCATTGGGATGCCTTCATGTCTATTTCCTTTGCGGCTTTTTCTTGAAAAAGCAGTTCATGGTGAAAAACCCTTCTGCCTCTGCAAACTCTACGAGAGTATTTCTACACTGGTTTCTGTTGTCGTGACCAAATTTACCTACTGAAATTACATTCTGTTGTCGCTGCCCTATTTTCGCATTGAAATCTCCCATAATGATCTTCAAGTGATGCTTGCCTTTATTATTTAGATGATGAATTTTCTCATAAAACTCTTCAATCTCTTCTTCAGGATGACTTAATCTGAGCCTGGTATCTTCGAGAGTTGGATAGCAAGTCTTGCAGCTCTATCAAAGGAACTTTCAACTTCTAGAACTTTATCCTTCAGTTTCTTGTTTATTATAAATCCAACACCACTGGTTCTGCCAGTATCTGTCCCATGATAGTAGAAGAGATGTCCACTTTTCAGTTCAATGAGATATTCTCCTTTTCTCCTTACCTCATTTAGCCCTACGATGTCCCACTTGATCCTTTGTAGTTTTTCTTCCAATTCAAGGAGCCTTGAATCAGAAGATAGGAAGCGTCCATTATACATAGCCAAGGTCAGCATCAGATGGCAGCCTAGTCTAGTCCTCCGGTGATTCTTAGCATCCTCTGCCTTTATGTCGCACTGGCTGCTGCCTTGGCCAGGTACATTCCAGCTGCCCGAGACTGAGGGCCAAGATTTAAGTTGTGGAGTCATTTTGGAGGGGTTTGGCCATAACTCACCACGCTGGCCAAGCAGGATGGTGGGTGTGGGATAGCATTTCCTCTGATCTCAATGGTTTAGTTATACCGCTATTGGCGGTCGTCAGAGCCCTTTTAGTGGGAACGGGATGCACCACGAGAAGGCGGGGTTGACATTTATGAAGGAGAGGCTGTAGTATATTGCACATCACCTGACCTTACATCCCTATTTACAAATAACAACCAATAAATAACAAAACGAAGAGCCAAGTGATAAGGGGCCCCACCCTCGGCCACCCCTACCGAATGTGGCATTGCTGCCACCATGAGGGATAATAAAATCACAAATGCTGCTAAACACATAGTTCACAGAAACCTGTGACTTTTGAAAACAAGGTCTGTTTCTGTGGTACATTTTATTTTTAGATAGTTCAGGGTTCGTACTCTTTTTTGGGGAAAAAATTCAAGGACTTTCCAGGCCTTTTCCAGGCCATATACAAAAAATTCCAGGATGAATATTACGCTTTACAGTATCATGCTCAAATTATTTTTTAAAAGCAATTTCAGTTTTAAGTAATAAAAATGATGAAAGATGCAAATGAATGAGTGTGCTTTTTTACCCATTACATTTCTTTTTAATGTTTTTAATTGGCGAATTACCCAATAATGCTAAATTGAATCATGATGCAATTACCACAAGGCTATTCAGAAAATCCTTTCCCTCAATCAGAAAATGATTAATTCAATCAGTCATTTTAGCTGCATCACTATTCTGCACTATCTTCCATGTAATCAGACTATTATTGATAACAACTGAAATTATTATAAAATAAAGTGAGGGCAGATTCAGAATTTAAGAATGGGGAGGGCGCATGTCTAACAGAGGACTGGTAAAAAAATCTCTGAGATTTATTTCCTCCAAAAAAACACGGTGGTAAAACATGGAGGACCCATAAAGGGGAGATGGGGTGCTTGCCTCTCAGAGTACATCACAAACAGCAGTTCTGAAGTACTGCTGTGTGGATCACTGAAAAGTTCGGGCAAATGTAAGACAAAACGTGGAGTTGCAAATCCATAATCCATAAGTGAAAAAGTGTGATGTCTGAAAACAAGAAACGTGAGACAAAGCAAAGCACTTATCTACTTACTCAACCTCCCCCCTTTTTGAAATGGGGCATGTGCTTGTTATGCCCACAGGTGGATTCAAGTCTCAAATCTTTCATACTTACCCAGCTGGAGAGTGGACGTAGGGCTTCAAGCTTGGAGAATGAATACTGCTCTTATATCTATGCCTTTGAATTTAATTTCGACCATTTTCAACAGGGTAGGTTCCTAGGTTGTACCTAACAGCATACTAAAATTTCGCCAAAATCCAACCCCTTTTACGGAAAAAACCAAAGCATAAACGTTTCTGCAACCTACAGTTCGAAAGGGTTAGTAATTTCTAAAATAAAAACATAACGAACAGCGTGAAAACTAGCTCATACACAGAATATTTGAAACTACAGTATGCGCTCTCAATTATTAGGGATGATAGGGGGAAGGGAATAGAACTGTCCATAATTAGCATGTTCTCGTTGCGCTAGGCGCTTAGCACTGCTGAATTCCGTCAGACCCCCAATGGTCAAATGATTGAAATGTGCTGATGTTCATGGAATGAAATGGTTGATCAGCTATGATAACCGCATAAAAGTTCGAAGGGGGAGGAGGGGGCGATTTTTTTTTACTTTATGCAACATTCTACATTACTCCAGTATTTATCTTGTCATCATCAACAATAGCAATGTAACTACCACTTACGATCGCGGATATCGGCCAACTCAAAATCTGCCATACAACTAAGGGATACAACACACAGGTATCCTGTTACAATGTATTGTAATTGAAAAAAAAAAAAAACTTTCAGAAATTAATATCATCAAGTCATGGTGTTTCAAAAATCCACTTTCCTTTATAATGTTTAAAAACATGTAATGTTTTTTCTTTTTTATCTGTCGTGTATAATAAAAGTGGGTTGATTTTTTTATGGAATCAGACGTCCATATGTCTGATTGTCTTCGTCTGAGTTCACATGTTAGCTACTGTGTACAAGTAGACCTATTTTTTCAGCTCAAAAATATGTAGTTTTTTATGTATTCACAGTATAACTCATTCCGTATTCCCACAGAACAAAATTCAGCAGATACAAATGAAGAACATCAAGACCCACCCAACACCATGTTTCCGATTGTCTGCTGTTTATATTCAAGAAATGCGAATATGGATCAATGGTGAATGCAGCAACTATGGTTTTTATTTATTACCAAGAAAAAAAAAGGAGCCTGAAAGCTGTAAAGCTGAAACGGATATTTCTTCCCCTCCCGAAAACATTCCGATTAAGTTCAAACAGCAGGAGCACGCGTCCACGCACACTCAGCCTCTGGAATGTCCTTCTTTTCATTTGGCACATCGCCATAAATCACCACCTGCAGCTCACTGAAGTGTCTTCCTCCTTCACCCTAACTATAGGAGAAAACGTAAAAAAAAAAAAAAAAAATGCTGCCCAATTTTTGACAAAATGAACAAAATTTACGTCATAACGTTGCAATTTACTAAAATACGTTTATCTGCTGAATTTCGCCTAAATCCATTGAAAACTTTTTAATTATAGATTTTTTTATTAAAACAGTAACTCAGACATCTGAATAAAAATGCATGTTTGTAATTAAAATAGAGTCCACATCATCACAGAAACAAAATTTAAGGATCACTCTGTTTAAATAAACCATGGCATCTAAAAAAAAATAATTTGCTTGCTTTTCCCGTAATTTATAATTGCCGTTTCTTTTTTTCAATCCGATTTTGCAACGGAAGATTTTTTTTTTTTTTTGCATCTGCTGAAGTTTCAAACGGAATTTGGCGAAATTTGCACTAGAACTTTATTGTGATGTATTTTAACCACTGTAAAAATTTTACTGTGTTATTTTCAAAATTCGGGAAAATGGATTTCTGAAAAATATCTCTTAGTCCTTTTGAGCCGTGGAAGGGATAAACAGGTGTTTGCTTTCTTCCCAACCAAGGGCTTCGGATCAGCGCTCCCAGCTGTCAATCAACCGTTGCTATGGTAACACACTTTCTGCTCAAGGCTCACTGTCTAAAGAGGCACACATAATAAAAATTTCCAATGCTAACTTTTTAAGTTTTAAACGGATTCAAATGGAATTTTGGGAGTGAGCTTCTGTAATCCAATTATAGTAAATGTAAAAATTTCAGCCACTTTTGTGAAAAATTCGCAAAGATAGTTTTCTTATTTTTTATCATAAGTAGCCGAAGTCTCTTGAGGGGTGGGCCGGAAGCAAGCGTCTTAATGCAATAAACAAGGAGCAGATGAATGTGTTGTTCAGGCATACTCTTCACTGGTGGGTGCCAGCTGACTTGGTAAACACGCGACCCCCTTGCAAATGCTAAATGTCTCTTCTTTCCCCTTCTGTTGTTCTCAGTAGTTGTCGGACGGACATCAAGCTCAGGGCTAGAGAATGCATCAAGCTCCCCTTCCCTAACAGACCTGCTAGTAATCATCCAATTTTATTGCACTGGAAGTAGTGCTTCACCCCCCCCCCCCAGCCAAATTAGGATTTGGACACATCCAAAACGCCACTGTTGCCGGCGGTTTCTTTGAGAACAGAGGAGAGGAACTTAAAAAAATGAAGGGGTCAGTAACACGATTTCCTAAAAGGGCATTTTTTTTAAGCACTAATTTCAAATTTCAAGGCTTTTCAAGACAGCATTAAAAAAATACCGTTTTTCCAGGATATTCCAGGCCTTGAAAACGTAATCATGATTTTCCAGGACTTTCCAGGTTTTCAAGCACGCGTGCGCACCCTGATAGTTGGCCTGAAGAATGCTTCATTTTAAAAAAATAATTGAAAAAAAAAAAAAAAATTCACAATTGCCATGCCTATCCCATAGTAGCATGTGCTGCAGAGAGCAGATAGCATAAAGGAAAGGCTATTCAAGAGGAGCAGTGTCCAACACACGTGTTCTGTGCCGATGGAGCAGTGTCCACACAACACATGCTTTCTGTGTAGTTGTGGGTGGTATGGAGAGCATCAGGGGGAGGGGGGTAAAATGGGGGCAAAAGGTTGAGCCCAGCATCACACTGCTGTTATTACTCCCTGCCACTGGATTTCCTTTTGTAGATCGATAGCTCATGGGATTACCAATAAGATAAAAAAATCCATATTACCCAGAACACAGCTTTAATCCCCCCCAAGATAAACTTGCAGAACAAACAAAAAAATTCTAAGTTGATGAAAAAACTACTTTCCATATCAGAAAAATCAAATGGTAATTTTCCATAATTTCATTGGTATGTCTGTACTTCCATAACGGCAACAAAAAATTAGTAAAATTACGGAAAATCCACACTAGTTGGCATCTATGTAAATGCATGGATCTTTCATGTTATCACTCACTATAATTAGGTGACTTCCACCTAAGCTCCGACACCTTTCTTTTCACCTAACCACATGCCACTGTGTTCCTCTCGTATTACAACCTAACCTGTCCAAGGTCGCGATACTTTAGCAAAACTCCTGGTCACTAACCTCCCAGTTCTAACAAAGTGCTACATATAAATAAATGTTTCTTTTCCTTAACTGGGCAAATTATGTGAAAATTAACTATGAGCTATTAAGAGATTCCACAAAGTTTATCATCAATGCTAATCCTACTGCAGCTATTCTGTATACTAACCCTCAGTTGCTGTTATTAAGAGTTTACCATTGTTGGAAAGTGCATGTTAGTGCAGGTCTCACTGCATAAAAAGATTTTACATGCATTCTACAGACTAGCTCTACAGAAGCTTTGTTCTCAGATAACTAAGATCTGTCATGTGAAAAGGAAACACAGAAAAAATGGGAAGAAACTACAGCCACATCTATTAAAAAGGGTTTCCTTGTAAATACAGTACATTCCAGTTAATTGGGTCATATTAGGGCTATAACACTTGGTCCCAATTAAGTGGCAATGGAGCTTTATCCCAAATAGCTAATTGAGATGTTCTCAAGGATTGTCCCACATAAATGACTGCCCCAATTAACTGGAATCTAATGTATACCATGCTCACACTCACATGATCTATATAAACAGGCATCACTAATGCCCAGGACCTGGACAACCTTAGCTTGACAGTTAAAAGGAAAAATGAAACCAATTGCATTCAAGGGGGTGACTTTGATTTCATTTCTATGCTCAAGCTTGATTTATAGTGTTTGAGGTACATTTTTAAAATGATATAAACACTGTATGACATACGGAAAATATACAATGAAAAGGATACATGTTAAGCAGAATTTTCTTACTGCCTGCTGTATAAAGTCGAAGTGTTCATCTTTGTAGTCAAAGTCTTTTTCTAAAGTAGACATATAGTCAGTCTGAAATAAGCAATTTAGTGTGCATTAAGTAAGAGTCTAGTACAATGAAGTACTGAAACACTATCTTCTCACATAACACAAAAATAAAATGCATATAAAAGATATTAAAGTTGATGTATCTTCAACAAATAAAAAATAGGAATTCTGCAAATGATATATACAGGGTTCGTACACTTGGGGGGGGGATTATTCAAGGACTTTTCAGGACTTTTCTAGGACATATACAAAAAAAATTCCAGGATGGTTATCACACTTTATAGTACCATGGTCAAATTATTTTTTAAAAGTAATTTTGGTTTTAAGCAATAAAAATGATGAAAGATGTAAATGGATGAGTGTGCTTTTTTACTCTAGTTACATTTCTTTTTAAAGTTTTTAATTGGAGAATTACCCAATAACGCAAAACTGAATCATGATGGAACAATTACCACAAGGTCTATCTTAGAAAATCCTTTCCCTCAATCTGAAAATGATTGATTCAATTAGTTATTTTAGCTGCATAACTATTCTACAATATCTTCCCATGCAATCAATCTATCATTGATAACAATTGAAATTATTATAAAATAAAGCAAGGGCAGATCCAGAATATTAAAGAAGGGGGAAGCACACATCTTATCAGTTAAAAGAAGAGATATAGAAGGAAACATAATATGTCTTAGTCTGCCAGAAGAATTTTGCATAATGGAAAAGTTGAAAATGGTGAAAAATATTGTTACGCTCTGGGGGTGCCTGACCACACCCATACGCGTACATACATACACAAAGGATTCAGACTGGTAGCGGGATTGATATTGAGTGAGACCTCGGAAGTAAGCATTAAAACTTATAAAAAAGAATTACTAATTGGAGGGTTCGTTCAACGCCAAAACCCTGCATGTTAGGAGAGAGTTTAACCAACAAAAATTTAACCAATAAAATGCAAATTATCATAATACTCGAAATAACACACTCAACTGAGGGTTCAAGGTTCGTACTCTTCCCAGCAAAATAAATTCAAGCACTTTTCAAGGACTTTTTAAAACCAAATTGTCATATATGTGTGTGCCCTGTTGGTTGGTCAATAGGTAGGTACGAGTATTTCAGCAAGTTCAAACCATTAAACTTAGCTGGGACAGGCACACTTTCAATGACCTGCCAGTTACCCCTGCCGGTTTATTTTATTAACTTTCAATTGCCCCTACATTATTGTTGTACCAATCCAACAAACAGCCAAAAGCCAGAGCATAGACCACTACACCATCAAGGTAGCTTTTATGAGTTTCAGGTATGTGCTAATTTCTCAAGCTGATGGTTCATTCTGGATACTTGAAGCTTCAGGGATAAACAAAATTAAGTCCATCACTAAGTTAATACAGTAGTGATAGTAGCTGTAGCTGAGATGAGTCCAGGCTAAAAACTTGGTGAAACAGAGAAGTTATATGGAAAGTCACAACAGCCAACTCATGACAAACAGGGTTTGTACACATTTGCAGGAAATAAATTCTAGGACTTTTCCAGGAGTTCATCAAAAAATTCCAGGAGCTTAAATTTTTGCTATAATCATAGTGCTTTTTCTTATATTTTGCAAATTGGGATGATATTTACTAAGCATTAGAATTCTTATAAGTTTTATGGGTTCCGCTGTTACAGAGTGTTGTTGAGTGTATGTTACATCTTTGACGAAGTGGAAACATTTCCCAGTATAAAAATTGCTCTGTACAAAACATATATGAAGCAATCTGGAACTTAGCACAGCAGTAATAATACAAAAATTTTGCCATGGGATTATTTCCTATTCCATAGTAATCTATTCCCAAGTACTGTGGCGGCAGGGAGGCAAAACATCAATCTCCTCCAGTAAGAATATCATGTGCTAGAAGGAACAACCACAATGAACCTGTAGGAAGGTTTCCACATGCTGCTGTGGCTCAACTGTCATGCCACAAACCAATGTTGCCAGAAATATGGCACTCAAACACCTTGCACACATGAGATGACATCACATCTCCACACTCTATGGGAAAGAAGTGATGTCATCACGAGCAGATGCCGCTGGGAGGCAGAACAAAGTGATGCAATCAATCCAAACATTTAGACCTTTTTTTTTTTTTTTTATTGCTCGAAACAATTGCAGGACCTTTAATAATAATATGAAAAATCAAGGGCTTTCCAGGCCTGGAAAAAAGGGAAATCAAATTCCAGGACTTTTCCAGGGGCCAGGCAAACCCTGGAAAAAGCATACATACTTCTTAAATCATACATAAGAACAGAAACCTGAAAAAATTCCTCAAGCTGGTGGTTTAACCTGTCACCTTCTCTATGGCCATAATGAAGCCCCCCTCCCCACTTTAATCTACTCAGCTATGGGAATTGTGGAAAATTCTATATCGAGAAGGTTTTGAATTAGGACCTAATTTGCTATTAAATCAGAATCTTGCGATTTTAGAAACATTTACAATTTTATGCAGAACTTCTGAAAAAAAGTAAAACATTAGCTGAATTTTCTAAAAATTAGGCCATGTGTATTTGAAGAAATTTCTATATTTTTTACATTCATTTGTTGGAAACAAACAAAACATTCCACAATGGCATAAATAATTTCCTCTTGGGAGTTCATTCATCATTCACACAAAAGAGACATTCATGAATGATCAAACAAATGACCATTCAATTTCCAGGTTGTCACTATGCTCAATGAGTAAATCATTTGTCGCACGGATCTCATGTTAATGATCAAAGCACTTTTTTGGCTAAGGGTGTGAGCTCTTCATCATTCACTGTTTACAATGAATGCATTCACATATCATTCCGATCCTTGAGTTTCACTATCATTTCCTAGCTGACTTCTGATTGCTCACTAACATAATGATTGACACTTATTAATTCTTGACATTACTTTTCTTAATGGGAATTAATTTCCGAACTCATATGGGCAGAATCAAGTTGAAACGTGCTGCGACTTCAGCGCGTTACAGTAATGGCAGATTGAATGATCATTCACAGCTGTGACAGTGAAGTATTCACCATTCATGGCGAACAGCCATTTGCTTTCATTCACGAATGGTCCATCACTATCCTGTAGTATCTTAATTTTTATCAAAATAATCTAAATAAACAGAAAACCATGATATGAAATTACTTGTGTTATATAGTTACCTACTTTTAATGATGTTACCTGCAGATTATAACTTCCATAACAACAAACTGCCATGAGTGTTAAAAATGTGACGGACAGTGATGGGATTTAGCATAATAACTGATGCTCACTACCTGGACTGCTTGGAGAACTAAATTTTCCAAGAGACAATCAAAATTTATCTGTTTTGTTAGCTTACATAAGCATCTTATTGTCAACACAAACTTTGGACTTTATACAATATACACTGGTGTGCAAAAATTAAGAATGAAGAGAAGAAATTGGCATGACAGCAGAACGAGCAGGCAGAACGGACCGAAAGACCACTCAGGAGATAGACTATGGTCCGATACGGTAGGGCATGCGCATATATGCAGCATGACGTGGGAAGGGGGGCAGTGTCGGAAGGGTATAAAGCACACGGGGGTTGTGCGCTCAGCAATTCGGTGAAAGCTATTGCACGGTGTACAACGGTTTGTACGACGTCGAGTTGCTGCCATCGTGTGATATGGCCAACAGGCAATCCAGTACACAACATCTGGATGACTTTACCCGAGGTTGCGTCATTGGGAAGCTGGAAGAAGGTCAAAGTGTGACTAGTGTGGCCGAGGAGTTCGGGATCGCTCACAGCATTGTTTCACGAGCTTGGAGAGTATTTCAAACGACAGGAACAGCTGTCCGAGAGTTTAGCGGTGGTCGTCTACGAGCAACCACGGCGGCGGACGACCGGTA
The DNA here is from genome assembly GCA_039090855.1 of Macrothele yani. NCBI lineage: Eukaryota > Metazoa > Arthropoda > Arachnida > Araneae > Macrothelidae > Macrothele > Macrothele yani. The sequence goes on from CM076998.1 coordinate 112,585,438, forward strand.
TATTGTCCTACAGGCGAGAAGAGACAGACGGCAGACAGCGGGAGAAATCGCAAGGCACAAGCAACAGACAACTGGACGTCCGTTATCGTGTTTTACCGTGGCCAGGAGGCTGCACAAAGGTGGTCTATTTGCACGACGACCAGTATGGTGTGTGCCATTAACGCCTGCTCATCGGAGACGGTGGTTTCTGTGGTGCCAGGAACACAAGAACTGGAAACATCAGCAATGGGGTCGAGTTCTCTTTACAGATGAGGGCCGATTTAGTCTGACAAGCAATTCTGGATGTATACACGTCTGGAGAGAGCAGGGAACACGCAATCACACCTCCAACATCATCGAAAGGGACCGGTTTGGAGGTGGTGGAGTTCTCGTTTGGAGCGGTATCATGCTTGGTAGCCGTACTGACCTCCACATCTTCCAAGGAGGTTCAGTCACTGGTGTCCGCTATTATACCGAGGTTCTCCTGCTTCACGTGCGTCTGTTTAGAGGTGCTGTGGGTCCTGAGTTCCTCTTCATGGACGACAACGCTACACCTCATCGTACAGTGGCTGTCGCAGAGCTGTTGGAGAGTGAAGATACTCAATGCATGGATTGGCCCGCAAGGTCCCCGGACCTAAATCCAATCGAACACGTGTGAGACCTTCTCGGGAGACGCTTGGCAGCACGTCACCAGCCGCTAGCAACGATTCCGCAGCTGCGATTGGCGCTACAAGAGGAATGGGCCACGATGCCTCAACAGCTCCTTGACAACCTCGTCCTCAGCATGCACAGACGTTGTAAATCCTGCAACGCAGTCAGGGGTGATCATATCCCCTACTAAAGACTGCAGTTTTCTTGGCAGCCGCCTGTCACAGGGACGTTTCTGTCTTCTGTCTAGTTGTGCTCGAAGCTACCTTTTCAATAAAGTGCCTTTGTATCCTTTGGATTCCTTGTTAGGGCAGTTTTGCTCACTTGTCCCATATTCTTACATCTTGGGGATCTTATGGTATGATTTGAGTCGATGTGGAGCACTTCTGCACGACGTTACATTTGAAAAACCGTCTCGTCCTTAATTTTTGCATGCCAGTGTATATACAGTATATAAACACACACACACACACACACAATCTCGAAATTTGAATCACCTTTGTAATAATAACAACTATTTCTAAACCAAGATTCATTCTAAGTGTATGATCTCCCAATGGTAAAGATGCTTCGTCGTCTGCACCAATGAAAGATCGTCGAAGAGGAGAAGTCACCCCATCTATTTCATCGCCTGGTTCTATGTATTCTTGAAACCTCTTCAACACTAGAAACAGTGAATACAAATCATTTAGCAATCAAAATGAGATAATGGGTATTCTTCACAAATGAGGCAAATCTAAAATATAACTACTTATTCAATGTACCTACATTCATCATCTCAAGAATATTCACAACAATTTATACCATCAACAATGTACAATCATGTTTACCATACAATCAGAACTTTAATATAACACAACAGTCATTGATATGATCAAAATTATTTAAATTTTTACTCTCCACTCAAGCAATATTTACATCATTCGCATCACACATTTATTAAAGCAACTTTAAGATACATAATGCAGGTGTACTGAGAACATAAGTATAGCATTGATAATTCTTAAAAGCAATTGCTTCATAGTTCAATTTTAATGCAAAGATCACTTTACCTTCATATCTTCTGAATATTTTTTTCCAGATGTTTCTGGCATCTAGATGTTTATCAAAATCTGTTGTTAATGTAGAAAAAATAACAAAATTGAAATTCTGTGTGAACAAAATTTTTGCTACATGCTTTCTACATTGACAACAAGCTTGACAAACATCCAGAGGCCAGAAATGTCTGAAAAAACAAAACAAAAGGACTCCAAAGATATGAAGGTAAATTGAAAGATCTTTAAGTTAAAATAGAACTAAGAATATTAATCTAAGTAAAGCCTTGAGTAACAGTTTTAACAACTGCTTCAATTACACATATACATCACATCAATAAAACAAAGCAATGTTTTATGTTTTCTTTTGGGTAGAAGGTAAATGACCTTGTGAGCATCTAAGCCTATATAAAGGGTCACCTGTTCCTAACTTAGGGTTACTGGTTCCAGGGAAAGGACAAAGTCAGCAACACTACAAACACACCACCCATGCCTCATCTGGGCTCAAACCTGAGAACCAACTTTGGTAGTCAGCCAAAATCCTGCACCTGTGATCAGTCATCTACCGGGCAGCAAGCAGTGTGGTGGTGAGTTTTTCATAGGTTTAAGACTGTGAATTATTCCTACAGTAAATTTTTCTAGCACGTACGCTGCTGAGAATATGTTCCACACAACATTTAGAATTGCTCTTAAAATAAGATAATAGTTTAAGCCCTTAATCAAGAAGTTTTGAGTAAACTCATGCAGTGTTTCAATCATACATATACCGTCATACTCACAGGCGCCAACTATGGGCATGCTGAGTATGCTCTGATTTCTGCAGGGGCAACTAAAATTATCTTTTGGTAACAATTTATACATTCTAATTATAAAATATGGAATAAGCTGTTTTTATCAGTTAACATCAACCATAGATTACTAAAAATCAAAATTGATATATTCACACACTTTTGAAACAGTGTATGCTGAATATAGTATTATTTTAGTATACAGAAATTCTGTAACACGTCAGTTATAATTTTATGCTGAATTCCATACAACACACATTTTTCAGATCTATTCAGAAATGAAACAATTATTAAGAAATATATGAAGGAAAATAAGAAGTCCCAGCGGCAGAGTGGTATGAGATGCTGGCTACTAACTATTTGCCTGAGATGGATTATGGCCTGAATCTTGGATGAGGCAATGAGGAAAGGATAGTATGCTTGTCTTGTGGCACTGGCTCCCTCCCTTCCCTGGAACTAGTGGTCTCAAACTAGAAATCTGTGATTGCTTATACCTCCCAATGAGTTCCTTACAATGATTGTTAAACATCCAAATAATAATAAAAAAAAAAACATCTTTTGCCACAAATATATTCAGATTTACTTGTCACAGGCATGAGGAACAAATGAAAAATGGGCATCATTTAAAAAACGCTCAAAAGTTTACGACTGGGTAACAATTAATAATTACACTTTTATTTATTCTCTTATTTTATTTTTTAAGAAAATTAATGTATAAACGACACTGGGGTTTTTTTGTTTGTTTTTCCCCTTTGTCGAGCATGTTCTAAGATTTACAGAACTCTACACCTATGGCCACACTCCAATTTACTGCTAAAATCTTACTGGAGGGTGCCTGTAAATTGAGGTCATTCCACCATGAATCATCAGTTTCCAGCATGGGGAAATCAGAACAGCTTCCCAGTATTTTAATGACACTTTGGAAGCAGTCTAAGCAGATTTAGAATTTACTAGACTGGCCAATAAAAATTAATAATACTACATTAAATTCTAGAAAAAATTGAAACTATGTTTACATAAAGCACAGACAAATTATTCAATAATGTTTTCTATTAGATCTCTCTAATTTGGATTTTCTTACTTGTTGCTTGTATTTGGCCAGCAAATTTTGTGGAATTTTTCAGAACAAAAATGCTGTAAAATCAGTGGGCCAAAAATGTTTTTAATATAATTTAATGGGTGTATGTAAAACAAAGCATCACATGTAAAGATATGATATGATCGTTTTTACACCATGGAGATCAATATGAAAAGGTCTTTTGCTATTTCTATGAACATTTGTTAAAAAAGAAATTCAAACTTGATTGTTGTTGCATGGAAGTTTATACTGAGTCAAAAAACAAGATACCACTGTGGTAAAGCAGTATGGTCATTGACATAGAGCCATTTGTATCGTTTGTTTGCTTTTGTTTTCGGGTTTAATGACAACTATGACCCCAAGCAAAATTCGTGACTTTCATGACTAGACGCCCTGTGTAATGATGTCACTTGCAAGTGTGCTTTATTGCTATAAAGAATTTACAAAAGGCAGAACTAAATATTGAAAATTCGGCATAAGGAAAGGAATCCACTGACTTCAGTTTCATAGATTTTGATCAATCTGAAAGTGCAATTATCAGAAAAGACCATCGAAACGGTTAGGCAGTTATTAAATGCACCAGATGTTTTTGTATTGAACCACTTAGACCATCATGATGGAACACATGAACCTGCATCGCATATGTTCTCATTGGATTCCATGAATACTCACAGTAGAGGGAATTTAATACAGAAAAGAAATCTTCAGCTGGTCTCTCATCCCACATACAGCACAGGTCTTGCTGTGTGTGACTTCTGGTCATTTCCATGTGTAAAGAAACTACTGTGTGATCACCATTTTAATGCTGGGAATGCCAGAAAAAAAGTGCAGGAGCAGTTTTGAAATCCTTGTCCATGGAAAATCTGCTGCACATTTGGAGGAGCTGGGTTACATGCTGGGACAAGTGAATTAAGTGCAATGGAGAGTATTTCAATAAAGAGCATCTAGAAACAATTATGATTAAATGTTTATGTCAGGAACAGTAAGATCAGTCTTAATACTCTTAGATCACCCAATGTACTTTAAACGGCATTGAATGCTGCATTAACTATTATCCATGTCACTGGCTCTTTGAACAACTGGAAAATTATTATTCTGAAGCTAAAAATGCTAGTTCCTGAGTTCCAACCAGACATTGCTGTGCCTAAAATAATGAATTTTTGAGCAAATAAACATGAATTTCTGAGAAAATGAAGGACATAAGTATGAACAAACAACTTAAGTTCACTGGTCAAGGCTGTCCCTATCTTTTCATATAGCAATTCGTCCATTCCTATTATAAGAGGTATCTAAGATAATGCTTCATTTCACTTTCATAAATAAAAAAAAAAAAAAAAAAAAAAAAACCTTTTGAAATCACAGCTCCCATGCATTCAAAATACCACATAATCCACATGGGAACAAGTTGAAATGCATGATCCTGATTGGGTAAAACAGCACATACTTAAGAGCTAGAGACATATCAGAAAACTGATCACAAAATGAACTAAGACTTTTTTTTTTCATTGGGTGTTTAACGAACACTGTGAGAAACTCAATGGGCTATAAGGCAGTTGCCCGTCCTTAATTTAGGGCCACTGGTTCCAGGGAAGAGAGAGAGCTGGCGCTGTAAGACAAACACAACAACCATGCCTAACTGGGTTTCAAACCTGGACTCAACTCAGATGAATGGTCAGGAGCCAGTGATTAGACCACTGCACGACCAGGGCAGCAACTAGGATTTTTACAAATTATTATTTATCTAATAACTAGTAATTATTAACTATCCATAGGCCAATATGATAAGCAAAGCAAATGGACTTGAAAATGACAACAGCAAAAACTCCATCATTAATGATCACATGATCATTGTCATCAGAAGATTGGTGCATTGCGATTCAGTGTATCCAGTATGGTTACAAAGTGTTTTAGTGATGAGAGCCAGATGAAGAACACATTGTCTCAGAAAATTCATCTATGTATCAATAATTATTCTTCAGTTTAGAAAACTCATGAAAATTAAATATACTTTTTTTCATAATGGATTACCATTCCATACCTTTTTTTACAACACACTGCAAAATTCAGCTTTCTTTTCTGTTATTAGTTTTAATGGTTTTGCTGCTATTTAGTTACTCATATATCATCATTATCATCATCAACCAATCTCAAGCCCCTGCTGGATGAAGATCTTCCCAAGTCTTTTCTATAACCATGTCATGAGCACTTCTCTTCCATGTCACTCTGACATGCTATTGAATTTTATCCATCCACTTTTCATGCGGTCTTCTTTCAGGTCTTTTCCTGTACCTTGATTTTCAGTCTAACACTTCAGCTGTCTTACACTTGTCAATTCTAGCAATATATTCCATTACCACCAGAAGGTCTTTACTCTGATCAAGATGTCATCAACTCTTATCATTTTCCTGATCCACAACTTTCTTTTCCTATCTTTTTTGCTTATATCAAGCATGCATTTCTTTAGGCTTCTTTGAGTTGCTAGCAACTTCTGTATGCCTTTGCTTTAGTTAAGGTCAATACCTCAATATCTGTGACTGGAATATGTGTATATGAGTGCTGAGATGGGCTAAGCCCAAAAGCCCGAAGCCAAGCCTGGGTCCCGAACAGGGTTGACAAATATTTACTGCAATTCAGGCTCGAACTTTGAAAGATAATTTCCTTCTTTTTTTCTTTAATGATATTTTGAATGATTAGCACATGAAACTTTCCTTACACTTTCTAGTTGGTAAAGAGAAACCTTCAGCAACTGAGTCTGAGCAGGGAGTGGAGACTTGGGAGGGTTATTTATCCTGGGCTTGGGTGGCAAATGCCATACATAGGGGGTTTCTACAGAGAAGGAAAAGTTCCTTCAAGAACAGCAGATACTAGATAGTAGATAGCATGCCTACAAAAAATTTTCCCCTACCTCCATGTAGCAGCTCCCTGCTAATTTTATTGAGCAACGTACATAGATTGCTGTACCCAATCAATGCAGATGCCCAACCTCTTGAAACATTTTATGAGAAAAGAAATTGTCAAGGAACTATAGACTATACTATAGAAATAGATAAGAAGTCCCTCCACTCCACAGTTGAGAAAGACATCGTTTAATTGAAGGGGAAGGAGAGAAATGAAGTCTGGAGGAGGATATTTTTATTTAATATCTTAAACAGGTTAGTCATAGTTTTCAGGCTTGTTTGGCCCAGGCTCTATCTTGCAATATAAAATTCAGGTTCGGGCTGTCATACTTCAGGTTCGGGCTCTTAAAATTGTGCTCAAACTCAGCACTGATACACATACGTATATACATGTAGTAAAACTTTACAAATTTGGAATTTGCACCCCACCCCCACCCCTAAATAAGTCATGTATTGTGCTAATGCAAAATGAAATGTACATCGAGGTGACAGCAGGTTGTATGCCACAGTATATTGGTTTGATGAACTCAAAATGTCAGTTCTCTACAATGCATGGAAAAAGGATTCTTTATGATCAACAATCAGTTTTCAACCTGGGGGAAATACAGGATGAACATTATGTAGAAGTATTTTTAGCTGCCTGTATGGGAGACATTAAGAACTGGTTGACTTTTGAAGAATAAGCAGGCTAGGCTGCACTCAACTTGACTGACGAAGAGATTGCTAATCAAGTGAAAGGTCAGGAAGAAGACTGACCTGAAAGTGAAGATTACGAGAGAAGTGCTATTACGCTGCCCCAGTGGCGTCTAAGCGCTGGCTTATGACCATTTGTCCACAAAAGGTCCTGGTTCGAATCCCAGTGAGGCATGGATGTTGTGTTTGTCTTACGGCACTGGCTCTCTCCCTTCCCTGGAGTCAGTGGCTCTAAATTAGGGACAGGAGACTGCTTATAGCCCATTGAGTTGCTCACGGTGGTCGTCAAACCTTCAATAAAAATAAAAAAAATAAAATAAAAAAAAGTGTTACTACACTGAAATTTTCACAGGTATAATATAGCATAATGACTTTGTTGACACTGGATCCCAAGAGTACTTACCAGACTTTGAGATAAAAACAAAACAAAAACTTGAATTCCAAAAGTATTGTTTGACTTTGACAAAAATGCATCACAAAGTGATCCCAAGACTTCATTAAAAGCCACACAGCACGAAATTTCTAGGTTTCTTAAGCGTGTAGCTTTGGCTGACATTCTGGAAGAACCTTCAGTTCCTAGCAACTGAAAACACCTGCCAAAAATTTATGTGCTTCCAATGGTAAATAAAGTGCTGTTTTTGTCATCATAGGCAATCCTCTTCCGTTTCCAGCTTTAAGTTTTTTCATTAAGTTAAAAAAAAAATTCAAATAATTCTGACTTTTCACTATTTTGCACTAGTTGTTCTCCCCATTTAATTTGAATTAGTAAAGTTTTACTGTATATATATTTCATCATTTTTTTTTCTGCTTTTGACTTTGCAAACTTTATTATTTAATATCTTTTTCAAGGAAGAAAATTCAAAGTTAACATCATCCATGATTACTTTCAACAATTCAAATAATTGTAAACTGAGTTACTACTTAATTATGCAGTGCCATACAACTCATAGTTGCCATTGGAAAGCAAGTTCTACATTTTTATTATTTATTTCATTTCATACCTTTTTGTCTGTGCTGTTCAAGTAACTCTGGTGGTAATCGTAATCTGTCTATGTGCTCTTCTAATACAGAAGCCCAGTTTTGAAGAGACTCCATTATGGTCCACGGTTGAGACATGGCAGCAGTAATGAGGACTGTGGTATGAGGAAAAGTCTCATCATTGAGGACAAATTTAAGTAAGTTTCTATGCCATGGATCACCATCTAAGACCCACACACCAAGACGAGTATGATCTAGAAAACAAAATCATAACACAAAAAATATTACAAGAACATTTCAGATAAAATTATAAATCAATACAATGAAATGCAAAAGAAAAAGAGACAACTACATGTTTTAACAGTTAATATGATGACTTCTTTGGTTTTTATAAAAATTTGATGTATTTATTGCATTTAACACTTTTGAATTAAAGAGGGAAAATGTAAAGAGAAAGTTGTGAATAAGGAAATCTGCAAATAATGAGAAACACCATTGTTATGCATGCTACTCATAGTTAGGATTCATCAGCTAGCACTTCAACATAAATTGATCCTTGTTCCAACCATAAATAGCAACTTTGTTCCAACTATAAATTTAACAAAAGAAATAGAACAGAATAATGAGTTGTCCTTCTTAGATGTATTAATTACTAAAGAAACTCAAGGTCTGGAGTTCTGTGTTTTTCGAAAGAATACTTACACACCAGTCTTTATTCTGGCGGATTCGTTCAACCCATGGACATATATAAGATCTCTGCGTTAAGATATTTAATCCGACGTGCATTTGCCTTATGTAGCACTAGTCAACTTAGAAGTGAAGAATTAGATTGGATTTACAACACCGCAAAAACATATGGATATTAAAGTAACGTGATTGGCAAGTTGATTTACGAGTACAAACATCCACCAGTGTCACACAAAAAAGAAAAAATTACATACTGTGGTAGCTTCCTCTACTTACCATTCATCTCATCCTTATTGAGAAGAGAATGCCATAAGGTCCAGAAAGACATTGGGCTTAGTGTAACTACATATGAAGACATTCTTCTTAAGAATAAAGAACCAAAAAACCTGTTAGAAAAGACAGAAGTACACCAAGTGCCAATCTTGCATCAAAATGGAAAAAAATCTGGAAAATATTACATAGGCAGTACAAAGAATCGCCTATTATATCGAATTAAGCAACATAAAATTAACTGGAGAAAACGTGAAAAAAAGACTGCATTAGTTGCGTATTGAATGGATAACAAATAAATTCCAGACTTAAGATAATGTTAAAATTATTACTGATCAGGATTCTGAACAAAAACTAAGATTTGCAGAAGCCTTTATTATCGAAAAAACTGGAGATAAGAATTGCAACATGATTAACCCTACAGATATTCCATACCCTTGGAGACTAATTTTAAATGTAAAACAAGAATGCAAGCAAAAAAAGAAAACATAGATACCAGGGCGCACAAAGCCGCCTGTCCGCGGCGGTCAAGAATTCATTGCGGACGATTAATTTCCCGACCACGACGTCCGTGCGGACGGCAGTTTTTTGCCGCAAGCTTGCAGTATGATTGTGATCAGAACATTTTTATTTTACATTTTTTTTTACCAATTTAAAATTTGCGCATGCCAAGTGCCATAGTTTTACAAAATTACACATTCACTTAAGCGATTAGCCGTTCTTTATTTTGGCGAAATAGCTCCCCGGCGACACCCCCTTGCAAAATTTTAACGTACTAAGCCAATGTCCAGCTTTCTCATTCCCTCTCATAAAGTTCACCAGTGTGAATTTTATGCCTGAAGCGGGGGGGGGGTAAGGATAGCGACTTCGCAGTTGTTTTTTTCTTCTTCCTTTCTCTCCCGTCTATCTCCGTCTCCCCAGTCATCCCTTGTTTGGTTTCATTTGCTAATACTGGAGTGACCCAGTATTAACCAATGCAACAAACAATGGTTGCTTCTTCCTTCCCATATGACCTTGACATCTCGCACATGTGATGCCCGATGCAATATTGGCTTCCCGTGCATTACCGTTTTCCACATGTTTCCTGGCAACCTTGATGACGATTGTACCTAATGCCGCATGTGCACTGTTCTATCTCTCATCTTTTGCCATTTTGCAGTTGAAAATTCTGGATTTCTTGTAACAAGCTTTTTGCTATGAAAACAAAAATGTATTTATTTTCTGTATGTACATGAAAAAAAAAAATTCAGTTAAGTGACGATATTTAATATGCACGTATTTCTCAACGTATCGAGATTAAAAAACATGTTTTATATACATTATTCTTTTTCAGTTAAATTCATTCAATAGTGGTTTAACTGTTGGAACTTTTTACATGTTGTAGTTCCTTTGTGTGAAACACAATTTCTCAGTTGGAAATTATTAGTATTTACTGCTAACAAATACCTCGGTAATCAAATGTAATTCAAGGAAAAACTTTTCACATACCTCTCAGTTGAAAGTGATCGATGTTCGAATTTTTGTGTGTCTGTTCTCATCATGCTCTTGAGTTTAGACTTTTAAGAATTTAGTCAGCACATTTTCTTCACGGGTCTCGAAATTGGATAGACAAATTCATCGAATAAATTAATTTGCGTATGATGGATCAGGGCTCTGCCCAATCTCTCAACTGATTTTGCCCTCCAGCAAATAAAGAAACAAATAGCACTGGAAAGGACGGAAGTGAACTGAAACAGCAGAATGTTCCCCTAATAAAAAGAAACGGTCCGCCGATCCTATATGGAGTGATGCAAAGAAATTAGCTTCATACTCCACACCCAAATCTACTGCCATTCGCGAAACCTTGGAAATCTTGACCAGCTGCGAGGCTTGCAATGATAGCGTCTCTCTGGAGTTGGCACGTATTTGGAATCAATTCTTCAAATAATGCTGCGTTTTCTACCATAGAAACTGCGTGCCCAACTAACGTGACCTTGTTTCTTCGAAATATCATGTTTGCTCCTATTCATCTATTGCCTAGTCAAGTCACAGCCTTCAAATTGTTGAAACGTTCTATTATCCAGTTAGCTGTCTACCTTCCTTGAAAAAGCCATCTGGTTGATGTGCGAAATCTTGGAAAATTTTATTTGTATTCTACGCCAAGAAATTTTCGGATTTTTAGTATAGTTATACTATTTTGAGTACACTTTTATAGTATATACATCGAAGTGAAACTAAACTACTCCCACTCCTCACATGTAAAAATGTGCACAGAGTTTTGAGATAATGAGAACTGTATTAAGAAATACAGCCTCGTGTGATGAGTTCTTCCGCACATTAATACATTAATATAGACCAGATTCATATGTTTTTTTGTTTGCTTTTTTAAATACTGTTCCTATTAGGCAGCATTATAATCACAGCTGCAGAGTTAAAATCATGGCATTTAATGTACCAGACTGCACAGTCGTGTGTGTGTGTGTGTGTGTGTGTGTGTGTGTGTGTGTGTGTGTGTGTGTGTGTGTGTGTTTAAGGATGTCAAAAAAGGAATGAATTGAAAAATACATCATTTATTATATTTTAATTAAACAAAAATGCATACATATAGGAAATGATATACCCAGGGACTTGAAAGATATCTGAAAAGTTACATGCCTACCTGGGCATGTGCAAAAATTATTTACCTGCCCAGGTAGTAAAAGCTAGATGCCCAGCAAAATTTATCTTTTAAGGGTTCCACCTAAAATCTTTGCCTTATGTTTCCAATGGTAAAATTTCTTTACATATTTTCTTTGCAATTAATGTATTCCCAAGGATGAAAATTTGCACATCAATAAAACTAACCTTAAGTTATAGCATGGGATACTTAATACTTGCTAAAACATAACCATAATTATATTAAAATTCAATCATTTTTCTTTGAGTAATGTTCAGAGCTGTTAATAGATGGTGCGACCTGTACATTGATGATGTCAGTAGACAAACAAATGCTGGATTGCTTAATTATGGTTATGTTTTAGCAAGTATTAAGTATCCCATGCTATAACTTAAAGTTAGTTTTATCGATGTGCCAATTTTCATCCTTGGGAATGCATTAATTGCAAAGAAAATATGTAAAGAAGTTTTACCATTGGAAACATAAGTCACAGATTTTAGGTGGAACCACCTTAAGATAACAAATCAGAACCTTCATTTTTTTAAGTTAAAAAATCTGAACTTTTTTATATGTTTTGCATTCTCATTTTAAGTGCATACCTGCCAACTTTCAGGAAACGAAATCCGTAAAAAAAATTTAATTAATATATTCAATGAAATTACTTGTTGCGCATATTGATTAAATGTACCAAATATATCGATTAAAAACGATGTTACCTAAATCAAGTATCAACTTTTAATTGATATGGTTACAGATGTTTTGAGTTCATCTGCAAATTTATTTCAATTAAAATAGAATCTATACATAATTTCTTATTACTATGCTATAATTATGATCTATATTTAGTGCAAATACTATGCTATATTATGATCTATAAAGAGATAAAAATGTATTTTTATGGAAGTTTGCATTTAAAGGGAAGGATGTTCCACTCTTTGACCCTCCCAAATCCAATATGATCGTATCCCTCGCCGTCACGGAAAAAACTAAAATGTGACGATGATGGGCAAAACACGTAACAATATTAACAAATAAAGGTAACTTGATCACGCTAGTTACGTTAAATGAAAACTTTTACAAAAAAGTTCGTAAGTTGGAAGCTTTCGACCTTATCTTAGGTCTTCATCACGCCAATGGAGGACTAAGATTGTTGCCAGATTCTACATTTGAATTTTTCCTATTTTTGTTGCCAAAACTTAGAATTGATCTCCAGATCATCGGAATGTAGAGAGGAGATTCGGAATTGCAAGTCATTGAGTTGAAAATAATTTCCAGGCTTTCACAGTAACGGAGGGCAAAACGATTGTCAAAAGAAGCAATTCGTTTTGCTTCGTTCCAGTGGGGAACTGCAGATGTGTCTTCCATTGTCAAAATAGACAAGGCAGTATTGGGATTGGCTTTCGAAACATCTTTTTTATGTTCTAAACAGTCAACTCCCTCACAAAGAAATATGAAAACCATTCGAAAATCGAATGCCTCCTTCCTCATAAGAAAGAAGACCTGAAATTCTGTGGTTCTGTTCCTTACCATCCTTCCTATGCTTATAAGTTACAGATTCTTTTTAGAAGTTTTGGTTACCATCTTGCCATTAAATCTACCCCAAACATCTTGAAACTTCTACAAAGGAATAGGGACAAAGTTGAAAGCCTGAACCTCCCAGGAGTTTACTGCATTCCTATCTCTTCTTCTACTGGGGATAACTTATACATTGGAAGCACATACAGGAGCATTAGCCATAGAATTTTAGAACATAAAGAAGATGTTTCGAAAGCCCATCCTAATACTGCCTTGTCTATTTTGACAATGGAAGCCACATCTGCAGTTCCCCACTGGAACGAAGCAAAATGAATTGCTTCTTTTGACAATCGTTTTGCCCTCCGTTACCGTGAAAGCCTGGAAATTATTTTCAACTCAATGACTTGCAATTCCGAATCTCCTCTCTACATTCCGATGATCTTTAGATCAATTCTAAGTTTTGCCAACAAAAATAGGAAAAATTCAAATGTAGAATCTGGCAACAATCTTAGTCCTCCATTGGCGTGATGAAGATCTAAGATAAGGTCGAAAGCTTCCAACTTACGAACTTTTTGTAAAAGTTTTCATTTAACGTAACTAGCGTGATCAAGTTACCTTTATTTGTAGACTAAAATGTTTTCAAAAATGAACCATTTTCATGCTCTGTTTATTTTAGGGAGAGATGGACAATGAGATTATGCTCAACTAAAATCCAAGTAAACAAACATTTTGAACGAATCGCATCCAGCTCATTACAATTTTTAACAAATGAAGTTGATTTGGTTTTTTTTTGGTTTTTTTCCACGCATACAACATAGATTTATGCTTGGCACTAGAAATATGATTCGTAATAATATCATTCCTTCCACCACGCGAAGCACTGAAATTACATCTACACGCAGTGCAGTATGCATATTTTTCATTTTTTAAAGATTTCGCAAGCAATACACGAGAATTCCGCAGAACACATCATGGAATGTTTGATAGTCCTGCACCCCCCCCCTTTATATTGCTGCTCACAGCAAATCACTAATACTAAATTCATTGACACTTGAAAAAAAATGCAAGTAAAACTGCTATAGTAAAACAGTAAAAGCTTATAGAGATGCAATTTGCAGAGGAAAAAATAGTACCCCAACATATTAAGTGAATCAAGCCAAGACATTTTTATGCATGTTAATGAGCAACGAACAAAGCACGGTTGGAAAGCATAGAAAACTTACTAACGGACCAGCAAAATAAATCATTGCTGGGGAAGCACTGGCTCAAATGAACATTGGACTTACTTTTTCCTTTTTATCTTCCTCTTATAGTAGCATTCTTTCTTTAGGTCAAATTTATTGCAAGAGAAGTTACGAAACCATGGCTCAACGCATTTTTAATTTCACAAAACTGGCAGCTTTTGCTTAATTTTGTCATGTTAGGTATCGATTTGGGCTTAAAAATTCCACACAGATTTAAAATCCGTTTGAATGTTTTTTTTCTATGATAACTACGTTCTGAGATAGCATTTCGAACTGGGAGTAATAAAGACATGTGCTCCAATGCAAGGCACGCCCCACGCTGGCCTACTGAGAAGTTGTGACTGGGGCTGTTAGGGTTGTGACCCGGGGGACAAACAATGCATTATCTGAAAAGGAGAAGGGGGGAGGGGGGCATAGCGAGAGAGAGAACCAAGCCCAAGGTTAAACAAGACCAGTTGGTTGGTGCAGTTCAGTTTACACGTGGTGCAAGTTTTAGTGTCTGAAACCAGGGCTTGTCTGACACAACACAAAACAATAAACCTAAAACGTGGGAAAACTGCAGCAAATGTTCCCACATAAACACATGTAACTGAAAAGTTTTTCGTAACTTACATCGATGCTTTACTTTGAATGGATTACCTTAAATAAAAAAGTTCCGTAAATTTTACGGGTAAATCGTAAAACCTGGCAGGTATGTAAGTGTATTCAAAATGTTCAATGCACAAAAACATGAATCTCAAATTTTAAGATGATGATGCTGAAAATGGTATGAAATGGTATGATGATGAAATTGGTATTTGTGAAATTTAGTGGTTCTGCCATGTTCTTTTTGTTGAAGTTTTAGCCCTTTGTCACTGAACACCAGAGGCTAGTCCCATCAAAGGCATGCATCTATATTACTTTTTAATTAAAAAGTACTATTCTTCTGTCCTTGACACTCCATAACAATAATAACAGTTTTAGTGATTACCAGTGAATTGAAACACAGCATGCGACGACTGTCTTTTTTCTTGTAGTAGAAAATTCTATTCCAAACTTTTTTCATTTTTAAATTCAGTTGTCCGGTCCAGGCAACTAGATACCTTTTTTACCTACCACCCAATAATTTACATGCTCCGTGCATCTTGGGCATGGTATTTTTCAAGCCCTGATATCCATGTAATAGAAAAAAAGAATCAAGTGCATACCATAAAGTATTATTAAATAGTAAGTAATAAACACGTACAAAAACAGATTCATTTTTTGTTTTGAACAAAATTAAAATGAAATACCTTAATTATTTGGTATACATTTGCATATAAAAATCATAAGTGGAACATTTCTCACTTTAAATTTAGGGAATTTTTTAATAATAGATTCAAATAATCTAATCAATGAACAGCATCCTTTTCTGTAAATGTAAGTGACAAATCGCTCAAAAGCAAATTAGTGTATTGCCTAAAATATTTTTACCCATTAGTACAGAAAATGAGTGTTCACCACTTATGCTAGCACTTCAAACAGGCATTCTTTTTAAAAAATCTAATTTTTTCCTTAAGAATTTTTTTATTCAAGGATTTGGAAAATGACTGCAAGGCTGAATACTGCCATGATACATTATGAACTTTGGTTTAACATTCATTCGTAGTTAAATCCAGTTAAGCCTTGATCGAGGTAACTGCCATCTGCCCTAGTAATAAATGCATGCTAGAGGCTGAATGGAGTTCCATTCATAGCATGCAAAACTGTTACCACTATGAAAATGGCAACAGAATTTGCCTTTATTATTGTTATTATTTCATATTTTATATCAATTACGAAAGTATTAGACATAAAAAAAAGCAATCCAGTTTTGCTTTTTTATTTCTGAGGCCTCTGCAATACTAAGGCCCCAAAGCATGCACGCTTCTTGAGCCTGTGTGACAATCCAGCATGGTGTGTATGTGAGAAAGACAAATGTTCTATAGATTTTTAAAACTAAAGAAAAATTAACAATTTTGTAACTCACAACCCTCCTGAGTTGCATTGTGTGTGTGTGTGTGTGTGTGTGTGTGTTTGTTTGTGTGAGATCACATTATGGCCATTTAAAAAGATTAGAAAATCTACTGGATTTTTATAGTACATTTAGTCCTTGAATTGCAAGTGGATAATAATATTCCAGAAACATGTTCATCCATGAAAATGATTCTTCACATAAGGCAACACGATATTATTTATAGAATATTATATATATTTTCATTCATTATTTGAAAATTATCTATAGTATAGCTATAAATAATTTTCAAAAATAAGTGGGAAATGAATTTCCCTGAAGAAATAATTCTTCATAAATATAAGGAAAGCAATACAAATGTGCTGTATTTGCACTGTTCCCATGCAGCACCTTTAGAAAACTTGAAAATTACATTACCCTAGAGGGGGAATCAACCCACATCTCCCGATTTCCATTCAAGCATGCTATCTGTTACACCACCCAGGACAAGGAAGTTCCAAGCAACTGAAGCTAAGCAGATGTAGTTCAGCATGCTCGAAAAAAAAAAATTGGAAAATGTAGGTTTGATCCCACTCCAGGGCCCTCGGGGCCCTGTTATTGTTTTTCCATCCCTGTTGTCTTTTCTCCTATTAAAGAAAAGCACGGGTGTGCCTCGACAACACCTTTCGCAAGGGCTTTGCTGCGATGGATCAGCAAAGAGCCATTTCTTTCATTTCTTTGGTGGTTTGCCGCCAGAGCAGCATGTGCTATTTCTGTTTAGATTGTTGCCTGAATGCATCAGCAAATGTAAGTATTTATTTGCTCAGTCCTGGTTTTTGTATATATTTTCACAGACTGGATGCATCAGCAAATGTAAGTATTTTTATTAAAATTACAAGTGTAAAAGCCTATTTGTTTTTATTCTTGAATTCCATTTAAAATACAAAACTTTATTTAGCCAATGCATTATGCTTGAATTTTCATACGTAAATATAACAAAAAATAGAACCGTAAATATGGATAATCTGCACAGCATTTTGCTACAACTTTTGCTGTCAAAATAGCTAAATTGCCACAAGAAAAAAAATTCAAGCTTAAATACTGCAGCAGACTGTGTCTAAGTATCCATATGGGGAAGGGTTTGAAATGGTCCTCAAATAAAAATTCCTTTGTGGTATGTTTACCAGTGGGTTTAAACCAGGTGTAGTATCATTTCTGATAACAAACTGAAAAAATAAATGGAACTGTGCTGTTATGCTTGGTGCAGCATCATTCTAGGAAAATACAATAGTTCTGTTGTAGGATAATAAAACTGCAAAATTCATTTGCCAGTGGAAAAGTAACCAAAGATTTAAAAAAGACAGTTCTCTGATTTGTGGTGAGAAAAAAGAATGGCTTAGCCTCAAGGTGGAGCATTGTTATTTAGGCAGCTGTTCAATTCCACACATAACTTTTCTGATCTTTTTTTCCCTCAGGCCTATATCTTCCTATGAACAAGAAATCTCCCAATTACCTTAAACAGCTGGGTTTTGAAATTATCAGTGTTATTCCTGAAGGTGTGATGCAAATCTTTACTGACTGACAGGGGCAAGTTTAAGAATGGCAATACTGGCAGTGGTAATTTAAAAACTTTGCAAGTACTCTATCAAAACAAAAAAATCCAGACCACTGCTCTGTGTTTTAATGCCAAACTCTTGGCTATTGATGTAGCTTTGAAGTTACATAAAACAAACAAACATCATAACATTAGGATTTTCACTAATAGCCAGAACTCAACATAATGCAACTGGCAGAGAATCTTGGTGATGAAACTAGCATATTTAGTGTATGCTAGTTTTGCTAGCAAATCTAACATACAGAAACTAATACTGATAAGTTACAATGTTTATCTCGTTGTGGGGAAACACACTTTCAGTGGATTACCTCTCATGTTAGTCTCAAATATGACACAACAGACTTTTTGGATAAAGAGGGTTGTCAAGATTTACCATCACCTTCTCATAGTTTGACTTTCCGGAAAACTTTCTCACAAATCAGAGCATCTAACAATATAACTTTGATGAAGTCATTCTGAACTCCAACCACATGAAGCCCTTGAGTTAATTGGTAATAGGAAAGACCAAACTGTCTTATCAAGACAAAGAAACAGTCATTTAAGACCAATGATGATTGAGCAAAGTTGCAAGATCTTCCCACCTTGTCACACAATTGCAATACAGTTTCAGCCTCACCTAGTCACCTCCTATCCTGCATTGGCTTAAAACCAGAGAAACTCTTTCATCAACCAGATTTAGCTTGAATAGTTGAAGTGGAATTAGTAACAACAGTAGTTATGTGCCCAACTTTTTGAGAAAAAGCCTATTTAAACTGTAAGAGATACTACAAATTATTACAAGTTTAATAGTTAAGCAACCATTGTTCTCATTTTAATAATTTTCCTTCCTCATAGTCTTCCCCCAAAACTGGAGTAATCAACAGGTAGCAGGGCTGGGCCAAATCCAAAGCAGTGGTGTTTTCAAAATAGAAGCCATAGCTTTAGGAATCACATCTAACTCATTTTTTTTTTCCAGTCCAGAAGTTTTGAAATTACTTTAACATTTGAATACTATCCTGAATAGAGGTCATTCTTAGCACTAATGCTTTTTTTCTTGCAAGTTAAGTATCCTTATTCCCTAAAGCTTAAAAACAGCAGTAATGCATCAGCAGTTGCACTGTGGATTTCACTTCATTTTATATCACTGACCTAATATTTTACATAGAATCAATGCACAAAAAGCACAAGAAAAGCATGGAAATGTTTCAAAATTCTGAAAAATACCAACTTACCATCACGATACTCATCTCTAACATAAATACAATGATATTCTAAACCTGATCCTTTCTTTGGATCTTCATTCCCTTGCAATTTGGCAATAAGTGAAGTCTTTCCAGATTCATTGTCTCCTATTAATATTCAAAATTAGGTTCATAAATTCTCTATAGCATAAATTTAATGCCAAAATTTTAAAATAAAAACACAATAGTCATTTTCAAGAAATAATCATCGGCATGCATCACAAAAATGTGTTTTTACATCACTATAACATACTAAACAAAAAATTACTTCTTTATATTAGGTATGTGCTTAAGTTTCCAGTGCTTTATGGTCACATTTAATCATCATTTAACTGTGTCTGTACTCTGCATGTCAGAAAGAGGTGCAAATCTGTGCTTAGCATCTCCTTCTGCAATCTGCAATGCTGCTTGTTCTCCACACAACAATTAGAACTTCCAAACTTCACAAACGAATCATGACATGTGCTTGCACATGCCTTCTTGCTGTAGGCTAAACAAATCTACTCTGATGTTTTTGCAGCTGTTTTCCTGATAGTACACATGAACATTATACAATGACAGATATGCAACTTTTTGGTTGTTAGGTCCTGGCTCAATTAAATACACATGTGGGCTGCCCACTAACATGTAATGATAGTTTTTATTTATTTCCTGCTTCTTGGAAGGGAGTAGGCATCAATTTTAAGGTTTATTTCTTTGAAACCTTTTCTGCCAATGTTAAAAAAATACCTTTACCTTATTTAGGTCAGCTGGCTTAATGGAGTCATTCTCAATGTTAAAACACAGTCGCCATGCAAGCTGTTTTTCCTTGCTCCAATTGCAAGTATAATCTGGCCAATTCCAAGTATTCCTTTAGTCTTCTAACCCTGGGCAGTCAAACAGGACTCAACATAATGCTGCCACCTTATCCCACAGCATGAACTTCTAACAAAAATCCAGTTGTAATGCCTTTACTGCCCATTATGTGAAGTGCTGGAAACTTATGCATAAACCTACAATATGTTCAGACAATATGGAAAAACTGTCACTACTCAACTTTCACGTTAACTGTTTATGAACGGCTAAATAATTTGGTGTTTAGATATTTGTAAATATTTAACCTGAACATTGGGAAGCCATCTGGAAAAGGGAGTGGGGTTCTACACTAAGTACAGTCAATCAAAGTTATGTACAGAACTGATATGATCAGGGGTAGAAAAATATTTTGAGATCTTCTGGTGGCCAGCTAACTTTTCTAGTGGCCAGAATCAAAACATTGGACCAGCAGGAAAGCAGAAAGCAGGGGACCGGGGGGGGAGGTAATATCAAAGTTATGTACAAATCTGTCCAAAAAATATACCGTATTTACTCGAATCTGATGCGCACCTTACTCCTCAACTACGAAAATGCATATTTTTTTCTTAATACTTGTATACTAAGATGCAAGAAAAGAAGAAATACAAACTTATGAAATATGGCAATTCTTGAATTTATTTAAATTCCACATTATTTCAAATTATGCATTGCTCACAGACATCTCTCCATCTACATCCTCAGATATTTCACTGCACGAATCTTCATGGCTGTGGTTTCACTGCTGGATTGTTTGAAGATAGTGTCGTCTTCAGTGCCATCCATCGCTTTGGAAATACTGCACTTCAGAAAAGACCGCTTAACTAAGTCATTAGGAATGAACTTCCAGGCATCTACAATCCACTGTGCTACTACAGAGAGTGAAGATTTTTTAACACAATCTAGTTTTTGTCAGTTCTCTGTCTCCCGATGTAAGCCATGCATTATAGCATGATCGAATTGCTGCTTTAAAAGGCCTATTTATGCAGACATCAAGGGGCTGAAGTTGGGAAGTCATTCCTCTAAGCACAACTAGATCAGTTTTGTTTTCAACAATCCTGGTTTTTACCGAGTTGGTTACATGCTTCTTGAATGAATCCAATACAAGCATGAACCGCAGTCACCCCACACCTGGTCGTTGAAACCACACTTTTTGAAGCCAGTCCTTTACCAGTTCTTTGGTCATCAAGCCATTTTCTTGAACTCTGACATGAATTTTATTCGGAAATGTTTTTCTCTTGAAAATAACATACGGTGGTAGCTTGTTCCCATCGGTGGTAATGGAAAGCATGACCCTGATTCGGAGCTTCTCGTTTCCTGTTGTTAGCACTACTTGCTATGCACCAATACTTTCTACGGTGTAATTTGATGGCATATCAAAATACAATGGTGTTTGATCAGCATTACCAATCTGGTTTAAAACATGGTGTCCTTGCTTTTTTACTGATATAACATACTTCAAGAAACTGTCTAGCTTTTCTTCAAAGTCAGATGGCATTCTCTGACATATTGAAGTACACCGCCTCAGAGAAAACCCTTTTCTTTTCATAAAACGGCAAATCCATCTTCTTAAAGCAGTGAACCTAACACTGGATCCAAGTTCACAATAAATTTCTCGTGCTTTTGCCTGAAGAATTTCTACAGTAACAGAAAAATCTGATGTATGCTGCTGCTTCACGAAATGATCTAGACGATCATCAATCTTGGGAAATCTACCCGTCTTAGGTTCTGAAAACGTCTTTTTTGTTTTGGAGCACTGATTTAGCTTTTCCTTCCTTCAAAGCCTTACCTTCACTTCTGAAACTCCATACTCCCTAAAACAAGTGTGATTTCCATTTTTCTCTGCATAGGCAACCACCTGCAGTTTAAACTTTGCTGGATAATGCTGCTGTTTAGATCACATCTCTGGACAGTATACTCCACATTCAAGTAACAAAATGCAGTGTTTCTTTCAGAGAACAATACTATGAGGTAAGCGACTATTCGTATTTTATATCTTTTGAAGCTTCTCAACGAATGTAGGAGAATGGGGAAAGTTGGAGATTGTCAGTGGCCATAGCAACAGTCAGACGCTCAGAGGAAATTCCATCCGTTGGCGCACCACAACGACGACATCCTAGACAGTCAGTCAGGCATTTTGCGAGACTCCCGATGTAGGTATTTGTCACCGATTCTAACGTGCACCCAGATAAACAGGTTCGATTTTGGAGGGGAAAGGTGTGCGTTAGATTTGAGTAAATATGGTACTTACTCATTTTTTTTTCAGGGGCTCGCAAATTCTTGTGTGTGAATTATATGTTCTTTAGTGATGTTTTCTGTGTTGGCCCGGACAATTTTTTTCGTCACCCTGGACGACCAGGCGACCGCATTTTTCAACTCCTGAATTGCAGCATATAAAAAATCACATCACAAAACCTAATCACACCTTAAAAGCCCTTTGAATTTGTGAAAGCGAATCTGCTTATTACATCATTAAGTCTATCACATGAAGGAGGGAATCACAAATCCAACACACTGAAGGAGATCAACTCCCTTCAAAAACTGAAATTAAAACTCTTTAATTTAACCCTTTGCACCAACTTACTTTTACAATTTTTTAAACATTAAGAATATTCAACATTTCTAAGTGATACACGTAATTTCCTGGAGAAATCCAAATAAACAAATGAAAGCCTAGAGGGTGATAACACTACCATTTATTATTAGCAAACAAAAATCTGTAATTAAAAATACTTATGGGGGTTTAAAAAAAAACTAATCTGCAATCAGAGTGCACATTGCAACAATATACACAGTGGCCTCATTTGTGTAAGTGAAGACTGAATAAAAATCAACAGCTTACTAAAATGTGAAGTAAAATTAACAGCATTCACCAAATGCTCATTGATGGCACTAAATTTTATGGCAGATAACTAAATACCTCCATATGCAGTTGATCCAGCTATTTGCTCAAACTCTCCCACTTTCATTGTTGACAAAAAGTTGTTTACACTGTTGTAAACAAATGTTTCAGAAAAAAGATTTCCATTTTCCAGCATCTATAAGAAATTGCATTTTCCTTCAAGTAGGAAATAGGTTACATGCTGTGTAAAAAGCAAAAGGCACTCACATATAATATATACATATAATAGAACCTCAGTTATACATTTTTCTACAGGATGGCCTCAAAAAATGTATAAATGAAAAAAAACATAATAGAATTTTCAAAATAATACTATTGCAAAATTTATGCTTTGAAGGAATATAAAGTATTCCTGAATAAAGATTTATTTAAAGTTGAATTGGCGGCAAAAGAAGAAAAAAGCATTATAAATTAATTTCATTACATTGCAAAAACCATAAAAACCATGAAAATCAAACTTCTCTGTCGAGAGTATCTTACCTATAAAACAGAAAATCCTTCTGTCTGTTTGTATGAAGGAGCAAAAACTTATGAACGCCAAACTCTGGCATCATGAAATTTGCACAGCTTATTAATGCTGGAATTTCTAGGTCAACACAACTATTTTTAACTCCCTACATTGTTCCCTTCCCGAGTTATGAGTTAAGTTTTGAGGTGATTAGACACCACATATATGTATAGAAGGCACAGCATATTTCACATTTTTCATATCAGCATGTTTCACGTCACATGTTTCACATCATGCATTTCACATCAGTATTGTTAACGAATTTTGTTCTGTCAGAGATTTGTATAATTGGAAAACTGTTCTCGCGTTCTGTATCCTCAATACATGTTAAATACAAATTTTGAAGATGACAATCCGATTTTTGGTGTAAATGTGACAAGGATGGTAAGTCAGATAATATCCAAAAACTTGAAAATTTTCATCATCCTGGAGCGGGACTCGAACCTGCTTCTCCCAGATAGCGCACGGGTATGCTAACCACTACACCACCCAGAATAACCAAGTCTTAAGTTTCCAATTAATTTGAATATAACCATCACAGGATTCGCTAGTCGAAGCAACCGGCATTCATGTTTAAGTTATATTCAAATCAATCGGAAACTCAAGACTTGGTCTTTCTGGGTGGTGTAGTGGTTAGCATACCAGGGCGCTATCTGGGAGAAGCGGGTTCGAGTCCCGCTCCAGGACGATGAAAATTTTCAAAGTTTTCGGATATTATCCGACTTACCATCCTTGTCACATTTACACCAAAAATCGGATTGTCATCTTCAAAATGTGTATTATATGGTGTAATCCCGTATTTCTTTCATAACATGTTAAATAACTCTCGAACGCCAAACTCTGGCATCATGAAATTTGCACAGCCTATTAATGCTGGAATTTCTAGGTCAAGCATTATTGCTGGGCCAAATCAACAGAGTAAAAATTGAATGTTTGCTTTGATAACATTTTTGACTTGTTTGATTCTACAGATTCCATACATTCTGTACATTTTGTTGCCTTAGCTCGAGAAATCTTTGTGACAGCAATGCCCAAAAAGAAGACACCAATTTTTAATCAAACATGAATCAACACAAAACGCCAAAAGCTATCACGAACCAAGCAAACGGAAGAGAAAAGATCACAAGCATGTGAAGCGGACAAAACTCAACAAGCTGTTCAATGAAACAACGAAACTGTTGAGGAGACAGAGGCGTGACTTACAGAACAACAATTGCGAACTGCTACAAGACGAGGCAACGCAACTGCTGATGAAACAGAGGCGCGACTTGCTGAACAATGTTCACGACGAAGCAATGAAACTGCTGAGGAAATAGAGGCGTGACTTGCTGAACAACGATTGTGAACTGCTACAAGACGAAGCAACGAGACTGCTGAAGAAACGAACAAGTGCCGAACGTCCAATTACCTATGAGCTTCAAACTCGAGAGCTACTGAAAGCGAGGAGCAGTGACAGCAATGAATTCAAAGTAACTAATGCAATTTCTCACCAGAATCGAATTTCGGCTGAAACGCGCAGACATGGAATCCAGCAGGAGAGAATTCAACAAGGAACCACACGGGCAAGGAAGCGGCTATATTTGAAGGACGCAGCATTCAATTATGATCCTGAATTGGATTATTCAAACTTTTCTTCGATTGTCATTGGTAGCATATCTTTGAAGTGCACTTTTTGCGATGCACTGAAGTTTGAAGGTGAGACACCAGGATTGTACTGAATATATTAGGTGCTTGAATTAATTCCCGCTGTTGCCCAATACGGCGAGCACAGCAGTGGTGTGCTGTGACCCGGGCCACACGTGATCTCCCTTGCACACGCACGTATTGTCTGTAATCTGGATGAAACAGTGTGTGACACGCGATCGGAGGGCACAGAACACGAGTTTGTATCGCATTCACGATGTCGAGTTTCGTACCAAAAAAGGAGCATTTGCGGGAAGCATTACTCTTCTGCTTTCATCTCAAGAAATTTGCAGCGAAAAGTCATTGTTTGCTAGTGCAGGCCTATGGGGAACATGCCCTATCGGAAACAAGATGCAGAAAGTGGTTCCGACGCTTGAAAGCCAATGAATATGACGTGAAGGACAAAGAGCGCCCTAGGCAGCCGAAAAAGTTCGAAGATGGCACATTGGAGGCCTTATTGGGCGAGGATTCATGTCAGACACTCCATGAGTTGTCTGAAACACTACGGGTCAATGAATGAACGGTTAGCAAATGTTTAAAAGCAATGGGAATGATCCAGAAGCTCGGAAACTGGATCCCACATGACAAGGTTATTCTTCTCCACGACAATGCTAGAAGACCTCATGTCGCCAAATCCGTGAAGGAACTCTTGGGGGCACTTGGCTGGGACTTCTTACCCCACCCGCCTTATCCCCGGACATTGCTCCCTCGGACTTCTATTTGTTTCGGTTGCTACAACATGGCCTGTCAGAGCAGTACTTCATCTTTCTGTCACTGATATCCAAAAATGGCTCGATGAATGGTTCGCCTCGAAAGAACCTGCCTTTTTTTACCGCAGAATCCATTTGTTACCCCAACAGTGGGAAAGGATCATAGCTGCCAACGGACACTACTTTGAATAGACTATCCTGTACCATTCTGTGGCAACACACAGGTGTTTTTGTGGCAAAAAACAGCAGGAATTAATTCAAGCACCTAATATAATATATATATATACAAAGACTGCAGTGTGCTAAACAAGTTCAACACAGGTAGTGACCATAGATTGGTAAGAAGTAAGATGCACCTCAACACTAAACTCGAACGTAGCAAGCTCATAACACAAACAAAATGTATTGACATAGCCAACCTTAAAAAGCACCATAATACCTTCAAGTTGGAACTGAAGAACAGATTATCTGCTTTAGAAGGCCTAACATCGGAAGAAGTGGATATTTCTGAAGTTAACAGAAAAGTAATCAAAGCTCTTATGGAAACAGCAACAAAATTAGCTGGGTCTAAGAACAAGTTGCATGTGAACAAATTATCAGGAAAAACCAAAATGTTGATGCAAAAAAGAAGAGAGATGAGGACAACTAAAGAAGATGTGACTTCCAAAGTGGAATACATAGAGCTATGCAAGACAGTACGAAAAAGTATCACTGAAGACGTAAGGAAATTCAACTGTGAACTAGTAAGGAAAGCAATTAAAAACAACCAAAGCCTAAAGATAGCAAAGGGACATCTCAGTAAGGGAAGAAAACAGATTATGGCACTGAGAAAAGAAGATGGTTCTGCAACAAGAAATAGAGGCGAAATTTTGACAAGAGTGAAAGATTTCTACTCCAAATTATATGAAAGGGATGATACATGTACTCCAGACATCATGAAAGGTACCAGTACCAGAGTTCTTCCAGTCCTCCCAGCAGAAGTTGCGCATGCAATCAAGAACATGAAGCGGGGAAAAGCTTCAGGAGAAGACGGAATTACTGTAGACATCATACAAGAAGCAAGTGGAGAAATCGAAACAGTACTGGCCCAAATTTTCACTCGATGCCTTAATGAAGGGAAGATTCCTGAGGATTGGAACAACGCTACAATGATTTTGCTACATAAAAAAGGTGACATTGAGGATCTCAGAAACTACAGACCTATCAGCCTCCTATCAGTGGTTTATAAAATTTTCACTAAAGTTCTTTCACACCGCTTAAAGGTGACACTGGACATGGCTCGACCGAGAGAACAAGCTGGATTCAGGAATGGCTACAGCACAATAGATCATATCCACGTACTGAGAGAACTAATTGAAAGAGCGAAGAAATATGAACTTCCATTGTGCATGGCTTTTATCGATTATGAAAAAGCCTTTGATTCGGTGAAACCATCAGCAGTTACAATGGCCCTGAAATCCTGCGGTATTGAAGATGCGTACATTAATATTATTAATAACATCTATGAAAATGCAAGTGCAAAGATTCGACTGTTTGAAAATACAACATACATAAAAATTGGAAAAGGAATGAGACAAGGTGACACCATATCTCCGAAGCTCTTTAATGCCACATTGGAAAATGTCTTTCAATCACTGAACTGGGAAAACAAAGGGATAAAGATTAATGGAGATTATCTAATGCACCTTCATTTTGCTGATGACATAGTCATTTTTGCAACTACCCCATCAGAGCTGCAGAGTATGATCCAGGAACTTGCTGACAAGAGTAAAGAAGTGGGATCAAAAATGAACTTTCAGAAGACAAAAGTGATGTTCAATGCTTTTACAAGAAATGAAGATTTATCGATTGATGGAGAAAAGCTGGAGATAACAGACACGTACGTTTATTTTGGACAGCAGATATCAAGTGAGGGTCACATTGATGAAGAAATTAATCGGCGTACAAAACTGGCGTGGAGAGCTTTTGGAAGAAACAGCATAATTTTCAAGAGCAATATGCCATTATGTCTTAAAAGAAAAGTGTTTGATCAATGCATCCTTCCAGTGCTTACGTATAGTGCAGAGACCTGGACCTTAACTAAAAGAGACATACAAAGACTGCAGACAATTCAAAAAAGCATGGAGAGATGCATGCTTGGTGTAACCAGGAGAGATAAAAAGAGGAACTCGTGGATCCGAAAAATGACAAGAGTGGAAGACATTATGATCAGAGTTAAATCCCTGAAATGGCAATGGGCTGGACATACTGCCAGAAGAACAGACCATCGATGGACAGCCAAAATTTTAGATTGGATTCCAAGGGACAGGAAAAGACCCAGAAGAAGACCACATGGAAGATGGGTGGATAAAATTCGAAAGTATGCGGGAGTGACATGGAGGAGACTGGCACAAGACAGACCGTTGTGGAGGAAACTTGGGGAGACCTTCGTACAGCAGTGGATTGATAATGGTTGACAATGATGATGATGATATGTGCAGCAGTTGCCTTGCTGATCTCATTCTTCGCAATTTGCAAAAAATAAAAAATTGTTTTGACGACCAATAAAAAGTTTTAGCAAAAATATTGGCGATTACCTTTTTTCATGACGTCCAAGTAAAAACAGTCTTCAATTCTTATTCGATCTGGTATTTGAAAAATGAAGTTTGAACATTAGATACTTTTTTCGTTAGATACTTTTTTCATTGCTTACATTGCATGAGACAGAAAGCGATTACATGAAAAAAGTGACGCAATCGCTAACGTAAGACCTATTATAAATAACACTATGTTTTTATGGTGTTTGTAATTCCAATGGAGGGCGAAAAATAAATTAGCAACTTCAGATTATATTTGGTAAAAAAAAAATTTGTGGCAAATGGGTTGGCAAAAACTTTAAAAAAGCCAGAGCTACTGCTATATGTGTGAGCCATGAAATGTGAAACCAAGTTTTCATCCAAGCAGAAAGTAAACACCATACCTTTCTCTGATGAATTAAAGTTAAAACTTTGGTTGCAACAAGGGCGAACAACAGCAATGCTGTTTAGATTTTCTGAAAGTTGTACCATTCTTGGTTACACATCAAAAGAATCAAAGAACTGGGTATTTTTGATAATCTAAAATTCAAATTTTAAAAAATAACTGCAAATATAAATGAATTACATATAACTGAATTGAAAAAGCAATAGAAACTACAGTAAGATATGGGGCTAATGCAGAGTTCCATATAAAAATGAGAAATGTATATAATCAAGGTTGTTTTTTTTCTTCTTTATTTTGATTGGAGGTTTAACGACCACCGTGAGCAACTCAATGGGCTATAAGCAGTCGCCCGTCCCTAATTTAGGGTCACTGGTTCCAGGGAAGGGAGAGAACCAGTGCCGTAAGACGAACACAACATCCATGCCTCACTGGGATTCGAACCTGGACCCCTTTTGAACGAATGATCAGAGGCCATCGCTTAGACTACTGCGCCACCGGGCAGCGGCATAACCAAGGTTTCACTATATATATTTTTGCTAAAACATCATTCTGCAAACTGAAAACAGGTTTCTAAAAAAAAAAAGTTTTTAAAAATAATTTCTTAAACTATTCACATAATTCTGAAACAAACAATAGTATGCCAGCATATGAAGACTTATTATCACATTTCAATTTTGTCAATACTGACAATGAGCTTTGTATGTCCTCCAGATGTGTGACTTTTTGAGAAAGCAAGAGAATTAATCAATGTTTTTTTTTTTTTATATATAGTATGAAAAAAAAATAGGAATAATTTACAACATACAAAGTGTTTAAAACTATAAAACTAGAAATGCCATTAACCAAAATGAACAACCAAGTGGAAAGACATGAAAAGGTTGTTTTTAATTCTTACCAAGCACAAGTAATGCCTTATTAGATGGCAGCTTGTTCGGTGAACTCTCCTGCACCTGACTTAAAATTGTCAACCTGAAACAGAGAATTTTGAATGAATAAATAAAAAGCTTTTACACACATTACACAATTATTAAATTAATTGCACATCATGGCAGCATGCAGATTTTTAAAACATTTTCTTCCTTAACACATCTTCTACTTAAAAGATCTTCCAATACACCCCCTCCCTGCTTCAGATATTTTCATTATGACCATCTAGTTTGTGATACACAACCATGTTATCTGGACATAATCACACAAAACTAGCTTTGAGTGTTAAGATGCTGCACTAGAATATTAAATAACAGGAGGTTCCAAATATTTGTGTACAGGGAAAGAAACAAATATACAAGCTTAGTGAAATCATGCAAAAACACCTTCAATTAGTAGAGATAATCTCAGTTTTATTTATTTTTCATATTTTACCGGAAATTCTGCTTCACTGCATATTTTGTTGATACTATGAATGGATATGTGTAATACAGCTGATTTTCAAACATTAAAAATCTTGAAAAGGTCATTCGAAAAAGAGAAAATGTGTTATCCTTTTCCACATATAAATGTTACACCCAGTATCCTCCATGTGGCCTACTTCTCTGAAAACTTGAAAATTCTGTCTCCCTGCAGTCTGAGGTGTGGATCTGATTTCCACTTCAGCACAACATAATTTTAAAATTTTTTGAGGAGCATGCCATGTGAATGACGCATACAGCATTTCTTGCTATATCAGAAGCAGCAATTTTGTTAGTGTATACTATGCATTAAAATTTGTAGGAATTCACCTAAATGATAAAACACAAGTTAACAGTTAAGCAAGTGGTCTGTCACATTAAAATGGCTGACACCTGAAAATTCATAAAATCACTGAAGAATTGAACATTTTTTATGGTAGGAGTCAAGGTAACTTTCTACAGCAAGCTACAGTGGTTGGCTAGATTATTATGACCACCCTTTCCCCCATGACAGCAGAGCCGTAACTAGGGCGGGGCAGACGGGGCAGCTGCCCCGGGCACCACTCTAGAGAGAGCGCAGAAATCACTGTTTCGAATGCAATTACAATTGGAACTGAAACTTTTACACAAACTTTTGGTACAATTAAAATTAGAATTCCCTCCTCAAAATGTTCAGGAGTTGTTAGTTGCTCACATTCAGTAATGAATGTGTGGTTGTATAGTTCGTCCAACTGAAGAAGAACCGTGGCTCCTTCTACAACAATGGGGTCCCCAGTATTTCTTTACTTGGATGGACTATACGTGCATGGCAAAATAAGAAAGTTTACATTGTTGAAGATTCTCTGAAGGCCATTCAGTCTTTATTGTTGCTGCATGCCATGACTGAGCACATTGAATCTTACTCACATAGTCCTTCACCTCCTGAATCATATCCATGACTTCCACCCGTGTCCGTAGCTGCCTCTCAGAAAAGTTGTCATCCTCTCCCTCACTGCTGCTTCCAGTTTCTCCAAAAGGATTGACTTCGGCCAAAATTTCGGTGTCTTTCAGATCAGGTAATGTTTGCACACCGTTATCTGCAGGGACACAATCCTCAAAAGAAACACCTTCCACATCCAACTGAACCCATTCATCAAGGAGACCTTCATCCTCGAAGTCTTGTTCCAGTTCAGAATTTTCAACATTATAAAAACCCGCTTTCCGAAAGCAGTTCTTAATTACTGTAGAGTCCATTGAATTCCAAGCAGTGTATACAAAATCATTGGCAATTTTCACATCAAACAATTTTGGTGTGCAATTTTAGGCACGTCCTTTCATATGAAACAGTAAGATTGCTAGTTCACTTGCTAATGCAAACAGGAATAGATACAGCTCAAAAACAATGCAAAATGAAAAGATGGGAACAGAGAATACATACGTACTGCATGTAGCAATATACCGATCTCAGGGATCATAGCATACTTCTGGAAAATTTTAGGTAAGAATTTTAGGAATTTTAGGAATTTTTAGAAAAATTTTAGGAAAATTTTAGGAGTGTATTTCAATAAAAACTAGATGTATATTTGTATACATCTAGTAAAACAACTTTGTATACATTGTAAAGAGTTTGCTTCACACCCTTCAACCATATATACTGATAGACTGCGCATGACATCAAAATTTCTGGCTCCAACATAAAATCACATGACATCAGTCAAAAAGATGGGTTACACCTGCTGTGCTTATGGTTGCTCTGAGCGATATAGTAAAGGAAGTTCTATGATTTTTCATGGGTAAGAAACGAAATAAATACCTAAGTCAACAAAGTTCAATTACTTAACCAGAAACTTGCAGCTATTGATATAAAAATATAGTAACTTAAGGAAAAAAAAATGGAATGCATGTTCCAAATTCTTCGCAAATGTTCATCACATTATAAATCACGAAATGTAAACAACCCGATCATGCATGTATATAGCTCATAAGTAAACTTACCTGAAGAGTTTTCATTATATATGAGGCGCATTCACAGAATACACCGAAAACACTGAAGTTCTGCAGCGTAAATTAGTAATCATAACAGCATTTTTACACGAAATGAGTCTGATGATGACGTGCCCAATGTTGGAGCCATGGCGGCTTTGATGCAGCTATTGCCAATGCGCAGTCCATTAGTATATATGGTCGAAGTTCACACCCAAATTTTTTGCATAACGTCTAATGTCTAAAGTTTAAGTATGATTTACTTCTAATGTTCAGTTCTTATCTTTTCATGTGTTATTATCATATTCAAGTATATTTACCACATTCAAGTTTCACTTTGAACATTAATATGCTGTTGAACCAGAAGCAATTCACGATTTTCACAGTAAAGTTTTCAGGTTTCACATTAAATTATAATATCCTAAAAAGGTAATTGAAAACCAAGAACTATGTACAATTGTTCACTGAATTACTATTATTGTTTTAACCTTTTCCTGATAAGCCTATCTTTTTCTGCTTCCACCACAACTAATTTACTTTCAGTTTTCTTTATTTCAGCTGAACCTTGTATGATCAAGTTAGAGGCAACTGCTATTTCAACAGTATTTTGTTTTTCTACAACTTTTCTCATTCTTTCTGTTCCCTCTTGAATTACTGCTAGGGAGGCTTCTTTATCTTTTTTAAGCCTATTTATTTCTGCATCATTTTCTTTTATTTTGTCATCAAACTCAGCTTTTCTTTTTTTCTCTAGCTGCTTTTCCTTATTTTTCCTCTCTTTCTGCTTCCTTTCTTTTACCTTTTGTGATTCTTCTTCCTTCAGCTTATCAACATACTCTTTATAAAATTTATGTGAATCACGAACACTATTTAACAAATTTCTTGTTATGGGAACTTTACTTACACATCCATAGTGTTTAATGGCCCCTTTAACTATTCTTAATGATGTTATAGTTGAGTCTTTTAAGTTAGCCTTGTCCTTCCTTAACAGAGCAGTGTTAACCGAAAATCCCCTTTCTGCATCAGCATTACCATGAGGTAAAACTAAAATTGACTTGATGAGTTTAGCAAGATTTGAGTATTTTTCTTTTCCGCTAGAGTCTTTAATACTAAATATATTACGCCAGTAATGATCAATCCGCACTGGAATATGCCCTTCCTCTGAAAATTTCACTAGTTCATCTAGAGTTGGCTTATCGCAATTTAAAAGTTTCCACTCTTCTCTTACTCTATCAATTTGTTCCTCAGAAAGATGCAAAACACTTGAAATTCTGGTTATTTCTGAAAGTCCTTCAGTGACTGAAAGTTGAGTTGACTCTTTCTTTGGTTCTTTTACCTTTAAAACTTCTATGTCTCTTAGCTTTTGATTGCAGAATGGCAAATTTGACTTTAAATATTTTGTGGTTGCAATTAGTGATGATCTTACATCTAAGAGAAATAATTTCTGCCTGGTCTGAACATTCCTGAGGAGATTTTTTGTCTTCATACCAACTTCTAACTCCCCTAGTTTTTTCCATGAATTTTTGTTTTCAAAATCTACATTCTTTAGGTCTTCTCCAAATTTCCCTGCAATAACATCATCTTGGATAAACTGAGCCATAACATTTCTCATTAAAGTATTTAAATCAGAATATAACTGGTGTATTTTTGGTTCTTCACTCTGATAACATAATGAAAACTTTTCAAAATTTTGGTGTGAAAATGAAATTAATGCTAAATAGCAAGGAGTTAGCTCATTTTTCAGGAAACAGTGAATTCTTTTATACCTTGCCGAATTGTGTAGTTGTTTTTCAAATATTTTTTGAGATGGCAAGAAGTTTAAAAAATATTCTGTAATATTTAGCCATTAATCTAAGAGCCTCTGGGCTACAGAACCAACGGTTAACCATCTGTTGCTGACATGACGCAAAAGAAATTTGGCTGTGACCAATGTTATATCCTCGACAGATTTATAATCCTCTCGTCTTGCAGCACTACTCTTTAAAAAGTAATGCATATCAGTAGCAAATTCGTCAAAATCTATATTTAAGCTTGTCAAAAATTTTTAAATGCATTACTAACAACATGCAGGTTGCAAAAACCTAGTTCCAAAGATTTCTGGCCTGTTTCTTGTTTTACAACTTCATTGAATTTGCGTAAAAGCACTTATTTACATTTGGGCTGTCCATGGATACACAAATAATTCTGTTCAACGAAATATTGAAGGATGATAACACATCAAGAATTTCTTTTAGCAAAATATCTGCTGTTGCATGACTCAGAAAAACGCTTGTTAGGTATCGGCAAGAAACTGAATTTATTTCTGAAGACCAGTACCTGAGATACACATCCAACTGCCGTTTCACTTGTGTATTTGTAGTTTCATCAAATGCTATAGTAACCTTTCCTGGGCTACTAGATGCAATGTCTTTTTTCAAATCCTTTTCAAAATATTTTGACAATCCATGTGATATCACATAAGCAACTTTTTTCTTTAAGTTGCATTTTGGCTGCAATAGCAGAATCAGGAAACATTTCTTTGAAAAGTTCAACTGTTTCAGTGCATGAAACAAAAGACATATTGTCCTTAGCAACTTTCATGGCCCATAATGCTTCGGCTTTAGCCAACTGTAAATCATGACTCAGTACTTCACTAATATTTGTTTTGGGCTGAAGAACCCGTCCTCCAAAGGCTTTCACAGGATGGACTTATTTTGAAATTTACTTTGAAATTTCTGCAAATGTTTTTTCCCTTTATGATGTGCTTTTACTTGTGAAAAGCCACTATTAGAAATATTGAAAATTTCTGAACACAATATACACTTAGCAGAAAATATTGTTTCAGTTGCAGAACACCATTCTTTCAACTTCACTCCGTCCAATTCTTTGGCGAGCCACGCATCTTGAAATTTCGTTTTGGATTTAGGCATCTTAAACACTTGTATTACTAACCAGAAAATGAAAGGGAAGTACAAAAACACGTTCCAATATTGCAAAACCAGACAACTTCCCGAAGTTTGGCTGCGAGGATGTCAGAAGATAGAAAAAAAAAAAAAAAAAAGGAAGTCACCACTAGAGAACTGAACCTGCACACAGCACAGAGAACACCATAAAAGACGCAAAACCAGAAACTATCATACGCATCTCACGCAAGTTCAGTCAAAGCGAGTCGGAGCCGAGATACATTGCGCATCGAAGGTCGCTGTCGCCGACGCACGACCGAAGGTTAATGATCACGTGCTCTACTGCCTGCCACGATAACACTCAGCTACCATCCCATCGTCATTACCGGAGGTTACGGAAGGAGACCACATGTTTCCTCTTTGCTTCCACCCACCTGCGGTTTACAATAACAAAACATCAGCAGAAAGAGGAGGTTCCACGAGGCATGTCCAAAAATAAAGTACGATCTTCTGCGTGCCACGGAGTTCGTCTGCAAAGTGCAAACCAGGGGTGAAAATGACCCCTTCCCTTTTCCCTTAGATCTCTTGTTACTCTCGAAAACTGTCCGAAGGCAAAAAGTGGAGCGCCCGCCCCGAAGCAAGTGCATCTCGATGGCGTCATTTCCCCTCCCTTCAGCAGCACAGCATATAGGCTGTGTTTCTACAATAACAGGTCTTTTTTACCTTACCGTAATGGTAAATTTATTGGCGTTAATAACGGTTGTATTTTTAATAAATAAGCTTACGAAAATTTTAGGAAGAATAGCAAATTTTAGGTATAATTTTAGGAATTTAAGGAGGGTCACAAAATATTAGGAATTTTAGGAATTTTAGGAGGAATGCGATCCCTGCGATCTTTATCTATAAACGCACAGGTGATGACCTAGAATTCTTGGAAGGGGTAACTAAGAGCGCGATTTATCCTTTTCAAGAAAACGGTTATCATGCACTGTGGAGAGGGGGAAAAAACGATGTGCATTATCTAGTGGAAGTCGCTTTAAAAATGGTCTTGAAAATTCCATGGGAGATAAAGAGAGGAAACATTGCAATATAGGTCGAAAAAGATTTTATTTTGAAAATAAACTTTTTTGAAACTTTATAACCAAAATTTAACTTTTTCCGCTTTCTTATAAACATGAAACGTTTCTATACTTTAACATTGAGCCAACCAAAGTTATAATTTTTTTTCTCTTATGTCCGAGTTTCTTATAACAGGAGTGTACTGTGTTTGCTCTCCTGGATGATCATGTCCCGTGAGAAAGCTCAAAAGTCATGAACGATCATGGGTGCCGCAGGTCTATGAAACTGTGGTAATTATGAAAAAACTAGTCATTTTTGTTCTTCATTCACTTGAAAGTAACACAAATTACTTAAAAATGACAGGTTTTTTTAATAAGATGCCCCCCTCCCCCCAAATTTCTTAGGGCTGCTGGTTCATGTCATGAATCAAGACTTTTCAGTAGAAAATTAAGGTTCAGGATTAACGTCTTACATCACAGTGCTGATGATGCAATCCTTTTTCTTTTTAGGATTTCATTATCTGCTGATTATGCACCAACGTGGATTACATGAAGAAAAATATGGTACACAAAAGTGCCAAGATTCAGAATTCAACCCAAAGAAGCATCATGGAGACCAGGTATGGGAGAATGATTGAATACCTGTTTTGGTGAAACTGTCAATATGGATATAAAGTACCTTTCAAAGCAACATCATCAATGATTCATGAAATGTTCCATATTCGAGACATAAACATTTTAAATTAAACAAAAGTTCTCACTGAGAACAGTAATTTTGTAATTCATGTAACAACTGTGATTGAGTTGATTTCACCTATTATTTCATATCTGTGTTCCCTCCCACCTTTTGTGTGAGATCAGCTACAAATGATAATTGCTGTATATGATAGCTAGTGGTTTCAATAGTTGCACATAAGTACATAAACTGGATGTTGAATTTCCAATTGAGCATGTTGTGGGCTGTTTGACTTATTTATAATGAAGTCATATGAAGAAATAAATGCATGAAATGTTATCTTTGCCACCTGAAATGTCTGTTTACATTAGCAGGGGTCGTACTGCTGATCGCATTCTTCGCAATTTGCAAAAAAACAATCGTTTTGGTGATGGATAAAAGGATTTGGCAAAAATATTGGTGATCACCTTTTTTAATGACATCTGAGCAAACAACTATCTTTAAAAAGGATTGTTTTTACTCAGACATCATGCCAAATTTTGCAATGCCAAGGATATTTTAAAAAATAATATAGAATCTTTTAAAAGCAACCATATATGTGGATTTCTTATCTTTTGATGTGAACAACCAACCAATATTGCAAGACTTATATGAAAATGATTATTAGATGAAAAGTAATAAAGTGCAATTTTTTAACATCTGTATTTCTTATATACATTGGGCCTTTTAGAAAATGAGCCACACAATAACTTTAATACCCAATTTTTCAGTTAATTTGAAATTTATCCTATCAATAATTTTTTGTTTAAAAATGTTATAGGTAGTAACAAACTTAAATTGAAAATAAGTGTCTATACTTCTATTGGGATTCAGGATAGCTACAACATATTTTGCTGCTTAATTGTAAAGAATCCATATAACATATTGTTTTTGTACTATTATATATTATACCACCTTATGTCTTGATGGTTTTTATATTACCAATGGAGAACGAAAAAAATAATTGGCGACTTCAGATTACATTAGGCAAAAACTTGGAAAAAGCCAGGGCAACAGCTGCTTTAGCAAAACCCTTAGTAGAATGGCACAACAGATGAACTGGGTTGCTTATAATTCATAGATATTAACCATACAGTTAAAATATTAACAGTAGAGCTTGACAGACCAGCACATAGTAAATCAAAAGCTATGGTAGCTAAGTAGGTGAACTGTTAGTTTTCAATTATATGAACAGTTACAAACCTTCTGCAACTCCCCACCCATAAACTTAAAATTGTGTTATCAGTGTTATAGTTTGACATAACCCAAGAGGACGATCGGCTCACGAGTTTTGAATGTCTGATTTTGGGCCACTAGCTGTTGGGAAGGAAAAGAACCAGAATGAATGCACAAGATCTTGGTTCCCCATATGTTTGAACCTTCAGCAGGAGCAGCTGGAACACTGAACGCATGGCTACCAAATGGTACATTTCCCTCGTATACTAAAACAATAAAATATAAATATGAAAATTTTATAAATGAATTCCGAAGTAACTTTTCCAAATCACTGATGAAAAATATTTCTCATCCTGCACCACGTTTAAAAAATTCTGTTGAAATTGTGATACCTTCAATTTGAATCAGTACATAACTGGTATTATATTATCGGTGCATAAGTGTTAATTTTCGACCAAGTACAATTGTGATGAAACATTTTTCGCACAATAACAAAAATTTTGAGTCGTATACTCTCGCCAAACTAGATATTGGTGTTTGTGTTCAGTGACCCCTCCCACTCGTACCTCCTGTAGCATAGAAACCTAGCTTGATCTATTTATTTATATAAGCATTTTGAAAACTACGATCAACATGAACTGCAATTATATTTCTTTAACGTTTGCCACTTCACTACTTTAAGACAGGCGTTGAACTCCAGAGATTACTAAGCCTAGGAGAGATCCGTGTTCCTGATGTTTTCATATGAACATCATAACAACTATTCCGCACACTTCGAATGTAATAAGTTTAATGTAATTTACTGCCTTTACTATAAAGTCGAACATACCACAAGTTGTTGTCATCTTCATCATCAGTTTTTCTTCAACTTTAGACGACGAAGAGACATTCTCGCCGATAGGTGCCATCTTAATTACGGCCGAAGTGCCAGAACCATGACTAAAAAGAAGACATACGGGATGTGGGACGCGCTGCCTACGTCATTGTTAAATGAGTCATCTTAGGATTCTCATTTCTTAATGTAGATCTACAAATTAATCTTGACATAAAGTAAGCAAAGGTATGATACAAATTACACAAAAGAACATCACATTCCCAGCGAAATGTTTATTTCATACAGGTATTCTCAAAATACTAGGTGTAGCTTCTATAGCAAATGTAGCGTCGTCTGCTATGTCACGTGGCAACAATAGGTTTCAAAAGTATACTGACCAGAGTTATAGCGTCTAAAAGGGGAAGTGTGCCATGCGAACTCAAAAACTGCGTTCGAAATATGTCCCACGCCGCATCGCGGCGCTGCAGACGGTGTCTGTGTCAGAGAATGTGTGTAGCGATGTGCATGTAACCCAAACAACGGGGTTGAATTAGGATGTAAGTGTACGATTTTCTTAAGTGTGCTATTATGGAAACACCTTTTACGGTTCAGTGAAATGTCTTAAGTCTTCCATAGAGTGCAGCGTCGTCGTCAATTTAATTTACAATAGAATTCTACATGATTTAAATTGATATGCAACCTCCTCGAAGAATGCCTACTAAAACGATAACAAATGGCGTGGATGTGCCAAGTAAAGTCGTGCTGTTTGGAAAATTTAAATATATCACTCAATAGCGGGTAGTGGTAAGCTGAGATTTAGGGCCTGCATTCAAATTTTGTAGATATCACTTCGAAAGCTAAGTTACTGAACCTGCTGATGCTGTCCCTTTAATAATAATTTATATATGTACTCGTAGAAATTAATATTTAGTTTTAATATTTAGCAACTGATAGGGAAATTCTAAAGATAACCGATACCTGAATTAGGGAACAGATATCAAGGAGTGGCCATATTTATGAAGAAAATAATCGCCGTATAAAACTTGGTTTGATGCATTATTTCTTAAAAGAAAAGTGTTTGGCATATTTTGTAGTCACAAATCATTTTAATGTGAACTTCGGAATCATAGTGCTATCCAGTATTTTCGTGTATATTTCCTCATTGTTTACCTTGTGGAGAGGTACCCATGCATACAGCATACACCGGTACTGCTGGTAATAAATAAGGGCGTCTTCCTCTCCCTTCCTACTTCGCTTCTGTGTCACTTCGTATTGGGCGCTCTAGCCTAAATCTCCTAGTTTCCTATTTCTAAGGGTTGTTTAAGACCTGGGGTCAGACACTCCCTAAAATCCTCTACATATGATCATTTGATCATCACCCACGCATACACCATTGCACGTCAAAGAAATTAGTTCCACATACATTCCATGCAGGACCCTTATCCTAACGATCTTAACATGATGCTAACGATCCTAACATGACGCTCATTAATCAGTGCATCCTTTCAGTTGTTACGCATAGAGCAGAGACATGGACCTCAACTAAAACAGATATACCGAGGTTGCAGACAACAGAAAAAAAGGATTGAGAGATGCATGTTTGATGTAACCAGGAACAGGAAAGATACAAAGAGGAACTCGTGGATCGGAAAAATTACAAGGATGGAAGACAGCAATGATCAGAATCCCTGAAATTGCAATGGGATGGACATATTTCTAGAAGAAAGAGCCAGCGAGAAATATTTTTTTATGTAATCAGAGAGCGAAATAACTCGTTTCTTCAGCCTGTTGATTTTCCGAACTTTATTCTGATACTTATTTTTAAATGTAGCCTTTTTTTCTATGATAAGCTATTTTGTGCAAAAGTAAGCGCCGCAGATACTTACATTTGAGGCAAGTCGCTGTTGTTCCTTTCCTTACACATTTTTTGCTGTACAAATTATTCTCAAAAATAACTCCACTTTCAAGGTACTTCCTGTTATTTTCAAATTCTGAAATGGAGCCTGCACCATGACATATTGCTAGCCTATCAGTGTCTCGAATAATGGATTCTAATTCATCTTTAGAAGTAATATTAGAAACTGTGTTCATTTTTAATCCACGTAAATACACTTCACAGGTAAACTCTGGTTCACTTTCGGTTACAACAACCAGTTTTTTAGTTGTCAATGAATTTGACAATTCACATTTGAATGAATGAACATGGAAAATTATGCACTTTGAATTATTAGCAGGTATTTGCTTACCCCAAAATTCTGAAGGAAGGTTGATATTCAGAAGGCAGTTCAGTGTAACTCTATGGGAAGTAAATTCCAAGCTATTTAAATTACCATCAGGCTTATCATCGGTTTCCCGAACTTTCCTCTTTTTTGCCAGAGGTTTTGATAAATAATGGGGAAGGTTTGGAAATATTGTTGGAATTGCATCTGGTGTCAAGATGGGCCGATCTCTGGGTATTAACACAGTCTCCTCGTTTATTTTATGCACAAAATTTCGAACCACAAATCTCTCATCAAAGTGCAGTTCACATACAGCACTACATTTGTCTAAGTTTTTATCTGCACGGGGAATCAATTTTTGCCATTGCTGTAAAAGTTTATCATTTTTGTGTATTCCAAAAGCGGCTTACTGTTTTTGTACTGAGTATTGCAACCAGGCACAAAACAATGGTTATTTCTCTTCCGCATAATGAACTAAGTATAACTTATATACAATATTTAGGTAATCCACATTCCTTCTAAAACATAACACGTCTTCGTCTAAATCGCCGCTCTTTTCACTGTAAGCAACACGAATTTAGTTTCCCGCTTCGCTCACATTAAGAAAGAGGGAAGGGAAGGCGATTGCAGCGCCATCTACGAAGGAGACAAATTTCGGTATCCACGCCAATCATTACGCATGCTAGGCGCTCGGCACACTTTACCTTCTAGACGCTATACCAGAGTTTCCGAATTATTGAAGACAGTCCTCAAATTTAGTGTACTGCGCCAAAGCATCTGATATTTTTAGAGACACAAATTGCCGCCCCGGTGGCGCAGTGTTCTAAGGCGTTGGCCTCTGATCATTCGTCCGCAAGGGGTCCGGGTTCGAATCCCGGTCAGGCATGGATGTCGTGTTTGTCTTACGGCACTGGCTCTCTCCCTTCCCTGGAACCAGTGATCCTAAATTAGGGACGGGCGACTGCTTATAGCCCATTGAGTTGCTCACGGTGGTCGTTAAACCTCCAATCAAAAAAAAAAAAAAAAAAAGAGACACAAATTGTCCTCGAATTTCGATTTTCCTTCTCAAATTTCCTCAAAATTTATACTTCATCAAAAGCAGTAACGTTTCTAATGAAAAATGAGCTTAAAAACAGTTTCCGTTCTATGCTAATGTCCACCCGATGGTTGAGTGGTCAGAAGTGCAAGTTTCTGCCTAATCGTCTGAAATAGGCCCCTGTTCGAGACCCGAATGCAGTACTTCCGTTTTTTGTTTCGGGGTTTAACGACCACCACAAGCAAATCTATCGGGTATAAGCGATAGCCCGTTCCCAATTTAGGACCGTTGATTCCAAGGAAGAGAAAGAGCCTGCACCGTAAGACGAGACCATTAATGCTTCATTCACCCCTGACCACTCGGCCACCATTGAGGGTCGAATGAAATATATGTGGTGCATGTGTGTTTACCTTGCGGCGGGTCTGTTTGTTTTTTTAGAACCTGTGACGCTATATTAGAAACGGGTATCTGTACTGTAAGCTGAGATGTAAGGTTGTTGCCGCAGACTATCCGTCCGAGATGGGTCTGGGTTCGAATCCCGAGGGAGGTGTGAGTGATGTGTTTGTCTAACGTCACTGGCTCTCTCTTTTCCCTGGAATCAATGACCCTAATTAGGGACGGGCCACTGCTTATAGTCCAGTGAGTTGCTCACGATGGTCGTTAAACCCAAAACAAACAAGTAAAGTCGTCGTACTTGAGGGGAGGAGGGGGGTTTCCAACTTTTAAGTGTGATACAAAAAATCTTCAAGTTTCCTACATACCCGTAACCAGATGTATTTTTTATTAGCTCCATCTCCTATTGGTGTGGTAAACTAAGTGTGGGTGTGGTGTTTACAAAGGTCTGATTGTGAAGTGTACGCTTGTACATGAGGTAAAAGTTATATTAGTAATTGTGAGAATATCATCCGTTATTTATTTCATCAATTTGCTTAATAACGTGATGTGATTATGTATATATTTGTTGTATATCATTTCGTAAATGAATTGTGATGAAACTTTTTATTGAAGTGTTGTTTATATTAGCATTATGATGGTTATTTTTTATGTGTATGAAAAACATGTTGTGCAATCATTGAACATAGCGGAAAATCAGTGTTTGAATTACTGCGTAAAGTATCGTGACCACGTTTATGTAAAAGCTGTGTTCTCTCCATATCGGATTGTTCAGTTCACTATTTTCTTGAAAACTCTTCTGTGTTCTGATCTGAACATTATTCACATGATCCTAATAAACGGGAGTGATTGCACAGTGGAGTAACCTCCTTCAATTTAACTTTCAAGCTACAGGATTGTGTTGAACAGGTTACTTAATTTTCGTGACTTCCTAACGTTTGTTGAGTTTAAGAATCAAATATGCAGTTGTTGGTGTGTTAAATAACCTAAATAGTAGTAGTTCGTTTTTGCCAATTTCTTTAGCTGGATATTTCAGTTGTCATGGCATAGTTATAGTTCCGTTAGATAGCTGCCTTGGAGACACTTTATTTTTTGACGTGGGAGTTTTGTTTTGTTGAGATCATAGGTTGAACAGATTTAGAGATGATTACTGTGTATGCAAAATGTCATGATAATTGAGTGAGAGAACATATTTTTTTTATTGAGTGGTGCATTCAGTGTCAGTGGCAAGATATGGTTTGGGTGAGCTTTAGAGCTGCAGTTAGGAATTTGGGTGCTTATGGCCATACATTGCATAAGCCTTAATGATAAAAAAAATATTAATATAAAACACGATTAACATAAAATAATAAAAGTTCAAATGGGTCATTCCATGTCAATTCAACATAGAAAAATAGCATTTTCAACCTAACTCCTTTGGATTTTTATGAGACTTTGTAGATGTGTTGATATACACAAAAAATGAATGTATGCCAATTTTTACTAAATTTCCTGAGATAGGTCATAAAGTTCTAGAAATTTGCCAAATTTTGGTGTTTTGCATGATGTTAAAGTATTCATAACTCAATTTCTTTTCATCACAGAGCAATGAGATTTGGTTCTTTCAAAATCCCTTTTTACTGGCTTTTAAATTATATGTTACTTAATGCATAATTTTAATTTCAAGGTCACACAATTTAAAATTTGACCTTGAATTTCTCAAAAAGGGACATTTTGATTATTTGTAAAAACTCATGAAATTACATGACATGGAGATAATATGTTATAAATTTGAGGGTAGCAATTGAAGGGCATTCAAAGTTACAAGGAATTATTAAAATTATATGCTCGGTAAACTTACCATATGACTAAAATGTGCATGTTCCATTGAGCAATAGAGAAGCTTTATAATCCAGCCAACTACCAGCATAAAAAAGAAATCATATGCACTATGGCAATGGGTTACTCTTGTTTATAAATAATTTTATGTAATATAACAATATGAAAACTTTCATGTTGTCTTCAAACCAGGTGCAAGTTTATTGAAAAAAGTTTATGAAACATGAATGTATTTCTCCCCATTAATAATTCTTTCTTAACTCAAGTTTTCCTTTCTTTTTTTCTGTAATAGAGAAACAATCATTTAGTTGTGCTAAATATAATGTTCATACATTTTATTGTTTTGTTTTTTTCAGATGCCTTCTGTGTCATCCAAAATAAGCAGCATCGGCTGAAAATGGTGTAATTAATTTTTTTGATCTGAACGACATTTGTAAGTACGTATAGGCTAAGCTCACATTATGTTTCTATGCTTCAAGAAATTCTTTTGACTTTAGAGTGATCTGATTGGTAATTATACCATGTATATTGAATGTTTAAAAGCCTTAATTTTTATTCATCTCCATGTGTAATTTGAGCATA
Source organism: Macrothele yani (assembly GCA_039090855.1). Taxonomy (NCBI): domain Eukaryota; kingdom Metazoa; phylum Arthropoda; class Arachnida; order Araneae; family Macrothelidae; genus Macrothele; species Macrothele yani. The sequence goes on from CM076998.1 coordinate 112,630,305, forward strand.
AGCTTATTATTTTCAAAATGGCATATTTTAAATTGTGTAAAATTGCCTGATTACATCTGGTTATTGCAAGTGTCAAAAAATCGGTTGGTTCATTACCAGAAACTATCGATTTTTATGCCCAGACTAGAGCAAAGTATTTTTTTTTATTTGCCTGTAACTACAACTTAAAAGTTTTTGTTTTTTTCAAAGCTGTGGAGTCCAATGTATTTTCTGATGGTGTCTGGGGTACGATCCCAGCAGTGTCCGGATAACAATTTTTCAGTTGCTGTGTGTTAATTAAAGAAAACGTGGAAAGAATGATGTTTTCTGAGATATCTTAATGTTGTTTTTTTGGTACTTTCCCATTATACTCACCTAAGATGTTGACATCCCCATTATACCGACCTGTTATACACATAACTTTCAAATCTACAAATTACTATATAAACAAAAGCAGATCAGTAAATATAATGATTTAGTTTATTAAAGTAAAAAAAAATTAATAATAAAAAGAAAAAAATTCTTAATTTTGTATTTAGAATTGTAACCTTTCAATCAATTTCTACAAAGTTTCATCAACTTCTACTTTTAATGCACGAACATCAGAATTGGTTTTAACATCAAGAACAAATCAGTATGTGAAGCAAAAAAATTTTAAATCTACATTTTAATTTTTGCAGACGTGAACAACGAAATTGATTTTAATAAAATTTCTAGTGAATTTGTACTGAGAGTTTCTCTTCACATGAATTCAGTGAGATATGAGTTCAAATGTGCTCTGTGTGTTCCTCTTTGTTTTTTATTTTGCCATTTGCATGAACCCCAAAGTCTTTCAATATTCTGAGTATGAACTCCAGTTTCTGGATCAACAAAATGTAATTTATGATTAATGGTCAGATGAGTATAATCAGCATCATACAAATCCCGTGTTTTATATCCTTACCAGCATTCGGGATATATTATTGAGCCACGTAATACATTTTCTTGTATTACTAATGCTAAGCAATGCACACTTCAATTTACTACTTTTTTTACAAAGCATTGTTTTGTTTCATGGCATATTCCTGCAACCACCCATTGCTCGGGCAAAATACATCCAGCTTGATTCTTACGTTTAGTAAACAAAGTTTCATCAACTTCTACAATTTTACCTTCACCTCCAATTTTTTCCTTTCCATGCCGAAAATCTCCACTATAACCTCTCGCATATAATTGCTTCAGTTAACAGTTGTATTTTTAGACATTGACAGATGTTGTTTGCAAACCTTTGTAGAACTCAAACCATTACACCAACTGTAAATGAATCTTAGGCACGTTATGAATGGCAAACAACTTCTTTCCATCCATGTCCAGGGTTCCCGATAGCGTGCGTAGACGCGCGCTATCGGGAAGTTAAAATTGAAGAAGTTTGAATTTGCGCAAGAAAAATAAAGTGACGCACGAAATGGGCGCGTGCGCAGAAAGATTTCAATCGTGAGCTATTAGCATGGAAAATCTACGAAGGCGATGCAGTTTCAGATCACGTGTGCTGATTTCACGACGTCACGATACAATCCTATTGTTCGTCACATGTGCCGATTTCATGTCGTCACGGTACAATCCCAGTATTTCCCTTCCGGTCGTACAATAAACGGATTGATTATGTGATAATCCGCATAGAGTCCAACGAGACGAAAGCCCATGCGCTGCTAAGGGTGGCAACCATTATGGTTCCGGCCACATGATTACCGAATTACGGACAGGTTGGAAGAATTGCGGATTTCAATGTATTTCGTAAAAGTTCTGAATTTTGTGTCCTTTTTTGTTAAAATCACGGTTTAAACTGCGATCGCATTTTGCAAATATATTTATTGTTTTTTTTTTTTGAGCAAATGCGAAAACTAATAATGGTCCCGTTTCTAAGTAAGCGCCTTTGAAATTCAGATATTGGGTACATCGGCAAAGCCAATATCAGACGGATATGGGGTGAAAAATGGCAAGAGGATATTCGATGCATTGGCAAAGCCAATATCGGGTTCGGGTGAAGAACGGCAAGGTGATATTACATAATATGTCGGAAAAGCCGATATCGGTGCAATGACGTCCGCATACCTGCCAAGTATTCCGGATTTCCCGAAAGTTTAACGGAGTTTTGGGTAGTTTTATGGTCGGAAGATAGTTTTTTCCGGATTTTCGCCAAAATGGCTCGTAAATTTTTTTTTTACTGATGGATCTTGATATCGTTGTTATTGTCGCTTAGTGTAAACTCCTGCTTTTGTTTTATTATGATCTCATAGCGATTGAACCTTATGTTATCTCATGTTTCTAGCTGGGAGCGATCACACGCACCCCTCCCGCCAATCCTTCCAAACTTGCTCTCCCTCAGTGTTGGAATAGCTGCGCTAATTGCGCCAAAGTGTGAATTTTTTAAAATTCTGCACCATGCAGAGTTCACCAAAATACGTAATTACGCATCTAGTATGCATCAGAAAGTGTGTTTGCGCATCGGGACGACGGTATTTCGTCTTTCAAATACGGAAGTAAACGAAATAAAGATTTCCATAATCTTAATTTCTTTTTCCTGTGATGTTGCCTCTGTCCAGTATTGTTGTTATACATCACTTTATTCCAAAAATATTTGTATTTCAGTTGTAAAATGTAGGGAAAATTTCCGAAAACGGAAATTCGACGGCACAAAAATTTCCCTGTAATCCTTCAGGCATGAGCGTGCAACAACTTTGAGAAATTTCTCCTTTTCCGTCATAATTGGAGTTTTCCTCGAGATCAATGCATAACTGAACAGAAATTTTGGGACAATTGGTAGCGGAGAAGAATGTTTTTCGCTGGAAACTTTCGAAAACGGAAGTTTCGTCTTTCAAAATTTTCGAAAACGGAAGTTAGACGCAGTGAAGATTTCTCTCATAATCGTAATTTTATTTTTCACGCAATGTTTCCTCTGCAAAGATTTCTCCCGTAATTGTATCCCCCCCCCCAATGATGTTCTGAACATGTATCCTGTACTCTTAAATATTCCCCCACCCCCCAATCAAAATAAGGTTTGCATTTCAGTTTGACAAAGAGAGGGTGAGGGGGATAAAGATTTTTCCCATTATCGTAATTCTTTTTCCTGAAAATGAAAGTGAAGAAGCTGAAAATTTGTAACAATTGATGCATGGTGTTCAAAAGTATTCATATTATCAAATTTACACTACTCATCCTTTATCTAAAATAGCGCTATCGTGCATTCGTGATGATAAAATTGCCATCTCCAAGGGCATTAAACAAACAAGTCACTGTCTTGCCATTGCTTAAACGAAATCAAGTTATTTCTAAAATTGCATCATTCAATTTAAAAAAAAAATTCAAAACCTTGAAAATCATCACAATTTTTGAACTCCCATCTATGAGTGACTGATACAGAAAAATAATTGAATACAAGTATCATCAAACATACTGCTAGCACATCCCATACATTACCGCTCTCCCCTAATAATAGATAATCATAAATTAACAGTTCAGGTACTGTCTCAAATCTTCTTGATTTTATAGTAAATCTTGATTTTTGTAAGCAATCTTCTTGATTCAGCAATTTGGGGGGGGGGGGGCATTTGTGGTAACATACTTTGATAATTATTGCAAGCTAGTGAGATGCATGCTGCTCTCTTTGCCATGCCTAGAAACCAGTTCAACAGGTGAAAGAAAATATTGCCAAACTCGTGTCTGAAGAATTTCAGTATCGTGGTATTCCGTGGATGAACTGTCTTGCCTTATATTATAAGACTTCTGTTATGGTTGGGAGAAAAATTGGTGACTCTCTGAAAAAAATAGCGTCTCACTCTCTAAAAATGAAACTCATTAACAAGGTTTGTTAATCTTATTTTATACTTAAATACTAATTTTTTTTGTAAATATTTCTTTATTTGTATTAAATGATTAACTGTAATTAAAAAATGAGAAACCTATAATATATAATTTTATTATTTATAAAGTGTAAATACGCCGCCGAACGTGCGTTGATGTCCCGGTTTTTGATTTTGAAAAGTTGGCAGGTCTGATATTTGTTCTTACTATAACAATGGAAAAGTTCCTCATTAGAAAGAGGAAGCGTTCCACTGACGATTCTGCAAGTTCGGCATCGAGTGCTACGATTTTAAAAGTGAAATATTGCCTGAGAAATGTAGTGAGGCTGTTCTTGCTGTACCTCAAACTAAATTTTAAAAAATCTTAACTTTCAAGAGAAATGGCGCAAAATGTACGACTGGCTTGCAGTCGAAACCGACGAAAATGATACAGTGTTAAAGTGTTAAATCATACAGCGTTAAAGTGATTTTTTGTTTTCGACGTTGTAAAGGTCCCTATGTTTATTTTATTATTCATTGTTGTGAAAGGAGCCAATTCGCTCAAACGCTTTTGAGATGGGAAGTAAATATCCCCATCGCTGTCATTCAAATTTGTTTTGAAGTTGTTAGACCACTTCAAAGATTTTGAAGATTTGAAATGCCTGTTGAGTGAATATCCATATATATTTATTCTGCTAAAAAATAACTATGCTAGTTTTAAATTTGCAGATGTTTGCAGAACTTTTCATCTGCAGGTATAAATATGTGTATCCAAGCACAGTGTTGTTGTATGAAATTGCTTTGGTTGTGCCGATAAGTTTTGCATTAGTAGAGCATTCTTTTAGCACACAAAATCAAATAAAAGATAAATTTTGCAACAGACTGAAAGAATAAACTTTAAAAAATTTGATTCGAATATCAGCAGCAAATGCAACACTAGAAAGCTTTCCATTTCACAAAGCTGCTGAAATATTTAATAACAAAATTAGAAGATATGTATAAAATATTTATATTATTTTTGTGTTTGTTCGTTTTTTACCCCCATAATGTAGTATTTTTCTCTAAGTTTACGATTGTTTTAAAATTCACCCCTGATTTTTCAAAATCACCCCCAGAAAAAAAGCCTGGGGGACATTTTCACCCCTGATTCTGGAACCCTGGCGAGAACCCTGATGTCCCTTTTCGAATTCCTACTTTTTTTAACACATATGACAAACATTTCCAAAATACTTCTTTTGCGCCAAAATATATTTTCACAGAATGGCCTTTTTCACATATTCTTTTAAAACGTAAAATTCCCACTTCTTGCATAAAACTCACAGCTTGTTTTTCACTAGTTGGAAGATCCCACGTCTTGATCTTAGAAATTGCCATTTTGAAAACCATCTGCGTTCGAAAGTTGTCAACAAATCCTTGGAAACAGTTTAGTCAGTAGGTGACGTATTCCATGATGACATGTCGGTAAGTGACATAGTCCTTGGTAACACATCGCTACAGTACGTGAAAAAACAGTAGTCAAATAGATATTCAGTAGGTCGTTATAATGGGAAAGTACCGTTTTATATATACCACATCTGTTGTGTGGAGTCCAAGTGTGTGTGTGTGGGGGGGGGGGGTGTAACAAGTAGAAGATATAGATCAAGTTTACCTGCTTTTTGGTGTTGGTGAACTGGGGGAGCAGGGACAGTGCCACCGAGTGGGCCACCCAAAATTTTGGTGACCCCCTCCCCACCACCCCCACCCCGAATTTTTTGGATAAATGAAGAAAATGTAGTACATTTTACATCGGAGCTGTATGTTCTTCTGTGGCAATGGGAGAAGGGTAGCATTATGCAATTATGTTCCTCCAACCACGATCCATGACTCAGACGGGCAACCTTACTTATATGTTTGCGCTTCCGCTTTGACACACAGAGGTCGAAGACCGGCTGGAAGTTCAAAGAACATCGTCAGTCCAATGCTGCGGCTCATGCCACTGGGTTGAAAAGTTGAATAAGCATCACTCTGCCAATCTCATCACCACCCTGGCGCCCTCGCAGTCTATGACAAGTAGTGGGCGTTATCACGATCGTCAAAAACAGCAGATCAGTGATCGGCATTAGTCACCACCAGACAGTGAGCGAAATTTCTCTTGGCTAGTTTGTAGTTACACTCGTTTTCTTTCTCGTTCTGGTGAAAAGTCTCGTTTTCCCTGTTTGATTTATTTTTTTGCACGTATTGTGCGTGATACATGAAAGTGGGGTATTTCTTCCCATACCAAACTTTGAAATAACATGTCCGCAAAACGACCAATCCATGATTTTTTGGAACAAGTGTTAATCAGAAGAAGAAAAATAAATTAAGCGATAGTGTCTACAAAGCGATAATGATTATCAGATGGCTACAACTTCATCAACAGCGTGTGGTGAATCATTAGGAATCAACGAGGATTCTTTAAGTGCTTGTAGATTCAAATTTTATCAACGACGGTATGAAGTTTTAGCACCTCTATCTATTTTTCATTAATATATTTACATGATATATAGACAGCACCAAAGTGTGGACCTTACGTCAAACTGCAGTAAGTGTGAACACCCATCCCCTTTTTTTTTCGACTCGGCTAGTACTAGAAATATCGAGGTATGGAGGGTACAAAAGAGTAGTATGGCCTCGTTACCAAACACTAAATGCGGGAAACAGCAAAATTAGAGATAAAAAAGCCAATTGTTGGTTGATTTTCACAGTTTTTATATCACCTGAGTAGGATGAAAAAACCATTAGAAAGTACCAATCACTCACCCTAAAGATCATGGTAACCTCCAATGACAACACACTTCCAACACGTCAATCATCGTGATGTAACTGGGCTTCCAAGGTTTACAGACATCTTGCTTACGCTTCTTACTTCCGGGTGTGAAACATCGTTTTTTTTTTTTCCCCTAGCCTTATGAGATGTTACTATAAAGCTTGTCAATTCCATAAAAAATCACACATACAACTCATTCATACAATTCAAGTAAAAACTATGTACATAATCTTACATTCATAGGTGGTTAAACCTTTGTCAACTGTAATTATCAAACTGCTCCTTCTGTTTCACAACCCCTGCCACTCCCACTGCAAGTGTCACACTCATTCAGCCCCTCACATCCAATCCTCTAGTACTTTCAACAGGCCTCTGTCATCTTCAGGAGGCAGGTGTGTCTCACCCGCCCACCACAGCTCAAGTGAGCAGAGCCATCGAGGCACGGGCCCCAGTCGCTATCTCTGAATCATTGTGTCTCTGGCGCCATCTATTGTTCCTGCTGCTCTTTTTTCCCTCTTTCTTTCTAGATGGCGCCAGAGACACAATGATTCAGAGATAGCGACTGGGGCCCGTGCCTCGATGGCTCTGCTCACTTGAGCTGTGGTGGGCGGGTGAGACACACCTGCCTCCTGAAGATGACAGAGGCCTGTTGAAAGTACTAGAGGATTGGATGTGAGGGGCTGAATGAGTGTGACACTTGCAGTGGGAGTGGCAGGGGTTGTGAAACAGAAGGAGCAGTTTGATAATTACAGTTGACAAAGGTTTAACCATCTATGAATGTAAGATTATGTACATAGTTTTTACTTGAATTGTATGAATGAGTTGTATGTGTGATTTTTTATGGAATTGACAAGCTTTATAGTAACAACATCTCATAAGGCTAAGGAAAAAAGAAAAATATGATGTTTCACACCCGGAAGTAAGAAGCGTAAGCAAGATGTCTGTAAACCTTGGAAGCCCAGTTACATCACGATGATTGACGTGTTGGAAGTGTGTTGTCATTGTAGGCTACCATGATCTTTAGGGTGAGTGATTGGTACTTTCTAAGGGTTTTTTCATTTATGAATTGCACGTAAACTATGCACACTTTGCAAGAGGTTAATCATCACCCCCTAGTAGCTCAGCAGGCCCACGCACCGAACGCCGGAAGCTGCGTGACGTAGGGAAGAGTAGGCTGATGTCCGTGGTGGGTGGTCGAGCATGCATGAGCTTGCTCACTCTGTGTAAGCGTGACTACGGATGTGCGTGGTTGTTGTTGTCAAATTGCCAACTAAATTTATTTTCATAGAGGAATATTAAAAGTATTCAAATTCCTTACTAATTGGGAGGTTCTCAGAAAACGGATTACAGCAATAAAGCGTGAAAATTTTCAACTCTAAGGTACGTGGAAACCTTTTGTTAACCTTATTTTAAACTACTCGTAAAATAAAAATTTTGAACTAGAAAATTTAAATTTGGCTAATTTTATAATCTAATGCAGCCGCCCCGGTGGCGCAGTGGTCTAAGGCGCTGGCCTCTGATCGTTCGTCCGTAAGGGGTCCGGGTTCGAAACCCGGTCAGGCATGGATGTTGTGTTTGTCTTACGGCACTGGCTCTCTCCCTTCCCTGGAACCAGTGACCCTAAATTAGGGACGGGCGACTACTTAAAGCCCATTGAGTTGCTCACGGTGGTCGTTAAACCTCCAATCAAAAAAAAAAGGAAAAATATAATGCATCTCACAGCGGGAAGTCAAAGCACTGAAAAGATTTTTGAAAAATGAAATTTATGTTTGTAATGGAAAGAATAGATTACTTGTGTTGTTATAGTAACCCATAACATATTTTTGCCAATGTATCAAATAAGTTCAAAGAAAAATATGTATATTTAGGAAGGGGTTTTAAACTTTATTATGGACACAGAATAATAAGGGTTGCATGCTTCTGATCCCAAGAGTAATATGTTGATACATTCGTACTTAGTTATTTAAGTGTTTAGGCAGCGCCAGATTAACTTTTTTGGGGTCCCTATTTCTGGGCACAAATGCTTGTAAAATACCTATATCCTATACGAAATGTATGTATGTCATGTACACATCTAACATGCCTATGTCCTTTATATAAATGCTAAGGCCTTGTTGCCGTGTGAAATACATCTTTTGTGTTTGCAGACATGGAGAGTTGCATTGAATTATCATTTTTAATATTTATTACTAAAGGAACACAAACACTGAATCAAGTATAGACAGCAAAAATTAGATATGAATGCACAAAAACAGAAGTTCACACATAGTTCAGGAGTAAGTTTGCCTTTAAAATGTCCGTTTAAAGATTTTGAAGCATTTTTCTACAAACCAACACATTGAAGAACTCTCGTATGAGCAGTGTGTATGCTCTATCTGTGGTAGGATGGGAATTTATCAGAACCATTCAATTTCTTAAAAATTAGGTGAAATATATCAGTACTACCTGGGCAAGAAATTATTTACTTGCCCATGTAGTAAAAGCTGGATGCGCAAGAAAATGTATCTTTTAAGATAACAAACCAGAACCCTATTTTTTTTTAAGTTAAAAATATGAACTGTTTTACCATGTTTGCACTTCCATTTTAAGGGTCTGTATTACAAATGTTCAATGCACAAACGTGTGTATATCAATTTTTAAGATGCTGATGCTAAAATTGGTATCAAATGGTACGATGATGAAACTGGTGTTTCGGAAATTTAGTGCTTATGCCATGTTCCTTTTGTTAAAGTTTTCTCCCTTTGTCACTAAACATGAGAGGCCAGTTACATCAGAGGCATGCATACTGTTGTTTATTATAAACAAAATTTAAGCAAAACTAGGTTTCCGATTTCTGGGTGTAGAGCTTAACATAATTAAAGATGTGATATTACTCTTTCCTTGGTACTTCGTAACAATAATACAACTTCCATTAATTAACAATGACATGAAACACGACATGTGATGACTGTCTTTTTTTTTCTTGTGTAGTAGGAAATTTTATTACAAACTTTTTTATTTTAAAATTTAGTTACCATGCACACGCAATTAGATGTTTTATTTACCTGCCCAGACGAATGATTTACATGCTCTGGGCATCTCGGGCATGGTATTTTTAAGCCTTGGATATTGTTATTTTTAAGAGAAAAAAAGTATGTGGATCGACATGAATCCACATATTGTGGAAACTATGTTCTAAACAAACAAGATTTTTAAAATACAAGTAGAAATATATACTCGCTTCTTTTTTTTTTTTTTTTTTTTTTTTTTTTTGAAAACATTTGCTTAAAATGAGAGATCAACTTTTTATTCATTTATCTAGACTTATCTGTTTCCAGACTTCCTGCACTGTGTCTTCACAAGCTACAGCAATAATAACTGGAACTAATATATCTCATATTATCCGATAACTACTGGAAAGTGTGCTTCTAAACGTGAGGGTGGGTGTCAATTTTTGTATGGGGAAAAACTTCTTCAATCCTTCATAGAATTTATTTTGAAACCAAAATCATAAAAAAAGGAAAAAACAATCTTTTTCAATAGCTTTAGCAATTACAAAACATTTGTGCAAAATTTTATACCATTGCTTTTTATAGTTTCTGAGAAAATGGTACATCAAGTTAGTCAATTTATAATGAAACATGTACATCTTTTAAAATACATCCTATAGTACCAAAACAATCGCTTAGATTTATTCAGTACAATAACTGCATGTGCATTTGTCATGTTCTCAAAAAATATAATTATTATTATTAAAAAATACTTTAAGAAATTATTGGAACAAATTTCAGATTTTCTTAGAAACGTATCTTTGAAATTCTTCAAGGAACAGCTAACGGACACTTAATCAAATTGTGCTTGTGATACACAAAAAACTACACAGCCATAATTATATGTACATTGGCAGTTTTCCTGAATACTTCTTGAAAATCAAATTTCAGGAAATTTCTGCCAATAAGTTACTTGTATTTTTCCAGATAAAAAGAAATGCTTATATTGTGGATCCAAATAGTTTTGCTTAATGCTACTAATATACTTAATACATTGACAAGGTAACTTTTTTGAAATAGTGTTCTGGAAGACAAAAATTATAAACTTATATTTGCTTATCAAAATGAAGTTGTCCAAACACGTAACTAGATGGTACTAAAATTAGGAAAACTTGTTATGTCATTATTGTACATTTAATAATGTAGCAATTGCATAATTTTCTTGAAATCTTAATTTATTTGATGCAATCAGTGGATCAAGCAGCAATTCACTGTATGTATTTTAAAACATGTTTTATTGAGCCTTTGGTAATAATTAAAAAACACAGAAAAAAATTCAGTTTTTCTTGACCTTTTTTTATATATTAGTGATCACGGATTGCATATAAAATACATTTTCACTAAAGGAATTATTTCATTACTAAAATTTTCATAGTCATAAGTTTGCAATGAATGAAAAATCTGATTCCTTAAATTAGTCAATCGACATCTTTTGAAACTACGGCGATACTTCGTAATGGACCCTCAAATTAATCTTTCAAGTACAAGAACGATTTGTTCACAAGTACAGAAATCGTTCGGTTAACTATAAAGGACACTATAACTTCAAGTGAAACTACGACAACAGTTTATAATTTCGATTATAGGAATGGTTTATCACTTCCAGTGAAATGACAGTGATGCTTTCATTAAGTTGACGAATCTGTCTTGCTTACCCTTTCAAGTCGAAATTATTGCTACGCTAAATTTTACACTGTAATTTCTTTTTCTTCTGTATTTTAAAAGATTATTAAACAAACTTGTTAACTCTGCTGTTATTTAAAAACTAACAGAAGTTCTTATTTAAATGCAGTGAAACTCTAAAAGAACGCACGACCTGGTTAGTTGGTGTACGTAAAGACGCGTTCGTTCGCACATCGCCGTAATGCCCCTCTCCGCGACTACGGACTATTCTAGTGACGTCACAAATCGGTGCGCGGGCCTGTTAAGCTATTAGGGGGTGATGGGTTAATACCTTAAAAGTGCAAATATAATACCTGAGTAGGAGTTGACAAGTAACTCAAAAGCCATACCTTTCTGCATCTCTACATCAGGTGATTTCCAAACCCGGGCAAGCTTTCTGAGGAGAGTTGTTGCTCTTCCTAGCACCTCTTAACTGGCATATTTTTATAACTGCACCACTATCACAGGGTTCCTACGGTCCTTATAAATACTCGGAGGTCCTTAAAAAATGCTTAATTTTTAGGGTGCTTAAAAGTCCTTAATTATTGCTGGAAATTCCCCAAAAGTGCTTAAAAATACTTATCTTTTGCCTAACTGCCTGTGTAAAATGCAGGAGTTACATTGTAGTGTATGCAACTTCTGCTGCTGGTTGACGATGCCATGTGACGTCGGCAGAAAGCCCATGGGAGTGCATTTGGCAGGAGGAGCTCTTGTCAGTGACTCATGGTGAACTTGACTTTGGTTATGCAATTCAAACCATGAAATAATTATGTGCAATATCCAAATTTGGATCTTGTAACTTTAACTACAGTTTTATGATTTACATTCTTTTTGTTGCATATCATATGTGATTATTCTCTCATATGAAAATTGATTTGACCAGCAGAACTGTCTTTTAAACTGCATAAATTCTAATTTAATACATCCACAAACTTGAATTATATGCAACAATATTACAAACTTTATCAACAGACTTTAGTTTATACAATTAAGTCATACATAAAAGTATATGTTTTTTTTTGTTGTTGTTGTATTTGATATTAAGAAGCTGTTACAGTTATTTGTTTTTAATTGCAGGTGCTTCCTAATTTGAAATCAAGAGTTTATGACTGAGGATATGTTTCACTGTTGCTGGAATTAAGTGTAGCACTTTTTGGAATTGCATTAGACTAATCTTTAGTTATTGAAAGTGTTAGAAGGTGAAACAGAAATCTGATGGTTGTTTCATCATGGCAAATCTACGCAGACACTTCAACTTCAGTGCTAAACATTCTACTTTGGGTGATCAAGAATCTGAAAAATCACTGCCATTAAGTCAGCCAGATGTTTCTACTGACTCTCACATTAACAAATGTCATCTAATGAAAGATATCTGTAGTTGTTTGGACCTCTGTTGTTCCTACATTCAGGTATGATTTTTTTTTTATATTGATTTAGAATTTTAGTACTATATATTAGCGGAACTGCAGAGTATGATCTACGAACTTGCTGACAAGAGCAAAGAAGTGAGATTAAAAATTAACTTTAAGTAGACAAAAAGTGTTTAATCAATGCATTTTTCCAGTGCTTACACACAGAGCAGAGACATGGACCTTAACTAAAAGAGACATACAAAGACTGCAGAGAACTGAAAGAAGCCTGGAGAGATGCATGCTTTGTGTAATAAGGAAAAAATAGAAGAGGAACTTGGGGATAAGGAAAATAACAAGAGTGGAAGACATCATGATCAGAGTAAAATACCTGAAATGGCAATGGGCTGGACGTATTTCCAGAAGGGCGGACCACCGATGGGCAGCCAAAATTTTAGACTGGATTTCAAGGGATAGGGAAAAGGCCACGTGGGAGATGGGTGGAGGGAATTCGAAAGCATGTGGGAGGACATGGAGGAGACTGATGCAAGACAGACCGTTGTGGAAGAAACTTGGGGAGACCTTCATCCAGCAGTAGATTCATAATGGTTCACAGTGAGGATGATGATGATGATGATATCAGTGAAACTGCACTGTTTTGGTGGTTATATATGTGCCATTTTACCTTCAGTGAACCTAGGGCTGAAAAATACCAAGAATGAAAGTAGTGGTTCCTGGATTATATATTTTTCACTTTTATATAGAATTCTGCACTAGCCCCAATATTTTACGGTAGTTTCTATCACTTTTCTAATTCAGTTATACATAATTCATTTATATGTTTTTTGCGATAATGTGTTCAATTTTCAAGTCTTCTGATCTGATAGATGTTACGTACATAGGAAATTAAAACTTGTGATTTAGGCATTTCTGATTGCTAGGTTAATAATTCCATGCTTTGATTTTTTTTTTTCATATATTGAAAATATGGAATCATACAGAATTTGTTAACCTAGTTTTTATAATGAATTTAGAATGCAAAAATTAATACAAAAGTCAAAATAGACATAATCATATGGATGCAAATGAAGTATTCATTTGGGGGAGTGTTGAAAGGGTATAAAGCACATGGGCGGTGTACGCTCAGCAGTTCGGGTGAAAGCTATTGCACGGTGTACATTGGTTTGAACGACGTCGAGTTGCTGCCACCGTGCGATATGACCAACAGGCAATCCAGTAGACGACATCTGGATGACTTTACCCGAGGTCGCGTCATTGGGAAGTTGGAAGAAGGTCGAAGTGTGACTAGTGTGGCCGAGGAGTTCGGGATCTCTCACAGCATCATTTCACGAGCTTGGAGAGCATTTCAATCGACAGGAACAGCTGTCCGAGAGTTTAGCAGTGGTCGTGCACAAGCAACCACGGCGGAGGACGACTGGTTTATTTTCTTACATGTGAGAAGAGACAGACGGCAGACAGCAGAAGAAATCGCGAGGCACATGCAACAGACAACTGGACGTCCATTATCGTGTTTTACCGTAGCCAGGAGGCTGCACAAAGGTGGTCTATCTGCACAACAACCAGTACGGTGTGTGCCATTAACGCCTGCTCATTGGAGACGGCGGTTTCTGTGGTGCCAGGAACACAAGAACTGGACACATCAGCAATGGGGTTGAGTTCTCTTTACAGATGAGAGCCGTATTTAGTCTGACGAGTGATTCTGGACATATACACATCTGGAGAGAGCAGGGAACACGTAATCTTACCTCCAACATCATCCAAAGGGACCGGTTTGGAGGTGGCGGAGTTCTCGTTTGGGGCGGTATCATGCTTGGTAGCCGTACTGACCTCCACATCTTCCAAAGAGGTTCAGTCACTGGTGTCCGCTATTGTACCGAAGTTCTCCTGCCTCACGTGCGTCTGTTTAGAGGTGCTGTGGGTCCTGAGTTCCTCTTCATGGACGACAACACTACACCTCATCGTACAGTGGCTGTTGTAGAGTGAAGATATTCAACGCATGGATTTCCCCGCAAGGTCCTCAGAGCTAAATCCAATCGAACACGTGTGGGACCTTCTGGGAGACGCTTGGCAGCACGTCACCAGCTGCCAACAACGATTCCGCAGCTGCGATTGGCGCTACAAGAGGAATAGGCCGCGATGCCTCAACAGCTCCTTGACAACCTCGTCCTCAGCATACACAGACGTAAATCCTGCAGCGCAGTCAGGGGTGATCATATCCCCTACTAAAGACTGCAGTTTTCTTGGCAGCCGCCTGCCACATGGACGTTTCTGTCTTCTGTCCAGTTGTGCTCGAAGCTACCTTTTCAATAATGTGCCTTTGTATCCTTTGGATTCCTTGTTCGGACCGTTTTGCTCACTTGTCCCATATTCTTACATCTTGGGGATCTTATGGTATGATTTGAGTCGATGTGGAGCACTTCTGCACGACGTTACATTCGAAAAACCGTCTCGTCCTTAATTTTTGCACGCCAGTGTAGTTTATATGGGCTGTCCCTAAAGGTCATGTATAATTTCTTACAATTGTGGGACACTCCATGGTAATCGCACATACAGTACCTTATGTGACATCTCCCATTCGACCAATGAGAAGCGTTAAAAAAGGTGTCTCCTTCCACTGTAATTTTTTGCACGTTTGATTCCTAAAGTTCGCTTTGTGTCGTCATTTAGTGTGTACGAGGTTTGTGTTGATAATTTTATTCAATTTAGCTGTTAAAAATAATTCTTAAAATGAATTTTGGTTTTCGTCATTCTATTAATGATTGTTTTGGATACATTTTTTCATTAGAATATGATTTAAACATTATCAAAAACTTCTAGATTTCTTCTAATACTCATTATATTCAAAAACATGGTGTAGTGTTAAGGTGTTTTATTCAACAAAACTAAGTTGGAAGCAATCCAAGATCATGATTTCTCGTGTAGTAAAAGTAAAATTCAAACAACAACAACAAAAAAATGAATTGTACAGCAGAAATCCATCTGAAAGAAATTTTAAAGTTTGCTTCATACGTGGTTAGTGACACAGCTGCCAGTAGAAAGGTGTGGCTAGGGCACTAGAAAGGCTTTGGAAAAGGAAGAGGTGCTCCATGTTGAAAAATGTATTTACATTAGCTTGCCGTCATTAAAATTTCAATCATTTATATCATGTGGTGTAAATGTAGTTAACTTTATTGATTATTATTACACCAAATTTCCATATAGTTTTATTTTTATTTATTTTATTTTTATTTTTATAATTTTATTCCCATATAATTATTATACTAAATTTCCATATAATTTTATTATTTAGTATTTGTGCTGGTTAAATATTATTATATATTTGACCTCATCTTTCCGGTATAAACAACACTGAGAAATCGTTGAATCAGAATCTCTTAACAGTAATTATTGAAAATAAGAAGATATTCGATGCCAAAACGCTGAATAAGGCTGTAAAATTGTCATCAAACGACCACTTTTATCAACGTACAAAAAATCACAGTAGGAGACACATTTTCTAACACCTCTCATTGGTCGACATAAGGTCAGGTGATGCGTAACATCACAGCCTCTCCTTGACAAATGTCAACCCCGCCTTCTCGTGGTACATCCTGTTCCCACTAAAGGGGCTCTGACGACCGCCAATAGCGGTATAACTATACCATCGGGATTAGAGGAAATGCTATCCCACACTCACCAACCCGCTTGGCCAGCGTGGTGAGTTATGGCCAAACCCCTCCAAAATGATTCCACAACTTAAATCTTGGCCCTCAGTCTCCGGCAGCTGGAATGTACCTGGCCAAGGCAGCGGCCAGTGCGACATGAAGGCAGAGGGTGCTAAGAATCCCCGGAGGACCGGACTAGGCTGCCATTTGATGCTGACCTTGGCTACCTATAACGGACGCTCCCTATCTTCTGATTCAAGGCTTCTTGAATTGGAAGAGGAACTACAAAGGATCAAGTGGGACATCGTCGGGCTAAGTGAGGTAAGGAGAAAAGGAGAAGATCTCATTGAACTGAAAAGTGGACATCTCTTCTATTATCGTGGGACAGATACTGGCAGAACTAGTGGTGTTGGATTTATAATAAACAAGAAACTGAAGGATAAAGTTGTAGAAGTTGAAAGTTCCTCTGACAGAGCTGCACGACTCGTTATCCAACTCTCGAGAAGATACCAGGCTCAGATTATTCAAACTTATGCACCCACCACAAGTCATGCTGAAGAAGAAATTGAAGAATTTTATGAGGAAATTCGTCATCTAAATAATAAAGGTAAGCAGCACTTGAAGATAATTATGGGAGATTTCAATGCAAAAATAGGGCACCGGCAACAGAATGAAACTTCAGTAGGTAAATTCGGTCACGGCAACAGAAACCAGCGTGGAAATACTCTCGTTGAGTTTGCAGAGGCAGAAGGATTTTTCATCTTGAACTCCATTTTCAAGAAAAAGCCACACAGGAAATGGACATGGAGACATCCAATTGGGACGACAAGTGAAATTGATTTTATTATGTGTAACAAAAAATTCGTCATCGAAGACTGCAGTGTGCTGAACAAGTTCAACACAGGTAGTGACCATAGATTGGTGAGATGTAAGATGCACCTCAACACTAAACTGGAACGTGGCAAGCTCATAAGACAAACAAAATGTATTGACATAACCAACCTTAAAAAACACCATAATACTTTCAAGTTGGAACTGAAGAACAGATTCTCTGCTTTAGAAGGCCTAACATCGGAAGAAGTGGATATTTCGGAAGTTAACAGAAAAGTAACCAAAGCTCTTATGGAAACAGCAACAAAATTAGCTGGGTCTAAGAACAAGTTGCATGTGAACAAATTATCAGGAAAAACCAAAATGTTGATGCAAAAAGAAGAGATATGAGGACAACTAAAGAAGATGTGACTTCCAAAGTGGAATATATAGAGCTATGCAAGACAGCACGGAAAAGTATCACTGAAGACGTAAGGAAATTCAACTGTGAGCTAGTGAGGAAAGCAATTGAAAACAACCAAAGCCTTAAGATAGCAAAGGGACATCTCAGTAAGGGAAGAAAACAGATTATGGCTCTGAGAAAAGAAGATGGTTCTATAACAAGAAATAGAGGCGAAATTTTGACAAGAGTGAAAGATTTCTACTCCAAATTATATGAAAGGGATGATACATGTACTCCAGACATCATGAAAGGTACCAGAGTTCTTCCAGTCCTCCCAGCAGAAGTTGCTCATGCAATCAAGAACATGAAGTGGGGGAAAGCTCCAGGAGAAGATGGAATTACTATAGACATCATACAAGAAGCAAGTGGAGAAATTGAAACAGTACTCGCCCAAATTTTCACTCGATGCCTTAATGAAGGGAAGATTCCTGAGGATTGGAACAATGCTACAATGATCCTGCTACATAAAAAAGGTGACATTGAGGATCTCAGGAACTACAGACCTATCAGCCTCCTATCAGTGGTTTATAAAATCTTCACTAAAGTTCTTTCACACCGCTTGAAGGTAACACTGGACATGGCTCAACCGAGAGAACAAGCTGGATTCAGGAGTGGCTACAGCACAATAGATCATATCCACGTACTGAGAGAACTAATTGAAAGAGCGAGGGAATATGAACTTCCATTGTGCATGGCTTTTATTGATTATGAAAAAGCCTTTGATTCGGTGAAACCATCAGCAGTTACCACGGCTCTGAAATCCTGCGGTATTGAAGATGCATACATTAATATTATTAATAACATCTATGAAAATGCAAGTGCAAAGATTCGGCTGTTTGAAAATACAACACTTATAAAAATTGGAAAGGGAGTGAGACAAGGTGACACCATATCTCCGAAGCTCTTTAATGCCACATTGGAAAATGTCTTTCAATCACTGAACTGGGAAAACAAAGGGATAAAGATTAATGGAGATAATCTAACCCACCTTCGTTTTGCTGATGACGTAGTCATTTTTGCAACTACCCCATCAGAGCTGCAGAGTATGATCCAGGAACTTGCTGACAAGAGTAAAGAAGTGGGATTAAAAAT
Source organism: Macrothele yani (assembly GCA_039090855.1). NCBI lineage: Eukaryota > Metazoa > Arthropoda > Arachnida > Araneae > Macrothelidae > Macrothele > Macrothele yani. The sequence goes on from CM076998.1 coordinate 112,648,957, forward strand.
GAACTTTCAGAAGACAAAAGTGATGTTCAATGCTTTTACAAGAAATGAAGATTTATCGATTGATGGAGAAAAACTGGAGATAACAGATACGTATGTTTATCTTGGACAGCAGATATCAAGTGAGGGTCACATTGATGAAGAAATTAATCGGCGTACAAAACTTGCCTGGAGAGCTTTTGGAAGAAACAGCATAATTTTCAAGAGCAATATGCCATTATGTCTTAAAAGAAAAGTGTTTGATCAATGCATCCTTCCAGTGCTTACGTATGGTGCAGAGACGTGGACCTTAACTAAAAGAGACATACAAAGGCTGCAGACAACTCAAAGAAGCATGGAGAGGTGCATGCTTGGTATAACCAGGAGAGATAAGAAGAGGAACTCGTGGATCCGAAAAATGACGAGAGTGGAAGACATCATGATCAGAGTTAAATCCCTGAAATGGCAATGGGCTGGACATACTGCCAGAAGGACAGACCATAGATGGACAGCCGAAATTTTAGATTGGATTCCAAGGGACAGGAAAAGACCCAGAAAAAGACCACATGGGAGATGGGTGGATGAAATTCGTAAATATGCGGGAGTGACATGGAGGAGACTGGCACAAGACAGACCGTTGTGGAGGAAACTTGGGGAGACCTTCGTCCAGCAGTGGATTGATAATGGTTGACAATGATGATGATGATGATATGCATTACCACGGAGTGTCCCTCAATTGTAGGATATTATACATGACCACCCCTAAAGTTCTCTGCCTGACCCTGATAGAGAATAGTTGTGGGAAAATATGGTAGGGCTGTTGTTGTTGTTGTTGTTGTTTTGTTATGTTTTTATAGTTCCCTTGAAGGTTCACTCACATTTTCCAGTGGTGCCCCAAGGCTCTTATGCCATCCGAATGAAAAGGTTTGTCAAGGCTGTCAACATTGGTTTTCGAGGTACCAGTAAAGTCTTATGAATGCACACCAGTCAAGGTCCGACATATCAAAGGGAAATGAATTTCCCTGAAGAAATAATTCTTCACATGGGCATGGCAGGCAGTACATGGAAGGCTGGCACAAATGTGCCATATTTTCACTGCTTTCCATGTAGCCACCTCTTCAGAAAACTTTAAAATTACATCACCCTGAAGCAGGAATCTAACCCTCATTTCCTAATTTTGTTTGAGCATGCTGTCTGTTACAGGACAACGAAGTTTCAAGCAATTGAAGCTAAGCAGATGTAACTTAGAAAGGAAGTGCTACAAGGAAGCATTGGATTGCTTGGACTAGTGCAAATCTCTTGTCAATGCTTGAATAAAATTTTTAAACCCATGTAGTCTCAGATTTTATACAAATCAATTAAAAATAAAACATTGTTTAAATAAATGGTTTTAAATAACAAAAATACTATGTCTATTGTTATTAATGAAACTTTTTAAAGATTTAGCCCAAATTTATTTTCAGTTTACATGTTTTTTTAATTTTATTTTTTTTCATTAAACTCTTGTGTTAGGCTAAATTTGAATATAGCTTTTTAAGTAAGCACATTGTCATCCCAAGTTACAACTCATACAATCAAATACCAAACATATAAAGATTGTTTTAAAAAAAATCGAATTTTTTGGAGCGTATTATTTTGAAAAATTCAAAATTTTAATTAATTAATTTTAAAATTCAAAATTTTTTTTAATCTTAACTTCTATTTTGTTTGTTGTACATCAAATAAAAGAGCATAAAACATACTACAAAAAGATACCTTTCCCATCTCTCTATCTTAATTAGGGGAGCTGCAATCACAATTTAAAAACATATCAATCTTCCGATTTTGGGGTGTTTTTGGACATTTTATATAGCTGTATTTTCAAAACCAGTGGATATATGACAATGAAATTTGGCGTTTTTCTTAATCTATATAGAGGCCACCTATGTACCAAATTTCATTAAAATCTGAGATGGTGAGGTAAAAAATGTCTTCAAATTGTGTTGAGTTAATACGGAATCACTCTAGCGTGCATCTGGAATGTTGTTTGGATTCCTAAGCTACATCTGTCTGAAACTCCATTGTCCTTGGTGATGGAATGGTCACATGTTTGAATATAAATGGGGAGATGCGAATTTGATTCTTGTTCCAGAGAGATGTAGTTTTCAAGTTTTTTGAAGGGTGGCTATGTGGGTTACAAAAGGTATGGCTTCTACACATGTCAGCCAGTGAATTAGGAACCTTCATGCAGATGTATAAGAACCCACTTATGCAGTGTATATGCAAAATACGTGGTCATGTGATCTAGGTAAGTACTTAAGACTGCAGCTCATCAGTAGTGTTGATCACAATGGAAAAAACAAAGGATCTTTCATAATCAGATAATGGGCTTATTATGGGTGCCTGCCTGGCTGGAATGAAGATTTCAAAAACAGCTGAGCTGACTGGTTTCCCAAAAGGTGAGATATGCCAGGTTTTCAATCAGTGGAAAAATAACCCACATTGCTTTCTACAAGGCGTAACTATGGTGCAGTGACGATCTGTCAGGAACAAGATTGCCATCATCTAATAATGCTTAATACAGAGAAACAGGACTTCATGTGTGCAGCAGTCGACCAAAGCATTTGATGAAGATTGTTCTCAACCCATATCTCAGGGAACTATAAGCTGGGAATTGAAGAGGATCAGCATTTTTCCATAATCCTAGTTTTAAATAACTAAAATTGCACCTAAATGGGTTTCATAATCGATGGCAGTCACGAAGCTCAAAATTAGCCTAAATCCTTTGGGCTCTCCTCTGAATTATTCTTGGTCAGGTCATTATTAAAGTCACTTCTGTATAATTCAAAACAAATTTACAGAATCATACCTTTCAATTTATTCAGAATGAACAAAATTATTCAACCAGTGCATCAATTCTTGAATATTAAGAGGCCAGTTGACTTTAATTCTGAGTTCTTTACTGATATACCCAAACATTTCAAACCATTTCCTGTCATTCAGGAACTGTTTTCAATGCTTTCATATGTTGATTTCTTACTTTGTCATTTCAAGCACATTTGAAAACTTTTTTTCCCAGATTATGAATTTGATTCTTGCATGCCTGGACATTAAACTTTCAAAATTACAAGTACATATATTTTTTCAGTCATGCAACACAATGCCCATTTTAGTCTGACACCAGTTTTAAAATGTTTTCCTTGAATCAGCAAAGTAAAAACAATAAAAATAACATACAAGAGTTGTACTGAAAGTGATGCAAAAGTGGACATAACTTTTTTATTAACTGACAGAGGTCGTTCAAATTGCACATGTTGGTAGAGTAATTCTTCCTCTATAGTAATCCTTCTTCTTCATTGCAGGTAAATAATGGATTCCAAGCAGAAGCAATGTGCCATCATTGAGTTCTTGACGAAGGAAGGGTGCAGTCAGTCCCATATCCACAAAGGGCTACAGAATATTTACAGAGATTATACCATTGACAAGAGCAATGTTCACAGATGGATGAAGAAGTTTCAAGAAGGGGAAACCAGCATTGAAGAGAAACCACGCAGTGGGAGACCATCATCTGCAACCACTGACACAAATCGTCAGCGAATGGATGAATTGATTCTCACAGAGAGATGGGTCACAATCCGTGAGCTTGTTGCACAACTGGACTGTGGTCACGATGCCATACTTTGAAAGATGGTGGAAAACAGGGTACTGGAAAGTGTGTGCAAAGTGGATACCTCGGCAGTTGACACCTGATTTAAAGGAGAGAAGGGTGGGAGTCTTCTCTGATCTGCTAGAAGCATTTGAAGCTAATGAAGACACGTTTTTTTCCAATCTGGTGGCAGGTGATGAAACGTGGACATACCTTTACCATCCAGAAATGAAGAATCAATCCATGGAATGGCGTCACACGTTTTCACCAAGGCCTAAGAAGTTCAAGAACCAGTGATCAGCACAGAAAGTTATGGTGACTATTTTTTGGAATGGCAGGGGAGTCATTCTCCTTGATTTTCTGGAACGTGGCAGTACCATGACCAGCGAGCGGTACATTGAGGCACTCGAGAAGCTTAGAGAAGCCATAACGAAGAAGAGACCAAACAGGAATCTGAAAAGAATTCACATTCACCATGATAATAGGAGACCACACACATCTTTGGCAACAAATCAAGCGATGAATAAATTAGGCTAGTCAATGGTACCCCATCCACCATACAGCCCAGATCTGGCGCCCTCTGACTCCCACCTGTTCGGTCCAATGAAGGACACTCTCTGATGACAACGATTTCATGACACAGACAAGGTGAAAGTGGCTGTGAAGAAGTGGGTACAACAGTCCAAACCTTAATTTCTTCCAAGAGGATTTGAGAGATGGGTTCAATGATGTCGCAGATGCATCGCTTGTGATGGAGATTATGTTGAGTAGTATCTTTGTATAAAGAAAGAGTTATTCTACCAACATGTGCAATTTGAACGACCTCTGTCAGTTAATAAAAAAGTTATGCCCACTTTTGCATTACTTTCGGTACAACCCTCGTATAAAAGCCTTATTAAAAATGGACCCCAAATGATAGGAATGGGTTTTGAAATGTTTGTGTGTCAATAAAGAGCTCTGAGTTAAAGTCATTTGGCTTCTTAATGTTTTAGATCTAACATTCATGAGTTGGTTCATTGGATTGAATAACAGAACAAACTTTGTCAGTTGACCTAGAAATGGGTGTGTGTCTTTCTGTGTCAATCAGCTGGAAAATGTGAAAGTCTCATCAGCAGCTAGTGTGAAAACAATACTTTAATCTAATTTATAGTAGTGAAGATACAAGGTTAATAGACTACTAGGTTTGCTCATACGGGAGTACCGGATGAGCTTTCCTGCAGAGCATTCCCTCTGACGGTCACCTGTCTTACAAGAGAACCCAGTGAACATGAGAGTTGTCTGCTGTCTATTGACATACAGGCAGCTTGTTGGTAGAATCAACGCATTTGCGTAATTACTTCGTATATTTAGTTCTGTAATAAATGAATTCCTAATTATATTTATTTGTCTCCAAATTTGATTATCACTAAGTATCAACACGCTCTCAGAGAAAAATCTAAAGATTTCTTATGCAAAATTCTGTAAATAAACAAATGCTCTGGCGTTTCTCAGTTGGGTCGGCCCAGGGACCCGGTATCGCTTGGTCCTTAGTTTTTCGTTATTGGCTGCATATTTTTTTAAATATATTTGTATGTGATTTTAAATATACATTTCATGAATCATTGGAAATACTTTAATATGGCGGAGATATTTTTAACACTTACCAGTATTTTCAGAGATGTTTTCTCCGGTGTATTTTCATTTGCATATCTTCAATATTTTTGGCCACCCATATAAAGAAATCCTCGGGGTGCCATTGAACAAATGTGAGAAATAACAAATTTGTAAAAAAATTCCTTAATTCATGTAGTTATCTTCAGAAGCTTTAGTTTTCTTAATTTTTTTTTCTTTCTCTTTCAGCTGCGAATTGATGTGCCTCATTCGATTCATAGTACTTGTTTTCATGAAAAGTTTAATGCCTCGGCTGAAATTTAGAGGAATTTATTTCCATTGCCTCTGATACGTTTTTCATAATATTTTTCACTTTTTTTTTCATTTCATGTTCGCCATGGATCGGGTAGAACATCCGCTCAATGCTTTTTCTTCGGCAACCCCACTAGTTCACTTTTACATATCCCTTTTATAGTCGCCTTCAGGAAAATGTTTGGAGGAAATAGTAGCATTTTGGACAGTGGCGTACCGGAAAATCTCGGAGCCCACCGCAAAAAAATTCTTCTAGACCCTTTTGCGAAAATCAATTAGCACTCAATTAGTTATTTAATTCCATGCTATTAATTAAGTTATAGGCATTTTAATAATTAAAATTCTTTGGAACCTACAGGTATTTTGCGTAAGACCAAAATTATTGTGCTTTACTGCGTGTAACACAAATCTGCACGTTGTAATTAAAATAATTGCCCTAGTTAAAAAAAAAAAAAAAACCAGTTTCGCAAAAGTTAAACATGTCATGCAAATTTTATTCTTTTAGCAACTAAGGCCAGCCTCTTTGAAACGCCTCACAATCGGTACTATAGAACACGTAACTTCTGTGAGAGTGCCTAATGACATTTTCTGATTTATATGAAAATACAGAACATAAGTAAGCAAATCAATAAGTAACAATAAAAAATCATGGCAACAGAAAAAAAAAAGCAAAACTACGTAAATTATTTACTTTTGAATATAAAAAACACAACACAATGTCACACTGTTTTGCACTTAGTAAAATTTTTTCTCTTGACTCTGTTATAAAAAAAAAAACGACACAGGTCTCTGCATATACCGAAAAGAACAACTTTCAATTCATTATATTCTGAAGCAGGCGTGCAAAACACTGTAATTCATAACACCTTATCCTCATTGATAAAATGTTTTCATTTATTGAACTGATATTTCTTTCACATTCTCTTGTTAATATACATTCATTGGAGCCTTTGCTATGGATATGAAAATTGCCCCCAGGTCCTCTGAAATAACTGCTTTCCCATCACCCAGTTTTTATAAATCTAAATCTCGGTAAAAACAACAACCAAAAACTACTTTTCTTTTCAATACTCATTTTAAAGCTGCCGCAAAAATTCCTGACTATTTCTTTATTCATGTGAAGTTTCTGCAAAAAAGTCTATTCTTTAAAATGTGTTTGCTGAAGCCGTGATTCCCCCCCCCATCCCCATCTATATGCCCCTGATTCTGGATTAAAGAAAAAAGTATCGCTTCGTTTACAGTGTAATTTGCATAACCTGCAGAGCTCAGTCACTTTCGGAAATATGTGGTATGTAATTGTGGATCCTTTGGTATTTCTGTAGTTATTCTTGCAGTCTGCAACAGTGCAGGAACTCGAAGACATCTCGAAAGAAGAAACTATTTACAAACAAACTTAGCTATTCTACATACTATATATACACTAAAATTATTCTAGAAGCAGAAAAAAAAACCCCAGCTCTTTGAACAAGAGTCAAATGACATTTGCGACTGCTTTGACCTTCGGTGCACTAAAGTAACTAGAGCCCTGCTGTAAGACAGCTGACGTCATCAGACCACCCCCTCCGCACTCTCGCGAAGCGGAAGCTTTACAGGGGTCTTACAGGCATAACCTTGTGTGTTAAAGAACCTTGGTGAAGATACATCTACAGACATGCAGGATAGAATTTTGTTTAATGCCTTTCTGCGTATAAAACAAAAGTAATTTCTCTTGTCGATCTTCTAGATGTCGAAATAACATTGCTGAAGGCAGCTAGAAGCAAACATAATGAAAAATGACAAACATTCTTTCCTCTGTCTGCTAAAAACAAGTGGTTCAAGCAAAAAGGTTGTTTGAACCTTCACATTATGTGGCTTATATATTCCTAACTTGTTAGAAGTCTAATGTTGAAATGAATGTTTCTCACATTATATAAATCTTGAATGGACGGGTTGCCCCTAAAATATGTGGTAGGTAACATGAAAAGAAATTTGTTTATAATGCAATTCACTGAAATTCAGAAGGTAAAAATTATACTACTTACGATGGTTAGATGACATATCACTATTTCAGCAATCAAACACAAAACAAGAAAAGAAATAAAACATTTTTTTCAAAATCAAACTCAAAACAACAAAAGAAATAAAACATTAAAACGAAAATCAACAGGTGAACCCACAAAATCAACAACAGATGGCACTTGAGGATCGCTATGTGCAGAGCAAAGTAAGGGCATGCTCAATTTACTACATCATTTGCCGCGAGACTCGGCAGATGTGCCAGTGTGTGAAGTGCAGACGCACTGGGGACCTTCAAAACCATTGGCAATGGATGCAGGAAAGCATGTCGAAGCCGGTCTGGTTGAAGAATGACTGAGGTTACCCCATTACGTTTTTTCGTCTTTTTGGTTTTTTCGTTTTGAGCTCACTTTTAATCTTTATATGCTTTTTAAATCACTGCTTTTTATGAGTTGAATATCGTTTTGCAATTTTATCCATTTCAGGTCTTCATTCTTTTTCTATAATGCTCAAGTGTTGTGTTGGTCTTGTGATCCTGCATGTGCTTTTGACATCAGTGAATCTGTCTAAATTTGTTTGCATAGCATTTCGTTCAGTTCAATACGGCTCATCTGTATATCTTCATTAGTACAACAGCATATAATACGAACTTCGCTTAAAAGTATTACGCCTACGCCTATCACTTATTGTTCCAACTCAAGACAATATCTGAAGATAATATCTAGTTATGCTGAAATAGTGATATATCATCCAACCATCGAAAGTAGTATAATTTTTACCTTCTGAATTTCAGTGAATTCTTTGTATTATTCACAAAATTTCTTTTCATGTTACCTACCACATGCTGTCAATGTTTAGGGGTAACTCGTCCATTCAAGATTTTTATAATGTGAGAAACAGTAATTTCAACGTTAGACTTCTAACAAGTTATAAAAACAAGTGTCTTTTCAATTAGGGTTTTACAAGTTTGTCTACTGATTGTTATAGAGACTGACTGATACAATTATTCCTATAATGGGTACAAGAGTTGTTTTGTTCTGTTTTTTTTTCAAATTAAGAACTAGAAGCAGTGATAATAATAAATACCCACACAATACCATGACATATCTTTGCATTTACACCAAGAGGTCTTTACAAATGAAAGATGGTTTCCATGAAAGTCAATATGAAATGTTAAATTCAAAATCTTTTTGGATTGAAAATTCAGTTTTCTATTGAATACGATTATATGAGCTGCCACTCTTGTGAAAGTCAATATGAAATGTTAACTTCAAAATCTTTTCCAATTGAAAAGTCAGTTTTCTGTTGAATGTGATTCTATGAGCTGCCAAAAGTGTTTTCCAGTGTTATTCTTTCAAACTGTATCAATTTTCTTACCTTGTTAATATTCACAGGCTTTGAACTCATTGTGCGGAGCTGGGACATTACTGGCTGGAAACTTACTAAGAGCTGTTCGAGAAGTTCCTACATACCGTGGTGTGGCACAGCAGTTCTTTGCTGTTTGGGATGAAGTTGGGAAAGCAACTGCTGGAGCCAGTGCTGCTGTTAAAACAGAAACTCTCATGATGCTGCAGGAAGTATTAAATTCCCTGGAAGCTGAAAATGCAGACACTTCCGTGGATGTGACTCTCTCTGATAGCTTTCAGGTACAGAATGTTTTACTACTTTATAAAACACTGAGCCAGTTTATAAAGAGCTCTGAAGATGTTATGAATTTTCTTGAGATCTGAAGATGTCATGAATTTCGTGCAGATGAAGTGTGTTACACTATAAAAAGAAGAGGGAGTTTTCATGTAATTATAAAATAAAAATTTTATTCACATTATATAAGAACACTTTTTGTGTATTGTACAGGTCAAAGCAGTAAGGGCTTTCTGCCAAGTACTAGGGTTAACTATGATTAGTAGATAAGAGAGTTTCCAGATTTCATATGCAAGAATTATTATCTTCCAAGTTGGCTGCCAGAACATGTTTCCAAGAAATAAGGAAAGGTTTTTTGTTTTTTGGAAACACCACCCATTTAGTCCAATCTGGGTAATAAAAATTTCAGAAATGCTGAATAATTTTCATAAATTCTTCTTTGTTTTCACTCTCCAGAATGTGCTTCTGCAGCCCCTAAAATATGTAGTATAGTTAACTGATACATTTGTTAACAGAGTGGCTGTGTGTTATCTCAAAAGTGTTAAGATCTATGTTAACACCATTAATTGTGTCTTAGTGTTACAGAAAAATTTCCTTTGCTCGTGACATGATCCTCTGACTTTTCAGGAAGTGCAAATCATTGTGCATGCTCAATAAATCATCAATGTTTAATGTTGTCCCCCCTCCTATGATCTTTCCTGACAATAGTAAAGTAAATCCCAGGTAAAAAAAATAAATCAGTGCAACTAAAATGGGTATTGGTGCATTGTTGTGAAAACCACTATTGAAATCTGATATTGCTGCATGCTTTTCCCTGAAGTGATGCAACAGTAGTTAAATTCATTGTTACTCAACAAGATATTTTAATAAACTATCCCCAAACATTACTTCAGCATGTTTTATATAAATGTAACAATATCTCATTACAATCTGCACAAGTTATGAGAACCTTACACTAAATGTGGAAAACACCATTACAAACATTTGGTTTGATGCTATTCATCTCTCCTCACAGTAGTAAAGTATGTGTCATAGTGAAATTTGGCTTCCTGGGGGGGGGAGTTACCTGCTATTGCTGAGAGCTCTAAAATGATGTCTTGACACGATAGGGTGTAACCTATGGATGCCTTTGACCAAAAGTTACCAATCACCCTCACTAACACACTTGTGATTCAGCTTTTCTTTCTATCTTGAGGTCAGATTTTAGCTTGTGCATGCACAGATGGACTTTCGTAGATACATCACATTTCATCAGTGTTATTTCTTACAAATAAAGTGGTTAGTATCAACTAGCCATTTAGTTTATGTGGCTATCTAAATAACACAATAGCTGTACTTCTATTACATTAACTGTTTCACACGTTATAACATTTCTCGTGCTGAGTGCTCTCTTGTCATTCAATCCCCGCCACTGTATAATATTATCTAATTCAGTAAATCACATACATACATACATACATACATACATACATACATACATACATACATACATACATACATACATACATACATACATACATACATACATATCACTAAGTTGTTCTCTGAGATTCAGAGGTTAGCTCCAAAAAGAAATGCAAACTACCAGATATTTCTACTTACTGTTGTCGTATCAAACTTCTCCATTTACAGCGATCTTGACATACAACTCGGGCTTCACTGATATCCATTACACGCCGTACACAAGATCTTTTATACTTCATACTCATAATATTTTTCTCATGCAGACGCTCCTGAATCCGATCCACCCGTGTCTTTCCTTCCTGCCATTTGGGCTAAAAAGATTTTCTTAGTAAGCATCTCTTCACTCATTCTTTCAACATGGCCAAACCACCGAAGCATATTGGTCTTCACCTTGCTAACAACATTTTGCTTCACATCACACAACTGCAACACATTTTCATTCCTCACACAATCAGACCGTGTCTTGCCACAAACCCCCGTAAGTAACACATTTCTCCAGCACACAAACAACTCCTATCGTTTGTGTGCTAGAGAAATGCGTTGCTTATGGGGGGGTTGTGGCAAGAAAAGGTCTGATTGTGTGAGGAATGAAGATGTGTTGCAGTTGTGTACCAGTCAATGAATTAAAGTTTCAGATATTGTAATGTGCACTTACCCACAAAGACAAACTTTAGAAGTATACTTGTAGGTTCAACTGCTTATTATAGTCCTTTAGGTTGTTTAGCTGAATGTTGAGCAGACAAAGTTCATTAAGTTATCTTTTAAAAGCACTTGAGGTATTCAATACCAGTTCAAATGAATGTGACAAATGAAGTCCGCAAGTGTCTGAATTACAAAACATTGAGAGATTTACCATCTTTACCTAAATCATTAAAGTCCAAATTGTCAGAATTAACGAATGTCTAAAAATCCTAAAATTTAAAAAACCATAACGTAATATACAGTCGTCAAATGTATAAAATAATTTGTCAGATTAAAAACAGAAGGTGAAGATAACAACCTTTATGTTAGCCGAGTTTTCAACCAAAGAGCAGAAATTTCACAATGACGAGCACCCACAATATGAATATCCGGACTAGTTTGGACCTGTCTTTGTCACGATCTTCTTCAGCAACATAATGTATGTTGTTCAACATTGAACAACATTGTCTCGTCTAATCGATCTCCTTGTCTCATTTATAACCTTAGTGTTCCATGTCGACAAATCTCGTTGTGTTCATGCATACTCACGCATACGTATCCATGTAGCAACGGGTCGAAACTAATCCGGATATTCGTGTTGTGGGTGCTCGTCGTTGTGAAATTTCTGCTCTTTGGTTGAAAACTCGGCTAACATAAAGGTTATCTTCACCTTCTGTTTTTAATCTGACAAGCTATTTTATACATTTGACGACTGTATATTACGGTATGGTTTTTAAAAATTTAGGATTTTTCAGACATTTGTTTAAATTCTGGCGATTTGGACTTTAATGATTTATGTAAAGATGGTAAATCTCTCTTATGTTTTTTTAGTTCTTAATGATTTAGGTAAAGATGGTAAGTTTCTCAATGTTTTTTAATTCAGACCCTTGCGGGCTTCATTTGTCACATTCATTTGAACTGGTATTGAATACCTCAAGTGCTTTTAAAAGATAAGTCCACGAACTTTGTCCACTCAACATTCAGCTAAACAACCTAAAGGACTATAATAAGCAGTTGAACCTTACATGGTTCAATCCATATGAAGTGGTCCAATGCTTGTTGCTTGACCATTTTTAAAAAATTTTATATTTTGCATGCCGTTGACCTTATATGTTGACAGTTCAAAACCAATATTGTTTTATTTTTATTCACATTGCTTTCAGCATGGTGGCCATTTTTGTATCTTGGCATATGGCATTTTTGGCATATGTAAGAGTTAGGGGTAACTTCATTATCTCAGCTGTGGTAAGTCCTAGGACAAAATTTCAGATATTGTTATGTTATGCACATTGTAAGATACTATTTTGTCAATTATACTATGCTTCTAAAAATATTCCTTCACCATAAATTTTTTATTCGAAGTTTTGTATCAAAATCATTAAAAATGTCATTTTTGGGGTGGTTATTAAGGGGGAAGGCAATTTATTTAAGATTTGAAATTTTTTTTTGAAGTACATATATACAAATAGTCTCAGTTAAAAATTATTTGAAACTTGAGAGTTGCATCCTTTTTTTTCTATATGGCAGTAAAAATGTACTTTTTCAAAAAAATTGCCAATTTTAGAGTTTAATATCTCTGGTGGGCAGTTATTTAAAAATCTGAAATTTACACACATTAAAGGTACTCTATTATAAGCAACATTAAGTAAAATTTTGAGTTTGAGGTTCAAGTGGTTTAAGAGATACAGCCTTGCAAAAGTCGTAAAGCATCTGTAATGATGATGATGATAAGTTTTCATTTTAAAATGATTCCAAGGGCTTGACGGGAGACAGCAGCATAAAAACAAAAGAAAAGTGTTATTTCCAGGAAGTTTTGAGAGCACTATGGTGTGATTGTGCAGTTACAGCATGGGTGAAAGTTTTCCTTCTTTTTTTAATGCATCAAAATTGCAGGTACTCCAGTTTAAAAGAAGAAAACACATTTACAACTAGTGCATGGCTATGTTTGCATTACACTCCCACCCTTTCTTTGCCTTATTCCGAAGCCTTGGGCTTGAGCATTCCGGGCAATCGCTAACTCCTAGTTTTGAAGCTTGTGGTGGACCCCTCTATTGAAAATTAAAACGCGAACACTTATAAAATTAAGTCTGAATTTTTGTCTTAATGTAGAAGGATACAGATTTCTTAATAGAAAAACAAACTAGGTGTAACTTTAAAAGATATTGGTAGATTTGGGCAAACTTTGGGGAATCTGTTTTTCTTAGCCAATCATTGTGTCTTAAAAAAATTCTCATAATTTTCTAAAATTTTCTCGAAAATTTAAGCAAATTATGCGGAAAGAATATTTCAAACAAAATGATCTGCAACCTAGAGCTTGTCCCTGATAAATCATTGTGTCTTTACCTGTTACAAAAAAAATTTTACAATTAAAAAATGTCGAAAAAGAGGATGAAGAGTTTATTGCTTCTACTGAGCATTTACCAAATGTAGACTCTGCTTGTGCTCTATTAGGGATTTCACCACTATCTAAAATAAGAAAATTAACCTCAGAAAGAAGATTGCAGGCCTTAAAAGCAAAGACAGAGAAAATTTCAAATCCATTGAAAAGAAATTTCAGATTTCTTTTGATACGGTAATAGAAGAGCCTGAAGAAAAAGTGGATGCAGTAGACGAGTTTGAGGAATTAATAACAAACCTGAAGGAGAAGTGTGCTGTAACAAACAAAGGAGAGAGGGTAAAAATAATTAACTTACTACCTAGTTCTTGGACTCAAAAATGGATAAATACTCAGTTTTGTGTATCCGATTGTCTAGTAAAACTGACAAGAGATCTAGTTAAAGATCAAGGTATTCTACCAGAGCTAGGAAGGAAGTTGGGTTCTGGCATTCAGCCAGAGACATTAGCTATTGCCCATGAATTTTATGAAAGTGATAAGTATAGCCAACTCTGCACAGGCAAAAAAGACTCTCTCCATAAAAGGAAATAATATTGAAGTTTAGAAGCAGAAGTAACTTATACTTTGCAATTTGGATGAACTGTTTGTGGAGTTCAAAGCGAAAAATCGAAATTGGAAGATCAAAATTCATAGAACTCAAACCTAAGTGGTGTATCATTGCTGGATTCTCAGGAACTCATACTGTTTGTGTTCGTTTGTACCATTAAAATATTAAGCTCATGATTGATGGGGCAAAACTTAGCATTAATTACAAGGACCTTCTTGACATGCTTGTTTGTGGCATGAATAGTTACAACTGTATGATGGGCAAATGTCTTAAATGTCTAGGAAGGGAAGCCTTCCAATATTTGATGCAAGAATTTGAAAATACTGATGCCATGCCAGACAATGTAGTCTTTAAACAGTGGACCACTACAGATAGGGCTGAAATGATCACTGTTGTTCAACCGATAAAAGAACTTTTTCCGTCCCTCAATGAAAAGCTTGTTTTACTTTAGACTCGCCATTTTACAGCAGAAGCACAAACTCAGTTCCTGAAAGAAAAGTAGAACTCAATGAAACTGAATGTATTATTCTTGCAGACATTGCAGAAAACTTTACTTTTGTAGTTCAAGAGGAGATCAAAAGCTACCACACTGGGTAAACCAACAAGCTACTGTTCATCCATTTGTGTGGTATTACAAACAAAAAGGCAAATTTCTCAGCCAATGCATTTGTGTGATTAGTAATAACTTGGACCACAACATGGTTGCAGTGCACATGTTCCAAACATACTTGCTGACACACATTAAGCAAATTGTCCCCTGTGTTAACAAAATAATTGACTTTTTGGATGGAACATCAGGCCAATATAAATACAAAGATTTTATTAACCAATGCCATCACAAGAAAGATTTTGGTCTTGATCCTGAATGGAATTTCTTTGTGTCATCACATGGAAAGAATGTGTATGATGGTGTTGGTATAACAACAAAGTGAGAGGTGACTAAGGCGAGTCTACAAATGCCTCTGAATAATTACCTTATTACCCCTGAACATATGTATGACATTTGCAAGAAAAATATAAAAGGGATCACATGCATTTAAGTTAAAGAGGAAGAAATACTTACTCAAGAAGAAAATTTGTTAAAGAGATTTGACAACTGCCAGTGACTTTCTGGGACACGGACATTTAATCGCTTTGTTCCAAATTTGGAAAGTAGTATGAGATGCTATTTAACATCTAATTCAAAATAATATGAGGATCTTCCAATAATGAAAGCTGTCCCACTAACTCTTAGGAACAATGACATCATCACCTGTGTGTACAAGGAACAGAGGTGGCTGGGAGTAATTGTGGACATCAATTTAGAGAACAAAGATATATTTTTGAAGTTCTATCACCCAGCTGGACCTAAAACTTCATTCAAAATGTTACATGAGGACAAAGTATGGGTACCACTGACAATTGTACTAAGAAGCTCAGCCCCTTAGAACTATCCACAGGAACTGGACATTCTTATAATACGTATATCAGCATCGCTCTGTGAAGAAATTTCATTGTTGTTAAACAAGCTTACACAATAAAATAAGATGAGTATTTTATGGCTTCACTTGTTATAAATTGCTAAATATAAAAGCATTGTGATTCCATCTGAACTATTTGAAAAATTAACTTTGTTAAATGCATTTAACAACTGTGCCCCCGGTTTTTTTTTATTTTAATTAAGGCTGTTAAACAATTAAAATTCATCATTGTATTATTTATCAATTGTGATCATGCCTGTTTACATTCCAAAGCTTAATCTACACCATAAATACCAACAAATATATGTATGAAGACAAGTAATAAACACACAGTAATAAATATGATTTATTCAATAAATTTTATGACTTTTGCAAGGCTGTAACTCTTAAACCACTTGAATCTCAAACTCAAAATTTTACTTAAAGTTACTTATAATAGATTACCTTTAATGTGTGTAAATTTCAGATTTCTGAATGACTGCCCACCAGAGATATTAAACTCTAAAATTGGCAATTTTTTTAAAAAGTACATTTTTACTGCCATGTAAAAGAAAAAGTATGTAACTCTCAAGTTTCAAATAATTTTTAACTGAGACTATTTGTATATATGTACTTCCAAAAAAATTCAAATCTTAAATAAATTACCTTCCCTCTTAATAACCACCCCAAAAATGACATTTTTAGCGATTTTGATACAAAACTTTGAATAAAAAAATTATGGTGAAGGAATATTTTTAGAAGCATAGTATAATTGACAAAATAGTACCTTGCAATGTGCATAACATGACAATATCTGAAGTTTTGTCCTAGGACTTCAGCAACTAGGACCTCTGTGAATCTTGGAGAGGTGCAAGCTAGTTCTGTGTGACATTGGCAAAAAGACCCCAACTCACTGGGTTTTGTTCCAGAATCTTTAGGTTGAATGACCAACTGGAACCCTCAGCTGTGGGTTAATCCCCCACACTGATGTACTTACCTGATTAAAAAGACAAAAAGAAATATTAAGAATGACTCAAGTGTGGGATATGGTGGACCTACCACACTTGAGAAGGACAGTCCACCACAGAATCGACCTGGACTTTCTAAATGGCGTATGAGAAAGAGATCTCGGCTCAGTGAATGTAAGATTGGTGATGGAATACTAGAGGTATAAATGGCAAGATGAATGAGGTGATTGAGGAGATGAAGAAATATAGACTGGGTGTGCTGTGTGTAAGTGAAACCAAAAAGAAGGAAATTGGGGTAGAAGTGAATGGCACAGTGAATGTGTGGTCTGGAGTATTGGATAATATGAGAGGACAGGCTGGTGTAGGTGTGATTTTAAGTGAAAAGATGAAGAACAACTTGATTCAATCTAGTTGCATAAGTGAGAGAGTTCTCTGGATTCGTTTGAAAGTGAAACTTCAGAGAATTGTA
Organism: Macrothele yani; assembly: GCA_039090855.1. Classification (NCBI taxonomy): domain Eukaryota; kingdom Metazoa; phylum Arthropoda; class Arachnida; order Araneae; family Macrothelidae; genus Macrothele; species Macrothele yani. Next base: position 112,666,059 of record CM076998.1, read on the forward strand.
ATTGTTGTAGTGTATGCTCCTTGTGACTCGGAACCTTCTGATGAGAAAGAAGATTTCTGGAATGAGCTAAAAGCTGTTTTGAGCCAGTTTGGTGCTAAAAAAGTTATTATAGCAGGGGATTTCAATGCTAGAGTAGGTGTGCAGAATGCAATTTCTGACAATGTTCTGGGTAAGTTTAATGATCCTTGTGTGAATGATATTGGTGAAAGATTAATTGAACTCTGCATTGAGAATGGTTTGTGTGTATCTAATACATTTTTCAACCACAAGTATTTCCACACATACACTTGGAAAAATCGTACTCTTGGTCAAAAGAGTGTGATAGATTTTGTTGTCTACGATCAGCGTTTGAAACACTTAGTTGTTGACACCCGTGTGATGAGAGGTGCGGATGTTGGTTCTGATCATTACTTGGTAGTGTCACGAGTGAAACTTAATGTTGGTTGGAGGAAAAGGGATAGAAAGAATAAAGGTCGATAGGCTCCTTGAAGATCATCAGCGGTATTCTGACTTACTTAGAGAACAACTGAAGGATCTGAAGTCTGGTGAGAGGGATGTAAAAAAGAATTGGGAATGTTTTAAGAACTGTGTTGTCACTGTTGCCAAAGAGGTCTGTGGCACCACAATAGTGGGTAACAATAGAGGTGATGCTTGGTGAAACAGTGAGATTGAAGAGGCAGCAAAGAAAAAGAAGGAAGCCTATTTGGGGATGTTGCAAGGTAGAGTCTCTGTGGATGAATATCGCTGTAAGAAGCGTGAAGCTGCTAAGCTGGTTCGCCACAGTAAGGCAAAAGATAGGAAGGAGAAAGTGGAAAGGCATGAACTGGCTTTTTGGAAAGATAGAAAGTCCTTCTGGAAGTACATGAAACTCAGGAAAAATAGGGGAAACAAAGTTGTAAGTTGTGTGAAGAATGTGATTGGGAAATGATATGGGAGCCAATGAGTTAAGTGACAGATGGGGTGAATACTTCTGTGAGTTATTAGATCAGGAAAGCAATAATGATTCTGAGACAGACGCAGATGATGTCACAATGAGGGATGAAAGCACAGGAGGGATCTCAAGAGAAGAAGTGTGTAAAGCTCTAAAATCTCTTCAAAATGGTAAGGCTCCAGGAGTTGATGGCATAACTGCAGAGATGTTGAAGTATGGTGGTGACTCTATAATTGACTGGTTAACTGAAATTTGCCAGTTGTTCTGGGAGTTAGGAATGGTCCCTCAGGCTTGGAAGGATGCTATTATTGTTCCCTTGTATAAGGGAAAAGGTGATCAGACTGAATGCAAGAACTATCATGGTATTAGCCTACTGAGTGTGCCAGGGAAAGTGTTTGGTAAGGTTGTTATTGAAAAAGTACGGGATCTTACATCATTGAAAGTGTGGGATGTTCAGACTGGTTTTATGCCTGGTAAAGGCTGCACTAACCAGATTTTTGCATTACGCATGATGATTGAAAAGTATCTGGCTGTTGGGAAGAAAGTTTTTACTGCCTTCATAGATTTAGAGAAAGCTTACAACCGAGTGAATAGGACACTTTTGTGGAAGGTATTGAATGAATATGGTGTTACTGGGAAGCTACTTAATAGTGTAAAAGCCATGTATGCTGGTAGTAGAGCTTGTGTACGAGTGAATGGTGTTTTATCAAAATGGTTTTCCATTGGTGCAGGAGTTAGACAAGGTTATGTAATGTCACCATGGCTGTTTAATATATTTATGGACGCATGCATGCATGATGCCAAAATAGATAATAGTGGTTTATGTCTTGGTGATATCCGTGTGTGCATATTGCTGTATGCTGATGACACTGTCCTGTTGGCAGAGAGCAAAAGTGAGTTGCAGAGTATGTTGACTCGGATGCATGAAGTTTGTATGAAATTCAAACTGAGTATAAATAAGGAAAAAACCAAAGTTATGGTGTTTGAGAGAGGAACTGGTAGCACTGAATGTAATGTAAGTATAAATGGCACTGTGATTGACCAGATGAGTGAGGTTGTGTATTTAGGAAGCATGTTTAACAGAGAGAACAAGTTGGATGGTGAAATCAGTAGGCGAGTGAATTCTTCTTTGAAAGTCATAGCTGCTCTGGGAGGTTTTCACAGGAATGATGGGTTCTCTAGAGAGTCCCACATGGCTGTGTATGAAACAGTAATTGTTCCTACTCTGATGTATGGCAGTGAAACCTGGGTACTGCAGAAGAAACATAGGAGTCGTTTGTGTGCTGGAGAAATATGTTACTTACGTGGGGTTTGTGGCAAGACACGGTCTGATTGTGTGAGGAATGAAGATGTATTGCAGTTGTGTGATGTGAAGCAAAATGTTGTTAGCAAGGTGGAGACCAATATGCTTCGGTGGTTTGAGCATGTTGAAAGAATGAGTGATGAAATGCTTACTAAGAAAATCTTTTCAGCCCAAGTGGCAGGAAGAAAAGGCAGAGGAAGGCCTAGGAAGACATGGGTGGATCAGATTCAGGAGTGTCTGCATAAGAAAAAGATTATGAGTATGAAGTATAAAAGATCTTGTGTATTGTGTGTAATGGATATCAGTGAAGCACGAGTTGTATGTCAAGAGTGCTGTAAATGGAGAAGTTTGATACGACAACAATAAGTAAAAATATCTGGAAGTTTGTATTTCTTTTTGGAGCTAACCTCTGAATCTCAGAGAACAGCTTAGTGATATGTATGTAATGTACTTACCACAGCTGAGATAATGAAGTTACCCCTAACTCTTACATATGCCAAAAATGCCATATGCCAAGATACAAAAATGGCCACCATGTTGAAAGCAATGTGAATAAAAATAAAACAATAGTGGTTTTGAACTGTCAACATATAAGGTCAACAGCATGCAAAATATGAAAATTTTAAAAAATGGTCAAGCAACAAATAATGTTTTTTTGGACTACTTGATATGGTTTGACCCACAAGTATACTTCTAAAGTTTGTCTTTGTGGGTAAGTGGACATTACAATATCTGAAACTTTAATTTCACTGACTGGTAATTTACTGAATTACGAGTAGATAATATTGTACAGCAGCGGGGATTGAATGCCGAGTGAGCACTCAGCACGAGAAATGTTATAATGTGTGAAACAGTTAATGTAATAGTAGTACAGCTATTGTGTTATAGTTGTTTCTTACATTCGTCTAAATCTGAATAGTATATAATAATAGTGTTTTTGAAAAACTAAGCAGTTGAAGTAATATTGCTGCCCCTATAGTTTAGTAAACATTTACTTTTATAACTCACAAATCTTCTTTCATTGGTTTACAACAATAACATTCATTAATCCACCTACCTAATTACTGCTCAATTTCAGGAATTAGTAAGCCTTATTGTTTGTTGTAATGATTTTATTGTACTTAGTACCAGGGTGAGTCATAAGTTTGTAGTGTTTTGGGGTACAATGTTTAGTTTGGAACCACATGTTGACTGCATATGGCTATTCGGCAAAATATAGTCCTTCAGAGTCTATAATCCTTCGCCAATGTTCAGCCAAATATGCAATGCCGTTGCGATACCATACAGCGCTTTTGGATGCAAAAAACTCTGTGATTCCATCTTTCACAGCCTCCAAGGAATGAAACTGTCTCCCGGCCAAGAATTGCATCATGGAATGAAACTGTCTCCCGGCCAAGAATTGCATCATGGAATGAAACAGGTGAAAATCCAAGGGGCCAAGATCCAGGCTATAGCTGAGTGTGGTAGGATTTCGATGCCATTCAAATCCTGAATTTTCTGGCGTACAATCCGTGACCTATGATATGGGACATTGTCAAATTGCAGGAGGACCTTCTTTCAGTTCATCGTTGTGGGTTAGCACTGGCATAGAATGCCATATACGCATTGCAGCTGGTTGCCATACAGATTCCCATCTACAGCCCGACATATGGTACAAACTTCCAGTGGACAGGACCCTCAAAATCCTACCATACACACAACATTGTATTCAAATAAAAACACCTTCTTTGAATCACTGCTTGAGCCTCATCCCCTGGCTGCAGCCTTTGGTTTCCGTTACCAGGATAACTTAGGAAACCCCACTTCTCATCATTCGTCACAATTCTCTGCCAAAACCAGTCATCATGTGGATTTTGCAGCAATTCTCGACGCAGAGTGACACGCTCCTCAGCTTGCTTTGGGCTCAACTCATGGGAAATCATTCACGGACATCTGGAGTGAACACTGAGTTGGTGTAGGTGACGAACGATGGTGGTTTGTAATGCATGGACCTCCTCTGCTAATCATCGAGTGCTGGTTCCTGGGTGCTGTTCAACAGCTAGATGCAGGACTTTGGTGTTGGTGGTGACTGGTCTCCCACACTTTGCTTTGTCAACGAGCTCTGTGTCTCAGGACCGGAAGCCTTGGAACCATTTTCTTGCTGTTGCAGGGTGCACTGTCCCCTCACCTTCTACACTACAAATTTCCTTCACGGCGGCTGTCACATTCAACCCTTTTTTTCCAATAATGATGTAGGAGCACACGAATAACAAGTTTTTCCTCCGACATTCTCGTCTCGTGTGAGCAGCACATATGTGTTGTGCCCGGCACATGCCTACTCTTCTGAGCAGCGGAGCACCCCACTCAATCAGGCATGGGACACATTCAACCTTACTGCACATGTCCCAACTGTTTGGCAGAGCTTCTCCATCTGTACCATGAAACGCTACAAACTTATGACCCAGTGTGGTATATACTGGACTTTGGCTGTGTGTAGTCATGAGTGATGTAAATCAATGCAATGGGCTGTATGTAAATAAAAATGTATGCTCTCAAATCACTTGTTTTATTTCACACCCACAAAGATTTTGGCATGCGAGAAATGCATAGCATAAATTATCTACAAAGAGTAACTGGGTACTTACTCTCTTGATCTTTTTTTTTTTTTTTTTTTTCCTGTGAGAAAAAGTAAAGTGAAGAGGAATAATTTTTGAAATAAATTTTTAAGAATAGTGTAATAATATATATATGACTTATGGCTATGAAATAACAAGACTGTGCTTATGGTGAATAAAATGTACAGGGCCAATTGAAAGTGAGTGGGAAGGCATTGATGTTGAACTGTATGCAACTGGAAACACAAAGTTCACCTCACTTTCTGCATTAGTTTCAGATATATGAAATAATGTGCCACCTGAAGGTGAACAAAAATGCAGCACTGAAATTCGCCTCCATAATCTAGCAGACCCCTGGCTCTAAATTAGGGATGGGCAGCTCCTTATAGTCTGTGATACTCTTTGGGTTCTTAAGTTAAGGAGTCACTATCTCCTTTCTTAAACAAAGTGTGTGAGTATGGTTGAGGGATCCACACAATACAAAACCTCATGGTCAATGTCCAATGTGAGAAAAGTTATACTTAAGGTTTTATGCTCTCATAGTCCAATATTTCTGAAGCAAAATGAAGCCATCAATTCATGAAATAATAAAACAAAAATGTAGGCAAGAAAGTTGTTTTGTCATATGACTGTTCTGATCCCAATGGTAGTTGCTTAAGGGAAATTTTGAACAAGCTCCTCCAGGAGTTCCTAGATTTTCTCATGAAAATTTGGACTTCTTGCTGTGCCCATTTCAATGCTAGTCACTTGATGGAAATGTTGAACAAACCTGGCTTGGGCATTTCCAGACTTACCTTACGAGAGTTTTAACTTCTTCCTGCTGTGATCATCCTAATGCTGTCACTTAATGGAATAATTGAACAAGCCTAGCTAGCTGGGAGTTACTGGAAATGTTGGACAAATCTGTTTTTTTCTCAAGAGAGTTATGACTTCTTTCCACTGGGCCCAACTCAATGTTAGTCACTTAACGGAAATGTTGAATAGACCACGCTTGGTAGTTCTCATACTCACTTTATGAGAGTGTGACTTCTTCCCACAGTGTCCATCCTAATGCTGTTCACTTAATGGAAATATTGAACAAGCTTGGCCAGTTCTTGGAAATGTTGAACAAACATGTCTTTTCTCAAGAGAGTTGTGACCTCTTTCCACTGGGCCCATCTCAATGCTACTCTCTTAATAGAAATATTCAGCAAGCCTGTCTTAGGATATACTATACAGTGCTAGAATTAGAAATAAATTTTCTACGGACCCAGCAGACCGCTAGAATTTCCAAGCCGCTGGTCCATCAAAATGCCCACTGGTCCGTAAAAAAAAAATAATAAAAAGTTTAAAGACATTTTTCTTAAAAACCTAAAACAAAACGGCACTATTCAGTCAACAAAGGAACAAAATAATAAGTAGCTGTAGTACCTTGAAAGCTCATCGTGTTGAAAAAACAAAGCTTCTCTGATGATGATAGGTTTTCAGTGACTATTTCTACGGCTTAGTACCACCACGGTTACAAGAGCTGGCAGCATAAAAATAAAAGAAAATTATTATTTCCAGGAAGTTTTGAGAGTACTGTAGTTATGATTGCACAGTTACAGCATAAGTGAAAGTTTTCCTCCTCCTTTTTTTTTTTTTTTTTTTTTTTTTTAATGCATCAAAATTGCATATTTCCATTTAAAATAAGAAAGCACGTACCTAGTACCTGGCAATGCCTGCGTCTCCGCATCACACCCACTCTTTGCCTTATTCTCACCCTTGGGCTCGCGCATTCTGGGTGATCACTAACTCCTAGGAACGGAAGCTTGTGGACCTCTTCTATTGGGAATTAAAATGCGAACGCTTATTTTCCCGAAAAGTTAAGCAACTTATGCAATTTTTTTTTTTTTTTTTTTTTTTTTTTTTTGCAGATATTGTGATTTCCTGAGAAAAGAAGATATCCCAAGTTTTGCTAAAATTCTTTGATAATGTTTAAAATTGTCTTAATATTTTTATTAAGGTAGAAAGAAGGATACAGATTTCTTAATAAAAAAAATTAGAGTAACTTTAATAGTTATCGGTAAATTTTGGCGAAATTTGGGGAATCTGTTTTTTAGCAAATCATAGTCTTTAAAAAATACACATAATTTTCTTAAATTTCCGAGAAAATAAAATTTTCACATTTTTATTCCTACTGAAACATTGAACAGCAGATGCGATTTTGCCAGGTCGGGTGAACTGGGTCGGAAGCGGGGGAGAATTAACGCTTTTAGAATTGAAAAAGATTTTACTTCCAAAAAAAGGAAGTAAAATATTTGCCATCTTTTAGATAAAGGGGCAAATGCAAGCATAATGCCTTATTTGTTACGGTTTACCATGGGGTGGGGGGTTCTGGAGTGACAAAAAATATCAGTCTTGGCATTGCCTCCCAGCTTTCACCCAGGAGTGAGTTACAGTTAGTCATTCAACAAGTTTTGGGGAAAGAAAGCGCAGCTGTTGATTTTTTTTCTGGCGCGCCTCCTTTGTCGAATTTTATTTTTACAGTGCTGACCTTTATTCCTCATGCGCAATGCAGTTGGGGCTTTACATTTCACACTAAAACATTTAAAAAATTTTCACTAGCAACTTTTTCTAAAACCTCTTTTTATCACTAGCAAAATGCATTTGCTACTAACTACTGGTCGAAATCGCGCCTTGGTCCTGAGGAAGGGTAGGGGTGCTACCCGAAAATTCTACTGTAAGTAATATCCTTTATTCCTGAGTAAATTCTATAATTTAGTGAAATTTATAGTGTATCAAGTCTAGAAATAGCCATGACATCAATTATTACTGTCTTAGCATACCTACCAACTACTACGGAATGTCCGTAGTTTCTACGGATTTTGTTGTCTGACTATGGAACTACGAAACTCACTGTCAAAACTACGAATTCTATGAATTTTCATTTTGTTTAACTTTTTTTTTTTTATGCTAACATCTTATGATGTACATGACATTCTTAAGCGGATTCTCGGAATTGAGCTTTTTCTTGTCATTATTTAGATCATTCTCAAGATCAATGCAAAACTGAAGAGAATTGGAGGGTGGGGGGGTCGTTTTTCGTTTAACGACGGTATCTTGTGTTTCAAAAGTTTTGAAAACGGTAGTTGAACGAAATAAAAAAAATGCGTAAATTGTAATTTTTTTCTCCCTATGTTGCTGTCCTTGCATCCAGTATTCTTGTTAAATATTGTTTTATTGCATAAATGTTTGTATTTCAGCTTGAAACTGTAGGCAACAATTTGAAAAAAGGATGTAAGATTCCGCGAAAGTTTTCCTGTAATCTTCAGGCATAAGATTCTTCCGCGAATTTGAGGAATTCCACCATTTTCATATTTATTTTGATCATCCATGTGATTGATGCACAAGTGAACAGAAATTGGGGGTGACAGGGAGGTGGGATGTTTGTCGGAGGACGGTATTCCATCTTTATGGAACTTTCTAAAACGGAAGTTCGACGGAGTTCAGATTTTTTTCTGTAATCGTAATTTTTTTTTCTCGTGATGTTGCCTCTGTCCGATATTATTGTTAACTAACGTTTTACTGTATAAACATGTATTTTTATTTCAGCTTGAAAATTGGGGGAAATTCCCAAAACTGAAATTCGGAACGGGCAAAGATTTTTCCCGCAATCCCCCTCCCCCGTGATGTTCTTACTCTCCTGCATTGCTAGATATCCTGAGTCCCATAAATTTTTGCATTTTAGCTTGATAAGAGAGGGGGAAATTCTCGAAAATGGAAGTGACAAATTTGGAAAAATTAATGCACGTTTGTACAAATTTCGGATTTCCCGTCTGTCGAGCGTTGTGGAATTCTCAACACATCTGGCTGATTTTTACTGGTGGAAATTTCTACCTTAAATCTCGCAATATTACCTATTGTGTCCTCACCAGAGGAATCAACTCTGTGGTTCACATATGTTAAGTTCGTTTCATTAGTGTCCTTTGTTGTGACGTTCTGTGTGCCATGTATTTCTTTTTCACAAAGAAATGGGCCGTTTAAAAAAAGCGTCTATATGTGTGCCACACAATAATACTAGTTACTACTGACAAGAGTCTTGCCAATGTTGGCAGGCATGTCTTAGGAGTTTTCAGACTTACCTTATAATAGTTTGAACTTCTTCCTGCTGTGTCCATTCCAATGCTGGTCGCTTAATGGAAATATTGAACAAACCTGGCTGAGAGTTTGTGGACTTTTCTTACAATAGTTTTGACTTCTTCCATGTGATTCTCTCATTTTTGGACCTGTAAAGAAAATTTAGATCACTGATTTAGAGCACAGGTTCATCTTTATTGTGCAAATGCTAGTTGTATGAGTGAAGTGTGATGTTGCTAACTTTACATACTTCAGATCTCAATAGGCATCCCTAATTCACATCTGTAAGCAGTGATTGCTCTGGCTTTTTTAGTTTTTGCCAGTGTTATAACCAGTGGCGTATCTTGGGTCCGAGACCTGGGCTATCTCACCTCTCCCCCTCCCCCAGTGCTGTTTTTTTTTTTAATTGTGAAGTTTAATTTTTAATTGTTAAGTAATAGAAGTAACTTTTTTTTTAATTTTAGGTACATGCCATTGCTAACATGATACCAATTAATTATGAGGATTAGGATTTGAACTCTTATTTGTACATGAACTCCATTCTTCTTCTAAATACTTTATTTGTACATGAACTCAAATCTTCTTCTGAATACTTTATTTGTACATGAACTCCATTCTTCTCCTTTTGTGTGAACTTGAGTACTACGTTTTCATAAAATGTTTCTTCCGAGTACCTTTTCATATTTAAAAATAATGTTTTCTCTATTGACAAAGCAGCCAAGTTCTTTGAATGTGCATGTCCTTGTGTGGCTCTGAGATATATCTTGATTCTTTTTAATGTGCTGATAAACTTTTTTGGCAGTTGCAGTTGTTGATGGAAAGTTTAATATTAGGTCTGCTTATTTGTATACCTCACTAAACACTATGTCCAATTTATTCAACTTTATGTAACACATAATGTCTCTTACTGATTTGTTTTTGTATTCATCAAAGGAATAAAACACCTTCAGTTCATTTTTTAGTCGAGCTGTATCAAAATTTGAAGCATAGAGTTCTTTAAGTTCTGAGAGTAGATGTTCAGGGAAGTTTTCACAGAATTTATCAAAACAGTTTGAATCCAACAAAGCCACGAATTTAAGATATAATATCTCTGATTTTAATTCTTTGACACTTCACAAAAACAGAACTCTCGCGAAACTCTTATTAGTGGGAGTATGCGAGTGACTGAGATAGTGTAACTCTTCTTTTTTCTGAGCGAACCGTTTCCCAAAGCAATGGCCCATTCCCCTCTACCAGCTGATTCATGTTGTCATGGAAATGCTAACAGGCGATTGTACGGAAGGTTTTCGCATCAGAACTGCGAAGACTCTGGAAGTGCTTGTGTTATGCCGTTGGTTTTCGCTTGCCAGACTGAGTCAAAAAGCGAATCTGCACACATTTTTTTTTTCGCACCGAAAGCATCGACATATTTTAGTACCGTTGATAATTGACTTTTATTTATGTATATTTAATTCAGTTTTATTTGTGCATTCTCTGGGCTTAGCAGCTAGCCTTGAATATACGCCACTGGTTATAACAGTACAAAAAGGTAATCACCAAAACTTTTTTTCCATCGCCAATTTCCCCCCCCGAAAATTGCAAAAAATCTAATCAGCAGCATGACTCTTGTGTAAGTAAATATTTATGTGCTACTTGTCCACTTTATTATCTGACATCATTTGGATCACTGTTCTTGGCATGCAGGATATTTTGATTTTTGTTTTTATTTCCTGTTAATAATTTGTGAATACACTAGTGTGATCCTTGTCTTAAAATTTTCACTGAATGAATATAATAATTTTGCTCTGCTTTTAAATTTTAGGTGATTGGTTCATGTCTATTTTCATTCATCGAACTGCAAGCAGAATTCTCTCTCAGCACATGGAAATCTCTCTCAAAATTATCAAAAAGTCTCACAAGTGATGCACTTCAGAATACTTTTAGACATTCTAGTTGGAAGCACGATCGTGCTTCCTCCAAAATGCCAAAGAACTCAGAATTAAGCTCAACAATTAAAAAACACTTTTCTCAGCTGTCTCACAAGTTTGGTGCCTCAAAAACTATAGACATAGTGGATATTCCTCAAAGTCAGTTTTTTGTTTCTCCAGCAAGTCAGAACTCTGAAAACACTCACGGGTATGGACAGTACTCAAGGCAAGCGGGATCAACCAATAATGTCACTGCAAATTCCGTTGTATGGTCACCATCAACCACATTATGGTCATCATCTAGTGCCAATATGCAGACTATGTCACACTCATCAGATAGCCAAGGTAGGATTCTTACTCATTAACTCAATTTGTATGTATTACCACTTTCACTAGTTATAATATTATAAATGTGCCACTGCTTGTCAAATGAGTAACACAAATACTGCAAGTGAAAGTAAATCTCTATAAAATGTACTTGAAGAAATGAAGTGTACTAAAGGAAAGACTGTGAAACCTGGTATCTCTGGTGTGATATCTCTGGCTACCAGTGATTCAGTTTTAGCTCTAACTGTATTATAAAAACATCTGTTCTTCATTATTAGAAGTCGGAGCCTCCAAGGCGAGCACCGTTCTCTCTCTCTCTCTCTCTCTCTCTCTCTATCTCTATCTATCTATCTATCTATCTATCTATCTATCTATCTATCTATCTATCTATCTATCTATCTATCTATCTATCTATCTATCTATCTATTTATCTATCTACACGGACATATGCAATGCCTAGTCTTGTTTGTTCATGAAAGCTGCAGTTTGATTTTGACTCTGCAATGTATTGTTACCTCGGTATTTATATTGCTTTTTACTGTGCTGAACCCAATAACAGGATTATGTTTTTCTTTTCAAAATCATCATTTTAGATGCCATTTCATGGTGTGAAATTCAATTCAGAACAAGCTGATGCTTCTCTCTTATTTGTTGCAAACTTTTATCGTCCAGAGTAAAACATAAGAAGTAATTTGAATGGTTATAGTAATACTGTGATTTTTCAAACAAGGAATTACATAAGAAATAATATTACCCTTCACCCCTCCTCCCCCAAAAAAAACATAGATGAAGGAATTAATTATTTTATGAACACTGAATTTTATTGAGTACTGTTTTTAACTGGGAAGGGCTTCCTGAACTTCAGTTCATTTAACTTGTTATATGATTTATTGTACTTGCAATACTTCAAACTCCAGGGTTTTGCTCCAACCTTACAATATTTTTGAGGATTGTTCAATAAGTAGTGAGGTTTTCTGCCTGAAAGAGGGTCATTCCACGCAAAATCGTCAGATTTTAAATTAATTTTCCACCAACACATCTTCGATTCTTGCGATTTTTTTTAATGGGTAGCTACTTCCAACTTATAAAAACCCTGAAAGTTTCAATTTTTTATTTCCGATAGGTTAGAAGATATAATTTTTTTTAATTTTGGTGCATGGCGGACATATTTTGCGTAAAAACGCAAATATCTCCGTTATTTAGAATAAAAATAAATACATAAATCATCATTCTTTCTTAATTTTTACCAAGGAATTCATTGGTGCAATGCACGCGTTTCTATCTGCTTTAGTTTTTGAGTTATGAGCAATGAGAGAGCCTTTCTTCAATGCTTAAAAAGGCAATGTAGTACAGCACTTAGAAAGCTGCAATTATTATTATTTGCAAAGAAAAGTTTAATCTATCAAATGAAGAAAAAAAAAACCTTATGCTTTTGCCTGAGCACCGAGAAAAGAATTTATAAACATGGTGCATGGCCAGTGCATTGCCACGATGACAGCGCAATCGGTGAAGCACGCTGCCTCGTGGCCACGGCTGTGCGGAGACTTGGTACCCGAAGAAGAACGACATTTCTCCCGTACACAAGAAGCGATCCCACCCATCACCCCCATCGCGCGGACGCATGTAGCGTTGAACTCGCGTTTTGAAGGAACGAAATTCTTTATTTTAAAAAAGCATGATTAGTTCATGAACGATGTTTATATTTCAATGTCTCACAACGCTGTGATCAACTTCCATGGCAGTTTTTGATTAAATTTAATTAAATCAGACAAGAGGAAGTTGAGCTTTCGTGGAACGCATTTTTTTTTTTTTTAATCCGATAACGAATTTGGCGATTTTCATAAAAATTTAACATCTGCAGGTTTTACAGTGTTTGCGAGATTTTCCCGCATTTCGTGTCATCATCTGAATCATTTCATGAAATCGATGCAAAACCAAAATTATTTGGGGGGGTGATGATTGCTGCCAATGCTTTCGCTCTAGATGAGAGATCATGATGAAATTTCTTCGACTAATTTTGGGAATCGTCATGTATTTTTTTTTAATCAGCTTTTTTTTTATTCTGGCAAGTATGTATGTATGTTATGTATGTATGTATGTATCTATGTATGTATACATGGATAAAAAGTTCCGTCGTGCTTAGTTTTCAGATTTATCATGCTGACGAGGAAATGAAGCTTCTCCCCTTTTTAGATGTTTGTAGAGGGTGCGCAAAGGTCTGGAACGTCAAGTGACTTGACGTTCCAAACCTTTTGTGCACTTTGTCTGATCAACATCGCGCAAATTTATTGCTCCTCGTAAAGATATCTTTAAGCATACACTTGCTGCCCCGGTGGCTTATGAATATGATCTTTCGTCCAAATTGGGTCCGGATTTGAATCCCGGTGAGGCATGGATGCGTTTGTTTTACGGCGCTGGTTCTCTCCCTTCCCTGGAACCAGTGGCCCCAAATTAAGGACAGGCGACTGCTTATAGCCCGCTGAGTTGCTCTCACTGTGCTCGTTAAATCTCCAATAAAAAAAAAAAAGTGTAAACTTGCCATTTGCCGCAGGATGAAAAATGATGTTGACAAAAAAGTGTTAGGAAGATTTTATATGCGCACGCAAAATCTTCGATTATTTTCTGTGAAGGTAATATACTTTTTCTGTAGCGTGAAAACTAAATATGACCCGCGAGAAAATTTAATGTTCGTGTCACCGATGTAAACCAATCAGTTGTAAACTTTCGGCTTTTGGAAGTTTATGAATTGTAGCCTCTTAAATAAAAAAGCAAAATGGCATTCCACATGGCTGTTGGTTTTTGTACTTATGGGAGGGAAATGGGGGGGGGTTCCTCTGAACGAATTTCTAAGAGAGCAGCAGAAACACGGGTTTTGGAATTATAGTTGAAAACGATCATGAGAGAGAGAGATTCCTTGTCAGGTTACAAACTGTACTTCATAAATAGCCTTATGAGAAAAAGAGAGAGAGAGAGAGAGAGAGAGAGAGAGAGAGAGAGAGAGAAAGACCTAAGTAAGCTAAAATTGCGAATAGTAACTTGCCATAGAGATTCGTATCCATGGTTCCCATACTACATACGTTGAATAAATACTATGTACAGTATTCACTTGAAAACTTTTTTTGACTAGGGATAACATTATCAGCGTCAAGTAAATTGCACATGAATGGAATTTCTGCCAAACACTTCAAAGTGTGTGCCTCCTCTCCCATCACATTTAGCTCCTTCCCCCTTCCTTAATGGCCCACCCAGTTCTGAGCAGCTAGCGTCGCCACTGCCCTGCGTTTGTTAACTTATTTGCCATTATGGTATGATGTTTTCTGTTCCCCACAGATGTAGAACTGTTTATTTTTCTTAGAGACGATTTATTCTTTTTATCCGTGCTATAGCCGACACTCTTGCTACTAGTTTTTTTTTTTTTTTTCTCTCTCTTTTAAAGACAGGACAGCCCGAGACCTCGAATCCCTCAGATCCTAATTTACGATCTCTGGCAAACAGAGAACGAATTTCTAAGAGTGAGCACCGCAAGTGGAAAAGCTCTGTAGTGTATTTTCTCAGATCTCTTTTATTCTCTTGTGATTTGAAAGTTGCTGCCTAGTTTTTCAGTGTCTTTGTGCATTGTTATTGTGGTGTAATGCGTTAAAAAACAAACAAACAAAAACTAATTCTTAATTTAAGAGACAGTTAAAGTAACTTGTCAATATGAGGACGATAATTGCGTTGCTACTGATAAAAAGAAACAGAAGCTGATCAAACAGAGCGGACAAATTACGATCGCTAAATAGTAACGCGAGTTCCATACTTGTTTTGTTTTTATTTCGTGATCAATAATTGTGATACATTGGGTATTACATTAACGAAAACGTATTCATACATTCGAGGTCTGTTAATGTTTCTCATTATATCTAAATTTATTGGCATGATTAATAAAAAAAATAATAATAACGGAAATAAATCCAATTGCTACCACTCTGACACCGGGATGTAATTATAGGAGGCATAAAATTTTCGTTGAGTGTAACCGTCAAACTGTATTTTCCTATTTTTGGGCTACACCACGAACAGTTAAACTGTGTTTTTCTTATTTTAGGGTGCTGTGGTACGTTTTGTTTCATATGAGCTTTTGAGAGTTTCGTGAGCTCCCACCTGATGCGTAATCTTTAAATAAGCTACTGAAATAAAATATAAATAAATAAAAAACAGACAAGATGACTACTGCGAAATATACTCGTTCATTTAAATACCAGATCTACCAGAAAATAATCAATAAAAAAATTTCTAACCCGACGCTAAGCCTTTCTAACGTCATCATCTGTGATCGTCAAGTATCTGACGTTAACTAAAACGCAGTATATATCTCCTCTACCTCACAAGAATAGGAACCGAGATATCTATCCCCGATTACTTTACTTACTTCTCAAGCTGTAATTCCTTGATCATTTTCTCTTATGGCAGGCGTGGACAACTAGACAATTTATTAATTCCTGAAATAGAACTATTTCATGTTTAAAAATTATGTCTGATATTGCGTGAGCTGTAGAAATCATTAATTAATATTCCAAAAACTGTTTTCAACGTCAATTGCATAATTTATAAGTGTCAGTACTGTATATCGTTAAGCTATACAGGGAGAAAAAAGTTTACATTAGTTCTTCTCGTCTTTGATTGGTAAAAATACCAATATATTTCAGACGTCTGTTGCATAATTTTTATGCGTTATTTATGTGTAACTTTTTTCACGGTATGCTCATATTGGTAAGCTGTACGGAGAAAATGGTTTATGTTAGTTTTCCTCGTCGTCGAATGGCTAAGAATGTGGTAAATAGCATCTGGCGATTTGGCGTGAAATGACCCTTTATTAATATTTTGCAGTTATATTATTTGAAATGCCTTTAAACATAACATGAATTAACTATCCTTCCTCCTTCATGCATCACATCAAATTATCGTGCGATCTGACCAACGCGTGCAATAGTATCTTGATCTCCAGCCCATCCGAAGGCAAACATCCACTCCCGCTGCCGTTGGCTGGCTGCCAACGCTACTCCCCGCGCCGCTTTTCACGGTGGCAAAATACGAGCCATGCACCCTATTTCAAAATTCTTTTCCCAGCGCGCACGTGAAAGCCCAAGGTTTTCTTTTTTCTTCATTTGTTAGACTAAAACTTTTCTTTAAAAACGAAAAACAATTGCGATCTTCTAAGTGCTGTACTACATTGCTTTTTTATGTTTTGAAGAAAGGCTCTCCCGTTGTGCATAACTCAAAAACTAAAAAAGATAGAAATTCGTGCAATGCACCAATTGATTCCTTAGGGAAAATTACGAAGAAATGGTGATTTTGATACTTTTTTTATCTAAACAATGGAGATATTTGCATTTTTACGCGATTAAGGCCCGCCATGCACCAGAATTTGAAAATTAATATCTTCTAATCTGCGGGAAATAAAAAATGAAACTTTCAGGATTTTTCTACCTTGGTGTGATCTATTAATGAAAAAAAAAAAAATCGTAAGAATCTGAGATGGTGTGGTGGATAGCATCTGACGATTTGGCGTGGAATGACCCAAGAGTCAAAACAGGACATACCTAAAAAATAATGTCTGCCAGCATTTAGACAGCAGTCCCATTGTTGCACAAGTCCTTGTATTCCTGCAGCAATAGGAGGAGGCAGGTCACTGCTTCAACCAGTTATATACAGCTTCACGCACCTGGTCATCTGAAGTGAAACGTTTGCCTTTGAGAAATTTTTTCATAGTTCCAAAGATGTAAAAATTGCAGGGCAATAGGTCAGTACTATATGCCGGATGTTGAAGGACTTCCCAGCAGCGTTGGATTTACTTTTTTTCGTTGCATAGCAGTACTGCTATGCATAATTTTTTGTGTAGCAGTTTTTAAATATTGTGTAGCACTGGCAACGTGCGATATGTCATGGGGTAATGATTGCAATGGCATTGTAGAGAGTTTGTAGATATATTTTATTCCACATTTCTACATATTAATGACAGATGAATATGTAGAATAAAATATTACATTAAACTTTACTGTTAATTACAAAACCAAAACAAAAGTACATATTAGATTTGAATTACCTTTGTTGGTGTTGCACTTTCATTTAAATTTTAGTTTCCAGTCCACCCAACAAATAATTGTTCAGAATCCCTTTGTCTTTTGCCGTATGGTAAAGTGTTGGGCTGTCAGGGAGCTTGGAAGAAAATCTTTCAAGCTTCTTCCAGTGAAAAGGCTTCAATAGCAGGGCCCTCAATACTAACACGAGCCAAGTTTTCCAATGCCTCTTCTTGCATTCTTGCACTTTATTACAATTTGCAGTCTTTGGATACATTTAGGTATTTTTATTTGACAAGTTTGGTCAGCCAAGAAATGTTGTACCTCTCCACCAGTTATCTTATTTCAGGGGAGGATCCAGAGGGGGACTGCCCTCCCCTCAAGACCAAGGAATACCTTTGATATGTTATGTGTTAATAACAAATTAAATATTTTTTCCTGAAAGAAAGTATTACTTAAAAGTATATTACTTTCCTTAATTAATTGGAAGAATTTATAGACATACTAAGAACACTTTTTCATTTTGAGGAAAATATCAGAAAGGTCTCCGGTAGGGCACGAAAAATCTCGGAAATTTTACCCGTCCTCGAAGACGGTTTGTCTAAAAATATACCCGTCCTCCTTTGAAAGTAGCCCGTCAGACTCGTATAAATACCATAACTACGTAGAATTTAAACATCATCATTCTTGAAAGAAATCATGAAAGAAATACGGGATTACGCCATATAATACAAATTTTGAAGATGACAATCCGATTTTTGGCGTAAATGTGACAAGGATGGTAAGTCAGATAATTTTTGAAAACTTGAGTCCCGCTCCAGGACGATGAAAATTTTCAAGTTTTCAAAAATTATCTGACTTACCATCCTTGTCACATTTACGCCAAAAATCGGATTGTCATCTTCAAAATTTGGATCATCATTCTTTTTCAGTTAAATCCATTCAATAGTTGGTTTAACTGTTGGAACTTTTACATGTTGTGGCTCCTTTGTGTGAAATGCAATTTCCCAGTTGGAAATTATTAGTATTTTCTGCGAACAAATACCTCAGTAATCAAATGTAATTCAAGGAAAAACTTTTCACGTACCTCTCAGTTGTAAGTGGTCGATGTTCAAATCTTTGTATGGCTGTTCTCATCAGGCTCTTGAGTTGAGACTTTGAAGAATTTAATCGGCACATTTTCTTCACAGGTCCCGAAATTGGATAGACAAATTAATTTATTCGATGAATTTGTCTATATAATTTTGGGACCCGTGAAGAAAATGTGCCGACTAAATTCTTAAAAGTCTGAACTGAAGAGCCTGATGAGAACAGCCATACAAAGATTCGAACATCAACCACTTACAACTGAGAGGTACGTGAAAAGTTTTTCCTTGAATTGCATTTGATTACCGAGGTATTTGTTCGCAGTAAATACTAATAATTTCCAACTGGGAAATTGCGTTTCACACGAAGGAACCACAACATGTAAAAGTTACAACAGTTAAACCACTATTGAATGGATTTAACTGAAAAAGAATAACGTATATAAAACAAGTTTTTTTAATCTCGATGTGTCGAGAAATACGTGCGTATTAAATATCGTCACTTTACTGGAAAAAAATATTTTTTATGTACATACAGAAAATAAATACATTTCTGCTTTCATAGCAAAAAGCTTGTTACACAGAATCCGGAATTTTCAACTGCGAAATTTCAAAAGATGAGAGATAGAACAGTGCATGTGTGGCATTAGGTACGATCATCGTCAAGGGCGCCAGGAAACATGCGTAAAACGGTAATGCACGGGAAACCAATATTGCGATGGGCATCACACGTGCGAGGTGTCAAGGTCACACCTGAAGTGAAGAACTAAGAAGCAACCGTTGTTTAGTTGCATTGGTTAATAGTGGGACATTCCAGTATTAACAAATGAAACTAAGCAAGGGATGACTGGGGGGACGGAGATAGATGGGAGAGAAAGGAAGAAAAAACAAGCTAACTGCGAAGTCGCCATCCTTACCCCCCCCTCGCTTCAGGCATAAAATTCCCACGGGAAAACTTTATGAGAGGGAATGGGAAAGCAGGACATTGGCTTAGTACGTAAAAATTTTGGAAGGGAGGGTGTGGCCGCAGAACTATTTCGCCAGAACGACTAATCGCTTAAGAGAATGCGTAATTTTGTAAAACTGTGGCACTTGGCATGCCAAATTTTAAATTGGTAAAAAAAAAAAAAGAAAAAAAATGTTCTTATTACAATCATACTGCAAGATTGCAGAAAAAAGGGCCGTCCGCACGGACCTTGTGGTCGGGAAATTAATCGTCCGCAATAAATTCTTGACCACCGCAGATGGGCAGTTTTGTGCGCCCTGGTCTCCGGTTATTCCCGACACTTGCGCTCCATTAAGTTGTCTTCAAAGACAGCAAAGCCACATAGATGAACGCCGAGATATAATGGGTCACGTGACTTCCGTTTGCTCCTCAGGAACCTGGTTGCGCCGAGATGCTTGTCATTTCCCTGTCACATAAATCAACGAAAGCAAGTGATCACAACTGGTTTGACAGCTTTTGGCTCTTTGTCAACATGAGGAAGGAGTGAAGAAAGTGGTTTCCGCATTGGAACATGCCGCTGCCGGTCTGATTTTTTTCCCCAAAAAAATTTGTTCCGTAGTATATTTGGTGTCGAGTCCATGTGAGATTCCAATGGAACTGCGGACAAATCGGGGGGAAGAAAATGCGTCGTATGAATTAGATTCGTTGCAAGTACTGCGATGCAAAAAATATTTCATTTAGCCTTGATCTATTTATTGCGATGCGATGCCGCTTAATTCCTACGCTGCTTCCCAGTGAAAGCACTGAATAAATGTCCTTTGCATGCTAACTGCTATATGAGGCCTGGCATTATCATGCAGAAGCACTAGACCCTGAATGAGATTGCTAGGTCTCTTGTTTTTGATGGCTCGTCAATGCTTCATTAAATTTTGAAAATATCATTCGGCATTGATGGTTGATGCTTTTGGTAGCCACTCAAGAAGCAATGGTTCTCGATGGTCAAAGAACAGGGTTAACATCTCCTTGCCTGCAGAAGTGGTGGACTGTGATTTTCTCGGTGGTGGCGATGATGCTTGTTTCCAACGCATGCTCTGGTGTTTCGACTCAGACTTGAAATGGTTGCACCAGCTCTCGTTCCCCAGTAATAATGCGTAGCGGGAAATCTTCGCCTTCTTCCTGGTAGCGGAATAGATGCTGTAACGATAATCCCATTCGTTGACTCATCTGTTCGTCGGACAGATGTTTTGGTACCCATGTGGTGCAGACCTTATGATATTCAAGGTGCAAATGCTTGGTCCAGTGCTTGCACCTGCACTGTTTGCCAGTTCTTGGAACTTGATTCTTCAGTTGGCCTTTACTGTAGCATCCACCCATGCAGCTGTCACTGAAACAGTGCCACGTGGTGCTCCTGATTTTGGCTGGTCTGCAGTGCTTGTTTGTTCACCACTAAAGAGCTGTCACTACCACTAATTACAGCACTGTGTGGAAGATAAAGAGGCCCATACACTACCTTCATTTGTCTGTCAAAAACTTAATACTATATAAAAAGAGCATTTACACACTCAAGTCAAAAACAAACAAGAGAACAAGAAATAAGATGGATAACTGACACAGCTAAAGTTTATGAATATGGTAAAAAAAATTTATAAAGAAAACCATTAATGAAACTAAACATAAAACTAAAAGTCTAAAAAAAAAAGAATTTATGCTAAAAATATTGTGGTTCATTACCTTATAACCAAACAATTGTCAAACCAATGAAAAGACATGCAAATAATTTGGCTATGATTTTGGACAAAGTGTAAGAACACAAAAAGAATACTTATTATGAATAAAGACAAAACCTCAATTCTAGATAAAGCAGGTGTACATCAAATACCAACATTACACCCAACCAATAAAACAAAAGAGAAATCATACATAGGAAGTACTAAAAACAGTCTGAAATATAGACTAGAATAACAAAAATTGGAATAAAAACAAGAAGTCACAGCATTGATTCAATACTGCCATAATAATAATTATGAACCTGATTCTACCTATATTAAACATCTAATCCGACATCAAAAAGAAGATGAAATAAGATATTCAGAAGCTATCCTCATCCAAAAAGTTTGTTATAATAATATTTGCATAGATCTTCCATATCCCTGGAGATTATTAATAAATAGAGAACAAGAAACAGAAAAAAAAACTAATTTATTAATAAAAAGATAATTAAAATCTTGCAACAGATGGCACCACTTGAGACATGACCCACCAAAAAACAGTGAAATCACAGTCAGTTGACCAATGACGTGACACTAACTCAATGGAGACCAGACATCCAGTTGTTGTGGCGGAAATCTCCAGCCATGTTATGTAAGATTATTAGAATAGATAGCCAATATTAAACCCAAAGGAAAATTTTGAATTTAAGCATAATTATTAAATTTTGGGAGATGGGTGGATGCATTTAGAAACAAAAAATAATAATACAAAAAACTTTGAGATGCCATAATGGTTATAGCACACTTGTAAGTTTTCACCAGTGATGATGTTTATGCAGATACCGAACAATTTTTGTTTTCACACTTGAGGAATAATTATAGCACTATATTTTTGGCACATGTGTATATACTTGTCAACTAAATGAGACCGTGTTTGTAAGCAGGAAATGTGATTATTAGACTGCAATTATTTTGATTGTTTGGACATTAACATTATTTAAGCAACAACCCACGTGTATCCTAGCCAACGTCAGGCGTTGGGTGATGAGTGCCATGCTCAGAAATTCAGGAGACATCTAGATAAACTGAATTGCCAATTTGTACCAAATTTGGTTTTTTGAAAGGCTAATGCCTATGTTTATTTTTAGAACAATAACAACATGGGTATTACGAGAAAAAAAAAGAGCAACAAAATTATACAGATATTGTTTCGAGATCAGCCTTTTTTTACACATGTCATAGCAATTGCTTTTTTTACACTAATTTAAGCCTTAGTTTCTTTTCTACTTTGACTCATATGCCTCTCACATTTTCAGAATATTTGAGGCCATTACAAAACAAATCATGAGCGCTTTTATTTATCAAACATCGTAATTATTTTATTTCTTATCTAAATAATTTTCATTCATTGAACTACAACACTAGTTAAATGTTATATATATATATATTTTTTGTCAGCTGCAGTTTCCCCTTAATAGTGCCCCGTTCTTAAAATTTTCAGTAAATTTATACCCTTTACCAAAAAAAAAAAAAAAAAATACTAGCCATATTATGAGGATAAAACAAATAAAAGAAAACTTACATACTTAATCAAGAGGGTCTCTGTTGGTTATGGTCAGGGTTGGTACAGTCCTTTATCAACACAAATTTCTTCTAAGTGCCATTCTGCTCGAAGAGCGTAGTTGAAGTCCGGGAATCTTATCTGTAGCCAAATTTTGGCAGGCCTGTCGCGCTCATGATTTGTTTTGTAATGGCCTCAAAAATTCTGAAAATGGGAGAGGCATATGAGTCAAAGTAGAAAAGAAACTAAGTCTTAAATTAGTGTCAAAAAAAAAAAGCAATTGCTATGACATATATAAAAAAAAAGCTGATCTCGAAACAATATCTGTATAATTTTGTTCTTTTTTTTTCTCGTAATGCCCATGTTGTTATTGTTCTAAAAATAAATATAGGCATTAGCCTTTAAAAAAAAACAAAAATTTTGGTACAAATTTTCAATTCAGTTTATCTAGATGTCTCCTGAATTTCTGAGCATGGCACTCATCACCCAACACTCTGACGTTGGCTAGGATACACATAGGTTGTTGCTTAAATAATGTTAATGTCCAAACAATCAAAATAATTGCAGTCTAATAATCACATTTCATGCTTACAAACACGAGTTTCAGAAACACGGTCTCATTTAGTTGACAAGTATATACACATGTACCAAAACTACAGTGTTATAATTATCCCTCAAGTGTGAAAAAAAAAATTGTTCGGTATTTGCATAAACACCATCACAGGTGAAAACTTACAAGTGTGCTATAACCATTATGGCATCTCAAAGTTGTTTTTTATTATTATTTTTGTTTCTAAATGCATTCACCCATCTCCCAAAATTTAATAATTATGCTTAAATTCAAAATTTTCCTTTGGGTTTAATATTGGCTATCTATTCTAATAATCTTACATAACGTGGCTTGAGATTTCCGCCACAACACAGTTAACTTCACTCATATCATTAAAAATGGGACTCCACTGAGTCCAGAAACGTAAGTCAGTTTTCTAAAAACTCTTACTGAACTCTTAAAAAAGAAAATCCATTTATTGGGTGTACAAGTAAAAAATCATAAAAAGCAAGCTTTCACCAATGACCGATTGGCTTCGTCAGCTGGCAGTTATAAAGTAAAACAAAGAATCCCATAGTCAAATTTAATATGCCAAGAAATGGAAAATTTGTGTGGTATTACAATGCATGAATCACATATCTCAGATATCGGATGCCACTGCGCGTGTATGAAGGAGGGTGCGCCAAGCGTGTGGAAGGTCTAGTGAGGTTTCCGTATTGCACACGTCATCTCATGAAAGAATTTCGATAGTTTCTCTAAGCAGGGTTGCGCAGGCTGTTGTGTATGGTGTTTTCCTCTTGATATCTGTCCAAAGGGGGGATGGCGGAGAGGTTGGCCACATCGCGGCCTTAGCCCTTCGGGACTACAACTACAGCTGTGCCAGTGACCAGTGGTGGTCGTTCACTATAAACCTCCCCCAATGAGGATGCTATCTGCTCATACAGGCCAAGAGAAATTGACACCAGAGAGCAAGTAACCTTGCAAAACAACTGAACATGAGCCCAAAATGCACAATATCATGGTTCATAGTGGCCAGGTGGCTACACAAAGGTGGATTGTTTGCCCAACGACAAGTACGCTGTGTTTCATTAACAACTGCTACAGTGTTCCAGAGAATGTAAAGACTGGACAGCAGAACTCTGGGGTATGGTACTCTTTACTTTAGTCTCTCTAGCAATTCTGGACATTAGCTAATCTGGCTTAAGGTGGTAAGCACTCGGTATTGCCCCGAAAATGTCAATGAAAGGGGTAGACCTGACAGTCACAGTGTTCCCATATGGGGAGCCATTTTAATTCATGGATGTACAGAGCTCCAGATACTGGAAAGAGGTACTGTAACCGGTGCGTGCTACTGCAATGAGGTAATCCTTCCTCATGTTCATCTGTTCTGAGATGCCATTGGCCCACAATTCATGTTAATGGATGAAAATGCATACCCCATTGTACAGTGACTGTTAATGAGCTGTTGGAAAGTGAAGACATTCATTCAGTTAATGTATTGGCCAGCATGTTTCCCAGACCTAAATCCCATAGAACAGGTGTGGGGAGATGTGTGGCTTGTCAATACACACAGAAAACTGCCCAACAGCTGAAGTCAGTGCTGGTGGTGGAAGAATTACCACAAGAACTCATCAACCTGGTGTGAAGTATGGACAGACAATGCTAATCATGCATCAACATTAAGGGTGATCATATCCCCATCTGAGGACCTCCTGTTCCCTTCATACCATCTTTAGTTGTGATACATCAGTATTATGGCACCCAGTGTATGTAGTCAATTCTGAATGAAGTTTCACTATACCCTTTTGTATCTGCAGTTGTGTCGGTGTTCTTTCTGCCATCAGTTCAGTGAGTAACGGAGTTCCTATGATTTGAATTTCACAGATCAATGCTGCTTGTGTGCAGTGCTACAGGTCAAAACCTGGCCCGTCCTTAAAGTTTTGCCCACCAGTGTGTTAGCTAACTACATTTTTTGTAGGTGTGTATTTGGGTTATGTGTGCTGTCACAAACCATTCACAGTGTGTTTTGTTTCCGTATTGTGAGATGTTTTTTGCTAGTTTACCATTTTCATTGAATATCGTAAATTTGTGCTTCTGTATAACACTTAATAGACAGAAATCACAGATCACCTACCTAGTAACTGGTATGCCTACCTTTGCCCAGATAAGGGCAGTCACATGGTGAGGCATTGAGCCAATTTGGTTATGAAAGCATTCCACCGATATCTCCACCCATGCTTGTTGCACTGCTGTCCGTAATTCCATAACACTCATGGGTGGAGAATCCAAAGCTCAAACAGACCTTTCTACAGCATCCCAAAAGTTTTCCACAGGGTTCATGTCTGAACGGGGCAGTCATTTCAGGGTGGTAACATCTGAGGAATAATGCTCTCTTAATCATTTTCCAGTCACCACGGTTCTGTGGAGAGGCACATTGCCCTGTGTGTGCATGATGGCCTTGAATGGATGCAGATGGACGCATAGTGTGTACCATTCAGAGATGCATCTAGACCAGCGGAGCCCGAACATTTTTTTTTCTATGCCCGTGCTTATATTCAGTGCAAAATTGTGTTTGTACAGGCAATGAGGATTTAAGAATTTCATTTCTGAGAAATCTGAAAAGTACTGGTTTTATTTAGCTAACAGCATATGTAACACTTTGTTTCTGATGAATATTCAAGTATTATTTCACCATAAAACCAATAGAGATCAAAGGAGGGGGAAATGCAATTTACAAATACATGGCAAATATTCATAAGAAAAATTATTGAATTGCTGACCTCAATGCTATGAGTGCAGTTGTTTCTTCTCCTTACGAAGTTCTTTCACGCGCAGCTCTGTGGAGGAGAGTTGCAGTCACATGTCCGGCTCTGCATGCACTCTGTTGCAATACTTGGATTTTGTGGAAACATAAATTGAGAAGCCAGTCTCACACAGATACATACTGACAAAGGGAAGGAGTATTCTAATCACTTGCTGTGATAAACATGGGTATTGTTTCCTAACGCTGTACCAAAATTTGCCTAAAGGTAGTTTATCAAACATTTTTCAGAAGTGTCAGATCAGTAAGATTTTCATATTCACTTGCAGTCATGCTGCGGGACTCGTCTTTAACTGCAGACGGATCTTTTATCCATGTATAATTTTCCAAATTCTTGTGCATTACATTTAGGAAGTACTGAAAGAGGGCATCACTTGTTTCTTGTAGGTTCTGGGTGTGAATTCTCCAAAAATCTTATCAGATTCACAGATTCTTCCTTTGCGCTCTTCCAGGAAGTCCGTAAGTATTGGAAAACTATCACCCTCACAGTTTCAGAAACATGCAGTCCAGAACTGTACCTTTCTCTTGAAAGCACGGATTTTGTCATGGGCTGTGAAAACAGTAGCATTCTTTCCTTCTTTCCTTGAAGACCTAGATTAACTTTGTTAATTTTTGCTCATATGTCAACTAAATATGCATGCCTAAATAACCACAGATCATCTGTTCTTCCAAGCTGAAAAGGTGACCAATGAGGAAAGCACTCACTTCAACTCTGATTATGTACATTCGTTGTATAAAGAAATTGAGGTAGTAAGTGGATTTTTCCAGAGTGATTTTGTTGTCGAACATGACGTTGTCACGAGGAATTTTTCACGAAAAGTGTTGCAGAGCCTTCGCGGAGTCCTAAAGCTCAGTGGAGCACACTTCGAGAACCACTGATCTAGACATATCAGATGTCCCAACATGTGCCAGTTGAACATGCCCCAGACCATAACTGATCTTCCACCAGCCTAAACAGTTTCTTGTTGACGTGCCTGTTCCATCGCTTCATGCAGTTTCTGCCATATCTGCACACCCTCACCTGTTGAAAGCAACTGGAAATAGGACTTATCAGACCAGTCAACCATCTCCAATCATCCAAAGTCTAGTTCCGATGTTGTTTCACTCAGTTGAGGCATACAGCCTTGTGATGTAGTTTTAGCAGTGGGACTCTGGTGTGTCAGCAGCTCACATAACCTATTGCGGATAATGATCTCCAGATGGTCTTGGTGGAGATATAATTCTGGCATCTCTTTCATTTAAGTTGGCAGTGATTTGTGCCACTGTAGTTCTGCAGTTGGTTGCAACTATGCAAGACAGAATCCAACAACCTTACTCTTCCACCACCTTTCACCACACAAACTCTCTTAACTCATGTTTATCCATACTGACATTGAACTACCATCTGTGTGAATGCAGTGATGTCTCCTTACCTGTATGCCTGCCATGTAGAAAGTTTGTCCATTAGCAAGAGGGGTGATGATAGCATTGTGCTACCCAGGAACCAGATATCCCCTGATTTCTGTCTTTTCAGTGTATGTGCAAAACATAAAGCTTGCAGACATATTTATTATATGTAACATAAAATAACAAAAAACAAAACAAAAAAACTGTACATTGTCCACATTTAAAATTTTCAGATTAAGAATTTAAACATTATTTTAAGAGTGCTTACATGGCTGTGTATGAATATGCAATTGTTTCTACTCTGATATATGGCAATGAAACCTCGGTACTACAGAAGAAACATAGGAGTCATTTTTGTGCTGCAGAAAAGCATTACTTTGGCAAGACACGTTCTCATCATGTGAGGAATGAAGATGTGTTGCAGTTGTGTAATGTGAAGCAAAATGTTGTTAGCAAGGTGGAGACTAATATGCTTCGATGGTTTGGCTATGTTAAAAGAATGAATGATGAGATGCTTACCAAGAAAATCTTTTTGCCCAAGTGGCAGAAATAAAAGGCAGAGGAAGACCAAGGAAGTCATGGGAGGACCAGATTCGGGAGTGTCTGCAGGAGAAAAAGATTATGAGTATGAAGTATAGAAGACTTTGTGTACGGCGTGTGATGAATATCAGTGAAGCCCGAGTTGTATGTCAAAATCGCTGTAAATGGAGAAGTTTGATACGGCAACAGTAAGTAAAAATTATCTGGTAGTTGTATTTCTTTGTGGAGCTAACCTCTGAATCTCAGAGAACAGTTTAGTGATATGTATGCATGTAAAGTATTTATACATTCCATGAAAACTCTGTATTCTATCATTTTGTGAAACAAGTGAATATAAGCTGCTATGTGTTTTGATTATGAATATTTTGCCTTTCAGCTCATTGTTCACCATCTCCTGCACACTCAGAATTAGATGAAGTAATCAATCTTCTGTCATGTATGCCATTACATTCATTAACCTCAAATGACTACAGTTTCTCTCAAAACACTCACGACTATGAATCATCCATGAAATCACAGCCATTACAGAGGTTCTGGCCCCAAGGATCTGCTCCACTGTTATCCAGGTATATGTCAGGTACAAGATCATGGTCTGAAGGTCTAAGAGATATTCCATTTGGATATGATTCTTGGATATGGAGAACAGACAACTTAAACTGTGCTTCTCTTCCAGAAGGGAATGTGCAGTCATTTAGTGAAAATGGACTGTCCTCTGGAAAGGACAATGAGCATTCATTGTTGTGGAACAACACTGAGCAACAAAGGTCTGTATTTACTGCTTGATACGTTTTATTCTTCTAAACAAATTTTATTTTGGAATGAATGTTTTTAGAGCTATTGCATAAAACCAGTATGTAATGATAACATCAGTTTCAAACTTCAGTTGAAACAACATTTTATAAAATCAGGCAATAGTTTTAAATATTATGCTTGCATTTTAAAGAGAAAAGTTAAAGTAAAACCTTTGTTCTTTAAAGTATTATAACATTTTAGATGTGTTTTAGCAATTTTTTTATGTAAGATTGAAAAATAGTTATAACTTAGCCCTGTCTGTGCATACTGAATATACAAGGCCTGTCCAGAAAGTAATGAGACTCGTTCAATAACAGACGTTTAATTAAAGTCATACTTACATAACATTAAAATTCCTCGAAATAACATCCTTGAACATCAACACACCGCTGCCAGCGGTTCTGCCACCCCGCGTAGCTTGCCTGGAAGTCGGGAACAGGGATCACTTTCAAAGCACTCATCACAGCAGTTTGTACGTTTGTAACAGTCCCAAAATTATGTCCTTTCAGGCTGGATTTGAACCGGGGAAACAAAAAGAAGTCAGCCGGGGCCAAGTCCGAGCTGTGGGGAGGTTGGGGCAGCGTTGCCACGTAGTGTTTCGCCAGAGACTCTCATTCTCAGCGACACATGGCTCAGCGCATTATTGTGGTGAAGAACCCAAGTGGTGACGAACTCTGGGCGGGCGGGCGCAACTCTGTTCACTCAGTTCTTCAGTCGTTGAAGCACTTCCACGTAAAATTCAGCGTTGACTGTTTGTCTGGGTGGTACAAACTCCTTATGGACACTTTTACGGTCAGAGAAGACAATGAGCATCGATTTCATCTTCGATTTGCACATTTGAGCCTTCTTTGGTCGAGGAGTCTCGGGAGTGTGCCACTCTGAGCTCTTGTCTTTTCGTCTCCGGCTCGTACTCAAAAGACCCACGTTTCATCACCTGTTATCACTTTCTGCATAAAACCAGGTTCACTCCTCACACGGTCCACAAGCTCACAAGAAATCGACACACGGTTGTTTCTCTGTTCATCGGTCAAAACCTTAACCACCAATTTAGCGTAAACTTTCCGCATCTGCAATTCTTTAGTGATGCTTTCATGCACAATAGATTTCACGAGTCCCACGTGCTCTGTTACCAATCTGACCCTCAGACATCGGTCAGAGTCCAAACCCGGTTTCACCTTTTCCACATTGTCCGAAGTGTGAGATGTTGAAGGGCGCCCTGGGCGTGGCTCATCCTCGACGCTCTCTCTTCCCTCTGTGAACGTTTGGTGCCACTGAAACACCTCTGCTTTCGATAAAGCCTCCTTCCCGTAGGCTTACTGTATCATAGCAAGCGTCTCTGTAACAGATTTTTCAAGTTTAACACAAAAACTTTACTGCGTATCATTGTTCGACACTCTTCTGCATTTTGACCATTACACGACGCTCACACAGCTGTCCACTTCGCAAGTGATCCTCACTCTGTAAAAGCTCAGATTCAACTGACGAGACATCGATCGCTTACCTAACATACCCCGTCACGCCCGGAGACTCCGTGCTCCGGCCCTTCCGATTGGCTCAGGAAAAGTGGTCTCGTTACTTTCCGAACAAACCTTGCATTTTTAAATGATTTTCTCAAAAGTTTGTTGGTATCTGTTAGTTAGCTACATTTCTTGTTTTACTTTGATGCTCATTAAATTTTTTATTTGGTCATACTTTGCACAAAAATTACAGAGGGTGAGTTGAAAGTTTTGCAATATTTGGATCACTTTGTCTTCATGTGCACCTATGCAATGAAAGCTGACTAGCATTCAAAGTACCGGCCATCGTGTTGCACTGTCTTTAGCCATCTGTCTGCCAGATCTTCAATTCCGCGGCAGTACCAGTTCTTGTCCTTCGAGGCAAAGAACTCCTTCACCCCAGCTGCCACCTCCTCCTGGTTGTTGAAGTGCCGCCTGCGAATGAAGTGGGCCATAAACCGGAACAGGTAATAATCTGATGGGTAATCCAACGGGACAAGGTTCGGACTATATGCTGGGTGTGGCATCAGTTCAATGCCCTCAAGTTCCTGGAGTTTTGCTTGAGTCGTTTGCACGGTATGAGGCTGAGCATTGTCCTGCTGCATACCTGCCAACATTGGATAGAGCCTTGTCAGTAGTAATTAGTACACGGCATACATAGACTTTTTAATGAAATGATTCATCTCTTTGTGAAAAAGAAATATGCACCACAACAGAACGTTACAACAAACGAGGACTCTAATGAAACAAACTTAACTCATGTGAAACGCAGAGTTGATTCCCCTGCTGGCAAGGGCATGAGAGGTAACATTGCGAGATTTAAGTTCGAAACTTCCACCAATAAAAATCAGTCAGATGCGTTAGGAATTCCCACACTTACAGATGGGAAATCCAAGCAAGTGAATGTGCAGCGTGCGAACCTTCACTCACCATGTGATCATACTGCCTCTAAAATTGCAGTTTAGGACAAGATATAAACTAAAGAAGAAAAAAAAAAGGCTGGATGCTTTAACTGGGTGAAAAATCAAACACACAGCAAGACTGCGGACCACTGTTAGTTTGTTTTTATTGACCTTGCAGCTGTGCAGCATCCATTGCTTATTTTTTTTTTCCTGCTGATATCTTTCTCTCCCTATTTCTTTATTGTTGATTTTCTTTCTTTTCTTTTTTTTATTCCTTCTGATAACAATAATTTCTTCTAGCATGCAGAAAAAACTTTCAGCCTGCGGACCATGAGCGCATGATATCAAAGCTTCAACTATTTTAGATAAATGGTGTAACTTTGAGGATAAGACTTTTGAACACAATGCATCAGTTTTTACAAATTTTCCAACTTTGTCACTTCTGTTTTAAGGAATTTACCCATCCCTTATCAAGCTTAAATGCAAAAACTTATGGGATGGGAATATTCAACAATGCAGAAGAGTGGAAACGAAACATAGCGCACGCGGGAGGGGGGGGGGTGAATTACGGCGAAAATCTTTGCTCTGTATGACTTCCAGTTTTGGAAATTTTCCATAAATTTTCAAGCTGAAATACAAATATTTATGCAGTAAAATGATATTTAGCAATAATACTGGGCAGAGGCAGCATTGCGAGAAAAAAGAAATTCCGATTACAGAAAAATCTGAATTCCGTCGACCTTCCGTTTTCGAAAGTTTTGTAAAGACGGAATGTATATCATGAAATACTAGAAAAATGAAAAAAATGTATATCATGAAATACTAGAAAAATGAAAAAAATCTAAATAAAATGAAAATTCGTGGAATCCGTAGTTTCGAAAGCGATGTCCATAGTTCCGTAGTCAGACAACTAAATCCATGGAAACTATGGACATTCCGTAGTAGTTGGCAGGTATGCTGCTGTAGGAGAGCGCTCTTTCTGTTCACCAATGTCGGGTACTTCTCCTCCAAAACAGCATACATCTGCTCCATCTGTCCAGAATAGAAATTGGCATTGACGATCCGACCATCTGGAAGAAATTCATAATGGATTATCCTGTCAAAATTCCACCAGATGCAGAGCATCACCTTGTGCTTGAAGCACCCACATTTGGCAACGGGTTCCGGAAGCTGGTCTGGGCTCAATCACTGCTGTTGTGTGTTAGGATTACAGAAATAGACTCACTCCTCAGAGCACGTAAAAATTATCTTGATGGAACTCACATTGCACGGGTTTTCTAGGAATTTTGTGCACACTTCTACCGGTGGTTTGCTTCAGCTGACGTCAGTTCGTGAGGGACAATGCGGCAGCTCCTGTAGACCTTACTGAGGTCCTGAAGGTGAAAAACTATAGCGGTCTGTGATATGCCCAGCTCGCCTGATAATCTCAGAGTGCTGGTTGTCGGATTTGCCTCTATGGCCTGGCGCACCGCCTCCGAATCCACGGTTCGCGGCCTACCCGACTTGGGCTAATTGTCGAGGTTTGTGTCACCTGAGCGAAATTTCTTGAACCATCTGGTTGCAGTGCTGTAATCCACGGAACCTTCCCCTTTCGCATGACAAATGTTTCGTGTTGCTTGAGCAGCGTAATGGCCGAGTTCAAACTCGTAAAGCAAAAGTTCCCTAATTAGCCGGTTGCGGCTGTTTATCTTTTAGGTGTCCCAACCACAGACAGAACGATGACATACAATGCTGTTCACAGCAACGACTACCAATTTACATCCCTTTTTACTAACTGCAGTGTGCGATTAGAACTACTTTAAGCACATGACATATTCACGACAGCACATGCGTTTACGCAAATATTGCAAGACTTTCTTCTCACCCTCTGTAGTTCTTGCTTTTGGATAGCTAGATAGCTGAAAATCTGGACCTTTCATATTATTTCTTCATTACCCATAAAGAAATGACATTTGAATAATTTTGATGATGACATATCACGCTTCAGTTACGTAAAAATTACAAGTGTTGGGACAACATTTCGGTAGCTACTTCTACCTTATTAGCCATGGATTGAAACACGTGGTATTAGCATCAGTTGCTGCCAGCTTTCCAAATGGCTTTCCAAATGATAGGTATATTAAAAGGTGCATCTGTATTACAGGTGTTAGGAGTAAGGAAGATTTCAGTGATTTCGCAGTACCTGAGGGCTTTCCGATTGCTGAATGGAGTGATACGTTTAACGTTTTGGCAATCGGGAATCGCGGACGTATCGCTGATGGTTAAAATTGAAAGCAAGGTGGAAGGGTTTCCTTTCTTAACATCAGTGATATGTTCCACCAATTGCCGGTTGGTGCTTCGGAAAGTACTACCAATATAGTGGGTAATGCCTGTGGAAGTGGTGACAGGGGTAGAGTAGACCCCTTGTAACTCTAGTGGTTTATTGAGATCTCTGTCTTTAAGGATAAGGTTAAGAAGATGTGGAGGTGGTTTGACAGCAATACTGTAGCCAAATGATTTGAAAATGGAGCAAACTTTGTGAGTGAAGGCCTGGCTGAAGGGCAAAGTGCCCACAGACTGGTGAGTGGTGGAAAGTTCAGGCAATAAACTGGTAGATCTATTCTGTGATTCAAATTTCTTAATTAGCCTATGTACTAAGAGGGGTTGAAAGCCATGCAATTTCCCAATATTGATGATGTTCTGATTTTTGTTTTGAAGACCAGAAGGGCTGTTGCAAATAAGGTTAGCTCTGTGGATGTATGTCTTTAAAGCAGCCAATTTATATTTACCAAAGGTGCAGGAATGGTAAGGGATGGTGTTATGGGTGGCAGAAGGTTTCCTGTAAACAGAGTGACCAAGTGAGAAGTCTGGATTGATGTTGATGTTAACATCCAGAAAACTAATATTGTTGTCTACCTGTTCTTGAGACGCGAATCTTATGAGGGAATTTGGAAGTTATAGAGGACATAAGTTCGAACAGAGAGTGTTTCTGGTGTGGCCAAATGATGAAGATGTCATCTACATACTGTAACCAAATGGAGGGTTTTAAGGGGAATATACATATCGCTGATGTTAAGAAAGGAAACCCTTCCACCTCTCTTTCAATTTTAACCATCAGCGATACATCCGCGATTCTCAATTGGCAAAATGTTAAATGTATCGCTCCGTTCAGCAATTGGAAAGCACTCAGGTACCGCAAAAGCATTGAAATCTTCCTTACCTTTAACACCTGTAAATACTGATGCACCTTTTAATATACCTATCATTTGGAAAGCTATTTTGAAATCTGGCAACAACTGATGCTAATACCATGTGTTTCGTTCCATGGTTGATGAAGGTAGAAGTCGCTACTGAAACGTTGTCCCAACACTTGTAATTTTTACGTAACTGAAGCGTGTTATGTTGTCTCACTGCCAATTATTATCACTATGAAGAAAGGACAATTCATAGGAACCAGA
Source organism: Macrothele yani (assembly GCA_039090855.1). Classification (NCBI taxonomy): domain Eukaryota; kingdom Metazoa; phylum Arthropoda; class Arachnida; order Araneae; family Macrothelidae; genus Macrothele; species Macrothele yani. The sequence goes on from CM076998.1 coordinate 112,700,503, forward strand.
AATCAAGTGCTTTGATGTTATTTGTTTTTTTTTTCAGGCTTTTATGTCTATTAGAACTAACTATCACCTGTTTGACAGGCTCCTTGGTGGTGCATTTTGGAAAATGATGGAATTTAAAATGTGTTTGCTGATTGTTAATGATTCATAAAAGAAGGGGAAAAATGTAGAAACTGAAAATCTAGATGTTTGAATCCTCTTCCCTCTCAAAACATAGTTGCATTAAGTGACAACTTTCCACTGGTGATATAGACCTTTCCCAACTAGGTACAGTTAATTCATAGTTCACACAGTGCAAATGTGCAAAGAAACAGAAATTAAACTAACAAAATTTTGGTTTTATATGGAACTTACACAGTATCATTTTTATTTGCAGGTAGAGAAAAACAATTTGTTGTTTACAGAGCTGTATGGGGGGAAAAGTGTAAAAGAATAAGTTGTGTAAGAAAATGATTTTGCTTTGTTTTGTTGCTGAGGGAAATAAAAGGCTGACCAGTGAAAATATTAGTAAATATTACCCCCCCCTTCCGTGTTGATGAAAGAATTTGATTAGAAGCATCTCTCCTATTTAGTGAACTGTCAGCCTAAGATATCATACTCTGGTATTCCGGAGCAGCTGCTTGTGTTGGTAGAAAAGCTGTTAAGCTGACAGGAGCATTAGCTTCTGTCATGCTCTCTGTGTAGCACATCAGAACATTTTCCTTTAAATGAAAAGCTACACTGGTAAACCAGGAATTTATTTGCTGCTAATCTGTTTAGCGAGATATGCCTTGCTGCCTTGTACAACAAATGTTATGGTATGAATGTTTTTAGTGGTTCAGCATTGAACAGATATCCTGTTTCAAGTATGTTTTAAAAGCACTTGGTAAAGACCAGTGTATGGGTGCAAACACTGAATTAAGCATAATTGTGTATTGCTAACTTAGAATGAAGCTACTATGTAGGCCTAATTCATTGGCCTGACAACAGTTTCATTATCCATTTATCATGTGCCTTATTTCAATGCTAATCAAAAATATTTTCAGACATTGCTTACCTTTTATGGCCACTTCTGAAAAGCATATCACATTTCCAGCACGTTGCTTTTGGTCCCCGCCACTGCCCTTGCCTTTTTAAAAAACAGTGTTCAACTATTGCGGTCTTCTCGTCGTAATTTCTTTAATAACAACATTATTGCACAATTATTTAAAATACTTACTTGGTGTCTCTTTGTAAAAGCCCAAAACCCTAAAAAAACACCATGAACATCCAAGTAGTTCAAAAAACAATTCAGGCACAAGACGGGATGACTGAATATTTTTCAATACATGCAACTTCCTCTGTAAGCATCATACTATCTCAATATTCCAACACGTTATTGTGTCGCTTGTTAGCGCAGCAAAAAACACAGAATACATGAACTAGTGAGAGAGTGGCTTGAAAACTTGGAAAACCACCAACTGGGACTCTTCATAAAATTGCTCAAAATTTTTCGCCCTACACTCTGGGCATCTTCATGTAGCCTGGTGATATTCTCGCAGATGTCCCCTATTCAACCATCACCCGTGGAGTGCTCGCACTCCATGGGTGATGGAGTGCGAGCAAGCATTAGGGCGAAAAAGTTTGAGCAATTTTATGGAGAGTCCCAGTTGCTGTTTTTTTTTTTTCAAGTTTTCAACCCCTCTCTCGCTAGTTTATATATTCTGTGTTTTTGCTGCACTAACAAGCGACGCAATAGCATGTTGGAATATTGAGATAGCATAATGCTACAGGGGAAGTTGCATGTATTGAAAATATTCAGTCATCCCGTCTTGTGCCCAAATTGTTTTTTGAACTACTTGGATGTTCATTGTGTTTTTTAGGTTTTTTGGCTTTTATCAAGAGTTTTGTAAATATTTGGAATTATTGTGCAATAATGTCATTATTAAAGAAATTACGACGAAGACCGCAATAATTGAACACTGTTTTTTAAAAAGGCAGGGGCAGCAGCGGGTGCCGAAAGCAACACGCTGGAAATGTGATATGTTTTACAGAAGCGGCTATAAGAAGGTAAGCAGTGTCTGAAAGTATTCTTGATTATAATTGCGTATATTAGTACAATGGTGATGAACCATTTGTGAACAGTTTGTTAACAACAAATAACTCTTGATCATGAATGATCAATGGTTTGCTCATACTGCTGTGAATTATCATTCAATCTGCCATTACTGTGAAACACACTGAAGTTGTAGCTTATTTAGCTTTTTTCCGCCCCCATGATTTCAGGAACAAAATTCCCTGTAAGAAAAGTAATGTTGAGAATTAATAAGTGTCAACCATTATGTGTGCGAGCAGTCAGCCAGGAAATAATTGTGAAACTCAAGAATGGAAATGATACGTGCAGGACCGTACAAGCTTTTCTTATCTGGGAAGGCAAGACTTAAAATTAGTCCCCTTCGAGTTCAAAATTATGTCCTTTCGAGTTCCATTCAAATAATATGTGGTTTTTACTTTCTCGCACACTGCTGTTATAGGAAAGTATTATTGTTATCATTCAAAAATTGCTCTTCTGGTTTTTCGCAGAATCTTATTAAATATGTAAAAACTAGGTAAATACCCAAAGACTACAGGTTGTAAATACCGAGTAAAGCGTAAGCATTATGTGAACACTGAGAACACAACACTCCACAGAAATGCAGAACAAAAAACAAACCAGTGCTTATAACAAATGTGTATCGGATAGTGAACATAACAGTAGGAAAAAGCTTTAGGGATAGGGCTTGGAAAAATTTCGTTCAAGGTTAAGTGCGCAGAGAGGCTTTCTGTGACAGAGCACAAATGATTAATTGCCTCTTCGTCCCAGTGACATGTTCGGAAAGGTCACAGAGGTTAGGCATATCAGCATATTGTTTTCTATGCCTCCATTCACTGTTTCGGAAAATTCCCTTCATGGATATGAGATGTTCACACCCTCACAGTGTATGTTACTCTGTACACTGGTAAATGTATGAAATACTGTATGAGACTAACTAAAGTCTTTAAAAAAGAAAATACTGAAGGGTGTAACTTTATTTTTTAGTTACAATTTCTATTTTTTGCATCCCCTAGAGCATGAATTTGGAATGACCCTTCTGGGAGGGCAACTACTCTCCCGGTAGCTATTGCCCTATATACATAAATGCCATTCATTCGAATGGTGTGCCCAAATTTGCCATGAGCCAGCTTATGGTAAATCGTCATGAATGGCAAGGAGCTTACGCTCTTTTGGGCAGTTTGCCAAAAAGAGCTGTGGCCTAAATACTGTATGAATCTGTAAGCACAGATTTCCTGCAACCAGAAAATTGAATGGTTATTCGTGAATGTCTTCTTTAATGACTGAATTACTTGAATTATGAATGAACTCTCAAGTAGAAATGATTTATGCTGTCTCTTCAGCGCAATGTCTAGTATATATTAGTTCTACGTTTTGCCCTTTACATAGGAACACTTTTTTTTTTTTTACTGCTTTACTTTAGCGATAGAGATAAAATCTTCACAAAGTTATAGTTCTGATAAAAAAGTGTCAGGTGTTGGACAGTCTTAAGCAACTACATGTTGGAAGGGATTTTTTATTGATAATTACTAATTAGAACCCCCTCCCCCATGCGCGCGCACACACACACACACACACACACACACACACACACACACAAGAAATTCCAGAAGGTGGAATCCAAATTTCAGTGAAATCATGCATATTTTTTCTTTCACTTCTTTGCAGTATCCTAATATAGACACTTTTGAGCTTGTTGAACTGAATAAGCAGAGGACAGTGTTTTCTGTTGTAAATTTATAAGTGACATAATTTTGTCCACAAATTCTTAACAAGTCCATACATCACCATTTTTTCTACTGTTATTTCTGCATTCATTATTTCCTATATAACTTTTCACTTGATATTTCTTGCCTTTTTTTCTTTATCAGATTTTTTATTTATTTAGTTAGTTTTTTTGTTTTTTTTTCTCCCATGTGAACTATGAAGGTTAAATGTTGTATGATTCTGTTCTTGCATCTCACTTTGCATAACCTAAAGCTCTTTATCTTTTACTATGGGATACAAATATATATAAAAAAATGTCATGGTCTTAGGATATTATTGCATTTTTTTACTTTGAGGTACAAATATATATCAAAAAATGACATGGTCATAGGATATTGTCTATCCATACTAGTGATGGGTTGGAAATCATGTAACTGTTACTTTATGACTGTTACTGAAAAATCACCATCACCATTATGATCAGTGACAAAAAGGAACTGTTTCAAAGTCACTGATAAGAATGTCACCGTTAGCCATGTCAGAGCAATGCTTGGGGTCCAAGGTTATCATGTCACCATGTCATTTCTATTGAAACATCACAGAGGTCGCTAGTGATGCCAGCTTCAGAAGAAACCAGTTTTTTGTGCTAGTCTCTTCAGGAGGAGTCTTCTGAGTCTTTAGGAATGTACATGAACGACAATAAAGTGTTAATGATGGTATTCAGCATTCAACATAATAGAATGTCTTGATGCCAAGCGTAGAAAAACCTGTGAGATGTGGAATTATTTTACCATTGTTGATGGCAATTTTGCTTTGTGTGGTATCTGTAAGCAAAATCTTTCTTGCAAAAGTTCCACTTGCTGTTTCATTACTGCTCCGTCACCCCATGTCGTCAACAGTGATTTTGTCACTGACACTAGTCAGACGTTGACTCACCATCCCATTACAGCTGCGTCATCACTGTTGTAAACGATGATTTTGTCACTGTTTAAAGTCACCATCACTTTTGCGGAACTGTCACTGTTGTCACTATGACAAGGAAAATCCCTGTTAAGCCCACCTCTAATCCATACGTCAGATGCAAAAAAAAAAAAATTCGTTCAGTATTAAGTACCACTCAAATGATGATCGCTGTGGTTTTCTGATTATGCAGTTTCTCCACTGGTAATTTTGCGTAAATATATTTTCCTGTTTGCTGTATCTCTGAATATCAGTTTGCAGAAATTTGTTTTGGCATTGGCAAGTTTTTCTTATCTGGAGAGGTGAGACTTGAAATTTCTTCCCTTTGAATATAAAAATTCTCTACTTCCACTCAAATAGTATGCAGTTTTAACTTTTTCACGCTTTCATTGTAATGTATTATGATCGTTCAAAAATTGCACTCCCAGTTTTTGACATAAGTTTACTAAAAATGTGAGGACTAGGTTAATATCCGAGAGCCAACATTTGTAAATATCAACTGGTGTGAAAGTTATGTGGTTAGCGACAACACAGTACACCACAGAAATGCAGAATGAAAAACGAACCAGCACAGAATTAATGAGTATCATTAGATTGTGAATGTAACAACATGAAGACGCTTTTGGAGTAGGGCATGGAAAACTTACATTCAATGTTGAGCACTCAGAGGGGTTTTCTGCAACGTAACACAGATGATAAATCGGCTCTTCATCCATACTGTATATTCGGAAGGTCACGGAGGTTAGGCATTTCTGCACTTTGTTTTATATGACCCCTCTGCTGAATTTTGGACGGTACCCTTCATGCATGTGAAGGGTCCACAACTCGCAGAGTAAGTTACTTTGTACTGTATCCTGGTTAGCTACATGGAATACTGTATGTGACAAACTGAAGTTTTAAAAATAAAATACTGAAGTGTATAACTTTTTTTTTCTTTTGAGGTGCAGTTTTCAGTCATTTTGTTTGTGCATTTCTATTATTTTTATATTCCTCACAGCATGAATTTATGCCTCTAGTATGAACATTCTGGGAAGGGAAGGCAATGCAATGCCCCCCCCCCCCCCCAAAGCTATGGCCCTGCCTGGTGGCCGAGTAGTCAGAGGCATTGGCCTTGGATCTGTAGTCCAAAAGTAGGCTTCTTCAGTTCTTCTCGGATGAAGCATGGGTGGTGTGTTTTTGCCCGATAGTGTTGGATCATTCCTGGGACATCGTCGGGCTAAGTGAGGTAAGGAGAAAAGGAGAAGATCTATTGAACTGAAAAGTGGACATCTCTTCTACTATCGTGGAACAGATACTGGCAGAACTAGTGGTGTTAGATTTATAATAAACAAGAAACTGAAGGATAAAGTTGTAGAAGTTGAAAGTTCCTCTGACAGAGCTGCACGACTCGTTATCCAACTCTCGAGAAGATACCAGGCTCAGATTATTCAAACTTATGCACCCACCACAAGTCATGCTGAAGAAGAAATTGAAGAATTTTATGAGGAAATTCGTCATCTAAATAATAAAGGTAAGCAGCACTTGAAGATAATTATGGGAGATTTCAATGCAAAAATAGGGCAACAGCAACAGAATGAAACTTCAGTAGGTAAATTCGGTCACGGCAACAGAAACCAGCGTGGAAATACTCTCGTAGAGTTTGCAGAGGCAGAAGGGTTTTTCATCTTGAACTCCTTTTTCAAGAAAAAGCCACACAGGAAATGGACATGGAGACATCCAAATGGGACGACAAGTGAAATTGATTTTATTATGTGTAACAAAAAATTCGTCATAGAAGACTGCAGTGTGCTAAACAAGTTCAACACAGGCAGTGACCATAGATTGGTGAGATGTAAGATGCACCTCAACACTAAACTCGAACGTAGCAAGCTCATAAGGCAAACAAAATGTATTGACATAACCAACCTTAAAAAACACCATAATACCTTCAAGTTGGAACTGAAGAACAGATTCTCTGCTTTAGAAGGCCTAACATCGGAAGAAGTGGATATTTCTGAAGTTAACAGAAAAGTAACCAAAGCTCTTATGGAAACAGCAACAAAATTAGCTGGGTCTAAGAACAAATTGCATGTGAACAAATTATCAGGAAAAACCAAAATGTTGATGCAAAAAGAAGAGTGATGAGGACAACTAAAGAAGATGTGACTTCCAAAGTGGAATATATAGAGCTATGCAAGACAGTACGAAAAAGTATCACTGAAGACGTAAGGAAATTCAACTGTGAACTAGTAAGGAAAGCAATTGAAAACAACCAAAGCCTAAAGATATCAAAGGGACATCTCAGTAAGGGGAAAAAACAGATTATGGCACTGAGAAAAGAAGATGGTTCTGTAACAAGAAATAGAGGCGAAATTTTGACAAGAGTGAAAGATTTCTACTCCAAATTATATGAAAGGGGTGATACATGTACTCCAGACATCATGAAAGGTACCAGTAGCAGAGTTCTTCCAGTCCTTCCAGCAGAAGTTGCACATGCAATCAAGAACATGAAGCGGGGAAAAGCTCCAAGAGAAGATGGAATTACTGTAGACATCATACAAGAAGCAAGTGGAGAAATTGAAACAGTACTCGCCCAAATTTTCACTCGATGCCTTAACGAAGGGAAAATTCCTGAGGATTGGAACAACGCTACAATGATCTTGCTACATAAAAAAGGTGACATTGAGGATCTCAGGAACTACAGACCTATCAGCCTCCTATCAGTGGTTTATAAAATCTTCACTAAAGTTCTTTCACATCGCTTTAAGGTGACACTGGACATGGCTCAACCGAGAGAACAAGCTGGATTCAGGAGTGGCTACAGCACACTAGATCATATCCACGTACTGAGAGAACTAATTGAAAGAGCGAGGGAATATGAACTTCCATTGTGCATGGCTTTTATCGATTATGAAAAAGCCTTTGATTCGGTAAAACCATCAGCAGTTGCAAACGCTCTGAAATCCTGCGGTATTGAAGATGCATACATTAATATTATTAATAACATCTATGAAAATGCAAGTGCAAAGATTCGGCTGTTTGAAAATACAACACACATAAAAATTGGAAAAGGAGTGAGACAAGGTGACACCATATCTCCGAAGCTCTTTAATGTGACATTGGAAAATGTCTTTCAATCACTGAACTGGGGAAACAAAGGGATAAAGATTAATGGAGATTATCTAACCCACCTTCGTTTTGCTGATGACATAGTCATTTTTGCAACTACCCCATCAGAGCTACAGAGTATGATCCAGGAACTTGCTGACAAGAGTAAAGAAGTGGGATTAAAAATGAACTTTCAGAAGACAAAAGTGATGTACAATGCTTTTACAAGAAATGAAGATTTATCGATTGATAGAGAAAAGCTGGAGATAACAGACAGGTACGTTTATCTTGGATAGCAGATATCAAGTGAGGGTCACATTGGTGAAGAAATTAATCGGCGTACAAAACTTGCCTGGAGAGCTTTTGGAAGAAACAACATAATTTTCAAGAGCAATATGCCATTATGTCTTAAAAGAAAAGTGTTTGATCAATGCATCCTTCCAGTGCTTACGTATGGTGCAGAGACGTGGACCTTAGCTAAAAGAGACATACAAAGGCTGCAAACAACTCAAAGAAGCATGGAGAGGTGCAGGCTTGGTGTAACCAGGAGAGATAAGAAGAGGAACGGGTGGATCCGAAAAATGACAAGAGTGGAAGACATCATGATCAGAGTTAAATCCCTGAAATGGCAATGGGCTGGACATACTGCCAGAAGAACAGACCATCGATGGACAGCCGAAATTTTAGATTGGATTCCAAGGGACAGGAAAAGACCCAGAAGAAGACCACATGGAAGATGGGTGGATGAAATTCGAAAGTATGCGGGAGTGACATGGAGGAGACTGGCACAAGACAGACCGTTGTGGAGGAAACTTGGGGAGACCTTCGTCCAGCAGTGGATTGATAATAGTTGACAATGATGATGATGATGATGATGATATATATATATATATGTAAGGTCAGGTGATGCGTAACATCACAGCCTCTCCTTGACAAATGTCAACCCCACCTTCTCGTGGTACATCCTGTTCCCACTAAAGGGGCTCTGACGACCGCCAATAGCGGTATAACTATACCATCGGGATTAGAGGAAATGCTATCCCACACTCACCAACCCGCTTGGCCAGCGTGGTGAGTTATGGCCCAACCCCCAACCCCCTCCCAAATGACTCCACAACTTAAATCTTGGCCCTCAGTCTCCGGCAGCTGGAATGTACCTGGCCAAGGCAGCGGCCAGTGCGACATGAAGGCAGAGGGTGCTAAGAATCCCCGGAGGACCGGACTAGGCTGCCATCTGATGCTGACCTTGGCTACGTACAACGGACGCTCCCTATCTTCTGATTCAAGGCTTCTTGAATTGGAAGAGGAACTATGGAGGAGACTGGCACAAAACAGACCGTTGTGGAGGAAACTTGGGGAGACCTTCGTCCAGCAGTGGATTGATAATGGTTGACAATGATGATGATGATGATGATGATGTTATACTATTAAGAAGAGACAGAAGTAAAAAAATTCCAACTAGGTCTTTGTGGAAGTGAGAAAATGCAGTTTTGCTGGTCCTTGATAAAGCCAAGGCTCAGCATTCTCGACACTTTCTACATTCAGATTGCTATTATTTTATCCTCTTTTTACTCATACCTGTCAGTATATTAGTTTTCCTATGTTGTTCTGGTATGAGTTAAAAATTGTTTTTACTTCTGTCTCTTCTTAATAGGATGTGAATTCTGAATTTTCATAACTGCTGCGTTGCGCGTCATGATCTTCAGGCTATTTTGCAAATTTAGTTTTAAATTCTTAGGCAATATCTTTTGTTTTTGACTCTGCTCTTATGTATATATATATAGCATGGGAAAGTTAAATTTTCACTTATGTAATATAATATATATATATAACAATCATAATTATCATGAACTTACCATTAATTGGTTAGGCTATTCATCTTTCGGTACTTCTTCATTGTTGTACATGAAGCAGTGCGAGTGAATATGTTTATTGATGTCCAGCATTTTCAAGTCACCCTTCTTTAGTTAAATTTTTCGTGACGTTTTCGTTCAATTTTAATTGTATTCCATGTTGTCTGTGATTACTCTCCCTTGGATTTAAAAAAAAGCCTTATGGCTCGATTTTAACTGTCATTCAATACAGCTGCTTTTAGAATCCGTGTCTACATTGTGATGCAACCATCATTCATTGGTTTTAACCTTTCATCCACAACATTTTTGAACTATTGTTTTTTAGTAAAAGCATTCCAATAATATCCTGTACAACAATTGCAGAAGTACTGAAAGATGAATAGCCTAGCCAAACAATTAATGGTAAGTTCATGATAATTATGATATTTTTTACATATATCAGTGTCATTTTTATAAATTTCAAGGTTAGATAATATGAAATGCATTATTTTCCCATAGGTGCTTCAATATCTTTCACAACATGTGAAACAGTAAACATTATTATCAACTTATGAGTTTAATACTTAAATGATATTTTGATTGTTCCTGCATTTTTGTCATATCATCTATATTTAGTACTTTTCATGATGCTTATATAATTAAGAGTTCATTGTGTGGAACCCAAATTTTAGGTACAACATTGGCATGGCTGAGAATGGTAGTTCTAGTGATGATGGATCATCAAATCCTGGGTATGATGTTGACAGTTCTGCTTTCACTTATGGGGAGCCATTTGGTCAGCGTTTATGCACTGTTTCAAGACAAAGGTAAGCATTTCCTTCCTCTAATGCATTAATTGCCATTTGACCCCTGCCTCTTATCTTTCGCTGCATGCTAAAAAAGCAAGAGTGGGATAATAGTTTTCTTTTCCCTTAATTTGAAAGCGTTAATGATCAACTTTCGGGTAATGAGAGAGAACTATAACTTCTCATCTGAGTTTGGTTTCATCCATCTTACTTTTCCTTGAGTGACAGGTCAATTGTGTACTAATATTGACAGCAATTTTATGAAAATGTTTTTAAGTAACTAAGTATATGCTCATTTAAGAATAACCCATGTGCTTAACTGCTTCAGGGTCTTGCCATTTTGAAGTATCAAATACACTGAAGAGCAAAAAACATTATGACCAGCACATCTTTATGCAAATCAAATCAGCTGCAGGTAAACAATGGCACGTATGAAGATCATAAAATGGTGTAAATAACACCAGATACTGAGTTGTGTTAACTAGTGTTGTTCTTCAGACAAGAATGGCAATGGACTTGATTGAGTGAGTTTGACAAAGACCAAATTGTAATGGCCAGACAACTGAGTTAGAGTATTTCTGAGGTGGCAAGGTTGTGGGGTGCTCACAGGATCAGCTGTGGTTTGTACCTTCAGAAGGTGGTCCGAGGAGATAAAAACCACAGACCATTGGCAAGGTGTGAGCTACCTTCAAAAAGTGGTCCGAGGAGATAAAAACCACAGACCATCGGCAAGGTGTGAGCTACCTTCAAAAAGTGGTCCAAGGAGATAAAAACCACATACCATTGGCAAGGTGTGAGCTAACCACGGCTTTTCGATGCTACAGGTGAGCGAAGGCTATCCTGTGTGGTACGAGCCAACAGAAGAGACACTGTGGTACAACTTGCTAGTAATTTAGATGCTGGTGATGGGAGTAATGTGTCACAACACGCAGTACGTCAAACCCTGCTGAAAATGGGGTTCCGAGTGCTCTTTTGGAAATGGGATTTCATGGGCTGCTCCGAGTGCCCTTCCTAACCTCTGTTCACTGTCGAAAGTGCCATATAGTGGGCACACAAGCATCAAAACTGGACATTGGATCATTCAAAGAAAGTTGTCTAATTTGATGAATATCGTTTCCTGCTGCAACAGGTGGGCAGCCGGGTATGTTTGCATCGTTTACTTGGGGAAGTGTTGACACCAGGATGTACCATGGGACGAAAACAGGCTGGTGGAGGAATTGTAATTCTTTGGACAATGTTTCTGCTGGGAAACTGTGGGTCCAGTCATTCATGTGCAGGAAATTATGATGTCTTCCACTTACCTAACCCTCCTTGTAGACTAGGTACATCCTTCCATGGTGATGGCCTTCTTTCGGCAGAATAATGCACCCTATTACACTTTGTGCATTGTTTGAGAATGGTTTACGAAACATCAGGGATACTTCCAGGAATTGCCTTGGCCTCCAAATTCCCCAAACATGAATCCAGTTAACATCTCTTGTTTGTGTTGGAACAGTAAATCCTATCTGTGATGGTTCAACCACATAACTTACAAGAGTTAAAGGATGTGCTGGCAATGTGCTGGTACCAGATACCAGAAGACACCTTTAGAAATACTGTAGTATTGTGCCTTGCTGAGTAAGACTGTTTTGGTGGCACATATTAGGCAAGTGGTCATAATGTTTTGACTCTTCAGTGTAGATCATACATACTCTTGTGGCATTTGACAAAGTGTTAGGTAAATTAACATCAGTGTTATGTTTTAAGCTCATGAGTTAAATAACTTAACTTTTGAGGACACAGCTAATTTCTTTGATGATGTGCTTGCACAAGACTTGTATTAAGTATTTTTCAGTTTGCTAGATATTATTAAAACAATAAGTGGCAAATCAGAAATTTTCCTGCAATTTTGGTAAATCCCCGTCATCTTTATTCTGTTAGAAGGAAAATGAAGTTTAGTCCTCAGAGCTTATCCCTCCTCAGAGCTTATCCCAATCCTGTGTTTCATTAACCAGAGGAGAGATGCATCACTAAATGCTGGACTTGTGAAATTGCAGACTGCTAGCTGTTGCCAGCTGATCAACGGATAATCTTTGAACGTAGAATCTGATGTATACCCCAAAACCTCTCACCAACACAGTCTGGTGCCATTTAATCAACAAGAAAAATGACACCAAATTTTCATTTGTAATGAGCATGTCTTTTGAATCCTTTCTGGCGGAAATAAAATTTATTAGATGACCCCATAGTGGGATCATCTAACGCACATAGTCAATCTACAACATAGTGTACCAGATTATAGTTCTGACGATGGCTTTGGAAAAGTTTAAAAGCTTTAACGGGAGTTTTGATGGGAGTTTTTTGATAGTGGAATAGTGGTAGTTTTGAGCATGGCTTGATTTTAGACAGTTTTTTTTTTGGATTTTAATGGTGAAATGTTTTAGATTCAAGTTTTAACTCATGCAACAGCTGCATGTGAACAACGATGGATTAAGAAATGTTGCCGGCATGTATATACTTAGCATTTAGAGTGTGTTGGAATCAACATGCAATAACGTACATGAATGAAGGAATAAATTCAGATGTTTCACCTACTGATGGAGTTATAATTGGAAGAATCGCAGCATGTTTGAGATTCATCAATGTGTCCACAAAGAAATTAAATTAACACACCAACAATGTGCTTCATATTGGCTATGGATTATAAGGTACATAACAGTACTTAGGTCCATATGTGAAGATATATTTTCCTAAATAAAATTTATCAAAGTTATTCAAAGTCAATAGAACCGGTTAGAAGAAAAAAAAATCAACTGTATTTGTACAATCAACAAAACATCCAGAAATAGAAACAGCTACGTACTTCCACTGGCAACTGAAAAGTATGTTACAAAAATGAACAAATGATGCACAAAATGTTTTTCACAGCAAAAGGAAGGTATCTGAGACAAAGAGATTATCAAATCGAAGAGTTAAAAGAATAAATATAAAAAGAAACAAGATATAACTCTACGCCTTCTCGCAGAAGAATTTTGCATAATGGAAAAGTTCAAAATAGACAAAAAGTATTCTTTATGGCAAAAGCTATGCTAAGGAAAAAGAGCTTTTCAAATACGTTTCCTGATAGCAGAGATAGTGAGAAAAAGATTTTGACCTTTACGCCCTTTAGCGGGAAAACTGTGCATTACATAAAGAGAAAATGCTCCCCATCTGTATTGTAGCGAAAGGCATACATTAAAAAAAGAATTTCTCAGTATGGATTTTAGAAGCAGAGATACAGCTGTGAACAGAAGCACAAAAACACCACCTAGTGGCAGAACTGTGAACTACAAAACTACTCAAAATACCAACCTAAAGTATTCCACAGTAAATGGTATCTAGTGTTAAAAGAATGTTTTAAATCACACATTTAGAAACAGAGATATCGTGAAAAACATATTAAACTAGCAGCAAAACTGTGCATTATTTTGGGAAGAAAATAAACACAAAATGTTTTCCTAGTAAGTTGTATCTGACTGAAAAAGGAATTTTTTCAGTCAGTTTTTATTCCTGCAGATGTTGCTGTAAACAGAAACATGAATTTATCTCTAGTGGCATATTTGTGTGTTAAGAAAGATTTGAAATTATATAAGAAACATTTCACACTGGAAATGCTCTCCAACAAAGAAAGCATTTTTGAAATCAGACTTAGAAGCAGAGATATTGACAAAAATGAGATATACATCTACAACCTAGCGGAAAAACGATGCACTGTTTTAAGCAGGAGGTATTCTCAAAAGGTTTTCTGGGGTGAGAAGTATCAGTGCACAAAAGCATTTTTTCAATTAAGTTTTCAGAAGCTTAGATTTTGCTGCAATTACATCAGAAGCATCAAGCCCCCTGGTGACCAAACTATTCTTTATTAAAAATTAGAAATTATATGCAAAATTTTTCTCATGAGGAGCTTATGTTTTTCTCTGATGTTTCCAATGCAGGAAGAATTTTTTAAATCAGACTTTTAGAAGCTGAGATATTAGGGGAAGCAAAATTTACCTTTACACCTCTAGCGGAAAACCTATGCATTACTTGGAAACGACTGTACCTAAAATAGTCTTTGATATAAATGGCATCGAAAGGAATAAGAACTTTTTCAAGCGGATATTTAGATGCAAATATGTAGGATAAAACATATTTTGAATTTGATATCATCTACATTTATGCCCTCTAGCGGTGAAGTTGTGCATCAGAGAAAAACATAATGCAGGGATCATTGTTCTCACATTTCAAGCTTCCCAATGGAGAAAAAAATTTGCAAATAGGACTGATAGTTACAGATATATGGTGTCCACAGATGGACGAACAGACAAAGTGATAACATAAGCACGATCTTTTTTTACAAAGACGTGCTAAAAATAAATGGCAGCTCTCTTTTCGTGTCTTATGCTGATACTGAAACAACTAATGTATCAGGCACTTTTGGCAAGCATGTTTCATGTAACGAATATCTGCTTCTCTTAGTTTCTGTCAATGATAAACAGTAATGGGTATTTGAATGATAAATTCCCCCCACTCCACACTACACTGAAAAATAACTGATGTTATTTATAACATGTTCTTTTTAGCCACAGAAATCCAGTATGCCTCTCATTCATACATGCATACATTAGGTACAAGGAAACTGAACCACTTTGTACTAATTGATTTAAATATTTCAAAAATGTCATTTTTAAAGAAATTTCTGACCTCCTCTCCCTTCCTTTTGTTAAGGTAGCCCAAAATTATGTATCATAATCTTTGAGATGGTTCTATTAAAATAGCATAGATCATGTTTTTGCTCTTAGGAGATTAATAATAAAAACAAAATTTAAAATACTCTTTTTTTTTTTTTTTTTTTTAATTTACTGACCTTTTCCATTTTCAGGCAGCTGCTGGTTACAGTTCATGTTGTGATCATGCTACAATAATTTCCTTCATCATTGATGGCAGTCAGTTCTCATTGAAATTGCATGCAAGTGAAATCTATTCAGACAATGAAATTTTATAAATCTATGTTGGAACATAATGCCAATATTAACTTTTTTAACATTCTTCACGTTTTTCAACTTTTCTTTGGATATGAGACACTAGTTGGTGAAATTTTGATTATTTATTATTTAAATTGCGGATAGTTACTAAATTTGTTTACAAAATGTTGTCTTCATACAATTTATTTAAAAGTTCTTAAAAATCGTAAAACTTATTACAACTTTTTTTTTATATTTTAAGGACCACTTATCTGCCTCATTTGATGATCCTGTATCATTTTAAGTTCTTGATGTTGTTCTTTTGATAATCCAGTATTATTTTAAATTCTTGATGTTGTTCTTGTTCACATATTCCAAACAAAAGTTCATTAAGAGTTTTTAAAAAACTGACTTCTATTTCTGGGCCCCATTTTCAAAGAATTTAAATATGTGATGAAAATTCGTACTGAATGAACCACTATATACACAAACCATGCTGTCTAATCACAATTAAAAAACTTAAAAGTGTTTGCAGAATAAAAGCTGATATTTATTTACACGCTAAAAACACAGGTAAGTTAAAAACAAGAGATGGCAAGATCTTTCAGGGTTCACTGTCACTCCATCCTCATTCAGCCTGAGGATGGGGTCACAGTGAACCCTGAAAGATCTTGCCATCTGTTGCTTTTAACTTACCTGTGTTTTTAGCGTGTAAATAAATATCAGCTTTTATTCTGCAAACACTTTTAAGTTTTTTAATCATGCTTAGACAGTGTGGTTTGTTCAAAGAATTTCTTTGAAACATTGAAAGTTTGAAACAAAGAAAATTGAAATAAAATTAGACTCATTGGGAAAAAAATTAGATAATGTCATTGGAGTCATTTTCTTTGAAAATGGGACATCAATGAGTCCAGAAACTTAAGTCAGTTCTTTAAAAACTTAATGAACTCTTTTTTGGAATATGTGAACAAGAACAACATCAAAGAACTTAAAATGATACTGGACCATCAAATAAGTCTGGTAAGTCTTACTTAAAATAAATGTTTTACAATTTTTAAGAACTTTTGAATTTTAAATAAATTGTATGAAGACAACTTTTGTTAACAAATTTAATGACTATCAGCAGTTTAAATAATAAATAATCAAAATTTCACCAACTAGTGTCTCATATTCTAAAAGGAGTTGAAAAACATGAAGAATGTTAAAAAGTGAATGTTGGCATTATGTTCCAACATAGATTTATGAAACAGACTCATGTTAAAATACATAGGATTTTTACCAAAATGCATACAAGTGGTAAAAATGATTGAATTGAAATGAAATTTCAGTGTTGTCACATTGAAATCACTACAGTTCTTAGTTGAAGGGAACCCTAATTTTGTTAAAATTATTCCATATGCACTTCAAAACACCCATAGTTTTCATCTTAATGTCTTGCCTCATCAAGCCTCATTATTACATAACATCAGTGCTGTGATTACTGATGTGGAACCGATTGTGTTTCTTCTCAAGGAACCTGCAACCTTTAGTTTTTCCTTTCACAGTGATTTCAGTGATCCTACCTCATCCATTTATATATATATATATTCCATCTATATTCCATGCTTTAAACTATGTTTAATTTGCTCCTTTTTTTTTTTTTTTTTTTTACATGAACTTTCTCTAGAATTAATTTTATCCAAGTGTATGATCACTGAAGACCCCTTTTGAGTAGTGGATTTACCCATATACTTCACAGCCATGGCCCATACATGTATAAAATGATGCATGTAGCCTTGCAAACATCATAGATAAGCAGGAACAGTGGAGTGGGCTATTCAGCAGAGCATAGTGACTTTCAACATGTCACAGTCATAGGATGCCATCATAGTAACAAGTCAGTTCAGGAAATTTCTGTCCTTACTGCAACTGTCCTGATCAACTGTAAGTGATGTTATTGTGAAGCGGAAATACTTAGGAGCAAACATCCACATAATCATGACCTGGTAGGCCATGTAAAGTGACAGAGCTCGACCACCAAATTCCAAAGCTGGTGGTGCCACAAAATTGCCTGTCCTCAGTTGCACCACTGAGTACCAAGTTCCAAAATGCCTCTGGAAGCAACGCCAGTGCCATCCTGGTTCAATCCGGAGCTGAAAAGAATGGGTTTCCATGGGTTAGTTGCTGCACACAAGTCTAACATCATCGAGAACAATGCCAAGTGTCAATTGCTGTGGTGTAAAGCTTGGCATAAGTAAACTTGGGACAAATAAGCTTTTTTGCAAAAAATTAAATGTTGTGTGCTGCAACCTCTGGCCCTTGTGATGAAACTCCAGTCTTCGTGGAATATTCTCCACCCCAACTTTTTTTTTTTTTTTTTTAGGGGTCTGCCAATATTTTTCACCATTTTGCCTTCAAAGGAGGCACCAGCTCAGCTTTGTTTGCTGTACAATCTCTTCTTCCATGCACTCAATAATCTGATTTGTCCTGAAGATTCTCTATAGTAGGGTTTCTCAATGTGGGGTACACGGTAAAACTTTTGGGGGTACGCCATGAGAGCTGCACAAGAGGAATAGAGACAGACAGTGAGATTTCTTTTTTGCAGTTCCATTCGTGTACGCCATGGATTTAGAGGCCATAGGTCACATAGTCTAATAGTGTCATGTCGCTCTTTGTGTTTATTGATATATGTAATTTATGAATACAAAATTTAATGTATATTTATTTATGTTTTATTTTATTCCCATTGCTATACCCAGAGATGCCAACAACTACGGAAAAAGCTCTTGTACTACGGAATACAGAAAACCGTGATTTTTCTACAGAAAATTAATGGAAGTTATTAATGTTTATTTTGCTTGTTCCCTTCCCAACGCAACAGTGGCCACTTGACGATCCGTCATGCTTGCGATGCTGCCTGCACTTCCAGTTCTGCCTTTCAAAGCTGCTCGGATCTTAGCGCGAGCGGCTGGCACTTGATGAGTGTGGCCTTGCGCTGAGTCATTCTATGTGAAAACCCTCCCTCTCCAGCATGCAACATTCTGGGGACGTTGAGCGTAGCTCGCTTTGGTGGTGGACGTGGGCAGAGTTCGGCCTGAAGCTCTTTCGCAGTGCAGCAGCAAGCTGTTGAAAATCATTTAGTGCAGAACGTGAGTGTCATTGCCTGGCATCGGAGGTTTTTTTTTTTAAATCGTGCGTCGACCATTCATGTCAGTAATTAATATTTTGAAGTTTTTTTCTTGCGTTGCAGAAAAGTATGCATGGATTTCATTGCAGAGTTCGACAAAATGCGTAGTTACGCGTCTAGTACGCGTCGAAATTTCACCAATGCGTAAAAATATGCATCAGAAATTTTTCGCGACGCGTAGAGAACACGTCATGAAGCGCATAAAGTATGCATCAAGAAACGCATAAAATACACATCAACGCTTAAAAGTATGCATTGAAGAATTTTACCAACGCGTAAAAATACACATTGGAACAGCATGACGATTATGGGCAAAACACGTAACAATATTAACAAAGAAAGGTAACTTGATCACGCTAGTTACGTTAACTAAAACTTTTACAAAAAGTTCGTAAGTTGAAGCTTTCGACCTTATCTTAGGTCTTCATCACGCCAATGGAGGACTAAAATTGTTGCCAGATTCTACATTTGAATTTTTCCTATTTTTGTTGCCAAAACTTAGAATTGATCTCCAGATCAACGGAATGTAGAGAGGAGATTCGGAGTTGCAAGTCATTGAGTTGAAAATAATTTCTATGCTTTCACGGTAACGGAGGGCAAAACGATTGTCAAACGAAGCAATTCGTTTTGCTTCGTTCCAGTGGGGAACTGCAGATGTGTCTTCCATTGTCAAAATAGACAAGGCAGTGTTGGGATTGCCTTTCGAAACATCTTTTCTGTGTTCTAAAATTCTATGGCTAATGCTCCTGTATGTGCTTCCAATGTATAAGTTATCCCCAGTAGAAGAAGAGATAGGAATGCAGTAAACTCCTGGGAGGTTCAGGCTTTCAACTTTGTCCCTATCCCTTTGTAGAAGTTTCAAGATGTTTGGGGTAGATTTAATGGCAAGATGGTAACCAAAACTTCTAAAAAGGATCTGTAACTTATAAGCATAGGAAGGATGGTAAGGAACAGAACCACAGAATTTCAGGTCTTCTTTCTTGTGAGGAAGGAGGCAGATCAATTCTAAGTTTTGGCAACAAAAATAGGAAAAATTCAAATGTAGAATCTGGCAACAATTTTAGTCCTCCATTGGCGTGATGAAGACCTAAGATAAGGTCGAAAGCTTCCAACTTACGAACTTTTTGTAAAAAGTTTTAGTTAACGTAACTAGCGTGATCAAGTTACCTTTCTTTATTGGAACAGCATTTCGCCTTTCAAAAATGGAAGTGAACGAAATAAAGATTTCTTCCGTAATCGTAATTTCGTTTTCCTGCGATGTTGCCTCTGTCCAGTATTGTTGTTATACATAATTTTATTCCATAAATATTTGTATTTCACTTTGAAAATGGAGGGGAAAGAAATTTCCGAAAACGGAAATTCAACGGCACAAAAATTCCCGTGTAATCTTCGGCTTCAAGGAATTTCTGCTTTTTTGTCGTAATTTGGGTTATCCTTGAGATCGATGCATAATTGAACAGAAATTTTGGGGCAATTGGTAGTGGTGAAAAATGCTTTCCGCCTGAACTTTCGAAAACGGAAATTTCATCTTTCAAAACTTTCGGAAACAGTGAAGATTTCTCCCGTAATTGTAATTTTATTTTTCAAGCGATGTTTCCTCTGCCTAGTATTGTTGTTAAATTTCATTTTATTTCGTAAATATTTGTATTTCACCTTGAATATGGAAGGGAAATGTCCGAAAACTGAAATTGGATACGTAGCAAAGGTTTCTCTCGTAACTGTAATTTTTTTCCCCAACGATGTTCCGAACGTGTGTCCTGTGTTCTTACATATTTCCCCAAAAAAGGTTTGCATTTCAGCTTGATAAAGGGGGGGGAGAGTCCGAAAACGAAAGTGACGAAGCTGAAAAATTTGTAAGAATTGATTTGTAAGAATTGAAAAATTTGTAAGAAGCATTCATATTCTCCAAGTTACACTACCTTTTATCTAAAATAGTAAAAGCTATCATGCATTCACGGTCCTCAAACTGCAAGTTCTTTCAGCATGATGGATAAAATTGTCATGTCATCCAAGGGGTTTGTGAAGCCTACTGTCGTAGGTGATGGTGATGTTGAGCTTATTTTTTCAAATAACAGTTTTTCAAAAAAGAAAAATCAGAAAGGACACAACTGGTAATTGCAGTAAACACAAGAATGTATTAAAGCGAAATTATTTTAAACGAAAATGAACTTTCTAAGTTCTATACATCTGTCGGAAAATTTCACATTGAATAATGTTCTTATATTCAAGAAAAGATACTAATCTATGATGAATTTTTAAAACATGCAGAAGTAGTAGATCCTTCACTTAGAGCCATAACATCATTTACTTCTGTATTACACATAGTCAAACACCTTCCATTTATAATAACTGAAAATGAACTTGATATACTGGAAGCAGAATTCCTTGTTATCAAGCTGACAAATTCGAGACCATAGCAGTAACAGATAGAATAGATGTCACTTGGTTAGAAATCTCAAAATTAAGAGGCTGTAATGGAGTGGTTAAGTATACTATTCTCTCAAAAGTAATGTTTGCAATACTTGTAGTTCCACACTCGAATGCTGTGAGTAAGAGAGATTTTAGTTTAGTGCGAAAAAATCAAGCCCGTTTCCAACCTAATTTAGGTTTAGAAACTGTAGAAGCACTTCTTATTGCAAAAATGAATATGTTCTCCTCTGGGCAAGTGTGTTATGAAAAAAGATTTTCTGCTGAGGAACTCAAATCTGCAAAACACTGTACAGCGAAATCACTTAAGAAAGCTGTTTAATCAATTGCTTGTTGTGTAAAAAAAATGTATCAGTCATGATGTATATTATTTTCCATGTGAAAAATTTGGAATATTTTGATACAGATTTTCATGTATATATGAATAAGTAAGTAAAAAAGTGCTAATTAAATTAAATGAGTTGTTTTCCTTGGTTAAAATTATTCTTTTTGGTATGACTACTGAAAATTTGTACAAGTACTACTGAAAATATCTGAAACAGGTTGGCATCTCTGTATACAATAACTATGCACCAATGAGCTATTACATTGTGTGGCTTTTAGTTAGTAGAGTATTCGGAGTGAAAATGGGAAAAGCTGCCAATTTATCGGAGTGTGATAAAGGGCAAATTGCGATGGCACGGCGCCTCAGAACTACAATCTTGGAAACGGCGTGGATTGTTCACATGTCGCTGTAGTGAGTACATATCAAAAGTGGTGCACAGATGGCCAAACGATAAACCGTAGCCAGCCGTGTGTTGTCCGCAGCTCATTGATGCCAGAGGGGAGCAGAGACTGTTGCGCATTGCTCACAGCGACCACAGGTCCACAGTGCAACAAATCACCCACAGCTACAACACTGGTGATCAAGGGCTATGTGTAACAGCACACAGTTCCTTCTGCATGTGGGCCTGTGTAGCCGAAGTCCCAGCCGGATCCCCCATGCTCACTGCACGTCAGCTCCAACAACGCATGAAATGGGCCCAAGATCATCAATATTATTCGACTGTGGATGATTGGAAGAAAGTGGCTCTGACAAATCAAAATTCCTGGTGCATCATGTAGACGGCCGAGCGTGGATATGCTGATTATCAATGGAGACTATGGCATCTGGATGCACTGTTGGGTGGAAACAGGCCAGTGACGGCGGCGCTGTTATGCTGTAGGTGATGCTTTCTTGGGATACTTAATGTCCCATTATCCCAATAGCACAATCCCTGACAGCTGTCAGGTATCTGAACATCGTTGTGGACCAGGTTCACCCATTCATGGCAACAACTGTGTTCCTTGCTGGTGATGGCCATTACCAACAGGATAATGCGCCATGCCACACTGCCAGAATCATTAAGGAGTGTTTCGAGGAACATGCTGGTGACTTTCTGTTAATGCCCTGGCTTCCAAATTCACCGGACATGAGCCCAATCGGACAGTTGTGGTTCGACTTGGAAAAGCGTGTTTGTGTTAAATCACCACCACCCTGAAATGTACGGGAACTGGGGGACCTGCTGTTTGACGTTATGGTACCAGATACTCCAGGATACCTATCGCCACCTCTTCGAATCGATGCTTCGCTGAGTGGCCACTGTTTTGCGAGCTAAAGGGGGTCCTCCAGCTTATTAGGTAGGTGGTCATAATTAATGGCTCGTAGGTTTAGTTTTATTTATCTATACAAGAGGTATGCCAGTTATATTCACATTTCCAGGGGGTATGTGAAGCATAAAAGGTTGAGAACCACTACTCGATAAAGTTCAGGTCAAGATTCTTTTTAGGTAACACTGCTTGTAGACATGGCTATTTAAATTACAGTATTTCTAGAAGCGTGATTATTTAAGAATGATAAAACAAGATTTTAGTTTTACCATTCTTAAATAAAGTGAAGCAATAAACAAAATACCACATCAAGTTATCCAACGTGACCCGATATCAGCCACTATTGCAGCCCTTAGTAGACTGTGTATTCACAATTCCCTTCCAGTTTCTATTTCTAAGAACATGCATCCACCTCTTGGCCCACGGGTGCCAGAATGATTTGGAAAGGTGAAATTACACAAGGATGGTAACCCTATAAGATCTCTTATTTCATCATATGCTAATCCAACAAAACCGCTTGAACAAGCTTTGACTGTATATCTACAGGACCTAACTAATTCATCTCAATACTCAGTAAGGAGCTCTATGCAAGCTCTTGACAAACTCAAATCTTTCAATCAGCACAATACCTCCTCCTTTATTATGGCCTCTCTGGATGTTGTCTCGCTTTTCCCTAAAATGCCAGTGCCTGTAGTTCATGACCCCATACAATCAAAACTGATTACTCAAGGTAATACTCCTCTTCCAGAAATTCAAGCTATAATATCAGCTCTTAGATTGATTCGTCAACATACATACTTCAAATTTAACCACCTTATCTACCGTCAATGTTATGGAGCTCCTATGGGTTCACCCCTCTCACCTTTACTTGCAGAATTACTTCTTCAAGAACTGGAAAACAAAATATTGGAATCATACTCAATAAAACCACTCCTTCACATAAGGTACGTGGATGATATCCTCGTCTTCAAGCCATCTTCTAACGAGGACCTAAACAATTTTGCAGAATGTCTATCTACTCAATATCCTAATCTTAAATTCACCGTTGAATTAGAAAATAATCTGACATTGCCATTTCTCGATATTCTTTTACACCGAACTCAAGATTCTTCAGAAATCACCTATTCTGTTTATAAGAAACCAACTCCTACTATAGCACTAATACCAGCTACCTCGGCACACCCTTTAAAACATAAACTTTCATCTATTTATTATTATCATGTTAGAAGAGCATTTACTCATTCTTCAAGTATGAAACTACGTAGAGCAGAACTTAGACTGGTAAAAGACAGCTAAAAATAACGGATATTCCCTGTTAACAGTTGACAACATCATTAATAAAGTGAAGAGAACGAAATCCACTACTTTATTGAGACACCATACTTCTACAAGATATGTAGGCTTCATGGACTTTATTCCAAGAATCTCTCGCTCTCTTAATAACATTTGCCGACATAATAACCTGAACTTTGGATTAAGAACAAATAACATTTTATCCGTTATTAAAAAAGATCATGATCGTGTAGAAGAGCAGAACAAACACGGAATATATAGTATTCCCTTAAAAGCAATAAACCCGGAACATGCAAATACATGTTATATTCATACATGAGATTCTTCCGCGAATTCGCGGAATTCCGCTTTTTCGGCATCATTTTGGTCATTGTCGAGGTCATTGCAAAAATGAAGAGAAATTTTTCAGGATTTTTTAGGGGGGGGGGGGGGTCGTCGTTCTATAGAAAAATAAAAAAGCGGAATTCCGCGATTCCGCTTTTTGTGGAGTAAAAGAACTAAGCGCTTTCTAGCTGAAAGCGTTGCTTTTGGAGCAGACGCGGGGGCAAGAAGAAATGTTGGAGGGTGAGTCAGGAGCTCAATTCGCTTACTGCTGTCAACAATGGATGGGTTGTCAGTCACTTGAGCATCGCAGCGCAAAATGTGGAAGCTCCGCCTACTTCGTGCGTTAGGGAAACTCCCGCAGCCCTTTCCGTGTCTTGCGGGAAATCGCCACTCTGCATTCTATCAGGGCCAAACTATCCGCTTGATTCTATCCGTGACGTCATCGCCAGAAACTCTCTCTTGTAATTTGCAAATGTACCCGAATGCGTTCCCGCTTTTCTGAGATCGTTCAAGAATCGAAGCTCTCGTGAATCCTCTTCCTACGGAGGATGCCAAAAAATACGGAATCTCCGTAATTATTACGGATTTCCCCCGGGATTACGGGTGACTAACAAAAAAATTATGGATATTTAGATTTTCGCTGTTATTAAGAAAGTTTTACTGATTTTGTAAATAATCGACGTAAAAGCCTCTGAACAAAGTTCGTAACTCAGCCCTTTGTCTTTTTTTTTTTTTTTTTCTCAGGTGGTGGAATTTGTTTTGCTTGTTTCAAAGTGTGAACAAAAAAAAAAAAAAATGTCCGTCGTGCTTTTTTCACTGTAGCCCGGGATTACGTCGACCTGAAGCGTCTAAATAAAGTTCGTGACGCAGCTTTCTTTTCTTAAATTCGTTCTACCGCCCCGCCCCCGAAGAGAAGGAATTTGTTTTGCTTGTTTGAAAGCTAAGTGGAAAGGAAGAATGGCGCCACGCCGCGGGATTATGTAGGCCTGGTGGTCTTCTTTTGCCGTGATCCGGAATTACGTTAGTTCGGATGTACTTCTTTTGCCGTGATCCGGAATTACGTTAGTTCGCATGTGCTTCTTTTGCCGTGATCCGGAATTACGTTGGTTCGGACGTGCTTTCGCTGTTGCCTGGAATTACTTCTGCCCGATGCCTCTGAACCATGTTCGTGACGAACCTTTTTTTTTTTTTTTTTCTAAGGAGGAGGAATGTGTTCTGCTTGTTTGAAAACTTAGTGGAAAGAAAGCACGGCGCCCGGCTAGGATAACGTCGGCCCGAAGCCGCTGAACAAAGTTCGTGACACAACTCTGTTTCTTTCCTTTTTTTTTTTTTTTTTTCTAAGGAAGAATGTGTTTTGCATGTTTGAAAGCTAAGTGGGGGGGGGGGGGGGGAGGCACGGCTTTTGGGCCAGTATTACGTCGGGCCGAAGCCTCTAAAAAGTTCGTGACGTAGCTTTCCGTTTTTTTTTGTTTTTGTTTTTTTCCATTCTTTCTCTCTAAGAAGGAATTTGTTTTGCTTGTTTGAAAGCTAAGTGAAAAGAATGTGTCATGAGAGGCTCAAAAACAGGGTTAAAAACAAGAATTCGGCGGAGAAAATCTCCCCACTTGCTTGACGTTGATGGAGATTCATGTCACCATATTCACAATGCAAGCAAAAAATTTTGCAAGCCATTTTATAAGGTTACATTGAGAAATACTTTATTGACTTCTTCAATGACTAAAAACTAAGCTGTGGATATATGTTTCTAATTCTTGCAAGTTTCTAATTGCTTGACTAAATTCACAAACTTTCCTAGACAAATACTTTTCACCTCAGTATTTAGCTAGTAAAGATTCACATGTAAGTTTTAAATCTGATTTTTTTAAATATTTCACTTTATTTTGTTCTTAAATCCCTACTTGTATTGTGAATATAATAATGTGCTTCACTTTAATATTTACTTACATAATTTACAGAAAATAATTCCATATGGCTAGCGTACTCTTAAATATTGTATATATGCTGTATTTGAATTTGCTCACCGCGCGTTCGCGTGTCCCAATTTTCCACCCAGTTAAAAAGTTCAGCTTTTTTTTGTCATCGGCCGGTCTCATGTATGTATATTAGATCAACAACTTGGACATTAAAAACAAGATTAACCGAACATAAATATAATGTTAAAAATGGTGCCATGACCACAGCTCTATCTTGCCTAATTCATAGAGGTACCCACTTCCCAAAATGGGACGATGCAATGATTCTTGCCTCTCCTTCTTTAAAATCAAGATTATTATTATTATCAGTAAGTATTTTTATACACAAATTTGTACACAGATGCTGTAATGAAGAAGGCCCTGTAAACATCCCTCAACCTTGGAAGGTTTTACTTAAGAATAATTTATCTGTATAATACCCAAACTTTTCACCCAACCTAGAAGAAGATGTAGTTGTGTGAACGTAACATGTACATTGCGCGATGTATATCATTATTACTACGATGTTTATGTTTATTTATTTAAAATTGTAACACTTCTTTTATTTATGTTATTCTGAAGATGGATTCAATGTGTAATCCGAAAGATCTTAAAGATTATTTATTTACTTATAACTTGTTGTTGTGTTTTCTTAATCTAAGATATGTCACGCAAGTTTGAATCGTGCTAAGACGGTTTTCAAGGTTAATATGCATATACTTCAGCACGACAATAATATAATATAATAATAATAATAATATTATTATTTGAATTAAATTTTAGTTTATAGAAAATATTTTGTTTATAACCAAAATAGGAAGAAGTGTAACTACAAAGTGTCATTCAGAACTGTTTTGTATTTGTTATGTCTGTTTTTACACAGATTGTAGCATCTGGTTTTTGTAATAGGTTAAATAATGGTCATCAATAACCTTATTTTGTATGTTCTATTCAATGCATTTTATAATAAGTCTTATGTAGAAGGAATACATACATTTGTTGAATAATCTTTTGTGATGAGTCTTGAACAATGTGGTCTAAGTAAATCTCGCAAAAAAACATCTACAGGGTGTCTTCCAGGTCACTAAATGAGAAAATGGTCAAGGAAAGGTCGTGGACTAAAGTCGTAGGTCACGGTCAATTTTTTCGTTGTTGGTTTGTTTTTGTTTGTTTGTTTTTTTCCATTATTATTTCCCCTTGTGCCTTACCCTGTAAAAATCAAATTTCAGCTTTGAGCTAAAAAGAAGTCTTTGCCAATGACGATGACGTCATTTCCTTCCTTCAGACAAGTTCTGAAGGGACACACCGTGATAACATTCTCCCAGTGCCATTCTCCCCTTCAGCGTTGATTGACTCCGCTTGGCACTTTGCCAACCGCAGTTATCTTAACTGTGGGCCGACAAATAAGGTCTTTTCGTCGAGTGTAACCAATAACTTGTGTGTTTGCTTCGCAGAAAAATTCATCGCGGGCCATTTGGGCTTGGCGATGTATCAGATATCGCAAAAAAATGGTTTAAGTTTCACATTGAGGCTCCGATCTTTTAGCTAACGGTACTGTGATGTGTCATCATTCGTGATATCGCAATGCGATGTATGGTGAAGTACTGTACGATGTTGATGAAACCACATGATGGCGTCTCGGACATCAGAGCTTCTTCATGAATGATGAGAATCCATCACGAAGCAAACACGATGTTTATCGGTGCCCCAGGTGTCGATGATGCAGCAAATCAGCGAATTCGCATGTACTGCTATCTGCCAGCAGAAAAGATATTTTTGATCAGTACGATTCCAAAACTGTAAATCGTTCCAAGTCATAATAAGCCGCCCCGGTGGTGCAGTGGTCTGAGCAATGGCCTCTGATCATTCGTCCGAAAGGGGTCCAGGTTTGAATCCCGGTGAGGCATGGATGTTGTGTTTGTCTTACGGCACTGGCTCTCTCCCTTCCCTGGAACCAGTGGCCCTAAATTAGGGACGGGCGACTGCTTATAGCCCATTGAGTTGCTTACGGTGGTCGTTAAACCTCCAATCAAAAAAAAAAAAAAAAGAAAAAAAGAAAAAAAAAGTCATAATAAACGCTGCCGCATGTTTGTATGCCGTGACTGCAATCTCTGGGATCTCGGGAATTTACTGCAGTCTAGGAAGTAGTTGGCGGGTAATTAGCACGTCTTTTGTAAAAAGATCATGTATACAAATTGGTTTGTCCATCCGTCCATGGACACCATATCTCTGCAACTATTAGTCCGATTTTAAAAATTCTTTTTGCATTGGAAAGCTTAGAATGTGAGAATAACGATCCTGGCATTCCAAGTTTTTCGGATGCGCAACTTCGCCGCTAGAGGGCGTAAATGCAGATGATATCGAATTTAAAATGCATTTTATTGCATATATATTTGCTTCTAAATACCTGATTGAAAAAATTATTCTTCCTTTCGATGCCATTTATAACGAAGACTATTTTAGGCACAGTTTCTTTTTCAAGTAATGCATAGATTTTCCACTAAGGAGTGTAGAGGTAACTTGTGTTTCCCCCGATATCTCTACTTCTAAAACTCTGATTTGAAAAATTCTTTCTGCGTCAGATACTGCTCCAGATAAAAGAAATGTTTTTCATGTAATTTCAAAATTTTGATAAAGTATGATTTGGCCACCAGGGTCATAAGCGTTTATTTCTGCTTCTGAGGTATTTGCAGCAAAATCTGAGCTTCTGAAAAAGTCGACTGAAAAAATTCTTTCGTAAGCCACCAATACTGCTCACCTCGGAAAACGTTTTAAAAACGCGTGCTTAAAATAGCGCATATTTTCCCCGCGGGGAGGAGGGGGAGCATAGATGTATATCTTATTTTTGTTGATATCTCTGCTTCCAAGAGTATGATTTGAAAATTCTTTCTTTGTTGGAGAGCGTTTCCGGTGCAAAATGTTTCTCAAATAGTTTCAAGTAATGCATAAATTTCCCACTAAGGGCGCAAAGGTACGTGAGTTTCCCCGATATCTCTGCTTCTAAAACTCCGATTTGAAAAGTTCTTTCTGCATTGGATGCTACTCTTGATGAGAAATGTTTTGCATATAACTCCTAAATTTTAATAAAGTATGGTTTGGCCACCAGGAGGCGTAAGCGTTTATTCTGCTTCTGATGTATTTGCAGCAAAATCCAAGCTTCTGAAAAGTTCTTTCTTAGACCGATACTGCTCACCTTGGAAAATGTTTTAAGAACATCTGCTTAAAATAGGGCATAGTTTTCCCGCCAGGGGGCGTATATCTTATTTTTTTTTAATATCCCTGCTTCTAAGTGTCTGATTTAAAAAAATTCTTTCTTTTTTGGGGAGTGTTTCTGCTGTGAAGTGTTTCTCATATAATTTCAAATTTTTCTTAACCCACAAGTCTGCCACTAGAGAGCATAATCTCACATTTCCGTTTACAGCAATATCTGCAGGACTAAAAACCCAATATAAAAGATTATTTTTCCGTCGGATACTACTAACTGTGAAACACTGTGTGTATTTTCTTCCCAAAATAAATGCAGAATTTCGCTGCTAGGGGCACCAATGCTTAATCTGTTTTTCTAAATATCTCTGCTTCTAAATGTACGATTTAAGAAATTCTTTCAGCACTGGATGCATTTACCTTGTGGAACACTTTAGGTTAGTGTTTGAAGAGTTTTATAGTTCACAGTTCTGCCACTAGGTGGTGTTGGTGTACTTCTGCTTGCAGCTGTATCTTTGCTTCAAAAAACCCTATTGGGTGCCACTCCGGTGGTGCAGTGGTCTAAGCAATGGCCTCTGATCATTCTTCCGAAAGGGTTCCGGGTTCGAAATCCTGGTGAGGCATGGTTGTTGTGTTTGCCTTACGGCCTTGCTCTCTCCCTTCCCTGGAACCAGTGACCCTAAATTAGGGACGGGCAACTGCTTATAGCCCATTGAGTTGCTCACAGTGGTCGTTAAACCTCCAATCAAAAAAAAAAAAAAATCCTATTGAAAAATTTCTTATTTTTATTGCATGCCGTTCTCCACAACAGAGATGTGGTGCATTATCCTCTTTAAATAATGCACAGAATTCCCGCTAGGCTGCATAAAGGTCAATATCTTTTTCTCACTGTCTCTTCTTCCGGCAGACCTATTTGAAAAGTTCTTCTTTTTCGTCATAGTTTTTTCCATGAATATTTTTTTTACTTTCCCATTAGGCGTAGAGTTAGTTATATCATGTGTCTTTCTTTATTTCTCTATTTTAACTGTTCGATTTAAAAATTGTTTCTGATACCTTCCTTTTGCTGTGAGAAACTTTTTATGCACAGTTTGTTAATTTCCGTTGCATACTTTTTAGCTGGTGGGAAGTAAGTAGCTGTTTCTATTTCTGGATGTTTATCAATTGAAAAAATCTGGTTGATATTTTTCTAACCGGTTGCATTGGCTTTGAATAACTTTTATAAATTTAATTCGCATCAGAAAAGGTTCAAGATGTGCCCATTACAACCCAAAATTCAGTGTCATCTTCTTGATTTTCTTTTTGTTCACATTTTAGCAAAACAGTATAAAGAGATGTATGGGCATTTAAAATTACATCTGTATAATTTTCTGAATGTCAGTCAGTGCTCTTCCACTCTTTCAGAGCATTGTTTTATTAATTTCAATTTCGATACTTCCTGATGGAATTGCGCCATAAAAATTGGTATAAATCCCTGCACGTTCAGTAAGCAGACACAAAAATATTACACTTTCAAAATTTTTAGTCAGGCCTAGGCTAGGCACTTAAAAAGAAAAGGCCTGACTGCTTTCCGATGGAATTTCACCGTGAAAATAGTTATAAATGCACCGCATGTTGAGTAGACAGACACAAAAATATCACACTTTAAAAAATTTAATAGGCCTAGGTTAGAAACAAAAAAAAATTAAATTAAATTAAATAAATAAATAAATAAAAATAAAGGCCTAATCGTAGGTTTGGGTACTTCCTGATGGAACTTCAAAAAATCTGTACAAATGTACTAAGCGTAAAGTGGGTGGACAGAATAACATTATATTAAAAAAAATAATAATCAGGCCACAAATTCACCATATATTCAAAATAATAAAACTAAATGCTGCATCAAAATGTAAAGAAGCACTAAGAAAACAGAAAAGTCAGCAAGCAGAGAAAGAAAAGGAAATCAGTTGTGCTGTGATAAGAATTAAAAAACTGAAAGAAAGAAAAAGTTATTGGAGCAGGCTGAAGAAGCTAATGCAATAGAAACAGAAATTAAAGCCACATACAAACAAACTGCAGAGTTAAAGCTATGTCATACATATTATTTGGATTGTTAAAGCTCTTCATTAGTGCCCTGGGGGCTAAATGTGAGGAAGTGTTTGATTTAGATAACTTTTTAGTTTTATGTATGCACGGTAATACAGAGCCTTACATGTCTACTTAATGCATGTTCACTATTATAATGTATGAGCAACATTTTTTTTACCCATTCCCGACATAACTTATTAGCATCACGCTGAAGATTTCCACCGATTGGAAGCCGCATATTTTGAAGTCTAGAAATCTTTGTTTACGGTACACTTGTTTTTGGCTTTTCTGATCAGAGAAGGACGAATTCTCATTGGTATTGCTTTTTTATTGATTTACTAAGGAATTCTTGTGAAAATGTCTTCTAATAAAAGAAAAGGTGGTGCTGAAAGTGAAAAAGTGGGCATAATGAATATGAGGCTGATGAGTTGATAACTAAACTGTCATACTATGAAATGTTCCTAGCCACCCCACATATTCAACAGACCATGCTCTTATGTAAGTTTTTTTCTTTTGCTACATAACAAACACGCCTTAAGTTCATCCTATAGAACAAGGAGCTATTGTATTTATTGCATCATTAGTTTAGTAATAGTTAGTTAGGACAAGGCAACTGTTAAACAGTTTAGTCATGATTATAATATTTTGCATGCAGTATCACAGGAACTTTGATAGTACATGGAAACTGATGACACAGTAATGCAAGGTTGGACTTTGACATAAATTTCTTATTCACAATTTGTGACTGATTTGGAAGGATTTGAACCAACTGTTAGATTAATAACATCGTTCAAGAAATTCTCTAGCTACCTGAAAAGCTTGATTTGGAAACTGATGATGTGAAAGAATTGTTAGCCTCACACAGTAAAAGACTTAGCACTGAGGGCTTAATTGAATTGGAAACATGGTCAGGGAAAGTAGCTCATAAGAAGACTCAGTTGAAAAAAATACCTAAGGAAACCTACACTAACAAACATTCTCGATAAAACTTTCAAAATCATAGAACAGCTTGTAAATAAAATTGATAAGTGTGGCCCTGATATTGAGTGCAGTTCTTCAGTTGTGTATATGTTTGGATACTTTGTGCAAAAGTGTGTAGCTGTTTTGAATAGCATTTATTTGCTGAGTAAATAGTGTTATCAAAAATTGAAATAAATTGCTATTAATTTTAATTGTTGATAACAGTCTAAACTTTTGTAACATACTTCCTATACTCTCTTAACATACTTTTGTGTAACGTGCAGGTTTCCCGGTTACAAGTAATTCTTTATAGTGTTATATTTTGAGTTGTTCACTAAATGCAAGCTTATTGGTAAAAAAAATGTTATTTATTTTAACTTTTTAGAAATCCTTTTATATACTTAATTTACCCTTTTGATTTCTTAATTACATAATCAGATTTTATATTTTATTAATTAAAATGGCCAAACTCCTACACTATTGACAGAAAGAATAGTCAAGAAAAGGTCAAGAAACTGAGTCTCTTGAAAATGGTAGACACCCTGGTCTAAAATATATGAAGGGGCTTAAGGAAACCATGAACAATAAACACGATGAAATCAACACACGGAAATGAGTAAAACAGGCAAGATTCAACAACGTTGAAAGTTTGAAATAATGATGATTCTGCTAAGAAGAATTTATGAGAATAAAATAGTGAAATACCGTTGACACGGCTAAAAATAATTGATAACAATAAGAAAAACAGGTGACATTCCATTCTGTACAACACAATCCAAATTTTCGATTTTAATACCAGCGACTCATTTCACTTGCCCTACACAGGCATTCTCAAGCTGACATGGATCTCAGGCCAAGGTGAATTCAAAGTCATAGAAGGGCGACATCATGCAATCAACATCGTATCAAAGGATACGTCATGATAACGTGTTCTGTCTTGGTGGGTGTGTCATGCATCATGTATCGATTAACTCATCAATGAAAGCTTTATAATTTGGTTTAGCTTTCTTTTTTGGATCATTTTTTCATTATCAAGATCTTGCCAAGCATGGGGTAGATCTATAGGACTGTTACTATTGCATACAAAATCAGAAAATTTACTGATACAGATTGACTCGGCCACCAAATTTTCACTATATGTCCTATTGCACTGAAATTGCCACATCTGCCTAATCAGAAAAAAATCTTAACACAAAATCATGAAAAACAGCCCTATTGCAAAGTTCCGGAATATATCGAATTCCAGTTATTGATAATAACCATAACAAACCCATTCTTGCATTGGAAGTACAAAACCAAACCTTGGGATTAGATTACATAAACATATTAGGAATTGGAATAAACTAGAAAATAGAAGTGCTCTAATAGATTATTGCATGCAGCATAATACTAGCTCCAATTGGACGAATGTGGCAAATTTAGTACAACATAGGACATTGAAAATTTGGTGACCGAGTCAATCTGTATCAGTAAATTTTCTGATTTTGTATGTAATAGTAATCACCATTATAGGTCTACCCCATGCTTGGAAACATCTCATTGATAATGAAAAAATCATCCAAAAAGAAGAAAGCTGAACCAAAATATAAAAAAGCTTTCATTGATGAGTTAACCAATAGATGGCATGTGACATCCCCGCCAAGACAGAACACGTTATCATGACATATCCTTCGACGCAATGTTGCTTGCATGACGTCAGCTTTCTATGACTTTGAATTCACCTTGGCCCGAGATCCGTGTCATTTCTTGCTTGAGAACACCTGTATAGGGCAGGCGAAACACGTCGCTGGTATTAACATCGACCTCTTGTATTGTGTTTTATAGAATGGAATGTCGCCTGATTTTTACTCTTATCAATTCTTTTTAGCTGCATCTGTAGTATTTCACTAATTTATTCTCATCAATTCTCCTTAGCAGAATCGTCGTTATTTTAAACTTTGTTTATTTGCTTCCGTCTATTGATTCCACCATGTTTATGGTTGCTTTATCCTCTTCACATATCCTAAACGGTTTTTTACGAGTTTTACTTAGACCATATTGTTCAAGACTCTTCACAAAGAATTATTCAACTAAGGTATGTGACTTTTCCATCTGCATAAGACTTATTATAAAACGTGTTGAACAGAACTTACAAAATAAGGTTATTTATTATCATTATTTACCCTGTTAACAATATGCCATGTATTTATGAGTTCACAGCACTTTTTTAGTGAAGTGTAGCACATCTAATCTGGTTTTCTTGTCTGTAGGAAAAGCAGTAGTAGCAGTAGCTTGCCTGATGGACCAGATGCCACTACAGATTTGAGGAGCAGATCTTCTTGGGTAATTGCATTTTATTAATGCTTCTGGGGTTTTAGTTAGTTGTTCATTTTGTGCAATATGCAAGGTTATGTTTACTTAGAAACTTGGTAATTTCTGTTTCGTCTGTACAAAGGAGTTCCATTGCTGGCAGTTGAAATCTGCTTTTTTGTTTTATGTTGATTATACTGAGTCTTTTATGTGTGCTTTTTTTTAATTATATTGGTTTTCCATAGTTGAACCTGTAGCTGTGATTTTTTTCAAGGTTTTTTAACATTGTATGTAAATGCAAAAACAGTTTTTTTTTTCAAAGAGAACAAAGACTGACTCTGTAGAAAGTAAGATATGATACCAGTGGTAAATAAAAATCACCAAGCTGGCTGGTCACTCAGCTGCAAAATAAGTAAAAAGAAATTCCACCATTATTGCCAGTTTAGTGCTAACTAGAAGAACATCTCAGAGTAAATTTTTGTAATTGCCTGCAGTTTCTTAATCACATTTTGGTCTTTCTTTGTATTCTACCTTTCAAGTTTTTTTGTTTGTTTCCCCCAACTTTGGGGGGGGGGGGGATTGTGCATAAAAATAAGCATTTGTGAACTGTTCTTTGCATTTTTTTTATCAGTACCTGTACATTCAAGCAAGCCATAGTTCCTAAGCAGTTGGTTCTGTTTGTGCTGTTATTCTGTGTAATGAATTTGGTTGATGCATCATTCCCTAGTTTCTAGTTGAAATGGTGCTGGTATGAAGAATTGCAATCTTTTAGCTATTTCCCTGGCATTTAATCATCTAGCATATCATTACATGTGTCAGGTGTAGTGATTCATCATTCCTTATGCTTTGGCAGATGTCCAGAATGCACATCTTCTCAGAAATTCTCCACTCTCTAAGATACTGGAAAAGGTTTTTGCTAGGTTTATTTCTTTGTTTTCAAATGCCACTAGCTTAAACTGATATGTTTTGATTTCTGACTGGGATTTTCTTGTAGATTGTAATGTATGGCATGCTGTTCAGTGCTTCAGACATTAAAAGATGCACTGATTTTTTAATGCATCAGAAATAAGAGATATCATTGAAACTCCTTTGCAGTGCAAACTGAATAATACTCTAAGTAGTATTATGTAGACCACTTAATAATAATAATAATTCTGGTTTCAGCAGTCTTGCTTTTTACTAATGTATTTCGTTTCTTTCCGTTGCGAAATTCATGCTTCTGATGTTTGTTCCTTTAACACTAGTAACTGCTTTTTTACACCTTTGGTTTGTTATTTTCCAGGCCTACAGCTTGTTACCAGAGAATTTGTTCTTATACAAAGTTCTCTAACAACTTTTAAA
The DNA here is from genome assembly GCA_039090855.1 of Macrothele yani. Lineage (NCBI taxonomy): Eukaryota > Metazoa > Arthropoda > Arachnida > Araneae > Macrothelidae > Macrothele > Macrothele yani. The sequence goes on from CM076998.1 coordinate 112,736,552, forward strand.
GCTACAATTTCATTAGTACTAATGACTTGCTTCTCCACAATTTGTAACAGTGTCAAAGCTGTTTTTGTTTTAATTGATGAAATCAACCAGTTTGGACATTTAATTCCTTAATGCTTTGGAGATATAGTCATTCTTTATAAAAAATGAAAATATGTTGATTTCCTCTTTCTTAATGGTTCTCTGATGTGTAATACATACAGGAGTTGGACAAAATAATATGAACACCTTGGAAAGAAGCAATATGTCTTTATCTTTATTTTTTAGGTGTTGGACTGCCATTTTCCTTTAATATAGCTGCTTCAATTCATTAATGCTTCATAGAACCTTCTTGGAATAGATCCATACAGCTTTCGAATAGTCTCCAGTGGAATGAAAAAATACTGTTTTTTTATTATATGATCAAAACATCAGCCAGTTTTCTTCAGAGATGTTGGAGGAGGGAGTGTGCTTCTCAATTCTGTCTCCAAAACTACACACAGTGGTTCGATGATATTCAAGTCAGATGATTGAGCTGAACAGGACAGATGTTGAGGTTCATCTTGATGCTTCTCAAAGCAAGACTGAACTGTTTTGGCTGTGTGTAAGGGCACATTATCATCTAGAAAAATGGCATCATTGCTGGGAAACAACATTTGCACCATGGGATGCACCTGATCACCTAGACTGTTAAAGTACTCGCTGGTAGTACCTCGACCATATACTGCAGGGTAGTGGTTCTCAAACTTTCCTTTACTACGGACCACTAGGTGTAGACTGTCGACCTAACATGGACCACCTACCTGGGCACCTCTTCCATTCAAGTAACAAAATGTAGGAATAATGATTTAACAACTCATTAAAAGGCATTCTCATAAAAGCTTAATATTAAAGTTATTTCGTTGTAGAAAAGTTACAAATAAATTAATAAAAAAATATTGTTTTTTTTATTATATTTTAAAACAGAAAGGAACATGACAAATCACTAAACTCATCAGCGTTTGAATTACCCAGTGGTCCGCTGGCCATTGACCAGCAAAACTTCCGCCGGACCACTGAACTACTTATTTTACTGGCCTGGGGGCCAGTAAGTTTGTTTTGTTCCCCCCCCTAAGTTGTCACAAGTTAAAATGAATTTCTATTTCTTTTACCTTGCTGTACAGTTTTCTTTTTAGGTGGCAAATTAATGAAAGGTTCAGGAAATGCTATTGGATAACAGTTATTTATTTATTTTTTTATCCCTTTAGTGGAAAAACAACAAATACAGAAAGGCAGTTTCCCAACCCTTGTCTTGTAACAGCAACAGCCACTTTTGGTTACCTCCGTCCCCACCATTCGCAATGAGCAGAAGTAAGCACAATAAATTTCCTGCTCTTCCTTGGATTCGCCCACCCTAATAAATGCAGGAGTTACTGACATCAGACTTTGTTTCTGCCCAAGAAAACACACTTACAGAGGACGTCAATTGGATGTGTGGAGGTAATTTTTGTGAAAGAGCAATTTACATGAGACAGTGTTCAATGGGGGACTAAAACTAACTTCATGGGAAAGTAGGAGGGATGAGCAATAAGACTAAAGTAAAGAAAAAGAATTTAAACCCGAAACAATAAAACATAAAAAAAGGTTGTGAATTTTTGTACCCTTGAAATCTTCTTGTTCCCTTCTTACTTAAAAACAGATTGAGAATGCACTCTTACTCTGCTATATCACCAATCTATCAGAATCTTATTCTGGAAACATTCTTTGTTCTGTGAGCTGCACTTTCAAATTAGATGTTTTAAAACAAATACTGGAGATAATCTAATTGAAATAATACATTATTTTCTGCATATATTGTAAGTGTCTAACTTTTTTGGGTTTTTTTTTTTTTACGGACCAGTGGTTTGCAAATTCTAGTGGTCCGCTGGGCCAGTGAAAGATTTATATCTAATTCTAACACTGCAATATTAAAAAGGAAAGAACAAATCTCATGATCAAGATTTAGAACTAGCCTTCTCAAATCAATCAAAATACTTGGCACAAAAGTCTGTACAAAATGTACTGCAAAAGAATCAACACCAAACCACATATTTCAATATATAGGCATCAATAAGAAAATAATTCAAGATGATGAACAAAAATTAATAAGTGAAATGAAAAAATGTAACCTCATGGAACTGTTAAGACCAAGGGATAAGAAACAAAAACAGCATAATTATTTTTAGAATTAAAATGGTTTTACCACATTTCAAGAAAGTAAATAAACAAAAAAAAAAAAGATGTATTCTCCATTTCAATATGAAGAATGGTGTTGCTTGCAATCTTTGATTATTTTGGTTACATCAGGTGCAATGGAAGACAGTTTCAGTCTTAAGCCAGGCTCAACATTAAGCCTGTTCCTTTTCACACTTTTTTGTCCAAACACGGCAGAAAATCCTATTTCACAATTGTACGTTGTGGGAAATGGTAGCAGGTGCTTGATGGTACTGTTGGCGGGTTCAGGGTACTCTGATTTCACATGGATCCAGAAGTTTGTGAGGGATTTCTCACTAAACGTGATTTTTAGTGCTCCATCAGACGCCAATACAATCCGATGATCACACATACAAGCTTATAGGCCGAAGGACTCAATCACAGATGTAGCATTGAAAAGATTCCTAATCCATTCCTTACTTTTTCATCAGGCTCTGGAAAATATTTTTTTATGCTATTTTGCTAAATTGTTATATGGTTCTGAAATAATTGTACTAATTCATCATCGATTAGTTCTCCTGAAGACAGCAAAAAATCAAGTCCAGAAAATGAATCACACTCTCTATGACCAAGCCATTTACTCCAAAGTTCACATTTCTGTAGAAATGTTTTCATTTTATCTTGCGCTTTAAAAATGGTTACATCGCACCCTTGAAGGGACAGATTTAGGCTGTTCAGGATGCTGAAAATTTTGCTGAGATATGCCACCTGTGCTAGCCACTTGAAATTGTGGAAAAGAGATTTACTTACTTCATCAGTGTCATGTAGGAAGATCTTGATCTCAGCCCTCAGCTCAAAATCTCTCGAAAGCACTTTCCGCCTTGATAACCACCGTACTTCGGTGTGGAAAAGTGCATGTTTGTGCGCACTTCCCATTTCTTCGCACAATACACTAAAAAGGACTGATGATTTAATTAAATTAACCACTTTAACTACTTGTTTCAATATAAAATCCAGTACAGAAGGTATTCCTTTTACCGCTAACTGTTCTCTGTGGATAAAACAGTGACTTGAACTACGTTTAGGCACTAACTCTTTTACCTTTGCTGTAAAACTCTTTCTTTTCCCACACAATGCTGGCGCACCGTCAGTACCGACTCCGACACACTTTTATCCAATCCAAATTGTGTGTTATGAAATAATAATTAACCATATCAAAAATATCATCTCCTGTACTGTGAATTTTTAACGATAAACAAAACAAAAAGGCATCATGAACTTCACTTTCATAAATGTATCTTACATATGCTAAAAGTTGAAACAAGTTTATGTCCATGCTTTCGTCCAATTGTAAAACAAAATCATTACTACAACTGGCACACGTGTAATTAATTGCTCCTCCGCATTAGATGCCAAAGATGTTATGCGACTCTGAATTGTATCATTTGACAAAGGAATGTTGTCTATTGCTCACCCTGCCTTATCCCCAAGTTCATAACATTCGCCATCAATTTAGCTGCTGGCTTTACAAATGTTTCAGCGACGGTATGCCTGTAACCAATTTTTGCCACAAGTTAAAGCCACTTGGAATGATGCCTCTGTAGTTTTACTCTCTTCCTCACCCGTAGCAACAGAAATCATTGATTTCTGTGATGACAGCGTCACTTTACGTTTGTTTTGAAAATATTCAACGGGTTTATGGGCTAAATCTGCATGTTTTGTTTGAAAATGCTGTGAAAGTTTTAAAGGTTTCATCGCGTTGTTAGACAAATTGTCATAGCACACAACACAAAGAGAGGTGCAAGTTGGCCACTGGCCCAATAAAATCTCATTTTCAGGTAAACATCATATTTCCTGTTTACACATAGTTCTTTTGTTTTTTGGCGATAACAGATCAACTAGTTTGAAAACGATTGTCAATGATTTTAGTTTTAGCTGGCACGTGGAGTCGTATCGATTTCACTTATAGAAAATAGTAACACTGTACTAGTGAATCGATTTATTGGCATAGGAAATAAACACATAAGCGTTTCCAAGCTTTCACACATCAACCAGGTGGCTTTTTCAAGGAAGTTAGACAGAAACGGAAAAATAGAACGCTTAACAATTTGAACGTGGGAACTTGACAATAAATAGATGTCACAGTATATTCATTTAAAGATACGAGGCATCACATTGGTTGCACGCGGGATCCTGGTAGAGAAAAGGTGTTACTTGAAGAAATGGTTCCAAATTCGTGGCAATTCAAGTGAAACACAATAATTGCAAGTATATTGGTACGATAGGCCACTTTCTATCCTCAGAAATGACCCATCCATAATGTTGACTCTAACGGACAAGTCTGGCCAGATAGCAATTGTGGACGCAGCGGACTACAATAAGAAACTTGAAGATTTTATAACTGACTCTGGTTCTATAGCCCTTCAAAGGAACCCTCTAAATTCTTGGATTGCGCAGGTAAAAAGAGCAGCCCAGTTACCTGCTATTTCAGACGATCTCAAAAAAGCTGCCAGACTACCTCAGATCCCAAAGCTCTTCGGAAGACATAAGCACCATAAGCCCGGAAACCCACTAAGACCCATTGTAACCAGGAAGCCTGCACCAACATACCATTTAGAGAAAGCACTATCTGAATTCCTGCATAGTTTTCTTCCTGAATCAGACTTTGTAATAAATTCCACTCTGGATTTTATAACGAAAGTCAAGAAACTCACTGTCCTACCAAGCAACATTATCGGCAGCTTCGATATGGTTTCCCTTTACCCCTCAATCCCCGTTCCGGAAGCCATCAGAACATTAAAGGAGGCCATATCAAATTCAACATTTTATACACATGATTTGTGCCTCAGCATCTTCAAATTAATAGACTTGGTCACTAATACTAGCTTCTACAGTTTCCAAGGACAAGTATATAAGCAGAATCATGGCGCTCTGATGGGATCCTCACTTTCACCCGTCCTTGCAGAAGCAATACTTCGCCCAATTGAGCGGAATATATTCTCCAGCATTACACCACAGCCTACCACTTGGCTGCATTATGCAGACGACATATTTTTTGTATGGCCTCATGGAAAAGAGACTTGCAATTTTCCTTGATTAAATAAATGATATGCATCCTACGATCAGTTTCATGATGGAGCTTGAATGCAACAACGCTTTACCTTATCTGGATGTTTTATTGAGGAAATCACCGGACAACCGCCTCGGTACACAAATATACTATAACCCCACATCTGTCCCCAACCTGATGCTCCGCAGCTCTTTCTGTCCTGCAGAATACAAAACAGCTATCTTCCGTTCTCAAATTCGAAGAGCCTTCACCGTTTCTTCCGATACCCATTCTAGACAACACGAAATTGAAAGCGTCATCAAGTTAGCCACTGATGCAGGATATTCATTGAATCAGATATGTAGCTTTATCCAAAAAGCCAGAGTCAATCATTCCAATCTTCCTGTGCCACAGCTATGTTATTTAGGCTGTATTCCCTACATACCAACTGTGTCTTACAAACTCAAAAACACCCTCAAGAAGATGAACTACGGCGTCGGCATAAGGTCTCCTGCATCTTTATATACTATGCTAAAGAGAAATAGTGAAAAACCACCTCTCTCCTGTGAAGCAGGTGTTTATGCCATCCCCCTACAGTATCCGAACTGCTCTAAATGATACTACATTGGAATGACCAAGCGTTCATTTGGAATCAGAGTCAACGAACATAAAAGGGACACAAAATACGGTAAAGTAGCCACGGCACTATCCAGAGAAGTCAAATTAAAGTCCGCTACTCCTATGTGGGATGATATAAAGAAATTAGCTAGCTACTCTACCCCTAAATGTACAGCCATTCAGAAAACCTTGGAGATCATTACCAACAGCGATACTTGCAATGATTGTGTCTCACTCATGTTGCCACGAATTTGGAACCAATTCTTCAAGTAACGCCTTTTCTCTACCTGGATCCCACGTGCAACCAATGTGATGCCTCGTATCTTTAAATGAATATACTGTGACATCTATTTATTGTCAAGTTCCCACGTTCAAATTGTTAAGCATTCTATTTTTCAGTTTGTAGTTTTTGTCTAACTTCCTTGAAAAAGCCATCTGGTTCATGTGCGAAAGCTTGGAAACGCTTATGTTTTTATTTCCTACGCCAATAAATCGATTCACTAGTACAGTGTTACTATTTTCTACTTAATTGGTGTACTGTTCCTCGTTATAAATTTGATTTCACTTATATTTTGTTTCAATGAACCACTATTAAACCATAGATTGATTCTGAATATAAATTACAAATAACACAATAATAATGTCAATGGTATACAATATTTAGGTAACCCCCCACCACCACACACACACACACACACAAAACACATAAGAATAACTAACTGCCGAACGCAAAGGGCTACTCAGTACTGCAGATGGGTTGGAAATCACATCACTGATATTTGGTCACTGTTACGAGTATGTCACCGTCACTGGCTGACGGCTCGTTTGCTGAAATATCAGTGGCAGAATCACTGTCGGTGCCACCTGTCACCAGCCGAAACCTCGAACTCCACAGTTCCTGCTCTTTGGAGACTGGTTTGGCACCACTGAGTTGCGACAGTGATTTCCATGGAGGTTCCTTGTTTGTATCACCGTAATTTCGTACTGCAGCTACTGAGATGACAACATTACGGTAAGATAGCTACGTTGACTGCGCATTTGACCTTAATGGCCTGAGCTGCATGGTGGTGGAGTAGGTACACTACCATCTTAGTGTGATAGATCACTGCACATGCCGCTTATCTTAAAGTTGCATTACTTGAGTGTTACAAATGCAGATTTTCCATATAAAATTTCGCGGACCACCTAGGACTTAGCCACGGACCACAATTTGAGAATCACTGCTATAGGGTAATGATGGGGCCAGCCGAATACCAAGATATAGTCATCCAAATCATCATAGATCCACCCCCGTGTTTGACAATTAGAACCAGTCATTCCGATTTATACACTTCCTTGCGGGTTCTCTATGCATATTCCTGACCAGCAGTTGAAAATAATGTAAATGAGAACTCATCAGACTATATCACACGTTTCCAGTCATCAGCTGTCTTGGTTTTCTGCTCACAGCACTGTCTTTTTCACATTGTAACATTCATTTCTGTTTTTAAAGGTTTAGCAATTGCCGTTCTTCCATGGATGTTGACATTGTGAAGTTCTGCAGACTGTTTTTGTTGAAACTGGGTCTTCCAGGTGAATACTGAGTTCCGCTGCTACTTTGGTTGTAGTAGTTCTGTGTTGTTTGAATACAATCCTTATTTAGTGTACGATTGTCTTTCTCATTCAATGTCAGTTTTCACCCACTATTCTTATCATGCTTTGTGTATATACGGTCATGATGATGGAGACTGTTGCTCATGAAACACCAAATAGTTTGACTGTTACGATTACAGGCACTCCTGCTAAATGGCTCACGCGATTTGTACTCTTCGAAAGTCTGACAGGTCATCTAATTCACCTACCATTCGTACAAACTGCTGCTGAACACAACTTGTAGTACAATTGCATATAACCTAGAGAATATATGCAAAGAAAAGATACATAAAAGGTAATCACAACAACTGTTTTTTTTTCAGTGTATGTTTGCTACACGAACGACATTAGTCCCTATAATCATAGTGTTCAGATTATTTTGTCCAATCCCTGTAGCTGCCAACTCTCCCAATTTATTGGGAAAATTCCTGATTTTTCTGCCCTTATCTTCCGATTTTAATGTCGTTGACACGTGGTTCACATGTGTATTTGGAAAGTTGTGGAAATATCCTACAATTCTGTTACACGTCCTGGAATATTATCCATTCCCATTATTTGACCATTTGTGGCTTTTTGTAGTTCAAGACTTTTTTAGTGTTATAAACTTATGCATAGCTAGCTGCCAAGTGTCTCGATTTAATCAGACTATGTCCTGTTTTCAAACCCAGTGTCCAGGAATCCAGTTTTTGTAGAATTTTAATACTTTGTAATATTTTGTTCAATTTTTGCTGTAATGTTTCCTGTTAACCGCAATTACAGGCACTCCAAGCACTACAGATTCTTCATAGTCACTATGGGAATCATTGGTCTGCTACGGGTTACAGAAAACATTGGATATGCTGCAGAATGATGTTATGTTTTTCAACATCTGTGTAAAGTACAAAAATCTAGCGGATAATGCTTACCTTGGCATTCCTTTCTAGCGATGGGAACATTTCACGCACATGTTTTCCGGTCTTTTGTTGATGTTATTGTCCTAAAGTCCGTTGTATGCGATGACTGGCTTTACTTCTCACACTTTTCGCTGGGTATACTCATTGGATCTTTGCCTTAGGATTCAAACACATCAATTTTTACCGTTCTTCATACTCGAAATTTTCGCCCATCCTCTGGGCATCCTCAGGAGCGTGGCGACTTTACCACCGATGTTCGTGGTTAACTTCGAGCTAATGGAGTCCGATACTCCTTGTTACCATTCGTCGGATATACTTTCCTGAATATATTTCGTTATCAAGCCTGGCTGGCGCCATCTATGTTTCATTAAAACAACTTTTTTTTTTTAATTTTTTTTTTTTTCTTCTCCTATCCTGGTTTTCTTGTCTTTTTTTTTTTTTGCCGTTTTTTTCTTTTGTTGTTGTTTTTCTTGTCTTATTAGTTCTTTCCACAGGCCCGATAATGTGCTAGGGTCGTTCTGGTTACATACCCTTGCTTTATTTTTATAGATTAATATTGCTTCTTCCCTCCTCATTTGCCTTTCCGATTTTTTATTCTCTTTTGGCATTTTAATTTCATCGAATTTTGGGAATGTCCGGTTTTCCATGCAGAATTGCACTAAAGCAGTTTTGGCTTCTTTTTTTTTTTTTTCTTTTTTTTTTTTGCCAGTTAGATATGTGTTGTTTAAGTCTTTTTTTTAATCTGTTTTTGGAATGCCAAGGTAAGCATTATCCGCTAGATTTTTGTACAAGTTACTTTGAAATATCGCACGTAAAAGAGAATAGTAGAATGATTAGAGCTATATAATAGTCAGAATTAGAACTACTAATTGGAATTGATCTGTGTAAAGTTTATTTTTGTATTTTCAAGGTTCAATCACTTAAACATTTTTAGGTTTGTTTATTTGATTAGGATTTTTTTTCTTTTGTACATTTTCATGCTGTCCACTGGACAAAAGTGTTCCAAACCACTGAAAATAATTGTTCTAGCTGGGATGCAAATGTCCCATGGTTTTCGGAAAATTTAATTTATATCGAATTTTGAATTTTTATATCCAGGTTGCATTTTTTTTTCTTTCCCTCATTTCTGTCTCAGGTCATTTTCTTATTTTCTGTATTTTTCGTATTATGTTCCCGGTTTTTAATGTCATTGGCAATAGTGAAAAGGAGTTACATCATATTTTTTAAGATTTCTTTAAAATGAAATTTGTGCTTTCCTACCCCTAACAGTCTCTCCTTCAAAATCAATCTGGTAGAGCAAAGCATTTATTTCCCCCTCTTTTTAAAGTGGAATTAGATTTCGAAATCGCTCCTTAATCTGTTCGTGATCAAATCTGAGCCATTTTCCTGACCCATGAAATTGTTTTCATTGCAACGGCAGTGCCAAATTTTAAAATTTTATTTCACTTAAAATGCATATTTTTGTATATCTTCCTTTTTGCTGTATCACGGAACAGAGCAAGAATTTATTCTTTTGTTTTTAAAGTGAAATCAAATTGCAAAAATAGTATTGTCTGCTCCATTCGCAAAGAAAACATCTTTTCTGAGTAACAAACAAAAACATCTGGGAGTTCGGATTCTGAACTTTAAACACGCCTACATATATAAACATGATTCTGAACTTTAAACACATCAAGAAAATAAACACGTCTACAGCATATCCTGTAGACGGTAACTAACAAATTGTAAAATTCTTCACTTGCAAAAAGATGAAAAAATTCCATTGGTTTATTACCAGTCATATTAATTTTGAGTCCTAGTACACTAGTGAACAGAATTATTCTCATGAACATCATATACCAATTTGTAGCTAAAATCTGTTGAGGCGGAGTATGAGAGAAAATGTCGCATTCTTCATTTTCACTTTCACTGCTGGTCGTACTACTGCTACTAAAAGAATACTACTTAAATAATACATTTCTGCATATGATGACAAATTATTGGGATCACTTCCTATTTTCACGGCCAGCTGTGCCCGCCAAGGAACTTGTGGTTGAGAGGGACCAGAGGCGTCCTGTCTGAATATATCCGTTGTTTCCACAAAACTAGGTATTGAAGTCAATATGGGTTTTCTTGAGATCCCTTTAGTATCCTAAATAGGTCGTACTCTTACATATGAACTCCAAGCAGCAAATGCTTTTAACTGCCACTCAAGCATTTATTTATTAATAGTTCCCTTCACCGCAAAACCAGTGGCATTCAAAGGAAAATAAGCGTTGCAGTGAAAAGCGAATGCTGTGTTCAGTCTACGGGGAGTCAACTTACTTTCCCTTCCCTAAACCATGTGGAACAAAATCCGCTATCCCAAAACGGCGGTATTTTTAGACAGTTTGAGACTCATTCTCAGTGCCAGTAACAAAGCATATAACTCTCTTCAATTGCCAAAGGTTTTAGAAAGGGAAATATTAAGCCATGATCACAATACCGTTTGGCGTCATCGGCACTTGGGTTAAGTATTGTATGATGCCATTCAGCGTCACGCAGTAGTGAAACTGTTGATGGCTCATGGAAATGGTGCTGATGCTTCCATCGTGGACAGGTTGAATACAGAATTTGAAATTTAATTTTGCTATTAAATGAAAGCAAAAAGACTGCTTGCTGGTACGATAAGTCAACACTATCAGTTTCGACTCTTCCTCACTGAAATGCAGACTGTGAGAGACTGTTCAGTCAAGCTAAAGCAAAAAGAATTAGGAACCAGTTTACACTATCAATGGCTAGTGGCATGCTAAAAAATTCTGATTGTAAAATTTTGTCATTGGGACCAACCAGGGAATGCTTCAAAATCACTCACAACCAAAAATTTCTTGCAAAAGTTAAATCATGCAGATTTCTTCTAAAGCAACATTGAGTTTCTTCACAGAAGGTAGGATTTATTTTATTGTAACTGTTCTGTATAAATTATTTGATGATATCTAACATTAATAAAAAACAAAAACCTTTGATATAGTTGATGAGACAAGATCAGATGTCTTTATTATAGCTTTTAGTTTGTTCTGAACTTTGAATAGGATAATGGTTTGTCTTCATTTTAAGACTCAAGTTTACCTCATTTAGGCATCTTGGTGCACCTGCGAAACATGTACATGTGATTAACAAAAGGAGACAGCAAAGCAATCATTTTAGGAATTACAGATATATATACACAGTCAAGTCACATTATTGTGACCACCAGCTAATATCCAGAATAACCGCCGTGTGCAGTGCAGACAGCAGCTAAACCGGCTGGGGGTGACTCAATCTTGCATGGCTCCACATGGCTCAGCTTCAGCTCATCTGACAGCTGCTGGAGTGTGCATGATGGAGGATCCATAGAGTGAACAACACCATTGAGGTGGTCCCACAGATGCTCATTCGGTTTAAGTCTGAGGAACTAGGGTGCCAGGGAAGTACTTTAAATTCTTCATTGTGCTCTTCCAACCACTCTCAAACATTTCTAGCTGTGTGGCACATCACATTTTCATGCTGGAAAATCCCATCAGCCCCAGGAAAGACAACCAGCATGTATGGGTGTACACGGTCTGTACGGATGGATTCATAACGAATTCAGTCCATAGTGCCTTCCCCGGGTGTGAGTGGACCCAGAGAATGGCACAAAAACATTCCCTGGATCATAATGCTGTCCCCACCAGCTTGTGTTCTTCCAGCAATGGTTGAAGAGTGTTTGTTCTCCAATGTTTCTTACCTTATACACTAACGTCTATCTGTTCAATGAAGCAGAAAACGTTACTTGTCAGAGAGGGCAATCCTTTGCCAATCAGCGGAGGTCCAATACTGCCGTGCAAATGTAAGCCATTTCTGCCAATGCACCTTCATTACCATAGGTGCAGTGACCATCCGTCTGCATTGGAGGCCCATACGCACCAGGGTTCGCTGAACTGTCATTTTAGACACTTCCGATAGCTCCCTGGTTCATTTGGCCAGTGAGTTGCTCCACTGTAACGTGTTGATCGGCCCTCACACACCTTGAAGCAGACGTTCACCTCTCATATCAATGGCACATGGAGCTCCACAGTTTCCACATCTCTTTTTCGCAATGGGGCCATTTCTCTAATCACGATACACTTTAACCACAGCAGCACGCCAACAGTTCACAAACTGCACTGTTTCAGAAATACTGCCACCCTTGGCCCAAAAGCCAATAATCATTCCTGTCTGCAAATCTGATTAATCGCTCCTTTTATGCATGACTGCAATGAGTGATGTGTTTTCAGAATGTCTACAGCACACCTTATATACCCTCTAAGCCAGCTCAGGATATGTGTCTTCTTTCGTTGGCTATGCGCTGTTGATATCAAAAGTAGGAGGTGGTCACAATAATGTGACTCGACTGTGTTTATAATATATGTAAAGGAGACTGAAGCAATATACGCATGTGTGTGTGTGTGTGTGTGTGTGTGTGTGTGTGTGTGTGTGTGTGTGTGTGTGTGTTTGTGTTGAAGGAAGCAAAGAAGTAAGTTTGACCTTGGCCAGGCCCAATTGTTCAGTCACTTCAACTGCTGAACTATTGGGATCTCCATGTCAGACTGCTACACATGCATACGAAAGCTTTGTGAAATATGACAAAACTTCCAACTAACAGGATAAATGTAGCCATAAATGTGAAATTTACTCTTGAGGTGGGCACAAACTGTCTCTTGTCATTACAAGGAATTGCACAGCTACCACGGAGCAAATAACGTTAAAATTTAATTTAATCCTTATTCATTTCGTGGCACCGAAAGATTAGGCTGCAGTTTTCAAATGCATATCCCATACTTGATGGAGCAGATAACGTTGAAATTTAATGAGGGTGCATCCATGTGTTTATGCACAAAGAGTTATATCCACTGTACCATGGAAAAAAATATGGCATAACAATCTACATCCACATTGTGTCCCTTTATTCATTTCCTGGCACAGAAAGATTAGGCTACAGTTTGCAAACGCATATCTCATACCTTCCAAATTTTGTGGTTTACCTGTAAAATTTACACAAATTCTATTTGTTTTACTATTATTTCACGGACAACACATTTTACATCTTTTTTTTTTTTTTTTTTTTTTTCCCCATGTCAATGCACTTTTGAGGAAAGAATTGATGTCCCAAAGGACAACCACACATGTAAATATTGATTTACCTGATCACTTCTTGACCCACTTCATCATTCCCAACTCCCTTTCTGCAGGTATTCTGGCTGGAAAAATGGTAAAAACATTATAGAATTAGGATTGGCTATAACTGATTGAGAGGGAGGGGGGATAAAATATATCTTCCTTACATGTAAGGCTTAAAATTTTGTTATTTGAAGGTATTCTAACATGTTGGAACAAAGATTTATGGTCAAAACCTCAGGTAAATTAAAGTAAAAAGTGTGTGCCTTATATTGCAATAATTTTGCAGTCACAAATGGACTTTTTATCTGTGTAGGTATCCTAATGATATCGTCACTAATAAGATATATAGATATTGATTGTATTTTAATCACTGTAAGCATTAAGGGGGATTCTCATTTTTACGCTAAAATTACAGCTTTTTTTTTTAGTGTTTATTTACAAAACTATGCAATCAATTGATTCCAAAGTAGGTACATCTATTATCGTTTCAGGTGCCTACAAAACAATTTTTAGTAAATTTCATGAAGAATCACACCCGCAAATCCCCCTCGAACATGACACAGCGCAAAGATCGGCGGTCACTGGTTGGCATGATTTCTCCACTCCAGGTGATGTGAAACAAAAAACTCAAACTGCGTTTTACTCTATACACAAGTAGTTATCATTTGATGAACCAGAAAAAAAATATATATATATATATATATATATATATATATATATATATATATATTTGAGGAAATGGTGACTTGTCAAACTCAAATTATCAATTTAGCTCAAAAAATTGACAATGTTTTTTGCAATTAAAAAAATATGTGTATTATTAAAAAATATATATATTAAATATGTTGGGTATTGTGTTCTTGGTTCGTCAAACGATAAAAAGATGTTTGCTGAACATGCAGTTTTACATTTGAAGTCGATCTGTCCAATAGTTTTTGAAATATCATACCAACCATTCGCGAAAAAGCTGTTTTGAGAAAAACGCGTTTAAATTTTCAAGTACAGTTTACGGAGGCATATCGAGTACTTACAGTATTTTTCTGCTAATCTGCTATACCAGGGTCATACAGTGTTTTTTTCTTCTGCCACGTAGAACTCGTTTAGAGACATTTGCTCGCTTCTACGCCTCATACGAGCCTCTTTTGTAGACCCGAGGCTGCGTCTCAATGATCTCTGCAGGCGCTGTTGGTCCCACGCCTTGGCAAATATCTTTGTTTGCTCTCCAATAACAATTCCTGTCGTTGTTATCATTTTCAGACTGGCAGAAAAGCCTTCATTAAAAATGCCTGCTGCTACATAAGCTGCCATTTCGATGCTTTTTGAGCCACAGTGAAGATGTTTGGGCATGAACCACCAAGCAGTAGAATTGAAACTTTCATTGTTGTTTTGAGTGTCACCACCCAAACACCTTTCTAGCAACTCTCTTGATGACAAATCGTTGAAAATTGGCTTTATAGCATTTTCAACATTTATATGAAGTGGCGGTTTGTGATTAAATTCGTCCAGAGTTTTCTCAGCTTCGGCTTTGCGCCAGTTGCACCTATTCTGTGACCCTGCTGGACAATAATAGATTATAACTTGGCCAATTTTGCGAATTACGCCTTGAAATTTGGTACACATATTCATTTTGCGAATTATGCCTTGAAATTTGGTACACATATTCTTAAGATTTGAAATAATAGAATAACATAAAAAAAATCGATTTTTTTTTTCACACAAAAAATGAGAATCCCCCTTAAATAGTATCGAATATGTTACTTATAGCACATGAAATCAGTTAAAATTGACAAATCATTTGCGTATTAAATCAGTTTTTAAATGACGTATGCTCGATACATTAATCAACACGTTCAATACATCAGTCAATCCAACATAATGATTAAAACGTTAATTGAATTTTTTTTCACGAGCTTCAATCCTTGAAAGTTTGCAGGTCTACAATATTGCAACTGAAGTTTGGAGGACTGGAAACACATCAACTAGTGTGACAAGTCATGAATTCAACTTTATTGTGCTGTTGGGAGTTAGGGTGTGTGCCTGTGGCATAAACCACATGAAGCAACGGATTGTGCTTTCCAAGTTGGGGTTATAAAGGTAGGTGGAGTCAGTGTAAGCTTGGGGTGCATTTACATGGGTTTCCTTGAGGCCTCTTGTACCCATTGAAACCTCCATCACTTGTACAAGGTAGGTGAACATCCACACTAACCATCTACATCTGTCAGTAATGATTCTCTTTCCATGCTGTGATGCCATCTTTCAACAGGACAATGCCACACCACATACTTTTTCGAGTAGTGATTGACTCCAGGAGCATTCAGGCAAGTTTATGACTTGGGATGTGACATTCAAATCTTGCGAATCTTGAAAAGATTCAAGATTCGAAAACTTGAATCATCGTGCTTTTCTCGTCATTCGAATCTTTCAAATCTTAACCTGAAAAACTTGGCGTTTGGTGCTTGTTTTAGAGCGATATTTGCTCAAATTTTTGTCAGCATGACGAGTTCTAACATTAGAAAACAATCAAAGAAGATTGCCTATAGTGTGTACACAGCTATTTGAAATAGCTCGTTACTTCCAAAATTTGAGG
Source organism: Macrothele yani (assembly GCA_039090855.1). Classification (NCBI taxonomy): domain Eukaryota; kingdom Metazoa; phylum Arthropoda; class Arachnida; order Araneae; family Macrothelidae; genus Macrothele; species Macrothele yani. Next base: position 112,752,615 of record CM076998.1, read on the forward strand.
AAACTCTCTAAAAAGTTCTTAATCACACCACCGTTGACAGTAATGTCAGAAAGACTATTCAGCATATCAGGTGTCATAACTGATAAAAAACAAAGTAGGCTAGACCCAGAGCGAGTTGGAATGCTAGTGTTTTTAAATAAAAAGAAAATCTCCATTAAAGGTTTCTGATTTTTTCTACATTGCCCTGAAAGAGTTTAGTGTTTTATTAACTCTTTAAACAAGCACATTTTTGGTTTTTCTTAATTTCCTAAAAAGAATTTACTCAATTTAGGGTTTCATGTTTAGTGTTTATCTACATTAACTCTTGAAATAGTCCTCCGCACCTCTACACTTGCTTTGATTTAAAAAGGTTTTGGAACTTTTGTTACTAAAGAAAAATGTCAAAAATGTGAATTGTAACTCAAATGTTTTTTTGTCAAATTATGATCAGAAAATGGAAGAACCTCAAGATTCAAGAGTTATGTACTTCATTTAGTAAATGTAAATTATAAATTTCATTTGTACCTTCTTAATAAGTATGGGTATATGTTTTTAAAACTGTATTCTTTAATTTGTTTTTCATTAAACACAAGTTTCAAATTTTGCTTCAATTAAAAACTTTTAATTTGAAGTAGAAATTTTTCTTTCCCTTTTCTTCTTATAATTATTCTTATATGAAGGATTCAAGATTCAAGAACCTTTTAGGATTCAGATTCCAGAAAATTTAGGATTTGTCCCACCTTTGTTTATGATACTCGAACAGCTTTCTCAATTGCCGGACCTTACCCCCATTGAGAATGTGTGGGTTGAATTGGGAAGATCTGTTAAAGTCCGCCAGCCCTGTCGGGTAATTGCAAATGCTATTATACATCAGGACAGGGTTTAAGCCAGCTCAAAAAATGCCCAAATGGGGGAGGGGGAGGGGGTTGTGGCAAAATGCTAAAGAAATTTACCCGCTTTTGTCGCGCTCAAAAGATCATGGCATCAAGTGAATTGTTCCCAACAACACTTTGGACATCAGTGGAAAACTAATGTTTATGGCCTTGGAAAAAAAGTGCAGTAGACGTCACAAGTGACTCTGGAATAAACTTGAACTTCGAATGGTGGACGGATCTAATCCCTCTGGCCTCTATAATCATACCCCACCCTTTATGGATCGCTTTAGAGTGTATGGAGGAGGGGGGAGGGTGAGCTTACAGGTGCTGTAGGAGCATACCTTAAGGATTCAGAAAATAACGATTAGTGGAGTGTGAATCATGGCCAGAATTTTGGAAACTAGTTTTCACAGAAATAGAAAAGCCACAGCAGAATCTGCTGATGGGTTGATATTTAAATGGATGCCACCAGTTTGCTACAGACACTAATTTTTCTCTCACATTTTGCGAAAATAGCAACTGTAGCTTAATATCTGCATCGGGCGATCCTTGCTTCATAGGTGGCAATACTCTCTTCGTATTTTAGACTCATCATTGAATCCTAATGAGAACATCTGGCTGCTGTTGTGATGTCAAAAGGTGGGGCACCACGTTATGAAGTAGGTGCTTCATAGCAAAAAATTCCTGATCAGTCTGCAATGGATATAGTGGTGCCATAAAATAATTTGCAGGGCGGTTACTGGGCAAGACAAAAACTTGGTACACAAAACAACAAAAAATCTGTGCAAGTAGAAATAAAAAAATTTAAAAAGAAAATCTGCACCTTATATTTCTTTTACCTTAAAAAGGCCTAGCCTGACTACTACAGCAATTGCAATAATAAATCAAGGATACTGACCTCTGAACTCAGAATTTTTTGTTGGATTTGGGAAAAACCTTTGGTATGATTACCTGTGAAAGCTGGGGAGACATTGCCAAAAGATTAGAAAAAAATAACCACTGTACAACACCCTTCCACTTAAGTGTAACAGATTAGGCACTGTGTTAATAACAATCTCCTTTGTCTTCCTTTTTTGAATGAAATGTCACCTATTTACACATGTGGTTATTTATAAAAACATACTGCATATTAGATTGTCAGTCTTTATAAAGAAAAAATAAACCACAAAAATTCTCAGATCTCCCTAAATTTATTCATTTCCATAATGTATACAATAATGTGAAAAATTTCAACCCATTTCTAAAATGTTTTGAGGTTTCATAGTACCATCAAACTTGAACAATCGGTCCATTATCACTGTAAATATTATATTGCTGTACAGGAGTCAAGGTCCATTGATTTCAGCCACGCTACTCAATGACTGACTGCAGCATAGAGCATGCATTCCTAGGCGTACTTTTAAAAATTCTAAGTGCAAAGTAAGATCTTTCGCCTTACCATCATGCCGAAATACCAACATTTATGGAATGAAATAATATTTAACAACAGAGGGTAACACTAGCTGATGACTCTACCTGCACCGTCAAAGTGCTGACTTCGCAGGGAAATGCGGAACTCTCTCGAATAGTTTTGGGATAGATGGTATCCCTTGACGGCGTTCCGACAGCCAGCCTGTCAGTCACCGGAAACCATGGTCTTCTACTCGGACAGATTCGGTCTAGAGACCTGTGGGGATCTGCCTCCCCCACGGGACCGGTACCTTACACCCCCCTGTCACAACCCGTGTGTGCGACGTGCTATGGGCAGTTGGGGCAATCAACTTTTTCAAAAAATCTCATCTCGTGGCCGGGAGATCGCCCGCCAACGCGAGTTTTTTTGGACTACTGTCCTTTATTTAGAAACTCAGCACAATTACAAACATTTTTCACTATGAGGGTCTCATGCACCCCACTCACAATAATTAGACACAAACAAAAATCACACACATTGAATTATTTACACTATTCACCGCACTAGGGCCAGTGCTGTGGTGATGACCCCGGGCCAGGGTCAAGTCAAACACCTTGGTCAATAGACCGAAAAACTCTTTGTCGAGAGCTGCGTACCTCCAAGGGTACTACCATCCGTCAACAATAGTTGACCCGATTCTTCCTTTGCTCAAGTTCCCTAATAAGACTAGGACATGTCTTACTGAAGCTGGAGTGTGAGACGTCCAGCTTCAGGTGGAACTTGGCATTCGCAGCGGTGCAGTTGCTGCAGTTCAGTGCGGCTGCACATTGGTGGTGCGGCTGCACATTGGTGGTGCTGGTGCCCAACTTCACCACAATTGCCGCACCTTGCATCTGTCTCGGGGCAGTTGCCTCGGAAATGGCCGAACCCATTACACCGAAAGCACCTGACCTCCCTCAAAAATTCTTTTAGACGGAGCACTGACCAACCCAAGTTCAGTGTCTTCCGCCTCACCAAGTGCTTGAAGGCCTTGGGTTCCACGTCTGCCACCCAGTGGACCCTACCTCCCTTGCACCTAATGGGAAAACAGGCTTTGAACCCGTTCTCGAGCTCTGGGTTCTGCCCACAAACCATCTGCTCGAACTCTTTCCCTGAGAGTCCCCCGTCGACACCGTACACAATCAACCGAGGGTTTCTCTTCCGTGGGTAGTGTGCAATCCTTGGTCAGTGGATTGCTTCTCAACTCCTGGGCAAGGCGGTCGAGCTCCCCGGGATGGGAACACTACACGGCGACCCCTCCTTTCCTTATACTCCGTAAGCTCTTGACCCCTATCTGCAGTTTTGTTGGGTTTACTGCAGTTTTTAGGGTTTTCTTAGTGTCCTCTGAGGACGCACTCTCAACTGTCGGGTAGACTAAAAGCACGTGTCTCCTGTCTACCGACTTTCCCTTCTTTTTAATCTCACTCGGGGCGGGCGAAGGCCCTTTCGCCTTGTTAGCCCCCTTCTTAGCCACTTCGGCGTAGGAAGCCGCTTTTACTTCGGCTTTGCAGCGCAACTCATCCCGCACGGACAGCCTGCCTTCGAGGTAGGATGCCCGTGCTGCTTGCCCGTAACAAGCGTCTCTAACACTGCTCAGGGCAGCTTTCACCTTCTCTCTCCCTGAGGAAGTGACCCGCGAGTCCGAGAGAACGGACTCAACTTCCCTAGTGAGGACTTGAATGAGACTCACAAACTCCTCGGGTGTAAGCTCCTCGGGTGTCCTGGGATGCGTACCTCCCACCGAAGGTACCTCTGGGCACCCCGCGGACGACCCCTCAGGAGCCCGAGATTCGGGCTGGGGTGTTGTTTTCCCCTTCCTTGCCATGGGCGGAACTGGCAAGGGGGTGCTTACACCCTTCGTGGGTGTAGCGGCTTTAGAGCCCCTCGCTTGGGGAGGCGTCTTCGACAGTTTCCCCCAGCATTGGGCTCTACCTTCCGGCTGTTCTCGGAAGAGGGGCTAACCCCTTTAGCACTGCCGACAGGGCTAGGTAGTGCTTCTGCCGCTACCTTCTGCGTCCGGGTTGGCCCGGACGATTTGGGGACGGGCCCCTTGGACTTCACTCTACCCTTCTGGGTAGTTGGCATCTCTGTGGGAGAGATGAAAAAACACAAAAATTTCTTCTAAGTACTGAGTGGGCACCCGGAGGTTCTCCCACTCTAGTCTAACCTTAGAAGCCGGGCGCGAGGGACCCTCGTCCGCGGGACCAGTACGACGACGACGTACCCGATGACTGATGCCAGAGTCTCTATGCGAGCTGAACGGAACTTCGCCCTCACAAGGGCGTTTTTACTAAGTCCCGTCACTGCTCTAATTGGTGGTTCTCGAGAACTTCACCAATTGAGAAAAAAAAAAATCGCGAGATCGGGATTGAAACCCGTCTCGCGGTTGGAATCTTCTATCTGCTTAACAGCGCAATTCAGCTCAATCAAACACACACAGAAACTCTCACCCGGTCGGCATCAGACTGACCGGTCAACAACAGAGGGTTAGAGGAAACATCGAAAAAAAAATATATATATATATATATATATATATATATGAGAGAAATGTTTGTTTCATCACCTTCCATTTTCTGAAATGTTCCCTCCATTTGCAATTCCAAATACAAAGGTTTATGTGATTAATTGGCATTTAACAACTGTATAGCACAGGCAAGAACACCTCGAAAGACATTCCTGGAGAAATCTTTGCTCTCTTTAGCTTCTGTTTTTGGAAATGTTTGTCTTTATCTTTAAGCTGAAACACAAACATTTCTCAATTTTTTTTTATTTAGCAACAATGTTTGGACTGAGGGAATGTCACGAAAAAACAAGTTTCATTTTGTGGGGAAAATCTGCGTTCCATCCAGCTTCTGTTTTTGGCAATTTTTCCTCCATTTTCAAGTTGAAATACAAATATTTGTGGAATAAAACATTTAACAACAGTACAGAACAGAAAGGGTATCATCAGAAAAGAATTTAAGATTACAGCCCTCCATCTAACTTCCGCTTTTTGGAAATTGCTGCTTCCGTTTTCAAGCCAAAACAGACATTTATATGCAATAAAATGTTATTTAACAATAACATGGGCACAGCAAATGACGCGAGGAAACTATGATTGCGTTAGAAATCTTCACACAGTCTAACTTTGTTTTGGGCAGTTTTGAAAAACAGAATCCCAGTTGGAAAAATTGTGCTTATGATTAGGAATCTGCAAGAGCGGGTTAAAACTGTTTCTGGGGACGTCAGGGTTTGTTTTTTTTTGTTTTTTTTCAGGACCAAAATAAAAATTCTTGGTATGTTGTTCTTGTCTTCAGGGCCAAAATAAAATTTATGACATATGTCACTCATCACTATGATTCTGCTACAGGGGATAGGTGTGTATAATAATTTGACCATTCAGTTTAATTCACTGTACATTTGTTGTTAAGTGTAATTTTTTTCTTACAACAAAAAATGCACAGTTGTGAAAAGAAATGATGGATACACCCGTGGACTCTCTATGGCAACTTCACATACCCATGGGAAGCTGTGGCAACAGAATTGGAAACCAACGGTAACAGTGTAATATGGTACAATAAAGAAGCAGAAAGTTGGAAAAAAATGTGAAATTCAGTAGCTTGAGATAATATAGATAAATATTATTTTATTCCTTTTGAAATTTGTTAGCTTGAAACAATATTGATCTGTTTTATTCTTTTTGAGTGCCAATGTGCTCACATATTAATGTGGTGCTGTTTTTTATTTCTAGAATACTCAGTTACAAAAAACAAGCACATGGCCATTAAAGCAGTCTAGTTCCAAGATGTTTTCAGACTTGGGATGGCCGACAAATGTTCCAGGCGATTCAAAGTATCTACCTATATTTTATTCCTAAGAAGTTACTTATTTTGTGAGAAAAATATACATTTATATTTGTACAGAAATAAACTTCTAATTGTTGTACTACTGTTTTATTTATTTAAATGTCTTTGATATTCAAAACATGTTTTTTACATTTGAAACATGTATGATCAGTGTATAGTAGTTTATCACTTCATTCTTCTGATGGGATGAAAAAAAAAGTAGGCATGCTTTACAGACAATTCAATTTCAGCTCAGATAAGGATGAAAGAGCAGTGCTTTAGTTTTCATCAAATTCTGTAATTCTGCATAAATCATGTGAAAACCCATAGGCTCTCAATTACCTTATGAATCTGAAATGGTAGGGTTTTGTTTCTTTTGGTTGTTGTTTAATATACAGTCAAACCACGATACGACGAACTCCGTTATCCCAAAATTTTTAGATATCTCAAAAAAAAAAAAAAAAAATTTGGTTTCTCTATGCATTTACTATTTCACTAATGTAAAAATACCTCATTTAGACGAGTTTTTCCCTCGCTTGCTCAAGTTAACTCAGATTTTTTTGCTCAGCTAAATTCTTTTTTCGAAGACTTCAAAATCCCATTTTGACTGGCCTTTGGCACTAAAAATAGATCCCCAACTGTACTCGAATTTCTCTCCTCTTCATGCCACCAAACCTTGCGTCACCGACCTTCAACTCCCCTACCTTGCTCAGTGCAAGAACAGGGGTGACCCTTCCCATCATTCCATCTTGCTGGCAGGGCTTGGCCAGCATCCTTGCTTGCTACACTGACTTTCAATGCTTTGAATGAAATGCACTGAGCAAGTTACATTTTTAGGTCTTGCCCTCATAAACACCTAATGGCTACCAAATGCAAATTGAACATTCTCTCAATCAATGAGAAGCGAGTAATAGAAGTTGAGAAAGGAGGAAAGAAGAAATATGAGATTGCAAAGGAGTTCAGAATTCCGACCAGAACATTATGCACAGTTTTAGAAAATAAGGTAAGTATCCTACAAAACTGCATTGACCAAAGATAAAGAAAAAATAATTTAGAAGTGTGCAGTATCCTGACCTAAAGAGATATTCGATGATGTGGATTACTAAGTGTAGAACTCAGAACTTACCTCTTAGAGCAGAAATATCTTAAAAGAAAAAGAAAATAATTTCACTAAAGAATTGGGACTGCAGACTTCAAAGAAAGCAATGGTTAGTTTGAAAATTTCTGAAAAAGAAACAACATAACTTTCCTTAAAATGTGTGGTGAGAGTGCAAGCATTGGAGAAGAAGTTTGTGCCGATTTCGTAAAGACACTGGATTCTATTTTCAAAAATTATAACCCAAAAAATGTATCCATTGTAGATAAAACTGACCTATTTTTTAAATGCCTGCCTGAAAAAACAATGGCCATTAAAGGTTAACCATGTCACGGAGGTAAAAGAGGCAAAGAACAAATAACTTTGCTATTTTTGCAAATATGGATGGTTCTGAAAAACTGAAACCATTGATTATAGGGAAATCCGTAAAGCCTAGATGCTCTTCTGGTGTTTAATCATTTCCAATGGACTATCTGGCAAATTAGAAAGCATGAATGACATCCAGCATTTTTGAAAATTGGCTTAAAGAGAGACGAGAAAATGACTCGTCAAAAACATAGAATTGTTTTTTTATTAACAATTGCAAAGGCCATAATGTTATACCAAAAATGAAATCTGTGAGAGTTAAGTTCATGTCCCCAAACATTACATTTAAATTACAGCCATGGGCCCAGGGTGTCATCCTGAATTTTAAAGTTGAATATCGACATCAAATTGTGAAAAAATGCTTATCCGACATTGAAGAAGGAAAGAAACCAAATGTTAATGTTTTGCAGGCAATGAAAATGATAAAGGATGGAATTATGTGACTCCTTTAACGATTTCCAATGGTTTTAAAAAGTGGTTTTCATTAAGAACAGAGAAAGTGACCAAGGAAACAGTACTGACAGTGCGACTGATGATTGTGTCACTGAAATCCCCTCATTACATAAAGACTGGAACAATCTTGTGAAATCACTGAACCTTAACGAAACAGACTTATTTCAGGATTTTGTTGCTGTCGGCGAGAAAGTTGCAATATGTTGTCATTGGGAAGACGAAGAAATCATATCTCAAGTGACAACTTCCGGTGTGATTTCAGAAAAAGATGAAATTGAAGGTTTCCAGCCAGAACTGAAAGTTTCAAATAAAGAAGCACAATCAGCAATGAACATTGTGCAGAGATTTATTGAATCTAGACCGGGTATGACATCTGAAACATTTAAGGCAATGTCACGTTTGGAAACTGTAATTGAGCTTGAAAAAGACAAAAACATGAAACAAACTATATTGGATTATTTCTTTTAACGTTAGCAGCTGTTGTTACAATTAAAAAAATAATACCCAGTGTTCTGTTTTTCAGGTAAGTGCAAGCTTAAAATTTTTGATAATTCAATGATTTTCGATATTTCGATTTTTTTTTTATAGCTCTCTTCAGGTTCGAGATATCGAGGTTTAACTGCATTTTTAAAAAATCCTGTATTTCAATTGTTTATTGCTCACATCATGACAAAAAAAAAAAAAAAACTAAACAAATACACTATCTACCAACAAGTAATTGGACACCCCTACAATCGACGACATCTGCGGTCCTGATACATGTCACAGCCGCTGCTGTTAAATATCACGTGGGAAACAACAACGCAACTAGTCGCATGCAAGATGCCATGCAGTTCGGAGCTCTCTGATTTCGAGAAAGGTGTAATCGTCGGGTACCACAGAAATAGCCGATCCATACGTGACATATCCAGCGAGTTGAAGTACCCAAAATTGACAGTGGCCTACGTGATTGGCAAGTGGAAGATGAGAGGTGACTGTCAGAATATGCCCCGACCCGGCAGACCGACAAAACTGGGAGTTAGAGACCGACGGGTGCTGGCCAGAGAAATTCGGAAGAACCGCACTAAATCAATGGGCCACATCCACGAGGAGTTTCAACAGGCATCCGGGAGTGTTCTTTCGATGAATACCATCTGTAAGGAAGCCCATCTGCTCGGTTATCATGGACGTGCTGCCGCCCACAAGCCTTTGATCACCAAGTCCAATAGCGCTGCTCGGCTAACGTGGTGCAAAGAACGTCGACAGTGGACCGTTGAACAGTGGAAACAGGTTCTCTGGAGCAACAAATCAAGGTTCACCCTCTACCGTTTGGATGGCAGGGTCTGGGTTTGGCGTCTGCCTAAAGAACGCCTCCTACCGGAATGTATTTTGCCAACTGTGAAGTTTGGCGGCGGTGGAATTATGCTATGGGGGTGTTTCTCCTGGTATGGCGCGAGACGCTTGGTCGCAAATCCTGGTAGACTCAACGCCTAGACCTACTGCACCATTTTGGATGACCATGCGCTTCCTACGTTGTGGCAGTTTTACGGGGTGGACCCATGTTACTTTCAGGATGACAATGCCACCTGTCATGTTGCGAGGTCCACCATGGCTTGGTATGGTGACAATGGGGTTAATCGAATGGACTGGCCTACGCAGAGCCCGGACCCTAACCCTATCGAGCACCTCTGGGACGAGTTGGAGCGTCGACTTAAGGGGTGCCCCCACCGTCCGGAATCGGTGAAGGAACTGACCTGTCTTCTCCAAGCCGAGTGGAAGAAAATACTGCTAGCCGTCGTACAACGCCTGGTTGAGAATATGTCCCGGAGAATCGCAGCTGCAATTGCCGCTCGTGGAGGCTCCACCAACTATTGAAGGTGAATAAACTTCGTTTTCCTTTGCTATCACAGGTGTCCAATTACTTGTTGGTAGATAGTGTATATATGTACCTAGACTTATCACCAGAGCACTATAGACCTATATGACCAACAATGGCGTGGAGTGGCTGATTAGTTGACAGTATCATTACAATTTACATCACCATTCAAGATTCAGGCGAAGTAGGCATGCAAAATGTGTCTTGATTATGCCGGGTTGATCCAATATTTCATGCTGGTTGAGCTTCTCACTTCAGAATTTTTAAGTCTATTTTAAATTCATTTATGTTTTGTAACTTTAACAACATTTTTAAGCCTCATTTTTTAGCACGTCTTTTGTAAAAAAAGATCGTGGTTATGTTATCGGTTTGTCCGTCAGTCCATTCGTCCGTCTGTACCCACGGTATCTCTGCAACTATTAGTCCGATTTGAAAAATTCTTTTTGCATTCAAAAGGTTAAAATATGCGAACGATGATCCTTCATTTCATTGTTTTTTTTACGATGTACAATTTCGCCGCTAGAGGGCGTAAATGCAGATCATGTGGAACTCAAAAATATGTTTTATTCCACATATTTGCTTCTAAACATCCGATTGAAAAAAATCTTTTATCTTTCGATTCCATTTATGTCGATGAGTATTTTGGATATAGTTTCTTTTTAAAATTACGCATAGATTTTCCGCTAGGGGCGTAAAAGTAAATTGCATTTTCCCCAATAACTCTTCTTCTAAAACACCGATTTGAAAAAAAAAATTTCAGCGGATACATCTCCTGATGCACAATCTTTTGCATATAATTTCGAATTTTTGGTAAAGAATACTTTTGCCACCAGAGAGCGTAAGTGTTAATTTTCGCTTCTGATGTATTTGCCATAAAATCTGAGCTTCTAATATATTGATTGAAAAAATTCTTTCGTGGACTGATGCCACTCACATCGATAAACCTTTTCGGAATATTTCCTTCCTAAAATATTCCACAGTTTCCCCGCCAGGGGGCGTAGATGAATATCTTATTTTTGTCAATATCTCGACTTCTAGGAGTCCGATTTGAAAAATTCCTTCTTTGTTGGATAGTGTTTTCCGTGTGACATGTTTTTTATATAATTTCAAAATTTTCACATAATTCATAGACTTTCCGCTAGGGGGCGTAATGGTAAATTGTGTTTTCCCCTATATCTCTGCTTCTAAATCTCCGATCTGAAAAAATCTTTCTGTACGGGATACAGCTCCTGATGGGAAATCGTTTGCACATAATTTCTAATTTTTGTAAAAAAATGTTTTGGCCACCAGGGGGCGTAAATCTTAATTTCCGCTTTTGATGTATTTGCAGCAAAATATGAGCTTCTAAATTCTCGATTGAAAATAACGTCGTTTGTAGACTGATACTACTCATGCCGACAAACTTTTTAGAAACATTTTCTTGTTATAATAGTGCACGGTTTCTACGCCAGGGGCGTAGATGTATATCTTATTTTTGCCAATATCTCAACTTCTAGGAGTCCGATTTAAAAATTCTTTCTTTGTTGGATAGTGTTTTCTGGGTCGCATGTTTTTCATATAATTTCAAAATTTTCACGTAATTCATCGACTTTCCGCTAGGGGGCGTAAAGGTAAATTGTGTTTTCCCCTATATCTCTGCTTCTAAATCTCCGATCTGAAAAATTCTTTCTGCACCGGATACAGCTCCTGATGGGAAATCGTTTGCACATAATTTCAAATTTTTGTAAAAAATTGTTTGGCCACCAGGTGGCGTAAGTCTTTATTTCCGCTTCTGATGTATTTGCAGCAAAATATGAGCTTCTAAAATCTCGATTGAAAAAAAGTATTTTGTGGACCGATACTACTCATGTCGACAAACATTTTAGGAACATTTTCTTCTTGAAATAATGCATGGTTTCTACACCAGGGCGTAGATGTATATCTTATTTTTGTCAATATCTCTACTTCTAAAAGTCCGATTTGAAAAATTCCTTCTTTGTTGGATAGTGTTTCCGATGCAAAATGCTTTTCCTATAAATTCAAATTTTTCAAGTAAATCATAGACTTTCCGCTAGGGCGCACAATGGTAAATTGCGTTTTCTGCTCCTAAAACTCTGATTTGAAAAATTCTTCCTGTATTGCATACAAGACCTGGCGGAAAATATTTTTCACGTAATTTCTAATGTTTGGTAAAGAATGGTTTGGCCACCAGGGGTCATAAGTGTTAATTTCTGCTTCTGATGTATTTGTAGCAAAATCTGGGCTCCTGAAAACTCGACTAAAATTATTTTTCTTGGGCCGATACCGGTCATATGGATAAACCTTTTGTGAATACTTTCTTCCTAAAATAATGCATTGTTTTCCCACCAGGGGACGTAAAGTCACATCTTATTTTTGTCGATAACTCTGTTTCTAAGAGTTCGTAAGCTCACGATTCCATTTACAGCAATATCTGAGGGATTAAAGACCCGATTGAAAAACTTCTTTCTTCCATCAGATACTAGTGTTTTCCATACCGGTTCCATTGACTTTGAATAGCTTTGATAAATTAAATTTGCGTCAGAACGGATTCAAAAGACGTGCTTATTACACCCGAAAATTCGGTATCATCTTTCTTGTTAAAATTGTTGGTATTGTCTCATGTTTTAGAGTCACATCTCTCACTAAGACATGTAAATTGATTCTCAAGACTTTCAATCCTTCATTGTCAATCATCCAATCGTATGAAGAATGTACTTTGGATATTACTCCAACTGAAATACTGTAAGGACAAGAATTACCATCTGGCTGAAATGATTTTCATGTCCGTACAAGAATAGACTTAACAATGCCTACAACTAAAGTCCCTACAAGCAAATGTGACAGTTGAAGAAAAAAACTTGCCCTGTAACTCAGATTTTAAATTATAGGTATGTAATTGATTTATTTTTTTTACTTTTTCATAATAACTAAGCTCAATATAGTGTGCAAAACTCAGAAAAAAAATGTTAGAGAGAATAAATTATGGTATTGATTGCCATGGTATATAGTAAACAAATGTTCATATGTTAGGCTAATACATTATGCAGTATGATGTAAGCCAAAAATCTGAAGACAGTCTGGCTTCTCACATCCTGCCTTGCTTACAGTCTGACAACCGGACATACAGATTTTCTTCTCCTGGGATATGGTGTGGTCACTAGCTGGCATAAGTTATACACTAGCAAGTAGCATTGTATTATATTTTCTTCCTGCATACACACTTTGACACCAAAAATTTCCTGCTAGTTTTCACTGGTGACCTGAGGCCATGTTACTGCCTTCCTTGTCAGAGGTGAATGCATAAGCAACAAACACACAGACAAGATAAAACGTGTGGAATGGGTAAAGTATTTTTAACTCCTCTCTTTCCCTCCGTAGTCTGCTGCATTATCTTTGCAGTGCTTTCACCCTCAAACCGCCCTGCTTCTCCTCTGCAACTGCGGTGATCCACAACATCACTGTCCATGATGTGATGATGCGCTTGCACTGTACATTACGTTCCCCCATCTGGAAGAGATTGTGTTTCTTCCTTCAAAGAGAAGCTAAATGCTGCCCATATGTTTTGGTTAAAAACTGTACACCAAATAAAGGTATGGCTTCAGGATTTGCCCCATTCTTTTTATTTCACTTTTCCGTTATGTGATCTAAGGAGACTGTCAAGAGACTAAGCTAAACATAGCTTGCATCAGTAATTGTAGTTGAAATATTTAATATCACGGTTCGCAATTATAGAAAGTTGTCTTATTTAAAAATATGACGTAATATTGCATATTATTGGGGTGTCAAAAAAAAAAAAAAAAAACAAGTTTGATACAACAGCAATAGTGTGAACCCATCTGTTGGCCAGTTGTTCAAATCCTGCACAGTACTGTGTTTTTTGTTTAAACAAAAAACTCTTGGCACTCACGAAAAAACCATTAGGAAGAACCATTCACTCACCATAAAGATCATGGTAACCTCCAATGACCACACACTTCCAACACGTCATTCATCGTGATGTAACTGGGCTTCCACAGGTTTACAGACTTCTTGCTTACGCTTCTTATTTTCGGGTGTGAAACATCGTTTTTTTTTTTTTTCTCTTTTGCCTAAAGGTCCACAGCATCAGTGAAAGCATCCCGGAAAATAAAACTTCAAGTGGGAATAAGCCCAAAACCTTTAACGGGCAAAAACTGAAAAGAATAAAACATATTACTGAGAAAAAAGTTTTCTAACATATATATTATACACATATATATACTGTATAATTTTAAATTCATACTCGATTCCCCTCAAGGACGGGCGGACCCTAGGAACCCCTTCCGCACCTAGCTATATGCCTTTGTCTCCATTCCCTGTTCAAACGTCTTCAAGTCTAAGAATTACTGCAGTGCATATGTTAAGGCATTAACTACAGTAATTAATAAAAATTTTCCATTTTCCTGTTTTTATGGACTGTATCATAAGATACCTTACCCGTAGTAAAATTTAATCTGAAAAAAAAAATTCATTCCCGTTTCTGAAGCAATAGACATTGTAAGTTCCTAAGAGAGATTGGCAAAGATTTTATTCAACCCTTAACAAATTTTATTGCGATAGCTGAATTCAGAACTGTAAAACTTTTTCGCGTTTAGCAAGAAGGACAATTTTTTTTTTTTTCAAGGCAAAAAATATAATTACAATAAGTCTAAAGAAATTTTGAATTTCGAGAACTACAAGAATTTTAGTGCAAATTCATAAAGCGAGAAAAATTATATAAAGTGTGCAAACTGTTTATTTAATTACTTTCAAATGGAAAAAGGCATATTTGATGTAGTTGAAACAGGCTTTTCAAAACTGTAGTTCAAGAATTTGTGTAAAGTCGAAATTATATGCAAATATTGCAAAAAAGAAAATGTGCACACAGAACAACCCCAATTTTTTATTATGTACATTGAATTTCAAGCTTCTGCCAAGAATAAAACATTCATTGGATTGCAAAAGGAAATTTTAGTTCTTTTATTTCATTCTGTTACATTGATAGCATTTAGGAATTTATGTAGAGGATTTTAGGAGGTGTCTGAGCCCAGGTCTTAAATAACCCTTAGAAGTAGAAAGTTGGAAGATTTGTGCCTAGCCCAACAGGAAACTCACACGGACGTGAGGTTGAAAGAAAGAGGGAAACACCCTTATTTATAACCGTGAGTCAGTTCCGACGCACAACATATACTTACTGGTTCGAGCGTTCGGAATTATCTGGAACCAACCATGAGACTTTTCCGGGGCAGTCATGAACTTTGACCACTAGACAGTGGCAGCTCGTGGTAAGCTGAGATGGGGGCTGCACTCAATTTTGTAGATATCACAATACCACTTCGAAAGTTAAGTTACTGCGCCTGTGCTGACGCTGTCCGTTTAATAATAATAATAACAATAATATATATATATACTGATCAAAAGTGCTTTTTTTACAAGAAATTAATATTTAAATTTTATATTTAGCGATTGATGGGGAAAATGTAAAGGTACCGATACCTAAATTAGGCAACAGATATTAAGCGATGGCCACATTGTCACATTTATGAAGAAAATAATTGACCTATAAAACTTCGTCGGATACATTATTTCTTAAAAAGAAACTGATTAATCAGTGCATCCTTCCAGTTCTTACGCATCGAGCACAGACATGGACCTCAACTAAACTAGACAGACATACATTGCAGACAACTGAAAGAAGCATATAGAGATGCATGTTTGTTGTTACCTGGAATGATACAAACAGGAACTCGTGGATCGGGAAAATGACAAGAGTGGAAGACATGGTCAAAATTCCTGAAATTGGAATGGGATGGACATATTGCTAGAAGAAAGAACCACCGATGGAGAGTTGAAATATTGAACTGGATAGCAAGGGAAAAAACAATATCCAGAAGATGACAAGAGGTAGATGGGTACATGAAATTCGAAAGCATGAAAAAAACTGACTCAAGGCAGACTGTTGTGGAAGAAGAAACTTTGAGACTTTCATCCAGCAGTGGATTGATGGTGGTTGCAAATTATATATACATGCATATACTGTACGTATATGCATGTATATATAATATAAATATATATCCCACACTCACCAACCCGCTTGGCCAGCGTGGTGAGTTATGGCCAAACCCCTCCAAAATGACTCCACAACTTAAATCTTGGCCCTCAGTCTCCAGCAGCTGGAATGTACCTGGCCAAGACAGTGGCCAGTGCGACATGAAGGCTGAGGCTGCTAAGAATCCCCGGAGGACCGGACTAGGCTGCCATCTGATGCTGACCTTGGCTACGTACAACGGACGCTCCCTATCTTCTGATTCAAGGCTTCTTGAATTGGAAGAGGAACTACAAAGGATCAAGTGGGACATCGTCGGGCTAAGTGAGGTAAGGAGAAAAGGAGAAGATCTCATTGAACTGAAAAGTGGACATCTCTTCTATTATTGTGGGACAGATACTGGCAGAACTAGTGGTGTTGGATTTATAATAAACAAGAAACTGAAAGATAAAGTTGTAGAAGTTGAAAGTTCCTCTGACAGAGCTGCACGACTCGTTATCCAACACTCGAGAAGATACCAGGCTCAGATTATTCAAACTTATGCACCCACCACAAGTCATACTGAAGAAAAAATTGAAGAATTTTATGAGGAAATTCGTCATCTAAATAGTAAAGGTAAGCAGCACTTGAAGATAATTATGGGAGATTTCAATGCAAAAATAGGGCAACGGCAACAGAATGAAACTTCAGTAGGTAAATTCGGTCATGGCAACAGAAACCAGCGTGGAAATACTCTCGTTAAGTTTGCAGAGGCAGAAGGGTTTTTCATCTTGAACTCCTTTTTCAAGAAAAATCCACACAGGAAATGGACATGGAGACATTCAAATGGGACGACAAGTGAAATTGATTTTATTATGTGTAACAAAAAATTCGTCATAGAAGACTGCAGTGTACTAAACAAGTTCAACACAGGTAGTGACCATAGATTGGTGAGATGTAAGATGCACCTCAACACTAAACTCGAACATGGCAAGCTCATAAGACAAACAAGATGTATTGACATAACCAACCTTAAAAAACACCATAATACCTTCAAGTTGGAACTGAAGAACAGATTCTCTGCTTTAGAAGGCCTAACATCGGAAGAAGTGGATATTTCTGAAGTTAACAGAAAAGTAACCAAAGCTCTTATGGAAACCGTAACAAAATTAGCTGGGTCTAAGAACAAGTTGCATGTGAACAAATTATCAGGAAAAACTAAAATGTTGATGCAAAAAAGAAGAGAGATGAGGACAACTAAAGAAGATGTGACTTCCAAAGTGGAATACATAGAGCTATGCTAGACAGTACGAAAAAGTATCACTGAAGACGTAAGGAAATTCAACTGTGAACTAGTGAGGAAAGCAATTGAAAACAACCAAAGCCTAAAGACAGCAAAAGGACATCTCAGTAAGGGAAGAAAACAGATTATGGCACTGAGAAAAGAAGATGGTTCTGTAACAAGAAATAGAGGCGAAATTTTGACAAGAGTGAAAGATTTCTACTCCAAGTTATATGAAAGAGATGATACATGTACTCCAGACATCATGGAAGGTACCAGTACCAGAGTTCTTCCAGTCCTCCCAGCAGAAGTTGCACATGCAATCATGAACATGAAGCGGGGGAAAGCTCCAGGAGAAGATGGAATTACTGTAGACATCATACAAGAAGCAAGTGGAGAAATCGAAACAGTACTCGCCCAAATTTTCACTGGATGCCTTAATGAAGGGAAGATTCCTGAGGATTGGAACAACGCTATAATGATCCTGCTACATAAAAAAGGTGGCATTGAGGATCTCAGGAACTACAGAGCTATCAGCCTCCTATCAGTGGTTTATAAAATCTTCACTAAAGTTCTTTCACACTGTTTGAAGGTAACACTGCCGCCCCGGTGGCGCAGTGGTACAATGGCCTCTGATCATTCGTCCGAAAGGGGTCGGGGTTCGAATCCCAGTGAGGCATGGATGTTGTGTTTGTCTTATGGCACTGGCTCTCTCCCTTCCCTGGAACCAGTGACCCTAAATTAGGGACGGGCGACTGCTTATAGCCCATTGAGTTGCTCACGGTGGTCGTTAAACCTCCAATAAAAAAAAAAAAAAGGTAACACTGGACATGGCTCAACCGAGAGAACAAGCTGGATTCAGGAGTGGCTACAGCACAATAGATCATATCCACGTACTGAGAGAACTAATTGAAAGAGCGAGGGAATATGAACTTCCATTGTGCATGGCTTTTATCAATTATGAAAAAGCCTTTGATTCGGTGAAACCATCAGCAGTTACAATGGCTCTGAAATCCTGCGGTATTGAAGATGCACACATTAATATTATTAAGAACATCTATGAAAATGTGAGTGCAAAGATTCGGCTGTTTGAAAATGCAACACACATAAAAATTGGAAAGGGAGTGAGACAAGGTGACACCATATCTCCGAAGCTCTTTAACGCCACATTGGAAAATGTCTTTCAATCACTGAACTGGGAAAACAAAGGGATAAAGATTAATGGAGATTATCTAACCTACCTTCGTTTTGCTGATGACATAGTCATTTTTGCAACTACCCCATCAGAGCTGCAGAGTATGATCCAACAACTTGCTGACAAGAGTAAAGAAGTGGGATTAAAAATGAACTTTCATAAGACAAAAGTGATGTTCAATGCTTTTACACGAAATGAAGATTTGTCGATTGATGGAGAAAAGCTGGAGATAACAGACACGTACATTTATCTTGGACAGCAGGTATCAAGTGAGGGTCACATTGATGAAGAAATAAATCGGCGTACAAAACTTGCCTGGAGAGCTTTTGGAAGAAACAGCATAATTTTCAAGAGCAATATGCCATTATGTCTTAAAATAAAAGTGTTTGATCAATGCATCCTTCCAGTGCTTACGTATGTTGCAGAGACGTGGGCCTTAACTAAAAGAGACGTACAAAGTCTGCAGACAACTCAAAGAAGCGTGGAGAGATGCATGCTTGGTGTAACCAGGAGAGATAAGAAGAGGAACTCTTGGATCAGAAAAATGACAATTTGAATAGAAGACATCATGACCAGAGTAAAATCCCTGAAATGGCAATGGGCTAGACATATTGCCAGAAGGACAGACCATTGATGGGCAGCTGAAATTTTAGACTGGATTCCAAGGGACAGGAAAAGACCCAGAAGAAGACCACATGGGAGATGGGTGGATGAAATTCGAAAGTATGCAGGAGTGACATGGAGGAGACTGGCACAAGACAGACCGTTGTGGAGGAAACTTGGGGAGACCTTCGTCCAGCAGTGGATTGATAATGGTTGACAATGATGATGATGATACTGTACGTATATATATATATATATATATATACTAAAGAGCAAAACTGAAGACTAAGGAAAAAATTTTAGAATTTAAAACGAAGGGTGCAAAATAACCTGAAAATCAAAACGCGCAACGCAGCAGTTTTGAAAATTCAGAATTCACATTCTATAAAGAAGATACCTAAGCAAAAAAATACATATATAATTTTGACTCACACCTAGTACAACATAGAAAAGGTTATGTATCTACCTGTGTGATCAAAAGGAAAAAAGATAAAAAAATAAAATAAAACAACTGAATGTAGAAGGTGTCGAGAATACTGAGCCTTGGCTTTATCAAGGACCAGCAAAAACTCTGCATTTTCTCACTTCCACAAAGACCTAGTTGGAAATGGGTTTCTGCAAGGCCATAGATGCAAGTAACATTCCCACCTAAAATAGTTTAAAAAATATATATATAAGTCATGTCCTCCTTAGAGTTGCATGACCTAGCACTAGTTAACAATTTCGCTTGCATCCATTAACCTTCCTGGCCCGACCCATACTCTTCATCTGTTACTATTAAACAGAGAGAAGAAGATTAAAGAGAACTCAAGCTGTGAGAGTGACATAATAATTAGAAATGATTTTTAGCCATAACGAAATTCCAAGTTCGTTTGAGAGAGAATTTAAACCTGAAAAACAATGCAAAAGAAATCCAAATTTTACATTGCAATTAAAAAAGGAAATGTTAATTTATAACGAACAGATTTTTGAAAGAAAACTTGAGTCTAAAACCCCCTACTCTACAACTTATGACAGCACGAAAACGAGAATAAGTTAAAGATAATAATTAACTAAAGAAAACTTTGTGAAAGTTATATACCTTAAACAGTTAGTTGCAATATGTACAAAGTATTTCAGCAGTGCTTTAAGTGCATAATTAATTAGTTATTAAGAACTTAACTACTTTGAAAAAACAGCGCATAGACAGCGCATAGAAAAGGAACAAGCTAAGCCATCTTCTGTTCCTAGGTACCCCAAAAGACGCTCAAAGTTACAAAGAAAAGAAAGAGTTAAAACCCGCAAAAATGTTAACAGACAAACCAATGCCTAAAAGCTGAAAAGCTAAAAAACGACAGAGAAAAGGTACATGGAGTACAAACATTGAACTTATAAAACCTAGAACCCAAAAACAAGGAAGAGAGCTTACCTCTTGTGTTACAAAAACTTTTCTCCTCACAAGAGAAGAACATGGCTGACCTCTTTCGCCACTCCCTAGACGCTGGGGGGCAGTGAGGGTGGGGCTGATGGCCTCATACAGCAAGAAACCAACGCGCGGATATTTTAACCAGAGAAAAAAATTATATAAACTTAAGACTGTGGATCTGTATGATCAGAAAGAGCTGAATTAACTCTCCAGAATACATGAGAAATATTATAAAATACACGAGCAGTTTATTTAATAATCTTTGCATGTATTAAATCACCTTAGTGAGCTTCTATAGATTAATCAGAATCTTATTAATTTTAATGTTGGTTTTACTATTTTTAGTATAGCTATCCTAATGATGAATAACTAGTTTTATTTTTTATTTGTTTTTATTTTCTTTTATAAACAGATTTTTAAGCTTTTTTTGTGTGTTTTTGTTTATATTATTTAATTTTTTGTTTTAATAGGACCGTCATATCCATAGCACTAAGGTTCCTTTAGGTAGTTAATAGGCATCCTCTAGCCAACTTCCTTACGGCTTTGATTGGTCAGAATCATATTATTAACTGTATCGAAAATTAAAGCAGATCTGCCAACCTTACTCTATTATTCAGAATAATTTTTCTTAAAGTTCTTTTGATGAAAGAAGAAGGAATTTCGTTCTCTAGAAAACTTTCTAATAGTATATTAATGTGGTAATTGAAGTCCAAATTGTTGCTGCAAATTCTTGAAATTCTTAGGACCTGAGAAATTAGTACATTCTCAATTACTTTGGTTGAAATGTTATTATTCCAGTGTAGATATTTAATTACTTTGAAAGGAAAATTAACTCTTTTATCATAGAGGCTAATAGATGGGTTACCTCTGTTGAGCTTAATGCTTAAGTCTAGGAACTCAAGTTCCTGATTACTGTGGTTGGTTTTACATAAGTTAAGAGAGCTAGGATAGATATTATCAAAATCACTCTCTATAACTTCTGAATTATTGATACACAGCAGATCATCAATATATCTAAAAGTGTAAAGGTAGTTATCTGAGCAGGTGGGGTGATTTTTAATGAATTTATATTCCTTAAAGAACAGGAATAGATTAGCGATATGCGTGGACGTTGATGTTCCCATTGGAATACCGTTCACTTGCTTATAGAGAGTATTATTATATAAGATATGGTTATTTATTATGCAGCAATTGAGATAAGAGTTCCAAGTTCCTACATCAACAAATTGGTTAAGTTTAAATTCTGCATACAGCTCTTTAAAGGTAGTGATTATATCTGATAGAGGCAGATTAGTATATAGGTTTTCAAAATCATAACTATTAATATATATATATATATATATATATATATAAGGACGACAAAAAAATTAATGCGTGTGCCAGTGGTAGCGGAGACACACTCAAGGTCATGTACGCGTTATGCGTTCTCAAGTGTCTCATTGTGACCCCTAGAAATATGACAATATATATTTTTTCTTCTGATACACTCCCTTTGAAACTTCTACTTGATACCGATCACTGCAACTTGGATGGCGATGAAAAACATTTTGTGGAATTTTGAAGGGTCTTCCAGAATTTCGCGACGAGTTGTTATTGCGATACTCACACACCGGCATTCTCTTTAATAAAAACGGATTGCAAACATATTCAGTCCAGTTTGATTTCTGAACCCATCATGATAACAATTTAGTGTAGACAAATTTGTTTTCCAAAATTTACCAACTTTGTAAATTTTCTAAACAATGATATCTGATTAAATGTTCTTTTCAAAGTAATTAAGTACACTACCTCAATTGAAATGCGCAGCTGATTTTTGGGAGGGAGGGGGAATGCAGCAGAAAAATAAAATGTATCTAGTGGAGTGACTTCAATGATTTTTGGTGTATAAAAATTTATGTGAGTTTAAAAGCGAAAATTTCGCTGTGCTTGCTAAGTGAAGAAATCAATTTTGTGCAAGTATTTCGCAGCATAAATTAGTATATCTCTCCCTTTTTTTTTTTTTTTTTTTTTTATCCAATACTGAACTCTATTTTTAATCGCAATTTGTTCACATGCCTATTTTGACCAGAAGAGAAAATATAAGTAAAACCTTTTTTGCAAAAGTCCCGGCATTCCGGCAACTGAGTATTTGTCATTAGATGGGAGGAACATTGTTGTTAGAATTATTACGTTGAATAAAAGCAGGAACAAACCAAAAATTGGAAGGAAAAAAAAACAAAAAAAAAACAGGTTGAGTAATACATTCAAACGTACTTTATTTAATACTTTATTTCAACATTCGTCATTATTTTTAATTCATTCCCCTATTTTATGTCTTATTCGGAAGCACAAGAACCGTATTAATCAACAAAGCACACAGGCCCGGCGATGCATTCGCGAGCAACCCTGCTAGCGAGAGCTGCCATGAATGCAGTCCCCGGGGAAGTTTTATTCAAAGGAAACGAACTGATGTGGGAATAGGCAGAGTTTCCCACATGAGTTGGTTTCAATAGCCATCAGGGCTGCAAGAAGCACAGTCAGTGACGTTCTTCCCGAACCAGTGGTGTTATGCAGGAAAAACTTCCAGTTGAGTTCAGAAAACTGCAGTCGTGGCATTATGCTGGGAAAACTTACAGCGGTGTTCACAAAACTTCTCTTTCTTGGTACGGCATGAAAAAAAACTGCTTTGGGTAGGGGGGCTGCAGCCCCATAGCAGGAGCCGCCCCTGCCACTAGACCATCCGTGGCCCATATTGATAGTATCGTCAGGGGTGAATCTCAAACGTGAAAGTTGGCTGCAATTGCATGAAAAACAATGTCTCAACAGAACATCTTTTGCATAAGGGTTTTCATTAAATTTTCGAGGCTGTCATATTCTTTATTATATATATTTTTTTTAGTTAGATAAGCCCACCAGGAAGTTTTCCGGTGTAGCGGTGGCGGAACCAAATCAGCGGCGCGACTAAGGGTTGATCACGGTGGTCGTTAAACCAGGAAAAGAAAGTTACGATTTTTTTAATGTGTTCTTCGTTTTAAATGCAATTGCATGCGATCATCATAGTTTTTTTTCTGTTCGTTTATTTGCATTTTATTTGAGGTTTTACGACCACCGTGAGCATCTAAGGATGCAACCGTCGTAAGTCCCTAGCCTGCCATCACAGTGGCTCCAGGGTAGGGAGACAGCCAGTTTGGTAAGACACACGCCACCTATGGCTCATCCGAACCAGCCAAGGCCTTCTAGAAAACACAACGCCATGCCACTAGGGAGATGAATTCCCTCTTTTAGAGACGTCACGCGGAAACCAAAGCTTCCGATTGGTTTCCAACGTTGCCCTGTAGACGTCAAGCACGACACCGGAGTGTCGGGCCGTGTAATGTCACAAACGGAGCGAACTTTCTGACGGCCTTAACCCAGCTCGGACAATTATAAACTACTCTTCTGGTATGATATTGTTTCTTGTTGTTGTGGCCTTTTAATCACTAAGCGCCGCCCCGGTGGCGCAGTGGTCTAAGGCGTTGGCCTCTGATCATTCGTCCGTAAGGGGTCCGGGTTCGAATCCCGGTCAGGCATGGATGTTGTGTTTGTCTTACGGCACTGGCTCTCTCCCTTCCCTGGAACCAGTGACCCTACATTAGGGACGGGCGACTGCTTATAGCCCATTTGAGTTGCTCACGGTGGTCGTTAAACCTCTAAAAAAAAAAAAAAAAAATAATCACTAAGCTTTCCCCAGGGAGGCTAGAGTAATACTTCTGGAGATACTCTGAGTCGTTAAGCCGCAAGGTGTGATAATTTCGATGTTGTTTACATGATACCTATGTAATTTCAACTGCGTGTATTTTAAAACTGCGTCGTTTTTGGTGGCAGAAATCGTGTAATAGCAAACCGGAATGAATTATACTTTTCTTATAAGAGTGAAATTTTCAATTTTAACGTTGTATTGTTTTGAATTCTCATTAACAGTGTATTTCAATTTAAAATAAAAATGCGAAGCAGCCTCAAAATTTAGAATTTATAAATTCTGTATTTTCTCACACATCGGTAGCAAGTTACGATGCGAAATTGGAAACATTTGCGACGAAGTAACGCCATTCAGCTAACACAAAATGCTTTGCTATAGCCTTGAAAGACAGTTTTCCCACACCTTGATGGCCGTCGCTCGCGGTTACAAGCTTCGCGCAAAGTGGTAATGCTCCATTAACAAGGGCATCTCTAGATTTCTTATTCTAACCTCCTTGGCTTTTTTTTTTTTTTTTTTTTTTTTTTTGATTGGAGGTTTAACGACCACCGTGAGCAACTCAATGGGCTATAAGCAGTCGCCCGTCCCTAATTTAGGGTCACTGGTTCCAGGGAAGGGAGAGAGCCAGTGCCGTAAGACAAACACAACATCCATGCCTCACCGGGATTCGAACCCGGCCCCCTTCGGACGAATGATCAGAGGCCAACGCCTTAGACCACTGCGCCACCGGGGCGGCCTCCTTGGCTTATCCGAATTCCTCAGACCCTCTGTACTGTCGCCCCTGGGGGTTTGAGGCACCAGCTTCTGACCTTTCGTTTCGCATTTTTTTTTGATTGGAGATTTAACGACCACTGTGAGCAACTCAACCGTCTATAAGCAGTCACCCGTCCCTAAAGTAGGGTCACTAATTCCAGGGTAGGGAGAGAGCCAGTACCGTAAGACAGACACAACATCCATGCCTCTCTCGCCGCCCCTGTGGCGCAGTTATAGCGTCTAGAAGGGAAAGTGTGCCGAGCGCCTAGCGTACGTAATGATTGGCGTGGATACCGAAATTTGTCCCCTTCGTAGATGGCGCTCCGATCGCCTTCCCTTCCCTCTTTCTTACTGTGATGGGAGCGGGAAACTAAATTCGTGTTGCTTACAGTGAAAAGAACGGTAATTTAGACGAAAACGTGTTATGTTTTAGGTTTTAGAAGGAATGTGGATTACCTAAATATTGTATATAAGTTATACTTAGCTCATTATGCGGAAGAGAAATAACCATAGTTTTGTGCCAGGTTGCAATACTCAGTACAAAAACAGTAAGCCGTCACTCTTTGGAATACCCAAAAATGATAAAACTTTTACAGCAGTGGCAAAGATTGATTCCCGGTGCAAATAAAAACTTACGACAAATTTAGTGCTGTATGTGAACTGCACTTTGAGAGATTTGTGGTTCGAAATTTTGTGCATAAAATAAATGAGGAGACTGTGTTAATACCCAGAGATCGGCCCATCTTGACACCAGATGCAATTCCAACAATATTTCCAAACCTTCCCCATTATTTGTCAAAACCTCTGGCAAAATACAGGAAAGTTAGGGAAACCGATGATAAGCCTGATGGTAATTTAAATAGCTTGGAATTTACTTCCCAAAGAGTTACACGAAACTGCCTTCTGAATATCACAGCCTTCAGAATTTTGGGGTAAGCAAATTCCTGCAAATAATTCAAAGTGCATAATTTTCCATGTTCATTCATTCAAATGTGAATTGTCAAATTCATTGACAACAGAAAAACTGGTTGTTGTTACCAAAAGTTAACCAGAGGTTACCTGTAAAGTGTATTTACGTGGAATAAAAATTAACTCAGTTTCTAATATTACTTCTAAAGATGAATCAAAATCCATTATTCGAGACACTGATAGGCTAACAGTATGTCATGGCACAGGCTCCATTTCAGAATTTGAAAATAACATGAAGTACCTTGAAAGTGGAGTTATTTTTTAGAATAATTTGTACAGCAAAAATTGTGTAACGAAAGGAACAACAAAGACTTGCCTCAGATGTAAGTATCTGCAGCGCTTACTTTTGCACAAAATAGCTTATCATAGAAGAAAGGCTACATTTAAAAATAAGTATCAAAATACAGTTCGGAAAATCAACAGGCTGAAGAAACTAGTTATTTCGCTCTCTAATTAAACTTAAAAAAAAAAAAAAAAGGAATTTTACAGAACTTTCCATTAATGAAAAAATAGCAGAATTACCCATTAAGCAGCAGCAAATGGTTATTCATTGTTATAAGGCAGCAAAAGAAATCTGCAAGAGGTATGTCATATACCAAAGAATGGTTACTTGAATGCTTACTAATGCACATAAAAAGTCCAAAATTGTACGAGCACATACGGAAACACAAAATCATGATCCTACCTAATAGAACAACTATTAGAAAGTATATTTCAAATTACAACAGCAGTTTTGGATTCAATGCACTGACGTTTGAAACTATTTCAAAGAAAACAAGTGAAATGGAGCCTTTTGCAAGACATGGTGGTATATTAATAGATGAAGTGAAGCTTACAGAAAAACTGCATGCAAAATCATCTGGTGAAATATTAGGGTTTGTTCATATTGAGCCATACACTTCAAAAACTGTTAAGTATACCCCATGTAATCACGGACTGGTAATGGTGTTTCAGCCATTAAATGGAGATTGGACCCAAATAATTGGTGTTTTTGCCACAAGTAACAATATAAGTGGAACTTTGCTTGCAAAATTAATTATTAAAGCTGTTATTCTCACTGAAAATGCAGGTCTGTTTGTTAATTTCATTACGTGTGATGGGGCTTCTTGGACCAGGAATATGTGGAAGACATTTGGTATATCAGCAGATTGTTCTGGAACTAAATACAGCATTATGCATCCTACAGATTGTTCTAGTTTACATTTCATATCAGATTTTCGCCAGTCAAAGCGAGCCTTGCTTCATCGTAGCTCAGCTATTTAGAGTCAGGTCGATGCTTAGCAAATTCCCAGTTATACAGGTAAACACTGGGGAAGAAATATTTCTTCTTATTATACGTGGGAAATATATCTCTATAAGCAATCTGAAATCACATATTTACTGTTACGTAACTGAAATCAAACGATCGTCCATGGAATGGAAACATGTCACCTCCCCAACAAGGAAGACGTGAAAAGTCCAACTGTCTCTGTCTGCGGGAGTGGTCATGATGACTGTGAATCTGTTGTTTACACAGAATTTCTGTCAAAAGAGACAACCATCAAGTGACTCATATTGCCAAACACCATTAAATTTGCGAAATTCAATTAAGGACAGATGCCGGGGTAAGTTGAGCGAAGGTGTCACACTGATGTCCAAGAACATTACACAGCACGGAAAACTAAGGGAATTGCTGCATTAATTCAAGTCGGAGGTGTGGCAGCATCCACCTTACAGCCCCAACTTATCCCCATGCGGCTACCATTTGTTCGGTAAAATGAAACAGGAGCTTAGTGGACAGTGATTCCCAACGGATGAGGCTGTGAAAAGTGCGGTCCTTAACTAGTTGCACCAAACTGGACTTTTCTTGTACAGGTATGGGAAAGTTAATCGCACGTTCTGATAAATGTTTACAGTCCTTAGGCGACTATGTCGAAAAATGAATTAATGATGTAAACCAACATACATCCCCTGAGTATATCTTTGATTTTTTTATTCAACAGTGTAACTAACTTTTTGATCCACCCTCATATTATTAAAGCACTTTGCTACAATTCAGAAATTAATTTTTAGTTTGTTTTAAAAATTAGCATAAATACTACATTTGGATAAAGAATCAACTTACCTATTGACTATGAATTTGTCTTGTATCTTCAAGCGGAACAAAGTAAAAAATACTATTAAAAATAAACAAATGGGTCCATTCTTTTACATAAATGTACCTCAAATGTCTGTTTCAAATAGTTTGAAAGAAGGAAGTCATCACAAGCTAAACAGTATTCAGCTTCAGATTGTTACCCAAACTTCCTTTATGTGATAGCATCTGCAACAAAGTTATAGATACACACAACAAAATAAAAAAGAATTCTTGCTAACCAATGGCAGAAATTAAGACATCTGTTTCAAATAGTTTGAATCATCACAAGTTACATCAAAATTATCTCAGCTTTAGATCCTCCAGTGTGTGTTACCATCTGAATATTTTATGTATGAGTTATGTCAATTATTTTCTTTACCTAAAATCTATTCTTGTAATGTTCATACCTAACTGTGATCTACTTTTTTATAAAACATATTTGATATCACTTTTTAGATTAGACAACATTTTAACAGTATAAATAAATATTTCCCACACATTTCTAAAGGAATTAAGCAGAATTGGTTAGTAGTTTTTCATAACACTAGGGAATTTATACATTTTACTAACAGCCAAATTTGCTCATTATAGTAAAATTAAATTTTTACTTTCAATATACCTACTATAAATGTCAAGCTAAGCACTAGTACACACACACACCAGTGCTGAGACGGGCCGAGCCCGAACCGGGCGCTGGCTGTGTAATACTTACTGGAGTTCGGGCTTGGAGAGAGGAAGAATTTTCTTCCTTTTTCTTTTAATGTGATTTTATATAATTTAGCACACGAGACTTTTTTTACACTTTCTAGTTGTGAAAGAGAATTCTTCAGCAACTGGGTCAAATGGGGAGTAGGAATTCTGCAGGGCTATCCATTCCGGGCTTGGATAACAAAATACCATAGGCCATGAATTACAGGATTTCTGCCAAGGATAAGTTTTAAGAAGCATAGATAGTAGATAGCAAGCTGACGGAATTTTGCTCCCTACCTCAAAGGGGCAGCTCCCTGCTAATTCTATTGAGCAACATACGACGTAGTTTGTTGTGCCTCCAGATGTCCCCCCCCCCCCCCCCCAAAAAAAAACATTTCGGGAATAAATGAATGGTTAAAGGTAACTATAGAAATAGATAGACATCCCTTCTCCACTCCGCAGTTGAGAAAGACATCAGTTAATTGCATGGGTAGGAAAGAGTGGAAGTCTGGAAGACTTTTTTCAATGCTTAACAGGTTAATCATAGTTTTCGGGCTCGTTCGAGCTGACATACTTCAGGCTCGGGATCTTGAAATTCAGCCCGAACTCAGCTCTGACACACACACACACACACACAGTAACACTTCAGTTAATTTCTCACAGGTGTTTTTATCAAAAATTTTATGGCAATGAAGTCATAGTGGTAAGTATGAAAAATAAGAGAAATTTCCTGGAATTTTTTGGTACAGTATTGAAACATAAACAAAAATGCTACAATATTACTGCTAACATTTATTAATCTGAAAATAAGTGACATGGAATTCGTACGGGTATGGTGTCGTTGAGGACTAGCCGGACCCCATGACGCGAAGGAGTACAGCATCATCTTCCACGGAAAGAAAATAGTCCATAGATTTTCAAATGAATTTTGACAGATGAAATCAAACCTGCTAGTAAATGAGGACCTCTGGTCCATTTTGAAGACGGGCAACCACTGCACAAACAGTATTAGTTCCAATTTGAAAAAAAAAAAAAGACACCACCAAATATTAAATACAAATCTTCAGTACAGAATGCCACCAACCACTCCGCATCACTGTGTGAATATGTGATGAAGCAGAAAAAAGATTGGAAATATGTTACGAGAAGCTAACTGAAGTACTGCTTCCTGGTATACAAGTTTCAAATAAAATTAAACCAAATATGACGGATCTTTACTTTCCAGTTTCAAAGATAACTTTTCAGAAATGTTATCTTCATTTATTACAGAAGAAAAATACATTTCAATACTTTAACCAACCTGGCTATACACTTTTGCATATAAAATATTTGATAAGTTTGAACTCTTTTCCTATCTCAGGACTTACTCTGTGCACACTATGCACTAAGGAGAGGCACACAAAACTAAGCGTTCAGACTTTCAACTTCTTAATTTTCCTTTCACGTGATTTCAAATAATTTCAGTTGTCATGTTTGGCTTTCACTAAGTTGTTCAAGAGTATTTTCCAGCTGAGGAGAGTTATGTTTTCCTATTTAGTTTTCAAGCTACTCATACACAAACATTCCACGGAAAATGAACAAGGAAATCTAAAATCAGAACTTTGTCTGTTTAAATGTATGCAGCAGATTTTGTATAAGACAATTGGTATGGCAAAAGTTGTAAGTCTCCTTTTGACTTCTATAATTTAACTAGCAGCCACTAACACTGCAACACTGTGGCATGGCAAATTTTGGCAATTCCTGTAAAAAGAATTACACCTTTTAATACAAGTGAAGAACTAGATATGAAATTTTTAATCGAAAGTAGTTCCCTATGTTTTGTACAGTTAGAATAAAGTTGATCATGCAAGTTTTTCAACATAATCTGTCCACACTGTTCAGACAGCTTTAGTAAATTCAATCAGACAAATGCTATATCACAGTTGCATTAAGTTACGAAATTAAAAAATGTACTCTTTAATTCAGAGACACATTACAATGCAACAACAGTTCAAGCATTAATTTCGTAAAGAAAGGGCTAACGATTGTTGGAGATGCAAATGTTATACAAATTACGAAGGCTAATTTCCTGAAAAGTTGCCCTGATTTCTGGTAATATTCAAGCTCTATGTGAATCGGCATTGGCAAAATATATTAATTATTCTATTTGAAATAAGAATTCAACACTACAGAATAACTCACTTCTTTATACTTCACTATTCACGAGACATGAACAGATTTCAACACGTGTGAAACTAAGATCTACTCATTAAACCTATAATTATTACTAAAACTAAATAAAACGTTTACTAAGAATTAACCTTACCTTAGAAATATAATAATACCTACCTTACAAAACTATACGTGTATCCAAATGGCAATAAACGGAACACTCACTCAATACAAACAAATGTGAACCAACAATGAAACGCAATGGCTGTTCAACCGATTGACTTGGCGACAGCACTAAGTTGTGCACGTGACTATTTCGCACCGTAGCCTGTCTTTTTCGTCAGATTCGACTCAGCTTGCCACTAGCCGCTACTAAGTGACATACATTTAAATTTTCCAAACAGCACTTCTTTACTTGGCACATACAAGCCATTTGTTAGCCTTTTGGTAGGCATTCTTCGAGGAGGTAGCATATCAATTTAAATCACGCATAATTATACTTTCAATTACATTTGCCGACGCTGCACTCTGCGCCAGACGTAGACATTTCACTGAACCATAAAATGTGTTTCCATAATCACACACTTAAGAAAATCGTACATATCCTAATCCAACCCCTGTTGTTTGGTTCACATTGCACAACAGTACACACAATCTTTGACACAGACGCCGTCTGCAGCGCCGCGATGCGGCGTGGGACATATTTCGAACGCAGATTTTGAGTTCGCACGGCACACTTCCCCTTTTAGACGCTATAGCGCAGTGGTCTAAGCGATGGCCTCTGATCATTCGTTGAACGGGGTCCGGGTTCGAATCCCGGTGGGGCATGGATGTTGTGTTTGTCTTACGGCACTGGCTCTCTCCCTTCCCTGGAACCAGTGACCCTAAATTAGGGACGGGCGACTGCTTATAGCCCATTGAGTTGCTCACGGTGGTCGTTAAACCTCCAATCTAAAAAAAAAAATCCATGCCTCACCGGGATTCGAACCCGGCCCCTTCATGGACGAATGGTCACAAGCCAGCGCTTAGACCACTGCGCCATCGGGGCGGCTCTTTAGTTTCAGATTGGTTCTGGTTCCGATGAGACTGATGGTGCTATCTTTGTCCCTACGCTGAAGCTAATTGACCAAAATTAAGGACGGGCAACTGTTTACAGCCCTTTGAGCAGCTTAAAGTGGTTGTTAAACCCCGAAATGGTAGAAAAACCTCCAAAATATTCGTTCTCATTTGGATGGTAGCAATACTAGTGCTACAGAAGAATGTTATAAAGCTACAGAAGAAATGTTTTTAGAGGGAAATGAATCGGTATTGAGAAAAAGTAGAATATCTACATTTTTTCAAGCGCATCAACAAAATTGGTTGCATTGCAATCAATAATTTCATACCAAAAACAGAACTCGAAATAGGCCGCCTCGGTGGCGCAGTGGTCTAAGGCGTTGGCCTCTGATCATTCGTCCGAAGGGGTCCGGGTTCGAATCCCGGTGAGGCATGGATGTTGTGTTTGTCTTACGGCTCTGGCTCTCTCCCTTCCCTGGAACCAGTGACCCTAAATTAGGGACGGGCGACTGCTTATAGCCCATTTGAGTTGCTCACGGTGGTCGTTAAACTTCCAATCAAAAAAAAAAAAAAAAAAAAGAACTCGAAATAGAACCTGAAAGAAAAAAAAATCGTAGTAGTCTGAGAAACATTTGGAAGAGTTAAATAAATACAATTTATTTCAGAGTTTCTGATGTCTTAAAGTCTGTTTTAATTGATATTCGTATAAATAAAAAACGGCTACTCCGTGGGCGCAGTGCTTTAAGTGATGGTTTTTGACCATTCATCCGAGATGGGTCCAGGTTCGAAGCTCCGTGAGGATATTGTACTTGTCTTACGGCACTGGTTCTCTACCTTCCCAGAAACCAGCGGCCTTAATTAAAGACGGGTAACTGTTTAAGTTATAGCCAAGGAGGTTGGAATAATACTTCTGGAGATTGCCATTGTTTACATGATACATATGTAATTTCATATGTTTGTATTTTGAAATTGCTTAGTTTTTGTTTGCAGAAACCGTGTTAATATCAAACCCGAATGAAATATACTTCTTACGCGAGTGAAGCTTACAGTTTTAACGTTATGTTTTGTTTAGAATTCGCGCCAATGTTCGTGTATTTCAATTTAAAATAAAAATGGTAAAGGGCCTCAAAATAATTAAGAATTTCATACATTCAGCATTTTCTCACACATTCGCAACAAGTTACGATGCAAAACTGGAAATGTTTGCGAAGAAAGGCGATTCGGCCAACACAAAATGCATTGCAATAGCATTTAAAACCATCAGCTTTCCCACACTTTGACAGCCGTCGTTCGCGGTTATAGGCTTCACGCAAAGTCTGATCTGATTGGATTGGAGGTTTAACGACCACCGTGAGCAACTAACTCAATGGGCTATAAGCAGTCGCCCGTCCGTAATTTAGAGTCACTGGTTCCAGGGAAGGGAGAGA
Organism: Macrothele yani; assembly: GCA_039090855.1. Classification (NCBI taxonomy): domain Eukaryota; kingdom Metazoa; phylum Arthropoda; class Arachnida; order Araneae; family Macrothelidae; genus Macrothele; species Macrothele yani. The sequence goes on from CM076998.1 coordinate 112,785,876, forward strand.
GCCAGTGCCGTAAGACAAACACAACATCCATGCCTGACCGGGATTCGAACCCGGACCCTTTTCGGACGAATGATCAGACCATCGCTTAGACCACTGCGGCACCCCAACGCAAAGTGGTGCTGCTTCATTAACAAGGGCATCTCCAGATATCTTACTCTAACCTCTTGGTTATAAGCCACTGAGTTGCTCACGGTTGTCGTTAGAGCTCCAATACTGCACAGGTGGCGCAGTAATTTAAGCGATAGCTTCTGACCATTCGTCCGAGCTGGGTACGGATTTGAATGCCGGTGAAGCATGGATGTTGGGCTTGTTTTATGGCTGTGGGTCTCTCCCTTCCCTGGGCCCACTGAGTTGCTCACGGTGGTGGTAAAATTCCTAACAACAACAATCTCCAATCAAAAAGTAAATGAAAAATAAGGACGAAGGTGTCTGTGAATCATGTAAACTACAAAAGACACACAAAATTATAAACTATGGAAATATTCCAGGAGAAACCTAATCAGTTCTTTCAAACCCGAAAAACTTTTTTTTTTCCAGTGGTTCAACCATTTCGAGCGTGTGAGAGTAAAGGAAGCATCCCCTGTAGTTCACAGATTTATACTTCTGTAGTTCTGTGTTTAGGTCATGTAGTTTCCTAAAAAGTAAACGTCCGAACGGGGCCCGGGTTCGAATCCCGGTGAGGCATGGATGTTGTGTTTGTCTTACGGCACTGGCTCTCTCCCTTCCCTGGAACCAGTGACCCTAAATTAGGGACGGGCGACTGCTTATAGCCCATTGAGTTGCTCACGGTGGTCGTTAAACCTCCAATCAGCCGCCCCGGTGGCGCAGTGGTCTAAGGCGTTGGCCTCTGATCATTCGTCCGTAAGGGGTCCGGGTTCGAATCCCGGTCAGGCATGGATGTTGTGTTTGTCTTACGGCACTGGCTCTCTCCCTTCCCTGGAACCAGTGACCCTAAATTAGGGACGGGCGACTGCTCATAGCCCATTGAGTTGCTCACGGTGGTCGTTAAACCTCCAATCAAAAAAAAAAAAAAAAAAAAAAAACCCTCCAATCAAAAAAAAAAAAAAAATAAAAATAAAAAGTAAAATCTGATTCCGTACGAATTAGCGTACTATCCGTGTGTTACCGTACAGTGTACACAGCAATTTAAATAAAAAACAAACTTGACGGAAACGAGAAATAATTTAGTGATGTCACAACTAGTAGTTAGCATCTCACACATTATTGGTTGATTTTTCATCTCACTGTAAGCGTAGAGATTTTTTTTTCTTTGATTGGAGGTTTAACGATCACCGTGAGAAACTCAATGACTATAAGTAGTCTCCCGTGCTTAATTTAGGGCCACTCAAGGAGGTTAGAAGAAGAGGAGGTAAAAGGGCCCGTTTTGAGTGAAGCCGAAACAGATCAACTGTTTCGATACTTTCTCTGAGGTGGTGCGAATTTGCGGGAGTTCGGCAACGTGACGTCTCTTCCTGTGCCTGAAACAGTTGCGCTCAACGCATGCAAACCATGAAAAACAAGGAATATTTCGGACTTCGTATTTCTCAACATTAGAGTTTTGATAATATTCTAAACATGGCTACTTGCACAAGCGCTGTATGCACTTCCGCTCAAAAAATCATTATTTTGTTCAATTTTTTAAAAGAAATACCAACATATTTTTTTTTTGAATTTTTTAATTATGGGAATGAATATTTCAGCCTCAATTGTTTTCATGACTCTATGGGTAGAGTAAAGGTCCGAAAAACCCGTTCAAAATCGCGATTTTCCCATAGAGATATACAAGAGATTCTCGGGTTGAGCCAAGTGGCGTAGTCAGCTGATAAAAAGTGGCGTCACGTCACCAGCCCACGGAAAGGTGCTGTTGCCAACTCCTCCCTCTAACCTCCTTGGTTATATTACAGGAGACACCACTGGCTCTGCTGCCATATGTCACAGCTAATCTGTGGTGTGACGTCACAAGCGGGGAAAAACGAACTAAATTATACCTTTGATAAAACAGTAAGCTTGTGTATCATTGATAAAGATTATTGAATTACTCATTTTATCTGTTTATACGCTTAGAAGCTTTTGTTCCATTGGTTTCAAAGCAGCTTATTTTCTGCGGTTGCGTCGTGCTTGCTCATGACGTCATTTGCAGCACAAACGGTGACTTATGGCGGGCAATGCTGCGTAGATAGGAGGAGTGTCTCCAGTAATATAACCTCCTTGAGATATCCAAAGATCTTTAAGATACATGGACTGGAAAACCGTAAGTTAACCGTGCGACATTTGAAGTTTCTTTTTTCAATGCAGGTTTAACGACCACCGTGAGCAACTCAATGGGCTATAAGCAGTCGCCCGTCCCTAATTTAGGGTCACTGGTTCCAGGGAAGGGAGAGAGCCAGTGCCGTAAGACAATCACCACATCCATGCCTCACCGGGATTCGAATCCGGACCCCTTTCGGACGAATGATCAGAGGCCATCACTTAGACCACTGCGCCACCGGGGCGGCATTTGAAGATCTGCGTTGTACAGCGAGAATCTGTCACATCTCATTGTTTATTAAAGGCGTTCCCGTGTTTATACGTGTAAGGAGTAAGATGCCGGCCCGGTGGCGCAGTGGTATAAGTGATGGCCTCTGATCATTCGTCCGAACGGAGTCCGGGTTCGAATCCCGGTCAGGCATGGATGTTGTGTTTGTTTTACGGCACTGGCTCTCTCTCTTCGCTAGAACCAGTGACCCTAAATTAGGGACGGGCGACTGCTTATAGCCCATTGAGTTGCTCACGTGGTCGTTAAACCTCCAATCAAAAAAAAAGGAGTAAGATTTTTTTTTATAATAGTATGTATATGTTGTAAAATATTTCAGAAAATAATATAGCCAGATTTAATGAGCTAAACAAACTTTCAAGTAAACAAAACTTTTTAATGAGCTACAAATTTTTTCAATTTAAGCAATTCTCTCTTCCGAAGTTTTTAATCCCCAAGATTTGAAATTGTCTAAACTCAAAATATGTGAATCATATTTAATTTTATGCATTTTTCTAAATTCTTTCTTTCATATTTAATTTTATGTCCTTTTATCCCATTGAGTAGCTACACTGCCGGACAATTGCTAAGGACGGATGACTATAGCAACGATAGCAACCATAAAATGGAAGGCAGGAAAATGTGGAAATTAGCATAAGTGCAGGATACAGTAAGACGTGTTGTGCGCATGCAAATTTTGGATTGACGAACTTGTTCGTGACGTCATAGCGCTGATAAGAGATATAAAGGATTTGACCCGTATTGAACGTTGTTGTTCAAATGCAAAGTTGAAAGGGAAAGAATCAATTGACGAACTTGCAATTTTCAGTGCCGCCCGGTGGCGCAGTGGTCTAAGCGATGGCTTCTGATCATTCGTCCGAAAGGGGTCCAGGTTCGAATCCCGGTGAGGCATGGATGTTGTGTTTGCTTTACGGCACAGGCTCTCTCCCTTCCATGGAACCAGTGACCCTAAATTAGGGACGGGCGACTGCTTATAGCCCATTGAGTTGCTCACGGTGGTCGTTAAAACTGCAATCAAAAAAAAAAAATTTCAGTATGTCTTCCCGACATCATCTAGATGATTTTACGCGTGGCCGTATTATTGGCAAGATTGAAGAAGGGCGAAAAATAACAGATGTTGCCAGGGAGTTCGACGTCAGCCACAGTGTTGTTTCAAGGCTTTGGAAATCATTTCAAACAAATGGAGAGTGTAGAAAACGTCACGGGGGAGGTCGTGTTCGCAGTACGACACCTGCAGAAGATCGGTACATAGTGCTATCAACAAAAAGACACCGGCGCAGCACAGCTAGTGAGGTAGCAAAATCAGTTTATGGCTGCTACTGGCAAGCGGATCTCCTGAAGAACTGTCGCCAGACGTTTGCATGAAGGAGGACTATACGCCCGCCGTCCTGTTGTGTGCATCTCATTGTCCAGACGTCACCGTACCGCTCGTTTGCAATGGTGCTATCAACATCGCAATTGGACTGATAACGACTGGTCTGCTGTCCTCTTCTCCGATGAGAGTAGATACAGTCTATCGTCTGATTGTCGACGACAACTGATCTGGCGTGATAGTGGTACTGCATATTGTCCAGCAATCATACAGGAAAGGGACCGATATCCAACATGTAGTGTCATGGTATGGGCTGGCATCATGATCATTGGCCCTATGTCCCTTTATGTGCTTCCAACTGGGTCTATGACTGGCCAACGATACATTAATGATGTTCTGCTACCTCATGTTCACATGTTCCGTGGTGCTGTCGGTGATAGATTCATTTTCATGGAAGACAACGCAACATGTCATCGAACAGTCGCTGTCCAGGAGTGTCTTGAGAGCGAGGATATTCAACGCCTCCTATGGCCAGCACGTTCTCCAGATCTGAATCCCATTGAGAATGTGTGGGATGCTTTGGGGAGGAGTCTTGCTGGTCGCCAATGCCCTCCAATAAACAAGGACACCCTCATTCGTGCACTGACAGAGGAATGGGATAAATTACCCCAACAGCTGCTTGATAGTGTTTTACAAAGCATGACACGACGTGTGGAATCTTGCATCGCCCTCCATGGTGGCCATATCCCGTATTGACATCTCACGCCGGAACGCTTGCGGACTGTAATTGCATTTTTTTCACGTTTACGTATTCTGCACAAAATGGCCTGTTTGTCCTTTGAACACGTTCCAAAGCCTTCTGGATTTCAGAGAACAATAAATTGTCTTTCTTGTAATGTCCTGGCATTCTGACATTATTTTATTTCACTTGGCATCCAACCACACTTACTTTTTTATGCGCTAAATAGCCGTTTATGATCCGTCCTTAGGAATTGTCCAGCAGTGTATATTAGGAACTCATAATACTGTGGAAAAAATCTCCAATTGAAAGTTTTGTTCTCTGCAACTTCTCTCAAAAATAAACAAATAGCCACATTAAAAGGATTTTTCATATTACTTAGAGTGTGAAATACGAATTCCATTCAACTAGATCGCACAGTTTCCACTGAAGCCGAAATATATTTTACACGTAGGACAAGCGACGTTTCCCTTCAGTTATTTCATTTCCCCCAAAATTACGATGCAATGATGTTTTCTTTAATCGTAAGTTTTTTTGTTTGTTTTTTTACGATTGAAGGTTAAACGACCACCGTGAGCAGTCGCCCGTCCCTAGTTTAGGGTCACTGCTTCCAGGGAAAGGAGAGAGCTAGTGCCGTAAGACAAGCACAACATCCATGCCTCACCGGGATTCGAACCCGGACCCCTTTCAGACGAATTATCAGAGGCCATCGCTTAGACCATTGCGCCACCGGGGCAGCGGTCATTGGTTCCAGGGAAAAGAGTGAACCAGTGACGTTAGACTAACACAAGACTCATACCTCCCTCGGGATTCAAACCCAGACTCATCTGGGGCGAATGATCGTAAGCCATCGCTTAGACCACTGCGCCACCGAGGCGGCTAATCGTAAGTTAAAAGCTGCAACGTCAAATTTATCCTCCATTGAAAAAAAAATAATACGCAGTAACAACGTAAAATTCCTTCCTACTAGCAGGTAAAAGAACTTAATTAAAGTTGTTTTTATAGGAATCATGCTGTTTTGCCGTACAAGCTCTGCAATCAAAATGTTGCCAGCTGTTGCCACTCATGCACACAAGAACTTTCGAGTATATGTATCTTAAGGTTGTTCCGTATTTGACTTTTTTTTTTTAATTGGAATTTTAACGACCACCGTGAGCAACTCAATGGGCTATAAGCTGTCGCCCGTCCCTAATTTAGGTTCACTGGTTCCAGGGAAGGGAGAGAGAGCCAGTACCGCAAGACAAACACAACATCCATGCCTCACCGGGATTCGAATCCGTACCCCTTTCGGACGAATGATCAGAGGCCATCGCTTAGACCACTGCGCCACCGGGGCGGCCGTCTTTGACTTGAGATTCACCTAAAATCTCTGCCTTGTGTTTCCAATGATAAAACGTTTTTTCATGTTTTCTCAGCAATTAAGTTTTTTAGAAGGATGAAAATTGGCACATCGATAAAACTAGCTTTAAGTTATGGCATGGGATACTTAATTCCTGCTAAAACCTAGCCAAAATTATATTAAAAATCAATCATTTTTCTTTGAGTAATGTTCAGACCTGTTAATAGATGGCGTGACCTGTACATTGAAAACGTCAGTGGACAAACAAATGTTAGATTGCTAGATTATGGTTATGTTTTAGAAAGTATTAAGAATCCTATGCCATAACTTAAAATTTGTTTTATCGATGTGGGATTTTCATCTTTGGGGAAAACATTAATTGCGAAGAAAATATTAAAGGAAGTTTTACCATTTGAAACAGAAGGCAGAGATTTTAACTGGAACCACCTTAAAGGTTTTTTGCAGAGATCATAACTTGGGGCCCCACATTCTTTTTTTTTTTTTTTTTTTTTGGATTGGAGGTTTAACGACCACCGTGAGCAACTCAATGGGCTATAAGCAGTCGCCCGTCCCTAATTTAGGGTCACTGGTTCCAGGGAAGGGAGAGAGCCAGTGCCGTAAAACAAACACAACATCCATGCCTGACCGGGATTCGAACCCGGACCCCTTACGGACGAATGATCAGAGGCCAACGCCTTAGACCACTGCGCCACCGGGGCGGCAGGCCCCACATTCCCGGGCGTGAATCGTACTCTTAACAAATTAACAATGGCACTTGTCTATTAAGGCAGCGTCCCTGGTGCTTCACGTAATTATTCTATATTGCACGTATAATTGTATAAAACACAAGAAATTTGTCCGCCTTAATACACAAGTGCTGTCGCCGTTTTTGCTGCCCATAATAATAAAAATTAAATGTTAGTGCTTAAGTTCATGTGGGTACGGGCCGCGCGTGACTTTGCATAAATCAAGCTCTGCCGAGAAGAGTCCTGTTTCGAATCCTGGTGAGGCATAGATGTTATGTTTGTCTTACGGACTGGGTGCCTTCCTTCCCTGGAACCAGTGGCCCTAAATTAGGGACGGGAAACTGCTTATATAGCGTACCGAGTTGTTCACGGTGGTCGTTAATCCTTCAATAAAAAAAAAAAAAAAAAACTTCTGAATACTAACGATTATTTGAAAATCACTCCAGTTGCTTTGCTGAAGAATACGTCCCCTGTAGTTCACCGATTTATTTCAACCTTTAGATGCTGCAACTGAAATTTCTCTCTTAACAAGATTATCTGCACCGTTTCAGTAACTTCGGAAAAATTCCTGTGTGAACAATATGATTGATAGCATAGACGCGGAGTATGTGTAATCTAACCGTTAACCGTCGCATGCCAAGAAATTCCTCCTGGAATGTTGGTATTTTTGCGATGTGTAAAGTATGTGCATTTGAATTACCTAGGAATATTTCGTGAAGCGGCATTGTCATATACTTTAGTGGTAAGTGATCCAACGATGATGTATTTATGATTGAATATGCACTGCTTTTAAGTTATGTGCGCGCTTAATTAAGAAAGTACGGTATTTGTTTTACATGTTTACATAAGCTTGATGTACTTACTGGTGGTGCATGTCAGTATCTGTACAAGACCGTTTATGCGCGTTGAAATTACTGTAAAATGCATGTTTGTTGAGTATTACTTGTCGCACCGACACATAATATGAACTCATAAGAACAGATAGATCAGAGGTATGACGAGGTCTTTCTATACAATTTATGATCTTGTCAGGCGAGATCAAAATATCGTCGAAAAAATATAGTGATCATAGATACGATATTAGCAAATGGATAGAAACGTATGGAAAAAGTGTGCAAAGCTGTAGTGGTGAAAGCATTGTGCATGAAACACCCTGTATGTAGTATTGTCAGTTTTTAGTGGAGGTGCCGAATTTTATATATCCAATGGGCGCTCGTGCTTTGGACATGAAATCCAATGGGCGCTCGAGCTCTTTACATGTGCACATCCATAAAACTAGTATGGAACGTCTATTATACTCCAATTGGTCCCATGACCCCACAGGTTCTGTAAGCCACAGTATTTTAGTAAGCAACATATTTGCACAGTTTTCTGTTTCTTTGGGCTCTCTATACCATGTGTCACTGGATCACATCCACCAATGTGTCCTTATCTATTTGCCCATACTGTCCCATGCCCTTAAATTAATTATCCATTTCCTGCACTTTTGGCTACAAAATAATGATCTAGGATGACTTATTGCCACCCTAAGGGAAGGCAAAGGTCCCCCCCCCCCAACCCAAGTGTGTGGAAACATTCAATACCACTATGTTACATTAAGACGAAAAAGTGCTAATTGCCGAAAACTCTTGAAGCAATTACATCGCCCTAAAGTATAAATAATTGTCTAACATTTCACAGAAAAGATAATACCTCGTGTATTGGCTCCCTCCCTCCCCCTCCATTCTGGAAGGATGAAAAGGTTCAAAAGTCTGAATATTTCCCAATGGGGCAGGATGTATTAAAATAACTTCACCCATTTCATGAAGATTTGGTGCTGTCTCCCAAACCAATAAGCAGAGATGGAAAGCAATTTGCTTGCTTTTGTATTTTAGGTTCCTTGCATCATGTTACAAATCTAAAAACATGCTGTACAGCTATCAAGACCAAACAAATGAAATAGAACTGGATGATGTAGCCCTAATATTCTGTTATAGCATCCATTTGCTAAAATCGATGCTAGAACAGAATCGCTGTATTTTAGAATACTTCATTTGTGCCTTTACCTTGGTGAAGTATTAATTAAAATTGATTTTTTTAAATTACAGAAACACTTTCTTTGTCGCAAAAACATCTTGTGTCATAAAAGTTTTCAAAATACTAATAATGCTAAATAAAAAGTACGATGGCTGCCCTGGTGGTGCAGTGGTCTAAGCGATGGCTTCTGATCATTCGTCCAAGTTGGGTCCGGGTTCGAATCCCAGTGAGGCATGGATGTTGTGTTTGTCTTATGGCACTGGCTCTCTCCCTTCCCTGGAACCAGTGGCCTTAAATTAGGGATGGGCGACTGCTTATAGCCCATTGAGTTGCTCACGGTGATCGTTAAACCTCCAATAAAAAAAGGACGAAGAGTATTGTATAATTCAGATAAAATATTTTCTTTTCATACAGGTAAGAATCGCATGAATTAAAACATTTAAAATTATACTTGATAGAACAGTAAAGTTTTTGATCATGAATAATTTAAATTAGACTACTGTAAATATTTATTATTATTATTTTTTTTTTTGGAAGCATATGCCTCCATGCAAAAGAATGAAGTTAGGTGCTATTGGGTGTACAATTTAATCAGTGATAGTTTTAAATACTAGGATGGATATATAATTAAGCATACTCCAATTTTTTTTATGCACTTCTTAGAGTTATATATATTTTTTAATTTTTGGTTCCATGAAACATATACAATCTATGTACCACTGTATTCCATTTTTATGTATTTACACATACCAGCCACTAAATTAGAAACTTTTAGGTCTATTCAATCCCAGATTGGACCTCTTTTAGCCCAAATTAACGCACGTATGTGGTTTGGCATAGATTCCACAAGGTGTTGGAGAGCATCTACAGCAAACCAGGTATTCACCAGATGGAAATTTTAACTGGTTCAGGTTTGACGGAAGAGGACTTTGCTCCCAGATCTGTTTTTCTGACTTGTCTCATACATTCTTAATTGAGTTCAGATCTGGGTTTCGTGGTAGCCTGAGAAGATGTTGCTTGCTGAACACATCCTTCGCAATAAATTGTAGCATTGTCATCCATGAAACGACCATCATCTGCAAGATAAAAAGTCAACATTGTATAATGAAACTTGATGGGCAAGAATATTCCAATAATCCTTGGAGGACACCTGACCTTTCAGCAATATCAGAGTCCGTTGCGTTTGTACCAACAGAATGAGCCCCACACCATGACACCACCTCTAGAACCTTGAGTTGTGTTTATAATGCAAGTTGGGTGTATTGCTTCATGGGGCTCTCACCAAGCTCTCCCTACCATTGATACAGAACAAGGTGTATCAGGACTTGTTGAATCAAATGACTTTTTTTTCCAGTGTCCAGGCTACTCACATAACTATACATGAACTTTCTGATTCTTCACAGAAATTGGTTTCCATATAAGCATGCAACTGCCAATACCAATCCTGCATATAGTTTACTAAGGGGCTGTCCATAAAGTATGTCCGAGATTACAGGGGGATTTGAAAAATTCTTTTTGCGTTACGAAGCTTGAAATGTGCGAATGATGATCCTTTTTTCCGTTTCTTTTTACGATGCAAAATTTTGCTGCTAGAGGGCAAAAATGCAGATGATATCCAATTCAAAGCACATTCTATTCCATATATTTGCTTCTAAACATGCAGTTAAAAAAATTCTTTTACTTTTCAATTCCATTTGCGTTGAAGATTATTTTAAGCATAGTCACTTTTCCAAGTTACGCATGGATTCTACGCTAGGGGGCGTAAAAGTAAATTACTTTTCCTCAGATATCTCTGTTTCTAAAACTCCGATTTGAAATTTGTTTTCCTTCAGCGGACACAGCTTGTGATGAGAAATAATTTGCATATAATTTCTAATTTTTGGTATAAAGTAGTTTGACCACGAGGGCGTAAGGGTTGACTTCTGCTTCTGATGCATTTGCAACAAAATTTGAGCTTTCAAAATCTCGATTGAAGAAATTCTTTCGTAGATCGATTCTACTCACGTAGACAAACCTTTTCGAAATCGTTTCTTAAAAAAATATATTGTTTTTCCGCCAGGGGCGTAAATATATATAATGTTTTTGTCAATATCTCTGCTTCTAATGGCTCGATTTGAAAAATTTCCTCTTTGTTGGACAGAGTTTCTGGTGCGACATGTTTCTAACATAATTTCAAAATTTTCAAGTAATTCCTTGACTTTCCGCTAGGGGGAGTAGAAGTAAATTGCGTTTTCCCGATATCTCTGCTTCTGAAACTCCGATTTGAAAAATCCTTCCAGCACCAGATACAGCTGCTAACGGAAACTTTTTTTGTTGTAATTTCTAATTTTTTATAAAATATGGTTTGGCCACCAGTGGTCGCAAGAGTTAAATTTGTGCTTCGTAAGTATTTGCAGCAAAATCTCAGATTCTAAAACCCCGATTAAAAAATTATTTCATGGACTAATACCACTCATGTCGATAAACATTTGAGAATATTTTTCTTCTTAAAATAATGCATGGTTTCTCCACCAGAAGGTGTAGATGCCTATCTTATTTCTGTCAGTATCTCTGTCTCTCAAATTCGGATTCAAAAAGTTCCTTCGTTGTTAGACAGCATTTCCAGAGTAAAACGTTTCTCATATAATTTCAAAATTTTAAAATAATGCATAGACTTTCCACTAGGGGATGGGTGTAAAGATAAATTGTATTTTCTTTAATATCTCTGATTCTAAAACTCCGATTTGAAAAATTCTTTCTGCACATGATACAGCTCCTGATAGGAAATGTTTTGAATATGATTTGTAAGATTTGATAAAGAACGTTTTGGCGACCAGGGGGCATAAGAGTTCATTTCTGCGTCTGATGTATTGGCAGTAAAATCTGAGCTCCTGAAAACTCAATTGAAAAAATTCCTCCGTGGACCGATACTGCTCACATCGAGAAACCTTTTGAAAATACTTTCTTCTTAAAATAATGCATGGTTTTCCTGCTAGGGGTGTAGACACATATCTTTTATTTGTCTATCTCTGCTTCTAAGAGCCGGATTTGAAAAATTATTTCTTTGTTGGAGAGCGCTTCTGCTGCAAAAAATGTTTCACATATAATTTCAATTTTTCTTAACGCACAAGTCTGCCACCAGAAGACGTCAGTTGACGTTTCTGTTTACAGTAATATCTGCGGGATTAAAAACCCAACTGAAAAACTTCTTTCTTCGGTCAGATAGTGCTTGCTGTTTTCCATACCAGTTCCATAGATTTTGAATAGCTTTGGTAAATTTAATTCACATCCGAACAGATTCAAAAGATGTGCTCATTACACCTGAAAATTCGGTGTCATCTTTCTTGTTTCTTCTTTTGATAGTTAAAAAAAGCCATGAAATATTTCAGATTTCTGATGATATTTAGCTAAATCACAATATTTGTACTACCAATTCTCATATTTGTACTACCAAATCTGTCGTGTTTTGTAGATGGTATGATCGGGAGTGTTAGAACCTTAAATGCATGTGTTCATTTGTAGATCTTTATTTCAGAATGATAAATTTCGGGTGACATTTGAGAATAAATTAATGCCTAAATAATAATTATTTTCTGAAGAAAAAGTGTAAATATATAGAAGATTTCTTTAAATAATTACATGTTTTGTTTCTGTTTATCAACGGACTTTTAAAATCAGTCTTCAAAAAATAAGGGTATTGCGGGAATTAGGACATACTTTTTAAGGGAACAATCGGACAAAATGTGACGTGGGGGGGGGGGGAGTCTAAAAATAGTAAAAAAATCACGGACGTACTTAATGGACGGCCCCTAAGATATGGGTTGGGAACAGCCTTCGTTGAATGCTTCGGACAATTGCTACATGCAGGAAATCCTGTTTCTCTGTATGAGCCTTCTCGGACGACTATGTTCTCATTGCTGATGGAGTGTTGTCGTGCCACAAGTAGGCCTCTTAGACAAGCAGTGTGCTTTATTTTTCCGCTGATTAAAAACCCAGGATATCTCACCTTTTGAGAAACCAGTCAGCTCTGCTGTTTTCAAAATTGTCACTCCAGCGATATGGGCACCCACAATAAGGCCCTTTATTGAACCAATTCTTTTGTTTTTCCCATTGGGTCATTCTGTGTCAAGTGATCAGAGGCGTAGCCAAGAGGGGTCATGGGTCCAGACCCACCCCTCTTGATATATATATACTGCTTGAAATTCGTACGAATTTCAAGCAGTATATATAGCCAGTCGAGCAGGGTTTTCTACCCGCCCAAAAAACCCTGGGGGGATTAAAAAAACACTTTAAAAAACCCAATAAAACCCACTTTGTAGTGGGTTTTATTGTGTTTTTTAAAAACTAGAGTATACTTTGGAGTTTTACTGCAATTTTGGGATATTTTCTTCCAAGAGTTTCAAAAGTAATGTTTTAAAAAGGGAAAGCTTGGTTCTCAAATTGTTTTTTAAGTATGCCTATTTTGCTTTTATTATTACATAGACACTATTTTTTTTTTTTTTTTTGCTTTATACCTGTTTGTTAAGCACTCAAATGATCTGGAATTTCCCCCAAACATAAATAAAATTCTAGAGAATGTAATCATTTGCAAAGATGCCGTACACATGCTAAAAAAGGTTAGTAGAGTATTAGAAATTCTCCAGGCTGAACAAACAAACATTTCTGAGGCAGTGGAACTGTGGCAAGATCTTACGGAAAACACAGATCTTGAACCGTATACACCGGTGATAAAGAAAAAAAAAAAATGGATGGATTTAGTATTGCCTTGTCACTACTTGGCAAACTTAATGAATCCAAAATACCAGGAAAAGAGAATAAGCCCTGAGCAAGAACAAATTGCTGATAACTGGGTGTTAGAAAAGAAACCTGAATGGATAATTTTTGTAATGGGTTTTAAAATATGTGACACAAAGTACTATCCAAAGTCTATGTTTGTAAATAATGTTGTGCAAAACTTCAGTGCTGCCAAATGGTGGCAGCTGATGGAGCAACATGCAAGTGTGACCAAAGCTGAAAGATTTCTGCTCTTACATGTCAAGTCTACGTAGTTGCCCAGCCAGTTCATCTGCAGTAGAAAGGCTATTTTCTACTTGCGGACTTGTCTGGTCAAAACTTTGTAATCACTTAGGTGTTGATAAAGCGCTGAAACTTGTCAAAATCCACAAATATTAAAAAAAAAAACAGTAAATTTGTTACAAAAAATGTTAAAATTTGTGGTTTTACCCAAATTTAAACATCTCAGAAATGTTTGATTAGGGTTTAGAGTTCAAATACTAGTTTATAGATTGCAGTGAATGGTGTGTAACTTAGCCTTTGTGTAGATTCAAATAAAGTTTTTTTAAGAGGCTACATAAAAAGGAGATTTTTGTTAGCCAATGAGTAAGTTGCATGGATTTTTCATTAATAATATTTAATCATTTGAAATCTTAATGAAAGGATAAAAAACTCAAATAGAACCCCCAAAAAACCATCAAAACCCACCTGGGTTGTTTTTTTTTAAAAAAAAGTCCGTTTTGTTTTTTCAACCCTGCAGTCGAGTCACATTATTGTGACTACCAGCTAATATCCAGAGTAACCGCCGTGTGCAGTCTGGACAGCAGCTAGACGGGCTGGGAGTGACTCAAGGTGCTGGAAGGTGTTCCAGGTATGTGGAGCCATGCTGACTGCAGTGCATCTGACAGCTGCTGGAGGGTGTGTAGTGGAGGATCCATAGAGTGAACAACACGATCAAGGTCATCCCACAGATGCTCAGTTGGGTTTGAGTCTGGGGAATGAGGGGGCTAGGGAAGTACTTTGAAGTCTTCATCGTGCTCTTCCAACCACTCTCAGTCATTTCTAGTTGTGTGACATATCGCATTGTCGTGCTGGAAGATCCCATCCGCCCCAGGGAAAACAATCAACATATATGGGTGTACGTGGTCTGCAAGGATGGATTCATAACGAATTCGGTCCATAGTGCTTTCCACAGGTATGAGTGGACCCAGAGAATGCCACAAAAACATTCCCCAGACCATAACGCTGCCCCCATTAGCTTGTGTTCTGCTAGCTCAGTGGTTGAAGAGTGTTTGTTCTCCGATGTTTCTTGCCTTATACGCCAACGGCCATCTGTTTGGTTTGATGAAGCAGAAAATGTGACTCATTGGAGAAGGCAATCCTTCACCAATCAGCGGAGGTCCAATTCCGATACTGCTGTGCAAATGTAAGCCTTTTCTGCTGACGCACCTTCATTAGTATTGGTGCAGTGCCCATCCGTCTGCATTGGAGCCCCATACGCAGCAGGGTTCGCTGAACTGTGTTTTTAGACACGCTTCCGGTTAACCCCCTGGTTCATTCAACCAGTGAGTTTCTCCACTGTAGCATGTCGATCAGCCTTCACACACACATTCAAAGCCGACGTTCACCTCTCATATCAATGGCATGTGGTGCTCCACAGTTTCCATGTCGCTTATTCGCAGTGGTGCCATTTCTCCAATTATGATACACTCTAACCACAGCAGCACGCGAACAGTTCACAAACTGCGCTGTTTCAGTCAGAAATACTGCCACCCTTGGCCCAAAAGCCGATGATCATCCCTTTTTGCAAATCTGATAAATCGCTCCTTTTTATCCATGAGAGCAACGAGTGATATGTTTTCAGATTGCCAACAGCACACCTTATATACTTTCCAAGCCAGCTCACAACACTTGCCTTCTTTCATTGGCTGACGTGTTGTTGACGTCAAAAGTAGGAGGTGGTCACAATAATGTGGCTCGACTGTGTATATATATGTGGCTTTCACCAATGAACCAAATCCATGGAATCCTCCACCCCCTTAAGGGGACCAGTCCTGCAAAAACACAAATTTTATGTAAAGTTTTTTCATTTCTATTTTTTTTCTACAGAGTTTGCTGAATCAAATGGTATACGACACTTGAGCAAAACAGAGAAAATTCAGCAAAACAGAGGAAGAGGAGTGTGACGCGGGAGGCTCCTAGTCACAGGTCTTCTTCGTTTTTTGCCTCCCCTGAAAAGTTGTGGTTTTGTACATTTAGGAACATTTTTCTCATAAACCACTGAAGATAATGGCTTGAATTTTTTTATACCTTACTGTATATATCAACAACCACTTGAACTAGAATCATGACTAAATAATGTACTCAATTAAAATAATAAATACAATTGCTAATGAAAACGTCAGCAAAATCGACAGAAATTTTGATTAATTAATACAAAATTAATTAATTGACCAATTGGGATAATTCTAGTTCAGGTGTTGTACAATATCCTTAGGAAAATACATGCCAAGTTTGCAATTGATAGGCCAAGTCTATCGTGAGAAACATGTACCTAAGTACATCGAGACCTCCCATAAGGTTAACATGCAAAGCCTAAAAAGGGACTGGTCCCCTTAAGAAATTATGAATTTTTTAGAAATTTTAAAGACATTTTTGGCTTTTTGTGATCCAATATTTTAACACCTTTGAACCTTACCCTCTTGGATTTTTTCAAATTTGGCTCATCTAATGTATCCCCAAAGATAATAAAAAAATCCAAATTTTTAGATTTGTATCTGTGATAGTTTTTAAGTTACTGCTCTCTAAAATCTCAAAAAAAAAAAAAAAAAGTTCCGCTGACATTATGTACAATCACAAAATAAATGATTACTCAAGCTAGAAATGAGATAGAAAACTGGAGTAAAAACCATTTTGTTGCTTATTTTATAAGCTTCCATATGACACATAACATGTTTAGTTTTTGACAATTTTGAATTTCAAGGTCAAGCCGTAAAATTTTTGATTGTGAATTTCTTAAAAATGTCATTTCTAAAGATTCACACTGACATGTATTAAGGCGTCATTTGTAGAAAATTTTACCTTGGGATCTCAGTAGGATCATGTGTTTTTTTGTCAATTTAAAAAAAATATATATGTAAAGGAAAAGTCATCCAGATGTAAAAGGAGAATTGTAATTTTAATTTTTTCAATTCCTTTAGACAAGGACAACTTTTTTTTTTTTAGTTCAAAACAGTACTATTGTGGTGTCATGCTAAAATAGGTAAATAAGTTACCTCAACAGGGGAAGGGGGGGGAGGTAGCTTTGAAAAGTATCAAAAATCTTAAAAATTAAAGCTAATTTATTGAAATTTACATCACATTGACATTGTACCTTTCTGCAAGTTAGTATTCTCGCCATTATGTTAACAACTTCAACAATCCTTTGCAAGGTGAGTTTGAAGAGCTGTGATTGCTGCGTCCATCTCTTCTTTGCGAAGGTAGTAAGTGCAGCTGTGGTTCCACCGGAGTTAGGATTTGGCCGACAGGCATTTCAAGTTTATCTTTGAAGTCTCATGGGTATGTACAAAGGATGGAGCAGAACCTTCAGGGTGCAGGAACTTCACATCCACCATCTCAGTTGTCTTGTTTTTTGGCCAAAACTACATCAAGTCACCAAAGATTGTCATACTGACATGTTACATATCCTTTCCCATCTGCTAGTGTAAGCTTCTGTTTCAAACCTTCTGCCTCCTGACAAAGAAAACTTGTATGATTGCTTGTCAGTATCTCTTTATGTGACACACATCGGAGACTGAAATTTCTGGGTTCCTGGTATTGATTTTGCAACAGAAAATCACTCTTCAAGCACTTTCCTTTCTTTGGTTCTTTGGGTAGTTCATTATTAAAAAAAAAAAAAAAGAACTCCATAGAGTCAAAGCACAACTGAGTGCTGGCTGTTGAATCCCCACCCAATAAGCAGCAAGCTATGCAAGTTTCAACATGAAATACTCAGACCTGCCACTTGGTGCTGAGTGTCTTGCAATCTGCTTAGTCATATAGAAACCATACTAACTTTCTATATTTTGTTGTTTTAAGGTATCCCAGTTTTTTTGGCGCTTCAGTGTGTATAAGAGCCCTCACTAGGCTCTTATACACACTGAAGGTCCTAGGAGTATTAAGAAATCAGGAGGTCCTAGGAGTATTAAGAAAATGAAGTTTGAACTGAAATCCACGAACAAAAAGGAAAGATAAGCGATGCAGAAGGAAAGAAAATTAACTGTAGGCCTAAACATGAAGCTAGGGTGATAGAAGACTTTAATTCATTCGTCTGCTGTGGTGTCAGCAGTGCAGAGAACATCATTGGTTTGATATCAGATATAGGATTGCAGATTCAAAATATTTGAAGATACACCACATTAAGGATAAATGTGTTCAGGAAATTACAGAAAGATTCACTACTATGCAGGAAATTGTCAATAATTTCACATTTTTGGAGCTTCAGAATTTGCTTACACTAATGGAAAGTGATATTTTAAAATTGCAGACAATTTGCAAAATTTAGCACACACACAGTTAAGTCTCTATTTAACGAAGTCCCATCACCTGTGGAAGTAGAAGGAAGCAAGAACTCCTGACGAAGATCTAGTGTTTAGATCGAAAATTTGAGAGGTAATGTACCTAATAAATTTATCTTCGATAATTTCCGTTAAATATTTATAATACTGAAAGTAACAAGAGGAAGTTATGAAGTCATTAATTACTAGAAATGAACTTAAATTGTAAAAACTTAATAAAATGAAAAAGACTGTATTTACTGCCTTTTTGCTGAATTTGGACAGTAAATTGAATATTTGAGTAGAAACTTTTTGTAAATGAGTTTAAATCGTTTTTTCATACATACATTCATAGAAGTAGAATACATTGAATGAACAAATTAATGAAGAGAAGAAAACGAAGACTAAAGCTTTAAATTACGTGATTCTGCTCTGTACAGATTTCCTATGAAAAACATTTTGTTCATAAAAAGTTTCACATTTTTGTAAACATTGGAACATTATGTCAGGAACACTTGTAATCCTCGTTGAATTGTATTGAATGCTTTTAGCATTTCTTCATGTAAAGATTTTTTTGATAGCCTCTTAATCATCATCTTCATCACTCACTGTAGTTTTTTCACTGCATTTTATAACACTTTCAAGGTGTCATTCTCTGTAGGATTCAGCGATCACGTTTTCATCAATCGGAGAGCTCTGCACCTTCTTCAGCACTTCCTCTGTCTTTCAGCTACTGCCATTTTCCCTTCAATTCTTCAACCAGATTCAGACTCAATTTCTGCAGTATGAGTTTTGAATTCAGTTTTCAGAAAACGATTGTACACGCTACACTGTGGATGCAGCCACATCACCCTCCCAAGCTTTCGTCATCTCCGATTTGGCAATTCTCTGATTTAAAAGATTATCTATAACATAGAGACACTCTGTGGCTACAATAACTTTTTGCACAACCTTTTTCCGATAACACATTTTAAGTTTTTTTAGTATATGTTGGTCTAATAGCTTAAATTTTGCAGTTGTGTATTGGCAGGAAGATTATTATTTTTTAAATTGCATTTGGAAGCACAGTCTTGTTGCAGTTATCTATAGTCAACACATAGTTGCGATGTTGGTTTATTAATCAGTTATCCCATTTCAATAACCCATAGTCAACACAAATTGCGATGTTGGTTTATTAATCAGTTATCCCATTTCAATAACCCATAGTCAACACAAATTGTGATGTTGGTTTATTAATCAGTTATCCCATTTCAATAACCCATAGTCAACACAAATTGTGATGTTGGTTTATTAATCAGTTATCCCATTTTAGTAACCACTTTTCAAAAATTTCTGAAGTCGTCCATGCTTTTTTATTGAATTTGTAGTCTACCTCTAAAGATTTTGTACCTTTAAAGCATCTCGGATTTTTACTTTTTGCAATTACTAGAAGTTTTAATTTTTCCTCTCCAGTCATATTTCACACATAACAAACAATTATTTTTTCCTTTGCTATCCTTCCATGCAGTGAATTTTGTTTTCTTTTTGTGTAAATTGCTATTTTCCAACAGGAATGCATTTTATAATGTAAGATAAAGCGATCTGAAGTTGATGAGAATTATCACACTCAAGTGTCACTTCATAATGAAGAATGACTCCCATCCACCTTTGGTATGGCTAGCTGTTAGGTTGTGTGATTTGTTTTTCCATTAAATACTGTATTTTCAAGAGCCATGCTAGCATGTTGTGCACGTATCCATTGCAACAAACAGAGGTAAGTTCATGAAAGATTTGAAAAACTGTGTCTTATTTTTAATGTTTAGTTGCTATTTTATTCTACTATAGTGGTACATATCTTTCTGTTGTGATGAAGTGGCAAAAGTGGCTCACTGGACAGATATAACAGCTAGCCATCCTACGGATGGGCCATTCTTCTTGTGAAGTGATATGTGAGTGAGACATTCAAGTTATGTACAGGAGTAAATCCATTTTTTCCTTGCTGTAATGGTACAAAATTAATTTCCCAGAATCAAGAGTGTAGAAAATGGATTAAGCTTTAGCCACCAGTCTACTCTATCCGATCATCTGCAAGTCTGCACCAGGGCTCGATTTTGACTGGTAGTTAGTAGCAAATTGCTAGCAAGCAAATGCATTTTGCTGGTGATAAGAAGTGGTTTTAGCAAAAGTTGCTATTGGAAAAATTTTGAATGTTCTAGTGTGAACTGTAAAGCGCCACTGCATTATGCGTGTGGAATATTTTAGACACATACAAGAAGGAACAGCTCAGCTTTCTGGAAACGAATGTTTCTTGAAAAGTGCAAACATTATAAAAACATTTTTTGAATAAAGCTCATGTTGAGAAATGGCTTCCTAGTTTAATTGAATTAATAATCTAAAGCAACTTTTATGGGAATTTTACTAGGAAATTTTTTCATTAATAGCAAATTTTTGGAGAAAACTCTTCTCCTTCTTCAGGCTGTCTTGTTGTTGTCACTTTTTACTTGTCACTATCACGGTTACGGTTAACCTTGACGGTTTAGGTTATTTTTCAACAAATCCTGCCAGATGTTAGGCAGGGAAAATCCTTTGCAGTCATTGATGATGGAATTTTGATTTTTCTCAATCTCTATTCCTTCTTTCAGTTTTCTTTTTTGGAAATTGCTTTGGAAACTGATTACTTTAAGGGAATTCCAATCCATGCTGTGCCCAGTTTCTCTAACATGCCTATCTAATCCAGTCTTGTTGGAGCAATTTTTTGTAGCTGCTTTATGCTCAGCTATACGAGTTTCTAGTCTGCGACCTGTTTCACCTATGTAAGATAGTCCACAACTACAATTTACTTGCATTTACTGCAAGGAGTAGTTTATGAAGTAAATAGTAGTTGTGGACTATCTTACATAGGTGAAACAGGTCGCAGACTAGAAACTCGTATAGCTGAGCATAAAGCAGCTATAAAAAATTGCTCCAACAAGACTGGATTAGATAGGCATGTTAGAGAAACTGGGCACAGCATGGATTGGAATTCCCTTAAAGTAATCAGTTTCCAAAGCAATTTCCAAAAAAGAAAACTGAAAGAAGGAATAGAGATTGAGAAAAATCAAAATTCCATCATCAATGACTGCAAAGGATTTTCCCTGCCTAACATCTGGCAGGATTTGTTGAAAAATAACCTAAACCGTCAAGGTTAACCGTAACCGTGATAGTGACAAGTAAAAAGTGACAACAACAAGACAGCCTGAAGAAGGAGAAGAGTTTTCTCCAAAATTTGCTATTAATGGAAAAATTTCCTAGTAAAATTCCCATAAAAGTTGCTTTAGATTATTAATTATAAAAACATTTTGGCACTAGTAGAAATATCCATTTCCTTTATCTACTTCTGCATGCGAGGTTGGGTTCAGTTTCATGCAGAGAATCCAGGGGGTGATTGGAGGAGCAGTTTAAATTTACAAACATTGAATGCTCTCATGAGTATTGAGGTTGAAGATCCGTCCGAAGACAAGTTTGATCTTAGGCCTGCTATTTTAAAGTGGTATTCAATGAAAAGACCTGAAACCCAGTTCGTAAACCGTATGGAAAATAACTTAAGATTTTGAATAGTGTTCTTGAATTTTGTGAATAAAGTTAAATAAAAAATGTTTTTTAAATATCTGCATTCAAATTAAATTGTTGGAATTAATCTGTCAGGTCATGAAAAGGTGAGTTGTATCTAAATATTTGTAATCTTTTCAGCATTACAATGTGACAGTTACAGGGGTGAAATCAAAATTTGTCATGATTGACTGATGGAGGGGGACATGCTAAAGTTTCTTTTGTATAATGTTAATAAACTTTCACTAGTACATAGTGCAATTTGCTAGTAAAAAATAAGGCCACTAGCAAGTGTTGCTACTGCTAAAAAAAAAAAAAAAAAAAAAAAAAAAAATCAAGGCCTGGTCTTCACTTACCTTGAGTGCCAATAGATGGAGTGCCTGTTCAGTCTTTTGTTGTTATCCTCTGGGCCTGAAGAACATCATTTTTTAAAGATCCGTATGATTAAACTGGAAGTGTGCTCAAGAAAAGCAGAGGTCAAAGTGACCCTTCGAATGCAATTTCATGCTGTGAGAAGTTATCTACTCTTGTTCAGTAAACCTCTTTGCCAGATGGAAGGAGTGACATAAACCTCTTTGTCAGATGGAAGGAGTGACCTCTGTCTTGGGAGAACAGCAGCATTGCACCACGTTGATTTTGCACGAGTGCAGAACAACTCCCATAATAATAAAAAAAAAATAATCACATTTTAAAACAGTGTGATTTAACTCTACATAGTTTTCCTATATAATTTTATTTTGAGTACTATAATAGGTACATACATATCACTAAGCTGTTGACTGATGAGATTCAGAGGTTAGCTCCACAAAGAAATACAAACTACCAGATACATTTTTAACTGATTATTTACTTACTGTTGCCGTATCAAACTTTTCCATTTACAGCGATCTTGACATACAACTCGGGTTTCACTGACGTCCATTACTTGACGTACACATGATCTTCCATACTTCATACTCATAATCTTTTTCTCATGCAGGCACTCCTAAATCTATTCGCCGCCCTTCTAAGCGATGACTTCTGATTATTCGTCCGAGATGGGTTTGGGTTCAAATCCTGGTGAGGCAGGGATGTTGTGTTTGTGTTATGGCACTGGCTCTCTCCCTTCCCTGGAACCAGTGGCCCAAAATTAGGGATGGGTGACTGCTTATAGCCCAATGAGTTGCTCACCGTGGTCGTTAAACTTCCAGTTAAAAAAAAAAAAAAAAAAAAAAAATCTGATCCTCCTATTACTTCCTTGGCCTTCCTTTGCCTAATCTTTCCTGCCACGTGTGCTAAAAAAATTTCTTAGTAAGCATCTTATTACTTATTCTTTCAACATTCCCAGACCACCAAAGTACATTTGTCTCTACCTTGCTAACAATATTTTCCTTCACATTACACAATTGCAACACATCTTCAATCCTCACACAATCAGAATGTGTCTTGCCACGTAAGTAACACATTTCTCCAGCACACAAACGACTCCAATGTTTCTTCTGCAGTACCCAGGTTTCACTGCCATGCATCAGAGTAGGAACAATAACACTTTCATACACAGCCATGTAGGACTTTCTTGAGAACCCATCATTCCTGTGAAAACCTCCCAAAACAGCTTTGACTTTCAATGAAGAATTCACTCTCCTACTAATTTCACCATCCAATTTGTTCTCTCTGTCAAACATGCTTCCTAAATACACAAACAAATTAACCTGGTCAACCACTGTGCCATTTAGACATATTACATTCAGTACTACCAGTTCCTCACTCAAAAACCATAATTTTAGTTTTTCCTTTATTTATACTCACTTTGAATTTCATGCAAACTTTTTACATCTGGGACAACATACTCTGCAACCCACTTTTGCTCTCTGCCTACATGACTATGTCATCAGCATACAGCAATCTACACACACGGATATTATATTAAAATAGCTAAATTTAAGCTTATTTCAAATAAAAGAATGAATGTTACGTGAGAGACATAGGCCTACTCCAAGAATATAAAATTTTCATTTTAACACCACTCTGCCATTCAATTTGATTTCTCTACTAAGAATTATACATATTAGTTACATTTAACAGATGCAACTAACATGGTCGTATTAATTCAGTCTGACTAATACAACATTTTTCCTAAAATTATGAAACAGATGTAGGAGATTGTTTTCTGTTTTTCCAAAGGAGCTCTGGGGTTATTTTTATTAGTCGATAGCTAGTTGCAAGCAGTTTAGTAGAAATGCCCTTCGTTATTGTAAAACACTTGTCACTCAGCCTTCTCGATTTTTTAATTTTTTGTCTGTCTTCTCTATCAGCAGTGCAGTCTTAACCCCACTAAGTAGCTAGTGCCTGTAATTTTTTGACTGCTATCAATACAAAGGTGTTCTTGTTTTCTTTCTCACTTGAATCCCTATGATTCGTGTGATGCTGCTATATTGTCTCGTTTGCACCATATTTTGCATGTTCATTTCGGGGTTTAATGATAACCACAAGCAACTTGTAGGGTTGTGACTTGTGAGGCATCCCATGTTTTGGGACATTGGTTCTAGAGAAAGAACAGATCCTTTACCATGAAACAAACGCACTACCCATGCCTTGAATCCTGGCCTAGCACAGATGAATGGTTAGTGGCCAATGCCCCTGATCACTAAGGAAGTTGAACACTTGGACATTTGATTAAGATACTAACTGGTATGTTGCTTACAGGGCACACATTTCCCTATTTTTTTATAAATGAACATCTAAACAACTTCATTGCCATGCTTTTTTTCCCAGTTAACTGCAGTGTTCTCCCTAGAGCCTTTATAGTGGGTGGCTCGCCCACTTAATTTTGTCTGCCGCCCGGCTAATTTCCATTAATGAATGTTTTCACATTGCACATAATAGTAAGAATTGAAAACTTATTACCACATACACCATCAGTGTTGATGAAAACTGGCTGAAATCTGTGTCACCGCACTGGTGGCACAGTGGTCTAAATGCTGGCTTGTGACCATTCGTCCAAGAAGGGTCCATGTTCAAATCCCGGTGAGGCAAGGATGTTGTTTTTGTCTTACGGCATTGGTTCTCTCCCTTCCCAGGAACCAGTGGCCCTTAATAAAGGACAAGCGACTTCTTATGGCCTATTGAGTCGCTTATGGTGGTCATTAAACTTTCAATCTATATATAAAAATAAAAAGAAAAAACATTATGTTGAATATAATTTGCTAGTAAATAGTGTATTTATCGGCATATAGCATGCACCCTAATTTTAAGAAGGAAGTTTGAGTAAAAAAAATTAAATTTAAAATAAATGACTTGGGAACTCTGAACTTTTTTTAGATAACTCAACACACATGTTTATTAATATTTATACCACTTATAAGGCAAATCCCAGGACAGCTGCAGCTTAAGCAGGTTGTGCCATGAAAGCAACTTAACCAGAGCAGATGTTTAGGCTTGATGTGGCAACTTGCGTTTGTTGCTGAAGCGAGTGGGGTTACTTTTGGGCGCTTAAAAAAGGTAAATCAGGAGTCTATCTCAATTTTTTTTGTGTGAATCTTCTTTCCAAAGAACTGAAGATTGTATTGATACCACTTTTAACAAGAACCATCAGAAAACAGAAGAGATATGCATTAGAGAAGTGTCTGCAGTTAGAGTAAAGTGATACCAAACCATTAACATTTGGCAACGCCAGGATGCACCGCACTCTGCAGTAGTATTAATTTTACCTAAGTTTAAATAAAAAATGTAGTATACGCATATAACACGCAGGTAGAATTTCAGCCCTAAATTTTAGGGAAAAAAGTATGTGTTATTTGCCGATAAATCTGGTACTCATTTTTTTAACCATTTTTGTACAATTTTCTAACTGTTTATCATGTTATGTTACATTAATGCCTACCACACTGCTAAAGATGTTTGATAAGTATAATGATGTTAAGGAAAACTTTTTTTTTTTTTTCGATTAGAGAAGGGGTCATTAAAAGTACCACCCAGCTAAAATTCCTTGCCGCCTGGCTGTAAAAAAAAAAAAAAAAAAATCTAGGGAGAACACTATAACTGTGAAAAATTGAAAAATGCTTTAGTGCTGCTAAGGCCTGCTAAGCTCCTTCTGCATCACTAGCTGAGGATATAACTGACAGGTCAGAAAACTATCAGTGTCTCACACAGTAAATTAAAATACTTTGGATTTTTAAGTTGTGGCATGTTTTTATCGTAGAAAACAGAAATTACTGAAAAAAGGATGAAATCAAATCATCAAGCCCATGTTGGCTCTGCTGTAAGCAAATATACTAAGGTTAAACGGCTGTGGTGCTATCTATTGGTGCTGAACATACATGTACATGCAAACTAGCAGGCTGATGGCTAAAGCTAATCCAGAAAATGTACTATAACTCCAAAAGTGGCCAATTTCATTGGTAAATTTTGTTGAAATCAATGGAGTTCAACTTCTATAAGATTACTGGATAATACTCCTTCAAGAAAATTTTACAGTTTGTAACAATGATAATAAAACTGCACACCACAATACCTACCAAGTATAACTTATTTTGGGTAACAAGCTGTATGCAATGATATGTCTTTAAAAATAATCAAACAAAAACAAAACAAAAAATGTGGCCACAAAATGTTGCTACTGAATAAACAATGAACTGCAGAGTAGAGAAATACATCACCACCTGTCAGTGTCTCAAGTGTTTCAAGTTCAGCATAACCAAATTCACGATGAGTATTACTCATTGTGGGAACGTTTGAGACATTTCTTAAGCCAAGATTTGCCTAATCAACCTTTGGTAGCCGCCCCGGTGGCACAGTGGTCAAAGCAAGAAGTTCCCAATCCGTGCGTCTGCGACACCCCAAGGCGTCGCCGGTCTTGGTCCGAGGCATTGTAGGAGAAAACTAAAACTTATAATTTATAGTGAAACACAACATGTAAATTTTCAAGACTTGTACATATTTTAAAAAATGAATTGTAAGAAAAAATGTTAAAGAAAAAGAAAACACATTTTTCTTGTTGTAAAAGTCCTCCTTTCACCTGAGTTCAATACAAAATCAGATGATTTTGAACAGGGTTGGTCATTTTGCCGGCAAAAAGGTATTTTCGCCCGGACAGTGGCAAAAACTGGTAAAAACCAGGCAAAAATGGCAAAATGGAAAATACGTTAGACTAAGCACAATAATGCCCTTTACATAGCAATGATTTATAGTCATATCAACAGTGAAATATTTTTTATATATCACTCAGTATCATTTATTAATTTTGTTAATTAAAAACATAATTTAAAATACAATGTAAAATGATTTCAATGTTGAAAAAAGTTTTAGTGTTCCAAGAATCAGTTTCATCAGTGGATGAAACTGATTCTTAGAAATTAATAAGTTAGCTCTGCTGAAATAAATTATTTTGGGAATTAATTATAATTTATGCTGAGGTGTCCATTTCATTAAAATATTTTGAAAAATGCAAATTTTTGTCAGTCATCAATTTTTTAAAGAGATACGAGGGTTTATATGAATTATGAACTGACTCCTACATTGATTAATTTAATGTCATAAGTTTTTTAAATATTAGTTTAGTAGACTTGAGTTTTGATATGCTTTTATACTACTTTTTTGCAGAAAGAAAGATTTTAGCTCAAGTAACATAGTCAGAACTTGAAATTCAAGGTTTTGTTTGGAGGGGAGTAGCGTTAGGCGATACATTGAAAAAACAGATGTACTTCTAAGTAACATCGATGCATCAATGTTAAGCTCTGAGAACATCGTCACCATGATGTTCAGTGAAGAATCATACAAACACTGGGAATCGCCAATTCTGCAGGAAATGTGAGGGTTACGATGTTTCGTGAAGAAACATACAAACCCCGAGGAATCGCTGATGCAGCCAGCGATGTGAGGGATGCACGTGACAATTTGTAGCTTTGATCTCACATTGGCCAATCCGGTCTGTGCATAGCCACTTAAGGCGGCGAAATATCGGACGATCTCACGATGTTTCATTCAAGACATTACGTCACGAGATTCCGGGGAGCTATGTTGAACAGATCGCCAAAACGGCAGAACATCGGATGATCTCATGATTTCTCACTGGAACGAAGCAAGAATTAGTCCGAATTACCGATCGCTTCAGCACTGTATGGCATACAAGGGAGGGCAACATTGGGGATCTTGCGACTTGTGCTCTACGAAGCGTGCATGAATCACTGATGTCACATGTTAGCGATTTACAGCCAGTTTCATGCGCATTGTTTGCAGGAAGAGAATGGTATTATTGCTAAAATATTGTGACATTATTATTAATTTTTTTGGCAACATTATTACCTCTAAATTATTGTAAAAGTTACCACCACAAACGTAAGTACCAATTCTTCATTTTATTATTAAAAAAAATGCCTGTAATATTTAGAAATTAATCATCATAAGCACCTGGAAAGCAACTTCTGCAATTTTATTTTACCAAGGGCTTCTGAACTTAATAAATTGAAGAAAAGTAAAACAAACAAACATTTAAAAGGGAGTAATATACAAAGGAGGCAGGAGAAAAGACCCTATTTGGGAATCTTTTGATGAAGTATCTATCAATAGAAAAACTGCTGCAAAGTGCAAAAGATGTGAACATGTACAGAGTAATAAAGTAGCCAGGATGAAAGTACATGTTTCTAAGAACTGTGTGAAAAGGACTTCAAGTGAATGTGTGAAAGTACTTCCTTTATCCATGCCAACAGATGCGACCAAGAACATATGTTACCTTAGTAATTCAGAGATAGGGTGTGGGGAAGAAGGTGATGAGCCACCTCCAAAGGTACTGTGTTTAAGAGGCAGTATCAACAAGTTTGTCTCAAAAACATCAGTTCGTGATAAAGTAAAAATTGATTTGATGGTTGCTAAACTATTCTATGCCTGCAATATTCCATTTGCTCATGTGGAAAGTGAAGCATTTAAAAACGTAATTCACATCTTGAGGCCAGGCTATAAATGACCTTCACGTAAAGAACTGGCAGATGGCTTTTAGATACTGTTTATAATGAAATGGAACAATCACTTAAAGAAAATTTGAAAGGAAAAGAAGGAACTCTTGTGATTGATGGATGAACATTCATAATGAACCGATAACAGCTTCATGTATTCAAGTTTGTGGAACATCATACATTGTGAATGTAGAAGCTACAGGTGCAACTAAAAAGACAGCAGAATTCTTCATTGAGAAAAGCAATAAGGTCATTTCGACTGTTAAAACCAAGTATGACTGTGAAATTAAAAGCATCGTTACTGATAATGCTAAGAACATGGAAAAAATGAGATCTGAACTTGAAAAACAAGATGAAAATTCTACATTGATATCATACGGATGCGGAGCTCACTGGTTGAACCTTCTAGGTGAAGATATAACACCTAGTAGTGTGCTAAAGCATGTAGTGGAGGTGCATAAATATTTCCAAAATCATCATGGCTCCGAGAATGTAGTGGTCATGTTTCTCCTCAGTTACCGGGAAAAGCTAGATAGAACAGCCAATTGACTTGTCTAGAAACTTTTGTGCAAAATCACAGCTCATACATAAAAATAGTAAATGAACATTTTGAAGAGATGGATCAAAACATTGTAACTTGTATACATGGTTTTAATCTTTACCAGCAAGTCAAGGATCTTATTAAACAATTGAAACCTGTATCAAGTGCCTTAGATATTCTTCAGTGTGATTCAACAACATTAGCACATGCTTGCCATACATGGTGCAATCTATTGAAAAATGATAATTTGAAGCCACATTTTTCTACAGTAAAAAGACGGTTTGCACAAGCAATTCTGCCATGTCATTTCGTTTGCATATTTGCTGCATCCTAAATATAGAGGTGAACACCTAAATTTTGCACAAAAGAAAAATGCAAAAGCATGGTTGGGAAAAAATAATCCTATGTATCATGCACCATTAACTTTGAGCTTAAGGAAAAGCCTTTTCCTAGTACATATTTTACGGAACATGTGACAACAAGAATCAATGCTCATAAGTGGTGGAAAAGCGTGGCAAGATCATGCAAAATTTCTAAAGACTTTTGTATGTTAATCGCTCACCTTCGAACATGTCCATCAAGCAATGCTGCAGTAGAAAGAACATTTTCAAATTTTTCATTTGTGCACTCCAAAATCCGGAATAGGCTTTCAACAGAAAATACCCATCCTAGAGGGAGAGTTGAATGTTTTTATTTCTTTAAACACATAGAATTTGGTGAATGGCATAGTGCAAGTCATACATAATTACATTATTCATGTTAAGCAATTTTAGTGACATAAGAATTACATTCAGCTTTCATCTCAACTGGCTTTTAGGTAGGGGTTCATACTCCCTCGCCCCTACCGGATAGCCATTTTAGCAGCAATGATATTATAGACACATCAGTTTTGCCTGAACTATTGTCGCATGGGATTAATTTCAGTGTTTGTAAAAATAAAAAATAACCTGGGATCTCAAGCCAAGGGTACTAGATTATGAGTCTAGAATGGTTGTCATTGTGCCATGCATTGCCAAGAAGTCATGAATTTAACTGAAGATGTCATGGAAAAGTCATAAAAAAGTCATGAATTTGGTTCATTGGAAATCAGTAGACACCCTGTTTCTTTAAATGTTTACCAAACAAGACTTACTTTTAAAGATCATGATTGTAACGGAAGTAAAAATGGCAAAAAGAGGATAACAGAAAAAAAAAAAAAAAAAAAAAACAACTCGGTTTATTGGTGATAGAAAAAAGTAAGCAAACTAGATTCTTCAAAGGTGTGAAGCAAGGCATCAATGACAGTGATGTTTTTGAGGAGTGGATTTTAAATTTCAATAAAAAAATGAGTAGGCAGAAAAGAAAAATTGTTCTCCTTGTAGTCTATCGTAATGTAGCATCAGAACTAGGAAATGTGAATTTGATTTTCCTACCCCTAAACACAAGTTCCAAAATAGCAGCCAATGGAACAGAGAGTTGTAAAAAATCTGAAAATTCATTATCCAAAATGAATTCTCAGAAAACTTATCTGGTCCTTAGCAAATGAACAATCTACAGATAACATGATTGATCTAGATTTGTATAGTAGAAGTAGCTCAAGTGTGGTAAAACGATGTTTTGGAATTGACAGTAAAAAATTGCTTTGCAAAAAGTGGCATGAAATCCTCTCAAATCGAAGAAGAAAATGTGTTGCCACAAGTCAAGCATTGTTGTAAGGACTTGCAGACCAAAGGTTTTATCAGGGAAGTAATTTCCCTTGAAATTACTTCCTGATAATCTACAGGTAACATGATTGATCTGGATTTGTATAGCAGAAGTAGTTCAAGTGTGGTAAAACGATGTTTTGGAATTGAAAGTAAAAAATTGCTTTGCAAAAAGTGGCATGAAATCCTCTCAAATCGAAGAAGAAAATGTGTTGCTACAAGTCAAGCAATGTTGTAAGGACTTGCAGACCAAAGGTTTTATCAGGAAGTAATTTCAAGGGAAATTACTTCCCTGATAATCTACAGGTAACATGATTGATCTGGATTTGTATAGCAGAAGTACCTCAAGTGTGGTAAAACGATGTTTTGGAATTGACAGTAAAAAAGTGGCATGAAATCCTCTCAAATTGAAGAAGAAAATGTGTTGCCACAAGTCAAGCAATGTTGTAAGGACTTGCAGGCCAAAGGTTTTATCAGGGAAGTAATTTCCCTTGATGTGTTCCTTGACATTGACGGAGACGTAATTGTTTCAGAATAAATGATGAAGAACGACATAGCTCGCTTCAGACAGAAGACTGACATCGAAGAGGCTGAAGAGAATGACCAGAAAAAATGCCCTGAGCCTTCTAAAAATGAAATGTTGGCTGCATTTGATACAATATGTTGTGGTTTGTATGGAAAATGACAAGAATTTGATACAATATGTTGTGGTCTTCAATTCACCCAAAAAGTTCCTGACAATGTATTTCACGGATTGATAAGTGTGAACACTTTGATGATGAATCATTATCAAACTTTGTTGTGCAATAAGACATTGGAAATTTTTTACGAAAATGTACATACATTTTTGTAAAAAATTAACATACCTTGAATGTTTTTTCAAGGTATGTTCAACACATATTCTCTTTTTAATTCTTGTTTTTAATTATCTATATAAACATCACTTGTATCATTATTTATTAGAAAGAGTGCATTGATTAGGTAATGGGTTTCTAAATACGATACACTACATAATACATATGTATAAAATATTGTTTCTATGTATCAAAGTTTCTATACATTGAATCTTTTTTTATTGAACTATCGACTTCAATATATGGAAGTCTGACTATATAGTGTAAAAAGAAAAATGAAAATAATTGGAATTTTTGGGGAGCTTAAAAGTATACTGAAATTAAATGAAGGATAAATAAATATAAGTGTATGTATTCAACATGATGAAAAGGGGAAATGAGATCATTGAAGCAGTTATTATTATTAAGATGACCAAAAACAATAATTATACTAGGAGTTTCCAGAAAGTAATGGCTGCAAATGAAAGAATTTTTGTATTAGTAACATTTCTGTATTGGATCAAGTTTGCCACATGTCTTAAGCTGCTTCTAAACAAAATTGTCCCCTACATTGAGGCATTTGTTGTATCAGGGCACACGTTTTTGTAACCCTCTCATTAAAGAAGTTTGCTACCAACATGTTGATTCAATCACATAAAGGCCACGAAGGTGGCAAAAATGGGACACCGAGTGTGTGAACCATTTGTTCAAGTAGTGAATTTGGATTTGATTGGGCCTATCGAACCCTCTTCAAGTAAAGGGCATAGGTGGGTGTTAGTGCGAGTTGACCAGCATTCCAGGTGGCCTGAGTGCTTATGCTTAACGTCACTCACAGCTAAGAGCACGTGTGAGGCACTCTTAGAAATATTCCAGCGGACAGGTATACCTGAATGGATAGGGGCACGAATTTCGTGGCATCTTTAACCCTGGAAATGTTGCGACGTTTGGGATCTACCCCACGTTTTTCGACGTCGTATCATCCGGCCAGTAACGGGCTCGTGGAGCGCTTCAGTAGGGTCCTCAAGAACATGCTGCATCACACTATCAGAGAGGAGCTTAGGCAGTGGCACAAAGCCATACCATTCTTGCTATGGGCGTTTCGGGTAGTTACCAATGCTACGACCGGTGTAGCCCCATTTAAATTGTACGGAAAGGGAAACAGTAGGCCCGTTGGCAGTTTTAAAGAAAAACTGGGCTAGAGAATGTCAGTTGCCAGTGGGAATTTCGGTTCCGGCTACCCAATATTTACTAGACTTGAAATAACAGATGGAGAAGACCGCTGAATAGGTGGAAGGGTTTGCAGCGGAACAGCAGCAGCGATATACGGAGTATCACAACCATAATCTTAGGCATAAATCTTACGAGATTGGAGATCAGGCCATCGCTCTGATACTTGACTCCCAGGACAAGCTGTACGCGCGGTAAATAGGTCCCGTTAAAGTAAGAGAAAAGAGCGGCACCAATAGCTACATTATTGAGACAGGACGGGCGGAGAAGGCAGGTGCATGTAGGAAAGCTGCGAGAGTTTAAACCTAGGGTAGGAGTTTTGTAACCCTCTCATCAAAGAAGTTTGCTGCCAACATGTTGACTCAATCACATATAGGCCAGTGTTATACTCTCCCAATTCTAGGCTGATGAAGATTTTGGGAAAATCACGGAGGTGCCCAAGCCTGACGCAAAGGGCAAGGAAATAACCCAGGAGGATATTTGTGTGGAAAATGAGGCCATCTCTCCGAAGCAGGTGAGAGAGTTGCAGGAAGTGGTGAAAAGATTTGATACGTTTTTTTCTGGGAGAGTAGGAGAAACCACCGTGGGTTCCATTACTGAAGACGCAGCAACGGCACAACGTACCGCAGTTCATGCAGAAAGCGGTGGAGGCACAGATCGAAGAATTGTGGCAGAACGGAATGATAGAAGAGGGCAGTGAGGAGTTCAGACACCCGATCGTGTGCGTGGTTTAGAGGACGGGGGAAGTGCGCATGTGCATAGATTTAAATGTTAAATGCACATACGGTCCCCGACGCATTCCTTATGTCTCAGGTACCAGACCTTTTAGCTGAGGTGGGAGCAGCTAGGTTTATATCTACTCTTGGCATGCTGAAAGGATACTATCAGATACCGTTGGACGTAGACAGTCGTCGGTGTACGGTGTTCGCCACCCATCAAGGACTATACCAATGGAAAGTTATGCCATTTGGATTGGTGGGGGCCGCGGCTACTTTTCAGCAGGCTATGAACAAGGTGCTTACTCCGCACGAAGACTATGCTGTCGCGTATTTGGACGATGTCGCCGTCTTTTCACAGTCCTGGGAGAAGCACTTGGACTTCTGCGACAGGTGTTAATGAGTTTACAAAATGCAGGGTTTACGGGGAATTTGTCTAAGTGCTGTTTCGCACGGAAGGAGGTGCATTGCTTAGGACATGTTGTGGGATCGGGGAGCCATCGCCCGGATCCGGAAAAGCTCCAGGCGATTAGACAACTTACTCCTCCTCGAACCAAAAAGGAAGTTAGAAGCTTCTTAGGTTTAGTTAGCTATTACAGAAATTATGTGCAGAGATAGCGAAGCCTCTGACGGATCTCACTTCAAAGAAGGCACTGGACAAAGTTTGTTGGACGACAGAGCTGGAGATTGCATTCCAGCAGTTAAAGGATAAGTTATGCCAGGCCCCATTGTTATACTCTCCCAATTTTGACAAATCTTTTTTTATTGCATACCGTCGCCAGCGCTTTTTTTTATACACCTTCGGAACAAATGGTTCACACACTCAGAGTTAAAAAGTGCAATTACTAATTTACCTTTTAACACGTCTGAAACCTCATGTAACATAAAAGCTCTCTGTAAAGAATAAAAAAATATAAAATTTCGTCCGGTTTACTCAGACTGCTACGCAATGTCTTTTCTAGGATCTTAATATAATCAGACAATTTATCACGGCTTTTACTCCTATCAACATCTTTTTCTTTATCTTTCATTAACTCAATTTCCTTTAATTCAAACTCTCTTCTCTCTTATTTACTAATTCTGACTAGTTTTCTTTGTCCTCTTTCTGCTTTCTTTTCTTCTAGTTCCAAAACTTTTAGTCTTGATTCTCACTCCATCCTATCCTGACTTACAATAGATTTATCCTGACTTATTTCTACTTCACTAATAGAATTAAGGTCATCTCCTTCGTTCCTATCTTCATTGCTTGTTTCTAACTGAATTATTTTCTCCGAGCATTATTCGGTTATCCAAAAAAATCACAATACCTTCTAATTAATTAAGCACAATATAACACTAATGACTGATTGCACGCAACATAATAAAATTCAAATTCTTATTAACACCTTGCATAATGACTATCTGACTTGTGCTATCTTTGTTCTGCGTTAGCCCTAATGCCAGGATGGGATATATCCTAACGCTTTCCTATCCTAGACACAGGTTAAAGCAACAGAAAAAAGTTCAAGAAAATGATACATTACCCTAGGCGTTCGAGCCTCCTTTTTCATCTGTACTGCTTCATCTGTTAATCCAAGTCCATCAGCGTAACCACGTGCACTTCGTTCCTTTGTCCGTTATCACTGGCAACTGTCACCACGTGCACTAAGTTCCTTCATCTGTTCTCACTGGGTTCCCGGCAATATTACTCGTACATGCCGATACTAAACATCCTACCGATATTACACGTACTGCCGACTGCGCCACAATATGTCGGGCTCCCGCTGAGTTCAAATCGCCACTAGGCCTTACTGATTCTGAATCTCTCAAACGGCCTGACGTAGGTTCTTTTGAGTGCCGTCGAGTTGAACTCAATCGCTGAAATACTGGAACGTGTAGTCGGCAGTTACTTTATATCAGAAAACGAGTAACTCCAATAACGCCGCCCCGGTGTCGCAGTGAAGTCTATAATAAGCGATGGCCTCTGATCATTTGTCTGAAAGGGGTCCGGGTTCGAATCCGGATTCGAGGCATGTATGTTGTGTTTGTCTTTCGGCACTGGCTCTCTTCCTTCCCTGGAACCATTGACCCTAAATTAGGGATGGGCGACTTCCGAATCTCTCAAACGGCCTGACGTAGGTTCTTTTGAGTGCCGTCGAGTTGAACTCAATCGATGAAATACTGGAACGTGTAGTATGCAGTTACTTAATATCTATGAAAACGAGTAACTCCAATAACGCCGCCCCGGTGGCGCAGTGAAGTCTATAGGTACTAAGCGATGGCCTCTGATCATTCGTCTGAAAGGGGTCCGGGTTCGAATCGGGATTCGAAGCATGGATGTTGTGTTTTTCTTTCGACACTTGTTCTCTTCTTTTCCTGGAACCAGTGACCCTAAATTAGGGATGAACGACTGCTTATTGCCCATTGAGTTGCTCACGGTGGTCGTTAAACCTCAAAAAAAAAAAAAATTAACTTCAATAACAAGTATTTTGCTAGACGTAACAAAATTTAATAGATGAGAAAATAAACTCCGTGCCAATAAACTCCTAGCTATCTCCTCGTGCCAACAGGTTTCCAGATGGCGAACACTTTACTATCTCGGAAGACCCTCCACCACATTTGACTCGAGTCTTTCCGTCCAAATCCCGGTCGATCTCTGATCGTCGAAAACCCTGACCATTTCGTCAGCCAAAACGTAAATCCCCGAGAGGTCTAACCGACACTCTCTGCTCGAACACGCCGTCCGACCACGTCGAAGGCGAAACACTAAAAGCCTCTTGAGCAGATCATATGTAAAGAATTTTAGGAAGGGAGTATATGACCACAGGTCTTAAACAACCCTTAGAAATAGGAAGCTAGAAGATGTGGGCTAGAGTCCCCGATAGGAAAGTGACACGGAAGCAAGGTAGAAAGGGGGAGGAAGACGCCCTTACTTATTACCGGGGGACCAGTACCCGGGGCCCGACGGCTTAACTTGCCCATCCGACGTACGGCGAATATTTAGTGGTTCGAGCGTTCGTACCTGCCTGAGATCGAACCCGAGTCCTCGCCATGGCAGTCACGAACGTTGACCGCTAGGCCACCCGCGGCGCAGCCGCTTCAGCGAACGTGTTACTCCCTTTTAGCCTTACCCTTCTCCCCCCCCCCCAGCTTCTGGAATCCTATTGGCGTGGAGTTCGCCTCTCTCTGGGAGTGTGACCTTTGATACATCAGACCCAGTCGTCAAGGTCAACGGATGCCGCTAGGCACATGTCTGGTTCAGCACTTTTTAATACGGCGTACAAAAGAAACCCGTCACGTGTCCCTCACGTGCGTTGGAATTTGCATTACATTACACTTGAGATAATAAATCGATACATAAGGTTGCTACATGAAAGTAATTATTAGGAGCTAGATTTCGTCACCTTACAGCCTCCTTCAAGATTAAAAATTAAAAGGAGGGCAGGGCCTACCAATGTCCCTTTGGCACCAAGCTTAGCTATCGATTGCAGTTAGCTAAATGTATTTATATCAGCGTCCTTGGTCTGGAGGCAAATTTTTCACTGAAGTAGCGAAAATTTTGCTTTCTCATTTTAGAGCAAACGTCCAACATATATATATATATACCGATAAGCCATTTCATTATGACCACCTCCCAGCCTAGAGAAATCAGCTCGCCTGAAGACCAAACGGTGGCGCAGGTGAAGTTCAT
This sequence comes from Macrothele yani, assembly GCA_039090855.1. Taxonomy (NCBI): domain Eukaryota; kingdom Metazoa; phylum Arthropoda; class Arachnida; order Araneae; family Macrothelidae; genus Macrothele; species Macrothele yani. The sequence goes on from CM076998.1 coordinate 112,823,013, forward strand.
AGAGCAGTATATATACAAACCGAGGAACTGCTTTCGGATAGAAGAGTGTTCGGCGTCAGAATGGGAAAAGCTTCCGATTTATCGGAGTTTGATAAAAGACAAATTGTGATGGCACGGCACCTCGGAACTACGATCTCGGAAAGGGCGCGGGTTGTGGGTTGCTCACGTGCCGCTGTAGTGAGTACGTATCAAAAGTGGTGCACAGATGGCTAAACGACGAATCGTCGTCCGTAGCTCATTGATGCCAGAGGGGAGCGGAGACTGTCGCACATTGTTACAGCGACTGCAGAACCACAGCGTGACAAATCACCCTCAGCTACAACAGTGGTGGTCGAGGCAATTTGTCACAGCACACAGTTCATCGCGGCCTTCTACGCATGGGCGTGCGTAGCTGAAGACCCAACCGGGTCCCCATGCACACTGCACGTCATCGCCAACAACGCATAAAATGGGCCCCAGGATCGTCGAGATTGGAAGAAAGTGGCCTGGTCTGACGAATCGAGATTCCTGGTGCATCACGTAGACAGCCGAGCGTGGATACGTCGATTACCAACGGAGGCTATGGCAGCTGGATGCATTGTTGGGCGGAAACAGGCCGGCGGCGGTGGTGTTATGCTGTGGGCGCTGTTTTCTTGGGACACTTTAGGCCCTATTATTCCAATATCACAATCCCTGACAGCTGTCAGGTATCTAAACATCGTTGCGGACAATGTTCACCTATTCGTGGCAACTGTGTTCCCTGCTGGAGATAGCCATTACCAGCAGGATAATGCGCCATGCCACACTGCCAGAATCGTCAAGGAGTGGTTCGAGGAACATGCTGGTGACTTTCTGTTAATGCCATGGCCTCCACATTCACCTGACATGAACCCAATGGAGCATTTGTGGTTCGACTTGGAAAACCGGGTTCGCGCTAAATCACCACCATCCCGAAATGTTCGGGAACTGGAGGACCTGCTGTTGACATTATGGTACCAGATACCCCAGGATACCTATCGCCACCTCATCGAATCGAGGCCTTGCCGAGTGGCTGCTGTTCTGATGGCTAAAGGGGGTCCTACAGCTTATTAGGTAGGTGGTCATAATGTAATGACTCATTGGTGCAGATAGAAGGAAATGCCATTTTTTAAGACAACGTTTTAGACAGATAACATGCAGCTCAACTGAAGTCAACTGTTCTTATTCATGAGTACCAATATAATTATTCGGTTTTTCCAAACAAACCAGACTAAAGGATACGAGAAAGTGGGCCATTTTTTGGGAGGTTCACCAGGAAATATCACATTGTCCCGGTGGTGGTCCAGTTCTAACCTCATCATAGCAGTTGGTTTCTCTCACCTAGGACAGGGATTCTTAACCTGGCCATGATGGTGGTATCAGGGTACGAGAAGAGAGATTATGTTGGGATTAACGGAGCCATTTATGAATTTAAGTTAAATTACAAATAATTACCTATGGCACACGTTATTACAAAAACCCGTTTTTTTTTATTGCCATGAACATCTGATATTGCCAACTTTTCACACACCATCAGGGGGCTTTATCAAGACAGACTGAAAAATTGACGTTTATTGACTTATACTCAATAAACGTCAATATTTCAAAATAAATACTTGTGTTGAGTTAACTTTAAATTGTGTGTAAATTCGAAATTTGTGCATGAAAAAATAAGCAAACAAAAAGCCATAATTATGGCCTAATTACTCTAGGATATCTATCCAGAGACAATGCAATTCACTGAAGACAGAATTGGTGCATGCATATTGTGTTGTGAGTATTTTGATTGACTCTGTGATGGCAGTCTCAGTTTAGGTGCTTTATATGGTGCTCAACATTTACTTCCTGCCCATTGAGATGTCGCATCGTTGAGACGAACTTCTCTTGAAGTGCTGTGTTAGCTATATTTTTCCATTGGTGTGTGAAAGCGTGGCAATATCAGTTGCTTACGCCAATAAAAAAACGCCTGATTTTTGTACTATCTTGTATAATTTTGGTGTATACTTTTGGTGCTTCTTATTTACATATTTATCTGAATTACCCATGAATTCATTTTAATGGAAGGTAAGGAGTTACCGTAGTATTCTATAGAGGAAACAAGGCATGTAAAAGGTTAACAATCCTTCATCTCAATTATAAGGGCCGCTAGTGGCGTACTGGTTAGAACAGTCGAATGCCGTTGCATCGGTCGAACTGCTGAACACTCGCCATGCGTCGGATGGGCACGTTAAGCCTGTGGATCCGAGGTGTTGGACCCTCTGTTACAACAAAGATCATTTATTCCTTCCCTCGTTATTCAGATCTTCTTGTGAGAAGATACCTCTGCCCTCACATTGCGGTCTTATACTTCCAGACAGAGGATATGGCGAAACCATCTAGGTACGTGCCACCCCTTACTAGCTCACAATTCGTCTCAAAAATTGAACTGCATATGCCACGAGTGGCCTGTTAGTTAGAACAGTCGGCGGTCGTTGCGTTTTTCGAGCTATTGAACACTCGTCTGCCGCCCCGGTGGCGCAGTGGTCTAAGGCGCTGGCCTCTGATCATTCGTCCGTAAGGGGTTCGGGTTCGAATCCCGGTCAGGCATAGATGTTGTGCTTGTCTTACGGCACTGGCTCTCTCCCTTCCCTGGAACCAGTGACCCTAAATTAGGGACGGGCGACTGCTTATAGCCCATTGAGTTGCTCACGGTGGTCGTTAAACCTCCAATCAAAAAAAAAAAGAACACTCGTCTTGCGTCGAAGGGGCACGTTAACCCGGCAGACCCGAGGTGTTTGACCCTCCGTTACAGTTAAAGTTATCTGTTCCTTTCCTTGATACCTTTGCGCTCACACTTCTGTCTTACATTTCCGGACAGAGGATATAGTGAAATCGTCTAAATACGTGGCACCCCTTGCTAGCTCACAGTCGTCTGAAAAATCGAATTGAAAAACTAGGATAGGTGCCGACATATATTAACGTAAGCGATCGTTAACAAACGTATTGGCCACCCGGGGTCGCAGTGGTCTAAGCGATGGCTACTGACCATTCGTCTGCGATGGTTCCGGGTTTGAATCCCGGTGAGGCATGGATGTTGTGCTGTCATACGGCACTGGCTCTCTCCCTTTCCTGAAGTCAATGGTCCTAAATTAGGGACGGGCGACTGCTTATAGCCCACTGAGTTGCTCACTGTGGTCATTAAACCCCTAATAAAAAAAAAAAAAATACAGTAATAAATACGTGGCACCCTTTACTAGCTCACAGTCTCCCGAAAAATTTAATTGAAAACCTAGAATATGTGCCAACATATTTTAACGAAAGTGATCGTCAACAAACGTGTTGGCCACCCGGGAGCGCAGTGGTCTAAACGCTGGCTTCTGACCATTCGTCCGAGATAAAGTTTAGGTTCGAATCCCGGTGAGGCATGGATGTTGTGTTTGCCTTACGGCACTAGATTTCTCCCTTCCCTGGAATCGATGGCTCTAAATTAGGGATGGGCAACTGCTTAGAGCCCATGGAATTGCTCACGGTGGTCGTTAAACCTCCAATAAAAAAAACGTTGCACCTTGAGCATGCGTACGCAGCATTGTTTTACGTTTTTCAACTGCGCAGCGTAAGAGAAATGAACCTTCTTGTCTTCCTTTCAGTCTGGCAGGTGGCTAAATTGTGTTTATCTTGTTTTATTAAATATCAGAACTGGGGCAACGCTGATCACTGACTGCGTTATTTTGTTATGCGTTGACTTTTTCGTATGGGGCTCTGAAGCGGCCGTGACTCTTAACAGGTGGTTAACATCGTCGTTGAAGATTCAGTTATATTGTAACTGGCGCCTTTTTCGGGGCATGTTTCGGGAGGGAAGGGACGACTGCATGTGAATGAAACAGTATGAATATTTAACAAAGGGCATTCTTTGTGCTTAACCGAGCTGAGTGTTTTTCCCAATGGGGTGACATGCACCAGTTACTGGAAGCAGGAAATGGGGCGCATGCTTAGAATGGTGTGGGATTACTCATGTGTGTGTTTTCAGTTCTAGCAGTAATCTCCTCAGCATGAAGCAATATAGTTCCAAATTTTGCCATTCCCACTACCCTCTTTCATCAGATACTATTATTAGCTATTTCATCGCGTTGGTTATCGAGTTTAAAAATAACGCGACTGTAGTGCTGTCAAAGTAGAATGTCTGCAAGAATATCGTTCGTTAGCAGGAATTCGATGTATTCCATCAAGGAAAAAGATTCAGACAATTAAGAAATAGTCAGACTGTTTTTTGTTTTTGTTTTTTTTCACTTCGTGTTAAGGAACGGGGAGGAGGGGAAGCAAAAAATTCGAGCTCTTGTGTAACAATGGAGGTGTACATGCGACCGGGATTAGCATCTTGTACATGAAAAAAAAAATGACAAACACAAAAGAATTGTGCAAAAGGATATGTAAAAAATGAATTTTTAAAGGAATTTGAGGTGTCAAAAATGCGTCAACACATACGTGAACACTACCTATGAATTACAAATGCTGTTTAACCCGATTGCAACGTTCCACATACAGGGTTTTTCATGAAGAGTGCCCAAAAGGAATAGGAAAGTAATGGTCGATCGTAGCACTAAAGATAAAAGTGCAAAATACGCAGCTAATAGAGGAGGACGATTCAGCTATGATAATTGCACCTCCCGGAATAGGACATTTACGAAAAATACGGAAATTAAATATTTTCACGGCCTCCCACGTAAACCAAAGTCAATTAGTAAAAAATACGTCGCGCCGGATGCTTTTAGAGAAATATTTTGCTGAGATAGTTGAAGTTCTGGACATTTGCCAGCTTACCTGCAGTGAACATGTGCAGCGTTGACGTAAGCGAATTGTACATATGAGGGACATCTGCAAATCTATTTAAAAAAAGAACAACCGACATTTTGTCCATATGCACTATATGGATATACACTGAAAGAGCAATTGAATTAGAGATGCCTGTCTAGTAACGTATAGCACCACCTTTCGTCGTGATGACGGCGGCAATTCGTCTCGGCATGGGCTCGACAAGACACCGGAAGCGTTGGGAAGCCATACAGATCCATGACCCCTGAACAAGCTCCCACAGTTCACGAAGATTTGATGGAGGGGGTCATAGCCTTGAACATCTCTCTCGATGGCATCCCAGATGTGCTCGATGGGATTGAGGTCAGGTGACCTAGCTGGCCAAGGAAGCGAGGTCACGTCGGTGGAGTGTTCATCCAACCATTCGGATACAATGCGGGAGCGATGGCACGGTGCATTGTCTTGTTGCAGCATGAGGTCCTCAGTGGGATATTGAAGACGCACAAGAGAGAGCAAATGGTCGTCCAGGATATTCCGGTAACGTTGGCCTGTGAGGGACGATGTCGCACGTACCAAGGGTCCCATTTCAGTCCACGTAAACAGTCCCCAGACGAGAATGCCACCCCCACCAGCTTGAAGAGTACCCTGCTGGAAAGAAGGATCCATCGCTTCATGTGGTTTGCGCCGTACTCGTATCCTGCCATCCGCATGTACCAACGTGAATCTCGACTCATCAGTCCAGGCAACATTTTCCTACATGTCTAGGGTCCAGTGGCGATGTTCCCGCGCCCATACTAATCTTTGCACCCTGTGATGTGCGGTCAGCAGCGGTACCCTTGTGGAACGATGGCTTCTGTACCCCATAGCGAGGAGATGGTTCTGGATGGTGTGGCTGCTTACACGTTTTTGTGCACCAGCGTTAAATTGCCGAGTGATTTCTTGCACTGTGGCCCATCTATCCGCTATTACAATGCGAGCTAGCCGACGATGACCCCGCTCATCCACACGCTGTTGTCCACGGCAGTTGGCCCTTGCAGGGATGGTTTTTACCGGATTAGATGTACTGACGGTGCACCCGTGACAGTGGCTCGTGAAAATCCGAGTGCCTGCACGACTTCCGAGATGGAGTGACCCATTCGTCGGACCCCGACAATTTACCCACGATCAAATGCGCTTAGATCCTTCGTCTTACCCATACTGCGTCCGACTCTTACTGGTTCCCGTTGCATCACTCCTTATATTGTCGGATCGCTGCATATGTCATGTCGTTTCCGTTTACAGGACCGCCCACAGCGCCACATTTGCATAACGCCAGCTGTCTCTAATTCAATTGATCTTCAGTGTACGGGGAACACCTGCAGATCCATTTAAAAAAGGACAACCTACATGTCCATATGTACTATTCGCGGTCGTTAACGCTGCACATGTTCACTGTATAGGTGAGCTGGCATACGTCCAGAACTTCAACTGTCGATATCTCAGCGAAATATTCCTCTAAAGCGTCCGGGTTAATTTCTATCCCCCTAATTCGGCGCGGCGCGTTTTTTGCTAATTGAGGTTTCCGTGGTGGCCCGTATAAATATTTAACTTTCGTATTTTTCGGAAATTATCCATTCCGGGGTGCAACTCTCATAACTGAAATCTCCCTTTGTTTGCTGCGTGTTTTGCATTTTTCACTTCACTATTACCAACCGTTACTTTCCTATTCCTTTCGGACACTTCGTGTAACACCCTGTACATCAAAGTCTTTGATAGCGCCCATGAAGCTTGCCACTTTTTAACATGGTAATAAATTTGGTTATATCTTTTTTTGTATGCTCTCTTTAACTTCATTATATGTGGTTTCGACAGCAAAAGTATCTTTGTATTTAGTTCGTAGTGCACATTTTCTATATTTCTACATCCCAGTGGGCAAGCAATTAAAACATTGGTTTCCAGCGCTGAATGCTTATATTCGAACCCCGAGTGACGCGTAGCCTTTTTTTTTTTTTTTTTTTTTTTCCGAAATGGTAGTAATCGCATTCACAGGTAATGAATGGAATGATGGGTCATGAAAGAACAGAATGGTCTATATAGCATAGGTGAGGCAAGGCCCATTTCTACTCTGTAAAAAAATTTAGTTCTATGAATTCACGGAAAATTTCTGAAAATAACGTTCAGCAAAGTTGCCAGTATATATAGGTGTCCCTCTTTTAAGGCTGTCTTTGAATGAGTGTTAAGCTTCATATTCTGCGATAGATGGCGCAAAATATCACTCCTTGGGTGTGGCTTTTACCTCTTGAGGGATTGTTCCAGAAGTTGGCATTAGCGAATGACTAGAAGACCTAACCATATTCAGAATGGAAGCGGCCTCTCGTTGGCTTCACAATGAAAAGACAAATTACGCGCTGTTACGTTTTAACCAATGACATTGTTTGGGGGTGGAGCTTAGTAGGTAAGCGTAGTTTCTGTCTCAAATTGAAGTGCTTTCTGGTAATGTACACATTTTCTCTTCAAAAAATGAATGTACAGTAGAATTTAAGATGATCTATAGAAGACAAGATTCCAATCTCACTTCACTGCCCATTCTTTGATTTCTATTTGGCCTAGATAATTAAAAAAATCAGACAGAAATGAGAGATTTCGTTTCTTCCACACAGAAACACTGCCAAGCTAACTTCTGGCGCCATCTAGCGCCAATTTGGAATACTTTCGAGTCAGATAAATTGAATTTTTAAAAAAATTCTAACAAATTTTTCGGAAAAATAACTGCCACGCGTATTAGCTATGGGTCGTTTTTATTTGTGCTCAAAATTTCAAACTCTACTAAGTAATAGTTTTCAAGAAAATGTGTACAAAAGAATTTGCATTACAGATATAGGACAGAATTTCCGTTACACTCATTCAAAGACAGCCTTAACGAAATTTCTGGTTTTAAAAGTTTACGGTTTTTTTTTTAACCCGTATTTTCACAGATTTTCCGTAGTCAGTAATTCTGTTTATTTCAGAAAAGCCCATTTAAAGTTTTTTCAGCATTTATACAAACATTTCGCAAAATCGAAGACGCTGAATTTTCAGCTCTTACACCAGAGAATCCTTTCGCGCCGGTCGGACTCCAAGGTAAAAAAAGTATTTTTGTGCGATGATAAAATTTTTTTGTCATTAATGCGAGTGATTGTCATTTTATTTTCTGTTGGAGCTTAAGATTTTTTTTAATAGGTTCCTAATTACTTTTTTTTGTAGGAAAACTTACCACAAATAAGTATATTTTTCATCGTGATTTTCCGTAGCAACAAAATGCTTTGGAACTTGAGATCTTTTTAAACTGACAGTGGCTTTCAATTATCTTTAAGAAAAAGTGAAATGCACTTTTACATTATTATTTCACAAAACTCCTGAATATAAAATTTACACTTGATAGGACTGCACACACTAATACATAGACATCGTACAATCACCTGTACAATAAGTAATTACCTGGTTTCTTACGGTAACACGTACAATAATTGGTGCAGGAAGAGGAGAAGAAACATCCTGTGCCACAATAACAAACATTTCATGCGATATTCTATCCTCAATATCCGATTGCCGCCCCGGTGGCGCAGTGGTCTAAGGCGCTGGCCTCTGATCATTCGTCCGTAAGGGGTCCGGGTTCGAATCCCGGTCAGGCATGGATGTTGTGTTTGTCTTACGGCACTGGCTCTCTCCCTTCCCTGGAACCAGTGACCCTAAATTAGGGACGGGCGACTGCTTATAGCCCATTGAGTTGCTCACGGTGGTCGTTAAACCTCCAATCAAAAAAAAAAAAAAAAATCAATATCCGATCTCGCTACAGAACTTCAAAATCAGATCCTTCGACAGACGATTGAAATTTAACAGTTAATCAAACCTCAAGTATTCCTGCGAATTGCTCCTATTACAGGAAAGTTTTCGTCACATGGATACGGAAAAAGTGAGAATGGAGTTTTCACATTATATACAGAAGGAATTGCGGATAGATTTCTGAAAATTCAGAATTTTTCTGGCGTACGAAAAATTCATGAAATTCAAGTTTCTTTCCGTCATTTCACGAAGAAGGTTATATAAAAAATACACGGTCGTATCAGAATAATATGATCCACCCTCGGAGTCACAGTGTACCCGCCTAGACGCGTTACAGAGTGCACGTGACAAGGGTGACCACAATGAGATATAAGTGACCGGCCAGGACAGATGAGCCATAGTGCGCACGTGTGCACAATGGGTTGAGGTAGTGATTTGACGGACGTTCAAAAAGGAATGATCTTTGGCTGCCGCGCAAAGGGTGGAAACATCTCAGAAACAGCAGACTTCGTGGACTGTTCGCGAAGTGCTGTAGTAATGGTGTACTGAGAATAGATCGCTGGCACACCGAGTACCTCGTGACGTCATAACTGTGGAGCACCAAAGGCCATCGACCCCAGAGGAGGACGTCACCTCCGTCGACTGGTAAAGGGCAATCGACGCGCAACAGTGCAGCAATTCACCACGCAAATGAGCTCTGGGGCTCCCAGGTACTTGTCCCCAATAAAAGTAGAGCGAACCCTGTTGCGCATGGCTCTCCTGAGTCGACGCTGCGTCAAGGCGCCCATGTTAACCCAGGTCCATCTGCAACGACGCCTGCAGTTCTAATGGGACTACTGTCATTGGACAGTGGAAGAGTGGGAAAAGGTTGCCTTCTCCGACGACTCGAGGTTTCTACTCCACAGAAGTGACGGGCGATGGCGGATACGAGAACCAGCACCCGGACACGCTTGACTGTCAAGTACAGGGCTGCAGTGGCAGTGTGCATGTGTGGGGTATGTTTTCCTGGTATGACCTTGGACCGCTGGTACTACTGGATGGGTCCCTGAACGCCAACGGCTACCTGTTCATCCTCGCTGACCACATGCATTCCTTCATGTTGGACGTTTACTCTGGTGGTGGTGATGTCTACCAACGGCACAGTGCGCCCTACCACGTCGCTAAGGGGGTGCATGATTGGTTCCAGGAACACAACAGCGATGTATCCGTTCTCCCTTCCTTCTTTGGCCGGCGAAATCGCCCGACCTCAATCCCATAGAGCACTTATGGGACTATTTAGATCGACAGGTTGGACGTACCGACCCACAACCACGTCATCTCCTGGACCTTCATGTTATGCTGCAGTCCGAATGAGCACGTGTGCCTCGGGCAACCTTCCAGGGCCTCATTGCGTCCATGTCACGACATCTCGCCGCTGTCACCCGGGCTAAGGGCGGTCGTTATTCCCAGAATGTGTGAAGAAAAGAAAAAAGAAGACAATGCAATTATTAGTTCGATTTGTAAAATTCTTTTTGTATTGGGAAGCTGAAAATGTGAGAATGATGATCCATTCGTTCCGGTTTCTTTTCGATGCACAACTTCGCCGCTAGAGGGTGGAAATGAAGATCGTATCGAATTTAAAATGCATTTTTTGTCATATATTTGCTTCCAAATATCCAATTGAAAAAATTATTTTTCTTTTCGATGACATTTATATCGAAAACTATTTTTGTTATAGTCCCGTTTTTAAATAATGCATAAATTTTCTGCTAGGGTGGGCGTAAAAGTAAATCGCGATTTTCCCAATATCTCCGCTTCTAAAAGTCCGATGTGACAAATTCTTCCTGTGTCGGATATAGTTCTTAAGAGGAAACGTTTTGCATATAAATTCTCATATTATCATTTTTGGTAAAGAATGGTTTGGCCACCTGGGGTTGTAAGTGTTTATTTTTGCTTCTGATGTATTTGCAACAAAATCTGATTTTGAAACTCGATTGAAAAAATTGGTCCGTGAACCGATATCGCTCACGCCGGAAAACTTTTTGAGAATACCTCTTGCTTTAAATAGTGCATAATTTTCCCACCAGTGGGCGTACACATAAATCTTATTTTTGTCCATATTTTTGTTTCTAGGAATCCAATTTGAAAAACTTCTTTCTTTGTTGAAGAGCATTTCTTTTGCAAAATGTTTCTCATATAATTTCAATTTTTTTTTAACGCACAAGTGTGCCACCAGAGGGTAAAGTTCACGCTTCCGTTTACAGCAATATCGACGGGACTAAAATCCCGATTGAAAAAATCCGCCGCCCCGGTGGCGCAGTGGTCTAAGGCGCTGGCCTCTGATCATTCGTCCGTAAGGGGTCCGGGTTCGAATCCCGGTCAGGCATGGATGTTGTGGTTGTCTTACGGCACTGGCTCTCTCCCTTCCCTGGAACCAGTGACCCTAAATTAGGGACGGGCGACTGCTTATAGCCCATTGAGTTGCTCACGGTGGTCGTTAAACCTCCAATAAAAAAAAAAAAAAAAAAAGAAAAAAATCCTTTTGCGATCAGTTATTACTAACTACAAGAACGCTTTGCGTGTATTTCTTCCCAAAATAATGCAAAATTTTGGCGCTAGGGGCGCAGGTATTTAATGTATTTTTCTCAATATCTGTACTTCTTTCTAAGTGTCCGATTTAAAAAAATTCTTTTAACACCAGATACCGTTTACCTTATGGAACACTAGGTTTGTATTTGAGGAAGTTTGTGGTTCACAATTCTGCCGCTAGGTGGTGTTTGTGTACTTCCGTTTGCAGCCTATCTCTTCCTCTAAAAACCCTATTGAGAAATTTCTTTTTTTTTTACTATATTCTGTTCGCTATAATAAAGATGGAGAGCATGAATAAGATTTTTGCTACAATAAAAATACCTCTTTAAATAATGTACAACTTTCCTCCTAAGGGTTATAAAGGTCAAAGCGTTTTTTTTGCTATCTCTGCTTCCGGAAGTATTTAAAAAGTTCTTTTTCCTTAGCATAGCTTTTGCTATGAAGAATGCTTTTCTCCTGTTTTCAACTTTTCCATTATGCGAAATTCTTCCGCTAAAAGGCATAGAGTTATATCACGTTTCCTTGTATATATTTTCTGTTAACTGTTCGATTTGAAAATCGTTTTGTCCTTAATACCTTTCTTCTGCTATGGGATACGTTTTTTGCACCATTTGTTAATTTTCGTAACGTACTTTTTAGCCACGGGTGGAAGTAAGTAGCTGTTTTATTTAGTTTTTTTTGTGGGTTATTTTGACTTTAGTGAAATTTTCTAATGAATACTTTATATAAAAATATGCCATAAAATCAGATTGCTTTCTAATATCAGAAACTTAAATATAGTTGTTTCTTAGTATTTTCTGAGCTAAGTAATCACTTTGCATCTTCTACAATTAGTTTTCTAATCATGTCTAGTTAAATTGTCTTGATCACTAATGAATGCAGTTGAACACAGCCCCTGGACTTAAGGTTTTTCCGTTGTTCTCTTTCATTTCACGTTTGAAATTTTTGTGCATACTTTGTTTTCTGGCGAATACAAATTTAAAATATAGCTATAGCATCAATATTATGTTGAATATTCCTTCCCTAAATAAAATTTAGCACAAATATTTGCTCCCATGAATTATGTGTTTAAGAAACAACAATCCCTTTTTGGTCCTTTGAAAAAGTTCCAAATACAGTATTACACCTTTCCTTACCCTTAAATTTCCAGTGTAAGCATTATTTCGAAATAATTAAATATAAATATCTGAGTGTTTTATGAATTGATTGCGTGGTATATGAAATCATTTCAAAAGTAATGACACATACCTATATATTTTTGAGTTTTATGTTGTTTTTTATTCTGCAATTTGCTTCAATAATTGAACTAAAGCCAAAGTAGAAAAATAAAAAAATCAGTGTAGTATAGTATACAAAAGTTTAGTAGATATTAAACCTGGTCACATTTTCAGTGACAGTTTTGGTAATTCAGTATTTATCTGTGATTCTAAGTTTATGATTAGCTGCAGCAGACATCATTTTTTACGCTTTCCAACCGTAGATTGAAGAAGCGTATATGCTCCAGCTTTGTCCGTCTGTCAGCACGAAAACTTGCGTAAATATGGTTCGATTTCAATGAAATTTTAGTATGTGGTAGGGGACCACCTGGCGACGAACCCTATTGAGAATTGACGAAATGGGGTCGAAGGTCAGGACATAGGAGCGGGATGCATTCCATTGCCCTTATGCATCATAACTTGCGTAAATATGGTTCGATTTCGATGAAATTTTAGTATGTCGTAGGGGACCACCTGGGGACGAACCCTATTGAAAATGGGTGAAGTGGGGTCAAAGGTCCGGACATAGGAGCGGGATCCATTCCATCGCCCTTATGCGTCATAACTTGCGTAAATATGGTTCGATTTCGATGAAATTTTAGTATGTCGTAGGGGACCACCTGGGGACGAACCCTATTGAAAATGGGTGAAGTGGGGTCAAAGGTCCGGACATAGGAGCGGGATCCATTCCATCGCCCTTATGCGTCATAACTTGCGTAAATATGGTTCGATTTCAATGAAATTTTAGTATGTGGTAAGGGACCACCTGGGGACGAACCCTATTGAAAATGGGTGAAGTGGGATCAAAGGTCCGGACATAGGAGCGGGATCCATTCCATCGCCCTTATGCGTCATAACTTGCCTAAATGTGGTTCGATTTCAATGAAATTTTAGTATGTGGTAAGGGACCACCTGACGACGAACCCTATTGAAAATGGGTGAAGTGGGGTCAAAGGTCCGGACATAGGAGCGGGATCCATTCCATCGCCATTATGCGTCATAACTGACGTAAAAATGCTTGATCATGTTGTTCCGGAAGTATACTTTACTGGTTCTGTTGAATATCATCGAAATGGGGTCAAAGGTCAGGTCATAGGAGTGAGATTTGTTCTACAGCCATTATCCTCATAATTTGAGTAATAACTTGAGTAATGATTTCTGGTATGTTGGAAAGCGTTTAATAATCAATGCATTGCATTGCATGATTTTACTAACTTGTTGACATTCTGTATTAAGTTTGCCCAAGCATGTGGGAAGTTGTTTGTTGTAGGTTACAGGTTGAACAGACCTGTGGTTTCACTATATTTTAAGCAAGAGCGTTTGGATCATATGTCCTGGAAAAAAATTCAAAAGTCCTGGAAAAAACCTGGAATTTTGTGATTGAAAAAGTGTATGAACCATGTAACAGTCTGTTCTTTTAATATCAATCAACGGAGCAAGTAGTGGTATATCGGTTAGAATTCTATAAAAAATATGTCTGCGTACACAACCACTGATACAGAAAACTTACTTCGAAGCGCAAACCACGATAATAATATAATAAGATAATTTAAAGAAACAATAAAACAATATGTAATTATTTTATAATTGCAGATTCCAATAGGACAAAAGTGTATTACGACTTAAACTGCAATGTGTGTGAAATGAGCCTTTATGGCAAATTATCGGACTATGAACCTCATAAAAGCAACAGACTAATTAAAGAAAGTTTTTGGGCGTCGTGAAAAACAGTTCCATCAATGAACCTTCAAAAATTATAAATAGCGTTTTCGACAGCTTTATTCAAAAATAGTAGACTTACAAAATACATAAGGAAAAGATTTGAATTTAATAACTGGGAACCGCAAGAGGAACCTGGCAACAAAATTTTAATTTTTTCTGTGTAAACAAAACTTTTGGTATAGTTTCTATACATTGAGAATAGGCCTTGATAAAAATCTGGAGGCCAAAAACGTCTTTAAAAACAAAAGGACTCAGACGATATGAAAATTAATTAAAAGTTCTTCAAGTTAAAATAGCCTCGGTGGCGCAGTGATCTAAACGATGGCTTATGACCATTCGTCCGAAATAGTTCCGGATTCGAATCCCAGTGATAGTGATAGGCATGAACGTTGTGTGTGTATTACGGCACCGGTTCTCTCCCTTCTTTAGAACTAGTGGCCCTAAATTAGGAACGGGCGACTGCTTATAGCCCATTAAGTTGCTCAAGGTGGTCGTTAAACCTTCAGAGCAAAAAAACAAAACAAAAAAACAACAACTAGAATTACGTATATTAATCTGAGTAAATAGCCTTGAAAAAGTGTTGTAATTCCTGTGAATTACGTCTTTATCTTTTTTCAAATCTACAAGCGAAAACAATGTGCAAAATCTGCTAATGATTTGAAAACTAGCCTCGCACAGCGTACATTTTGAAACTGATATCTATATTGTATATAAAAAAAAAAAAAAATGATGCTCATGCTTTTTGCCGCTGTCTTTTGCGACACGTAAAACAGTTTCAACAGCCATAGTTATCAGAGGCAGGACTGAATTTGAATTTCATTGAGGGGGGATCATGTGCTTGCTTCATGAAGTGATACAGCAAGAAGAGACTAAAGAATCTGAAAGCATGTTTATTTATGTATTTATCTTGGAAAATTCATGAAATCTTTCGCGCTTTTACCATGATTCAAATGCTGTTACAGGTGAACGAACTTGTTCGGAGGTGGGCTGGTTATGTGCCTATTGTGAGATAAAATTCCTGGCCCACTGCAGCTTGGTGAATGTTTTAATTGATGAGATCACCTTTCGCGCGACTTGCGAAATCTGAACTCATGCGAAACACATTGATTCACTGAGTAGTAAGCTGTTGGCGTTCATCATCCTAAGAAACAATCGCTTTTTTATTTACGTAAGGCATTCAGAAAATTCTTGACATGCGTGTACAGAACAATAACCATTGCACTTACCGCAACGAAACTTGCACTGTCCTTCAAATTACTGTCCTCTAGCATCTATGCAAAGTTTCTGACATGCATCTGCAGAACAAAAACCATTGCATTTACATCAACAAAACTTTTACTGTCTTTCGAAGTGTTGGGTTGGAAGGAATTGACAAAAAGCACTTCGAAAGGCAGTAAAAGTAAAAATGTAATTGACAATAAGCCCCGACCACGCCGCACGTTTGCCACTGAGATCGCACACCGGCATGGCATCAGTAAGTAAGGTGGCTTAAGTCAGTGACAGTTAGTCGTCAGAAGGTGAAGAGTGTAAGCGCAAGCCAACATGGAGGTGGATGAGGAGCACATCCGTCCTGGCATGCTGTGTGAGTTTCGTTGCGGTAGCACCCCTTAAGTTCTGCAAGGAATATTACCAGTGTATACCCCAATTCCATATTACATCGTCATTGCCGTAGTTGGTTCGAACGGTTTCGAGAGGGAAATTGTCAGACCGCCCCAAAGCCGGAAGACCCGAAACGGTGGATATGGACATGCTGAATACCTTTGTGGAGACCGGCTCACGCACGTGATCACGCGGGAGTTGGCTGAATAGCTGGGGACTACCCACACGAGCATTGCCACGCACCTGCATCAATTTGAGAAGGTGTACCCGAGGGGAATTTGGGTACCCCATTTACTCACAGTTGAGCAAATCGCGTAAGTTCATGCGTTTTCCTGCGTGCTCATGACCAAGAGTAACCATTCTTGGACCGCATTGTGACAGGTGACGAGAAATGGGTCCTGTATGACAATGTTAGCGCCTGGAGACAGTGGTTGGACCCAAAACAGAGCCCATGGTGACCCCCGAAGCCGGCTTACACCCACGTAAGTTCCTGCTGTCTATTTGTTGGGATATGCGGGGTGTCGTGTGTCTTGAGCTGCTGCCGGACAACCACTATCACCGCCGACAGCTCGACGATCTGCACGTATTGCTCACGTCGATACGACCATCACTGCTGAACTGCAACGGTCTCCTACAGCAGGATTGAGCCAGACCTCGCACAGCATGGGTGACCTGCCACAAGATCAGAGTCCTGGGCTGGGAACTGCTTCCGCAAAAAGCCTATTCCCCGAACATTGCCCCCCAAGCGATTACCACTCTTTCCCGTTGTTGTAGCATTTCCTGGACGAAGAGCGGTTCACCAACCGGGACGATGCCGAACGCGCACTTACTCACTTCTTGCTTCCAGCAGCGGCCTAGACGGTGGGAGCAGGTCGTGTCAAATGATGGCGACTACATTTTGGACTGATTTGTACTTGTATATATGGTAACTAGCACTTTTCTGTTGCCTTGCATTTGCAGACATCACTTTCTGTCCAACCTACTCCTCTTCAGCATTTATGCAAAGTTCCTGACACGCATTTGCAGAACAAAAACCATTTCACTTGATGGTACTTCTATTGCGGAATAACTTCGTAACTCAGAATTAACGTACTTTAGGAGGACTTGCGTCCTTGAAAAGGGCTGTCCAGCAAGATCAATTTTAATTTTTGGAAACAATCAAAAAACGGATGGCGCAAGCTAGGATGAATACGCACTATGGGGGTAGTTTGACATTTTCCTGCTCCATATCGGCCATAACTTCCCAGGTTGTGTGAGTACTAGCATTGTCCTGAAGAAGGAGAATCCTTGATTCGTCTGTTGTTGGACTCTACTTCTTCATCTCTTTAACTTTGTGCAAGCATTGTTGGTGTGATATTGGCCATTTTATGGTAATTTTTTCATATAAGATGTCCACAGCCACTTTTCGGAAGTTGAAAAAAAATGCAAACATCCTCTTCTATGAGCCAAAGTTTCGCCGGAGAATTTAAGGACGCGGTTCAATATTCGCAACCCAAACGTAGTTGTTTAGTTATAAAACCACGTCTCATCACCTGTGACAATGTCGGCTAACTGTTTGACACACATGTCGGTTTTTCACACATGTTGTGGGGCTTTCAACATGAGAACGCCGCCCCGGTGGCGCAGTGATCTAAGCAACGGCCTCTGATCATTCGTCCGAAAGGGGTCCGGGTTCGAATCCCGGTCAGGCATGGATGTTGTGTTTGTCTTACGGCACTGTCTCTCTCCCTTCCCTGGAACCAGTGACCCTAAATTAGGGACAGGCAACTGCTTATAGCCCATTGAGTTGCTCACGGTGGTCGTTAAACCTTCAATAAAAAAAAACAGAAAAACATGAGAACTTCTTATTTTGAATTTACATTTCTGAGGCCCGTAAAATTTCTTAGAAAATAGTTATTTTTCGAAACAGGTATTTAGGTTTTATCTGCTTACTCTGTTGTGTGCGAAAATGTGTTTAAATTTGTCATGTGTGCATGCAGTTGAATTCTGGCAGCTGGGCTTTTCATGTGAACATCGGAACTGGTTTTGATGTGGGACATCATTGTATGTAAGATTTACCAATCAGAAAGTAGGAAGCTATTTTGTTACACAAGGAAACCATTTTGGTATTGGCGCTGGAGCATGTCTAACGTCATCCCAATCGTATTGTCGCCACTGTCAGCCTTCATATTTATCTACCAATCCTGTTTTACCTCGGAAACTCCTGTTTTATTGTCAAAATCTCCCGCTTTTATGAAATTTGTGGTAAAAGCATTAAAAGATGCCACTTTCCCAATTTGTTTGCCATTTTTTTTTGTCTCTAAACAAAGAAAACTGCCGTGTCATCATGGTAATGTATAGGGTGTTTGTATGGTAAAAATTCTTTGGGTATTATAGAGAACAGCTCGTTTTTTTTTGTTTTTTTTTTCCGAGCTCATGTATATCTATGGGTGAAAGATTTTTTGTCCTTGGGTATGTGAGTCGGGTGCCGCAAAAATTTCTCGCATAATATATTTTTTCTTGCAACAAAACATTTTTTTTCAATGACTCCCTTTCTTGGGAATCCTTAAAAAATATTTTGGTGCTTAAAAGCTGCTTAATTTTGTTTAAAAAATAAGTATGAACGCTGTTAAATATTGATAAATAATTGTTTCCACACTGACAACTGATAAATATTGATAAATTATTGTTTCCGCACTGATAACACAGACCTGTAAAATTTCAGTCGCTGAAAATTGCAATTTTTTGGGTGATTCTAAAGGGTATTTAGTGTGTGCTGATTTCAAAAATGATTACGATTTTTCTCTTAAGACGTAATGTTTTTTTTCACAGAATAGATATACGGATATGGGAAAATTTCCTATTCACATGTGTTCTGATGAAAAGTTTATTACAGAAATTAAAAAAAATATTTTATGTACAAAAATGTTACAAAGAACCATTTTGTAATTCCGTTTATATTTACAAATTGTTATATTGCCGTTGTCTTTTGCTTTCAAAGCTTTATTTAGTATATTTTCTTCTGTACACACAGTGTGAGTCTTCTCCGTGCAGCATCCGATAGTAGTCTGCCATCATGTTGACATTCCATCTTCCCCTGGTATCCAATGCTTGAAATGAGAATTCCAATGCTCGAAATGAGAATTTTGAAGTGCCGGTGTGCACATATTTAGCCAAAAAAAAAAAAAGTCACCCGGAAAGAATATCTTCTCCAGAAAATCTCCAGAACTGAAAAAGTATATATATAAAATCCGTGGAAGACAAATTCTTTTGTTTGAAAATGTGATTGACAATTCCGTGGAATACTGTTGCACGTAAGCCAGAAACGATGGCGGCCGATTTCCGTTGGTTGGTTTGTGAATCCAGTTGGCACTGCTTATGCTCCATCGGAGACTGGGGTTAGACTTGTTTATAACGAGGAGTCTCTACCCCGGGAACAATGGATTAACGGGACTTCTAAACCTCGGCTAATCATTAGTGATTCAGATGGACTTGAACCCAGAACTTTAAGGTCCCGAGACGAGAAGGCTGCCACTTCCAATAGGGACTTTCATGAAGTACAGGGTGTGTAGGGTATTTTGAGGACAAATGCGATTATTTATGAAAACAAATATATCTGACCAAAAACCAAATATACAGGGTGCCCAGTAAAGTTCTTTCTCAGCCCCGTAACTTTCGAACGCCAACCGCTATAGCCATAAAAACGGTGTCTAGGTATAGTAAAGTGGCTATGCGCTATTCGATGAGACCGCTTACAGCGCCTCCTAGCGGCAAAATCAGGAGTTAGCGTGCCGATCTCAAAAACTATACGAGATACGGGAAAATAATCAACTACAAAGTTGTAGAGCAGCATCGATTTAATACGAAAAGACACCTTGCGCACATGAATGCTAAGAATAGAACGCATACAACGCTCGTTTGTTTGTTCGCGATGTCGAACACTGTTACATCACGAAACGCGTCAGAAAGGAGATAATATCGGCTTCCGCAGAGCACTAGACCGATTCAACTGCGGAATATTTGGTTCCAACATGACGGCGCCCCTCCGCACCAGCCAGGAAATGTAAGAAGGTACCTGGTCGAGACATTCGAGCAACAAATCGTCGGCTATGGTGGTTGCGTAGAGTGGCCTGCACGCTCACCGGATCTTACCCCATTGGACTTCTTCCTGTGTGGCTGCCTCAAAGAGCAGGTGTATCAGACCCCTCCGACAACGTTGCAGGACCTTCGACGCCGTATAACTGATGCTTGTTCCAGCGTGTCACCTGACATGCTGCAAAATGTGCATCGTGAGATTCAGTCTAAAGTCTAAATGTGTATTGTGGCTGACGAAGAGTTCATTGAGCACTGACGGTAATTGTGCCTAGTGACAACTAATTCTTCCTTTCTGACGCGTTTCGTGACGTAACAGTGTTCGACATCGCGAACAAACAAACGAGCGTTGTACGCGCTCTATTCTTAGCATTCATGTGCGCAAGGTGTCTTTTCGTATACTAAATCACTTCTCTACAACTTTGTGATTGACTATTTTCCCGTATCTCGTATAGTTTTCGAGATCGGCAAGCTAATTCGTGACTTTGTCTCTAGGAGCCGCTGTGAGCGGTCTCATCGAATAGCGCATATCCACTTTACTATACCTAGGCACCGTTTTTATGGCTATAGCTGTCAGCGTTCGAAAGTTACGGGGCTGAGAAAGGACTTTACTGGGCACCCTGTATTTGCATGAAAATCGATACACATATTCTGTCATACCTATATTACAGGTTTATTCCATGTAACCGCCCTCAGCATTTCATACATTATCCGGATAATGGTGAATCTTTGGTATTGAGGGGATGTTGATTAGCCCCCCTTTCAACAACGCCCCACACGTAGTAGTCCAGGGGTTTTAAATCTGGCGAAGTTTGGAGGCCACATGTTGGGTGTAACGTGATCGTAAAGATTGTCCACCATCCATTCGTGGATCCTCTGAGCTTTGTGAGCAGCGCGGAGTTCTGCTGAAACACGTATGGCATTGCTTACTCCTATCCAGGGCTTGACAACTGTTTCCAGCACCTTACTGTAGCCAGCAGCATAAACTTTACAACCCTGCGAAAAGAAGTGAGGTGGCATGACGTGGCCTTCGCTACTCACCACTCCTAAAACCATCACGGTTGAGGAAAACTTGGTACGCATAACTGTCGGGACATCAGAAGGATCTGCACATAACCACCACCTGCCATTTCTGCTGTTAAACTTTTGATCCTGATCGAAGTTTTTCTCATAGAGAAAAACCAGAGAATGCCATGTTCTTCGGGGTATTTAATCTTTGTGAGTAACCGCTTTGCTCGGGTCAGGCGATTTTCCTGTATCTTCTCAGACGTGAATTGACCTCTCCCCATCACATACGACTTATATCGAATGTCCTCGTGCACCACAGTTCTGAAAGTGCCCTCTGACACCTGGAGCTCTGTAGCAATGGCCCATATTGACTTTCCGGAGTTATCATCGGTAATGTTCTGAACATGTATAAACTGTGTCCTGATAGTGTCAGGACGCGGAGAATGCTTCTTACGCTTCTATACAGGTGAAACTGTCCCGCCGGAGGCTTTCAGCTCCTTCCGAACTTTATGAACAAGTGATCTGGCAACGTTTAAAAATATTGCAATCTCTAACTCACTGTGGTTTGCGCATAAGGCAACAATAACAGCGTGCCTCTTCATTTTTTGCGTCAGCTTGTAATCTGCCACGGGGTATCTGAAACAAAAAAATGCCGTTCATTTAGTTTGACAGACACAACAGGTTAAAAATGACACGTTCTCAAATACCCTACGCACCCTGGAAAGTCAGGCAATTAGAATCTCCGCAATTAGAATTAATATTCAGTCTTAAATTAATAGCAATCTCACAACCCTTAAAAAAAAAAAAAAGTGCCGGTATAAAATACTAGAAAAAAGAAGTTTCGGTATTCCGACACTTCTTTTTTCTAGTGTCGAGCATTGCTAGTATCGTGGCTCTCTATCTCAGTTATGTTTTGGTGGAACCTTTCTCCTTGTTCCTTAATAACGACTCCAAGGTTTTCAGGAAAGTAGTCTAAGTAAGCGTTAAGAAAGTGTACCTTTAAGCTCATTGGACAATTTTACGCTTTGAATTTTTCTATTATGTTTTCGACTATTTGCTTGTAGTTGGGGTCTTTGTAGTTCCCCAAGGACTTTTTTACAACTTCCAGAAAAACGTTCTAAGCCTCTCTTTCAACAGTTTTCATTTTTATTTCAAACTCATTGTCTTTTAGGAGTTTTCGAATGTCTGTTCGACAAAAATGCCTTTTTCTTTTTTTTCAATTTTGCGTCTGACAATCTGGGAAACTTTTTACACAGGTACTTAAAACACTCTCCTTCTCTTGGCAAAGTTGCTTCATAAGTTCAAGTTTGATATGAAGTGATCAACAAACATTCCCCGGTAACATTTTCGTCTCCTGGTTCTAAAGCAGCTCTGCTTGGCCATTGCTTTTTGATCCAGTGTTGGCCCTTCGCTCGGCTGTCTCATTCACACACACACACACACACACACACACACACACACACACACACACACACACACACACAAAAAAAAAACCCACGGGTGTTTTATGAATCTTTTCGGTATACGGAGCATGGATAGTATTAAAATCACCACATATCATCCATCTGTGATCGCTGTAGTTGAACTTCGTGAGAATTAAGGCTACATTTTCATAACATCCTTTGCTCAAACTAATTAATTTTTTGCAGTGCGAACAAGGTTTTACCGACCCTTTTTTTTTTTAAGCATACACAGTCGTATCAGAATAATATGACCACCTACCTAATAATGGGTATGACCACCCTTGTCCTGGATCACAGCGGCAAGACGGCGTGCTATGGACGCAATGAGGCCTTGACAGGTTGCCCGAGGCACACGTGCCCACTCGGACTGCAGCAGCGCACGGAAGTCCCGGAAATGACGTAGTTGTGGATCGGCACGTGAACCTGTCCATCCAAATAGTCCCACAAGTGCTGTATGGGACAGGTCGGGCGATTTCGCCGGCCAAGAGCGAACGGAGACATCGCTGTCGTGTTCCTTGAACCAGTCACGCCCCCTCCGCCTAGCGACGTGGCAGGGCGCATTGTGCTGTTGGTAGACACCATCACCACCAGGATAAACGTCCAATATGAAGGGATGCATGTGGTTAGCTAGGATGGACAGGTAGCCATTGGGGTTCAGGGACGCATCCAGTGGTATCAGCGATCCCAGGTGATACCTGGAAAACATCCCCGAGACATGCGCACTGCCACCGCCGGCCTGTATACTTGACCGACAAGAGTGTCCGAATGTTGGTTCTAGTGTGTCCTACGGCGTATCCGCAACCGCTCGTCTCCTCTGTGAAGTAGAAACCTCGCTTCATTGGAAAAGGCAACCTTATCTCACTCTTCCACTGTTCAGTGACGGTAGTCCCATGCGAACTGCAGGCGTCGTTGCCGGTGGACCTGGGTTAACGCGCCTTGGCGCAGCGTCGACTCCGGGAGACCCATGCGTAACAGTGCTCGCTCTACTGGTATTGGGGACATGTATCTGGGTGCCCCAGCGTTCATTTGCTCGGTCAATTCGTGCACTGTTGAGCGTAGATTGCCCTTTACCAGTCGACAGAGGCGACGTTCTCCTCTGGTGTCGATGGCCTTTGGGGCTTCACAGTTATGACGTCGGGAGGTACTCTGTGTGATAGCGGTCCATTCTTGGTTCACCCTTACTATACAGCACCTCGCAAACAGTCCACGAAGTCTGCTTTTTCTGAGATGCTTCCACCCTTGGCGCGGTAGCCGATGATTCCTTTTCAAACGTCCGTCAAATCACTACCTCTGCCCATTGTGTTCACGTAGCGCACTATGGCTCATTTGTCCTAGCCAGCCGCTTATATCTCAGTGTGGTCGACCTTGTCACGTGCACTCTGTGACGCGCCTGGGCGGGTACACTGTGATTCCGGGAGTGGTCATATTATTCTGATACGACCGTGTAATCCTTTTTGCAGTAAATTCAGTAAACAAAGGAGCTGAAATTAAAATATTTCTTTTATGCATAAGAACAGACGAAATAATAAACCCCGAAATGAAATTTTTATTTTGTGGAAAAAACGGTATACCAGTACGTTAAAAAAGTTTCGGAACTTTTTATATTAAAAAAGAATGAGTACAGATAATACCTGTTTATGTGGTGTTTCCTTCGAAGTAGTTACCCTGTGCAACTATGTATTTTTGCCAGCGCTCATACAAAGATTAAAATGCAAATTGTAAGCCTTCTTTTGCCACATCCTCCAGTGCCTCCGCCGCAGCTCGTTGCACTTCTTCGGAACTTGAGAAGCGTCGCCCCTTATGCAAATTCCTCATCCAGGAAAAAAGGAAAAATTCACACGGGTCGAGATCAGGGCAATAAGCTGGTTGTGGAAGAACGGGAATGTGATGTTTGGACAGGTAATCGGACACCAGGAGGGATCTGCATGTGAGCCGGCGCATTATCGTGATGGCGCACCCACGAGTTGGTCTTCCAAAGATCGGGTCGCTTGCGTCTCACTGATTCTCGGAGACGTTTCAGGACGTTGACGTACTCTTCTTTAGTGACTGTTGAAGGAATTACTTGTGTACGACCCCCCTGCAATCGAAGAAAACTGTTAACACGACCTGTCCTTTGGAGCGGTCAGCCTTAAACATTTTTGGTCGTGGTGACGACGGTGATTTCCACACTTTTGACTGTCGGTTGAATTGGGGGCCGTACAGAAAGCACCAAGTCTCATCGCCAGTGATCAATCGATTCAAGATATCGAGATCTGAATCCACTGCATCGATTTTATCCCCGCAAACTTGCATACGCTCATCCATTTTTTCTTATGTCAGGTTTTTGGGAACAATTTGTTGGCACACGTGATGCATGCCCAGTTTTTCTGTTAAAATGGCATGACAACTTCCAACTGAGATGCCGGCAACTTCTACTATTCCTGCAACAGTTTTTTCGACGGTCATTTTTCACAATTTCTTTGACAATGGCGATTTGTTCATCCGTTGTGGATGTTGAAGGTCGTCCTGACCTCTCGTCATCCTCGATACTCTGTACTCTGTCGCCCGTTTCCGAATCGTCGATGCCACTCATAGACTCTAGTTCGACTCATTGCACTCTCACCGTATGCTGATTTAATCATTTGAAAAGTCTCAGTGAAAGATTTTCCGAGCAGAACACAAAATTTTAGACTTGAACGCCATGTTCAAAATTCGACATCGTCGTCTTCGCGACGGAGAGCCTCGAATGCCCGTCATCACGAACTACGCACATCCGCTGTACGTGTTGGATCTGGATCAAACCTGTTCGAGCTAGTCGGTCACATGTTGCTCAGCGGGGAATGACGTAATTCACCGACATTTGGCAAATATTCAAAAAGTTCGGGAACTTTTTGAATGTACTAGTACAATGGAATTCTTTTGCTATTTCTCCTGAAATCAGCACCTGAAAAAAAGTGAACATTTTTCTGACAGTTTTTCCTTCGCAGACCTATGTGATCGATAAATATTGATAAATAATTGTTTCCGTTAGTGGCGCACCCAGGATTTCTTTACGGAAGACGCAAATAAAATTACTCGGAAGAAAACATCTCCCAAAATATTATTAGGAAGCGATAAAAATATCTCCGCCATATTTAAGTGTGTTTTCACTGCATGATTCGTAAAATATATGTACTCAATGGACATAACATCAGAGATACCTACCTAGTATCCTACTCATTAAAGATACGTAATGTCGGAGGGTTTCCGGAAGTAATGCCAGCAATGCTTGGTTGCAGCATTGTCCACAACTCCGCCCGTGACGTCCGTACAAGAGCCATGGCTCTGATGTTCCGCACTACGGCATCCCAGAGAGCTTCTACAGGGTTTAAATCCGGGGACCTTGCGGGCCACTGGATGGTTGAGTCCCGGTGGAGCGGCGCACCGTCCTGCTGAAACAGACCACCGGCCGCAAGATGCGCGAAGGCTATGAAAGCGTGTAGGTGATCAGCCAGCACATGCTGGTAGCGCTTAAAGACCTCTTCAGACACACTAAGGGAACTAATGTGTCCCGTGAGAAGGCTTCCCTAAACCATCACAGAGCCACCACGTCTTTAACAGACGGAGCCATGGCCTCGTGCTGTCGACGCCACACCCGCACCCTCCCGTCAGCTGGAAACGGGATTCATCTGACCACACGACGCGGTGCCACTCTGTAGAAGTCCAGTTTTGATGTTCCCGGTACCATGCTAGGCGTCATTTCCTATGACGAGTCGTCAACATTGGTACACGAATAGAGCGTCGGTTGCCGTAGCCTACACCTTTGAAAAAAATCTACTTAAAAATGAGAACCTGAACTTACTCGTTTTTTAGTTTAAGTACAATCGTATCGTAAACGAGTACATGATATGCTCAAATATAAGTAACCATATACGTACTTACAAATAACTGCGTCAGTAAATATAATCTCGTATTACTTCATTTTAGATATTATAGATTTCAAGAAAAATTCTTTAAAAAATGTGTAATATGACACACACAAATTATTAGTACAGAAAAGTCACCGATCACAAGTAATTTAATTATGTATAAAGTGTCTTTGTGTACGTTTTTACATTAAGTGTCAATCTCATAAATAATATATTGTCGCTTCATCACTATATTTGTCATAAAATTGTGCGGTCCATTTGCCCAGCATGTGCCAACGAGTATATATCCCAGATGTGCCATCGAATAATATACACTGAAGAGCAATTGAATTAGAGATACATGTCTAGTAAAGTGTAGCACCACCTTTCGTCCTGATGACGGCGGCGATTCGTCTCGGCATGGACTCGACAAGACACCGGAAGCTTGGCGAAGCCATACGGATCCACGACCCCTGAACAAGCTCCCACAGTTCACTAAGTTTTGATGGAGGGGGGTCAGAGCCTCGAGCATCTCTCTCGATGGCATCCCAGATGTGCTCGATGGGATTGAGGTCAGGTGACCTAGCTGGCCAAGGATACGAGGTCACGTCGGTGGAGTGTTCATCAAACCATTCGGATACAATTCGGAAGCGATGGCACGGTGCATTGTCTTGTTGCAGGATGAGGTCCTCAGTGGGATGTTGAAGACGCACAAACGGGAGCAAATGGTCGTCCAGGACATCCCGGTAACGTTGACCTGTGAGGGACAATGTCACACGTACCAAGGGTCCCATTTCAGTCCACGTGAAGAGTACCCTGCTGGCAAGAAGGACCCATCGCTTCATGTGGTTTGCGCCGTACTCGTATCCTGCCATCCGCATGTACCAACGTGAATCTCGACTCATGGGTCCAGGCAACATTTTTCTACATGTCTAGGGTCCAGTGGCGATGTTCCCGCGCCCATGCTAATCTTTGCGCCCTGTGATGTGCGGTCAGCAGCGGTACCCTCGTGGGACGATGGCTTCTGTACCCCATAGCGAGGAGATGTTTCTGGATGGTGTGGCTGCTTACACGTTTTTGTGCAGCAGCGTTAAATTGCCGAGTGATTTCTTGCACTGTGGCCCATCTATCCGCTGTTACAATGCGAGCTAGCCGACGATGATCCCGCTCATCCACACGCTGTTGTCCACGGCAGTTGGCCCTTGCAGGAATGGTTTTACCGGATTCGATGTACTCACGGTGCACCCGTGACACAGTGGCTCGTGAAAATTCGAGTGCCTGCACGACTTCCGAGATGGAGTGACCCATTCGTCGGACCCCGACAATTTGCCCACGATCAAATGCGCTTAGATCTTTCGTCTTACCCATACTGCGTCCGACTCTTACTGATTCCCGTCGCATCACTCCTTATATTGTCGGATCGCTGCATACGTCATGTCGTTTCCGTTTACAGGGCCGCCCACAGCGCCACATTTGCATAACGCCAGCTGTCTCTAATTCAATGGCTCTTCAGTGTACTTCCAGTTGATTCTATTAATAAATGAGTATGTATGGAGTACACGTATTCCAAATTTGAAATCGAGGGCCGCGGGTAACGTTTGTGACTGCCACGGAGAAAACCTCAGGTTCGATCCCAGGCAGGTACGAACGCTCGAACCACTAAATATCCGCCGTGCGTCGGATGGGCACGTTAAGCCGTCGGATTCCGGGTACTGGCCCCCGGTAATAAATAAGGGCTTCTTCCTCCCCCTTTTTACCTCGCTTCCGTGTCATTTTCCTATCGGGCACTTTAGCCCAAATCACCTAGCTTCCTATTTCTAAGGGTTGTTTAAGACCTGGGTTCTCCCTTTCTAAAATCCTCTACATCTGATCTGATCTGAAATTTGAAATGGAGCCGCGGATGGCTCAGTGGTTAGAGATTTTGAACCACAGGTTCAAACCTGGCGTGGTAGTGTGAATTTCTAACAATCGCTGAATATCCGCTCTGCATCGGACGAGCAGGTTCAGTGACGGCCTCCGGGTAGGAATCCCCGGTTAAAGTTCATAAGCCCCCCCCTCTAATTTCTCCCTGCAAAATCGTACGCTTGTACGGTGACGCCATCTAGTGTGCTCTCACTTACAAACTAGCTGTCCGAATCGCTAGATTCATTCTTGAGTACATATATTGGGTGTACAAATAAGTTTGTATCGTTTGTGAATAGATGGCGTAATCAGCACAGATTTCTTGCAATTGCGAAGGACAACACGTGCATAAAAAAGTCCTTGCAACAAGCTTTGATAATTAGTGAAGGGTAATTCGTTGCAGTGTGAACATCATTGTTTGTCAGTGCATTGAAAATGTCGAATTTCGTGCCAAAAACACAGCATATGCGGGAAGTTTTGCTGCATTACTTCTTTTTAAAGAAAACCGATGCCGAAAGTCACCGTTTGCTTGTGGAAGCTTATGGTGAACAATATCTAGCTGAAAGCACGTGTAGACAGTGGTTCCGACAATTCAAAATGAATGATTTCGACGTGGAAGACAAAAAACGTGAAAGTGCACCAAAAAAAAAAAAAAAAAAATTGAAGATGCTGCTTTGGAAGCATTACGGGATGAAGATCTGAATGAGCTGCTGCAACCGCGCCAGAGCATCAACGCTGAACGTTAACAACAACTAATCAATTTGAGCCGTGCGTTATCAACAACAACTAATCAATTTGAGCCGTCCAGAATATGCGAAAAGACATGACAAGGTTGTTCTCCAGCATGACAACGCCAGACCTCATGTCGCGATATGGGTCAAGGAAACTGTAGAAGCGCTTGGCAGGGATGTATTACCAAAACCGCCGTATTCACCAGATATCGCGCCATCAGATTACCAATTGTTTCGATCCCTGCAGAGCGCCCTTTCTGGAGAGCGGTTCCGTTCTTATGAGGAGATCCAAAATTGGCTTGATAACTGGATTGCTTCCAAACAACCGGACTTCTTTTATCGCGGAATCCACTTATTGCCTGAAAAGGGGGAAGGTTGTATGTTGCGAAGGTAAATATTTTGAATAAAATAATCGTTATCTGTCTATAATAAACTGTTACCTTTTTCGACCAAAAAACGATGTAAATTTATTTGTACACAATATTTGAGAAATATATATGTACTCAAAACTGAGTACATATACTGTATTTCAAATTAGAAATACCAGATATACTCACAATTGATTCCCAGTATGTACCCAAAAATGAGTACGTATCTTTTCCAAAAATGAGACACAAGTACTAGGAGCTATTATAAGCCCAGAATGTACTCAAAAACGAGTACATTTTTCTTATTTCTAAGTACCAATTTTTAACAGCGTATGGTATGAAGCGTGCGCTATACCGTTCGCTCTCTGACGCTGCTTGGGCCTTCGACAGTTTACCTGGATGTGATTTGTACCGCCGTTCCCAAGCTGTCTGTCTGTACAAGTCTGGATAGTCTACCTCAGTCATCAATGGCGTGTGGTCGGCCACCGCATGCTCTCTGGTCGCTGGTACGTCCGTCGATGGTATACTCGCGGTAGACCCTTGATACCGTTGCCCACGGAAGCCTTAGAGTTCTTACCACTTGGGCGACAGAATGGCCCATCTTGTCTTGCGACGACAAAGTCTCTCAGATCACTACGTTTACTCATGTTCGTCGATTGCGATACACTGTTGGAAAGCCCTGCTGTCCGTCTGCGTCCGGTTTGGGTCTGTTCCACTCTGCGAGGGGGATGCCCATGCCAACTGCCCATCACCCCTATCTCTAATGTTTTGTCTACTGAGTGTATAAAAAATAATTATACATTAATTTTGGCTGTTGGGCATAATTCCATATGTGTGGTTTTGCTTAGATTGATTGTTTTCTCGTATCGCTGGTTCCTGAAGAAAAGGAGCTGGCGCCTGGTCGGGCTTTATCTACTGCTGGTCATACCATCCGGGTATTAACATGGTATGTAGCTTTTGTGAGTCATAACTATAGCATATCAGACAACATAAAAATAATAATGGTAAAGGTTTACACCTCGTAGAGGTAGATAAAAAAAATGTGCTGCGTCCCATGTGTGATCCAGTTGTCAGAGACACGTGCTTCTCTCTGCTAATCGTCTGAGTTGGGTTCGGGTTCGAGTCCCAGATGAAGCCGTCGGAGCGGCGGCTGAAAAACAATTGGGGTCCGGGTTCGAATCCCGGTCAGGCATGGATGTTGTGTTTGTCTTACGGCACTGGCTCTCTCCCTTCCCTGGAACCAGTGACCCTAAATTAGGGACGGGCGGCTGCTTATAGCCCATTGAGTTGCTCACGGTGGTCGTTAAACCTCCAATCAAAAAAAAAAAAAAAAAAAAAAAAAAAGAAGCCATCGGTGGTATGTTTGCACTGTGACGCCGGTTCTGTCTCTTGCCTGGAGCCAGTTGCCCCAAATTTGGGACACACGACTGCTTATAGCCGTAGAAGCTCATTGGGGGTCGCCAAACCCCGAAGTACAGGGTGATTCATGAAGAAGTATACAGTTTTAACACACTATAAAATAAGAACAATGTAAGATATTTCATGTTACCTGTAACAGAATTGTAGGGGAATGTTTCAAGTTTTCTTAGAGACAGTCACAGATGTTCTATGTGTGCACCCTTATAAGTCTCACATCGAGCCGGTAATAAACGCGAGGTGAGATATCTGAATCAAGTGCAGTGATAGTGGCTGTGATACGCTGTTTCAGCTCCGCTAGATCAACAGGAAGGGGAGGGGCGAATACCTTGTCCTTTACGTACCCCCACAGGAAGAAAGTCACAAGGTGTTAAGTCAGGACTTCTGGGTGGCCATTGGGTCAGTGGCATGTTGTAGTCCGCGGCTTGTCCAATCCATCGGTGAGGAAGATGCTCATAGACTGACTAGTCGCGTGACACGCGCGCTGTCGCCTACGTCACTTCCCTCAATAGCGGGACACAAACTTTGAGTACATCTACCTAACGGTTCGCAGTTGTGGTCCGTGTCTTCAACTGTTACTGTTTTACAGCATCTGGAAACTGTATACTTCTTTATGAATCACCCTGTATTTAAAAAAAAAAAAAATCTTTAAATGAAATGTTTTTCTCTTTCATATTTTTCTTATAAATATTTGTGACGTTGTTTGGTTAGTGAAATTCAAATGATGAATCGGAATTCGCAATTACCTCCGTGTCGTGCCCGCACGAATGTTGCGGGAAAATATTTGACATCTGTTGATGTATCCACCGTGAATGCCATTGGTTTGTTGGAACCAGGACAGAAATTCGAAGTATGAGAAGCATTCATCTGCCGCGAAGTTGCTGCATGCTATTCACGTGACGTGGAGTTTTAAATGTGACCTTTTCCCTCCTGAACAAGGATTAGACACAGGCGGCAAGCAAAGCTACTTAATTCTTCTTAGTATTTTTTTTTCTTTTCTTTTCTATTGCGTTCTTTTGAAGCACCCTTGAGCAGTCATTCAAATCATTTTAGCGTGACTGTTTCGTTTACAGTCATTCTCACGCTTTCTTTTTTTTTTCTTTGTCATTCTTTTTCACGTTGTTCAGAGGTTTCCAAATTCTGAGGGCATTTTCCGTCGGTGTTGGTAAATTGCGGCGAGAGCCACGGATGGTCTCCAACCCCATAGGTAAATTACTGCTGTAGCCTAAGAGAAGGGTAAATGACAGCAGCTTAGGATTTACCTGCAACTCCATAGTAAAATTTCGGCTAAAGCTTACGGGAAGAGGAAGATGACACAAAACATAATAGTCTACATCTTTATAACAATGGAAATCAACTAATATTTCCAAGTTAAATATATGTTTATATGTTTGCTATAAGAGGAATGAAAAAAACTTTTGTCTTACCGATATTGAAGAGAGAAAGATCAAGTAACACTGTCATCACATATACAAAACTTGAATATGCATACTTTATTATGCTTTTGAGGAAAGTAGAATATAGATAAAAATTATTTCATTTCTCTTTCAGGAGTCAACCTCAGCTTACCCCAAAATCAATAAACATATATATATATATTTTTTTTTTATGGGAAGTTTAACTACCACCGTCAGCAACTCGGTGGCCTATAAGCAGTTGCCCGTCCCTAATTTAGGGCCACTGGTTCCAGGGAAGGGAGAGAGCCAGCGCCATAAGACAAACACAACATCCGTTCCTCATCGGGATTCGAACCATGACGAATGATCAGAAGCCATCGCTTAAACCACTGGGGCGGCAAATTAATATTTTGAAAAAATATGATGCAAATTTCACTAATTCAACTCTGGTTAGACGTCTTCCTCTATAATCGCTTATTTTCTTAGACAAGATTTCTTTTCTTTGCATGGCAGTTTTGGATTTTCTTCTCTGAGTTATAGGTCTGCACGGGCCGGGCTTTTTTTTTTTTTAGTTTAGAGAACAAGGGCCGGGCCAAGTCGACCCATTCTTTTTATCGCAATGGTAAAGAAAGAAAAAAAAGTCATGCTTCCCGATTTCCAGGTCTGTTTTCCCATGACATAGCCCAGGGCGTAATCACAGAGGTGAGGAGAGGCATTCACAGTGTTTTTACCATCTGTAGGTATTAAGTTGGTAAAACCACTTTGGGGCTTGTTGAAAACAAAAAGATTCGATCCCGAGCGAGTGTGTGTGTGTGGAGTGGGGGACGTAGAATGTGTGCAGTGATATGGGGTATGCGTGTGTGTGTTGGCATGAGAGAGTGGGACGACATCGATTGTTTCTCCTATTCCTAATCCTATAGGGATTGACTTTTGTAGTGTTACCACTTGCTAGTTCAGAGAAAAGGAGAATTTGAACGCGTTTAGTTTTATTTTTTGTCTCTCTTTAAAGTTTATATTCTTCGATAATTGTTAAAATTTAGTTAATATTTTTAGGCTTATATTCAACTAAATATTTTCAATAATATTTTATTATTTAATTTTCGAAATTTAATAAAATACAATAGAAAGACAAAAACAAAAAACCAAGTGGCACATCACGGGCTGGGCTGGGCTGGGCTGGGCTGGGCTGGGCTAGGCTGGGCACAAATAAGGGCTGCAATTGACGGGCCCGGCCCGAGCTGGGCCTTTAACGCACGGGCTTGGGCTGGGCCGGGCCGGGCTCACCAAATAAGGCCCGTGCAGACCTCTACTCTGAGTGATAGCACCTGAGCTTTGGATTCTAATATTGATTGAGTTTGAAAAAGTTTCAAAACTTCTATAAAGTTATATAAGCTTGGATGGGGATGATAAAAGTGAATGTTAAACCGACTATAAAGAGACGCGGATGTATTCGTCGTGTGTTCGGTTTATGCCTCGCATTCAGCATTTTTCTTTTAACGCAAGAATATCCTTTTTCTATGAGGGTTTCCAAAGCGCCAGAATTTTTTCACAGTAGCGTTTATTATCTTTGTTGGACGTTCAGAAATGTCCTCTTTAGCTTTTTGCCGCAATTTTCTTGTGGGGTTGAAATGACCTAGAACGTCTGAGGATTAAAGGGGGTTATTTAGCCGCACTTTACGTAAACCCATTTTCTGTATCTTAATTTGTAATCTCATGAGCTATCTGCAGAGGTGGCTCGCGAAGTAGACATAGTGTTAATTCTGTTAAAAGTTACGAGAGCCCGCTACGCCATTGAATAGTTTTGGGTGTAATGAGCTCGTATGATTGTTAACAACAAAAGCTCGAATTTCAAATGTAGCCCGGTATTCGAAAACCTCTCATGGCGCGGATGGAGTTACCGAAGTTTTGATGCCCTATTGGTGTCGTCGCTTTCGCGGCCGTTGCGTTTGCGGGTAAGTGCTGAAAACGTAGCTTTGTGGCTACTTATTATCGCAGTCTGCCAACAGGTAGGACAGACAAGCTTAGGACTTGGCAGCGTTTTATGCTTATAGAAAAAGCTGGCATGTTTAAAAATAATTTTATTTATTTAACGATTTTTTGATTGACTTTTTTGCTTTCTTTTTCTTTTTTTTACTCAAGAATTTGGAATTTTTTTAAATATCTTTCAGGCTACTACATTTTTGACGAGTATGATCTGTTACTTCCAAACCAGCTTGTCCGCTGAAGACATTCCACGGTTACACTTTTAGCTATTTTTTTTTTTTTTTTTTTTTTTTGCCGAGCAATTTCCCATTATGGAGCCATTCGGACTCTTCCTTTTTATTCTGTATCGATAATCATATAAAGTATGCGGTTTATTTTTTGTTACCTCAATGGCTTCAAATGATTCAGCTGCCAAGCATACGATGTGCACTCAAAACGAATTGTAATGAAATAACAGTTCAAGTGGCCCGTCAGACGACTGGGCGATTTATAAACCATGTCATATCTTGGTGGAGGAACAACGTATCCGCGCTCGGCCGTCTACGTGATGCACCAGGAATCTTGATTCGTCAGAGCAGGCCACTTCCTTCCTATCATCCACGGTCCAATCTCGATGATCTTGGGCCCATTTCATGCGTTGTTAGCAACGACTTGCAGTGAGCATGGGGACCTTGCTAGGTCTTCGGCTACGCAGGCCCATGCGCAGAAGGCTGCGATGAACTGTGTGCCGTGATACAGTACTCTGATCATCACTGTTGTAGCTGCGGGTGATTTGTCGCACTGTGGCCCTGCGGTCGCTGTGAACAATGCGCGACAGTCTCCGCTTCCCCTCTGGCATCAATGAGCTGCGGACGACACACGACTGGACGACGGTTCGTCGTTTCGCCATCTGTGCACCACTTTCGATACGTTGCTCACTGCAGCGGCACGTGAACTACCTACCCACAAGCCGCGCCGTTTCCTCGATCGTAGTTCCGAGGGCGCCGTGCCATTACAATTTTTCCTTTATCAAACTACGATAAATCGGCAGCTTTTCTCATTCTGACTCCGAACACTTTACTAACCGAAAGCCGGTCCTCTGTGAACTTCACCAGCGCCACCGTTCGGTCCCCAGGCGCGCTCGTTTCTCTAGGCGGGGGTGGTCATAACGTAATAGCTCATATGTTTGCCTGCTACTGATGTAAATGTTATATTGTTTTTTGTTTTAATTTAATCTACCTATCTATCTACTATCTACACACCCACACACGCCGCCCCGGTGGCGCAGTGGTCTAAGGCGCTGGCCTCTGATCATTCGTCCGTAAGGGGTCCGGGTTCGAATCCCGGTGAGGCATGGATGTTGTGTTTGTCTTACGGCACTGGCTCTCTCCCTTCCCTGGAACCAGTGACCCTAAATTAGGGACGGGCGACTGCTTATAGCCCATTGAGTTGCTCATGGTGGTCGTTAAACCTCCAATCAAAAAAAAAAAAAAAACACCCACACACATACACAAGGTATTTCCTTAACCAACATTTAATCATAATTATTTTTATGAAAAAGAAAAGTTCTTAAAGAATGTGGTTTCTGGCACTCTTAAAGATTGTGGTTGTTTTTAAAGATTGTTGTCAGTTCTTAAAGATTGTGGTTTCTGTAACTTTGTGAGAAACGAAATGCCAATGGGTAGTGAATTTCATTAGATGTCAAAATGACGACTGTCATTATCTCTCAATATCGCACGATGTACTTTCGAGCATTTGTGCTGGATAAAAGAACTGTACTAGGAATTAAACTTTAAACACATAGTTAATTATGTTGTGTTAAGTTGTAGTGTTCAATGTATTTGTGTTTGAGGATGAGGAGAAAGTATACCTTTAAAAAGTTTCAAATGAGCCTATTTTTATTTCTCCGTTACGTTCGCCTGTGTAATTTTTGTCAGTTACACTGTATGTTGTTTACATGTACACGGAAATTAAAGAAGAGCTATGTGTGTTTTGTATGCACATACAAACAAAGGAATTCGTGGTTTTTTTTGTTTCTCATGCAGAACATTCTTCACGAAAAGGTTGGTTCGGCAATGAGAATTCGTGTCTCGTGGTGGCTAATTGACTCCAAACACTGCGTGTGCATATTCATGTAGATTCTTTCTGCATAGGGTAAGATCTAAACTAGTAATACGTTCCGGAAGTGTTTGGCCTATGCCTTCCACTCTGGGGCAACTCGAATTTTATCCTTGCATTAAAGCTGAGGAAATGGGTGCCTCTTCGAACTGTTCATTAATGTTTTCACTCATTTTAAATCACTACTTATGCATTACATTCAGCACATAAAATATCATTCATTTTAAATGACTAATTACACACTATACAACTAAAACACCCGGCGCAGAAACGTTCTTCCTCGATCAGAGGCAAAACTTCAACTCGTAGTATGGTAGTATAGCTGCTCGTTCAACGAAGTCTGTTGCCATAGGAGCAGTGGCGTCGTTAGACCAATTTCTCGGGGCTCAAGCTTCCTTCCCCAAAGAAGCGCAAAGCCCTCCCAATCAAAATAAAAATTTGCTTGTATTAACTTACCTTTACCTGTGTAATAGTTTTCCACTTAAAAAAAAAGGCAGATGGAAATTTTCTTAAATCTTCTCTTCCTTTGATTCCCTTTTTTTTTTTCCGATGAGGGGGTCAGGTGTACCATCAACAGCATTAAGATAGCATTACTCTAGTTGTGGGTAATCTCGTCGCCTAGTCTCTGCAGGGGTTAGGCCATTAAGGAATAATACGTCAAACAACTTAATGATTTACGGGGGTGGGAATATCGTAGAGGTTCGTACCATCAGACCCAAGCTAACAAAAGCCCGAACCCTGAGAATTTGCCGTAGGCCAAAAGACTGAAGGACCAATGTATGACAGCAACTGCCTGTTGGAAACGGTAATATTCATGTGAAAAAGCGTCAGCTTTACTAAGGTAATAAAAACAGCATGAAAGGGAGCAGAAGTTTCCACTAAGTGAAGGCGTTTGTTTCACGGGGTAAAGGGATTTCGGTGGGGTGTTAGCGCATTTCTCGTTACGGTAGTTTATTGGTGGATGTATTTGGCCATCGGGCGAGAAATAGAATAAGGGCGTTGAGAGTGGAGAGATGTCGTGTGATAGATTTCTTTTTTACAAATACGAGTATATATATATACATGTATAAGGGATGTAAGGTCAGGTGATGCGTAACATCACAGCCTCTCCTTGACAAATGTCAACCCCGCCATCTCGTGGTGCATCCTGTTCCCACCAAAGGGGCTCTGACGACCGCCCATAGCGGTATAACTATACCATCGGGATCAGAGGAAATGCTATCCCACACTCACCAACCCGCTTGGCCAGCGTGGTGAGTTATGGCCAAACCCCTCCAAAATGATTCCACAACCTAAATCTTGGCCCTCAGTCTCCGGCAGCTGGAATGTACCTGGCCAAGGCAGCGGCCAGTGCGACATGAAGGCAGAGGGTGCTAAGAATCCTCGGAGGACCGGACTAGGCTGCCATCTGATGCTGACCTTGGCTACTTACAATGGACGCTCCCTATCTTCTGATTCAAGGCTTCTTGAATTGGAAGAGGAACTACAAAGGATCAAGTGGGACATCGTGGGGCTAAGTGAGGTAAGGAGAAAAGGAGAAGATCTCATCGAACTGAAAAGTGGACATCTCTTCTACTATCGTGGGACAGATACTGGCAGAACTAGTGGTGTTGGATTTATAATAAACAAGAAACTGAAGGACAAAAGTTGTAGAAGTTGAAAGTTCCTCTGACAGAGCTGCACGACTTGTTATCCAACTCTCGAAAAGATACCAGGCTCAGATTATTCAAACTTATGCACCCACCACAAGTCATCCTGAAGAAGAAATTGAAGAATTTTATGAAGAAATTTGTCATCTAAATAATAAAGGTAAGCAGCATTTGAAGATAATTATGGGAGATTTCAATGCAAAAATAGGGCAACGGCAACAGAATGAAACTTCAGTAGGTAAATTCGGTCATGGCAACAGAAACCAGCGTGGAAATACTCTCGTTGAGTTTGCAGAGGCAGAAGGGTTTTTTCATCTTGAACTCCTTCTTCAAGAAAAAGCCACACAGGAAATGGACATGGAGACATCCAAATGGGACGACAAGTGAAATTGATTTTATTATGTGTAACAAAAAATTCGTCATAGAAGACTGCAGTGTGCTAAACAAGTTCAACACAGGTAGTGACCATAGATTGGTGAGATGTAAGATGCACCTCAACACTAAACTTGAACGTGGCAAGCTCATAGGACAAACAAAATCTATTGACATAACCAACCTTAAAACACCATAATACCTTCAAGTTAGAACTGAAGAACAGGTTCTCTGCTTTAGAAGGCCTAACATCGGAAGAAGTGGACATCTCTGAAGTTAACAGAAAAGTAACCAAAGCTCTTATGGAAACAGCAACAAAATTAGCTGGGTCTAAGAACAAGTTGCATGTGAACAAATTATCAGGAAAACCAAAATGTTGATGCAAAAAAGAAGGGGAGATGAGGACAACTAAAGAAGATGTGACTTCCAAAGTGGAATATATAGAGCTATGCAAGACAGTAAGAAAAAGTATCACTGAAGACGTAAGAAAATTCAACTGTGAACTAGTGAGGAAAGCAATTGAAAACAACCAAAGCCTAAAGATAGCAAAGGGACATCTCAGTAAGGGAAGAAAACAGATTATGGCACTGAGAAAAGAAGATGGTTCTGTAACAAGAAATAGAGGTGAAATTTTGACAAGAGTGAAAGATTTCTACTCCAAATTATATGAAAGGGATGATATATGCACTCCAGACATCATGAAAGATACCAGTACCAGAGTTCCTCCAGTCCTTCCAGCAGAAGTTGCACATGCAATCAAGAACATGAAGCGAGGAAAAGCTCCAGGAGAAGATGGAATTACTGTAGACATCATACAAGAAGCAAGTGGAGAAATCGAAACAGTACTCCCAAATTTTCACTCGATGCCTTAATGAAGGAAAGATTCCTGAGGATTGGAACACCGCTACAATGATCCTGCTACATAAGAAAGGTGACATTGAGGATCTCGGAAACTACAGACCTATCAGCCTCCTATCAGTAGTTTATAAAATCTTCACTAAAGTTCTTTCACACCGCTTGAAGGTAACACTGGACATGGCTCAACCGAGAGAACAAGCTGGATTCAGGAGTGGCTACAGCACAATAGATCATATCCACGTGCTGAGAGAACTAATTGAAAGAGCGAGGGAATATGAACTTCCATTGTGCATGGCTTTTATCGATTATGAAAAAGCCTTTGATTCGGGTGAAACCATCAGCAGTTACAATGGCTCTGAAAACCTGCGGTATTGAAGATGCATACATTAATATTATTAATAACATCTATGAAAATGCAAGTGCAAAGATTAGGCTGTTTGAAAATACAACACACGTAAAAATTGGAAAGGGAGTGAGACAAGGTGACACCATATCTCCGAAGCTCTTTAATGCCACATTAGAGGGTGTTTTTCAGTCACTGAGCTGGGAAAACAAGGGGATAAAGATTAATGGAGATTATCTAACCCACCTTCGTTTTGCTGATGACGTAGTCATTTTTGCAACTACCCCATCAGAGCTGCAGAGTATGATCCAGGAACTTGCTGACAAGAGTAAAGAAGTGGGATTAAAAATGAACTTTCAGAAGACAAAAGTGATGTTCAATGCTTTTACAAGAAATGAAGATATATCGATTGATGGAGAAAAGCTGGAGATAACAGACACGTACGTTTATCTTGGACAGCAGATATCAAGTGAGGGTCACATTGATGAAGAAATTAATCGGCGTACAAAACTTGCCTGGAGAGCTTTTGGAAGAAACAGCATAATTTTCAAGAGCAATATGCCATTATGTCTTAAAAGAAAAGTGTTTGATCAATGCATCCTTCCAGTGCTTACGTATGGTGCGGAGACGTGGACCTTAACTAAAAGAGACATACAAAGGCTGCAGACAACTCAAAGAAGCATGGAGAGGTGCATGCTTGGTGTAACCAGGAGAGATAAGAAGAGGAACTCGTGGATCCGAAAAATGACAAGAGTGGAAGACATCATGATCAGAGTTAAATCCCTGAAATGGCAATGGGCTGGACATACTGCCAGAAGGACAGATCATCGATGGACAGCCGAAATTTTAGATTGGATTCCAAGGGACAGGAAAAGACCCAGAAGAAGACCACATGGGAGATGGGTGGATGAAATTCGAAAGTATGCAGGGGTGACATGGAGGAGACTGGCACAAGACAGACCGTTGTGGAGGAAACTTGGGGAGACCTTCGTCCAGCAGTGGATTGATAATGGTTGACAATGATGATGATGATGATGATAACGGATAGGCTTGCTCCCCCCCCATCCCTAGCGACGCCACTGCATGGGAACGCGATGGTGACTCTGGCTGGCGGGGCTGTGACTCAGCTACACGTTATCGCCAGCGGTCCTGTTGGAACAAAGAATATCTAACGAGAAGAAGTTAACGCTCAGCGAGACGTAACTAGCGCCGCCATATCTTCAGGGGAAAAAATGCAGTGCACAGAAGCCAACATACAGACTGATGCCGGAGCAGACTGCGCATGCGTATTTTTGTTGACTTCAATTCTTTGGGTAAAGAACTGTCAGCCGAGCTACTCACAGCACGTGATTGTTACCCTCTCGGTAGCATAATTACTTCGCAAATCGGATATGTTAGTTTTGTTACGCCAATCGGGCTAGTTAAGGCTTTTGCTTGTTCTTCAGAAACGTTTTCAGTAATGCCAAATACTAGGGAATGTCTGCATTTTGTACGGATCCTTAGGCCTAACTGTAATATTTGCTGAAATTTAATTTAAATAATAATACTAATGTTATTGCATATTTTTCTCACCAAAATAAGAGATGGGCGGGATATCAGAAAACAACAAACAAACTGCTCTAAGCAAATAGTCATCAGATCGAAGGAAACCATCGTGGATCAAAGAAAAGCCTCACTGCCGTAGCCCCCTAACGTGTTTTGTTCCTGAATGTTAACTTTCCCGCAGAGCATATTACTACTTAAGATGTGGTGGCGCTGTTGCCGCCTGTTTTACGTTATCTCTATGAGAGTTGACCTTCTTTAAGCGTTAGATATTCTTTGGTTGGAAGCCGTTGTTTGCGAGCCTTGATTCTGTTTTAGTCAAAGCGAATGTGTTTCTTAATAAGATTTTTAATTATAGCAATTCTGTGGGCTTGACCGCTGACTGAGAATATACGCAACTGGTTTGTACCAACGAATTGCCTTATCATAGGAGAAGAGAAATTGTTGAAAATGTTCAGTTTGGCGTTCGTAGTTTTTTGCACAAATACGAGTACTAAATGTCTTAGGCTGCAAGGTGATAGACAACCTAACGATAAGCTCCATTTCGTCTGAAATTCATTGTTAGCTCAGCCAGTTTCGTTATCGAATCTTTATCCACCCCCGCTCGTTTGGCATTTGTTTGGAATCGTGTGTGGCGTGATTCATTTCTGCGTAGAACTGATTTTCACAGCTCTTGGAACTAATTCCTCATTCTTTGTAGCTAGCAGTGCTGATCCTGCGATCGGAATTGGTTATGCCTGGCAGATGTGCCCTGTTTCAGCTGTTAGCGTGCAGTTTTGCCAAAGACGGTAGCTTTGCGACCAAGAATTAGCACTGAATCGCTGAAAGCCTCCTCGGTGGCCGGGGTGGTACAAGGCTCTGTCCTCTAATTATTTTTATTCGTCCGAATAGATCCGGGCCCAAAACTCTGGTGAGGCGTGGATGGCGTGCTTATCTTATGGCATTAGCTCTTTCCCTTCCCTGAAACAAGTGGCCCCAGATTAGGGACAGGCGACTGCTTATAGCTCACTGTGGTCGTTAAATTCTTAAACAGAACAAAACAAAAAAGAATCACCAAAACAAAAGTTGAAAATGTCATACCCCTTTTAGGGAATCGAGAAAATCGCGTCGGCATTTGAATGAAAAAAGTCGCAAGGCTTTAAACGTCTAAAAAGAGCGTGTGTTTTTTTTTCCTCTTATTGTCCCCGAGATCATTTTATTTTGAGAACTTATCTCTTCGCAGCCACGTAATCACATGACGTGCAGAAGGTAATTCCGGGAAAGACATTTCTTGTAATGGCCTTAGGGGAATGGAAGAGGGCTCGGAGAGAGAGAGAGAGAGAGAGAGAGAGCTACCAATGAGAAGAAACAAAAGAAGTACTCGACCCCTCAAATTGCACCGAAGATCGCTTGTAGTCCTGCAATGGAGTTTTATTACTATCAAATTGAAACTCACGGGATTGGCTGACTGTCATCATTTCTGAAGAAGACGGCGTTGCCTTTTTCGTGTAGGAACAGTAGTTTCAGATTTTTACTCAAATAGTTGAATTTCTTACAAGGGAAACTATCGGACCTCCCGACGACAATCGTCACGGAACTTTCTGTGGTGGACTAGCGTCACACCAAAGCATTTCGCAATCGCCCGCAACCCCTAGAACATGACTTATAAAAGTGGGACGCTCGCCTGTAATGTATGCAGCCATAAAGTGTCAAACAACATTTACGGGTTAGATATGAGGCACCTAAATGTCGAGAGAGACCACGTACAACACCATTAAGTTGCAAATGTCATATACATGCCTCACTCAACGTCATGGTAATGTGTTGAGTGAAGGCAGTGCTGCAACGCTTTTCTTTGCGACCTTCACATTGCCATAGACACTGCATGGTTTGTCCAGAAAACTGTTCGTGAATGCTTTTCCGTTTCACTTTGGGGGTTGATGGTTCATAGGAACTCGAACTGCTTGGCACGTTGTGTGCTGGAGTACTTGGTGTATCACTATGTTCAGATAACGTGTCAGACGTTTTATCACTATCACGCCACAATGTCCTTCAAGCCGCCCCGGTGGCGCAGTGGTCTAAGGCGTTGGCCTCTGATCATTCGTCGGAAGGGGTCCGGGTTCGAATCCCGGTGAGGCATGGATGTTGTGTTTGTCTTACGGCACTGGCTCTCACCCTTCCCTGGAACCAGTGACTCTAAATTAGGGACGGGCGACTGCTTATAGCCCATTGAGTTGCTCACGGTGGTCGTTAAACCTCAAAAAAAAAAAAAAAAAAAAATGTCCTTCAAACCTGTCAGCGCCTCCAATTGCTCCAAAACGCTATACAACTGCCTTGCAATTCGCTTGTCGATGTACGCTGAAGCCGTGTCGTCCGCTTGGTATTTCTGCGTCACCTCGTTCACCAGTATCTGTACTACAGCATGAGGGTTACAAGCCATTTTCTTAAACACACACAACACGGTATTTGTATGCGTACGAACAGGCCCGTGCGCTGTCTCACACTACTCACGTTTAACAGTCACTGACGTACACAACGCAGAACACCTTCCAGGCATGCGCAGTATCACCCAATCACATCACACCCACATTTACATGTTCTTTGACACTTCATGGCTGCATACATTACAGGTGGGCGTCCCACTTTATAAGCCATGTTCTAGTGGTTTCGGCCGATTGCGAAATGCCGTACTTCACTCCTGTTACTTTGGTGTCATGCTTGCCCACCACAGGAAGTTCCGTGACGATTGTCGTCGGGAGGTCCGATAGTTTCTCTTGTTAGTTTGAAAACGTAGCTGATGTACTCTTGTTTGGCCTTGGGGGGGGGGCGACCACCGTGAGCAACTCGATGGGCTATAATTTCGCCCCTCCCTAATTTAGAGCCACCGGCTCCAGGGAAGGGAGAAAGCCAGTGGCGTAAGACAAACACAACGTCCATGCCTTTCCGGGATTTGAACCCGGATCCATCTCCGACGAATGGTCAGGAAGCCACCAGCGCTTAGACCACTGGGGCAGCCTTGTTATACACAAGACGAATGAATAAATGATAGGGATTATTTTATTCGAATCAACAAACCCAACTTGAAAAAGGTCAGTGCTTCCAAAAACAGCGTGAAAGTCAAAAATCAAACATCTACAGTTCAGAGTTAGGAACTTAATTGTGTCTGAACGTAAAATATAATTATTATGTCCGTATGTTTTAGCGAGTTCTGTACTGTTGGGCGGTGAAAGTACGGTCAGGATTCCATTTCCTAATCATATCACCTACGGCGGACTTAAGATGATAAAATCGTCAAGTCAGCGGTGCGACATGCTGAAACAGGACCCCTCGCGAAATTCTTCAACTCGGTTGTACCTGCCGTGACAAATACCACACATTTTTGTGGCTCGCATGCGCACCTTGTACAATGTGATTCTCTCGCTAGAAAACCCAAACATTCCTCAATAATTTTTTTTATATCTGTATGGTTCCCTACGAAAATTGACATGTACTTACCTTGTATCTTGCAAAACAAGGTCTTCCTAAAGCATATGCTGAACATGGTCTCCTCCAGCATTCTTGCACTTTTGTACGCATGTCTGCAAATTGGCGAAGACATGTGACATCGGTAATGGCAGCAATCTCCGGTATCGCGTCTTTGAGGGCGTCGATTGTTCGAGGCTGATTGCGGTATACTCGGCTCTTCATTAAATCCCACAAGAAGAAATAAGTTGGCGTCAGGTCTGGTGATCTTGGCGGCCACAGATTTTTCGAGATTACTCGGTCGAAGAAATAACTTTCAATTTCTCTCCTGCTTGCATTAGATGTGTGGCACGTTGCGCTGTCTTGTTGTAAGTAACCTCCCGTTAATTCGTCATCTGTTAACTGACTTACAAATTCACTGAATACACTATATTGACGAAAGTCACC
The DNA here is from genome assembly GCA_039090855.1 of Macrothele yani. Taxonomy (NCBI): domain Eukaryota; kingdom Metazoa; phylum Arthropoda; class Arachnida; order Araneae; family Macrothelidae; genus Macrothele; species Macrothele yani. The sequence goes on from CM076998.1 coordinate 112,867,698, forward strand.
GGACACCCCTTCAAAAGGAAATAAACCGATCCGCTGCGTTGTTAAGATGCGCGGTACAGCTGCAAACGCTATAGAAACAAGCCTGCAGCTGACCGCGATCATATCGCACTGTGAGGTTGATTGAAAATGTCGCGGCGGGAGAGAACTGACTTTGAGGAAGGAAAGATTGTTGGGTGTTATATTAGTGGGTTGTCCATAAGAGAAACCGAGAGGCGTTTAAACATACCCAAGTCAATTGTTTTGGATGTACTGAATAAGTGGAAGGCACATAGCGTGCCTGAAGCAGCAAAACGTACACGTACCGGCCGACCGAAGAAAATCAGTGATAGAGGACGTCTGAGCCAGAGGAGAGTCGTTATAGCTAATCGACGGAGTACTACTGCACCAGACCTCAGCGTACAGGTGAGTTAAAATGCTGGAACCTCGGTACGTACACGTACCATTCGCAGAGAACTTCATTCCATGAGTTACCGTGGTCGTGTGGCTGCTCATGAGTTTTTCATCTCCACTCGGAATGCTACTCGTTGTTTAGCATGATGTAAAGAGCATTTATCGTAGACCGTATATCAGTGGAAACGGGTCCTATGGACTGATGGCCGTGTGTGGGTATGGCGGCAGCCGGGGAACGCTATTTACGCACAGTGTACTGTTCCAACGCTCAAGTTTGGAGCTGGCAGTGTACTCGTGTGGGGGTGTTTTTCGTTGTATGGTCCCGCCCCATTGGTTATCGTGGACAAACCTGTTAACCAGCACGTCTACCTCGATGTTCTGGAAAATTATGCCTTACCAACTCTGTGGCAATACTATGGAACCGAGGCTTGTTGGTACCAGCAGGATAATAATGCACCGAGCCATAAAGCAAGGACTGCTACGGCGTGGTTTGACGATAATTCCGTATCGTGTGTGGACTGGCCAGCACAGAGCCTTGATATTTATCCCATAGAGCACCTGTGGGATGAATTAGAGCGCCGCATAAGAAGTTTGGTACCAAGGCCTACTACTAAGCAACAGTTAGCGGCAGTGTTATGCACAGAATGGAAGCACATAGCTATCGCTTTGTTCCAAAACCTTGTCGAAATCATATCTCGAAGGGTCAGTGCATGCATTAAGGCCAAAGATGAACCGACACCGTACTAATGTATGTCAGTAAATTCTGTGTTGTGTTTCTCTTCTAGGTGCCCGGTGGCTTTTGTCAATATAGTGTATAGTTCATAACGTATTTAAAATTAAGTAGCGCCAATAACATAAAAGACCAAGATATACCTCATGGAGAGGGCCCGGGGCCCTGGGCCACCAGTACCGAGGGCGCCACTGATCACTGGACTGCATTTATTTAAATTTTAATTCGTTGCATACACACCGCCATCAAAAGATGTGTTCAACACGCCATTGTTTGGGAAAAGTTGTCAGCCCTTGCACCAGTTCCGGTAGTTTTTCGTGGTATTGTGAAAAACACCGTCTCAAGATATTCACCAAGTATCCCACAAATCGCTTTTAGAGGTTTCTGGGGATCTTCTTCCAGGTTTTACAACTAACGTGAGCGTCCCTAATTTGGAACAACTGGTTCCAGGGAACGGAGAGAGACAGCGCGTTCCGTACGTCCAGCGCACCGTCCATGACTCATGCGGGACTCGAACCGGCTGGGCGACATAAATCACTTTGCTGGCTTAGTTATTTTAGTCTGAAGAGGCTTTCGGATCATGAGCGGCAGGTGACATGTCAGAGGACACAGCAGGCAAATGGGTGAAGACATGATTACTTTATTTGTAACGGAGGCTCCTATCCAAGGCTTGCCGGCTTAATGTGCTCACCGAGGTACGGCGGGTGTTTTTGCAGTTAGGCAGTAGCTGCGATCGATCCCGCGACCAACTGACTGCGAGCCAGATGCTCAAACCACAGAGCTATCTAATCAGTAATGATATCGGGGATGGTAGAAGTTCGGCGTAGAAAAAAAAAAATAGGTGGAAAGATAAAAGTTAGTTAAAAAAACAGATGCGCTGCTGCCCTACGGGAACTTTAGAAATAAAATGATAACGTAAAATAAATCATTTTATGATTTATTTTACGTTATCATTTTATTTCTAAAGTTCCAGAACCAGTGGCGCACGCAGGAATTCTTGTTGGAGGAGGCTGTATATATAGTATACGTACATAATGTGTGTACATATATACGTGCGTCACAACCGTATATAAACTATATAGTGTACGCATATAGTTTATATACGGTTGTGACGTACGTCGCTCTTAATCTCTTTGGGCCGCCCCGGTGGCGCAGTGGTCTAAGGCGTTGGCCTCTGATCATTCGTCGGAAGGGGTCCGGGTTCGAATCCCGGTCAGGCATGGATGTTGTGTTTGTCTTACGGCACTGGCTCTCTCCCTTCCCTGGAACCAGTGACTAAATTAGGGACGGGCGACTGCTTATAGCCCATTGAGTTGCTCACGGTGGTCGTTAAATCTCAAAAAAAAAAAAAAAATCTCTTTGGAGTTTTGGGAAGAAGGCATTATGTAATAGAAGACACGTTCTTCGAAACTATGTAATTTTTTGAACATGTAAAATAATATTTTTGAATGTTTAATCTGTGACGTACGCCGCTCTTAATCTCTTAGGGAAGAAGACACCATGTAATTTTTTGAACCTGCAAAATAATATTTTTGAATGTTTGATTTGTGACGAAGGTCGTTCTTAATCTCCTTGGAGGGGGCTTAAACCCCCTCAGTGGGTGCGCCAATGTCCAGAACTCCGGACTGCAGAAGAAAAGGATTTGCAGAGTGGTTCCATAAATTTTGATAATTGAAATTTGCCTTTAAGAAAAGTCTGCATCATGCCCTTGTATGGTAGATTTTTTCTTGGGGGGGGGGGGTGTCTAACGACCCCCGTAAGCAACTCAATGGGCAGTATCCCCGTAAGCAACTCAGTGGGCAGTATAAGCAGTCGCCCGTCCTAAATTTAGGGCCGCTGGTTTCAGGGAAGGGAGAGAGACAGTGCCATAAGACATCAAACCCAACATCCAAGCCTCACCGGGATTCGAACCCGGACCCCTTTCGGGCGAATGATCAGAAGCCATCGCCTAGACCACTGCGCCACCGGGACGGCGGCTCGTTCCTGTCAGTAATTATTAATCAACTAGGGTTGAATATATTACAACCTTCAGCAGCCCGTTCATTCATTTTTCCCTTATTTTTTGACATCGTTAACTGTTGTGTCAAGTGTAAATAGATTTTACATTTATGTAGGAAACCAAAATACACAATGATGGTGCATATGGGGAAGTTTTATTTTTGCCGTTTTACGAGTACAAAAAAAGAAAAAAAAAAGAGGGAGGTGTTTTAGGTGATGTAAAACAAAGTGAGGTTGGGGTAAAGGACGTATCCAGGATTGTCTTTTGGTGGGGAGGGAAAGTTAACTTGTCTTCTTCAGCGGAACGGGTGTGGCGCATGCGCATGAAAACTTAAGATTTTTGAGTCTAGAGGGGGTCCTACCTCCACTGGGTGGGGGTGCAGTTTGTTAAAACTGTTACACAGTGCCATTGGCCTGACCTCCGTCCGACGGTTTCGTTCTCGGGAGTAGTTGCTGCTGCTGCTGCTCAGAAAACTACTGAAAAAACTTGCCCCAGAGCTGCATCGTCTGGTTACTTGCCTGGGCCTCTCTCTCTTCTGACTCACACACCCAGCGGGGTAAAATATTTTAATAGCGCGGGCTGTTCGGCGCATCCAATCCACCAGGCGAATGGATATTTCGTGCGTTTGTGGGCCTGTTGCTTCTGGCTTTGCGGAGTTGCTGGCTGGCTCGGCCTTCATGCGACCGTTGTGCACCACCGACGACCTGCGCTGCCCACGCCACTGCACTCGACCAACTCTGGCGTTGCGGATCGGCTACGACGACTCGGTATTTCAGATGGCATGCTCCAAGCTTCAGTAAGCGTACGGAATGCGGCTGGGATCACCGTCGCTAATCTTACCCTGTTGCTGTGTTTTTGTTTTGGCTTTTTAGATGGTACAGCCCGCCCTCCGTACGGCCGCGCTGCTCCTCTGTGGAATGGATTACACGTACCATTTGTGAAACTCTGGAGGTAGGTTGGGGGAGGGTAGTGTTTTAAAATATATCAAATATTTCAATAACTGTTCGCGTCTGCCACGAAATTGGATATCGTCATTTTTGTATTTGTAAATCAACAACAACAAAAATGTTCATACTGCAAAGATACCCTCTGAATTAAAAAAAAAAAAAAAATAGCCGCGGTCATTAGTTCTTCCAGCGTACATTTGAAACAGAAGAAAGTCAGAAAAGCACTTTTTTTAACCGTTTATTCACTAATTAGTCATCAGTGATCGTAACTGAATCACTGAATGGGAGATTGTTGGTTTGGATCTATAACGAACGTATACGGGGATTTCTGGATGTGGAAATAACATGAGCGCAGTTTTTATTTATAGCCTAGTGTTTCGATTTTTACGACAAAGAAAAGACGGAATGCTTTCGTCGTCCGAAAGCAACTATACTGGTGAATAGTCCTACTTAACGTAGATTGGGAAGTTAATCAAATCATTTAAATAATTAAAACCCGCGCGAAATTTTGTTCAGATGCTGAAAAAGTACTGAAATGAGTTTCTCATACTCCCCGTTTTTTTTCCGGTGAAATTTCTCCCCCTCCCCGTGGTAAAGATGTGGCGAAACCGAAATTTGAGTCCTTTTTCTTCGAACGAAAGGAATCATTTAAGATATGTTAAGATAAACGTATAAATGTACGAATCGTAGTCAAAGTTTTCGATTCGCCTTTTTATAAAAAAACGTGTTTGCCCTCCTTCGCGCATCCAGAAAAAACATGTAGGAACACGAGCTTTTGAAAGCTTGGAGAAAATGATTTTGACTTAAAAGAATATGTTTTTAAGCCAGCTTGTATATTTATTAATTCTTTTAAATCAAATGAATTACGAAAACATTCAGACTCGGGAAATGTCTGAAGTTAGTTCTTGAAGGGTTGCGGCATTGAAAAGTTTGACATTAACTGAAAACGTGTATTTAAAAAAACCCCACGCAGTAGTGTTTTATTTTTCGTTGAGAGCTTAGGTTTGAATGCCGCTTGATATTTGTATCGTGCTTGTGTTCTGGTGGTTTTCCTTTTAGGGATCCCGTATTGAAGGTTCGATTGGTAATTAATTCATTCTAGCTACTGATAATGAAAATAATTCATTCTAGCTACTGATAATGAAAGTTTAACTTAAAAAAAAAAGTAGGAATTGTTTAACTTTAAAAAAAGTATGTAATGTGTGTATGTAGTAGCATGATATTTCATTTGGAACAACACAAATGAAAAACGAAAGGAAAAAAAAATATTTTTTCTAACCCAGTTTCATTTTGTTTCATTTATTTTGTATACGTTTTCAATTCAATTATTATTAAGATTTCCAGTATCAGATCGCATGTAAAGCACTTAAATTAAAGTTCAACTAATTATATATTGGCAAAACCCATATAACATTTTCGGGAGAAATCAATAGTAGTTGATGTGTATGACAGTCAACAGATATCATTTGAACGTTGTAGTGTAAGCAAAGAAATTAATAAGTTTATAAAGCTTTCCTGGTGTTCATTTAGAAGAAATACACACTTTTAAAGCAAGTGATCGGTATACAGGGGTTGTCCAAAATAATGGAAACATCTTGAAACAATAGGTGTTATGCACCTAATACAGTGTGGAAGCACCCTTGGCATTTAAAACTGATTGAACCCTCCTTGGAATGGATGCATACAAGTCCTGGATGGTGGTAAGTGGTATATTGTACCATTCTTCCTGCAGAAATTACTCCAATTCCTTGAGAGGCGCCGGAGGAGGATAACAGGACCGTACTCTGTTTTCCAACACAGACCACAGGGGCTCAATGATGTTTAAGTTCGATGATTGTGCAGGCCAGGGAAGGTGTGTAACTTCATCCTCACGTTCCTCAAACCATGATCGAACAGTTTGACTTCTGTGAATCGGGGCATTATCATCTTGAAAGATGCAATCCCATGACGGAAACAATGTCTGCACCATTGAATGCACACGGTCGGCCAAAAGAGTGGCATAATCACCGCTAGTGATCCGTCCATGTAAGGTGATAATGGGACCTGCTGCAAACCACGAGATTATGGCCCAAACCATTACGGAACCACCCCCATGCTTCACCGTAGGAAGGATACAGTCTGGGTTGTAGGCTTCTGCGGGGGTTCTCCACACGTAAACCCGTCCTGGGTGGGGAATAGTGAGAAACTTGATTCATCAGAAAACAAGACATGTTTCCATTGATCCGCAGTCCACGTTTTATGTTCTTGGCACCACTGTTGTCTCAGTTTCATATTCACCTGTGACACCAGGGGTTTTGCAATCGCAGCTCTGCCATAAATATTGTGCTTATACAATTCCCTTTGCACGGTACGGGTCGACACTGGGTTTTGGAGATGTGCATTAAGCTCAACAGTTACTTTCCTCGCTGTGGTCTTCCTCCTTGTGGTCACAATCCTCTTTAATGTCCCCCCTGTCTCTCGCTATGAGTTTGGTTTTCCTTCCACAGTTGTGTCTCATAGATGATTTTGTGCCGTGAACATTGTATGCTGTCGTGACCTTCGGCACGGTACCTCTCGATACCCCCAATACCTGTGCCGCTGTGGTCACTGATGCACCAACCAGATGAACTTCCACAATCTGCCCTCTTTGAAACTCCAACGGGTCACTCATTGTGCTTTTACCTGAAGCGAAATTATGCAAACACCGATTTACTATGCAATCACACAGACCCTTGAGACTATAAGCTTACTCCAAAAGCAGCACATACCAAAGTCACTGTTTTCAGCAAGGTGTTTCCATTATTTTGAACAACCCCTGTATCTCAGAAAGAAACTTCATGCAATATACCATTTATGGATCAGAAAAATGTTGGTACAATTCATAAGTTAAACTGCTCAAAAAAAGTTACAGATGTTACATGAAAATGGAGATCGACAGCAATTAAAACAATTATGGGTTGGAAAGAAAGTAATGTCCGATGATGAGGTACCCGAAGTTGAGGCCCTAGTCTTAGTGCGCAATTGGCCACTGAAGTTGCGCAGCACCCCAGCATGACATCAAAAGGTAGGTGGCTTAAATCAGTGGCAGTTAGTCGTCAGAAGGTAAAGAGTGTAAGCGCCAGCCAATATAGAAGTGGACAAAGAGCATATGCCATTGCATGTTGTATGAGTTTCGTCGTGATAGCACCCCCACAAGTGCTGTAAAGCACATTACCAATGTGTACCGCAATGTCATATCCCATTGTCAGTGCTGTTGTTGGTTTGAATGGTTTCGAGAGGAAAATTTTGACCCGTCAGACCATCCCAAAGCTAAAAGATCTGCAACAGTAGATATGGACGTGCTCAAGACTGAAGACCTTAGTGGAGACTAACCCACGTGTGACCATGCGGGAGTTAGCCAAACAGCTAGACACTATCCACACGAGCATTATCGTGCACCTGCACCAACTTGGCAAGCTCCACAAGAGGGGAGTTTGGGTACCCCATCAACTTACAGTTGAGCAGAAAGCAAATCGCACGAGTGCATTCGCTTCCCTACTTGCACATGACCTGGCTGAACCGTTCTTGGACCGCATTGTGACAGATAATGAAAAATGAGTCCTGTTTGACAATGTCAGTGCCTGGAAACAGTGGTTGGACCCGCCCATGCCAATCCCCAAAGGCGGCTTACACCCATGTAAGATCCTGCTGTCTGTTTGGTGGAATATGTTGGGTGTCATGTCTTTTGAGCTGCTGCTGAATAACACCACTATCACCACCAATGTGGACTGCCGTTAGCTCAACGATCTGCACCATCACTCACGCAGAAACAAGCTGAACTGCAAGGGCATATCCTCCTACAGCAGGATGGCGTGAGACCTCACACAGGATGGGTAACTTGTCACAAGACCAGGAACCTGGGCTGGGAGCTGCTGCTGACCTCACACAGGATGGGTGACTTGTCACAAGACCAGGTACGTGGGCTGGGAGCTGCTGCTGCACCCAACCTATTCCCCAGACATTGCCTCAAGTGATTACCACCTTTTCTGGTCGTTGCAGCATCTCCTGGATGCACAGCGGTTCACCAACCAGGATGATGTCCAACGCACACTTACTTCTTCATGTCCAAGTCACCACAATTCTACAGGAATGGTATCCAACAGCTGCCCAGACGATGGGAGCAGGTCGTGGCAAATGATGGTGACTACGTTTTGGACTAATTTGTACTTCTATATGTGGTAATTAGCACTTTTCTGTTGCCTTGCATTTGCAGACATTACTTTCTTTCCAATCCAATATATGCTTTTAATTATGGACACCATAGGATGCAGAACACAAAATAGACATGAAATGGCCAAATGAAAGGTGTAGGATGATATTTTTGACATTCAAACAGAACACCTCATCAACTCAGAAGAAATAAAAACATGAGGCTTGGTCAGTCAGTAAGTTGGTGACTACCTGTTGATTGGTCACAGCTGCTTGTCATCTTCCTGGCATGCTATAGACGAGGCTTACTTTGGTCAGTCAGTATGTTGTGACACCTTGTTGGTTGTTCAAAACTGCTTGGCATTCCTGTGGTATGCTGAAGATCAGATTTACCTTTGTAATGTTGTGACACCTCTTCAGTTGTTCACAATTACTTGGCACCTTTGTGGCATACTGAATATTAAGCTTACCTTGATCATTCAGTAGAATGTTAAGCTCAGTTGTTCACAGCTGCTTTGTACCTCCTTGGCATGTGGGGCTTACCTTGGTCAGTCAGTACATATGTGACACCACAGATGTTCACAACCATTTGCCACCTCTGTGACATACTGTAGATTATTCTTACCTTAGTCAGTGAGACATTTTGGCAGCTCTTAGATTATTTTATTCACAATCAATAAATCTTATTCACCTCGCATTGCATCATGGGAAAGCTTTTCCACGGCCGCTGACCAACAATTGTTTGTTTACTTACTTGCAGTGGCGTAGGAATGGGGGAGGGGTTACAATGTACCCCCCAAATTTTGGAGAGGGGTACATTAATATCTACTGTAACCCCCCTTCCAGATATGAGCAAACATAAACCAATCATTCATAAAGAGTGAACTTTAAAACTTATATGCTACTTATTTTTTTTTATTCTCTTTTTTTTTTTCAAAGAAATATCACGGGTCATTTGTTTTTTTTTATATCCGAAGCTTGTAGTGGGAGGCTTTTCATCCACCAAAAACTGGCCAACCATCTGGGAAACTCCAGCAAATTAGTTCTGCAGGGAAACGAGTTCAAACGACTGCCAGCTTGAGCAGAAGAAAGGCGCCGATATTACGACACCTGTCAGTCACCTACAACTAATGACATTGCGATGGGTTGAAACGAAGTGTCGAACTGTGCGACGTCTTTCTTCATCGATACCCTTTTTCGCCTTTGGCTCAACTTCCACAGAAGAGCCGTAGCTCCTTTGTATTTCAGTGTCCAAGTCCCTCGGGAAGACGTGCATCTTTCTCTACTAATTGGTGATTGGTCATTGCCCTCTTGACATTAGTATTGGCCTCCATCTTTCTTTCATTTATGACTCAGGTTTTCTTCTATGTGTCTATGCATTTGCATTATTTGTATGTAGCTTAACTAACCAACCTCTTGGAGTACTCCGTCTAGTCTGTAGTAATGGTTATTGAGTTTTAACATCGATTCGAAGTTGCTAATAATGGCTAAAAGAACTATTGTGGATTTTTTACTTTTAATAACCCCAAAAAAAGCATATTTTAATAATGAGAACGACAACCTGAATGAAAGTAATATTGGTTTTTCTGGTGGGAAGATATCTGTCCAGGAACAGGAAGATCAACATTTAGGGAAACATTTGCTTGTGCTCAAGGCTAATGGTAAGTCTACTCTCTCTCATGTGATGGCTTAATCCTTGAGATGTAAGGTTCATGAGCTTGTACCTCCCTAAATCAAAAGCGTTCCTACGCCACTGCTTACTTGCATTTTCGCATTGCTTAACGTGGTGTGACGTTGTAGGGGTTCAGGAAAATTGTGATTTTCATAAATTTATTAACAATGTGTCTAACTTTTTTGCTCATCATATGGTTGTGCTAATAAATCCTGCCACCTAAATTGTATAGAAGGAGGAATACCTTTTCATAATTTTCCTCTGAAAAAGGCCAAAATTGTTAAAGGAATGGCTGTGTAAAATGAAACGTGATGAATTCCACCCCAGTGTTAATTTTCCAATATTTTCTGCCCACTTTAGCGAAAAAGATTTTGGATATTATGACACTACATGAATCAAAGGCAGTTGAAATCTCATAGTGTTCCTTTGAATTTCAATTTTTCAATTTCATAAAAAGAATAAAAAGTAGAAGGAGAAAACTGATGGCGTATTTGGATCGGTAAATTACTAATTAAGTTCAATGTTCTTTCCCCAAAGAACAAAACAAACATATCTATAATTTTTCTTTCATTTACTGTCATGCATTCATTAAAAAAGTTTTAAGCAGATTGCCTAGCGTATGAACCCCAGTTTGTTTCCATATTACGTATTTGTCTGGACTTCTAAATATTTCGTTTTACAAAAAGAAATTCCAGGTTTATGTTTCAGATGTTTCGCTAATGTCTGATAATAAAGACATGAATATTTAATATACTGTGTACAAGAAATGCTTCATTAATAACTTCATGATTAGTAATGGCAATGTCCTCCTGTATCATGTGAAATAAACATTAAACACAAAATACTCTTGGCATATTTTTGCAACCTTCATTTGTTCTTCTAAGAAATTAATTTCTTCTTCTTTGCCCTGTAGCCAGGGGCTGATTTATGCAGTCGCACAAGTTGCAGCCGCGAAGGGCCCAGCATTCACTGTGAAAAGAGAAGTACAGCAAGGAGAAAACAAAGAAAAGGAAAAAAGAGGGATAAAGTTATGTTAATAAATATAATATTTTGCGAATTCATAGAAAAGCAGTCATGGTTCAAACTTTATACAGTGCTTGTCGTCTGTTCTCTACTTAAGAAGTGTAAAGTTGGCTATCCTGCTTGTCAAGCGGGTAAAATTTTGCTAACTGTAATTTAATTTGTGCGTGGTGACAACACTGACCACTGGTAACGTCACAGCATAACCAGTAAGTCTATATTTCTGTGTTGCCATTTGATCTCCACGTTGTGGTATTATACAGCGTTACGTACTTAATATTGTGATTATTAACACCTAACCGTGGCCTTAAAATCGTCATCATTACAGCTGTTGCTTCTGTTTCCTTTTCATATGGGTAAAATAATAATGTAATTATGAATAGAATACAAGACTACACCATGAAATACAAATTTTGAAGATGTGAATCTGCTTTTTTTTTTTTTTTTTTTTTGTGTAAATATGACATGGATGGTAAGTATTTTGCTAACGGGTAAAATTTTGCTAACTGTAATTTAATTTGTGCGTGGTGACAACACTGACCACTGGTAACGTCACAGCATAACCAGTAAGTCTATATTTCTGTGTTGCCATTTGATCTCCACGTTGTGGTATTATACAGCGTTACGTACTTAATATTGTGATTATTAACACCTAACCGTGGCCTTAAAATCGTCATCATTACAGCTGTTGCTTCTGTTTCCTTTTCATATGGGTAAAATAATAATGTAATTATGAATAGAATACAAGACTACACCATGAAATACAAATTTTGAAGATGTGAATCTGCTTTTTTTTTTTTTTTTTTTTTTTTTTTTTTGTGTGTAAATATGACATGGATGGTAAGTCAGATAATATCCGAAAACTTAAAAATTTCGTCGTCCTGGAGCGACAAAATTCTATCCCGGGCAATCACGGTACAGAATTCTTAATCTCGAGATTCTCTAAACATGAATGTTGGTTGCTTCGTCTAGCGAATCCTGTGATGGTTACATTCAAATTAATCGGAAAGTTGAAACTTGGTCGTTCTGGGTGGTGTAGTGGTTAGCATTCTCGGGCGTTATCCGGGAGACACGGATTCAATTCCCGTTGCGGGACGACGAAATTTTCAAGTTTTCGGATATTATCTGATTTTACCATCCATGTCATATTTACATAAAAATAAACGGATTCACATCTTCAAAATTTGCAATAATAGAATTATTTGAGGCTGATGAAATTGATTACAGTCCATTTAAAATTGTAGTAAACATACTCGGAACCCAGATGTATCTCATAACGAGGGCCCCCAAAAGGTTCAGTGAGACGGGCCCCCTACAGCATAAATCCGCCCCTGCCTGTAGCTCTATTAATTCATTGGCATACTCCATGACATTAAGATTGAAAAAATCGGCCCACAGTGAGGGGGTAATCAAATATCCACAACATTGAATCAGCAGCCACGTTGGCCCGCAGAAATCCATTTGTGACGTCACGTGAATAAGGTTCATTGGCTCTTTGTGGCATATTGCAGATGAGGCTTATCTTGGTCAGCATGTTGTACACCTCTTCATCAGTTGTTTACAATTGCTTTTCACCTCTGTGGCATACTAAGATGAGGCTTACCTTGGTCAGTCAGTAAACTATGAAATCTCAGTTGTTCAGAATTGCTTGATACCAAAATGGCATACTTCAGATGAGGCTTACTTTGGTCAGTTAGTGCATGACAAGCACTTGGCATCTCTGGTGCATATACTAAAGATGCTTACCTTGGTCAGTCAGTACATTCTGAAACCTTGGTTGTTCACAACTGCTTGGGACCTCCTTGGCATACTGCAGATAGGGTTTACCTTGGAGTCAGTATATATGTGATAATCTCCTCAGATGTTCACAACCATTTGGCACATCCATGGAATACTGTAAATGAGGCTTACCTTGGTCATTGAGACAATGTGAGACCTCTTAGATTGTTCACAACCATTAGACTCCTCTGTGGCAAATTGCAGATGAGGCTTACTTTGATCAGTCAGTATGTAGTGACACCTCTTCAGTTATATAATAAATCAGAGCAAAAATTGCTAATGGCATTTCATTATACTTAGATCATTTTTTAATCAAAGTTTATACTTATTAAATGCCAGTAAAGGAAACTCTAATGGGACCGTGGTTTCAGCCACTAGGACTCTCATCAGCCATAAATCACGTACGTTGTTCCTTTCTTGATCAGCTTTTGAATCTTTTATCACAGGATTGTGGGCTTGTGCTCTCATTTCCCGGCTGGAGTTTTTGATGACTAATTAAAGTCTTCCGAAATCTGTTGAGTTTTCGGAAGACTTTGATTAGTCGTTAATATTTGTGAAAACGACGTGAGAAAATTATCCCATATTATTGGTTATTTCGTGAAAACGATGTGAGAAAATGATCACATCGTAATTATTCTTATATTCCCATACACAAGAAAAAAGGCATATGGCGCGATATTACGTGTCCAAAGACTTCAATGTAGAACTGCTATTAAAAGCAGCGACAATACTGTTCGTCACATATATTTTTTTAAGTCGACGAGGACTTGGTGCCCACATACACCTTAATGTTTCCACTGAGGAAGGCAAAATTTTTGCCGAAACATGTTTGGAAGTGTGTTGCGGTAGTGAATTAAGTTTGGGTCCATCTTTTATTCCTTTATGTCCTTTTTATTCATTTGGGTTTTTAACTTTCACGTTTTAATCATCATTCCTTGCAAACGCCTATACAAGGGTATAGAATTTTAACTCGGAAATAGTGTTTTTTAATCCGTGAATCTTCCGTTCAGGCAGAACTTGGATCTCATCTAAATAAGCAAATGTCCGTTCTATCGAGCAGAAGCTTTGCCACAGTGACTAAAAATGCCGAAATTATTATGAGTAAGTAACATTTTTTTACCATTAATATTCGTTTTGTATTTTCATATCATTATATGGACCTAACTATTCCACCCTGCATACTTAAACAAAATATATGTGACAAACAGCATTGTCGTTGCTTTTAATAGCAGTTCTACATTGAACATCATAATTAGTTGAAATTTCAACCAATTATCAAGCTTGCTACAAGGACCCACCTCTCAAAATTAGCAAAACATGGGATAATTTTCTCCCACATCGTTTTAACAAAATATTAACAAGCAATTAAAGTCTTCCAAAAATTCAACAGACTCCATCCGAAGCCCACAACCCTGTGATAAAAGATTCAAAAGCTGATCAAGAATGGAAAAAAGTACCCAACTTGTGGCTGACGACAGCCCTAGTGTCTGAAACCATAGTCCCATTATAGTTTCCTTTACTGGCATTTTAATAAATATCAACTTTGATTTAAAAATTTTTTCACCTTTTCAGTTGTTCACAACTGCTTGGCACCTCCATGGCCCACAGCAGATGAGATGATTCTGCTGGCTTTGGGTTAGTGCCGCCCACAGGTAAGGCAAAAGATCACAAAGTTCTCAAAAATGTTGTAAGTGCTGAGTGGTGTCTGTAGAAGAACCTCTGCAGTGCATCCCAGATGCTCAATGGGATTAAAGTTGAGGTGCCTTGGTCATATGGGTAAACATGGAGTTCCATGATCTTTGAGCTTGTGAGCAACAATGTGGGCTCAGTGAAGTCTAGCATGGTCATTCATAATGAGGAAATTATGGGCTATTTCACCTTGGAAAAGTCCCTCAGTGCACACTAGCATCTATATGCCCTTGGAAAATATGCAGATCTGTGTGGCCATCGAAACAGATCTTCCACCATGACTGGGCCACTGTTGAATGAGAGCACAGGTTGACACAAATGCTGACTGCCGCATGATCATGAGGTTCTCCAGACACCAGTGACATAGCCAGAAATTTGCTAAGGGGGAGTTCATGGATTTGGTTCATTGGTGAAACCTCAGATATACATATATATCACTTTAAATTTGTATGCAATCCACCCTCAAGGAAGGTCAGGAGCCTACCCCCCCCGGCTACACCTATGCCAGACACATAGTAACTGATTATTAGAATGTATCATTGCAAAATAGGATGCTTTGCCACTCTTCATGCCATAATACGTAGGTGTTGTGCCCTCTCATATCTTCTTCACCAAGTCACTGAAGGCAGTCGTGTTCAAGGCAATGGATGTTTCAACCATAGACCTTTGTGATGCTGTCAGGTATAGGCCATTGGACCACTTACTTTCAATGCTGACTGCTCTTCTTAGAATATCTGTAATGTGGCAACTGGACACTGGAGTTTTCACAGGTGTTTTTCATGTGATAATGATCTTACTGTGCCACAGTTGTCCTTGGATGACTACTAAGTTATTCTGCAACATTGATGTTTCCCAACAATGCAGATGGAGTTGACTTATCACACTTTGGGATACATGAAGAGCTACTGTTCATGCTCTACCTGTGATAACAAGTTGCATTCCAATGACTGTTGTATTCATCAACCATCAGATGTATACCTCTGCTTTGTTCACAGTTTGACAGTAACATTTACAGACACATACCATTAAGCCACTCCTTAGCACATTGATTGCATAAGAAGTCTAGTTATCCATCATCCACGATGCATCTTTCATGTGCATACATGACAGAAATGCAGAACCTGAAATGTGCATTCTTTTGTGTTTTGTACTCTCCCAACTACCATTATGATCTGACAATATTTGCATAAACATAGGCTTCTGAATCATAATACCCTTAACTTTTTTTGAGTGGTTTAGTTTCTTTGTAGAAACATAACCCTAAGTGAGAAGATGTAGTACAAAGTCCAGTTTAAAAAAATCCAAAAAAAAAAATAATCCAAAAATTGGCATTGTTTTCATGGAAAAAAGTCAAAATAGAAATCAATACTTCCATATTATAATTTAAGAGATAGTGATGTTGTCATTTTCTTTTCACCACCTCTCACTGACACTGTATTTTGCATATGTACACCGATGGGGTGAAGTGTCTGAAATTTAAAATAATTTTGTCCATTTTTAAAAAAATAATACCTATTTTTCTCATAAAAAAGTAATGTTTGTATCATAATTTAACAGACTGAGGGAAATGTTGTTTTCTGCTTGTAAATTTGACAGTTCAAACTAATTTTGTTTTGTGATTATTTATAATCATTTTTAAGTAATCATGGCTAAAATAATTGAATGAAAAAACAAAACAAAAAAAAAACAGGATTGCTTATAAGCACACCAGACAAAAAATTAGTCACCCCTAACAGAAATGACAGTAGGAATTTACTGGTTGCACAGAGGACACCGTGGTTGGATTGTTGAGAGATGAATAGCATGACATGGTCTACAGGATCATTTCTGTCTCGTGCAGTGGTGAAGAGCAATGTGTGTGTTGAATTTAGTCTGCAGTATGGGTTGTAAGACAGACACCACTGAGTGGTAAAAAGAAGCCATCGTGTTTGGCTGTACCCATGGACACAAAGTGAATGAAGTCGTCCAATTTGTTAGTGTGTCAAAGCGTACTGTCCAGCAGGTCTACAAACAGTGGTGTAGTTCGCAGTCAACTTAAAATCGGCGGCGTAACTGTGGCCGGAAAATGATTTTTGCTAACAGGGACCGCCGCCATGTTTCATGCCTAGTAATTGTAAATCAGGTTTCAAACAAGGCAACAGTTGCTCCAAACAGTGAATGAAAGTCCACTCCAACCAATTTTTGAAAGAACACTGCGACAAGAACTGCATGCGATGGACATCTAGAGCAGAGTATCATGGAAGAAGACTCTTTTAACACAGCGACAGCAAGTCACCAAGGCGCACGTTATCAATGGGCTCAGAGGCACCAAAAGTTTACTGTGGAGGATTGGAAACGAGTAATTTGGTCTGACGAGTCTCATTTTTGTTTGTACTCCAATGACGGGAGGTGAGGAGTGCGTGACATGCCCAATGAAGCTTTTAATCCTGATTGTGTCAAAGGTGGTGTTCAAGCTGGAGGGGGTTCTGTGATGTTTTGGGTATGTTTTTTATACCACGAAATGGGCCCTCTCATTGCAGTGACGATGAGTTTGAACCAGCGTGGCGTACCTCTGCATTCTGAATGACGAAGTTTTGCCCTTTGTCCCTACATCTCCAGTAGTAGCATCACATTGCCACTCCTGTCTTCCAAGCAGCCCTTGCAAAACTGCTGAAATTTTTACTAGTGGCTGTCGGGACTTCATATGTATGCCTGTAATTAATCCACACACAAGATGTTGCCGTGAGTATTCGACTCACTCTATGAATGTGAGCTTTTTGCAATTGCGAAGTTCAAAAATAAAATTCATGATACTGTAAAATCTGCACCAGATAAAATCGAACAAGATGAATTTTTACAATGAAGGCAAATAAATCCTTGACAACAACAAAACATGAAAACAAATTAAAAACTTGCCGAATTTTTTTAAAAAACGAACTAAAATCTTGAAGAGGAAATAATCATCTTGACTGCGAAGCACAAAGAAATAAATCTCCCGATTGCGAAGCACCACAACAACAACAAAACATGAAAACAAATTAAAACTTTGCCAAAATTTAAAAAAGCGAACTAAAATCTTGAAGAAGAAATAATCATCTTGATTGCAAAGCACAAAGAAATAAATCTCCCAATTGCAAAGCACCAAACTAGTTTCTGCTAATATTCATAGCTATCATCAGTGGTAGGAGCACAGTCGTTGTAATTACCGCACTCGCACGCTCAGGTATGCTGCTGCACCTGAATGCATGTTCAGCCTCATCGTGTAGACATTTGCACATCATGGTTTGGGTTTTACTGTGCACGTACATAGTGTCGCCATCTGTAGTTAAACAAAATAATCAAGTAGCATTTACAGAGTAGAAATATCCACTCCGTAAATGCTTCTTGAAAATAAATAAATGCTACTATTTTTAATATTTAAAATACAAGTGCATATTTCTACTCCGTGGGGCACATTTTGTTGGTACGGAATGGGTCCTTTGATATTGCTGGAAGGTCGGGTGTCCTCCAAGGATTATCTGAACATTGTTGCCGATAAAGTCCATACTTTAATGTTGACTTTGTGTCTTCAGCAGGTGATGGCTGTTTCATAGACGACACTACTACTGTCCATTGCACAAGATGTGTTCAGTGTCAGTGGTTCAGCAAGGATGACAGTGACTTCCACCGTCTTCTCTGTGACCACCACAAAACCTGGCTCTAAACCCCATTGAGATTGTATGGGACTTATTGTAAAAATAGATCCGGAAGCATCAAATCTGAGCCGGTTAAAAGACTGTCTGGTCAAAGCCTGGTATGCTGTAGACATTGATGCATTCCAACACCTTGTTGAATCTATGCTAAACTGCATGCTGTAACTGGAGCTAAAGGAAGTTCAACCTAGTATTGAATAAAAGTTTCTAATTTGGTGGCTGGTATGTGTATATCCCACTTGCATGTCAGCTACTGGTCCATACAGGTCCTTGGAACCAACAGATTTTAACAAAGGGTGAGTAGAATCTTAATATGTTCTTATGTTCTTCTTAAGGTCGCTTTTGAGGATCTGCTAAACTCGTAACTCAGTATAATATCCCACTTTCTCTACATATGGTGGTATGTACAATTTTAATATGCTGATGTTACACATTTCTCCCTTAGGCAGATATTATGTATTTATTTATATTGCATGAAGTTATAATAATTATATTTACCTTTCTGCAGTGGTGATAAAAATATAATTTTTGTTTTCCACAGTACCATAAACAGATCAGAATTGGATTGTTAGAGGTGCATTAGCGATGGATTTGCATAGACAAGAATGTTAAATGAATGCTTAAGGTGAGTGTGCTTTCAAATTTGAAACTGGATGTGTCACAGCAAAACAGCAGGTTTTTGTGAAGATGTAAAATTGAAATACCAAAAGCAATCTTCTGTTCACTCTTTGTATTGCACTTATTACAAACTTCTGTTAGTGCACTAGCTGGGGTACAACCATTTAGGGTTTTAAGGCTTCAAACCCCCTCTGGAGTCCAAAGTTGTTCCTCCCCCTTCATTGCCCCCCCTCCCATTTTCCTCTCACTGAGTGCTCCTAAGACAAAACTGTAAACATTTTTCACTTCCATATTGTCAGGCTGTTTATCTGTAACCTGACCTTAGACTACTGACACAATTATTTGACTTTTCCCACTACCCATTTATAAATCCCATTGAGACAAAAAAGTGGGGTAAACTTCTCCCTGTGAAGCTGTCTAACAAATGTTGGGGTTGGTATAACCCCTTTGGGTATGACTCCCTACCACTAGCTGTTCTAATCCACAAGGGTAGAGTAGGACAAAGATATTTTAGGATTTTCTGTTACCTTTCACTCAGCACAAAAATTCACCCAGCAAAGTGTAAGTCTGTCCTCAAGCTTTCAAGTCCATGACTAGCTCCCCCCCCCATATTTTGGAAATAATGGAATATTTAATGAAATATGCTACCAGAACAATAAAATTAAAACATAGTCACCATGTGTCATTCAGGCAAGAGATATTGCAGACAGAATATAGACATTTCTTCAGTGTATTGACTTTATGATATAACTACATTTATGGCAAAGCATTTGCATTTTTTTTATTATTCCTAATGAAATCATGTTTTTTATTTTAAATTAGTTGCTTAATTTCTTTACTTTAATTCTCTCAATTTTGATGATACCAATTAAATATATAGTGATACTAGTTGGTATAAAAATTTCTTTTCTCCAAAGATATCAATAATATATCAATATTGCATGCAAGTACAGTTCATGTAGCATTTTTATCAATATCATAACCCCTCCAGAAAAAGAATTCTGGTTGTGCGCCAGGCACTAGCTGTAATTAATGCAGACATTTGACGTGGACCAGGAATCATCGCTCTTTCCATGTTTATAAGTGAGTCACGGAAAAATTCTCATTGGCTGCCACCGGGAATCGAACCCAGGGCCTTCCAGTTACGCACCGAACATGCTTCCACTGCACCACAGCGGCCTTGAATCCTTCTGTTTGATGTTCCTGGTCCACGTCAAATGTCTGTATTAATTATTCATTCGCCTTCTAGTTATTTGTTCAGTTGCTGCTTACCATCTTTAGTGAATCCCCAGCATTGTGCGGAGCTCCAAGAAGCAACCTGCCAAGTGGCTTGGCAGTTAGTGTATGCGAGTCTGGAGGAATTTGAGGCCGCTGTGGTGCAGTGGAAGCATGTCTGGCGCATAACTGAAAGACCTTGAGTTCGATTCCCGGTGGCAGCCAATGAGAATTCCGTGACTCACTTATAAACGTGGAAAGAGCGATGACTTCTGTTTGACTAGCTATAATCACAGTAGGGTTTACATAAGAAAGTTAATTTTCAAATCTTTTGCCAAAAGAGAGAGAGAGAGAGAGAGAGAGAGAGAGAGACCTCTAAATTTTTGGAATATTGGAAGTTCTTATAAATTTCTATTTTTTTACAGCCAGAAATTAATTTTTCTTTACATTAAAAAATGTATCTCATAACTTAAGTAAAAAACACTGTTCAATAGCAATGATTTTTACTCTTCAAAATGTAGTTATTCCATACAATAGAAATGCTGAATAATTAATCATGTGCAGAGTGGAGTTGAATGTAAGTACTGTTTGATGAAGGATGATTCATGTTAAAAATGTTGAAAGTTAAAATATTGACTGAACACGATAAAACACATATGTAGCACACATATACTACATGTACTTAAGCTTTAGTGATGAAAACACACACCACATGAGATCTTTCGAGGATCACAACGTCCCCATCCTCAGATGTTACATTCAATGTAACATTGAATGTATTTCAAGAGCTGCTCAATAACATGTAATGTTACATTCAATGTATTTCAAAAGCTGCTCAATAACATGTAATGTTACATTCAATGTAACATCTGAGGATGGGGACGTTGTGATCCTCAAAAGATCTCATGTGGTGTGCATTTTCATCAGTAAAGCTTAAGTATATGTAGTGTATGTGCTACATATGTGTTTTATCGTTTTCAGTCGATGTAAGACTGTTGCAACTGCCTTTAAAAGTTGGTTTTGGAATAACTTGCAGGTAAAGGGCAAAATCATAAAAAGAAGAGAAATAAGATGTTGAGCTAGGGTGACCACTTTTGCTGTGTGGATATGTTGTAACATAATCAGACGTTATCTTCGGAGGGAATTATCCATTAAGTGTTTATTTTTGGCTCATGGCATTTGACAGATATGCTGTCATATCAGAATAATATGACCACCTACCTAATAATGGGAATAACCAGAGTATCAGAATGTAGATGTACATGAATAGTTTCCAAATCATTAGCAGATTTTGCAGATAGTGTTTGCATGTAGATTAAAAAAATGTTATTTACTGTAATTAAAGCACTTACTCAAGGCTTTACTCAGATTAATATCCGTAATTCTACTCTGACTTGAAGAATGTTCAATTATTTTTTCACATCTTCTGAGTTCTTTTGCTTTTACAGATGTTTCTGGCCTCTAGATTTTATCAAGGTCTGTTTGTTCTCAAGGAATAGGAACTCTATCAAAAGTTTTGGTTTACACAGAAAGAATTTAAATTTTATTGCCAGTTTCTTCTTGCAGTTGCCAATTATTAAATTAAAATCTTCTCCTTATGTACTTAGTAAGTCTACCATTTTTCGATTAAGTTGTTGAAAATGTCATTTATAATTTTTAAAGGTTCGTTAATGAAACTTTTTCTGGATATTAAAATATTTTTTTTAATTAGTCTTTTGCTTTTATGAGGTTCATAGTCCAGTATTTTAATGTTTTGTCATAAAGATCCATTTCATACACATTGCTGCACATTCAATTGTAATGTATTTATTTTGTCCTTATTAGAATCTGCAGTGTTCTAATAATTATTTATTGTTTTATTAATTTTCCTTTAAATTATCTTCTGTTTTTATCGTGGTTCATGCTTTGTGGCGTTGCAGCAAGTTTTCTGTTTCAATGGTTGTGTATGCAGATACATTTTATTTTTATACAACTCTGGGAATAACTACCTTTCGCCCAGATGACAGTAGTGAGACGGCATGGCATGGATGCACCGAGACCCTGGAAGGTTGCCTGAGGCACACACATGCCCATTCAGCAGAGCACGGAGGTCCTGGAGATGATGTGGTTGTGGGTCAGCACATTGAACTTGTCGATCCAAATAGTCCCACTAGTGCCCTATGGGATTGAGGTTGGGCAATTTCACCAGCCAAGGGAGAACGGAGACATTGCTGTCTTGTTCCTGGAACCAATCACGCACCCCCTTAGCGACGTGGCAGGACGCATTGTCCTTTTGGTAGACACCATCACCAGAGTTGTATAAAAATAAAATGTATCTGCGTACACAACCATTGAAACAGAAATCTTGCTGCAAACTGGAGAATCACGATAACAATACAAGATGATTTTAAAAAAAATTAATAAAAAAATAATTATTAGAACATTACAGATTTTAATGAGGACCAAATAAGTACTTTACAATTGAATGTGCAATAATGCGTGTGAAATGGAACTTTACGGTAAAATATTAAAATATTGGACCATGAACCTCATAAAAACAAGAGACTAAAGAAAACAATTTATATCCAGAAAAACAGTTCCATAATGAACTTCAAAAATTATAAATAGCATTTTCAACAATTTAATTAAAAATAGTAAACTTACAATATACATAAGGAAAAGATTTTGATTTAATAACAAGGGGAACCTGGCAGTAAAATTTGAATTCTTTCTGTGCAAACAAAACTTTTGGTACAGTCCCTATACATTGAGAACAAACACACCTTGGTAAAATTTACAGGCAGTATCAAAAAAAAAAAAAAAAAAAAAAAGATGTGAAAAATAATTGAAAGTTCAAGTTAAAATAGAATTAAGTACATCAATCTGAGTAAAGCCTTTAGTAATTGTTTTAATTGCTGTAAATAGCATTTTTATTTTATTTTTAATCTACAAGCAAAAATTATCTGCAAAACCTGCTAATAATTTGGAAACGATCCGCATTACCAGGGATCCCATTTCAGTCCATGTAAACAGTCCCCAGACGAGAATGCCACCACCACCAGCTTGAAGAGCACCCTGCTGGCAAGAAGGATCCATCGCTTCATGTGGTTTGCACCATACTCGTATCCTGCCATCCGCATGTACCAACGTGAATCTCGACTCATCAGTCCAGGCAACATTTTCCCACATGTCTAGGGTCCAGTGGCGATGTTCCCACGCTCATGCTAATCTTTGCACCCTGTGATGTGCGGTCAGCAGCGGTACCCTTATGAGATGATGGCTTCTGTACCCCATAGCGAGGAGATGGTTCTGGATGGTGCGGCTGCTTACACGTTTTTGTGCACCAGTGTTAAATTGCCAACTGATTTCTTGCACTGTGGCCCGTCTCTCTGCTGTTACAATGCAAGCTAGCTGACGATGACCCCGCTCATCCACATGCTGTTGTCCACCGCAGTTGGCCCTTGCAGGGATGGTTTTACCAGGATTCGATGCACTCACAGTGCACCCGTGACACAGTGGCTCGTGAAAATCTCAGTGCTTGCACGACTTCCGAGATGGTGTGACCCATTCGTCGGGCTCCGACAACTTGCCCATAATCAAATGCGCTTAGATCCTTCGTCTCACCCATACTGTGTCCGACTCTTACTGATTCCCGTCGCGTCACGCCTTATATTGTCGGATCGCTGCATACGTCATGTCGTTTCCATTTACAGCGCCACATTTGCATAACGCCAGCTGTCTCTAATTCAATTGCTCTTCAGTGTATACCTTTTTAAAAGGATATACCTGGTTAATTCTCTAGATTATTCACAGCAATCACAACTGTGCACTGAATTACCTGTAGTGCACTGGTCACCATGTAACACTTCACAAATACTTTACCTTTTGTTTCTCCCCAAGTAATGCTTTTAAGTCACTTATTCATTGTTTTTACTGGTCCTCATTAAACTTCTGATGGCCATGTATACCTTTTTAAAAGGATATACATGGGGAATTCTCTAGATTATTCACAGCAATCACAACTGTGCACTGAATTATCTGAGTGTACTGGTCACCATGTAACACTTCAAAAAACTTTAAAATTGGATTGCCCTACTCCAGGACAATGGGATTTTCAAGTTTCCTAGGGAGATGTTACATGGTGACTGGTAAACTAGGTAAACTACAGGCAATTCAGTATACAGTTCTGATTGCTGTGAATAATCTGGATGTGCTATAGTTGCCAAATTCTGTTGGAGCCAGTCGATGAATATCAGTGTTTCAGTTACAAGTTTCTGATTATCACACAGAATTTAATGCACATCTCTCTTTTCTTTGTGCTGTTTTTTCTGATCAATCCGACATGTTACGGAACACCTTAAAGCAGATAAGGAATGATTGCAGCAGTGGACTGATCTGTATGTTCACCGATACATGTTAGTACAGTATTTTTTCATATAATCCGTACCAACGATGTTGATCTTGAACCGTGATTTCATGCAAAAAGTCGAAATTCACAGGATGACCCAACAGTCTAAAGAAATAGGGGAAAAAACTGTCTTATTAAAAAAAGACTGTCATTTTAAAAGGTGCTTTGTGTTACTTTCAAGTGAATAAAGAGCAAAACACCCATGTTTCTTTCAGCATTACTGCAGTTCTGTAGTGTGCATTTTTCTAGTTAGACCTCTGTGGCACCTGGCACCCACATAGTGAGGGGGCTAGGAGGCTGCATCTCCACATTTTCAAGGGGCCCCAGAATTATGCAGGATGCTTGAAGAATTGACAGAGTTCTACAGTCTGTTTTTCAGATAGCACAGGGAAAATTATATAAGAAACCCACTTGTGAATTTTTTTTTGTATTTTCTTCCCCTTCTTTAGATGGAGTCCACAAAAAGTATAATCGTCCATAGTCCATCCTTAAGTCTTTTGAAAGCATTACAGATGTTTTGTGCACATCTGTATTTGGGGAAGATTTTCATACATTAGCAATTCATTTGAATCATGGTATTCGGATCATATTATTTCGTCCACTTTGACATAATTTCAACAAGTTAAACCTCTGCCCCCCCCCCTGTAAAGCAGAACTGAACTGGTGTCCATTTTTCAATCATGCATTTTCTTGCTAAGCCGATTGATCCATGAATCATGGGATACACACTTCAACAGGGTGGGGATATTTTTATGGCTTCCTTGTAATGTTTTGTCTTGGCTATTTTTATTCAGCCACCCATAGTGAAATCCTAGGTGTGCCATTAATACTGGTGCCCCAAAATACTGTCCAGCCCCTGGGCCCCCTTCCTGTCTTAAATGGGCTCTACCCACAAGCATGTGTAATGCTGAGCTTCAGAAAACTTGTGGTTTTTGTTAAGTGCAAATAATACTTCCTTTATTGCATTGCATTTTCTGTGAAAAATGCTTAAAGAAAAAAAGAAAGAAAACCTTATTACTATATTAACATATATACGTTAAATGTTTACTGTTCATCACATTATTCTTGGTGTAAATATAGCCCTCTGTCGTGACGTCCAACATATAATGCACCGTAAACGTTATTCATATCGACATACACTGAACATTGTATGAACCGTAAAAGTTATTCATATAGACATACCAAGCAGCTCACTCCGAATTACATATATATGAAAAGTGCTCTACCATAGTGAGGAGAATTGGCAGGAATACACGTAACACACAAAACATAAAAGGAATTCTTGAAATTGTCATCACACGCGTAAGTTACGTTGAAAATTATAAGCTGGACGTTACGGTATCGACTTCTACCTTCATCAGCCCTATTCTTTGGAAAGCGATTTTGAAATATGGCAACAACTGATGCTTTTACCACGTGTCTCATTCCATGGCTGATGAAGGTAGAAGTCGCTACCGTAACGTCCCACTTATAATTTTCAATGTAACTTACGCGTGTGATGATAACATCAAGAAGTGCTCTACCTTCGATGTTGATGAGTATGTCCCCAAAAACATCCATGGCCAATGCTGAATGTAGGCCACGTCAAATATTCCTCTTTCCTTCAGCATCCAGGAACGCTGGTGGTAAAATCGTACGTGTGATAAAATATGCGGTCCCACTGGATGAAGTCAAAATAAAAATATATGGTCCAGTGGGACCGCATATTTTATCACACATACAATTTAACCACCAGCGTTCCTGGATGTTGAAAGAAAGAGGGATATTTGACGTGGCCTGCATTGGCCGTGGATGTTTTTTGGGACATACTCATCGACATCAAAGGTAGAGCACTCTTATTTATACGTAATTCTAAGTGATCTGCTTGGTATATCTATATGAATAACTTTTATGGTTCATACAATGTTCAGTGTATGTTGATATGAATAAATTTTATGGCACATTATATGTTGGACGTCACGTCTGAGGGCTATATATTTACACCAAGAACAAAGTGATGAACAGTAAACTTTTATACGTTAATATAGTAATACTTTAAGCCACATAAAAAATATGCTCGATTCAGCATAGAGCTTTGTGCTGATTTGAGTAGATAATGAAAGAAAACCTTGTCGGCATATAGGTTTTGTACATCTGTTTTCCATGTAGCCACCCTTCAGAAAACTTAAAAAGTAAATTGCCCTGAAACAATGCAAATCAAGTTTTCTGAAGAGTGGGTACATGGGAAACAGTAATTTGTACAGTATATGCATTTGTGAAGAATTAATTCTCCTGAAATTTGCTTCCCATTCATTTCTATGAAAACAAAAGATCTTCTTTCATACTGTTTGCCACACTATCTTCGTAATGCATTACATTTTTCTGTTTGTTAACGCATTTTTGGTAATTTTCCAAATATACAACCTCTCCTAACAATTAAGATGCAGATTTTTATAAAAACCAGTGCTACAACCCCCCCCCTTACACACTTCCTTTTTGATGCTATGCATCTTTCCCAACAGTAGTAAAGTAAATCCCAATCAAAAATGTTGATGTAATGCTGAGTCATTGTCAAAGCTATTGTTGTAATCTATCGTGCCTTCATGCTATCCCATCAAGAGGCACAACAGTAGTTCATTTCATTGTTACTCATCAACAATATATTTTACTAAACTATTACTGAACATTATTTCATCACGTTTTACATAAATGTAACAATACCTCATTGCAACCTGTGTGAATTGAGAACCTCATGCTGAATGTGACTAAAATCCATTACAATAATGTATTTTTGATGCCGTAAAAATGGCGTATTGTAGGAAATTTGGCTTCCTTTTAATCCCTTGAGAGGGCAAGGGGGTACCTGCCACTGACAATTGCTTTAAAATGATGTATAACACCATGGATGTAACGTGTAGATATCCTAGACCAAAAATTACCAATCCTCCCTCACTAACACACTTGCAATTCACCTTTCCTTTCTACCTGAGGTCAGATTTTGTCTTGCACATGCACAGATTGACTTTTGTAACTGCATCACATTTCATCAGTATCAGGGTTGTTTCCTACATTCATCTAAGTTTGAATGGTATATAATAATAAATATAAATATTGTTTTTCAAAAACTTAACATTTGATATCCTTAGTATGTACTGCCCACCATAGTTTAGTAAATATTTACTTTTATGATACATATCTTCTTTAATTGGTTTTATGAAAATATCATTTATTAATTAACTTACCTAAGTACATCTCAATGTGAGGAATTAATAAACCTTATTGTTTGTTATGATTTAATTCCACTTAGTATGTACCACACTGTGGTTCGGTGTGGTCACAAGTGATGCGAAAAAATGTAATGTGTTGTAGTAAATAAATGTGTACTCCCAAATCACTCTTTTTATTTCACACCCACAAAGATCATGGCAGGTGAAAGATGCATAGCATAAATTATCTATGAAGAGTACCAGACTACTGTCTCAATTTTTTTTTCTTTTTTGAAGTATTGTATTGTCCAGAGTCTAAATTTAAAACTTTAACAGATAATTCATGGATTATGTTAAAAAAGTTAAAAGTTATAGTGCATGTTTAATAAAACTGAATTTCTGGACATTTCTATTTTTAAAATACTGAAGATGGAAATTTGATTTTAAGTTGTTCAATGCACTCTGTGTGCTGTACTTCATTCTTTCTAGTTTTTTCTTAAATATGTATTGTTTCTGTCCCCCTCCCATCCCATTATGTGTGGCTTTATTTCATTTAGTATGGAACAGCTGGAATGCAGAGACACATCTTTGAAAGAGCTGCCCACAAGGGAATTGAAGCTCCGGAGGCATAAAGATAGAAGGGACTCGCCTACAGTGCCACCTATCAGATTGCGACTGAAATCAAACTCTTCCCCTGTACAGTATGTATTTGTTAGCAACAAATAAAATGCAAAAATATAACTTTTTTCTTAAAAAAATGTTTGGTTTTGAATTAAGGAAAGAGAATAAGGATGCTGTGTGTGCATGGACACAGAACCAGATTTTCCATGTGAGAATGCAAATCTTGGAAATAGATGGAATAAGGTGATGCTATCAGAATTTTCTGTACTAATATGCAAAATGGTAGATCACATTAACAATGTGTATTCACAATTATATTTTCTTTAAAGGTCTGCTATAGTTTCCATTTGGAGTGTAAATATTTAAATAATTGTGACATCATCAGCATTCTGACAAGTTGTTTCCACGCACTTGAAAGAAGTGGAATCTATGTGATGACATTGACAAATCATGAAGAATTGCAATATGTATATGGAAATCTTTCAAAATATCAAGCTTAATAGTTGAATCAGGTTTCTCAATAAGTTTGGCATCTTTAAACTGAAAAATTTATGGTTATTTTCGGGATAATGTTGAGCTATATATAGATAACTTTTCTTCAGTTCACAGTTCTGCACAAGTCTTGTGTTCCTTCAAATGGACATGTACACAACCTTGCAGGTCTGGCTTGTATGTGAAAGTCCACATTGACAAGAGATCTGACAAAGAATGTATACCTTCCATACAGTTTCTTGATCTGTAAAGTTTCATTTTGTTTACAGGTTAGAAATTAAAATTTTTGAAGCAAATATGAGGAGGAAATAAGATGGCAGCCCAATTCTCTTATACCGGGTGATATACAGGCTTGAGCATGCAGTCAGGCTTCAGTTTTCTAAATTTTTGAACTGGTTTGCTCTATAACAAAAGAGTTATTCTCTTTGTGCTGCAGTACTTTTAAGAAAAGCAAGCTCCTTCTACGAGGAATATTCAATAGAGCAGATGTGCATTTCATAATGTATGTGTAGAAAATGCTGATTTTTTGTTTCCATGGGGGATTTTGCAACATCACAAGGATTGTAGTCAAAATGTTTTAATCTGCAGAAGTTTTTTTTCTATTCCATGTGATTCAGAGATTTGTTATCATTGAGCATGCCTTCGTTGTTTTTTCTTAGAGTAATCTATGCGAGATTCATCTGTGAATTCGCACAATTCTGCTTTTGTTGTCATCATTTAAGTGATTCTTCAGATCAGTGCAAAACTGAAGAGAATTTTTTTTTTTTTTAGGATTTGTGTGTGGTGTGTGTGTGTGTGTGGTGTCACATCTGGCCAGTTTAGTTGTTAAATATCATTTTGTGGCATGAAATGTTTGCATGTAACAATTTCCAAAAGCAGAAGTTAGACAGCACAAAAATTTCTCTGTAATCTTTAGACATGAGTCTCTTCCATGGATTTGAATTCCACCTTTTTTCATTATCATTTGAGACTTTCATGAGATCGATGCACGACTGAACAGAAATTTTGGAGGTATTGGTGGTGGTGAGAAGATAGTTTTCTGTTGGAGGATGGAATTCCATCTTTTAAAACTTTGGAAAATAGAAGTCAGATGGAGTGAAGATTTCTCTTGTAATTGTGATGTTTTTTTCCTGGGATGGTCCCATACTACCATGCTGTTGCCCTCCAAAAATGGAAGTAACAAAGTTGGGAAATTTTGATGCAATGCTTTCAAAAGTGTTCTCATTTACAACATTTATGTAAAGTCATGTAAGTTTTTATATTGTGCATTCATGGCCATCATGCTGAAAGTTCTTTCAGCATAATGGATGGAATTGTCATCTCTGAGCACTAAAAAAAATGACAATGAAGGAATGGAAAGGGAAAGATATCAGAAGTGGATGCTGTGCAGCTGCAGGGCCAACAAAAGACAAATATGGCTGTAGAACTTGATGAGAAGAAAGCAAGGCTTGCTCATAAGAGGAAACTTGAGCTTATTTGTAGCAAGTACAACAGAAGAAAAAGAAACTGAAACAATGCCTTTTAAAACCATTTTATATTGTGCACTTACAGGGGTGTACTCCAGTTTAATATTTGCATAAATAAATTACATTGAAAAATTCCTTTCTCATGCTGCATTATATTCTTACTGCTCATTCTAATTTTTCACCCATGTAAGAAGTTCAGCTTTTTTCTTCTTCATCAGTCTCATGTATGCCTTAAGTAGGTGCCATTCATTTGAACATTATTACCACCCTGAAGCAGGGACTAGACCCACATCTTCTGATTGGCAGTGTATTTTTACTTAGAAATGCATTGGTCTAGATGTTGTGTGCTGCTATTACATCATCTGCAACAGTGCATTGCAAATAGATTAATTATATTGACTCACTGAAATGCATCAGCCTCTCAGTAGTAACCCCTGTGCTTCTGATAAGACACATCAGTACTTTAGGCTAATACCTCAGCTAGGGCATGCTAGTGACTTCCCTTGTAGTAATATACACCACTTGAGAGGCATCAACTGGAGAGTCACTTGCATTCCTCCCCCTACATGACAGTCCATAAGTATTGTGATGATCAGGGTTTCCACACAATCTAGAAAACTTGGAGTTCTCAGAAAATGTTTTATTTTGCCAAAAAACTTTTTTAAGGTTTTTTTTTTAATTATTGCTGCCTAGCATTTGAAAGATCTTGCTTTCAGTTTATTATATTCCCTAAAATATTGTCTAAACTGAATTTTAATATTGCCTGTTATTAAGTTTCTGCTGACAGTTTGCTTTGTGTCTTTTGACATGGAGCAGTTAGGTCTGATACATACCTTGGAGAAACACATAAGATAGCTAACGAAGCAAAGCCTTCTTTGCAACATGTTTCTCTGAACAGGAGCCCATTCTGTCATTAAACTTAGCTGCATTGTATTATAGAAAAAGTGAAAATGTTTTTCTTCCACATGAATTATTTTTATGGGAACATATTAATAAATTCTACATTGGTAGTGTACCTCTCAGATTCACAAAAGATCAGGGAATGATCACACCCAAAATAATGTGATTCGTGCATTCAGTTTTTACTAATGAAAGCAGGTGATTGTATAAAGATCAGCTATTTAAAGAATTTACGAATGTGTTGTTGATGAGAAAATGTTAAGAACGGAAAGAAATTTAACAATTCATTGTGATGCGATTTGGGTCACTGCTGAAAAAACTTCCAAAGCCACCTGGAAAAGTCAGGGAATTTTTTTTATTTTTAGAGTGGGAACCTTGAAGATGTTTCTGTTGCAGTTAAAAACATATCATAGCTAGTAATTTAATAGTACAGAAACAACTTTTTCTTGTAGTTGAATGTTTCCCTCTTTCTCATCTGAATATGTCAATGAAAGACATTTAAATTAAAAGCAGAAATGCCTGCTGCCAGCTTATTTTGATGCTAAAATCAGTGATTTTCATATTGCCTAAAACATTCATGGTTTGCACCAGTAGAGAGAGCTTACTGATATTCAGTTTGCTTCTTGTGAAAGCACCCTCTCAATCATTAACATGTCAGAGGGAACAAGTGGTTAAGGGAATGGGCTTCCAATTCCTCATACTTCTGAGTCTGGTTTGGTGTTGATGAGAAAATGTAAAAACGAATGTGTGTTGATGAGAAAATGTAAGAACGGAAGGAAATTTAACAATTCATTGTAATGTGATTTGGGTCACTGCTCTGTAAAAAACTTTCAAAGCCACCTGGAAAAGTCAGGGAATTGTTTTTATTTTTAGAGTGGGGACCTTGAAGATGTTTCTGTTGCAGTTAAAAAACATGTCATAGCTAGTAATTTAATAGTACAGAAACAACTTTTTCTTGTAGTTGAATGTTTCCCTCTTTCTCATTTGAATATGTCAATGAAAGACATTTAAATTAAAAGCAGAAATGCCTGCTGCCAGCTTATTTTGATGCTAAAATCAGTGATTTTCATATTGCCTAAACATTCATGGTTTGCACCAGTAGAGAGAGCTTACTGATATTCAGTTTGCTTCTTGAAAGCACTCTCAATCATTTACATGTCACAGAGGGAACAAGTGATTAAGGGAATGGGCTTCCAATTCTTCATACTTCTGAGCATGGTTTGGAATCCTTGGTGAGAATAAATGTTAGGTTTGTTGACTGTGGTTTTCCCCTGTCCTGTAACCAGTAGTCCCAAATAAAGACTGAGTGACTCATAACATTCTGTTATATGGAAATATTCAAACTTTATTTAAACTGTAACTTCGGTTATTTTTGTGTGCCAACGGCAATGAGAAATTACCTCCTCTGTCAGAAAGGCGCTTGGCACAGATTCATTTCGGAGAAAGGTCATTATCACGTCGACTGTGGGACCCCCTCCCACGAACAAAAGGACACCCCCTCTCCCCCAGCCGTCGTCGAATTTTCTCTCTGAGCCGACGGGTACAATAGGAGCAAGCAATTAAGAATTTCTTCTTACGTCAAGGGGACAGATCGTGAAAGGGAATGAGACAGAGAGGAGTCTTCATGGAGATCTCGAGAAGAAATGTAGGGAGAATTTCGCTCGGAGACAAGGTATGAATAACACTTTAGCACGGGATGGTGTAGAAAGAGATTTTCAATCGGGCTTGTAACCATATAAGATTGAAACAGATTTGGCAGGAAAAACAGAGAGAAGGCTGTCCATAACATCCAACTCCCACTAGAAGTATTTACTACAGGGCTGTTTGTGTTCCGGTTCTAACCCGGATTTCCAGGTTTGGGTGTACCCGGAATTCCGGATGTTTAGTTTTGAAGACATTTTTAAGACTTGTTAAATTTTGAGTTCTAATAAGCGACAAAGCAAAAAAAAAAAAATTAATACGATTCATGGCAAAAGTATTTACTAAAAAAATTGCTTTTCACCAATGAATTAATGTGATAATAATATTGTCTTCCTCGCCAATGCAGCTGACTTGAGCTTGACGCACGAAGTCTCGACATGAAGCCGGCAGTCCGTGCTGCGGTTGTCTGTTGTTCTGTGGGAAGGGCATGCGTGCAAATTCTCAGTCATTTCGTCAGCGCTTCTGCTTCTGGATGCAAAAACGGTTTTTCGCTCTGATGAGTGATGTGGGATTAGAACTTGGAGATGGCGGGCGGGGGGGGGGGGGGTAGTGAGTTAAAGCAAATAAAGTACGTCACTCATGCGTCTGTACCTACGCGCGGGAGCAGCCTGCCTCATTGTATTAGTAAGTCAGTGACAGAGAGGAGGAGTCTTTGTTTCCCTGATGAAACGTTTGTGGTTTTTTGTTTAAGCAAAAGTGATGGGTTTTTTTTTGTGTGTGTGTGTGATGTTAGAATGTTTTTAGGAATTTGAAAGTTTACACGATTTCAGTTTAAGTTAAGTTTGTCATCAACGATGGAATTTTTAACCAAAACTGACGATCTCAAGGCCTCAGTCAAAAATAAATTCCGGTGGGATTGGCTAGAAAAAAAGACACCCAGAAAGAGAAAGCTGGGATATGGTGTCGGAAAATTGATATACCTGGGTCATGTTTCTGCATATATAATTGGAGTATGTGCTACAGTTCTGCCTCCAAAACCTGTTGAAGCAATTATAACGGCTACTTGTAATAGTAAAGGTTCTTCTCCTCTTCGGTACACAAACAAGACACTGCAAATGAAGGATGTTGTAAACGTAAGCGTCAGCCTGATAGTGTCTCCGCTAAAAAACAAATGAAGATTGCATAAGTTTTTAAGAAAGTGTTATTTTATTAGTAATATAACTTTAGATTAACACCAGACCAGACTGATGTGTCTTTTTTATTAATAAATGGAACTTTAGATCAACATCCAATTTGCTAAATATACTGTTATTTTATTAGTAAATAGAACTTTAGGTCAATACCACATGACTGAAACTTATGGACTAAAATTTCTGTTAAAAAGAGATCAATGTCCTATGAAAAAGAGGAGTTGCCCTTCTAGTAACATAAAAACTTGACTGCAGATTTTCTTTTATTTAATTGCCAAATGAGTAATTTTGCAATTGGAAAGAAAGCCAAATTTTTTTTAAAAGGTATGTTATGTGTGTAATTGGTTTATTTTATACAAATGCAACATTTTTATTAACATTCTTAGTGTGGTATATGTTAAAGACAATATCATGTAGTTTTCGAAATCAAAGTTACTTAAATTTCACTGAAGGAATTTATTTTTTTAGCAACAAATTAATACTGCAAGCTCAACCCCAAAATAATTTACTGTTGTGAGCAAAAGTTATAGGTAGGTAGTAAGTAATTCCCAAAGTGAAACCATTTTATCTTTCAAAGTATCTGTAACAGCTTTGCTGATAAGTATAATGATTAGAGGTACTAGTAGTAACGGAAATACTTTTGTTGTGTGTGTGTGTGTGTGAGAGGGGGGGGTTACCCACACATGTTCATTTATGCCTCGAGTTTATGCATTGGCACAGTTGGGAGACGCGGATGATTTCAGGGTTTCGTGCCTTGCCTTGCAAACACCTCTGTTACTATCCAGTCAGACCAACTATTATTCCAATATTTCCCCTTTTTCCTGATCTGACAAATAAAGATATGTGCAAAAGAAATCATCTGTCATAACATTCAATCTGTTTAACTACTTATTTATTTGCTTCCCTGCTCCAATGACAGGAACCTGTAACCGATTCTTCTGATGAGTTGGCATCTTCCACGATACATAAAATAAACCAAGCCAACAATTCACATGTGTTCTGAAGATTTGAGGATTATTGTGACTTATTCCAGTGTAAAACAAAGCCAGGCAACTATTGATGCTTGCCTTCCTGAAGATTTTGACTTTTGGGAAGGCAATAAGTATCTAACTGGTAGGATGGGAATGCACACTTTTTGTAGTTTTGAAAAGCATCTTTCAATTCAACCAAAAAAAAATCTTTAATATGCGTTATACAATTACTAAAATTCTTTACTTTGAGATGTGTGCTACTATTACATCATTATATACATGTATTTACTTCCTTTGGGTTTTACATTATCTTAGTGAAAAGAAGTTACCCCCCCCCCCTCAAAAAACTTACCGTAAAGCAGCAATTGAAGAAACATTTTTATTTTTGTGTGCATACTGTAACACTTTTCATAAACTTTATTAATTTAATACTAACTCATAAATTTAAGAATTAAAATGACACAGGTAAAGTAGGTTTAAAAATGTGCAAAATTTTAGCTTTCAAAGCAACCCCTTGAATGCCAGTTTGCCGCCCCAGTGGCGCAGTGGTCTAAATGCTGGCTCATGACCATTAGTCTGAGAAGGGTCCGGTGAGGCATGGATGTTGTGTTCGTCTTACGGCATGGTCTCTCTCCCTTCCCTGGAACCAGTGGCCCATTGAGTTGCTCACAGTGGTTGTTAAACTTTCAATGGGGGAAAAAAAAAAAAAAAGCTTTTTTTTTTTTTTTATGTCACTTTAGCCTACTTTAAAAAATTAAATTACAGAACTATTAAACTCCTTTAAAATATGAACAAGAGGCAGGTGCATATCTTCATCACAAAACCCTCAATATGTTGGCTTCCATAAGATTAATATTTTCAAATATTCATGTACCCATCATCAGATCTCAACTGTGTGTTATTAATCTATGCCACAAAGAATAAAAAAAATTGGGGAGGCTTTACATATTGCTGGAAAATATTAATTCCACAGTTCTGCATAAGATCCACACACTTCTATACAGTCCAAAGGTCAGCTTATGTGGAAGACTGTAGAATTTACCAATCCACACTCTTCCACATAACTGACCTTTGGACAGAAGTTTTAGACTATTACTTTTTTTATGTTGAGATATATTTCTATTAAATCATTTTAAATACATTTTTATCACTGAGCAATAAAAGCGAAAGCAATGTGGTACATAGAAAAAAATTTCCTGCTTCTCATTTCCAAAAGACAAAACATGAATATTTTAAGAATAAAGGAGATATTAATATTTTACCCTAATAGATATATATTTCTGGCAAATAAAATTTAAATGACTTTATTGTATGTGTTCTGTTATGAAAATTCTTGATTCTGGAAGTAAACATTTATCTTACGTTTCTTTTCTGTCCTCAAACTTTTAGTGAACCGGAAATGGAACGAAGCTATTCAGACAGGTCAGTTTCTTCATCTCCCGACTTCTGTACCCAAAATGTTTCACCTACAATGACATACCACTGTTACAGTAAGCACAGCTTGCGAGTAGATTCTGCACCTTCTTCTCCCAGCCTGCCAAGTGAACTGAACAACAACAATGTTCTCTGTGAGATTCCCTTCTCTTCACATTTAAATCCAGAGGGAGCCACATATGTTAATTGTGATGATGGCTATGATGAGCCATTGGACATGAGTACAAAACGATCTCATGATGCCGTCACGTCTTCAGAAGTAACTTCTGCCTACTCCCAGCAGCATCGGCCGTCTGTGATAACTTGTGCTTCAGCTTTACTTAAGGCACAGTGCAATTTGACTGATGTGGCACATAATTTGTGTGGCACTACTCCACTTAGTGATTCAAATAGCAATGACTCAAAGGAAGCACTTAGCACTAATGGTGATGACAGTTGTTACCCTTGCAGGGGACCAGAGGAGGTCAGGTTAGGGCATCGACGTGAGGTAGTTTCTGGTAAGTAAATTTCTAGAATTGTTTGCACATCTTTCTCCTACAACAACCTGCCGTGTTATCAGCTGCTTTTCTGCAGTTCTAGGTCTGTGCACTACTGGGTGTCTATAGTAAAATATTTTGAGAAATGGCTTCTAAAAATTAATTGCAGCCTGATGCTTCACTATTGCTGGTTGACATAACAAATCTATTTGCCCTGCATTCAGTAGCTTTTCAACACACTAAGCAACTTATTCCTGTGTACATAGTCGAAAACGATTTTGAATCCAGTAAACAAACATTTAAAAATTGTTATTCACTTATTTTTTCAGAAAACGTTTTTGCTTACTAATATCTTAAATATCAACAGGGAAGAAATATTTCTTCATAAATACATGTAAGGCACAAACAACTGTCTTTATTGGCACCTGGGTATATTTTCTGGTTTCCTGTCTCTTCAGGAAACTGGAAAATTGCATTCCCCTAGATGGGAATCAGTTGCACACTCCCAATTTCCCAAAAGAGAAATCAGGAGATACAGTTTTAATTCCTGCTCCAGGAAGATTCAAGTTTCCTAAATGGATGTAAAACAGTGTTAAATATCACCACCGTTTTGGCTAGTGAAATCATGTGTGCCAATAATGATAACACAGATATTTTATTCTGGCATTTGTTTCCTATCCCAATGGTATAGCACTCTTTTTTGAGCTGTTTTCCATCATTTTCCTAAGCTTGCTCAGTGTGCATGAGTAAACTTTGCAAGGAATGTCAACTGAAAAAAATGCCACAGTTATTACTACAATCCTTTGTGTTACTTTCCTTATAAACTTCCACTGTAACTAATTTCTATCTGTAAGCAAGAACCAAGATGGTTTATTGTGCCTTCTTAATAGTTTTATGTAATCAAAAGACATCTACCATTCCACTATGTGTAACCATTTCCACATGAATTTCTTGGAAACTGGAGCTTCAGTAGATGTCATCTCTTTTCCCATAAACACCTGTGATTTTCTAGTCCTCAAGACATCAACACTCACATCCTTGTCATTATTAGTTATTTGTCCACTATACACAGATTTTCATTCAACTCAAAATATTTGGGGCATTTACTCAATATGTTCCCCACTAAATTTTTGAAGCTTCTTATCTTTAAGTACTGTCGAACCTCTTTAAACTGCCCCTACTTGAAATACCACCCTTGCTTTTTGCCTACTCTCTAAGCCTGGAAGGAATTTTCCTGAGTATCTGCCCATTAAGAATTTCCTAGATAACACTGCTACCTTGCGGTCCACCAACCAGCCATACCCAAAGAAAACCAAATGTTTTCAAACAGTGTTAAACACCATATTCACAGAAAAGAATTGAAGCAAATTGCATGTATTTTTCTCTCGGCATTCAGAGTCTAATTTTCATTCTTTCTCTTTTGATGGAATTTTCTACGAAACATGACACACCTCTGTTGGTTCGTTTCTCATTTCACTTTCAATAGTGGATTACTGTATTTGAAGTATAGTCGAATTTTTTTTACTTGCCACTTGATGATAATGGAATCTCCTATTTTTGGGGGTGCAAGCATTTTGGGTGTAATGTTTCGAAGGAGGTGATTTCCGATGCTCAGAGACAACAAGCGAAAACTTCCCCAAACACTTGTTCCCTGCAAGGCTAAGATTCTAAAACCCATTACCACTGCAGTCCCACCCTTTGGTTCATTCCTCACCCACTCCTCCATTGTTGTTTCCCCCATTGTCTCACAGTGCTTGCTGGGGAGATAGATCCCACTGTTCCCTTAAGAAGGATCACTTAAGAGACAAAGAAGCCACCTTTCAGATCAAGCAATGTTTACTGCCAAGCTTTCCACAAGAATTCCTCCCTAGGGTGAGATTACTACAGAACCCTTCTGGCTGCAAATTACATCTGTTTAGACCTGGGAAGTGCTTGCTGCACCTCGAAATCAGGCAATTCCATTATTGTCACGTGCCAAGAAAAAATAATTCGACTATACATAGAATGCTTGAAGCTGTGTGTTTGAGGATTCATCAGCACCCTTGAGGGCAGAGGTGTGGTATCCCACGAATTGACCTGCATGAAAAGGAAAAGGCCACTTAGCATTTTTCAAGTGGACAGTAGCTTTTTACCATTGACTGCATCCCTACATGGTTTATCACATTTGTAGGGTTAGTGTTAAATCAGGTTTAATGTTAAATATTAAGAAGACAAAGGTCATGTCAACTTCCAATCTTAACAGATTTTTTAATTGATAAGGACAAAGTGCAGGTCATAGGCAATTTTATTCTCTTGGGCTCCAGAATAGATAATAATGAGGGGTAGTATGCTGGAAAATTAAGATTATCACTAGGAGAAAGGCAAATTAAGAAAAGATTAAGACATTTCAGTGACAACAAGATTAAAATTATTAAATCAGTGATCTTTCTTGTAGTAGTGTATGTTTGAGGAAGAGTGAGAGTAAAAAGATAGTTGCTGTTAAATTCCATGTACTGCAAAGGAGAACTAATCAGTCAATATTTGACCAGATCAAGCCCAGCTGCTCCTTTGAGGCAGTGATCTGTGAAGCAAAAACTCGCATATTTTTTAGGCATGGGATGTGTGCCAATAATGGGTTTGAAAAAATTATTATACTTGGCAAGGTTGGGGGAAACAGAAGAACAAGATGGTTGGATGGAATCAAAGTCTCTTGTAGAATGACCATAAAAGAGTTGCAAGATCTTGTTGAGAACAGACGGCAAACTTTTGTTCATACAGTCACCAAGAGGCAAACACAGTTCTATGGAACCTAATAACATAAGAAAAGGACTGTTTCAAGTGTGGCTCCCACTTACTCTTGTCCTGTTTTTGACTGAATGGTAGGTGAACACAGGGAGACATCCTTATTGTGAAACCCAAGTGGATGGTTTTTCAAAATCATTACATTCAGTTAAGAAAAGAAAAAATGGCAAAATTGATGAACTGGAAAAAGCACTAGTATTATGGTTAGACTAAATAAATGCTAAACATGATGTCATTATAAATGAAATTATTAGTTCAAATATTTGGAGTAAAACTGAAAATTTTAAATTACATATTACTGATTTCCATTGGTGGCAATATTTATTAGAATTGGGATACGTGTCTTTGTCCACATTTTGTTCAGAAAATTAAAACCTTCTTTGTTTCTCCAAAATTTTGCCAAAAAAACAAACAAACTTACAAGTTCTCTCTTAATTGTGGGAGAAACCATAGATCCCCCACCGAATATTTTTTAAGGATCACCTCCATTGTCACTCCCTCTCTTTTTAGCACTAGCAAAACATATCAAACAAACATTGGCTGTTTAAAGAGATTTGAGTGAGTATCCATTCTTACGAAGGTTTCAAAACCTTTGTGCCATTTCAAAATTTCTTAAACTTATTGATATCTTTATTTGTGCATCCCAGACATACTGTTGTCAGCTCTCTTGTTAGCTTGTTATCAACAACTTAAGTAACTCCCATAAGATTGTTTTCCTTGACTGCATTACTCTCTTCTTCCCACCAAGAGGTCCTAACTTTCCTGTCTGTTCATTCTAACGTAGCTCATGATTTTTGTTTTGTTCCTCACTATCCAAAGTTTGGTACCTTTTCCACTTCACATTTGCAGATGGTGAAGTTTAAATTTCAATGTACCATTTGGTAATGCACCTGTTTTATTCTCTTCCATATTTCTGTATTATTCATCATTATGAACCCTAACATCAACGTTACTCTAAAATACTCGGTGAACGACTGAATCAGATGAAGGTATGCGAGCAGAATGTGGAAAAAATAGACATGTTATAAGAACTGTGTTGTAACTGTTGCTGCCGCCCCAGTGGCGCAGTGTTCTAAGGCGCTGGCCTCTGAGCATTCGTCCGTAAGGGGTTCGAATCCCGGTCAGGCATGGAAGTTGTGTTTGTCTTACGGCACTGGCTCTCTCCCTTCCCTGGAACCAGTGGCCCTAAATTAGAGACGGGCGACTGCTTATAGCCCATTGAGTTGCTCACGGTGGTCGTTAAACCTCCAATCCAAAAAAATAAAAAAATAAATAACTGTTGCTAAAAAAAATTTTTGGTTTTGCATCAGCAGGGAGCATGAAATGCAATGCTTGGTCGAACAGTGAAGGTGAAGAAGGAAATATTTGGAGTGATTGAAAGGTAGGGTTTCTGTTGACGAATATTGCTGTGAAAAGTGTGAAGCAGTAAAGCCTGGTTCATCAGAGTTAAAAAAAAGAAAAAAAGATCAAAAGGATAAGGTGGAAAGGCATGAACTGGTTTCTGGGAAACATTCTGAAACTGCACAAGACATACAAAAAGTAAGAGAAATAGTTCTAAGTTGTGTGAAGAATAGGATGAAAGCCTAATGAGTTAGGTGTGAATACTTCTTTAGAGCATGAAAGCAAAAATGATACCACAGAAAGAAAAAAAAGCAAAGCAGTGATCTCAATAGAAGAGTACTAAATATCAGCTTACCCTTTTTAGGTTAGCTTCTGTTGAACATTTTCTTCCTGATGTGCAAGAAAATGTTCAACAGAAGCTAACCTAAAAAGGGTAAGTTGATATTTATTTACTATAGTATTTATGCACGTAATTTAGAGATAGTTTGGGCAGTAAACAGCCCAAGATACTATGATAGAATGTTCAATGGAAGAGGTTTGTAAAGCTATAAAATCTGTTCAAAATGGCAGGGATCTGGGAGTAGATGGCATTACAGCTGAGATGTTAATACAGTTGAGCCTGCTTTTAGCGAGATTCCGGATTTAACGAACTAAACACAACTTTTGTTTGGTACAATGCTAATTCAAGGCAAATGTAATTGCCCCAATTTAACGAGGGAGAAGAAAAATAAATAACGGAATTTAAGGAAACCACATGTAACGTGAGGAAGAGAAAAACTGACGCTCAGGGTTCTAGAGGGAAGGGAAAGGCGCTGAGTAATATCTTTTCTTTTTACTAGTGAAAGCTCAGTAACGGAAAAAGAATGTGGAGGGTATGCACAAACAGTTAGCCCAATCCCCCCCCCCCCCCCCCCCCCAGTGCGAGCGAGTGGGAGAATAGTGGGTCCCAAAGTTAAAGTTGAAAACCAAATCCTTTTCCCCTCGGAGGGGTAGAAAGAGAATGGGTGTGGTGGGGAGGATCCAAGGCTATGAGGTCGCACCCAGTAGCTTTTGTGCTTAGAGAACAAAGGTGTGTGGGGGAGTGAGGGAATGTGAAAGTCTCGCCTTAGGAGAAACAAGGGTTAATTTTCTGAAATTTTTTCTCACGTGTCACCTTCTCACATCTGCCGTTTCTTGTACTGTATATTCTTACTGTTTGCTGCATGCGATGTTAGTTGCTGTACAAACAGGAATCACATAGAAAGTTAAAAAAATGTCTAAGAGAAAAGTTTTATCCGTGTACGATAAAGTCTCCATCATTAGGGAGTTGGAAAATGGTGAAAAAAATGTTATGATATGCAAAAAAATATGGACTGTCATCTTCCACAGTTTCAACCCTTTTTAAAAATAAGAAAACATTGTTGCAGGCTTTTGAATTCAATGTTACATCTAGCAAAAGACTGAAGAAATGCCAGAAAACTGACATAGATGAAGCCTTATTAAAATGGTTCACTGTTCAACGAAACACTTGCTTACCAATAAATGGCCCAATAATGAAAATTCAAGCTGAAAAATTTGCAGTTCAACTTGATTACGAAATTTTTTCGTGTTCTAATGAGTGGCTTCACCGCTTCAAAACGCTACACAACATTTGTTCTGAAAAAATTAGCGGGGAAGCATCATCAGTGGTTACAAAAGAAACTTCATCATGGTTGAAAACAGAGTGGCCGGTTCTTCAGAAGAACTACAGTGATGATGACATTTATAATGCAGATGAAGCAGGTATGTTTTATAATCTAACTCCCAATCAAACAATTAAGTTTAAAGGTGAGAAGTGCACAGGGGAGAAACTTCAAAAGAATTGCCTGACTGCGTTAGTGTGCACTAATATGTCCAGCAAGGACAAGAGGAAATTGCTAGTGATTGGAAAATCTGCAAAACCAAGATGTTTTAAAAACGTGAAATGTCTCCCCCTTTCTTACAGGTCCAATACCAAAGCAAGGATGACATCGGACATTTTTACAACTTATCTTAGGGAGTAGGACAAAGAACTCCGGAAAAAAATAATCATAAAATTATTCTCGTTATAGATAACTGCCCAGCACATCCTCATGATCGAAACCTGACTAACATTCAGCTTATCTTCTTGCCTCCAAACTCCACAGCCTTGCTACAACCAATGGACCAAGGAGTTATTCGAAGCCTTAAATGCCACTACAGATGGGAATTAATCCTAATGATGTTAGAAAGGATGGAAAAAAAGGTTGAAGTGAAAATTTCCATTCTTGATGCAATTAGAATGCTGGCTGATGC
The DNA here is from genome assembly GCA_039090855.1 of Macrothele yani. Classification (NCBI taxonomy): domain Eukaryota; kingdom Metazoa; phylum Arthropoda; class Arachnida; order Araneae; family Macrothelidae; genus Macrothele; species Macrothele yani. The sequence goes on from CM076998.1 coordinate 112,910,772, forward strand.
TTGGGGACGAGTATCAGAATCTTGTATTCAGAACTGCTTCAGAAAATCAGGATTGGATAATACAAGTCGCAGTGATAACAAAATGGACGATATCCCCCTTTCTAAGTAGTTAAAACTACAGAACATTACATGTTTTAATGATGGCCCTGAAATTGATGACTTTGTTACCGCTGATGATGCTGTTGTTACATCGGGCATCGTTTCTGGAGATAACATTGTAGAGGAAATTAAGGCATCAACAATTGCACAGGAAAGTGAAGAAGAAAGTACTCAACCACCGTCATATGCATCAACCATTGATTGTACGGAAAACCTCCAACGTTTCTTCGAGGCAACAGATCACTGTGATGACGAGGTGTTTACCTGCACTGAGTGTTATTCGCAGAAAATTAAGGGAACAGAAGTACACCAATAAAACAAAACAAACAACTATAGACTGTTTCTTCAAAAATGTTTCCAATTAGTGGATTTGTTGCTACTGTTCCATTCACTTCAGGTTTTGTTGCTACTGTACTTTAGAATTCATGTAAGTTTCTCTTTAAGTAAAAAACTTATTTTATTTTATTTGTATATGCAATCGTTATGAATAGTACAGTATACAATTGTATACTGTATTTTCCTGCATAAAGTTTGCCAGTCTGCCCCACGTAGAGTCCGAACAAAACCATTTGCACCTCCGAAAAAGAAAAAAAGAAAAATTTACCAGATAGTCCGTACTTCATTAAAAAGCGGGGGGGGGGGGGGTATTGCATTTGTACCAAAGCAGTGACTTTTTTTTTTTTTTTTTGCACTGATAGAAAACCTTTATTTGTCACTGATGTCTTTAAAGACTTTTTATGAATCTGGATGCGACCTTGACCCCGTTTGTAAATTGCCTAGAAGAACGAGGTTAAAGCGTCGGTCACGTTCGTTCCACAGATAAAAGTTGCACCGCGCTCATTCACGATGGGGGGAGGGAAGACTACCTGCAAACAGCTTGAAAAAGCTTTAAACAAATAATCGGCCTCTGGAAGTTCTAAAAGAAATGACTTCTTTAACTGTGCAGATCCCAAACGTTTTTTCGTTCACTTCAAATTCCCTAACTGCCGCACAATTGTTTGTTTTCTCTACAAATGGTGCCATACTTTTTGTTGTGTGTGAATCCAGCAGTATAACTGCCTACTTCTTTATTACCCCAACTCAAATAAACAACGTGACTCTGAAGGCTCATTTTTCATTTAGGCTCATTTTTCCACATTGGGTTGGTTTCACACTGAAACTGATTTAGCGAGCATTTTCGCCAGTCCCGAGCTCCTCGTTAAAAGCAGGCTCGACTGTATATGGTGGTAGATGTAATTGACTGCTTAACTGAAATTTACCTGTTGTGTTGGGAATAGTCCCTCGTGATTAGAGGAAAGCTATCATTGTTACACTTTGTATAAGAGAAAAGGTGATCAGACTGAATACAAGAACTATCATGAAAGAAATACGGGATTATGCCATTTAATACAAATTTTGAAGATGACAATCCGATTTTTAGCGTAAACGTGACAAGGATGGTAAGTCAGATAATATCCGAAAACTTGAAAATTTTCATCATCCTGTAGCGGAACTCGAACCCGCGTCTCCCAGAAAACGCCTAGGTATGCTAACCACTACACCACCCAGAACGACCAAGTTTCAAGTTTCCGATCAATTTGAATTTAACCATCACAGGATTCGCTAGTCAAAGCAACCGGCATTCATGTTTAGCGAATCTGGAGGTTAAAAATCTTATCCCGTGTTTGCCCGGAGAAGCAGATAAATAATGAAAGAAATACGGGATTACGCCATTTAATACAAATTTTGAAGATGACAATCCGATTTTTAGCGTAAATGAGACAAGGACGGTAAGTCCGAAAACTTGAAAATTTTCATCGTCCTGGAGCGGGACTCAGAACCCGTGTCTCCCAGAAAACGCCTAGGTATGCTGTCATCAGCCTTCCAAATGTAGGAAGGGCATTATCAGTAAGGTGTAAGGTTTTACATTAGAGTAGGTGTGTGATGTGCATAATGGTTTTATGCTTAGTAAGGGCTACACTAACCAAATTTTTCCATTATATATGATGATTAAGAAGTATCCGTTGGTAAGAAAGTCTTCGCTGCCTTTGTAGATGTGGAGAAAGCTTATGATCGAGTTAACAGGATACTTATGTGGAAGGTCTTGAATAATTATTGTACATTTTCCATTTAAACCAGTACCATGTGATTTACTTATAACTTTTTTATAAATAACAACAAAATCATACATGTGGTATTGGAGAATCATTTTATCAAAGCAAATGTTGGAATTGTCCTCCATTTTCTTGAAAACACAGTTCAACATGCCGAACCATATTCAGTGATGTCTCATGTAGAGTACGAGTAGTAACATTGCCAATTTCAGTCATGATTGTTTCACGCAATACATCCAATGTTTTTGGATGGGTTTTGTAAACTCTATCCTTTAAGTAGCCCCATAAAAAAAGTCAGGGGAAGTTAAGTCCAGAGATCGGGGAGGCCATATGGTTTTTGAAATTAATCTGTCATCAAAGAAGCTGGTTATGAGTTCCATTGAGACTTTCGATGTGTGACACGTAGCGCCATCCTGCTGAAAGTAGCCCTCTGTCAATTCAATATCATCAAGTTGTTCCATAAATTCATTGAATATGCGGCAATAAACGTTAGTGTTGACAGTCTCAGAGAAAAAAATGGGGCCAATTATTTTCGTAGACGAAACCGCACACCATACACCAACCTTTTGTGAATGCATCGGTGTTTCACACATAACGTGTGGGTTTTCGGCAGCCCAGTATCTTCTGTTTTGCAAATTGACCTAGTCTGACAGATGAAACCAGGCTTCATCCATAAATCATGTGATGGAGAGAATATCAGATCGCAAATTAAGAAACCATTTGCAGTAACTTTTACTCTCTTTCCCTTGTCCGGTTTGTGCAGCTGATGGATTACGTGCACTTTAAATGGTCGAATATTTGCTTTTTTTTTTTTTTTTGCTGCCCTTTGACGAGTTCCGTATGAATATCCTGTCTGTTGGCTTAATCTACGCAACGATTTCGTCGGAGATTGAAGTAAACGTTGCCGAACTTCATCCACACGCATTTGGGGCATCGGAGAAGGATGTCTACCGCTACCGCTGAGAAGAGAACCGGTTTGCTCCAGTTTTTTTTTTCCATGGACAGAATTGTTGACTTGCTTGGCCCTTTTCGAACTCCAAACTCTCTTTGAAATGCTCGTTGCGTTTTGACGACAGAATTGGTTACCCAATACGATTTAACTAAAAAACACGCTCTGGAACAGAGTACTGCACGTTTCCAAATGCACACAAGTGAATGACAACGCAACAACAAACAAATCACAAGCTGAGTTACAGTTACGGTTAAAAATCTTCAAGGTGGCGGTTTTATTCTCCAGGAGTTGCTGCTTCTATTGAAAAAAAGAAGAAGTTCCTTGTGCGATCCCTTGCAAAAATGTAAGGTTTTTTTCAGGGTACTGGTTTAAATGGATCACCCTGTATAACTGAAAGCTATGTATGCCATTAATAAAGGGTGTGTATGAATCAATCCCACCCTTTATTAATGGCATACATAGCTTTCAGTTATACAGGGTGATCCATTTAAACCAGTACCCTGAAAAAACCTTACATTTTTGCAAGGGATCGCGCAAGGAACTTCTTTTTCAATAGAAGCAGCAACTCCTGGAGAATAAAAACCGCCACCTTGAAGATTTTTAACCGTAACTGTAACTCAGCTTGTGATTTGTTTGTTGTTGCGTTGTCATTCACTTGTGTGCATTTGGAAACGTGCAGTACTCTGTTCCAGAGCGTGTTTTTTAGTTAAATCGTATTGGGTAACCAATTCTGTCGTCAAAATGCAACGAGCATTTCAAAGAGAGTTTGGAGTTCGAAAAGGGCCAAGCAAGTCAACAATTCGAAAAGGGCCAAGCAAGTCAGGAGGTGTGTATGAATCAATGGGATGTAAGGTCAGGTGATGCGTAACATCACAGCCTCTCCTTGACAAATGTCAACCCCGCCTTCTCGTGGTGCATCCTGTTCCCACTAAAGGGGCTCTGACGACCGCAAATAGCGGTATAACTATACCATCGGGATCAGAGGAAATGCTATCCCACACTCACCAACCCGCTTGGCCAGCGTGGTGAGTTATGGCCAAACACCTCCAAAATGACTCTACAACTTAAATCTTGGCAATCAGTCTCCGGCAGCTGGAAGGCAGCGGCCAGTGCGACATGAAGGCAGAGGGTGCTAAGAATCCCCGGAGGACCGGACTAGGCTGCCATTTGATGCTGACCTTGGCTACCTACAACGGACGCTCCCTATCTTCTGATTCAAGGCTTCTTGAATTGGAAGAGGAACTACAAAGGATCAAGTGGGACATCGTCGGGCTAAGTGAGGTAAGGAGAAAAGGAGAAGATCTCATTGAACTGAAAAGTGGACATCTCTTCTATTATCGTGGGACAGATACTGGCAGAACTAGTGGTGTTGGATTTATAATAAACAAGAAACTGAAGGATTAAAGTGGTAGAAGTTGAAAGTTCCTCTGACAGAGCTGCACGACTCGTTATCCAACTATCGAGAAGATACCAGGCTCAGATTATTCAAACTTATGCACCCACCACAAGTCATCCTGAAGAAGAAATTGAAGAATTTTATGAGGAAATTCGTCATCTAAATAATAAAGGTAAGCAGCACTTGAAGATAATTATGGGAGATTTCAATGCAAAAATAGGGCACCGGCAACAGAATGAAACTTCAGTAGGTAAATTCGGTCACGGCAACAGAAACCAGCGTGGAAATACTCTCGTTGAGTTTGCAGAGGCAGAAGGATTTTTCATCTTGAATTCCTTTTTCAAGAAAAAGCCACACAGGAAATAGACATGGAGACATCCAATTGGGACGACAAGTGAAATTGATTTTATTATGTGTAACAAAAAATTCGTCATCGAAGACTGCAGTGTGCTGAACAAGTTCAACACAGGTAGTGACCATAGATTGGTGAGATGTAAGATGCACCTCAACACTAAACTGGAACGTGGCAAGCTCATAAGACAAACAAAATGTATTGACATAACCAACCTTAAAAAACACCATAATACTTTCAAGTTGGAACTGAAGAACAGATTCTCTGCTTTAGAAGGCCTAACATCGGAAGAAGTGGATATTTCGGAAGTTAACAGAAAAGTAACCAAAGCTCTTACGGAAACAGCAACAAAATTAGCTGGGTCTAAGAACAAGTTGCATGTAAACAAATTATCAGGAAAAACCAAAATGTTGATGCAAAAAAGAAGAGAGATGAGGACAACTAAAGAAGATGTGACTTCCAAAGTGGAATATATAGAGCTATGCAAGACAGCACGAAAAAGTATCACTGAAGACGTAAGGAAATTCAACTGTGAGCTAGTGAGGAAAGCAATTGAAAACAACCAAAGCCTAAAGATAGCAAAGGGACATCTCAGTAAGGGAAGAAAACAGATTATGGCTCTGAGAAAAAGAAGATGGTTCTATAACAAGAAATAGAGGCGAAATTTTGACAAGAGTGAAAGATTTCTACTCCAAATTATATGAAAGGGATGATACATGTACTCCAGACATCATGAAAGGTACCAGAGTTCTTCCAGTCCTCCCAGCAGAAGTTGCTCATGCAATCAAGAACATGAAGCGGGGGAAAGCTCCAGGAGAAGATGGAATTACTATAGACATCATACAAGAAGCAAGTGGAGAAATTGAAACAGTACTCGCCCAAATTTTCACTCAATGCCTTAATGAAGGGAAGATTCCTGAGGATTGGAACAATGCTACAATGATCCTGCTACATAAAAAAGGTGACATTGAGGATCTCAGGAACTACAGACCTATCAGCCTCCTATCAGTGGTTTATAAAATCTTCACTAAAGTTCTTTCACACCGCTTGAAGGTAACACTGGACATGGCTCAACCGAGAGAACAAGCTGGATTCAGGAGTGGCTACAGCACAATAGATCATATCCACGTACTGAGAGAACTAATTGAAAGAGCGAGGGAATATGAACTTCCATTGTGCATGGCTTTTATCGATTATGAAAAAGCCTTTGATTCGGTGAAACCATCAGCAGTTACCACGGCTCTGAAATCCTGCGGTATTGAAGATGCATACATTAATATTATTAATAACATCTATGAAAATGCAAGTGCAAAGATTCGGCTGTTTGAAAATACAACACACATAAAAATTGGAAAGGGAGTGAGACAAGGTGACACCATATCTCCGAAGCTCTTTAATGCCACATTGGAAAATGTCTTTCAATCACTGAACTGGGAAAACAAAGGGATAAAGATTAATGGAGATTATCTAACCCACCTTCGTTTTGCTGATGACGTAGTCATTTTTGCAACTACCCCATCAGAGCTGCAGAGTATGATCCAGGAACTTACTGACAAGAGTAAAGAAGTGGGATTAAAAATGAACTTTCAGAAGACAAAAGTGATGTTCAATGCTTTTACAAGAAATGAAGATTTATCGATTGATGGAGAAAAACTGGAGATAACAGATACGTATGTTTATCTTGGACAGCAGATATCAAGTGAGGGTCACATTGATGAAGAAATTAATCGGCGTACAAAACTTGCCTGGAGAGCTTTTGGAAGAAACAGCATAATTTTCAAGAGCAATATGCCATTATGTCTTAAAAGAAAAGTGTTTGATCAATGCATCCTTCCAGTGCTTACGTATGGTGCAGAGACGTGGACCTTAACTAAAAGAGACATACAAAGGCTGCAGACAACTCAAAGAAGCATGGAGAGGTGCATGCTTGGTATAACCAGGAGAGATAAGAAGAGGAACTCATGGATCCGAAAAATGACAAGAGTGGAAGACATCATGATCAGAGTTAAATCCCTGAAATGGCAATGGGCTGGACATACTGCCAGAAGGACAGACCATAGATGGACAGCCGAAATTTTAGATTGGATTCCAAGGGACAGGAAAAGACCCAGAAAAAGACCACATGGGAGATGGGTGGATGAAATTCGTAAGTATGCGGGAGTGACATGGAGGAGACTGGCACAAGACAGACCGTTGTGGAGGAAACTTGGGGAGACCTTCGTCCAGCAGTGGATTGATAATGGTTGACAATGATGATGATGATGATGAATCAATGGTTTTCTATTAGTGCAAAGTCAGACGAGGTTGTGCAGAGACTCCAACCACTATGGATTATGGAAAGAATCAGATATACTATGGAAATCGAAAATCTTAGTGAAATAGCATATATATATAGGAGCCATTCAGTGTTTCTCACAAAATGACTTCAATTGCTAGACAATTTTTAAGCAAACAGTATAAATTCATGAGAAAGCAAATGTCATTTTGCTGCTCTGGCAAACTTTTTTTACTGAGTGTGTAATACAATTTTATTCATTACTACTGAAAAACGCTAAGAACTACCGATTTTTTTTTTTTTAGTGTTTACTACTGAAAATTTCCAATCAAGGTTTGGAGTCTCTGGTTATGTCATGTCTCCCTGGATGCGTGATGCAAAAATAAACAATACTAGCTTATGTCTTGATATCTGTGTGTGCGTATCGTTGTATGGTGATGACAGTTCTGTTGGCTGCGAACAAAAGTGAGTTGCAGAGTATGCTTTCCAGGATGTATGAAGTTTTTGTGAAATTCAAGCAGTGTAAAAAGTGAAAACACAAAATTACTGTTTTTGAGCAAGGAATATTAGTACCGAATGCAAGATTAGTTGAATGAGTTTGTATATTTGGTAAATGTGTGGGACAGTCAAAGCAAACTATATGGTGAGTGAAATGAGCTTTGAAATTCATACATATTTTGGCATTGCACTCCTTTTGAGAATGCAATTTAGAAGTACTGCGATTTTGTACTGTTTGCTAACAGAGCAGGGCTGTTATTCTTGATTTAAGATTACTGGTTGGATTTTGTACTTTTTATCATAGACCATCACATTGGTCAAAATGCAAGGGCAGTGGAGGAAAGAGCAGATTTTTTTTTGCATTGCCTATTTGACCTAATAAAGTGTGTTATGCTTTTCTCACAATTAGTGATATCATGCTAAGTAACCAATTAGTTCCTCTTTCTAATTTTGGAATAGTTATTGAGCCACAGTTCTCAGTATAGTTACATTGTGTCTCATGGCTACCTATTCAATGTGTGCATTGAAATATTGGATGTGCATAAGTTCTACCCATTTTTGTAGGCTAGAAAGAAAGGAGGAGAACACAACAAATAATGTACCTGGGATTTCACATTATTGCCATCTGTCCATGATTAGGTGAATGCCACGCCGGAAAAACTCCTGTGTTTTAGAGTCGTGTAATGTCATTTTCGCATCGTCCACATCATCGAAGGTTTGGAGAGTAAAGTGTTCTATAACGATCGAAAAAGTAGTAGTCCGTAGGTGCCAGGTCAGGAGAATACGCCAGGTGGGGTAACACTTCACAACCAAAGTCCAGTAATGTTTGCCGAGTGATTAAAGCAGCACGACGTCTGGTGTTATCATGATGAACGATCCCGCCTCTGCGATTGACGAGTGCTGGCCGCTTCAATGTCAGTTGTTCTCGCAATCTGTCCAACTGTTGGCAGTAGAGGTCAGTATTTATTGTTCGGTTAGGTACCAACACCTCCTCGTGGATTATTCCATGGACATCCCACCAAATACTCAACAAAACCTTTTTAGGATGCAGTCCTCCTTTTCAGGTCGATGGGGCAGGCTCCACACCTTGCCACACAGTCCGTCGACGCTTTACATTACAGTACAGTAGCCATTTCTCATCACCCGTTACAATTCGTCCCAAAAAAGTTAACTTCTGCGACGAGAAAGCAAAGAAACACTGGTATGAATTCTCTCCTCTCGTTGTTTTGCAGAAAGCTGGTGTGGAACCCAGTTATCAAACTTGGTGATAAACCCAAGCACATGCATCCGTCTTTCAACTGTTGTTCTGTGTACCGACAACATTTCCACTTATTCCTGAAGGGTTGGATGTGGGTCATTTGTTATTGCTTGGTCCACATCCTAGTCAGAAACCACGGATAGACGTCCAGGACATAGTTGATCTTTACAGCTTCTGTCTCCCTCCCGGAATTTCCGAAAACAATGGCGACGTGTGCTATCCTCCTCATACACTTGACTGATGTTGTGGCTACAGTACTGCCTTTATCGAAGTCGTACATTAAACAATGTCTGACGTGCTCCTTATCACATGTCATGTTACACCGTCTGTGATTTCCATTAAGAATGACTTACTGCAAACCTAGTGCCTCTATATGCTCCACTGCCCCACGCCTTATTTGCCGAAAATTCGGCATTGTAGTGTCATCTGTGACGTAACTACTCCAATCACAATTTGCATCTATAACAAAAATGGGTAGTCATTTTGCACGTACCCAATATGTTGAGGCATGTAGTTACTTCTAATAATTTTATCTTGACAAGTTCTGATATTGTAGGCAAGGCTTTTTTGTTTTAATTGACCCTAATGAATTAAACAACCTAGCCTTTCACTTCATGTTTTCTTATCTTAGGACCTCAAAGCAGCTGTTTTTTTTTTTTTTTTTTTTATTCATTTTGCATTTTATGGTTTCTCCATCTTACATATTTCAGTGGCAAGCAATTTCCAATATATACGCTGAAGAGCAATTGAATTAGAGACAGCTGGCGTTATGCAAACGTGGCGCTGTGGGCGGCCCTGTAAACGGAAACGACATGACGTATGCAGCGATGCGACAGGAATCAGTAAGAGTCGGACGCAGTATGGGTAAGATGAAGGGTCTAAGTGCATTTGATCATGGGCAAATTGTCGGGGCCCGACGAATGGGTCACTCCATCTCAGAAGTCATGCAGGCACTGGGACTTTCACGAGCCACTGTGTCACAGGTGCACCGTGAGTACATCGAATCCGGTAAAACCATCCGTGCAAGGGCGAACTGCCGTGGACAACAGCGTGTGGATGAGCAGGGTCATCGTCGGTTAGCTCGCATTGTAACAGTGGATAGACGGGCCACCGTGCAAGAAATCACTCTGCAATTTGACGCTGGTGCACAAAATCGTGTAAGCAGCCACACCATCCAGAACCATCTCCTCGCTATGGGGTAAAGGAACCATCGTCCCACGAGGGTACCACTGCTGACCGTACATCACGGGGTGCAAAGATTAGCATTGGCGCGGGAACATCGCCACTGGACCCTAGACATGTGGGAAAATGTTGCCTGGACTGATGAGTCGAGATTCACGTTGGTACATGCGGATGGCAGGATACGAGTACTGCGCAAACCACATGAAGTGATGGATCCTTCTTGCCAGCAGGGTACTCTTCAAGCTGGTGGGGGTGGCATTCTCCTCTGGGGACTGTTTACGTGGACTGAAATGGGACCCCTGGTACGTGTGACATCATCCCTCACAGGTCAACGTTACTGGGATACCCTGAACAACCATTTGCTCCCGTTTGTGCGTGTTCAACATCCCACTGGGGACCACATCCAGCAACAAGACAATGCACCGTGCCATCACTCCCGAATTGTATCCGAATTGGATGAACACTCCACCGACGTGACCTTGCTTCCTTGGCCAGCTAGGTCACTTGACCTCAATCCTATTGAGCACATCTCGGATGCCATCTTCGTGAACTGTGGGAGCTTGTTCAGGGGTCGTGGATCCGTATGGCTTCCCAACGCTTCCGGTGTCTTGTCAAGTCCATGCCGAGACGAATCGCCACCGTCATCAGGACGAAAGGTGGTGCTACATGTTACTAGACAGGTATCTCTAATTCAATTGCCCTTCAGTATATATATATATACAGTATATACACTGATGCCCAAAATTAAGGTGACAAACACATATTCTGTGATGTCTTGAAAACTAAATGGTTTATTGCAATGAAATGTGGTACATAGATGCCTCATACTATGAGGCATCTAATAGCAACAAAACAAAATGAACAGGAGGTAAATTGCATGCAATATGGAAATTAGACCAAAAACGGTCCAAACATGATGCATCATATCTCGAGAATGGTCTGGCTAATAGGGAGTGTGGCCACCCCGCACAGTTTCACAAGTCGCACAACGAGCCCTCATACTGTAAATGAGGTTGTTGATAACAGCTTGTGGCAACAAATCGCATTCTTCTAAAAGCGCTGATTTTAACACCTGGAGGGTTTTTGGAGGGGTTGACGTCGTGCAATGGCTCTTTCTAGAGCATCCCAAACATGCTCTATAGTAATTTAGATCCGGCAACTTCGCAGGCCACACCGTACGGCGAATATCCTCTCCCTCCAGAAAATTGTCCACAAGCTGAGCTCTGTGTGGCCTTGCGTTATCATCCAGAAAAATGAAGTTTGGTTCGACAGCTCCCCAGAAAACCTCGCATAAGGTTCAAAAACCTCATCCCTATAGCGCTGTGCGGTCCCAATGCCCTCATCCAAGACGTGCAGTGGTGTACGGCCGTCCAACATGATGCCTGCCCACACAAGGATTCCACTTCCTCCAAAGTGGTAGATTTCCCTTATGTTGGAGGGATGATAGCTGGCCCTACGCTGTCTCCAAAGGAAGACTCGTCGATAATCACTTTGTGTACCGAATCTTGACTCATCACAGAAAAGTACACTGCCCCAATCTTGCTATGTCCAAGAAAGATGCGTTTGGCTCCATGACAGACGGGCTCTCTTTTGCGATCTGGTGAGGGCGACACACACCAGGTCGCCGGGCATGAAGGGCCTTCTCTGCTAGGAATTGTTGTTCCAGTCGCAGCAGCGAGGTCCTGAGAGAGGTCTCTAGGAGTCTATGGCGTTTGGCAGTTAATGCCACGTAATGATCCTCCGCAGGTGTCGTGGCTCTTGGATGGCCTTGGCCGGGCCTCCTGGTGCTGGTACCCATTGTTTGGAATTGGTGCCATAACTTGGATGCCACCTTTCGTGACACTTGTAACTGTCGAGCGACCTTCGCATGAGACTGGCCAGCTTCAAGCCTGCCGATGGCTCTCCGCCTCAGTCCATCGTCTAAACGATTCCGAGCACCCATTTCAACTGAAATCAATCAATCTTGTGATTTTTCTTGCAAGAAACTCAACTCTGAAGACGAAATTTGCAGATGCACAAAACGGTCTCTTTCAAGTTCTCTTACCAAACTCAGCCTGTTAACCGTTTAACAGTGGATGCTTACATTAGATTGAACATGATCATATGTAGAGGATTTGAGGAAGGCAGTGACTGACCCCAGGTCAACCCTTAGAAATAGGAAGCTAGGAGATTTGGGGCTAGAGTGCCTAATAGGAAAGTGACACGGAAACAAAGTAGAAAGGGGGAGGAAGATGCCCTTATTTATTACCAGGGGACCAGTACCTGGGGTCTGACGGCTTAACATGCCCATCCGATGCACGGCGCATATTTGACTAATTTGCAGATGCACACAACACTGCAATTAGCTGTACTAGGAAAACTTTCTGTGAAGACCTTTTTACATATTTTTAAAGAATTTCTTTAACAGCCGGTGAAACATGTGTTTCCATTTTAACAAAATAAATTTTTAGCGTATTTTTCACTTAATTTTATGTTGTACATTCTTTAATTATATGGTATTACTCTTCTTTTAGGTTCCTGTGACCCTGTGATAGATGAGCATTTCAGGCGTTCATTAGGAAAAGATTACCAACAAATTTTTTCCAAGACTTCTGCGAACAGTGTTTCCATTACAGGTTTGAACTTTTTTTTTTTTTTTCTGTGGGGAGGGGTGTAACTTTTGTGATTAAAAAAAATATACTATTGTAAATAATGTTCATGGCTTTAGTGGTTACTGGAATCTTCTGGTAGAGTTGTTGGCGTTCACCAGAGAAGTAAGCCGTTTTTCGATTCTGGTGATATTTCAAGAGCTATTGTATTTCAAAATTAAGGTAAGCAGAAAAAGTGCTATCAGTTCGCATTTCGGACACACTAACAGCAATCGAACTACAAAACTTTGTAGGCACATAAGGCCATGGCCAAATTTTTGCACCTCGTCACCCTTTTTTGAATTTCGATTTAGTTTACGAGAAATTAAATTTTTAAAAATGGATATATGGCAAACTATAAATCATAATGCATTGCTATTTTTATAGCATAAACTCAACTACCATCCCTCTTTTACAAAAAAAAAAAAAAAAAAAATTAAGATAAAGTCATTTTCAGATTTTTAAGCTTTTTTTAAAGACTCAAACGAAAGGGACAAGCGACTTGCTCCATCTTCAGCATTAACAACACAGGAAAGTTCTGGTCCCATGACCTGTTGTCATGGTGATGCAGCTATTTTTAGTTCTCTTCTCATTGGGTGAAAGGACAGGCTATAATTAAACTGGTAATGACTTAGTGACACTTTTAAAGTTCAGCGTTTTCCGCCAGGATGCGTGAATACCTATGTAAATATGGGCTTTCACCTCGTTTCTCAAAATAAAATGGCTCGTGATGTGTGTGTAGTTTCTGATAGACCTGGCGGTATCTGTATTAGCAACACACCATTTTGAAAGAAAGAATTTCTGAGCAACTTCCGATACTTCAATCAGAAACCAGGTAAGTCTGGCAATTACACTGACGATAGGCAAACAAGCTATTGAGAGTAAATTTGGTGACACTTGAAATATATATAATATATATATACACTAATAACCCATTACATTATGACCACCTTATCCAATAAGCTGTAGTACTCTCTCTAGCAAGCAAAACAGCAGTCACTCAGTGAGGTGGCAACAGGTATTGTGGAGTATCTGGTACCATAATGTCAACTGTAGGTCCTCCAGTTCCCATACATTTTGGAGTGGTGGTGATTTAGTGCTTACCCTCTTTTCCATGTCGAACCACAAATGTTCAAGTGGGTTCACGTCAGGTGAATTTGGAGGCCAGGGCATTAACAGAAAGTCACCAGCATGTTCCTCAAACCACTCCTTGACAATTCTGGAAGTGTGACATGGTGCATTATTCTCTTGGTAAGGTCATTACCAGAAGGGAACACAGTTGTCATGAATGGGTGAACTTGGTCTGCAACATTGTTCAGATACCTGACAGCTGTCAGGGATTTTTCTATTGAGATAATAGGGCCTAAAGTGTCCCCCCCCCCAAAAAAACATCACCCACAGCATAACACCAGCGCCACTGCAGGCCTATTTCCATCCAACAGTGCATCCAGGTATCATAGCCTCCATTGGTAATCAGCATTTCCATGCTTAGCCATCTAAGTGATGCACCAAGAATCTTAATTCGTCAGACCAGGCCACTTTCTTCCAATCATCCACAGTCCAATCTCGATGATCTTGGGCCCATTTCGTGTGTTGTTGGCAATTACATGCAGTGAGCATGGGGACCTGGCTGGGTTTTCAGCTATGCAGGCCCATGCACAGAAGGCTACGTTGAACTGTGTGCTGCGACACATTGCCCTGACCACCACTGTTGTAGCTGTGGCTGATTTGCCGCACTCTGGCCCTGCGGTCGCTGTGAACAATGCACGATGTGGACGACGATTTGCCATTTGGCCATCTGTGCATCACTTTTGATACCTACCCACTACAGTGGCATGTGAACAACCCACAAGCTGCGCCGTTTCTGAGATAATATTTCCGAGACACCGTGCCATCACTATGTATCCTTTATCAAACTCTGATAAATTGGCAGCTTTACCCATTCTGACTTTGAACTACAGTATCTACTAACCGAAAACCACTCCTTGGGTTGTATATATACTGCTCTGTGAACTTCACCTGCACCACTCTTTGGTCTCTAGGTGCACTCATTTCTCCAGGCTGGGCATAATGTAATGGCTTATCGGTGTATATAGAACAGCAGGTGGGATCACCATAGTAAAGTTTTAGTTGCCTCTCTCTCTCACAAAGTTTTTGACACAGGATATCATTCTGTTTTTGACTTACCTTTTGGTGTTAAGAATCAATAAATTTATGCACTGCCAACAACAACAAAAAACTCTTATTAGGATAACCCTTTTAAAAATGATGGTGTTACTCTGCTGGGCCTCAACTACTTCTGAACTAAATTTGAAAATTTTCTGTAGCTCCACATTCTGACAAGATTAACACTCTGCCTTAAGAAACTGTGTTTTTATCATTTATGAAATTTAACTGATGTAGAAGTTAAAAAATTACACTTGGCTAATAGAAATACAATTCTTCAAACATTTGTGCACTCAAAAAGCTTATTCTTCTCTAGTAATACTCAGCCGAAATGTTACTTAACAGCACCAGTAACACGCTTTTAAGATTAGCTGACAAAAATTTATCCTGTCTTATCAAAATGAAAAATTAAATTGTCTGTTAACTATTTTCACCTTTCCTATAACTGTGGTGCACATTATCGAATGAACTTTAACTTTCAAAACGGGCAGAAATCACCTACCCTTATATTTTTGCTAGTTACACTGCAACATGTAGGTTTATCAACTTGAGACTGGCCAGCTCTTACATGAAATAGAACTTATTTTTGGATCTTCCCCCATTGTAAGATATGTGCATGTCATGAAAATATTGTTTTAAAACACAATTTTCCCTTACAGGATGTTTTCAGATCTTACTCATTTCCCCTCGCACACAACTATACTATATTGACAAAAGTCACCGAACACCTAGAAGAGAAACACAACATAGGCCTTAATGCTCGCACTGACCCTTCGAGACATGCTGTCGACAAGATTTTGGAACACAGCGATAGGTATGCACTTCCATTCTGTACATAATGCCGCCCCTAACTGTTGCTTAGTAGTAGGCCTTGGTTCCAAACTTCTTATGTGGCACTCTAATTCATCCCATAGGTGCTCTATGTGATTAAGATCACGGTTCTGTGCTGGCCAGTCCACACACGATACAGAATTATTGTCAAACCACACCGTAACTGTCCTTGCTGTATTATCCTGCTGGTACCAACAAGGCTCAGTTCCATAGTATTGCCTCAGAGTTGGTAGGCCATAATTGTTCAGAATATCGTGGTAGACTTGCTGGTTAACAGGTTTGTCCACGAAAAACACCCCCACAAGAATACACTGCCAGCTCCAAACTTGATCGTAGGAAAAGTACACTCTGGTAAATAGCATTCCACCAACTGCCGTCATTCCCACACATGGCCATCAGACTGATGGATCATGTATCTGGATTCATCAGTCCATAGGACCTGTTTCCATTGATCTATGGTCCACGATAAATGTCCTTTACACCATGCTAAATGATGAATAGCATTCTGAGTGGAGATGAAAGGCTTATGAGCAGCCGCACGACCACATTAACCCATGGAATGAAGTTCTCAGTGAATGGTGCGTGTACATACCGAGGTTCCAGCATTTTTACTCACCTGTACACTGAGGTCTTGTGCAGTATTCCGTCGATTAGTTATAAGGACTCTCCCGAAGCTTTGACGTCTTCCATCACCAATTTTCTTTAATCTGCCGGTATGTTTTGCTGCTTCAGGCATGCCATGTGTCTTCCACTTATTCAGTACATCAAAAAAAGTGGACTTGGGTATGTTTAAATGCCTCTCGGTTTCTCTTATGGACAACCCACTAATATAACACCCAACAATCTTTCCTTTCTCAAAGTCAGTTCTTTCCTGCCACGACATTTTCACAACCTCACAGTGCAATTTGGCTGCTGTTAGCTGCAGGCTTGTTTTTATACTGTTTGCTGCTGTACCACACTTCTTAACAACGCAGCAGATCCATTCATTTGCTTTTGAAGTGGTGTCTGGTAACTTGTCAATATAGTGTATAACTTTTTTTTTATCTAGAAGATACTCGGTCCATGTAAGGACCAAGTATCTTCTAGATAAAAGCAAGGCAGAAAATAAAGGAGGGGGAGAGAAAGAAAGAAGTTGTTTGTTTCAATCTCTGTCGGCTTGCTAACGGTGGTCCTACGATGCCTTGTTGACAGAAAGTAGGGAATCGAAGATTTCTTACCCAGCTTCTCTTGTGGTGGGCATTCAGGTCATTATTATTAATAATAATAATAATAATAAAGCACTCACTGTAGACCAAATGTTTACTTCAATTCATTTTTGTAGATTCTTGGTGTGTCCTCCCTACTCATTAGTAGAACTCTGGGAATATGGTGTTGGCTTAGAGTCATGGCCATCTTGGAATCTGGAGTGCAAACCAGAACATCATTTCCAACACCAAAACAGGAGTCTAGTAGCTTAGAAAATGTCCTTTAGTCAAAATTGCATAATGTGTTTTCCAGGCAGCTCATAAGCAGGGTGGGTTTCATTATCTACTACTCTAGTAGATAAAAGGCCTGTTTCACTCAATGGCTCCCGTATCTGGGACACGGAGGAAGACTTTTTCTGCACATTTCTGTGGGAAGCACCTTCCCTGGGCAAAAGAGTAAGTTGAGCTGGGATATGGCTTTGCTTCCAATAAGGCATCTAATTCTCTGCTGGTGGAGGATATCCTCCCAGCTCAATTCTAATGAGTGACCTGCTTAACATGTCTACAGGTAGTATCCTCTTGTGAAACCCTTTCCAAAATTCCCTATGTTTGGGATCATCGCCAAGTTTTAAACCAATTGACCATTCAGGAAGAGGTCATGTGACTTCCTTCGGACACTTGCTGTGTTCTACTGACTATGTGAGGACTAGTGTGTGCTGTGAAACGGTTATCTTTGACCTGTACTTTTGCAACTATCCTCGTTGGATTGCCCTGGACATAAAAACTGGCTACTGCTTATTACTTTTGCAAACTGGGACAAATCCACACCTTCTTACATACTCTCGATATGCTAAAACATGGCTGTAAAGTCCCACACGCCTGCTGAGGTAGCTCCTGGAAACGAGATTTCCCCCCCCCCCCCAAGTGCTTTTCAGCTGCTGAGATCATAAGTCACCAGCGATCCTTACCTTTCGGAAATGAACTGTCAGCTTTAGAAGACCCATATGTGAGTTGAGATTGGAGTTTAGGTGCAGCTTTGTCTGTCAACTGATTGTTTCAAAAAGGGGAAATGAATTTCTTTTGAGACAAAGGGGAAAAAATAATCCAAATCCATCTGTACGGCACATCACACACACACACACACACACACACACACACACACAAAAAAAAAACCCCCACTGTGATACCACCATTTTTAAAACTTCTAACCAAACATACACTAGCTTGAAAATTTTCTAACTGTCAATAAAAATTATTGTACAAACAAGGGGGGAATGAAGTCCTACGGAGATACCTTCTGAAGGCTGCTAATTTTGTTGAATCCTAGCTTACATCAACAGTTAGAAATGTACTCTGTTACCAATCAAAAGTTAAATGATACAATTACCATTAAATATTCCATATTAATATTAATCGTATACAGAGTACAGGAAAGAAAAATTAGAACTTACCTCATCATTTACATTAGCTTTTTCTCTTTCTGTTGTAAACAGTGCTGAAAAAGAAAAACAAAACTACACGTTTCTGCCATCATCTACCTGGTGACTTACAAAAATTGAATATTTCACAAAACATTTAAAAAAAGGAAAGCACAGTAGGAAGAAAAAGAATGAAATATATTTTTCTTTACTTTTTGCCACACTTTGTGCACAGAAGAAGATATAAGGAGTTATTGAAGAAGAATTTACTCTTCCTGAATATTTTTATTTTTGAAAAATTATAAAAAATGCCTGGAAATGCCAGTTAATTTGCGGCAGAATTAAGCGACAGATCATTTTTAATTCTTAGCAAATAATTTTTTATTGGATTTGCTTTAGTATGAGTTGTAAGTTATTGAGCATCACTGCCAGCAATAATTTGTGCTGCACCAATTGCAGTGTACAGCACATTTACATTTGCACTTGTCATTCACTTCTGGAATGTAACTTTTACCGCCCTTTACAGTTCCATTGCTGTGGGTTGTTTTGCCATTTTGACATTACTGCTGGTACACTTTAACCACGGTGGCCCCCTAACAACCCACAAATGTCACGATTTCCGAAATTTGTCCACAACTTCACTTTCAACTGAATCACCAACCGCTTATGTACACCTGTGATTTACCTCTGGAATCCACCATTTGTTTTCCTTTACAATTGTGTTGCTGGTTCATTGTTTCACTCTTTTGGTACCACCTATAGTATACTTTAACCACGGAGACCCTCAAACAATCCACAAGTGTCACCGTTTCTGAAATGCCACTCCAACTCTTAATGAGCTCACAGTTTGGCCTTTCATAAACTGCTATAAATCCTTGGTTTTACCCATCATGTCCACAACTTCACCTTTTTTTTTTTTATTGGAGCTTTAACGATCACCGTGAGCAACTCAATGGGCTATAAGCAGTTGCCCGTCCCTAATTTAGGGTCACTGGTTCCAGGGAAGGGAGAGAGCCAGTAGCCAGTGCCGTAAGACAAACACAACATCCATGCCTGACTGGGATTCGAACCTGGACCCCTTACGGACGAATGATCAGAGGCCAGGGCCTTAGATCACTGCGCCACTGGAGGCGGCCAACTTCACCTTCAACTCAACCACCAGCCTCCGATGCATTTTTTTTTTTTTTTTTTTTTGGAGGTTTAACGACCACCGTGAGCAACTCAATGGGCTATAATAAGCAGTCGTCCGTCCCTAATTTAGGGTCACTGGTTCCAGGGAAGGGAGAGAGCCAGTGCCGTAAGACAAACACAACATCCATGCCTCACCGGGATTCGAACCCGGACCCTGTTCGGACGAATGATCAGAGGCCATCGCTTAGACCACTGCGCCACCGGGGCGTCGCCTCTGATGTAGAGCCTACATACAGGCTATGCCTTCCTCCTCATTACCCCCAGCATCAGGTGTAATTTGCTTTGTGTAGGGGTAGTCATAATTCAATGAGCACTCAGTGTATATGTTGCTGTTATTTGAAACAATTTTTATTTATAAGTGTTAATTTGTGAATTCTAAATGTTAATATAACCATGTGGAAAGTTGGGACTATTTTTACTTATTTTCTGTAGCTTGGATGTGAATGCTTAAGGGAATTCTGAATTTGTTTTTGCATGCGTGTCAGAACCCTTTCATACATTTACCCCAAAGGCATGCCTTGCTCTTTATCCTCCAAAACAGAATTTTTACCTTTTCTGCTGTGTTGTATGGGCTGTTTGTTTTCTTTCATCCAGCTGATGTCATTCAGCCCTGAGGAATAAGTTCTGCATAATATTTATAAAACAGAAAAAGATAAAAGGAAGCAATGCTTTCTTTTTATATCTTTTTCCAGCAGCTTGTTCACCCCTCACCTTTGCGAGATTTGAAGAAAAAAGGAATGAAGCAGTCGGCACTGTTGGAAAGACAGAGTTCTGTCTTGAATGAATAACACTTCATTGAGGGAAGGGGGGGGGATAGGCCCAGAAGGGCAGTATGTAAAAATAAGATTAAGCCTTCATATATACACTATCTACCAACAAGTAATTGGACACCTGTGATAGCAAATGAAAACGAAGTTTATTCACCTTCAATAGTTGGTGGAGCCTCCACGAGCGGCGATTACAGCTGCGACCCTCTGGGGCATACTCTCAACCACGCGTTGTACGACGGCTAGCGGTATTTCCTTCCACTCGGCTTGGAGAAGACAGGTCAGTTCCTTCACCGATTTCGGACGGTGGGGGCACCCCTTAAGTCGACGCTCCAACTAGTCCCAGAGGTGCTCGATAAGGTTAAGGTCTGGGCTCTGCGTAGGCCAGTCCATTCGATTAACCCCATTGTCACCATACCATGCCATGGTGGACCTCGCAACATGACAGGTGGCATTGTCATCCTGAAAGTAACATGGGTCCACCCCGTAAAACTGCCCCAACATAGGAAGAACATGGTCATCCAAAATCGTGCAGTAGGTCTCGGCGTTGAGTCTACCAGGAATTGCAACCAAGGGTCCCGTGCCATACCAGGAGAAACACCCCCATAGCATAATTCCACCGCCGCCGAACTTCACAGTTGGCACAATACATTCCAGCAGGAGGCGTTCTCCAGGCAGACGCCAAACCCAGACCCTGCCATCCGAACGGTAGAGGGTGAACCTTGATTCGTCGCTCCAGAGAACCTGTTTCCACTGTTCAACGGTCCACTGTCGACGTTCTTTGCGCCGCGTTAGCCGAGCAGCGCTATCGGACTTGGTGATCAAAGGCTTGTGGGTGGCAGCACGTCCATGATAACCGAGCAGATGGGCTTCCTTACGGATGGTATTCATCGAAAGAACACTCCCGGATGCCTGTTGAAACTCCTCGCAGATGTGGCCCATCAATTTGGTGCGGTTCTTCCGAATTTCTCTGGCCAGCACCCGTCGGTCTCCAACTCCCAGTTTTGTGGGTCTGCCGGGTCGGGGCACATTCCGACAGTCACCTCTCATCTTCCACTTGCCAATCACGTAGGCCACTGTCGATTTTTGGGTACTTCAACTCGCTGAATACGTCACGTATGGATCAACCATTTCTGTGATACCGGACGATTACGCCTTTCTCGAAATCTGAGAGCTCCGAACTGCGTGGCATCTTGCATGTGACTGGTTGCGTTGTTGTTTCCCACAAGATATTTAACGGCAGCGGCCGTGACGTGTATCAAGACCGCAGATATCGTCGATTGCAGGGGTGTCCAATTACTTGTTGGTAGATAGTGTATGTTCATATGGGGGTAAAAGGAACAAAATGGTTGTTTCTATAGAGAATATTCTAATTTTGACTTTGATTCTAATTGCAGTTGACGATCATTTTGCTAAAGCCTTGGGAGACACATGGCTTCAGTTGCAACAATCAAAGCCTGTTGCTACAAAACCTGCGCCCTCGGAGTCTTCAGGTGCGTTGCAGCCGACTCAGCAACAAGCCCAGTTTCTACAACATTCTCCGGAGATGGTTTCCACTTAGCTTTTGTTTGTTTATGCGTGTGTTATACATACTGTTCAAAGTTTAAATATTGTGATGCATTGTTATAAACTGAGCTTAAGAAAAAAGTGTTTTTTGGAGAGGTTTACATTTGAGAGCAATGAAGGTTAGGATTTGCAAACTTTCCTGCATGTGGATTGGATTTGGTTAACCATTATGTGTATTCACGCATCCCAGACTTGTAAAATTAAGTTTTGACCATGAAGTGCTAAATGTATTATGGTACTGCATTCCTATGAGTATGCAGAAGTTTAAATTGTCAGACTGTTGCTATGTGTTTCTTTGTGATAGGTACAAGAGGTAATTCACTCAATGCAACATTGTACAGTTAATAGAGAAGCTGTGTATAAGACAGCATGCAAAAGAAAAAGCTGGTGATTGAAGTTTCAGACAAATGTGCATGGCTAGCCTTTATTCTGTAAGCAGTGGGTATGACACAGCCAATGGGAGGGAGAGCTGGATGTTCTGTTAACAAGACCATTGGCTGCACCCAAGGGAGTGTTTTGTATGCTTTTTTTATCCTGTGCTCAGTGGCAGCTTGTTTTCTGAATATCGCTTTTGAAGTTCAATTAATGCGTGTATTACTGCAATAGTGAAGTTTCGCAGTCAATTTATCATGTGATGATGTTGAAAGAATCAAACAAAATGTGATGTCAAAAGTTGAAGTTTATAAAAAAAATTATATTGCTGAATTCCACAGGCTATGTTTCTCCCTCCCTTTATGCCATTTTTATTTTTTGGATTTCAAATTGAAAGCCCTTCCAGTTTTCATTTTAAAACCATAACTAAAATAAACATACAAACATTTTTCAACTTAAAAGGAATGTACCTATCGAGTGTTGTTTATATAGTAATCTGAAAATATGTTACTGTCTGTATATTCATATGTCAAATTTAGTATCACAGTACAAAATGTTTAAATCAATTCTGATAGCATGTGGGATCTTTATGAATATAAAAAATCATACACTAATTCTCAGGGGCTCAATGACCCAGATTTTCACTTGCAAACTGTGCGTAACCTCCCCAATCAAGCTAAAGAATGAGGTAAGTCTCCCTCATCCAGCCTATTGACAGCCTGATAATTGTACTACTGAAAATGTGGAAATGCCCAATAGGTACAGGTGTCACAAATTGACAGGCATGGATGCTACAATATTTCTAAAAGTGTCTTGTAGTATCTGGTACACACACACACACATCACCAGCAGATTCTTTAACTCTCTCATAAGTTACAGAGTTGAGCCATCGCAGATTGGGTATGCTGTTCCAGCACAACCCACAAATGCTCAGTTGGATTGATATTTGGGGAATTTGGTGGCCAAGGCAATACCTGGAAGTCTTTCTCATGTTTCACGAACAATCTGGGCAGTGTGGCTTGGCAAATTATCCTTCTGAAAGAAGGCACTACTAGAAGGGAATACACCATTCCCATGAAAGCATGTACCTGGTCTGGAAGGTAGGAGTTTTCCCGCACATGAATGACTAGATCCAGAGTTTCCCAGCAGAACATTGCACAAAGCATTGCACTTCTTTGTAGTGTGCTTTAACAAGTATGACATTGACATCATAGCTGACTTATGTGGTGATGGTCCTCAGTCTTGTATGTTTAAATTTCATGGTCCTTGCAAGCTTGGCATTTGTCAGCAAGAGCAATATATTTCCATTGTTATATTTTAATATACACTATATTGACAAAAGTCACTGGACACTTGGAAGAGAGACACAACATAGCATACATTAGTACGATGTCTGTCCACCTTTGGCCTTAATATGCATGCACTGACCCTTCCAGACATGCTTTTAACAAAGTTTTGCAACACAGCAATAGGTATGTGCTTCCATTCAGTACATAATGCTGCTGCTAACTGTTGCTTAGTAGTAGGCCTTGATTCCAAACTTCTTATGTGACGTTCTAATTCATCCCATAGGTACTCTATGGGATTAAGATTAGGGCTCTGTGCTGGCCAGTCCACACACGATACAGAAATATCGACAAACCACGCCGTAACAGCCCTTGCTTTATGGCTCGGTGCATTGTCCTGCTGGTACCAACAGGGCTCGGTTCCATAGTATTGCCACAGAGTTGGTAGGGCATAATTGTTCAGAATATCGTGGTAGAGGTGCTGATTAACAGGTTATTCCATGGTAAACCAATGGGCTGGGACCATACTATGAAAAACACCCCCACATGAGTACACTGCCAACTCTAAACTTCACTGTAAGAACAGTACACTGTGGTAAATAGCGTTCCCCTGCTCCCGCCATACTCATACAGGGCCATCAGACTGATGGATCGTGGATCTGAATTCATCAGTCTATAGGACCCGTTTCCATTGATCTATGGTCCACAATAAATGTCCATGCTGAACGATGAATAGCATTCTGAGTGGAAATGAAAGGCTTATGAGAGCTGCAAGACCATAGCAACCCATGGAATGAAGTTCTGAGCAAATGGTACGTGTACATACCGAGGTTCCAGCATTTTTACTCACCTGTACACTGAGGTCTTGTGCAGTACTCCTTCGCTTAGCTGTGGCATCGACGTCCTCCGTCACCGATTTTCTTTGGTTTGCCAGTACGTTTTGCTGCTTCAGGCACACCATGTGTATTCCATGTATTCAGTACATCCAAAACAGTTGACTTTGGTATGTTTAAACACATCTCGGTTTCTCTTAAGGACAACCCACAGCAATCTTTGCTTTCTCAAAGTCAGTTCAGCAACATTTCACTCAACCTCACAGTGCGATATGATCGCAGTCAGCTGCAGGCTTGTTTTTATACCATTTGCAGCTGTACCTCACATCTTAGCAATGCAGCAGATCCGTTGATTTGTTTTTGAACGGGTGTCCGGCGACTTGTCAATATACACTGAAGAGCAATTGAATTAGAGATACCTGTCTAGTAACGTGTAGCACCACCTTTCGCCCTGATGACAGCGGCGATTCGTCTAGGCATGGACTCGACAAGACACCGGAAGCATTGGGAAGCTATACGGATCCGCGACCCCTGAACAAGCTCCCAGAGTTCACGGAGATTTGATGGAGGGGGGGGTCAGAGCCTCCAACATCTCTCTCTATGGCATCTCAGATGTGCTCGTTGGTATTGAGGTCAGGTGACCTAGCTGGCCAAGGAAGCGAGGTCACGTCAGTGGAGTGTTCTTCCAACCATTCGGATTGTATTCTTGCAGGATGAGGTCTCCAGTGGGATGTTGAAGACGCACAAACGGGAGCAAATGGTCGTCCAGGATATCCCGGTAATGTTGACCTGCGAGGGACGATGTCACACGTACCAGGGGTCCCGTTTCAGTCCACGGAAACAGTCCCCAGACAAGAATGCCACCCCCACCAGCTTGAAGAGTACCCTGCTGGCAAGAAGGATCCATCGCTTCATGTGGTTTGCGCTGTACTCGTATCCTGCCATCCGCATGTACCAACGTGAGTCTCGATCATCAGTTCAGGCAACATTTTCCCACATGTCTAGGGTCCAGTGGCGATGTTCCTGTGTCCATGCTAATCTTTGCACCCTGTGATGTGTGGTGAGCAGCGGTACCCTGGTGGGATGATGGCTTCTGTACCCCATAGCGAGGAGATGGTTCTGGATGGTGTGGCTGCTTACACGTTTTTGTGCACAGCGTTAAATTGCCGAGTGATTTCTTGCACTGTGGCCCTTCTATCCGCCGTTATAATGCGAGCTAGCCGACAATGACCCTGCTCACCCACACGCTGTTGTCCACAGCAGTTGGCCCTGCAGGGATGGTTTTTACTGGATTCGATGTACTCATGGTGCACCCGTGACACAGTGGCTCGTGAAAATCCCAGTTCCTGCACTACTTCCGAGATGGAGTGATCCATTCATCGGGCCACGACAATTTGCCTACGATCAAATGCCCTGAGGTCCTTCGTCTTACCCATACTGCATCAGACTCTTACTGATTCCTGTCGTATCACTCCTTATATTGTCGGATCGTTGCATACGTCATGTCGTTTGCAGGGCCGCCCACAGTGCCACATTTGCATAATGCCAGCTGTCTCCAATTCAATTGCTCTTCAGTGTATATCACAATTCTTCAAAACATGGTGCCCGCTTCATTTGTATTAAGCACATGGAAGTACCCGACAAGAAATTGTGACCATTAAACTGTTGATGATGCCGCAGCAATCTGAAGATTTATATGCTGTTTAGTTTATCTTCAGAAAGCTGGGCCAAAGCTCAGCAAAACTGTGGTCAAATAAATAAATTTTTATGACTAAACATAGTGTTCTTCAACCCACATGGAAAGATTCCGATGTGAAATGTATGCAGTATGTTCTTTTTTGATTTCATTAAGAATGATGGTGTAGTTTAAATTTTAAGAGAAGTGCAGATAATTTACATGCATTCACTTCTTATAAATCGTTAAATAGATGCGATCTGCATTTTTGTACTGATTTACTTACTTTTTGGGACACCAATATTTTCATTTTGTAAATCATACCAGCACCAAGTACTTAAATCTGCCAAGAGCAAAGAGTTAGTACTTTACTTGTTCTAGTTATCCTGTACACTAATTCACTTCCACTAAAAGGGAAAATTTTAGCAATTCCCTACTGTTAGACATGCTAATCATTTCTGAAAGAACTTAAATTTTTTGTAATCAGTTATTAAAATGGTTTGCTGCATGCAGCTTCTGAGATTATGAATTACTTTAATCATCAAACGTACAGCAGTTTGTACATCAGGTATCTTGCAAAATTTATAATATCTAATTTTAACACTTGAATGTTACAGATATGGTGCTGACCTATACGCGAATGTAAACCTGTGGATTTTGTAATTATCGAATGTCTTAGAGTTGTCTCTTACTGAACAGGTTTTTTTTTTTTCCCCGTTATGTATAAGAAAATTATGAATGTTCAGGAATCTGTTTTATACCGTGCAGTATTTGCCATGCTGTTAAAGTTTGTGGTGATGTAGTATATGGCTCTATTTTGTTGTTAGAATGCAGTTAAATGTGCAGCTCTCAAATATGAAAAGATATATACATAACTGTGTAAATATTTGTACATAAGAATCCGTCTGGTTTTATATATTGAGCTTTAAAAGTTGATTGGGTGGGATTTTGGTTTTTGTTAACTGTGATGTTTCAAGTATTGCTGTGCTAATAAAAAGTAAGCCAGTTTTTTGAGCCCATCTCCCACCAATACTTTTTTTCTCCAGTATGTTTGTAAATCAGTATGTGCTGTTTGTTTTTATTTGTTGTATAGTTTCTTTGCGTTGAGATATGCATTTTTCTGTTTTTTATTATTCAAATTGTTTCTTTGATGTCTTAGTAATAAAACTTATTTCTAGGTCTATTACGAAGTGTGTTAAAATACCAGGACGATATTTAAAATTCAAAATACGAAGCACCTACAAGCTAATTCTGAATGTATCTCCATCAAAATGCTCTTCTTTTGAACTAATGCAGTGGTCCTAGCACTTCTGTTGCTTCATAAAGTCCTTTCTGGAACCATATTCAGCAAGCTAATCAAATGTATGTACTTCAAAATACTCTTCTTGGCAAATGCAGTGGTTCCAGCGATTTTGCCACTTCGTGAACCACATTCAAAAGTGTTCTTCAAAATACACTCCTGAGCTAACGCAGTAGCAACAGTGTTTTGCCTCTTCATAAATCACATTTGGGTCCACATTCTGCTGCTGTATTGATCCCTTAAGAGATTTCTTTAGTTTGGGAGACAAAGATAAGTCACAAAGGGCCATATCAGGTGAATAAAGTGGATGTGGTACCACTGAGATTTGGTCAGGAACTCACAGATCAATAGTGCTGAATGGTTAGGTTCATTATGATGCAATGGCTAGGATTGAGACTCCCATTGTCATGAAGAATACCCCCCTCCCCCCCCCTCGTCTTTTCAAAACCTCTTTGAAATAAGTCTGGTTTACAGTCTGCTTAGTAAGAGTAATGCAACTCACCTTTAGTATTAAAGAAAACAATCACCATTTGATTTCATTTGTTGCACTTTTTTGGGTTGAGGAGAGGGTTTGTCTTCCATTCGGATGATTGGAATTTTGTGTCAGGGCCATAGACTGAGATCCGGGATTTTTCACCTGTAATATTTTCTATAAAATGTGGACACGGCAGTTGACCCCGAGGCAACAGTAAGGTTTGAATGATGTTGCTTCTGAAGTTGAAAATACACCATGGCAAGTAGATTTCTGGTATGAAAACACGTTTCACAAGTATAAAATTTCCATGAAATTGAACATTCACTATTGCTGGCTGGCATCTCCATTTACAGCTGTCATGGCACACACAATTCAAGTTTCAGTGACATCCCGTCTCACACAAGATTTTTTTGTACTTCACACCAATTATCTTTTCCTCGTGCAGACATTCCTGAATCTGCTCCTACCATGATTTTCGTGGCCTTCCTCTACCTTTTGTTTCTGTAATTTGGGCTGAATAAATTCTCTTAGTAAGCATGTTACCACTCATTCTTTCAACATGCCAAACCACCTAAGAATATTTGTCTCCACCTTGCTAACAACATTTTGCTTCACATTCCTATATGATCAGAATGTGTCTTGATGCCACTCCTCCCCAGTAATAATGCATCTGTCCAGCACAGATTGTTCCTATGTCTCTTCTGCAGTACCTAGGTTTTACTGCTGGGCATCGCAGTAGGAACAATTACAATAACACTGATATTGCTAACAACATTTTGCTTCACATTACACTTCTTCATTCCTATACAATCAGAATGTGTCTTGGTGCCGCTCCTCCCCAGTAATAAAGCATCTCTCCAGCACAGATTACTCCTATGTCTCTTCTGCAGTACCCAGGTTTCATTGCCATTCATAAAAGTAGGAGCAATTGCACTTTCATATACAGCCATTCAGGATCTTTTAGAAAATCCATAGTCCTGTAAAATCCTTCTAAAGCAGTTATCATTTTCAAATATGGATCACGTGCATACTAATTTCACCATTTAATCTGTTTTCTCTGTCAAATATGCTTCCTAAATATACAAATGCATTCACCTTGGTATCTCTGTGCCATTTAGATTGGTCTTACTTTCAGCACTAACAGTTCCTTGTTAAAAAACAAAACAAAAAAAATAATAATTTTATGTTTATACTCTTTGAATTTCATTCAAACTGTATAGCTAGGACAACATACTCTGCATCTCACTTTTGCTGTCTGCCAACAGGACTGTGTCATCAGCATACCACAATCTGCACACACTGATATTACCAAGACACTCAGTATTTGTCTATTTTGGCATCATTCGCACATGCACCTATAAATACATTTGTTAAACAGCCATGGTGGCTTACAACTTTTCCCGACTCCTACACGAATAGAAAACCATTTTGATAAAACACTATTCTCTCTTACACATGCTCTACTGCCAGCATCTTCTAAACCTTTCAGTGGCAATTTTACACAAAATGTGTACTCGCTTGCATTGGCTATTGTAAAATCTTCCGAACCACTCATATGAAAGCAGGTGCAGATCAGAGACTATGCGTAAGCTTGAACAAACCTGCTGCACCAGTGTCTCACACTCAGTACAATAAATAAAGCTGTAGTCCTGGTACTTTTTTAACATATCTTGTCAAGTTATTTTACTGAATGTAATTTTTCCAGGGTAGTATAACAGCATATGTGTATTTTTTATTTGAATGATCATGATTCATAAAATTCTTTTGATCACTGTGGTACGCTTGTAAATAATGGCTATTAAAAATACACAAACATTCTTTTTGTGCAAAATTGATGCTGTTAAACTTGAATGCTGATGTGCCTAACTGATAGCTCTGTTGATTTGTTTTAGTTGTTTCAAAACAGCTGGTTGTACGATAGGGACTGCAGCCCATTCCTTGTTTTATCCAATGATAAGAAGGAAGTTAGCATTGGCTCTGACCAGGGCCAGCTTTAGCTTGTGTGATGCCACCCAGATTTTTTTTTTTTCTTTTCCATCTATGTGCTGGATTGTATGTTTTTTTAGCCACCAGACAATGAAAGGTGTACAATATAAATTAATAGTTTGACTCCAAAGTCACCACCAAAAAGAAAATTATTATGTTTAATATGTGGAAAGCAAATATTCTTGCTTTCCACAAGACACATCTGTTCACTGCCCGCCCCCATTCATAGATGGTACTGCACATTCAATCTGTCTCTTGTTTCAGAACTGCCAGCTTTACATTTTCCAGTCTCTTTGGGAAATGCTACTCTTGTTCCCCAGAGTTTATGAGCATTGTCCACTTGTGATGGGCAATTTTTTCTCCTCTTAGCTACTGGAATACCCAGAAGTTCCTTTGGAGCCAAGCGATTTCAGCATTTCTTTCGTTTAGGTTTATCAATGCAATACTAGTTATTCCCAAAATGCTACAGTTAGGTGGGGATAAATACTGAGAGTTACCCAAAACAAAGACTTAATTACTGCTCTGCTCACACACCAATTTCATAGAGGACATTTCTTCTTTTGGAATTATGCACTGGATGCAAAAAGGCAAGCTGTATAGTCAGGGCTTGAAAAATGGTTGTCTGCTCAACTGTGATTAGTGAAAAGTTTTAGTTGACAAATAAAAAATTCAATAGAGTAATTGAAATTCAGTCAGCTATTATTTATACGTTATTATGCCTATAGTTGGATACATAAAGGTAGTTGGTTTTTTTTAATAAAGCTTACTTTAATTCACAGAAGTGATGCGCAATTATGTGCCAGAATGGGAAACCTGTTTCTCTGTGATAGAAATTAGTGCACTTAACAAGGAACATGGGCAAGAAACCCCAAGCCTGGGAAAAACACAGCTTTCTCCTATGTGACTCTTGCACTGCCTATCTTTCCACAAATGCTGTGTGAAAAGATAGGCAGTGCAAGAGTCACATGTGCCTTGTGAGCTGCCGCTTAGCCAATTGCTGTCGTGGGTGATAGGGCAAACACAGGAACCTGTGCTTCCAGGGAGCTGTTAGGAAAGTTCTAAAACATTGAAGGATTCTTGCATCATCTACTCTAGAGGGAAAAAATTGAGTTTGGTTATTATACAAAGGTTAATCTTTCAAATTCAGTTAGTGATAAAATATTATTTGAGAGATGTGTATTTAAATTTTTAACAAATCAAACTTTAAAACATGAAACAAAATAGACAGCTTTGTGCGGCTGCCGATTTTCAGCTGGGGAGTGCGATATTTGCCTGATTGGTGAACCAGCATGAAGTTTTCAAGCCCTGTGTATAGTAGCATTTTGTGGCTACTACACAATTTTTGGTAGTCAGAAGACTTCACTTAAGCACAACTTCTCTTTCATTTTGAATAGCAAATGCAGAAATAAGGTCCACTACCTGATCAAAAATATCCAGACACTTGCCTATCCACAAACTCCCTGTAATATGAAACTAATTAACCCTTAACAATCCAGGTCTTGTCTCAATGGTGTTTTATTAAGGTTAATTTTATACGTTTTATATTGTTTGACAAATAAACGATCCCCCAAAATATAAAAAAATAAAGCGTTAACGTGCAGTAAACGATAAAAATGAGACGGTCTGAAAGACAGAACATTTGTTGATATGTGACAAACATAAGGCGTGGGCAGTTAAGGGTTAATATCAAGTTTAGTTACCCCTTTGCTGCTGCCATGGCATCCACTCAACTGGAAAGGCTTTCTACTAGATTTTGGTGTGTTATTATGGGAATTACCTTACACCCCGACACAAAAGCCTTAATATAGTGGCTAGAAGAGATAGTGTGCCGTGCGTTAATACCTCGCTGTTTAAATTTTAGTTCCCTCTTTTCATGAAACCGCGAGATGGCGCTCCTGCGAGTTTTGATGCTATGATTTCTAAACATTAGCATGCTTTTCTATCGCGCGCTTGATGGATAGCGATTTATGTGTTAGAACGGTCATGAAATGTAGTAGTAATAAGAGTAACGTTGAGAACGTGTTTCTTACCTGGATGCAACAGCGGTTGCAGGTCTTGTAAACAAAAGGTAACTATCTCCCATGCCGAAAGATGAGGCAAAACGAATGTATTTTTTTTTACTTGTCCAAAATCAGCCACTCAGTAATTATTTAGTTAAATATGCCACTTATTTTTTTGTCTTTTATATATCATCGCACTTTGTCTAAAATTATTGAAATTATGTGGGGTTTTTTTGTTCAAAGTTCTGTAAACTTTATCATGGGAAGATTAGGCCTAAGTACAGTATCATGTGACACCCAATTAAACTTTTTGTGTCCTGTAGAGACAGAGCAAAGTTTGCAAAAGGATCAGAACAGAATTCAGTACGACGATTGGGCAAAAATCTCAATAATCATGGAGAAAATTTGCGTTCAGTAATGTATTTGTACTAACTAGCCTTGTGACACGTAGATTCAATGAGAGATGATGCATTTCCCTAATAAAGTTGACAAAGCTTCCCCAAAACACATCATTTGGAAGAATATTCACTTATACCTATCCATGCATGACATTAATCACTTTTATTATAACAACAGGATAAAACAAAGGTTTTTTGGTAAAATTTTAGTGAAAGTACTATACTGCACGGAACGAGATGCATGCACATCTAGGAGCATAGTTTACGTCGCCCTCTCCGATTTCATGATTTTAAGAATCCGTCTGCAGAAGCGCACGACGCACTATCTCTTCTAGGCACTATAGCCTAAGTCAGGTGGGGTCACCACTGTTTGTCGATTTGGCCTGGCTCACAATCAGTGTTCTAATTTATCCATTGGGTTGAGGTTGGGGCTCTATGTAGGCCCCAGTCAAGTTTTTCAACACCCCTCTCATCAAACAGTCTCAGCACAGACCTTGCTTTGTGGATGAAGGCATTGTCCTGTTGGTAAAGGAAAGGAACTTCACTGAACTGGTGCAATAATGCTAGGAGTCCAGAACTGTCGAGATTCCCTGGCACTGGAAGTAGTGGGTGGGTGTGGGAACACTCGGCCCAAACCAAGAAAAAACCCTGAAGCACGATGCCTCCTCCAAACTTTACATTTGGTGCCACACATTCATGCAATTAGCATTTACCTGGCATCCTCCAAGACTTGTTTGTCAGCCTGGTGTGATTCATCACTCCAGAGAATGAGTTTCCACAGCTCAGAGATGTACACCACTCCATTGGACCCTTGGCATTGATCTTGCTGATGTTAGGCTTGTGCATGGTTGCTCAGCCATGGAAACCGTTATGGTGCTGCCATTGCTTCTAGAGGCATTTTGGAACTCAATAGTGGATGTTCCAATGAGGATGCAATTTTGTTGCAGCACCCACTTCAGCCCTAAGTGATCCTGCTCTGTCATTTCAAATGACCTACCAGATTGCAGTTACACCATTGTTGCTTCTAGAAATTTCCATGTCGCAATAACATCACTTACAATTGAACAGGGCAGCTGCAGTTGGGCAGAAATTTACCAAACTGACTTTTTGCTACGATGACATCCTCTGCCATATGGCCAATGCTACTGTTCAGGCTTCTCCATGATATGTGTCACGCCGTGTGCAGCTCTTTACATCTGTATGGGACCATGTCTGACCTATATAAGCAAATCCATTACTAAAAAGAGGTGTGTGGATACTTTTGATCATATAATGCATCATCCGACATCATGGACACATTAGCCTTAAGCAAGTGCAAATAGTTATTCTTGATCATTTGTTTAGCTAATAAGCATGTTCTTTGGCAAGGGAAACCAAGCACAGGTGTTTCGTTTGGTGGCCTTAAAGTTCACCTTGATTACGGATGGGCGACTACTTATAGCCCATCGAGTTGCTCACTGTGGTCGTTACACCCCCAACGACAAAAAAAAAAAAAAAAGTTCACTACTATTGGTTACCTTGCATAGCTGCCACATGTGGGAGATGCCATTTTCCTAACTAATTGATAGCTGCATGGAAAACCATTTTAGCCACCCTTGTGGTCAAAACAGTCTGTGTCCCTGGTTTTGTCCGACGAAACCAGGGACCCCAAATTCGGATGGGTGACTGCTTATATCCCTACGTGCGAGTTGCTCACTATGGTCATTACCCCAGTCCCTTCAAAAAAGCAATTTCGCTGAGCTTTAGCAAGACCTTTAAATTAATTGGAGTCAGAAGAAGGTGACCAACAGTTTAAAGTAAGGATGGGACATTCAAATCTTGAAAAAGATTAGAGATTCGAAAACTCGAATCGTCGCGCTTTTTTCATCATTTGAATCTTAATCTAAAAAAATTGGTGCTTGTTCTAGAGCGATATCAGTTAGAATTTTTGTCAGCATGATGAGTTCTGACATTAGAAACCAATCGAAGGCGATCATCAACAGTGTGTACACAGCTATTTGAAATAGCTTGTTACTTCCAAAATTTGAGGAAACTTTCTAAAAAGTTCTTAATCACACCACCATTGACAGTAATGTCAAAAGACTGTTCAGCACATCAGGTGTCATAGCTGATAAAAAATGAAGTAGCCTAGACCCAGAGTGAATTCAAATGCTAGTGTTTTTAAATAAAAATCTCCATTAAAGATTTCTGATTTTTTTACATTGCCTTGAAAGAGTTTAGTGTTTTTATTAACTCTTAAAAACAAACATGTTTTTGATTTTTCTTAATTTGACTGCAAATAATTTACTCAATTTTCTGTCCCATGTCTAGTGTTTATCTACATTAATTCTTGAAATAATCCTCCCAACCTCTACACTTGCTTTGATTTAAAAAAGGTTTTGGAACTTTTGTTATTAAAGAAAAATGTCAAAAGTGTGAATTGTTACTCAAATATTTTTTTGTCAAATTATGTTCAGAAAATGGAAATGAACCTCAAGACTTATGTACTTCATTTAGTAAATGTAAATTATAAATTTCATCTGTATCTTCTTAATAAGTATGGGTATATTTTTTTAAAACTGTATTCTTTGTTTTTCATTAAATGCAGATTTCAAATATTGCTTCAATTAAAAACTTTTTATTTCAAGTAGAAGTATTTTCTTTCCCCTTTTTTCTTATAATTATTCTTATATGAAGGATTAAAGAGATTTGATAACCTTTTAGGATTCGGATTTGAGAAAATTTAGGATTCGTCCCACCTCTAGTTTAAAGCCATGGTTTGTGCTTTTGTTGAACTAGCACTGCCAAACAATTTTTTTGAATACACATTTAAAAAAAAATAATCAAGCACTGAGAAGTTTGACTACAGAGCATTAACTGCAGTTGCCCTTTTTCAATCTATGTATGAAAACACAGCAGCAGCAATTTGAGTGCAAAGATGCATTTAGTCTTCCTTCTTGCACAAATGCATTAAGTAAAAATTTTTGGACTGAGCAGGGACTTTAGAGCAGTGCATAGGAATAATAACTGATGATATACAACTTGTATGCAGTCAGGGACTGCATATATATTTGTGTGTTTCAGGGTCACCCAATCAGTCTCTGATAAGAAAGTTTTATTGAAAATGATAGGACAGTTGGAACAATCTCCTGCAGTAAAAACCAGTTCTCTTTGCCATTTCTTAAGAAGTTAACATTCATTTGTCAAGGGTTTCATC
The DNA here is from genome assembly GCA_039090855.1 of Macrothele yani. NCBI lineage: Eukaryota > Metazoa > Arthropoda > Arachnida > Araneae > Macrothelidae > Macrothele > Macrothele yani. The sequence continues at coordinate 112,946,148 of CM076998.1, forward strand.
ATTTATTGAAACTGGTTAATGTCATACTTTGTATTTCAATACTGGCCTTCTGAATCTGGCATCTTGCTCAGAAGGCCAGTATTGAAATCATATGTTTATGTATTCATTTACAAACCTTGTCATGTAGGATATATATTGCAACTTCTTTCCTATTTACAAATCAAAAATTTCAGATGTCAAAATCACTAGTTAGATAACTATAAAAACTGTTGTATTCTTCCTGAGAACTTTTGTCATTTTGATGTGATTTATATGTTATGAATTAGGCATGTTTGCTTTGATGCATTGCATTATTGGTTAATAAAGGATTTGCCTTTTAAAATCCTAAGTTTTCATTAAAAACTGCTAAATAAAGATCAAATATGTGAACAAATTGCTGATATGACGCATCTTTGGATAACCAGAAACCTCCGACGTTCCTGTAAACATTGCTTAATATTTTCCCTCGTCAGTGATTATGTCATTAAAGTTGTTTTCAGTGTATTTATTGCATGTTTTAAACTCATTAAGTGGTTTATTATTATTTTTTTGTTGTGGAAGAAATTTGATTTAACTGTTTGCTGTACTCGTACCTGAGCTACTATAAGTGAATTTGTAATGCTTTGTTGTGCATTAATGTTCATTAAGCTGGTGTTCTTTGTAAATAAAACTACTCCTTTAAGAATCTTTGTTTCATTTGTTAAATTGAATTCTGGGCAAGTTGTTTCTCTAACCAAACAACAATTCATTACAAATATATATACGATCAATGAAGAAACGGGTTTCTGTGCGCCCAATTAATGTGAAAGACAATAAAAATAAAAAGTGAACTCCGTTTATTAGGCGTAGAAAATAAGGGAAACAAAAGATGCTAGCTTTCACTACCTCCGGGTAGCTTCATCAGGCATTTAGTAGTTAAAGATCGCAGAAGCAACTGGAACAAATTTATTTGTTCCAGTTGCTTCTGCGATCTTCAAATTTATTTGTTCCAGTTGCTTCTGCGATCTTTAACTACTAAATGCCTGATGAAGCTACCCGGAGGTAGTGAAAGCTAGCATCTTTTGATGCTAGCTTTCTACGCCTAATAAACGGAGTTCACTTTTTATTTTTATTGTCTTTCACAACAATTCATTAATTTCCATTTTTACATCATTACCTATTGGGTTGATGCATAAGTTCATGCCGTTTTATTTCACGAGTGTTTCCCAGATCAGTAGTGATGGTGTAAATGGCCAGTCATACATCAAAGTGTAGCCAGTAATATTGTGTATCAAAATCATATTACGTTGAACGATTGTGGCTAATGTTTTTTTTTTTTGTTTTCAGGTCCAGAAGTATGGAGTGTCAAGTAGAGAGGAATGAACATTTCCGACATCTGCTGCTCTACGAGTTTAACAAGGGATCCTCAGCCGCTGAGGCCACTCGACAAATTTGTGCTGTGCATGGGGAGGATGCTATTGCTCCGAGGACAGCCCACAAATGGTTTGAGCGGTTCTGAGGTGGCAAGTTTGACCACAACGACTCTCCACGCTCAGGTCGCCCAGTCTCAGTTTGAACCATCTCGTCCACTTAGCATCAAACCACACGCGAATTGGCCACTGAGATGGACTGTGATCAGGCCACAGTGGTGCGACACCTGGAACGCATGGGAAAGGTCCAGAAATTGGGGTCTTGGGTGCTTCACACTCTCACCGAGGACAACAAGAATCAGAGTGTTGCCATATGTGGTTCCTTGCTCGGCTGTTATTGCAAATATTCTCAGCAACACAAACCCTTTCTGTCACATGTTGTTACTGGGGATGAAAAGTGGTGCCTGTATGTGAATTTAAGGCATTGGAGGGAATCAAGATGCTCATACCATGTCCAAAACATGACCTTCATCCTGCAAAGATCATGTGTGTCTGGTGGGACAGGGAAGGCATTCACTGGGAAATGCTGCGTAGAAATCAAACCATCAATGCTGCACCCTATTGTGAGGAACTCCTCCGTGTGGAGGGAGCACTTCAGCAGAAACTACCACATCGGTGCCATGGTGTCCTTCTCCAACATGATAACAAATGCCCTCGTAGTGTAAACATGACCAAAATGGTCATTCAGGACATTAAATGGGAGATCCTTCCACATCTGGCCTGTTACCCAGATGTCACCTCTTCAGACTATCACCTGTTCTGATTTCTGTGGATCTCCAGAATTTCCTTGTAGATTTCTTTGCAGAAAAACCTGCATGTTTTTTCAAGAATGGCATTGCAGACGCTATCCAGATGTTGGGACACTATCGTAAACAATGGAGTGGGGGGATACATTGTTGATTGATTCAGTTTTCCCTTCTGATGTAATACATTCCTATAGTGCAGTGAAAAAAATGGCATGAACTTTTGAATCAACCCAATAGATTCTGTATGTACCATTAATTCATAGCAGCTGGCCACGAACTTTGTGACGAGATAACTTTTAGAGGACGAAATACTTTAAAGAGTGTGCATTTGGCTTGGATGCTGAATTAAAATGCTCATAATCTTTTAGAAGTGAGTAAACGATGCAAGGAAAAATATCTGCTCACTATTCTTTAATATACAGTAGAACCCGTTTAAATAAAACCATATTTAGCGAAACACCCGGTTTAACCAGCAAAAGGAACTATGATATAATGAACAGTAACTTTGGTATAATTTTTATCCAGATCTAATTTGTTTTTAATGAACGAAATTTAATGAAATTCTAGTGTTTAACGAGCAAGAAAAAAGCTATGATGGTCACTTAACAAGCAAAGTAACAGAATTTAATGTAATTCAGCATGTATTGACGCAGGGAAAACCTGCAGTGCTGTAGAAGGATCTTGGTATGCTAGAGGAAGAAGGTTGATTGAAAAGCAATGTACCTCAAATGCTCAACAAGTGACTTGTGCAAAAAACTTTCTCTGCCATACAATCCGAGAAGCAATGCTGTGGGAGTATTGCATCAGCAGAATCGAAAGCAGGAGATATGTTGCTAAGCAAAAAATAAAGATGAGTGGATTTCAAATGCAAGTGGATTTCTGCTTGACAACTAGAGACAAACGTGGGAGTAGTGGAATGCCACCTGAGGTGAAACAGAAGATAAATCTTGGAATTGTGCCCCAAAGTAATCGAAGTAGTTGCCTTCAATGCACGATCTTAATAACGAGTCGCTCACAATACAAATTTAAATTCGTTGGCTGAATTTAAAGATTTTTGTATAAGAACTTTCGGGCTTCCCTAGAACCCATCATCAGATACAGAAGAAGGAATAAGTTTAAATAGAGTGTTACGTGACATAATATAGATATCAGATATTAATATGACATAATGATGCCACGTGACATTATGTCATATTAATATCTATATTATGTCACGTAACACTCTATTTAAACTTATTCCTTCTTCTGTATCTGATGATGGGTTCTAGGGAAACCCGAAAGTTCTTATACAATAAAATCTTTAAATTCAGCCAACGAATTTAAATTTGTATTGTGAGTGAATCTTGTTATTAAGATCGTGCATTGAAGGAAACTACCTCTATTACTTTGGACTATTTCTGCATGAATTTGAGTTCTCCTAATACCATGGAATTGTGGCCATTCTCACTTTCACCCTCCAAGTGAGCATTGTTATTGGGAGGAGCAATGCTGGTTTTGCTTTGTGTTTGTAATTATAGTTCAGTCTCGTGTAGCCATCAAGTAAGAAATCATAAATAAGGCTTTTGCATTGGTGCTATGATGTGCACATGACCATTGCATTCATATGCATAAAGTACATATAGCATTGAGGAAAATGTATTAATTACACCGAAGAGCCAAAACATAACCACCTGCCTAGTGTTAAGGTGGTAGTCTGCATGTTGCAAAGCAGCTCTTATCCAGCAAAGAATGGACGCTACAAGATTTCTAAAGGTGTCTTGTGGTATCTACTTCCAACACGTTACTGCAGATCCTATAACTCTTGTACATTATGTAGTTGAGTCACCGCAGATCAGATTTTCTGTTCCGACACAAATCACAGATGCTCAATTGGAGCGAGGACTGGGGAATTTGGAGGACAGGGTAATACTTGGAAGCTTTCATGTGTCGTGAACAGGGACATCGCTAGACTTCGAGATCGGGTTGGGCGAGCATTATATTTGGTGGAACAAGTTTGATAGCAAATTTTTTTTTTTTTTTCTAGGAAACACTGAAAGAACGAATTTTCAACGTTTCTTTTTTTTTTCTTTTGATTGAAAGTTTAATGACCACTGTGAGCAACTCAACAGGCTATAAGCAGTCGCCTATCCCTAATTTAAGGTCACTGATCCCAGATAAGGAAGAGAGCCCATGCCGTAAGACAAACGCAACATCCATGCCTCACCGGGATTCGAACCCGGATTCTTCACGGACGAATGGTCATAAGCCAGCACTTAGCCCACTGCGCCGCTGGGATGGCTTCAATGCTTTTTGTTACCGGCTACAAAGGAATTCGTGCAATCCCGACCCCCTCCACCTGGACACACATACTTACACGGATTTGAACAGTTACATGTGAGATACTAATACAAGGGTTGGTAGAATGTTGCCTTCAGTTTTTTTCTTGCTCAGAATTCATTGTCTTAAATTGTTTTTCAAAATTCTATTTTGCTTACAAAAATAGTACTGTACTTGAACAATTTATTTTAAAAAAAAAAAGCTTTTGTTTATCTAAATCAAATTTTAACCCACTCAGACACAATACCTCCCCCTCCTTAACTTTCTTACTCCCAGCCAGCGACTTTGCCTTGCATTCCCCTCCTACAAAGCAGTCGTCAGCCCCTGTCTGCATTTTCACTGTCCCAGTGGCGTATTTCACAAGTGAATGTATGGAATTGCAAATTAAAGCCATTTCCGCCTCGCAATTGGTTCAGAGCTACTTTGGAGATTGCGAGTAGCCTAATGAGGAGAGTCATGTGACAGGAACACTGTCTTTTATCTGGAGAAGTTCTGCTTGCTAAGAAATTCAATGTGAGGTTACTTAACAAATGTGACAAACGATCATATTGAATTATATCATGGAAAGTTCTGCTTCCTAAAAAATTCACTGTGAGGTTACTTAACATATGTGACAAATGATCATATTGATTAATACGGTAAAGAAATTTTGTGCACGATATAAGGAATATCTGCAGTTTCTCAGATGAATACAAGTCGAAATTTATCTTAATATTAAAATTAAAGATGACTTCAATAAATAACTAGTTGAATACATACTCCGTATCGGCCAATAGATGGCAGCACGTCAACCTAGTACCAATCTTGATCCGTGCTGTTGTGAAAGTGCATATATAAGGATACTAAAAAGTACCCTTTTAAAGGTCCTTTCTATTACCCCTAAATGGACCTTTAACAATGAAAAGTATGTCTCCACACTGAAATATTTATTCTGACAATCAAGTTTTTTCCCTCATGAATGTGAAAGTCTAGATGTTGAAAAAAAAAAAAAAATCAGATAGGGATTTTGTATTAGCAAAGAACTACCTAATGACACAAAGTAAGACCTCAAAACAGTGTTCTGCTGAAATAAGACAGTTCTGTTGGAATAAATACTCCAGAATGTTGTTTGCCATATATTGTGTCTGATAAAATAGTAAGTGATCTGTCATATATATATTTTTCTAATATTTAGGAAATTCCTCATATTTTTGTCCCTCCAATGTACATCAAAAATGCCTTCTATTCCCCATTTCAACCCACCTTCTCCCCGAAAATTAAAAATAAACGTTAAACAACTCATGTGTTCTCCATACAAAACACATCGGTATTACTCCTGAGCTAAAGGAGGAGTGAGCGCTGACATCTGTCGGTCCTGTGAGAACTATATAGAGTGAAGGTACTTTGGAAGATATGTCACAACAAGTCCATGAAGTCATTTTGATATAAAAACTCAAAAGTTCCCCTACCAATAAAGTACACTCTATTTACCACCTGTCGCACTCCAACTGTACGGGTAAAACAACTGAATGTAACCATTGTCGCAATGAAAACGGCTTATGGCGAGTGCAGCAAGACCTACATGTCTCAGTCACACCTCATAGGCCGCACCTACTCGCAATGTCCAAAGTAGCTCTGAACCAATCGCGTGACGGAAATGGCCTTAATCGCAATTCCGTACATTCACTTGTGAAATACGCGTCCCGGCGCAGTCTTAAGAGTGTTAGTGCCGCTTTAGTCTCCACTTTCCTTGTTGGAATCTTCTATTTTGTATGGAAAACAGAGCATTTAGTAGTGACCCCTTCAGTGAATTTTTGTCCAACCTCCTCATTAGCACTGTGGCCATACAAACATGAAAAAGAGGCTTAAACTAAGGAATTGGAAGAGTGAAGAACAATTGTATTTCTATGGCGCTTCTGATGCGCACTTCCTAAGGGGAAATACGTAGGGCTGCATGAATAAAATAAAACACAGGACTTATTACTTGGAAAAGTGCAGATTATATTAAAGTTAAATATATTGAAAAATTACACATTTTGAACTGAGTGGGCAGGACAAATTTCAGGGTGGGCCTCGCACCCCTTTGGTGACGTCCTCGGTCGTGTACCATTCTCGAATAATCCAAGTAGTGTGGCATGTCTCATTATCCTGGTGAAAGATGGGAATACCGTTGCCATGAAAGTATGCACCTAGTCTGCAATGAGGTTTAGGTAGATGTCATAGTTTCCTGCACATGAATGACTGGAGCCAGAATTTCCCAGCAGAACATTGCCTAAAGCATTTCACTTCCTCTACCGGCTTGTTTTCGTTGCACGGTACATCCTGTTGCTTACACTTCCTCAGATAAACGACGCACACTTTCCATCCGTCCACTCGGTGCAACGGGAAATGAGATTCATTGGACCAGATGAACTTCCAACCATTCAAGGTTCAGTCTTTATGTTCGCGTACCCATTGTAGGCGCTTTCGATGATGAACAGAGGTTGGCTTAGGCACTCTGAGGGACCTGCAGCAACGAAGACCCATTTTCGGCAAGGTTCGATGTACTGTATGTAATGACATTCCTCCCCCGTCACCAGTATTCAAATCACCGGCGAGTTGCGTCACAATATCCCTTCTGTTGCTCATATCACATGGGATAGCCTTTGCTCCCTCTAGCATCGACGATCTGTGGTAGGACCTTCCCGGCGTTTCGTGTTTTTTTTTTTGTTTTTTTTAATCCTCGGACCACATTTTGCAGGTACTAACCACGGCTGACCGAGAACATCCCACAAGTCTCGGAAATACTCTGGCCATTACAATTTTTTTTATTGTAGGTTTAACGACCACCGTGAGCAACTCAATGGGCTATAAAGCAGTCTCCCGTCCCTAATTTAGGGTCACTGGTTCCAGGGAAGGGAGAGAGCCAGTGCCGTAAGACAAAAACAACATCCATGCCTCACCGGGATTCGAACCCGGACCCCTTTCGCACGAATGATCAAAGGCCATCGCTTAGACCACTGCGCCACCGGGGCAGCCATTACAATTTGGCCTTTGTCAAACTTTCGTAAATCCACTGCCTTTCAAATCTGAAGAACAAGACTAACACTCAATATAAAGTGTTATTTATACCGCATCATAACGTGCACACACTCCGGCGTTTACCTGCTGTTCGTAAAGGCTGGCCATAATGTAGGGACGTGCCAACCGGGAGGGAGGGAGGGAGGGGGGAGCGGCCCTTCCGAAATCTAAGTGGAGGGGCAGACTGTATGTTCTGCCCCTCCAGTTTCAGCACCCAAAATATAAGTTCATTTAATTTAACAGAAAAAAAAAAGCTTTCAAATTGTTTAAAAAACAAACGAAGTGTTGGTGATTTTTATAGCGTTTTAGCAGTTTTTAATTAGCATTTTTACCTTTATTATAAGGAAAACAAAATAGTACTGGGGAAAGAACCTCCCATGTGCTCTATTATACTACTGGTTAATGGGTGGGGCTGAGAAAATATATTTACCGGTAAAAGATATTTACAGGTATCCAACCCATTTTTTTTTTTTTTTTTTTTTTTTTTTGATTGGAGGTTTAACGACCACCGTGAGCAACTCAATGGGCTATAAGCAGTCGCCCGTCCCTAATTTAGGGTCACTGGTTCCAGGGAAGGGAAAGTGCCAGTGCCGTAAGACAAACAACATCCATGCCTCGCGGGATTCGAACCCGGACCCCTTCCGGACGAATGATCAGAGGCCATCGCTTAGACCACTGCGCCACCGGGGCGGCATCCACCCCATCATGTATCACCAATGCAAACCCCTTTAACTCAGCCCCTATTAAGTGTAGAAGAAAATGAAGATTGCAGGGGTCCACATTTTCGTGCGTTCTTGTTTGCTACGCTTGGGGAAAATGGGAGTGGCCCCTCCCCAGATGTTTGTTGGTGAGTGTTCGACCCCATAGATAATACATTAGGTAAGTGGTCAGAATAATGTGACTCGATCCTGTATATATATATATATATATATACACTGAGGGATGTAAGGTCAGGTGATGCATAACATCACAGCCTCTCCTTGACAAATGTCGACCCCGCCTTCTCGTGGTGCATCCTGTTCCCACTAAAGGGGCTCTGACGACCGACAATAGCGGTATAACTATACCATCGGGATTAGAGGAAATGCTATCCCACACTCACCAACCCGCTTAGCCAAATGGTGAGTTATGGCCAAACCCCTCCAAAATGATTCCACAACTTAAATCTTGGCCCCTCAGTCTCCGGCAGCTGGAATGTACCTGGCCAAGGCAGCGGCCAGTGCGACATGAAGGCAGAGGGTGCTAAGAATCCCCGGAGGACCGGACTAGGCTGCCATCTGATGCTGACCTCGGCTACGTACAATGGACGCTCCCTATCTTCTGATTCAAGGCTTCTTGAATTGGAAAAGGAACTACAAAGGATCAAGTGGGACATCGTGGGGCTAAGTGAGGTAAGGAGAAAAGGAGAAGATCTCATTGAACTGAAAAGTGGACATCTCTTCTACTATCGTGGGACAGATACTGGCAGAACTAGTGGTGTTGGATTTATAATAAACAAGAAACTGAAGGATAAAGTTGTAGAAGTTGAAAGTTCCTCTGACAGAGCTGCACGACTCGTTATCCAACTCTCGAAAAGATACCATGCTCAGATTATTCAAACTTATGCACCCACCACAAGTCATCCTGAAGAAGAAATTGAAGAATTTTATGAGAAAATTTGTCATCTAAATAATAAAGCTAAGCAGCACTTGAAAATAATTATGGGAGATTTCAATGCAAAAATAGGGCAACGGCAACAGAATGAAACTTCAGTAGGTAAATTCGGTCACGGCAACAGAAACCAGCGTGGAAATACTCTCGTTGAGTTTGCAGAGGCAGAAGGGTTTTTCATCTTGAACTCCTTCTTCAAGAAAAAGCCACACAGGAAATGGACATGGAGACATCCAAATGGGACGACAAGTGAAATTGATTTTATTATGTGTAACAGAAAATTCGTCATAGAAGACTGCAGTGTGCTAAACAAGTTCAACACAGGTAGTGATCATAGATTGGTGAGATGTAAGATGCATCTCAACACTAAACTTGAACGTGGCAAGCTCATAAGACAAACAAAATCTATTGACATAACCAACCTTAAAAAACACCATAATACCTTCAAGTTGGAACTGAAGAACAGGTTCTCTGCTTTAGAAGGCCTAGCATCGGAAGAAGTGGACATCTCTGAAGTTAACAGAAAAGTAACCAAAGCTCTTATGGAAACAGCAACAAAATTAGCTGGGTCTAAGAACAAGTTGCATGTAAATAAATTATCAGGAAAAACGAAAATGTTGATGCAAAAAAGAAGAGAGATGAGGACAACTAAAGAAGATGTAACTTCCAAAGTGGAATATATAGAGCTATGCAAGACAGTAAGGAAAAGTATCACTGAAGACGTAAGAAAATTCAACTGTGAACTAGTGAGGAAAGCAATTGAAAACAACCAAAGCCTAAAGATAGCAAAGGGACATCTCAGTAAGGGAAGAAAACAGATTATGGCACTGAGAAAAGAAGATGGTTCTATAACAAGAAATAGAGGCGAAATTTTGACAAGAGTGAAAGATTTCTACTCCAAATTATATGAAAGGGATGATACATGCACTCCAGACATCATGAAAGATACCAGTACCAGAGTTCCTCTAGTCCTTCCAGCAGAAGTTGCACATGCAATCAAGAACATGAAGCGGGGAAAAGCTCCAGGAGAAGATGGAATTACTGTAGACATACAAGAAGCAAGTGGAGAAATTGAAACAGTACTCGCCCAAGTTTTCACTCGATGCCTTAATGAAAGAAAGATTCCTGAGGATTGGAACACCGCTACAATGATCCTGCTACATAAGAAAGGTGACATTGAGGATCTTGGAAACTACAGACCTATCAGCCTCCTATCAGTGGTTTATAAAATCTTCACTAAAGTTCTTTCACACCGCTTGAAGGTAACACTGGACATGGCTCAACCGAGAGAACAAGCTGGATTCAGGAGTGACTACAGCACAATAGATCATATCCACGTGCTGAGAGAACTAATTGAAAGAGCGAGGGAATATGAACTTCCATTGTGCATGGCTTTTATCGATTATGAAAAAAGCCTTTGATTCAGTGAAACCATCAGCAGTTACAATGGCTCTGAAAACCTGCGTGTATTGAAGATGCATACATTAATATTATTAATAACATCTATGAAAATGCAAGTGTAAAGATTAGGCTGTTTGAAAATACAACACACGTAAAAATTGGAAAGGGAGTGAGACAAAGTGACACCATATCTCCGAAGCTCTTTAATGCCACATTGGAGGGTGTTTTTCAGTCGCTGAGCTGGGAAAACAAGGGGATAAAGATTAATGGAGATTATCTAACCCACCTTCGTTTTGCTGATGACATAGTCATTTTTGCAACTACCCCATCAGAGCTGCAGAGTATGATCCAGGAACTTGCTGAGAAGAGTAAAGAAGTGGGATTAAAAATGAACTTTCAGAAGACAAAAGTGATGTTCAATGCTTTTACAAGAAATGAAAATTTATCGATTGATGGAGAAAAGCTGGAGATAACAGACACGTACGTTTATCTTGGACAGCAGATATCAAGTGAGGGTCACATTGATGAAGAAATTAATCGGCGTACAAAACTTGCCTGGAGAGCTTTTGGAAGAAACAGCATAATTTTCAAGAGCAATATGCCATTATGTCTTAAAAGAAAAGTGTTTGATCAATGCATCCTTCCAGTGCTTACGTATGGTGCAGAGACGTGGACCTTAACTAAAAGAGACATACAAAGGCTGCAGACAACTCAAAGTAGCATGGAGAGGTGCATACTTGGTGTAACCAGGAGAGATAAGAAGAGGAACACGTGGATCCGAAAAATGACAAGAGTGAAAGACAATGATCAGAGTTAAATCCCTGAAATGGCAATGGGCTGGACATACTGCCAGGAGGACAGATCATCGATGGACAGCCGAAATTTTAGATTGGATTCCATAGGACAGGAAAAGACCCAGAAGAAGACCACATGGGAGATGGGTGGATGAAATTCGAAAGTATGCAGGAGTGACATGGAGGAGACTGGCACAAGACAGACCGTTGTGGAGGAAACTTGGGGAGACCTTCGTCCAGCAGTGGATTGATAATGGTTGACAATGATGATGATGATATACACCGAAGAGCAATTGAATAAGAGATAGCTGGCGTTATGCAAATATGGCGCTGTGGACTGCCCTGTAAACGGAAACGACATGGCGTATGCAGCGATCCGACAATATAAGGAGTGATGCGACGGGAATCAGTAAGAGTCGGACGCAGTATGGGTAAAACGAAGGATCTAAGCGCATTTGATCGTGGGCAAATTGTCGGGGCCCGACGAATGGGTCACTCCATCTCAGAAGTCGTGCAGGCACTGGGGTTTTCACGAGCCACTGTGTCACGGGTGCACCGTGAGTACATCAAGTCTAATAAATCCCTGCAAGGGCCAACTGCCGTGGACAAGAGCGTGTGGATGAGCTGGGTCATCGTCGGCTAGTTCGCATTGTAACAGCGGATAGACGGACCACAATGCATGAAATCACTCTGCAATTTAACGCTGGTGTACAAAAACGTGTAAGCAGCCTCACCTTCCAGAACCATCTCCTCGCTATGGGATACAAAAGCCATCGTCCCACGAGGGTACCGCTGATGACCGCACATCACAGGGTGCAAAGATTAGCATGGGCGCGGGAACATCGCTACTGGACTCTAGACATGTGGAAAAATGTTGCCTGGACTGATGATTCGAGATTCACGTTGGTACTTGCGGATGGCAAAATTCAAGTACGGCGCAAACCACATGAAGCGATGGGTCCTTCTTGCCAGCAGGGTACTCTTCAAGCTGGTGGTATTCTCGTCTGGGGACTGTTTACGTGGACTGAAATGGGACCCCTGGTACGCGTGACATCGTCCCTCACAGGTCAACGTTACCGGGATATCCTGGACGACCCTTTGCTCCCGTTTGTGAGTCTTCAACATCCCTGCACTGGGGATTTCATCATGCAACAAGACAACGCACCGTGCCATTGCTCCCGAATTGTATCCGAATGGTTGGATGAACACTCCACCGACGTGACCTCGCTTCCTTGGCCAGGTAGGTCACCTGACCTCAATCCCATGGAGCACACCTGGGATGCCATCGACAGAGATGTTCGAGGCTCTGACCCCCCCCCCCTTCTCCGTCAAATCTTCGTGAACTGCTGCGGGAGCTTGTTCAGGGGTCGTGAATCCGTATGTCTTCCCAACGCTTCCTGTGTCTTGTCGAGTTCATGCCGAGACGAATCGCCGCCGTCATCTGGGCGAAAGGTGATGCTACACGTTACTAGACAGGTATCTCTAATTCAATTGCACTTCAGTGTATATAAGCGCGACTTTCTGATATAGATTTAGAGCTTTATTTAGAAAATACAGATGCCTATTTGATAAGCAAGACTAATGTCTCATTGTACACTAGCGTGCCCTCCAAAGCGTTACATCATTGAAGGGAGCCAGTCACGTGGGAAACCGAATCCCTTCAATTGGCGTTGTCCTCTAGAATACGATTCAAATCGCTATTATCGATGATTTTTTTTTTTTTTTTTTTTATCTATGGGTCCCTGGTATCACATACAACTTGAATTCATACATTGGACGTGGTAAACACACACATCTCGAATTCAGACAAAATACAGTATTGTGTCACAGGGTACGAACATTTTGCAATACATCGAAATCATCAAAGTACAGATCGAACATGTTATACAGTATGCCAGATTTGCAAATAACAGAGAGAAACACAGACATCCATGCCTTACCCGGTATTCGAACCCAGACCCCCCCCCCTCTGTTGGGCGAAGGATTAGAAGCAATCGCTTAGACCACTGCGGCATCGATGGAATCCATCGTGATGACGAAACAGCAAGAATTAGAATAAGTTTAACACAATCCCGCTGAATAAGAGCGATAAGTATTCGTTTTAAGTATTCATGGCTGTTGTAAAATATGCATTTAACACAATCCCACTGAATAAAAGCGCTAAGTAGCGAAAAGGCAATACATCCTAAATAAAAATTTTCACACCATAGCGTTTTCTTTCTTTAAGGTTTGACGGCCACCGTAAGCAATTCAATGTGCTATAAGCAGTAGCCCGTCCCTAATTTAGGACCACTGGCTCCAGGGAAGGGACAGAGCCGTAAGACAAAAACTAAATCCGTGCCTGACCGGGATTCGAACCCGGACACATCTCGAACGAATGGCCATAAGTTTTTGCTTAGGCCACTGCGCCATCGCATTTCCCAACGGTTTTCTATGTAAATCTCGAGCAGCCGCCCCGGTGGCGCAGTGGTCTAAGGCGCTGGCCTCTGATCATTCGTCCGTAAGGGGTCCGGGTTCGAATCCCGGTCAGGCATGGATGTTGTGTTTGTCTTACGGCACTGGCTCTCTCCCTTCCCTGGAACCAGTGACCCTAAATTAGGGACGGGCGACTGCTTATAGCCCATTGAGTTGCTCACGGTGGTCGTTAAACCTCCAACCAAAAAAAAAAAATCTCGAGCATAATTCCTACTTAAATTTTTGATAACTAAAGCTCTAAGAATGAACACATGTTAACATTTAGGTAGCGAAAAGTCAATACCAACTTTTATCTTTATATCTACCTGAATTTCTGGTATCTAAAAGCTCTAACAATGAACACTTCTTAACATTTAGGTAATGAAAAGTCTATTTTTTTTTTATTTTGCTTTTTAGCTCTACGAAGAAGACTAATTATACTGAACAACTAATAGTTTTGTATGTATTTACGGGTGCTGAAACCAAATATGAAGTCACAATTGCTCCTTTGGGCGCCAATTTTTTTGTAATGGAACTCTATTGGGGTGTATGTTGTGGTACTTAAAGAAATTTCCCTATGTTTTCCAATGGAGATCTGCCTGCAGTCAGGATTACTGTGTCTCTGAGAATAGACATACTGGCGCCATTACTTCCTGTTGTGCAATTTCTTCTGGGAAGGGGGAGCAAAGCAAAATTTTTGTCATTCGAATGCATTTAATTGGTACTGAAGGACGTGCATTTTCTTGTGGTTTTAAAAGTAGTGTAGATTGTGTAAAGTGTACGTTAAATATTGCCGCGTACTTGTGTAAACCATCCAAGTAGTTTCTGCTACATTTGTGGACAATTTACTTTAAAGTCTCAAAGGCGACATTTCACACTGTTGATTAAAAAATCGTATGAACTTTATTTCCAGTGCAAAATGGGTGATGAAGAGAAATCTTGGGCGCCTCACATTTGTTGATCACGTCAAATGTGATTTGCGGTACCAGTGGTTTGAAGAGAACTGAAAGACCACTCAACAGATTGCTACTTCTGCATCACTAAGATATCTGGAATTACAGGTAAGACCAAAGACACGATTCAGTATGCCAGTATTCCTTCGGCCATAAGACCTGTTCCTCATGGTCCAGATCTTCCTGTCCCTGTACCTCCACAGTCATGGAGTTTAGATGATAGTGATACTGATGAAATAAATCCTCACAGCGAAGAAGATATTGAAATACAACAAGACCCTCGGAAGATTCTGTGCCTCGCCTTATAAGTAAGGAAGAATTAAATGATTTGGTTCGTGTCTTTCATTTAGCAAAAAGTCAGGCCGAAATATTGGCTTCAAGATTGAAGGGATGGATTCTTTTACAACCAAGTACAAAAGTATGTAGTTTCTGTCGGCGGTAGCAAGAGTTTGAACACATATTTTTGAAAAGAGGTGATCTTGTGTACTACAATGATATAGACTTATTGTTTGAAGCCTTAGGACAGCAACACAAACCTGAAGAATGGAGACTTTTTATAGATTCCTCAAAAAGAAAAAGCTTAAAAACTGTCCTTCATAACGGAAACATGTATCAGTCAGTACCTATTGCATACATGAAAGAAACATACGCAAATATGAAACTGTTGCTTCAAAGTATAGTATACAAAAAACACTCATGGAATATTTGTGGCAATCTTAAAGTGATAGTTTTACTCCTTGGTCTACAACTTGGATATACAAAATACAGCTGCTTCCTCTGTGAATGGAACAGTAGGGACAGAAATTCTTATTACATTAAAAAAAAAAAAACAGTTTTATACCTTAATTCTAGGTCATAAAAATGTTGTTCCTAGCCTTTAGTAAGTCCTCAGAACGTGTACTTACCACCGCTTGACATCAAACTGGGTTTGATAAAAACAATTTGTAAAGGCATTGAATAAAGACTGAGAAGCCTTTCGTTTCCTAAAGAACAAGTTCCCCAAAATATCTGAAGCCAAAATTAAAACATTTTTATTGGTTCACAAATCAGGAAACTTATGCATGATCTTGCATTTGAAGGCACTTTGAATGAGACTGAAGCTGTTGTATAGAAATCTTTTAAGGATTAAAAAAACAGTTGAACTTGTTACTGAGCTTCTAAAAAATTATATAATAAGAACTTGTTACTGAGCTTCTAGAAAATTATAAGGCCATGGGATGCAATATGTTCCTTAAAATACATTTCCTTCACTCGAATCTGGACTTCTCCCCACAGAACTAAGGAGCTGTAAGCGATGAGCACGGAAAACGTTTTCATCAGGACATACAGTATGTACCACAGAACACCGCTATAAAGATAAATGGAGCCCTAAAATGCTAGCTGATCACTGTTAGACTCTAAAAAGAGATGTAGTACAATCAAAGTAAAGAAGAAAATCTGAAATAACTACTTTTTAAGGTAAGTGTAATTAAATTGCTTGTAGCGAAATATACATGCCAGAATCATGAAGGCTTATTTGTACACTGAAACAACAGGTTACTCGAGAACTATGCCCGATAGCACAATTTAGCAAGCAGATTTGTAGTCGGCATGACAAATACTGTGTGATTCGGCATATGCAGTCTTTGTAACAAACAAAAAGTTTATTTTTGTTGTTCAGTGTTGTTATTGTTTTGCACCTTAACTTCCTTAAATGTTTAAATACGATGGATTCCATCGACAACATTAGCGAATCTTATCATACTCTAGAGGACGACGCCAATTGGAAGGATTCGGTTTGCTCCAATGAGGTAACGCTTTGGAAGGCACACTAGTGTACAGTGAGACACTAGTTGAAAGCAAAAGTGTTTGATTCAATTCATAATGTATTGCAGAAATTACGTAGAAAGAATGTGCGCGTATGACCCGAGAACTTTCTACATCAAATTGTAATTAGCAATTTCTTATATCAGAGAAAAATCAAACAGGATTAGTAAGCAGGAAAATACAAGACCATATCGGGGCCGGCTATATGCACAGAGCAGAGAAATAGAAGAGAGAGAGAGAGACAGAAAACTACTGAACAGGTAAATTTTCACGTCACATACACAAGTCTTAAAAGCTTTAGAACTGAAATACTCGTGCAAACACGCTAGCTGCTCCCTACAATAGCGGCTTTCAATGTATGCCGGAAGTAGCATACATTTCCTCTAATGTCTTTGGGTTCTACTGTACATGGAAAGCGAAGTGGCCATGTTAAGGACACAAGAACTGACAAAAGTCAAACCTTTAGATTAGAATAAAATTGAGGATTTACAAGACGAGCTGTGAATATTCACAGAGTTTGGAACATTCAAACGGTTCACATACGTGAGGCTTTAAGTTTCGAGCATGGGCGTCCATTGCAACTTTTCCAGAGGTTGGGGGAAAAACGGGCATACTCCCACTCTCATAATTATTGCTCAAATTTATAGTATCCCTGTGCCCTTATATGGCATAGGTCAGGCGAGTGCAGAGAACCCCTACAGCTAAGGGGTGGGCTCGGAGCACTGTTAGCCCCCACTTGCTCTTGAAGGGGTGTCCTGTGACTTTTTTCAATATAGTGTATGTTATGAAAAATAAAACCAAATTTTGTAGAGAAGGATTTGATGTATGTATTTATATATATTATTCGACGATAGTTGAACAAAAGCAACATATCTGTTTGCGAAGGTGCACCCTTTATGTAGATCACATTTAACCCTTTAAGGCGGCCGATGTAACTTAAACAAATGGTTTTCAAACATTTCTGAGCTCCCTAAACAGAAATGTTCGGGTTTTTCTTTCTGAACGACACGTCAAATGTTTTGTTTTGCCAAAATATACAACTAAACAATTTGCATCTCCTTCTCATCCCATCACTACCGATAATAAACCTGTCACAAGTTATGATCCTTCCCTTCTATAGTTCTTCATTCTCTGCTCCATTACCCAGGTTATAAAGGGGAAGGGCAAGTCCCCCTGACATGGTCATTATGCCACTGGGCATAAGCAAGTGACTCAAACATCTCCCTCCTTTCTTACATTCGTCGCCCATTTTGAAGGTAATGAGTCAATAAGGATTAGTGTTAATCATCCCCCTGAACAACCACTTTGAAAAATAAAGCTAAAGGGAAAGCAACGCCTTCTGACGAAGAGGCTCACTCGTTCGACCAGCGTGCGACCAGTTTCTTAGATAGCGAATATATTCGTTCGAGCTGATTTCAGCCCATTTTGCTAACCCCGAGTTAATTCGCTCCAGCCGGTTAAAGGGTTAAGGCCCTGACCCTGGGGAATGGTGTCTAGGAGAAATCAAGCTGGAAGCACATTTCCATATATCTTGTCAAAACAGGTGATGTAACTTAAACATGGCAGAAATCAGAACAGGTGACTGACTACCTGTAAAATTTGTCCCCCCCAACAGAATGCATTCAATTTACTTTTTATTAATCAGTTCAATTCTAAAAATAATTATGTTTATTATTACTAAGAAAGAAAAACTCAGCACATTTCTCGCCTAACCAGAAACTACAGAAGAAGCAAATTCCATAAAGTCAGCACTCAAATATAGAATGCAGTGCACACTTTGACGAAAAAGCTGTGTGGATAATACACTATAAAAACAGACGTGCTCTTACTGACTGAGGCGAACTGTTTTGCCGCCTCAGTAACTGCTTTGCTAAGCTCTTATCTGCCCGCTCGCCTGCCTTCCTCCAATAGAAACACAGACGCCAGTCGATTTTAAGCAGCGTTCGAGTTTCGCCTCAAAATCCGTAGAGAAAGTCTGGAGAACCGGTTTTTTTCCATCTCCGCACAGTCTCCTGTCTGTTGCAACAGAGACGACTCAGATGATCGCCTCTCTAGGCCCTCAACATATGCTCGTTTCAACCTCTTTGCAAAAATGGTATTTAAACTTTATAAATTTAAGACTCCTAAATTCAGGATTCATTCTCTGGTTGAAGCCTTTTTTAACACAATTAACGAATCAATGAGAATTTGAGAGTTTTATTTAGCATACACAATTAAAGGCGTATCATATCTTACATATGTAAAAACTTACTTCATGGGCGAAAAATTTCTGGTAAGGAGGCGCCTCATTTGCCTCATCTGGCGAGCCACCCATGCAGAGAATCAGAATGCGCGATTAAAGATGTAATGGAGAAAATAGGGAAACCGAAGGAGAGGAGTAGAAAGAGTACATCAGTAAGTCCTCTATGCCATTACGATTATTCATGAAAGGTACCAGATTAATAAATTAAAAAAAGTGTTTCAATGCGCGTGGGAATTTGTTTTGCCTCCAGCGACAAGAACTCCGCAACTCAATCATAATCAAGCAAATTCATGGAATGTAATTTATATTTTATAATTCGCGAGAGTTCAATTTTCTTTAACGTACTTTGTTTTAATATTTTGTATTTTACTTTAGTCTTGATTTTTGACACGGAGAAATTATTCTCTAGTGCTGCAAATTTAAGAAAAAAGAGCGAAAAAACAAAGCAAAAGGTGCATCTGTATTGGTGAAAAAACATACTGTAGTTTTTAGTTGAACACACAACCTACCAAACGACCCTACCCTTCACGCCTCCTGGACTTGTGACTTAACTACTGCACTGGTTTAGATAACGTTTATTTCAAACGAATTTGTAAAAAAAAAAAAAATTAAAACTAGCTTAAGTGGGGAACAGGCTTTAGTGTATCCAGTTATTGGTCAGTTTATGAGTTATTATTACATAATGAGGCCCAAACTAAAAGAACTTAGAAGTGACACGCAAGAACTAAAAGAACTTAGATGGAAATTTTTGGAATAGAGAGAATTTTTGTTAAATTTTATGTTGTACTGTTCTGTGAAATGGATTTAGTACTCTGAGCGATATCTAAGAGAGTACCGAAATGACACACTTTCAGTTACAGAGAGAGATTCGTAGCCAGGTTACAAACCGAAATTAAAAAACCAAGCCCATAGAGGTTCGTATTCATAGTTCCCAGTACTATGTACACTGAACAATTACTACGTACAGTATGTACCCAGTCAGTATAAATAGTGTTACAAACGTTCTACAGATGGCGCGCAACCAGTGTGTAACGTCACTGATCAGCCAGGAAGCATGAAGTAGCTAGTGAATCATTGTATGTTCAGTCACAGAGTCACTTTAACGTGTCATTGTCCGTTCAGTCATTTTAACGTGTTTCGTGAAGTACTTGCCATGGAGTGGGGCAATTATGAGAATCGTGTTGCTGTAATAGCGCTGCACAAAGTTGGAAAATCAGCTTCCGAGATTTTCAACATGCTGAAGAAAGCTGAAAATCAGTCGAAGTTTTGTCTACCAGACCATAACCGTCACTGACCACCCTAGAAAGGGTCGGCCGTGTACCGTGAGGACTGCTCGCCTGGTAAAAAAGTGGCAGCCCGTATTCCACGAAATCCTGTCAGAAAACAATCAGTGATGTCTCGTGAGCTGAACATTTCAAGAATATCGATGTCACGCGTGCTGCGAAGTGACTTAAGGGTGAGAGCTTACCGGCGACGTACAGGGCACTACCTCATCACATAACTGAAGCAGCAGAGGGCGCTAAAAGCGAAACGTTTGCTGCAGCGTTACGCAGATAATAGTCACAGACAGACCCTTTTCTCTGATGAAAAAAAATTTCACTATTGAAGAAGCTTTCAACTGTAAAACGACAGGGTATATGCGTCAACCTCACGAGAAGCTCATGGGAAAACTCCAAGGATCACGAGGGCCATCATCCTGCTTCTGTCATGGTTTGGTGGGGAGTCTCCTACGAGAGTACCACGGAGCTCAATTTCTGTGACAAAGGAGTGAAAACATCCGCCAGAGTCTATCAGAACAGGATTTTGGAGCCAGTGGTCAAAAATGTGAGTCACACAGTCTTCCAAAACCGACAGTGGAGCTTTCAGCAGAATTCCGCACCTGCCCACAAGGCCAAGTCAACCCAGGAATGGCTTCAGGCGAATTTGCCAGACTTCTTCTTCAGCTGATTGGCCTTCAGGCAGCCCAGACCTTAACCCATTGGACTAAAAGTTGTGGGCCACACTGGAGGACATGGCCTGCAAAAAAATACACTTCACACTTTGACAGTCTCAAACGCTGTTTGGTGCGGGCAGTAGCAGCTTTCCCTGTGGAGACCCTGCGTAAAGCTATCGATGAGTCGACACAGAGACTGAAGGACTGTGTGAAGGCAAAAGGATGCCATTTTGAAAAGTGATTGGCCTCATGCATTCAAAGTGTATTACTTACGTCATATCACTGGTATATTAAAATAGCTATAAATTTCTTCTGTTATTTCATTGAATACTTTGTAACAGTACTTATGGTAAGACTAGGTACCTAAAAACGTTTTATTTTACTGGGGATAAATCATCAGCGCCAGGTAAAATCTACTAGGACTGATTTTTTTTTGTCCAAATTTCTGCCAAGCACTTCAAAATCTTTGCTCCCCCCCCACCCGTAACATGCTTAGCCCACCTAATACTTCCCCCAGTTCTGAGCTGCTGACAGCAAAATCACTAAGCTTCCCCCAAGAACGTGCAGACCAAACTTTGTAACTGGATAAAGTATTAGGTACACTGAATACCAGCTGTTTTTTTATTATGTTGTGGTAAAACCTTTTTTTTTTTTTTTTTGTTTCTTAGAACAGTTGTTTTACCACAAAATAAAAACATGCATGAAAACCTCAGGACGGCGGGCCTCTGGCCTCCCTCCTCGTCCTCGGTATCTGCGCCTGTCTACACAAAATAAACCTAACGATATTATTAATATAAATAATAAAAAAAAATGAATCGACAGGGTGGCAGCAGAAACGCTTTCTTAGAATAAAAACTTCCTCCATTCAAGTAAAATTTCATCCACGCATGGCTGTTACTAGAGGTTATGACGTTACTGTTTTAATACACAAGTCCCGCTGCGACTCATTACAAAATCAAAGTTCTTACTTTCTTTCAGTGGCGTACCAGAAAAACTCTAGGGCTCCACCGCAAAAAAATGTTTTCGAAACCCTTTTATGAAAATCCATTAGCTTTCAATTACTCAAAATTTTAACTTCCATATTAATTAATTAGGCTTTCATCATCATCATCATTGTCAACCATTATCAATCCACTGCTGGACGAAGGTCTCTCCAAGCCTCTTCCACAACGGTCTGTCTTGTGCCAGTCTCCTCCATGTCACTCCTGCATACTTTCGAATTTCATCCACCCATCTCCCATGTGAACTTCTTCTGGGTCTTTTCCTGTCCCTTGCAATCCAATTTAAAATTTCGGCTGTCCATCCATGGTCTGTCCTGGCAGTATGTCCAGCCCATTGTCATTTCAGAGATTTAACTCTGATCATGATGTCTTCCACTTCTGTCATTTTTCTGATCCACGAGTTCCTCTTCTTATCTCTCCTGGTTACACCAAGCATGCACCTCTCCATGCTGCTTTGAGTTGTCTGCAGCCTTTGTATGTCTCTTTTACTTAAGGTCCACGTCTCTTCACCATACGTAAGCACTGGAAGGATGCATTGATCAAACACTTTTCTTTTAAGGCATAATGGCATATTGCTCTTGAAAATTATGCTGATTCTTCCAAAAGCCCTCCAGGCAAGTTTTGTATGCCGATTAATTTCTTCATCAATGTGACCCTCACTTGATATCTGGTGTCCAAGATAAACGTACGTGTCTGTTATTTCCAGCTTTTCTTCATCAATCGATAAATCTTTATTTCGTGTAAAAGCATTGAACATCACTTTTGTCTTCTGAAAGTTCATTTTTAATCCCACTTCTTTACTCTTGTCATCAAGTTCCTGGATCATACTCTGCAGCTCTGATGGGGTAGTTGCAAAAATGACTACGTCATCAGCAAAACGAAGGTGGGTTAGATAATCTCCATTAATCTTTATCTCTTTGTTTTCCCAGTTCAGTGATTGAAAGACATTTTCCAATGTAGCATTAAAGAGCTTCGGAGATATGGTGTCACCTTGCTTCACTCCCTTTCCAATTTTTTTTATGTGTGCTGTATTCTCAAACAGCCGAATCTTTGCACTTGCATTTTCGTAGATGTTAATAATATTAATGTATGCATCTTCAACATCGCAGGATTTCAAAGCCATTGTAACTGCTGATGGTTTCGCTGAATCAAAGGCCTTTTCATAAACGATAAAAGCCATGCGCACAATGGAAGTTCATATTCCCTCAGTCTTGCAATTAGTTCTCTCAGTGCGTGAATATGATCTATAGTGCTGTAGCCACTCCTGAATCCAGCTTGTTCTCTCGGTTGAACCATGTACAGTGTTACCTTCAAGCGGTGTGAAAGAACTTCAGTGAAGATTTTATAAACCACTGATAGGAGGCTGATAGGTCTGTAGTTCCTGAGATCTTCATTGTCACATTTTTTTATGTAGCAGGATCATTGTAGCGTTGTTCTAATCCTCAGGAATCTTCCCCTCATTAAGGCATCGAGTGAAAACTTGGGCGAGTACTTTTTCAATTTCTCCGCTTGCTTCTTGTATGATGTCTACAATAATTCCATCTTCTCTTTGAGCTTTTCCCCGCTTCATGTTCTTGATTGCATGTGCAACTTCTGCTGGGAAGACTGGTAGAACTCTGGTACCTTTCATGATGTCTGGAGTACATGCATCATCCCTTTCATACAATTTGGAGTAGAAATCTTTCACTCTTGTCAAAATTTCGCCTCTATTTCTTGTTACAGAACCATCTTTTCTCAGAGCCATAATCTGTTTTCTTTCCTTACTGAGATGTTCCTTTGCTATCTTTAAGCTTTGGTTGTTTTCAATTGCTTTCCCCACTAGTTCACAGTGGAATTTCCTTACGTCTTCAGTGATACTTTTTCGTACTGTCTTGCATAGCTCTATATATTCCACTTTGGAAGTGACATCTTCTTTAGTTGCCCTCATCTCTCTTCTTTTTTGCATCAACATTTTGTTTTTTTCCTGATAATTTGTTCACATGCAACTTGTTCTTAGACCCAGCTAATCTTGTTGCTGTTTCCATAAGAGCTTTTGTTACCTTTCTGTTAACTTTAGAGATGTCCACTTCTTCTGATGTTAGACCTTCTAGAGCAAAGAATCTGTTTCTCAGTTTCAATTTGAAAGTATTATGATACCTTTTAAAGTTGGTCACGTCAATACACTTTGTTTGTTTTATGAGCTTGCCACGCTCGAGTTCAGCATTGAGGTGCATCTTACATCTTACCATTCTGTGGTCATTACCTGTGTTGAACTTGTTCTGCACACTGCAGTCTTCAATGACAAATTTCTTGTTACACATAATAAAATAAATTTCACTTGGCTATCCATTGGGATGCCTCCATGTCCATTTCATTTGCGGCTTTTTCCTGAAAAAGGAGTTCATGATGAAAAACCCTTCTGCCTCTGCAAACTCTACGAGAGTATTTCCATGCTGGTTTCCTATTGCCGTGACCGAATTTACATACTGAAATTTCATTCTGTTGCCGTTGCCTTATTTTTGCATTAAAATTTCCCATAATTATCTTTAAGTGCTGCTTGCCTTTATTATTTAGATGACGAATTTTCTCATAAAATTCTTCAATTTCTTCTTCAGGATGACTTGTGGTGGGTGCATAAGTTTGAATAATCTGAGCCTGGTATCTTCTCGAGAGTTGGATAACGAGTCGTGCAGCTCTGTCAGAGGAACTTTAAACTTCTACAACTTTATCCTTCAGTTTCTTGTTTATTATAAATCCAACACCACTAGTTCTGCCAGTATCTGTCCCACGATAGTAGAAGAGATGTCCACTTTTCAGTTCAATGAGATCTCCTTTTCTCCTTACCTCACTTAGCCCGACGATGTCCCACTTGATCCTTTGTAGTTCCTCTTCCAATTCAAGAAGTCTTGAATCAGAAGATAGGGAGTGTCCATTAAGTAGCCAAGGTTAGCATGCAATGACAGTCTAGTCCGGTCCTCCGGTGATTCTCAGCATGGAAAGACTTCTCTCGCCTATCTAATCATCTTCATGATTCAGTCTCTTCCTGGACACTCTACACGTCGACAAAATCGTCGATCATCCGTTTATACCCATCTTTGGCCTCTCCTGAAGGAATTCTACAGGTTGCAGCAGGACCGCGTCTCTTCCCGTTTTTTGTACAACTCCGCATGAAATCTTTTACGCTTGAGGCATGCTCACAGAAGATTTTGAGTGAAATTCTTCGCACATGTGCACCTCAGCAACCAATGCCTATCCCTACTGTTCAGTCTGCCTCCTTGACATCCTCTCCTTTCTGCACCTCACGAGAAGAATGTTCATTTGCTGCTTCTGCATCGCCGCCTCCCCGTTCTTCAATTATTACACCGAATGATTTGTTGTCTCTCCACAATGTGCCTACTGTGATGTCCAGGCATACATTGAACACGTCTATTGGTTTTGTCCAGTCTTGCTACCTGTGTTAAATCTCATGTTTCGTATTGCACACCATCTTTGCCCAGGAAATCTGTGTGCTGTCTCATATTCTACCCTACTTCAAGATATTCTTTCTCCTTCTCCTCTCCCATCAGTGTGTGCTTATATTTTCACGCTTGCAAAAATAGTAATTTACTCCCATCAACTGACGCTTCAGAAAAACTCCACTGTATCTACTCTTACAGAGGAAAGCGAGAAGCTTGTCCATCACTTCACAGCTCGACTAAAGTTCCATCTACAGTTAGCCCATGAACACGCTGTCAATACAGAAACTCTTCCCAACTTATAGAAAACTCTGGAGACCATACCTCAGCTGGTTCCAGATTGATGGCCTGAAAGTTTCCTTTACAATCTGAACTATTATGAATACTCTATCCTTTTGTTGACAATCAATTACATTGCTAATTAACCTGTTTAATTTCCCCCTCTATCTTACCCTCAGGAAGTGTATATAGTTTTATTTCTTTGCCTACTTGTCCTGGCACTCATTTGTACATAATCTTCTCATGACTCACATTCTCATTCTGTACTCCGAGTGTTTAATAAATGCATATTTCAACCTTAGCATGCCTTCATGTCGCACTGGCCGAAGCCTTGGCCAGGTACATTCCAGCTGCCGGAGACTGAGGGCCAAGATTTAAGTTGTGGAGTCATTTTACGGATGTTTTAATAAATAAAATTCTTTGGAACCTACGAGTATTTTCCGTAAAATTAAAAAAAAATTATTTCACTTTATTGCGTAAAACACAAATGTGTACGTTAAAATTTAAACGATTGTCTTGGTTAGCGATACAAATTTATTACAAAATACTTACGTCAAAATTAATCATATCATGCAAAATTTATTATTTTAAAGAACTAAGGCCTCACGATTGCACACACAAAATATGCAACTGCGGTATGACAGTGTCTAATTATGCGTTTTTTGATGTTTTATTTTATGTCATACCTTTGGCATTTTGTTTTTCTTTTCATTTTACAAACTGTTGATTTTTTTAATTTTACTTTGTTTTTTATATAATTTTTTATATAATATTGTGCTATCATAACTGCTGTTTTTGTCTTTGCTGCATAATAAAGTTGTGAAACTTATACGAAATGTCACAACATAAGTAACACGAAAATGTCACAACATAAGTAAGCAAATAACTAAGTAACGATTAAGAACTGTATCATAAAAAACGCAAAACTACTTAAATTATTTGCTCTGGAATATAAAAAACACACTTAACATAATGCCACAATGTTTTGCACATAGTAAAAAAAATCTTGATTCTGTAATGACACAGGTCTCTGATTTTTGGCTCCCACGAAGAACACCTTTTAGTTCATTTTATTCGGAAGGATGCATAGTTATATGTGCAAACAACTGTAATACAATAACACCTTATCTTCACTGGTATAAAAATTCCGCTCATTGAACTAATTTCTTTTTTTCGCATTCTCTTGTTAACTTACCTGCATAGAAACTAATTCAAGGGTTGTGAACAGACTCCTTGAACAGCAAGGCTATTAAAAGGGGCCTCAAGTTCTTTTGAATCGCTTCTTTCCCGTCATCCAGTTTTTTTGAACTACACCAACGAAAATGATTTCTAAAGATTTTACGTATTTACTGAGGGAAAAATGATTTTGTTCTTAATACTTTTATTAAAAGCTTCCTAATTCTTGACTATTTCTTTAACTAGTTTCATACGAAGTTTCCGCAAAAGTTTTATAAAAACTTTTTGCTCAGGCTGGAGGCCCTTTTAACCATTAGGCCGCCTCGCGCTGCGGGGGCTATCAGTACGTTCCTGCTTTCTTTGAAATACTTAATATAATTATTTGGTTTCCAGCTTTGGCAAATTTAAATGATAGTAGAACATTGTTGCATATCCCGAACTATCAATTGATATGTGGTGCCATCTATTGACCATTCGAAAAATCAGATATTGTCTCCAGCCAAGGACAACCTCTTTATAGAAAATCCGTGTCCCGATCATCCAGTTATAAACAGTGGTGAAAGTAGCGTTTTGGGGGAATGCAATGTTTAAAGTCTGTGGACGGATTCTCGTTCTCTATCTCTCTCACACAACACATACACATTTGACATGTCTATGTTCTTTTATAAACACGTAAATAAAAAAATATATGATGAATAAAAAATAAACCCTAAATTAACTCATAATTCACTAAAAATGTCTATCACTAGAGCAGATTACGCGTCAACTGAAGGAGTATCATTTTTCTTAATTGCGCAGCTAAAAAATTTTAAAACATTTGGAATTCTCTAATTGGTTTCCTACCTAATTGTACATAATAATTATCGTAATAAATGAGCATATTCAGTTCATCGACATCATGCAGTATCAAAAGGACAAAATACACAACCTGGTAATTTAAACCTAGTGTTCATTTCCAAGTTCCAGTTACCAAAGAAACCGCTGCTGTTAGACACCACTTGAAACAATTAGAGGATGCTGTATTTTCCGGAAGCCAGTGCGGTCTGGTCAGCTGCTATGTACCGAATTGTTACTGTGAATGAATTTGAGTTTGGTACTCTAAAGCCAAGGTTAGTGGAATCTATTAACAATTAGAGGATGCCCTCTCTTCCTGAAGCCAGTGCGGTCTTGGTCAGTTGCTATGTACCGAATTGTTACTGGAAAACTGCAAAATTAGAGAAAAAAATTTCAAACGTAAAAATCTTACTCAAATTACGAATAGAATTCATCATATCCACTGATTATAATGAAGTTATGTGCTGAGAAAAACTACCGACACAAGTTATTTCTTTTCTTTCCTTGACAATTTTCGACGCCTGCTGAGAGTATGGAAAAAAAAGTCAGCTTAATTTGAGCAAAAAGATATTTGTCATTGGTGTAGCGTGGAAATGAAATCATGTTTTCCTGCAGAAAAAAAAAATCCCCTTCGAATTTGGAACGTTTTTCCGTTTGCATGCGAGCAAGTTTTTAATATTTAATCAGCTGCGATGTTCCCTTCCTAAGAACAGTCATGGCAATCTCATATGTCGAATGTGCTGTGCACGTGTGCTTAAAAAGGGCAATGTTATCTATCTGGACATGGGTTTTCGACTATATTTCGGATACTAATTATTCGTTCAGCATGTTCTGTGGCTTCGAACAATCAAGGTATGCCCCTCTTTGTCTCTTTGTTCCTTCCAATTTTCCGGGTGATCTGTTTGGTCTGTAGGGTTCCTGAGCAGGGGATTAACTCATTCTTTGTGAAAGAAGCAGGAAGCAGAATAAGGCCTACGCCCCCGTTTTTCTTTCTCTGACATGAAGTATTCATAGATTTTTTGCATACTCTTACCTGAACCCCAGGCTATATGGTTATGTTAATTGATATATGAATCACCCGATACGCATTATACTTAATTAAAACATTTCGCGTTAAATCACTGTGGACAATATTCATGCTGTCTATTACAGGGCAGCAAGATCTTGTTCGCCCTGTGTTAACGAAAGTTAAATAGGCACTGACTGTACAGTTTCATTCTTTTATCTCATGTATTCAGAGAAAAAGAAAATATTTTATCGGATTAATATCTGATTAGATTCTCAGTAGGCTCTTTCAGAGCCCATTTAAGGGGAAGTGCTAGAGGGCCTGCAGAATTATGCAGGATGCTTGAAGAATTAACAGAGTTCTACAGTTTCTTTTGTTTGTAGATAGCACGGCGAAAACCATAAGAAACAGCAGTGTGAAATGTTTTTCCCTTTTATTTTAGGAGTCCTCCAAAAGTACAGTCGCCCCCAGTCCATCGAAAGCATTACAGGTGTTTTGTACACATCTGCAATTGTGGGAAATTTCGTACATTAGGAATTCGTTTGAATCATGATATTTGGATCATATTATTTTGTCAACAACTTTGATATAATTAAAAAAAAAGCTGAACCCTGGGGGCGGGAGGGATGTGTGTTAAAGCAGAACTAAACTGGTGTTCTATTTTTCAACAATGCATTTTCACATTTCCTTGCTAACACTGATTCGTCCGTGAATCATGGGATACACACTTCAATATGGCTGGGATATTTTTATGGCTTCCTCATCCCATTTTGGGAATGTTTTCTCCTGGGTATTTTTTATTCAGCCGCTCATAGTGAAATCCCAGATGCGCCACTAATACTGGGGCCTGCGAAATACTGTCCAGCCCCATATCTCCTTAAATGGGCTCTTGGGCAGGACCGCAGCAGGCTTTTCTGATCTGGGAGGGCGAGACTTGAAATTAAACCCCTTTGAAATAAAAATTACCCCCTCGCAGACTGCCGTTGTAAGAAAGTATTATAATCGTTCAAAAATCGCACTTCAGGTTTTTTACAATTTTATTAAAAATGTAAAAATTAAGTAAGTACCTAAAAAATTACAGGTTGAAGATACCAAGTAGAGCGTAAACGTTGTTTGAACGCCGATAACACAACACTCCACAGAAATGCAGAACAAACCAGCGCAGAGCGAATGAGTATCGGATAAAAACGTAACAATAGGTAGATGCTTTAGCGGTAGGGCTTGGAAAAATTCCGTTCAATATTAAACATTCAGAGAACTTTCTGTGACAGAGCACAGATGATTAATTAGCTCTTCATCCCAAAAACATGTTGGGAAAGGTTATGGAGGTTGGACAAATCAGCATATTGTTTTCTATGCCTCCATTCATTGTTTTGGGAAATTCCCTTCATGTATATGAGATGTTCGCACCTCATAGTGTGTTACTCTGTACCAAGGCTAACCCGCATGGAATGCTGCACGAGACTAAAATATCTAAAAAGGAAAATACTCATGGGTGTAACTTTCTTTTTTACGCTTTCCAACCGTAGGTTTTTTTTTTTTGATTGGAATTTTAACGACCACCGTGAGCAACTCAACGGGCTATAAGCAGTCGCCCGTCCCTAATTTAGGTTCACTGGTTCCAGGGAAGGGAGAGAGCCAGTGCTGTAAGACAAACACAGCATCCATGCCTCACCGGGATTCGAACCCGGACCCCGTTCGGACGAATGCTCAGAGGCCATCGCTTAGACCACTGGGGCGGCCCAACCGTAGGTTGAAGAAGCGTACATGCTCCAGCTTTGTCCGCACGATAACTCGCGTAGAAATGGTTCGAGTTCGATGAAATTTTAGCATGTGGTAGGGGACGAACCCTATTGAAAATGGACGAAATGCTGTCAAAGGTCAGGACACATGAGCGGGATCCATTCCATCGCCCTTATGCGTCATAACTTACGTAAAAATTCTTCGATTGCCACTAAACTTTATCATGTTGTTCCGGAGCTATACTGAACCAGTTCTGATGAATATCATCGAAATGGGGCCAAAGGTCAGGGCACAGGAGCGAGATTTATTCCACAGCCATTATCCTCATAACTTGACTTAAAATGCTTCGATTGCGACAAAACTTTAGTATGTTGTTCCGGAGGTATGCTGAACCAATTCTGTTTAATATAATCGAAATGAGGTCAAAGGTCAGGACACAGGGGGAGAGATTTTTTCCAGAGCCATTTTCCTCATAACTTGAGTAATGATTTCTGGTATGTTGGAAAGCGTATCATGATCAATGCATTGCATGATTTTACTAACTTATTTAAGTTACAACTTCTGCTTTTTACATTCCCCACAGCATAAATTTACGTCCCTGGAATGATCATTCTGGAAGAGCAACCGCCCTCCCGGTAACTACGGACCTGGCTCTGGGCTTTTCGGATAAAAATGAATTACACTCAAACCCCGTTATAACGAACTTCAAAGGACCGAATTTTTCGTTCGCTATATCCGATCCGATAAGAAAAATGGATGATCTCGCAACAAATCATAAAAAACTGATTAGCATTATCACACCTACCAAGAGACTTTATTAACAATAATTCTAATTTGAAAAAAAAATCATATTACGGGTTAATTACTGATTATTATGTGCAGTTATTATTAAATTTTTTTGTTCTTTTTCAGTTTCACCATACGATAATACAGTACATTCATGATAAATTACATACTTAGCATAAACGTCATGGTTCAGACCCTTCCCTCGAAATACATATCTCCCTCTAAAATACACATTATAAATGTGCATTTAAGAGGGAGATGTGCCCCAGATATTCATTCATGCATTTGGGGGCAGGATGAATAACCATTTTATGCGTAATAAATATAAATTGACTAAAAATGAATAACGAGAAATATTGGTGAATTTACCTCGAATTTTTACTTAACGTCTGAGTACAAAAAATAATCTGTAATCTTCTGCTGGCGTGATGCAGATTGCAGGAAGATTTTATCCATATTTTTGTCCAAAAATTGAAACGACTCCATCATTGCCGTTTCTATAATTTGCGTGGGCAAAAACTTATTAATGACACGTATCGTTGCTTTGGCCTCCGCAACGGTGGGGAGTTCGCTTTCCATGTGTTGCATTTATTCAACTTCTTCATCTACATCAGACGAAGAATCTTCGACGTCAGCATTTTTCAATTTAATTTCCATCACAATATCTTCGCCACTCTTATCTTCGCATGCAACAACATCGTTATCACATGTTTGGAAAAGCTCCACGACACATTCTGAAAATGTTAAAATACCGTGTTTTTCTACCCACTTCGAGATGGGTAAATCCTCGCCTTCATCATCTTCCTCTTCAACATCCTTTGCTAGATCAGCGTGCCGAAAACAATTTCGAATGGTGGATTCTGTAACAAGTCGCCAAGATTTTTCTGGCATTAGCATTGCATCAAGAAGGAAAACATAATCTAGTATACCTTTGCCGTACCCTTCCAAAACACGTAAAATGAGCTGCTTTCTGTAATGACACTTCAAGTTACTGATCACCCCTTGGTCCACAAGATGCATGGTAGAAGTTGCATTCGGGGGCAGGAAAACAATCTTAACCCGTTGTAAGTTTTCAACATCTGTATGTGCAGTACAGTTGTCTATCAAGAGTAGAATCTTTCGCTTTATGGCTAAAAGTTCTTCATCCCACTTTCGCAGTTCTTCAAACAGTTCTGACGTCATCCATGCCTTATGGTTGGCTTTATAGAAAACAAGAAGATATTTAACATTTTTTAATCATCTTGGCTTTCGAGAATTTCCACTCACCAGAAGCCTACGCCGTTCAGTTCCGTTCATGTTGCCACACACAAGAAATGTGATTCACATTTTCGAGAATTTTCCTCCACTGCACTTTTCGCCTTTAAATTTTAACGTTTGGTTTGGCGTCGTCTTGTAAAACATCCCAGCTTCATCGGCGTTGACGAGAGACATCATCCCGAACATTTCCCCCTCGTCTCGACATCAGATGTTGAAACACTCCCTGATTCCCGACAATTTTTCCTGAAGGAATGTTGTTCCGCATCTTAAACCTGTCCAACCAGCCATTTGAGCACAAAAAAGGCAATCTCTCCGAATTGTTTGGCAAATTCATCGGCCTTTGTCTGCAGCTTTTGCCCAGATACTGGCAGATTGCGGCTTCTTTGAATGGTGAACAATTTTAGCAATGCTTCTTCAACATCCTTATGCTCGGCCTTTCTCAACTTTTTCCTAGCGTCCAATTATTTCTGAGCAGAATTTCCACATGGTACCCACTGTAGATTTAGATAAATTGTATTCCCAATAGATATCAGCTTAGCTGCATCCATTCTGTATTTTTCTAATAATGCTCACTTTATCTTCAATGCAGAACGCTTTACGTTTACAGTTCGCCATATGGATGAGTTTTTGACACAAATTTTCGCCAATACGTATAGGCTGAAGAGAGTTAGATCAAACCTTCATTCACTGTGTCCGGACGTAGACTGATTGTCCTTCGACCGATTTCCCACAGGGAATGTTCTCTGTCCAATCAGGTACTTTCTCTCCTCTGCCCAAACAGGTTTCCTCTCTCCTCTGCTTGGGGTGTTACGCGATGAGCCTTCGCGTCGGGGAAAATTGTTCCTCCGCTACTGCCAAGGTCATTTCGTCACCTACCTGTCATGCCCAATGAGCAACGAGAACGCATTCCTGTTCCCCAAGATATGCTTATTGTGTGTCCTGTTTTTCCAAGAACTGGGTGTTTTACCTGCCTCGTATGGACTTTTTTTTTTTTTGATTGGAGGTTTAACGACCACCGTGAGCAACTCAATGGGCTATAAGCAGTCGCCTGTCCCTAATTTAGGGTCACTGGTTCCAGGGAAGGGAGAGAGCCAGTGCCGTAAGACAAACACAACATCCATGCCTCACCGGGATTCGAACCCGGACCCCGTTCGGACGAATGCTCAGAGGCCATCGCTTAGACCACTGCGCCACCGGGGAATTTAAAGAAAATGGAGGGCGAAGATAAAAGAACAGGTACAGTAACGTAAAGGTATTTATCGCTGTTCTAATCGACTAAACATGGATAGTGTTAAGCGATTGGAAAATTTTTCAGTTAGAACTTGCAGAGACTCTAGAAAAAAATTACGAGAAATACAAAAAAAAAAAAAAAATCAGTCGAATACATTGATAAAGTTCTTACATCCGATTTTCATCCTTTCATAGGTTCGCTATAGCCATATGAAATAACATATGTACAGGAAATTGGACGGAACCAAAAATTTCGTTCGTTATATCCGAGGGCTCGTTATAAGCCGGATTCGCTATAGTAGGATTTGACTGTATTAGCACTGAACACAATGTCTCGAATAAGAATTAGCCGCTTCTGCGGCGGAGCGGTGATACGTGATGGCTTCTGACCGTTGGTCCGAGATGGGTCCGGGTTCGGATCCCCATGAAGCATGGCTGTTGTGTTTGTCTTACTGCACTGGCTATCTCTCTCTCCCTCCCTACCCTGGAAACCAGTGGTACTAAATTAGGAACGGGCGATTGCTTATAGGCCACTGAGTTGCTCACGGCGGTCGTTTTTTGTTCGAAGGTTTAACGACCACCGTGAGCAACTCAGAGCGCTATAAGCAGTTACCGTCCCTAATTTAGGGTCATTAGTTCCAGGTAAGGGAGAGAGAGTCAGTGCCGTAAGACAAACACAACATCCATGCCTCACTGGGATTCGAACACGGATACTTCACATACGAATGATCAGAAGCCAGCGCTTAGACCACTGCGCCACCGGGGCGGCACAGTGGTCGTTAAAACCCCCGACAAAAAACTATAAAAAGACTTACATTTTTTTCAAAACCGGCCATAGCAGTTGCGCAGGCCACAGGAGATGCTCATGAGGGGCTTAACCAACGAATGGGGAGACAACTAAGATAAATGTACACAGAGTAAAAAGTAAGGGGGACTAAAAATATTGTTATATGGTTTAATATATTGGGCTGGTGCTGATGAAATATCTGGTAAAGGACCAGCACATACGGGCTGCGAGAACGGAAAAGTAGGACAACTTACCTAGACAAAATAATTCCCCTGGGCATCGACACATAGTTGCCATCTGTCTGGCAAGGCCATGATCCTGGAACGAAAAAACGTCTTAAGGCTGGGACCCGAAGATTTCATCAACTGCACGCTGAACCTCGTTGTCTGTCGGAGACAAGCCCGGGTAATAGGCAGGAGGAGACAGTGCTTCATAGCCCAAAGTACTTAGTGTCAGCTTTGTGCGACATGAGGGCGAGCGTTTTCCTGGAGCAGAAGAACACCATGTCTGTTGACCAAAGCAGTTTGCTTCTGCAGCAATTTCCGGTGCATCGGGTGTAATTCAGCACAATAACGTCCTGCAGTGATGGTTTGGCCTCTTGCCAAGAAAATCTGATGAATTATTCCTGCTGTGAACCACCAGACAAGGAACACCATCTTCTCGGTGTGTAGGGGTGGCTTAGGATGCCGTCCAACAAGCTGTGCCTTGCTTAACCATTGTGCAGATAGTTTCGGATTATCATAAAGGACCCACTTCTCGTCGCAGGTGACGATTCGATGCAGTAGAGGTTTTTTTATTGAAGGTTTAACGACCACTGTGGGCAACTCAATGGGCTATAAGCAGTCGCCCGTCCCTAATTTAGAGTCACTGGTTCCAGGGAAGGGAGAGAGTCAGTGCCGTAAGACAAACACAACACGCCTCGCCGGGATTCGAACCCGGACCCCTTTTGGACGAATGATCAGAGGCCATCGCTTAGACCACTGCGCCTCAGGGGCGGCCAGTAGAGGTTCCTGTTTATTCCTGGCACGCAGAGACGCGCAGACTTCCAAACGCCTAGTCTTGTTGGCAGTTGTCAACTCATGCGGCAGCCACATATCTAGCTTTTTGATCTTACCCAGCGCAGCCAGACGCCGAACAACTGTCGTGTGGTGGACAACTACCTACATCTCCCGCTATCTCACGACACGTTTTTCGAGGGTACATTTCAAACACCCGTAACAGAACATCGTCAGAAACAGTAACAGGTCGATAACCACCTGCTTTGTTTTGCAGGTCCTTATCTTCGCTTTGAAACTTCACAAACCATCGCCCAATGGTTCATCCGTTTGCTGTGTTCTCCCTAAACGCTTTGTTAACGTTTCGAGTGGCAATTACTGCAGAATGGCCCAGTTTAAATTCGTACAGGAAGATGACTCTCAAATCCGGCTTCTGCATGTTTCCCTTGCAAGCCACGTTACGTCCAAACAAACCACACCTGAACTTTGTTCTTCACACACGTGCTAGCTATTTATAGTAACTCTGTGATGTATTACCCGCAACGCCTGTGGGTGATTCCATTGCGCTGTAGTGGGGTCCTGTTTCCATCACGCCGGACATTTCATTCGCACCAACCCAATAGCTAAAATTAAATGCAAAATATTCCATGATCTTTAAGATTTCATTTTCGTTTCCAGTTTTATCACAAATTTTACCTTAAGTATTTTAAATAATTAATGTGTTATTATTACGAGATACGATCTAAAAGTCCTCGGACTGTGTCCGTAAGTCGATAGACCTACAGAGCTGATCCGACGCACATCCTAATTTAAACTAAAACCCTCTTCCAACAAAGCACATCTGTCAGAGTTTGTAGATATCGTCGAAGCACTTCTAAAACCCATTCTTTGCAATGTCCTGTGCAACCAGCTGAAGAACATCCTCCTTCAAAATAAGACCCTCTTGCAACAACACACTTCTGCCAGCGGCTACAGAGTTCGTCGAAGCACTTCTGGAACCCATTCTTTGCAATGTCTTTCAGTGCAACCAGCTGAAGCACATCCTCCTTCAAAATAAGACCCTCTTGCAATAATACTTCTGCCAGAGGCTGTAGATTTCGTCAAATCACTTCTGGAATCATTCTTTGCAACGTCCTTCATTGCAACCAGCGATTCTATCCGCCGTCCTTCATTGCAACCCGCTGAAGCACATCCTCCTTCAAAATAAGACCCTCTTGCAATAATACTTCTGCCAGAGGTTGTAGATTTCGTCAAAGCACTTCTGGAATCATTCTTTGCAATGTCCTTCAAAGCAACCAGCGATCCCATCTGCAGTCTTTCAGTGCAACTAGCTGAAGCGCATCCTCCTTCAAAATAAGACCCTCTTGCAACAACACACTTCTAACAGCGGCTGTAGATTTCGTCAAAGCACTTCTGGAATCCATTCTTTGCAATGTCCTTCAAAGCAACCAGCGATCCCATCTGCAGTCTTTCAGAGCAACTAGCTGAAGCTAATCCTCCTTCAAAATAAGACCCTCTTGCAACAACACACTTCTAACAGCGGCTGTAGATTTCGTCAAAGTCCTTCAAAGCAACCAGCGATCCCATCTGCAGTCTTTCAGTGCAACTAGCTGAAGCGAATCCTCCTTCAAAATAAGACCCTCTTGCAACAACACACTTCTAACAGCGGCTGTAGATTTCGTCAAAGCACTTCTGGAATCCATTCTTTGCAATGTCCTTCAAAGCAACCAGCGATCCCATCCGCCGTCTTTCAGTGCAACTAGCTGCAGGGTATCATCCTTCAAAATAAGACCCTCTTGCAATAATACTTCTGCCAACGGCTGTATATTTCGTCAAAGCACTTCTGGAATCCATTCTTTGCAATGCCCTTCAAAGCAACCAGCGATCCCATCCGCCGTCTTTCAGTGCATATAGCTGAAGCACATCATCCTTGAAAATAAGACCCTCTTGCAACAACACACTTCTACCAGCGGCTATAGAATTCGTCCAAGCACTTCTGCAATTCATTCTTTGCAATGTCCCTTCAGTGCAACTAGCGATCCCATCCGCCGGCTAGTCCCCCGCCCGTTCTTAGAAGCACACTAATTGCGCTTCTGGGTTTTTCTCGAATAGGCATATTATTTTTAAACAATACCGGTGAAATTTCAGGTGTGGAAGTTTTGGAAATCTTTTAGTCCCTCCCTCAATGAAAACAAAGCAGTTAATTTATTAATATTGCGAGAACCATACAACTTAGATGAAATAATTACTGATACAATAAATATAATCAACTAATATCAATCCACTGCTGCACGAAGGTCTCCCCAAGTCTCTGACACCAGGGCCGGCTTCAGGGTGGTTAATACCACATCACAGGAAACCGCCGAGCAGAATTTTTTTTTCTGTTTTCCTTTGTGAAATGCAGAAGTATATATAAGAGAAAAATACCCAGGGATTATTGTAATTCGAAACAATGAACAATGGTATTTTGCGGCGATGAAAGGTCTAGCCAGTGCCAACTCAAGACACGTTTAGTCCCCGTTGCAAAATTCCTCTGCGGCGCTCCTTTGTGAGCTTTTCGGTAGAGAAAATTTTCGTAATGTTTACGAATTCCATGTGCACACATGCATTTGTACCCTTCCTCTCCACCCCCTAAAAGTCTGAGATAAGGTAGTTTAGTCTCTTTCAAGTAGTATACAGTGACAAATTGTGATTTCATTCACGTTAACAGACCTAGAAAAAAATGCTCTTTACAAAAAGGAACAAAATCTAAGTCTTAAAAGACAGCCCTTTCCCTCTTTATTCGCGTACAAAATTTTAATACGCTTTAGATTTGCTTCGAACACAACATATGAACACTGTACCTTCTTTCCTCAGAAAAAAATAGGAAAAGCGAGGGAAGTTGCATTGACAAAGGCGAGGGGTAATACACTGAAGAGCATTTTGAATTAGAGATACCTGTCTAGTAACGTGTAGCACCACCTTTCGCCCTGATGACGGCGGTGATTCATCTCGGCATGGACTCGACAATACACCGGAAGCGTTGGGAAGCCATACGGATCCACGACCACTGAACAAGCTCATACAGTTCACGAAGGTTTCATGGAGGGTCGAACATCTCTCTCGGTGGCATCCCAGATGTGCTCGATGTGATTGAGGTCAGGTGACCTAGCTGGTCAAGGAAGCGAGGTCACGTCGGTGGAGTGTTCATCCAACCATTCGGATACAATTCGGAAGGGATGACACGGTGCATTGTTTTGTTGCAGGATGAGGTCCCCAGTGGGATGTTGAAAACGCACAAACAGGAGCAAATGTTCGTCCAGGATATTCCAGGTAACATTGACCTGTGAAGGACGATGTCACACGTACCAGGGGTCCCATTTCAGTCCACGTAAACATTCCCCAGACGAAAATGCCACCCCCACCAGCTTGAAGAGTACCCTGCTGGCAAGAAGGATCCATCGCTTCATGTGGTTTGCGCCGTACTCGTATCCCGCCATCCGTATGTACCAACGTGAAACTCGACTCATTAGTCCAGACAACATTTTTCCACATCTCTAGGGTCCAGTGGCGATGTTCCCGCGCCCATGCAAATCTTTGCACCCTGTGATGTGCTGTCAGCAGCGGTACCCTCGTGGGACGATGGCTTCTGTACCCCATAGCGAGGAGATGGTTCTGGATGGTGTGGCTGCTTACACGTTTTTGTGCACCAGCGTTAAATTGCTGAGTGATTTCTTGCACTGTGGCCCGTCTATCCGCTGTTATAATGCGAACTAGCCGATGATGACCCCGCTCACCCACACGCTGTTATCCACGACAGTTGGCCCTTGCAGGGATGGTTTTACCGGATTCGATGTACTCACGGTGCACCCGTGTCACAGTGGCTCGTGAAAATCCCAGTGCCTGCGAGACTTCCAAGATGGAGTGACCCATTCGTCGGAACCCGAAAATTTTCCAACGATCAAATGCGCTTAGATCCTTTGTCTTACCCATACAGCGTCCGACTGTTACTGATTCCCGTCGCATCACTCCTCATATTGTCGATCGCTGCATACGTCATGTCGTTTACGTTAACAGGGCCGCCCACAGCGCCACATTTGCACATAACGCCAGCTGTCTCTAATTCAATTGCTCTTCAGTGTAATGTGTATCCTTGACCAAACGGGGGAGGGGGTGAGGTGAATAAATTAGTACCACTTTGGGGTTTATAAACTACTTGCTTTCCTCAGCTGTAAAACGAAAGTTAGGCAATAGGAGCAACAAAAATATTTCCCCCACGTGAGGCACTTAACATTTCAACTTTTATAAAGGATGAGTTCTTAATGACTTTTTTCTAGACAAGAGCACCTATGCTATTCCTACAGACTTGAACCCTCCCTGAGTTTAGCTATCACTGCGACAATTCAAATCATCATAACGGAGTATTGTTACAAATAAAGCGGAGCGTTGTTTTTGGCGTTGACCTTAAGGTCAACGCGAACCTTCGCGCGCTTTTAGTACGCTCCAGAAATTTCGTCTCCTGCGTCAGGTGCAGCGAGCTTCAGTCAATAGAATGCCATCTACTTTGTGACTTGGCATTAGCACAGAGCTTCTCGAAAGTTGTACGGGCCGCCCCGGTGGCCTCTGATCATTCGTCCGTAAGGGGTCCGGGTTCGAATCCCGGTCAGGCATGGATGTGTTTGTCTTACGGCACTGGCTCTCTCCCTTCCCTGGAACCAGTGACCCTAAATTAGGGACGGGCGACTGCTTATAGCCCATTGAGTTGCTCACGGTGGTCGTTAAACCTCCAATCAAAAAAAAAAAAAAAAAAGTTGTACGGAAATATAGGCACCCTCCCTCCCCCTAGCAGAAAATATAAAATACAGCCATCATCTCACGAGAGTGGAGGGCAGCAAGTAGATGGTTACAGCTACCGCCCTCCGAGCACATGGTCGCTGGTTGATCCCAGGCAAGCTATAGCGCGCAGGATGGGCACACCAAGCCTCTGCCATATAAGAGGGCCGCAAGTGGCCTAGTAGTTAGAGCAACCGCCCCGTCCACATAGTCGCGTGATCGCAGGCAAGCTGATCCGCATCGAGCTACCAAGCACCCACCGTTTGCCGGATGGACACAAGCCTCCAGCTCCAGTCATAAAACAAGGCCATCCTCCCCCGCAATCTTGGAAGCGCCAGCCGCGACGCCCCAGGGGGGCGTATATAGACTCGTATTTCGTCATGTGGAGCAAAAAGCTGGACTCATTGGACAAGCCATTTTTTCCCCCCAGTCTTCCAATCTTCAGTCACGGTGCTTCCATACCCACTGTAGGCAGAGTCTATTACGGTCGATCAATACTGGGGACATGAATGGGCAGCTGACACCTTACGTCCACCCGCAAGCGCCAGTGTTTGATCGTGTGAAAGGAAATGTTTCTCCGTGCTATTCAGTTGTACATTGTAAAAAAAAAGTGGTGTGAATTCACTGAAAATTTCTGAAAATACCGTGCAGTAAAGTTGCCGGTAGGTATCAGTGTTTTTCAGAAATTTCCGTTTGTAAAAGTGCCCGTTTATTTTAACTTCCGTATTTTCACAGATTTTCCGTAGAAAGAAATTCCGTTTATTTCAGAAAAGTCCATTTCAGGTTTTTTGGTATTTAAACTAAAATTCCGCAAAATCGACGACCCTTCAGTCCTTAACCACAGGTAACCCTTCCACTGAGGTCAGGATCGAACCCCCGACGTCTGAGCTATAGAGCAACAGGTTACTCGCGCCTTTAACCACTGAACCACAAACGCTCTGAAATCCGACTCACATACATCGTAAAACGAATTCTGCGACGATGATCATGATCAAATGATCATATGTAGCGGATTTTAGGAAGGAGTGTCTGACCCCAGGTCTTAAACAACCCTTAGAAATAGGAAGCTAGGAGATTTGGGCTAGAGTACTCGATAGGAAAGTGACACGGAAGCACCGGGATTCGAACCCGGACTCCTTTCGGACGAATGATCAGAGGCCATCGCTTAGACCACTGTGCCACAGGGGCGGCCAGTAGAGGTTCCTGTTTATTCCTGGCACGCAGCGACGTGCAGACTTCCAAACGCCTAGTCTTTGTTGGCAGTTGTCAACTCATGCGGCAGCCACATGTCCAGCTTTTTGACCTTACCCAGCGCAGTCAGACGCCAAACAACTGTCGTGTGGTGGACACCTACCTCTGCCGCTATCTCACTACACGTTTTTCGAGAGTCCGCTTCAACCACACGTAACAGAACATCGTCAGAAACAGCAACAGGTCGATAACCACATGCTCGATAACCGTCGGACCCCGGGAAGCCAGTACCCGGGGTCCGACGGCTTAACGTGCTCATCCGACGCACGGCAGATATTTAGTGAATCGAGCGTTCGTACCTGCCTGGGATCGAACCTGAGGTCCTTTCCGCGGCAGTCACGAACGTTGCCCACTTGGCCACCCGCGGCCCTCTGCAACGATGAAACTTTGTTTTTTGTAACTAATGCCAGTGATTTAGTCATTTTATTTTCTGTTGGAGCTTATTTTTCTGAATAGGTTTGTAATATTTTTTTTCTGTAGGAGGTCTTTTTTTTTTTTGATTGGAGGTTTAACGACCACCGTGAGCAACTCAATGGGCTGTAAGCAGTCGCCAGTCCCTAATTTAGGGTCACTGGTTCCAGGGAAGGGAGAGAGCCAGTGTCATAAGACAAACACAACATCTATGCCTCACCGGGATTAGAACTCATACCTCTTTCGGACTAATGATCAGAGGACATCGCTTAGACCACTGCGCCACCGTGGCGGCTACGAGAGGAATTGCGGAAAGGTTTCTGAAAATTCAGAATTTTCCGTTAAGACACCTCTAAAACGGAAATTTACCGTCAATATAAGAAAGAAACGGCGGAAAGGTTTCTGAAAATTCAGAATTTTCCGTTAACACATCTATAAAACGGAAATTTACCGTCAATATAAGGAAGAAGCGGCGGAAATGTTTCTGAAAATTCAGAATTTTCCGTTAACACATTTATAAAACGGAAATTTACCGTCAATATAAGAAAGAAACGGCGGAAATGCTTCTGAAAATTCAGATTTTCCCGTGGTACGAAAAATCCGTGAAATTTAGGTTGCTTTCCGTCATTTCACGCGAAAAAGGTATCAGAAAATATGATTCGTTAAATCACGAAAGAAATGACGGAAAGTTGTCCGTGAATTTCAGAAAATGTTTTACGGTGTAGCCTGCAGATTTTTTTGAGGGATCGCAATTAGTCTGTTGTTTCGGGCGGCACGTACCAATCAGCCTTCACCTGATTTTTATTTGTTTGAGGGCGTAACGACCACCGTGAGCAACTCGATTGGTTATAAGCAGTCTCCCGTCCCTAATTTAGAGCCATTGGTTCCAGGAAAGGAAGAAAGCCAGTGCTGTAAGACAAACATGATATCCATGCCTCACCGGGATTCGAACCCGGACTCTATTCTCGGACGAACGGTAAGGAGCTAGCGTTCAGACCATTGCACCACGTGGGCGACCACGGCTGGTGCTTTCGTCATTCCACAACCTTCGGTCGACGTGCATTCGTCTTCGTTCTACTCCTTACACACTTTCGCTACGGCGGCGCTCGAACAGCCAACAACACCGGCTATTGATGAGCAGAGATGTAAACGGGTCACGGGTCGGGTCAAGGTGTTCCTGACCCGGTTTTATTCCAGTTTTATTTTTGAAAAGAGAATATATTCCAAAGAAAAATGCGCGTTGTGGAATTCTGTATTCGATACTGGTGCCCACGGAGTGAATAATGATTTGCCATACAAAAATATTGTCTCTTTCTTAAAGCAACGAAGATTTCCACCAACCGACGTCAGACAATACACCGACACCATATCGTAAAAAGATACTTCCTCTGCGTTCTTTTACAGTGCGATTGTCCAGGACAAGGCACAGGCAAACGCCATTCGCCTGCTTCTCAGCTGATTCACTCTCTCCGTGCAAATTTCACTGTATGACTAAGAGTTGCTTTTCACATTGCATCTTTTACAATGAGCATTCAGAGGTTTTCGATTGATGTGCTAACATCCCGTTCCCATGAGTCGAAATTAACTCCTTATTCATACATACATATAAACGTAATATACATCGTTATCCCAATAATTGCTTGATATTTAATAACTGAAATCCTTTTTTAATAAAATTTGCTTACTTGCTAAATTTTAGTGCCATTCATAGTGCCACTATTTTGTGTAATTCAGAAGTAATGGTTGACTATGACCGTGATCATGGAGTATATTGCAAATGGGAATCATTATTTACGAAACAGATACGTATGTTTATCTTGGACAGCAGATATCAAGTGAGGGTCACATTGATGAAGATTAATCGGCGTACAAAACTTGCCTGGAGAGCTTTTGGAAGAAACAGCATAATTTTCAAGAGCAATATGCCATTATGTCTTAAAAGAAAAGTGTTTGATCAATGCATCCTTCCAGTGCTTACGTATGGTGCAGAGACGTGGACCTTAACTAAAAGAGACATACAAAGGCTGCAGACAACTCAAAGTAGCATGGAGAGGTGCATGCTTGGTATAACCAGGAGAGATAAGAAGAGGAACTCGTGGATCCGAAAAATGACGAGAGTGGAAGACATCATGATCAGAGTTAAATCCCTGAAATGGCAATGGGCTGGACATACTGCCAGAAGGACAGACCATAGATGGACAGCCGAAATTTTAGATTGGATTCCAAGGGACAGGAAAAGACCCAGAAAAAGACCACATGGGAGATGGGTGGATGAAATTCGTAAATATGCGGGAGTGATATGGAGGAGACTGGCACAAGACAGACCGTTGTGGAGGAAACTTGGGGAGACCTTCGTCCAGCAGTGGATTGATAATGGTTGACAATGATGATGATGATGATATATAAATTGAGTTTCGGATTTGTCCGGGTCAGTTACGGGTCCGAATCGGGTTGGGTCCAGTTATGGGACGTCCGGGTCGGAAATTTTTGACCACTTTCCA
This sequence comes from Macrothele yani, assembly GCA_039090855.1. NCBI lineage: Eukaryota > Metazoa > Arthropoda > Arachnida > Araneae > Macrothelidae > Macrothele > Macrothele yani. The sequence goes on from CM076998.1 coordinate 112,990,373, forward strand.
ACTCTGTTGATGAGATGCTCTGCCTCCAGCTTTACCTGCACTGATAGTCATTCCGCGTTCAAACTCTGACAAGTCTTCCACTTTCTCCATCGCACGGACTTCGTATCAACCAAATAAAATGCTTGCCCGTCAGTATATATTAGGCGGCTGTAGGGTATAACGTGCTGTGGGAAATGACCATTCGTGGAAACAGGACTGAGGTAATAAACTTTTATATGTAAGAGCATCGTAGGGGTGAAACATCACTCTGAAGATTATTCAGTTAGTTTGTAATGAACAACTTCAAGATCCTGTCTCCAGTAATGTTCTTTATCTCTCAAAAAAAAAAAAAAAACCCGTCGGGGCTGGAGCAAGCCTTTATCTGGGGAAGGGTGGAGGAGGCGGAGAGGGCGCTTGAAAATACGTCCATTCTAGTTCAAACGTTTTCCACTCAAACAGTACGCAGCTTTTACGGTGGCCGTCCAGAAATCACACTTCCTATTTTTGCAATTATTTTACTAAAAATGTGAAAACCAGGTAAATACCCAAGAGCCAGCCAGCGGTTGTAAACAAAACGTAGAAGTTAAAATATGCCGAAAACACATCACATGTTTTGCATTTCTATATTTTTATGCTCCTCAGAGCAAGAATTCACAACCCCGGTACGACCACCGCTTTCCCTTCCATGCGGCCCTTCAAAAAGTATCCAATGACCGGGATTGTAGATACACAAGGGGGTGGGGGAAGGGGGTTAAGGCAGGAGAAGCCGTTGCTCTTCCTGAATTTTCATACCAGGGGCGTCAATTCATCTAATTTATTCACAAAGTGTGAATTAATTTACTAATGGTTATAACTCAAAGTTATACACCAGTAGTTAGCCATATAAAGCTAAAACGAGGGTACACAGATCAACCTTTCAAATTTTCTTTAACGAAACCGAACAAAGTACAGTGAAAATGTATGTGATTAAAATCAGAATCTCAGCTCCGGTAGAGCAGAGTTCTAGGCGCTGGCTTTTGACCATTCATTTGAGATGTGTCAAAGTTCGAATCCCGGTGAGGCATGAATGTGTTTGGCTCACGGCACTGGCTCCTTCCCTTCTCTGGTGCCAGTGGCCCTTAATTAGGAACCGACGATTGCTTACAGCCCATAGAGTTGCTCACGGTGGTCTTTAAACGCCCCCCCCCATCCCCTAAAGTCAATCAATGTACGGTTAATTTACGTAGATTAAATAAATCCTGAATTTTTCTCTCTCACATAACACTTTTTCAAAAGAACTAACACCCAGCCTTAAGGACTGATTTCTTTATTATTTTATGCAGTGAAGTTTTAGTTAAAAAAACCAAAAAACAAACAATGCTTAAGGCTGGGTGTTAGTTCTTTTGAACAAGCGTTATGTGCTAGAGGAAAATTTAAATTTATTGAGGGTGAGTTAGCTGCCTTTTAAGGCCCAGTGGGATATACCGCCCCAGCCTTGAAAGGGTTGAGTATCTTCTGCCCAAAGAGATAACTTGTCTTATTTTTTTCTTTTATGTCTGTGCAGTGCAGAAATAGCCTTACTCCAAGGTAAACAGTTGTAAACATCAGTGTATGCTGCAAACAAACAAAAAAAGTGCATATTGCTTAAGTAGTTTAGTTATATGACTGTCATGTGCAAGTCAGTGTGGCCTATTTCGATTAACCATCACAAGTTTAAACCTCAGTACTTGTGTGAGAAAAGAAAAAGAAATTGTCAACCTATAATTCGTGTTGTGTGTGGCACATATCGATTGTGGTTGCTCTTAAGCTCATTGAGCAAATTCTTCAAAGCAAATTTTCCCTGTTGTGTTTTCGTTGTGTTTAATATTAAAGATAGGCAATTAGCCTTTCAAAAAACCACTTTGAGTTTAGCAAATTTTTAGTCAGTGTTCATGAATTCTATGTCTGGCCTCAACCCCAGTCGCTTGACAGCGGCTTTTTGGGAAACTAACTTGGGGTTAATTTGCGGTCATCAACAGCAAGTCCTTAAGACCGGCTGTCACTTACAAAATTTGTTTACACGTGTACAATGCATACTATCTTTTCTAGAGTAACACGTTGTTGGCACATGTACCCAGAATATGTTTTTACACTTCTCAAGTACACCCATTCCCCAGAGGTTCTACAGGAGAATTCCACCTGAGATGGCTCCAAACACAAACAACGCAAACAGTTGGACAAAATTAAACAGCTTAAAAAAGTAAATAAGTTTTCAATACAATAACGAAGGAATCTTATAAATTTTTATATATTAATAACCTATCACAGCAAATGTTTGACGACTGCCGTGAGCAACTCGATGGACTATAAGCAGTCTCCCGACCCTAATTTACGGCCAATGGTTCCAGCGAAGGGAGAGATCTAGTGCCGTAAGACAAACAACACCCATGCCTCACCGGGATTCGAACCCGGACCCTTCTCGGACGAATGGTCAAGCGCTTAAACCACTGCTCCACCGCTGCGACAGGGAGTCTTTGTACCTGTCAGTCCTATTTTCTGCTACAAGTTACCACTCGCGTGAGAAACAGTAAGCCCCCCTCCCCAATATTTTAGCAGTGGAACATAAGGAGTATGCAACTAAAGTTATAGAGAATTTAGGTAAAAGTAGGTGGATTTTTCGTATTCACAGAATTTTTTTTATTGGAGGTTTAACGACCACCGTGAGCAACTCAATGGGCTATAAGCAGTCGCCCGTCCCTAATTTAGGGTCACTGGTTCCAGGGAACAGAGAGAGCCGGTGCCTTAAGACAAACACAGCATCCATGCTTCACCGGGATTTGAACCCGGATCCCTTTTGGACCAACGATCAGAGGCCATCGCTTAGACCTCTGCGCCACAGAAATTGTTGTATAAATTTTTTTTTGTTAAATTTAATGTTTTACTATTCTGTGATATGGAAAGAGTCTTCTAAGCGAATGTCCAAGAGTAGTAGAAAGACCAGTTTTGTAATCAGAGTTTAAACAGATGAGATTCCTCGTCAGGTTACAAAGTAAATTCATAAGCAGCCTTACGATAGAAAAATATAAAAAAATGATTTAAGAAATGATGTAAATAAGCTAAAATTGCGAAGAAATTGTTACTTGTTAAAGGCCATGGAGGTTCGTATCTATGGCTCTCCAGTATTACATACATTGAATAAATACAACGTGCAATATGAATCTCAAAACTTTTTCTTAATGGGGATAAAATCGTCAGCGTAGGGTAAAATCTAAATGAAAGGATTGTTTCGGCAAAATAATTAGCCCTCGCGCCAGTTCTGAATTGCTGGCGTCGTCACTGGTAAGAAACAGACTCTGCTCGGGGAACTACTGAGAGATTAGGGTTTTTCTATCTGATTAGAAGTTGGAATGGCATGATCGAAGAATTCACTATAATTTGTGGGGCGGAAAGTTGGGATTCGCTGGAAGCTGACTTTGCTGCTGTGACAGAGTGAGTTGGGCAGGCTGATCGTACGTGACCTACTGCTGTACACTGAAAGCATGGGGCTGTGGTGAGCACGTTAGTTGAATATGTACGCACTGGGATTGATGGTAGGGCTTTAATAACCGATTCATATCAAAAAACTAATTTGTCTACGAAAGATGCGTATATGTGGGTAAGGTGAGTCTTATGGGGTGGCTGGTAAACGACGAATTTCTGCTCGTGCTTGTCCTTATGTGGTGAGCATTCAGGCAAGCAAAAAATTTCTTAATGAAGTGAGCATTCAGAAATCTCTAGAGGATCTGGGGTTAACATAATTGTTAACGGGCACTTTGCAATTGGGACGTTATAGAAGTGAAAACGAAACAGTAATTCCATATAACATAACTCTTGGAACATATTGCAATTGGATAAAATACATAAAATTACCTTTCGGGGTTCTTGATATATTCTTTTCTTCGGATATTGAGACTTCCGAATTTAATTAAGGCTTCCATAAATGCACTCAAAGGTGTGTATTGTAACACCCGAAATTGCACTCCCATCTGTCGCCAAGCAGACATGATTTTGTTAGTTTCTGATATGACAAACATATTTACCCTGAGAATGCTTTTATTACGATGCACGCTCCCTGCTTCATCTGTGTTAGCGATAACGCCGTCCGATCTTGTGAGCCTTGCTGCTTGTGCGCACGTTTATTGGACAGCAAAGTCTGTCGAGTTGAATCTACTGGCCAAATGCCATGAGCTGACTTCGCGTCATTAGAAGCCTTGAAACTTTCTTGCGTTGATAAGGGCATGCACTTCTTTGAAGTTCATTCACTTACCTGAGCTTCCGATACTAGCTGGGCTTCCATCTTGATATCAGCTGCAGACATGCCAGTGGCTGCGAACTTGGCGTTCCAGTAAAGAATTAACAACGCCTAACGGCAAATCAAGCGAACTTTCTAGACGTTAACTGGGTACAGTAAACATAAATAAAAATAATTAACTCTCTCGGTCGTAAAACGATGCCGCCCCGGTGGGGAAGTGGTCTAAGGCGCTGGCTTCTGACCGTTCGCCTTAATTGGGTCCAGGTTGTCCAACACTGGTTATCAATGTGTTACCTGTCCAACACTGGTTATCTGTGTACATTAATCATTTAGCATACTACAAATCCATATTTGATGTATACTTGTTCACAATGTGTAGCATGATCAACACTGTCTATATCTGTGTAAACTGATCATTTGGCATGCTGTCAAGAATGTAAGATTTGTACTTGTTGCTGTGAAATATCTGTATCCTGCTTATGTCTGCCTACTTGTCATGATTGTACCACCAGGTCAAATAAATCATTAAAAAAACACGGCGTTGCCATTCAGGTGGCGCCGGGGTCTAAGTGATGGATTCTGACAATTCGTCCGAGATGGGTCCGGGTTCGAATCCATTTGTCTTACGGCACGGGCTCTCTCTCTCTTCCCTTGAACCAGTGGCCCTAAATTATGGACGGGCGACTGCTTATAGCCCATAGTTTTATTTTTTTTATTGGGGGTTTAAAAAAATTATTTATTTGACCTGGAGGTACAGATACAGTGACACGATAAACAGACATAGTTGTACAGTACCGTCAGGCAGACATAGACAGTATATTCATTTTACATCAACAATGTACATAGCAAACATGGTATACAGTATGCCAAATGATCAAAGCCCCTCCCCCGGTGGCTCAGTGGTCTAAGCGATGGCTTCTGATCATTCGTCCGAGATGGGTCCGGGTTCGAATATCAGGGAGGCATGGATGTTGTGTTTGTCTTACGGCACTGGCTCTCTCCCTTTCCTGGAACCAGTGGCCCTAAGTTAGAGTCCCGCGACTGCTTATAGCTTACTAAGTTGCTCATGGTGGTCGTTAATCTCCAATCAAAAAAACCTGGCCAAGTAACACAGAGAGAGCCAATGCTGATCAAGTAACACATAGCGAACATGCTAAACAGTATGCCAAATGATCAAGTAACACATTAAGAGCCATTGCCGAAAGACAAACACAAAGATCCATGCCTTATCGGGATTCGAACGCAGTACACCTACCTTAGAGTATGACCAGAAGCCATCGCTTAGACCACGGCGTAACCGGGGCGTCCCCACCGACTTGCTCACAATGGTCGTTAAACCTCCGAAACCCCCAAACAACAACATAAAACGACGTGATCGTGATCATATGTAGAGGATTTTAGGAAGGGAGTGTCTGACCCCAGGTCTTAAACAACCCTTAGAAATAGGAAACTAGGAGATTTGGGCTAGAGCGCCCGATAGGAAAGTGACACGGAAGCGAAGTAGAAAGGGGGAAGAAGACGCCCTTATTTATTCCCGGGGAGCCAGTACCCGGGGTCCGACGGTTTAACATGCCCATCCGAAGCATGGCGGATATTTAGTGGATCGAGCGTTCGTACCTGCCTGGGATCGAACCTGAGGCCCTTTCCGTGGCAGTCACGAACGTTGTCCACTAGGCCACCCGCGGCCCTAAAACGACGTAAAAGAGATCACAAAGCTCTTATTGCGTGGTTTCAAGCAGAGCAAGCTACTATGTTAAGTGTTGACCCCTCATATGCATGAAACAGCGGAAAGAGATATAAAACAATACGTGGATTTTCGTAACCTCCATGACCTTTCCGAATGCGCTATAAAGCTGAAAAACTAATTAGTCATCTGTGCTGTGTGGGTCCTCTGAGCGTTTAACCTCGAACGGAATTTTTTGAAAGCCTAAAACGAAAGCTTCTTCCTGTTTTTATGTTCAATACCTGATATTCATTCTGCGCTATTTCGTTCTTCATTTCTGCGGAATGCTGTATTGTCGGTGTTAACGCAACTTTTGCGTTTTACTTGACGCTTACTACAGTTCGCTCATGGGAATTTACCAGAGCTGAGACGGGCTGAGCGCAAGCCCGAAGCAAAGCCCGGGCCCGAATCGGGCTCGGGCTATAGAATATTTACTGCGGTTCAGGCTCGGGCTCTTAGAGCGAGGGAGAGCAAGAGATTTTTTGTTATATGTAAATATGATTTTATATGATTTAGCAAATGAGACACTTTATAGTTGGCAAATATTCTTCAGCAACTGGTTCTGGTTGAGGAGCGGGCATTCGAAATGGCTATTTATTCCGGGCTTGGGTAGAAAAGGCCACAGGCCGTGCATTAGTGTGTTTTTGCAGAGAAAAGCTTTTTCAAGAACTATAGATATTGGACAGTTGATAGCATGCCGACGATAATTTACCCCCTGTCTCTAAGCAGTTGCTCCCTACTGATTCTATTTAGCAACGTGCATATTACAGCGCATTACGGCGCGATAATATTAGCATTATTTGAGCAACATACAATTGCAGCACCGCCCGATCATTTTGGATGCCAGGCCGCCCGAAGCACTTCAGGTGAAAACAACGATCAAAGAAAATCGTATAGTTACACTGTAAAAATAGATAGAAGTACTTTCCCCACTCCCCATTTGAGAAATGCATTGGCTAATTGCAGGAGGGGGAGAGAGTGCAAGTGTAGAAAAAGAGGTGTTTTTTTATTAATGGTTGAACAGGTTAGCCAGTTTTCGGGCTCGTTCGGGTCCTGGCTTTATCTTGCAATATAAAATTCGGGCTCGGGTGGGCTTGGGCTGATATACCACGAGCTCGGACACCGGTAATTGAGCCTGAACTCAGCTTTAGTACTTACCTAGTTTTCACATTGTTAGTAAAACATTGTGAAAACTTAAATGCCGCCCTGGTGGCTTAGTGGTCTAAGCGTTGGCTTCTGACCATTCGTTCGAGACGGCTCTGGGTTAGAATCCTGTGAGGTATGGATGCTGTGTTTGTCTTACATGGCACTCTCTCTTCCCTAGAACCAGTGGCCCTAAATTAGGGACGGCAAACAGCTTATAGCCCAACGAGTTGCTCACGATGGTCGTTAAACCCTGAACCAAATAAAAGAACAAAACAAAAAAAAAAACCTGACAAAACCGGAAGATTATAAACTTTTCTGCAGCCGTGGTATAAGAAAGTAAAAACTGTCTTGAGCGGTTGCGGGGACCCTTTAGACTCAAAAACGAAAGGTAAAATTTCGAGTCTCGTCGCACCCCTTACCCTCCAGGTAAGAAAGTCTTGTTCCGAACCTTGACCTTTTCTGAGAGAGATAGAACGACACTGGAACTGTGTTTCAGGATCTAAGAGTTGTTCCTGATTGACACCACAACTGAATTATTGATATGTTTCAACTTGATGGTGCTCAGTTACATCGAAACGTTTTCGTCCGTAGTTGAAACTTTCCCCGAGCGATAGATTGGGCGTGGTGGTCCAACATTGCGGGCTTCCTGATCCCGGTGGATTTTTCTGGCGGGGTTATGTGAAGGACATCTTTTGCAAGCCACCAGTACCAAATACTGCAGCTTGAAAAACCAGAATACGTAAAGCCATTGCCACCGTTACGCTACAGACACTTGCCAATACACGATGAGAAATCAAACATCGATTGGATGTCCTACGTGAAATCAAAAGAGCATACACTGAAATGTACGTATCAATGATTGTAAAAAGGCTGGCCGACCCAGTGGTCTAAGCAATGGCTCCAGACCATTCGTCCGAGATGGGTCCGGTTTCGACTTCCGGTGAGGCATGGATTTTGTGTTTGTCTTACTGCACTAGCTCTTTCCCTTCCCTGGCCCTAAATTAGAGACAGGCGACTGCTTACAGCCCATAGATTTGCTCACGGTAGTCGTTAAACCCCGAATCAAAAAAAGAAAAAGAGCAACATCTTCATTGTTCTAAAAAACTGCTAGTTCATCAATAAGTGGGTCCATTTGTTATACAATTTTGAAATACAAAAGTAGTTCGTAAATGGTTGGTATTCCCCCGGAATATACGAGTCTAGATGATGATAGCGGCATCACAGCGAAACAATTCCACATACTCCCTGCCAAGGTCAGTACACTATTTCCGTCTGTCTGGTATCTTCCTGTTGGTTGTTTTACACCAGCTCGTGGTGAAAGTACTTAACTACTCGCGAAGACTTCTTTACAAGTCGTCATCGTTCTGGAAACAGTGGACAAGAGACAGAGGTTCAACTCTAGTATTTTTTTAACAGCGTCCCAGTTGTCGGATATGAAACTAGGTTAGCGTCTGTCACGTGATACGGCATTTTTTTTTTTTTTTTTTTTTTTTTTTTTTTGATTGGAGGTTTAACGACCACCGTGAGCAACTCAATGGGCTATAAGCAGTCGCCGGTCCCTAATTTAGGGTCACTGGTTCCAGGGAAGGGAGAGAGCCAGTGCCGTAAGACAAACACAACATCCATGCCTCACCGGGATTCGAACCCGGACCCCGTTCGTACGAATGATCAGAGGCCATCGCTTAGACCACTGCGCCACCGGGGCGGCTGATACGGCATCATTGGCCATATAAGTAACATCGCAAAGAGAGTTGCAAACTCTTGGGCCTGCCCGGTGGCGCAATGGTCTAAGGGCGCGCTTCTTTCTGACAATTCCTTCGTAGTGGGTTCGGGTTCAAATCCCGTGAGGCATGGATATTGTGTCTGTCTTACGGGACTGTCTCTCTCTCCCCCGTTTCTGGAGCCAGTGGCTTTAAAATAGGAACAGCGACTACTTATGGTTCATTGATTTGCTCACGGTGCTCGTTAACTCCCACCCCAAATGATCTTGGAAACACGCAACACATTTACTAGGGCCGGTCAACCTGGGCTGACTCCTTTCGTTACAATTTCATTTTAGGGGGTGAAAGCTTCCAAATGTAACACTTTTAACGGACGGTGAATGTTAGCAGGTAGCACGCCTTGCTTCCAGAGGAATAATGCGATCAAGCGTCGTCGGGGATTAATATTCCATGTCGTTGTCTGCAGAGATGGAAACAGGTCACGGGTCAACAGTTTCTGGGGGTCAAACGGGTCTGGTCAAGGTGTTCCTGACCCAGTTTTATTTTTGAAAAAAAAAAATCGTTTTCGAAGAAATATACGCACTGCGGAATTTTTTGCTCAATAATGGTGCTTGCGGACAGAAAAATGATTTGTCACGCTATATGAAGGCAGAGTGTCCTTTCCTTCTGAGGGGCATTGATGAAAATATCCATAATGCCTACATTTCGGAAACTTTCAAATCATCATAAGCTTGCTGTGAAACGTATTCTGAAGCTTGATATGTTATCAAGAAAACATCAGAAACTGAAATTAAACGTACAACAAATTACTTAATTAAATTTTTTTGTCTGTAGCGCCATCAAAATTAGGTTGGACAGCCTTAACTTTACTACGGACAGACTTTTTGACTCTCGCAGATGTGTTTGAAAACATGTGCAAAACAGTTAGGTTATGCCTAATGCAAATGAAGGACGACAGTTTTGATATGTCCTGTAAGTAAGTGAGTAAATTATACATTCCCATAATACATTTGTTTGATTTCCGTATAATCTAAGATACCCACTGCAGAGAGACTTTTGGAACGCCCTGTATATATATATATATAGTTCAAAGCATATTTGCCAAGGTCGGGTCCGGGTGAGTTCCGGGTCGGGTCCAATTATATGACGTTCAGGTCCGGGTCCAACATTTTTGACCCGTTTCCAAATCTGGTTGTCTGCTTTAGTGTGCGACGGATATGAGAAATGAGTGCATTTCACGCGACGTAGTGTAGCCTCAGCTGCCATCTTGTGGGTTAATGCTGCACTAATCCTAGTGTGGAAATAGCAGCTGCCTAGATGCCAAGTATCATGCAGTAGTCCCATTCATTTATTAAGGACCATCGTAGTATAGATATTTTTCGGGCACCCTGTACGACAGAGTGAAAAAATGAATGAAGTCTTCAAAATAAAGAGGCACAGATTTATTAAAATATCTTTATAAAGAGCAGTGATAACAAAATACATTTCTTTTCAGATTCAAAAAATTGTAAAAAACTCGAGCTTGCAGGCACACATGATGAAGATAGCAAGTAAAAACATTGTACTCCCATTGCATCTTAATGCGTTTGAACCGGAGGTGTTCATTATAATTCCTTCAATTCTGGACAGAGATCCGTTGTTGGGAAGTGGTTCAATTCCTAGGGTGCCGCACATGATGTTGTAAATATCTGTATTCACAAGTGGTTGTGATATGTAACCCTTAGGGAAAGCTTAGGGGTGAGAAACAAGAAATGATACCAATATTAATAAATGCATGACAAGCAATATTAATATCTTGTGATATTCAAAAAACACAAATTGCAAACTTTTTCTTTCATTATATTTAAAAAAAAAACTCTATGATAGGCAAAATAATCAAAATGTATTAACGACGAAACAGAAAAAAAAAAAGCATTGGCCCAAAAGAAAAGGGCCGTTCCGTTGGCACAGTGATGTAATAAGTGCTGGCATCGAGTGGATCCGGGTTCGAATCTTGGTGCGGCATGGATGGTGTGTTTGTCTTACGGCACTGGCTCTCTCTCCCTTCTCTGGTACCAGTGGCCTTAAATTAGGAACCGACGACTTCTTATAGCTTATTGAGTTGCTCCTGGTCGTCATTTACCCCCCCCCTAAAAAAAAGAAATGTGTTTATTTAGGTTGATAAATAAGTAATTTCCGATGAGCTTTGGATGATTATTAGGTTCATGTAAATCGCTGTCGCCCAACGTCATTACAAGAGGGCGTTGCTCGGCACAAGAGTTCAAATAAAATAATCGAGAGAGGAACTCTTGGTAGACAATTTATGCTATGCATTTTTTGCATGCCAAAATCTTTGTAGAGGCGAAATAAAACAAGGAATTCGAGAAAATACATTTATTTACGTACAGTGCACTGCATTCATTCGCGTCACTCACACGACCACGCTGAGCCACAGTCCGGTATACATACTAAGTGGAATTAAATCATAACAACAATAAGGTTTACTAATTCCTGACATCGAGCGGTACTTAGGTAGGTGGATTAATGAATACCAAAACAAATATAAAACAATCCGTATTTATTGGTGTAGGAAAAAATTATCTTCCCGCAAGCTACGGTTTCTTCGGGCGGTTACAGAGGAAAACAGAATCAAACTAATAGATTAATACGCATACACATAAATAAATAAATATGATATGTAGAGCACCACGCTCGCGCATGCGAAACACGCAGGTAACAACAGAAATGCTACAGTATATGATATATGATCAAAACGTAATAAGTCGTTAATGTATACAGAATCATTGCATCCTACTTATTATGTCAAGCAGATGGCTCCAGGCCACAGGGAGCTCAATGGAGACTTCTGTGTTGCGCACATAACGACGTGTTAGTATCTCAATAGTTTCTCTAATTGCTGCCGTTCTGTCATCTCTGTATGGAGCTATTGTATCTTGCGGATGTTCTGTCATTGCGGTTGCGCTTACTGAATAACTACTTCCCTGGCAAGCGCTGTGGTAAGTTTATTTTGCCTTGTGTTCTGCCATTCTCACACTAAATGACCTTTAGTGAGTCCCACATATGTTTCGTGGAAGAGTCCGGGTACTTTAGTGAAAGGCTATAGATACCTGCGTCCGTAATTTTTGTGGAGTCACTTCTTTCGGTGCTGAGTATGGGCACCATTGATTTATGTGATTTCAAACCTACACTCAGACCTCTCCTTCGAAAAAGGTTTTTGATGAAATATGAAATTCTGGGTATGTAGCTTGCGGGAAGATTATTTTTTCCTACACCAATAAATACCGATTGTTTTATAGTTGTTTTGGTATTGCTTTGGTGTTGACAACCCACAATTTACTCATCGGATTAATGAATGTTATTGTCGTAAAACCAGTGAAAAAAGATAAAAAAAAAGTAAATATTTACTAAACAATGGCGGCGGCAATAGCAAGTATTTCGACTGTTTGGGTTTTCAAAAACAATATTTATTTCTATTATAGACGAAAGTAAGAAACGACGCTTTCACCGATTAAAGGTGACGTAGCAAAGAAAGTCCATGTGCGCATGCGCAAGCTAAAATCTTTCCTCAAGATAGAAAGAACAGCTGAATCGCAAGTTTGTTACTGAGGGGATTGGTAACTTTTGGTTCAGGATATATACGAGTTACGCCCCATCATGTTATACAGTAGCGAACAAAAGTATTTGGCGAAACACTTTTTCGACCATAATTATTTTCTGCTGAACCAAATCGGGTCATTTTGGGATATGGTATGTGTTGATTCGTTGGTTACAGTGCCGCGTAGTTTGTATTTCGCTCAGAGCGAATTTGTTGTTCGAAATGGGCCATATTCAAGAGTCGCCAATAATTACCCATTTGTTTGCTGCATGTATTAATGTTTTTCTTGTGATTTTTGTGGGTTTTGTGATGTGTAGTGTGATAATAAATCAATCTCAGGTTTTCAGAAATGGGTAAAAAGGCGGAGATCCCTGTTGGAGCTCGCCAGGCGGCCCTGAACATGATGGAATCCGGAATGCGCGTCACCGACATTGCGAGGGCCCTGAAGATCCGACACCAGTCCATTTCTGCTATCCTGCAACGTTATAAGAAGACTGGGACCGTCGAGGACAGTCCGCGATGTGGTAGGCCTCGTTCCACTACGTTGCGTCAGGATAGACGCATCCTCCGTCGATCTCGTGCTGATCCCACCTTGACTGCTGCGGACATCGCCACCAAATTCTTTTTTTTTTTTTTTTTTTGATTGGAGGTTTAACGACCACCGTGAGCAACTCAATGGGCTATAAGCAGTCGCCCGTCCCTAATTTAGGGTCACTGGTTCCAAAGAAGGGAGAGAGCCAGTGCCGTAAGACAAACACAACATCCATGCCTCACCGGGATTCGAACCCGGGCCCCTTACAGACGAATGATCAGAGGCCATCGCTTAGACCACTGCGCCACCGGGGCTGCACCCCACCGAATTCTGCGACAGCGACGACCTGAACGTCAGCCGAATGACCATCTCCCGTCGTCTCATTGCTGGTGGATTGAATGGAAGACGCCCCGCCAAGAAACCACTCATCGGAGTCAAGAATCGACGAGCCAGAGTCGTGTTCGCGCGCCGTCATCGACACTGGACCGCGGCGGACTAGAGTAAGGTGCTTTTCACCGACGAGAGCAAGTTGAACTTGTTCGGAAGTGATGGCATCCGATACGTACGACGTCCGTGTGGCCAGAGATTCAACCCCCAGTTCATTCAGCCGACTGTCAAGCACGGAGGAGGATCGCTCATGGTTTACGGCGCCTTCTCTGGTAATGGAATGAGCCCAATCATCAAGATTGACGGAATAATGACCGGCCAGAGCTACACAAACATGCTCATCAACGATGTCTTCCCATGGGCAAACCAGAACATGCCACCCGGATGGATCATGCAGCAAGACAACGACCCGAAGCACACCTCCAGAGTAGCGAAGGCAGCCTTCCAGCAGCAACAGGTCACACTTCTAGACTGGCCAAGCCAATCTCCAGACCTCAACCCTATCGAGCACATGTGGGAGAAACTGGAGAGACGATGTACGAAGAAAACCTGCCGGAATAGGGCCCAGAAGTTCGACCAGCTGTCTGCAGAATGGGCGCGAATTCCGCAGGTCACCGTCGAGATGCTAGTGGACTCGATGCCGGCCCGTTGGCAGCTGTTATTAAGTCTCGTGGTTATCCCACTAAGTATTAGTTATTGTTTTGTCGTTTTCTCGTACTTGCTTTCTGCTATCGTTGCATTAAATGAATGTGATACACACCTACTTTGTTGGTCAATTTGTATGATCTTTGCGATTAAGCTCGGTACCTGATCTGTGTTAAGGTTTCCGATCCATCTGCATGTGGATCATGTTTACAATTGAATAACACATATCATATCCCAAAATAACCCGATTTGGTCCAGCTGTAAAAAAATTATGGTCCAAAAAGTATTTCGCCAAATACCTTTGTTCGCTACTGTACATCATTTTAAAGCTCTCGAGCCTCATTGAGTCTCATTTTAAAGCTCTCGAGCCTCATTGCGTCTCATTTTAAAGCTCTGGCACAGTGGTCTAAGCGATGGCTTCTGAGCATTCTTCCGAGATAGGTTCGGGTTCGAATCCCGGTGACGCATTATGTTGTCTAACGGCACTGTCTCTCTCCTTTCCCTGAAACCAGTGGTTGTCTCCTATTAATTAGGGACAGGCGACTGCTTATTGCCCACTGAGTTGCTTACGGTGGTTGTTAAACCCCCAACCAAAAAAAAAAAAAAAAAGTTCTCGTCAATAGCAGTAACCCCATTGAGGAGTGGGGGTGAGAAGGGGATCGGGAGGAATCCAAATTTCGCTACGACGCATACTACTGCCTTATGGCTGTCTTAATTTTTTTTACTGTCTTTATGGCTTTTATCATAAAATTTAGTGTCATGTTCTCGTAATTTACGCAGATTGCAGTTACTTTCATTATAAACGCGATGAAATAATGTTCGACGATAGTTGAGTAACAATGATATTAACTATCGTTGCGTCACTTCATGGAACAGCATTCAAAATCAGATTTCAGCAATGGCTTTGACAACTTCCGTTACCAATTTTCGTTACATCGACATTTTTTACTTGGGATTTACTTTTGTGCTGTCGGGAAAGATGAGTAGCATCAAAAGGTAACCTGCTGGAGAACATATTCAAGGGAAAATAGCGACCTGCCTGGAAACATGGTCTCACTCGGAGGTATGCGCTGCGATAAAAAAGCAACCGTCTACAAGAAGTACATGGTCTCCAAGTCAGGACAGTTCGAAGCGTGTTAAAACGATGTTCAAAATTCGCACACGGGCGCACTGCATTGACGTATACAAAATGCAATGGCAGGCCTTCAGTATAAAAAACAAACAGCCATGTGGCGAATGTGGAGGCCTTGATGCAAGAGCAGATACGGGTGACTTGGGTTCAGGTTGCAGCAAATGCAGATATCTCTTTCGGTAACGCGCGTCACAGTTTTCATCCTAATCAGCGCACGTAACACCGAGTGACACCATGTTTCCGAGGGGGTAGACATTTTCACTTGAATCTGCTATACAGCACGTAGCCTTGTTATTCAAACTCCTGTGCCAAACAACGCCTTCTAATTAGGAGAGTGTAATGACACTGGAAGACACCGATTTGTATTTCCCTAATCCCAAGACAAAGGTAATCGGAAATTATTTATTGGTCTGCACTCGTACATTTCTTAATGGATGGTCTGTTGAACGGATACTATTAAACAAACGTGTAGGAAAGTTGCTTGAGAAAACAAGAAAGGTGACACTGAATTCTCGGGGTTAATGGGCGCGTATTTTGAAATCCATCTGACACAAAATTAATTTTAAGATAAAAAAAATCAGCCGAAAAGTACATGCATTTACACCTTGTAGAAGACGAAATGGGTATTATTTAAAATACGCAGTTCTGTTCTGAACCGGTCACACAAGAAATGTTTTCAGAGAGATTTTTAGAAAAGGGAAAACATTTAAAATTATTAATACTTACGCCCTCTAGCGGGAAAAATGTGCGTTTCAGAAATTAAATGTAGAATATTCCACATAGCAGAAGATAACCGAAGCAAAAAATATTTTTGAAATCGGACAAGTAGAAGCAGAGGTATCGAGGAAACGTAATAAAACTTTACGCCACTTATCTGAAAAACTGTGCGTTATTTGAAGAAGAAAACACGTTTAAAATGTTCATTCATAGACAAGGGTCAGGCATCCGATAGAGAAAGGAGTTTTGAACTGGATTTTTGAACCGCTGATACTTCTGTGAATAAAAACATACACTGACGGCACCAAACGGCGCCGGCGGAACTTTGCTTTATGTAAGAGTAGAAAATGCAAGCAAAGTATTCTTCATAGCGGGGAGAAGCTATCTGGTGGAAAAAGAAATTAAAAAACAAAAGAAAAATTATAAGCAGAATGTTCTCCGCAAAAAATGCTATGCGATGTTAGAAGAATTTTTCAAATCGGACTTTTGAAGGACAGCGAGAAAAATAAAACGTGCATTCATGCCACCTAGCGGAAAAACTGTGCATTACTTTGATCTGGAAATAGGAATAAAATTTTTTTCGTAGTGAGTAGTAATTGATCACCTCAGTTTTTCATTTGGGTTCTTAAGAGCTCAAATTACTGCTGCAGGTACACTATCTGATCAAAAGTTTTCAGACACCTGCCTATCCACAAACTCCCTGTAATAGGAAAGGCATTAATATCGAGTTAGTCCACCCTTCGCTACAATCGCAGCTTACACTGTGCTGGGAAGACTTTCTCTACATTTTATTGAGTTGTCCGAAAAGTACGTGCCGAATTAGGGTAATGATTGGTCACGACAACGTGCCACTGTCACTGTATGAGGTAGCTACAAAAAGGCTGTGTGAGGAGTCCGTGTATCAGTTTGTGCTGGAAGCTGAGGGAAGAAAGGCAAGGAAGTGGCTGCAAAATCGTATGACTTTGAACAACAGTCCGTTGCATTTACGACATGCAGTGTTGCATTCAGATAATTTTTTTCGGAGGGGGGGGGGCAATTAAAATTTTGAGGGGGCTGAAATTTGTTGACTGATAATCACAATTTTGTTATTTATATATATACATTATTATATATAAATTTTAAATAGAGTGTAAAATTTTTCTTATGCTCGTATATCGCAAATGAAAATTCTAAGAAATCTACACATACAAGTGATTAAAAATGTAAATATGTTACACCTTTACTTTAATTCAGTAATGCACCACGGATTTCACCATGTGATAGTGCATTAAAAAAATTAGAAGTCGTAAAAATGCCCTCGCCTTACTACAAGCGTGTTTCTGATTATTAAAGAATCATTACAGTGTTACCTGAAAACATATGGTGTAAACCATTCCCCTGCCGTTTGGTTTCAGCCCCTTTAGATTATTTAGATTAGCACATAGCAAAAAAAAAAAAAAAAAAAACAAACTAACTAACCGTTTGATGCCAGTTTGAGGTGCCTCGATTTTTTTTTGTAACACAGGGTAAAAAACCACCCACCGCCAAAACAAACAAACAAAACCTTTTTATGGGAATAATTTCTAATAATTTGCTATTGTGAAAAATCAGGTGGCAACTATTTTGTTGTATTAACTTCACGTTAGCTACACTGAGGCTTAACAGTAAAGTCGGCGTAGAAGACTGAAATAAAGCTAAATATGATGATGTATTGCAGAGCAAACATATCTACTCCGTGGAATTAGGTTTTTATTGCGGAAGTAGTCCATGTTGTCAGTGCTTGAAAAATTGTTCCTTCAGCGAGGAATGTTTAATGTTTTACTGAAGAATGATAGAAATTTCAGATTGAAGTCCATGTGGATGTTTTTTTTTTCTTTATTATTATGTTTTCCCTCATTTTTTTTAACTTTAAAAATTTAATTTCTCCAAATATTCAGCTATAAACGAAAATAATTAGACTAAATAGAGAGGGAGATCGCTCAAAAACCTACGGGGGGGTCCATGGATTTTCGGGGATGGGCACCCCCAAGAAGATGCCTCAATATATCACTGACGACATGTCATGATTTACCTCTACTATAAGGGACTAAACACTAGAGGTCTGTCGGGACTAATTTGGTGAGCCCAGCCCAAGCGCGTGCGTTTAAGGCCCTGTCCAACCCGGCCCGTTTCAAATATTAGACACTTGGCCCATTTCGACCCGGGCCCGTCAACTGCAGCTCTTATTTAGGCCCGGCCGGTAATGTGCCATTTGGTATTATTTTGTCTTTCTATTGCATTTTAGTTAAATGTGAAAATTAAATAATGAAATGAGATATTATTTAAAATATTTAGATGAATGGAAGCCTAAAAATATTAACTAAACTTTGAGAATTACCGAAAAATATAACCTTTAAAGAGAGAGATAAAAAGGAAGACTAAGCGCGTTCAGAATCTCCCTTTCTCTGAACTACACTGGCGTGCAAAAATTAAGGACGAGACGGTTTTTCGAATGTAACGTCCTGCAGAAGTGCTTCACATCGACTCAAATCATACCATAAGATCCCCAACATGTAAGAATATGGGACAAGTGAGCAAAACCGTCCAAACAAGGAATCCAAAGGATACAAAGGCACTTTATTGAAAAGGTAGCTTCGAGCACAACTGGACAGAAGACAGAAACGTCTATGTGACAGGCGGCTGCCAAGAAAAATCCAGTCTTTAGTAGGGGATACGATCACCACTGACTGCGTTGCAGGATTTACAACGTCTGTCCATGCTGAGGACGAGGTTGTCAAGGAGCTCTTGAGGCATCGCGGCCCAATCCTCTTGTAGCGCCAATCGCAGCTGAGGAATCGTTGCTGGCGGCTGGTGACGTGCTACCAAGCGTCTCCCGAGAAGGTCCCACACGTGTCCGTTTGGATTTAGGTCCGATGACCTTGCGGGCCAATCCATGCGTTGAATATCTTCACTCTCCAACAGCTCTGCGACAGCCACTGTACGATGAGGTGTAGCGTTGTCGTCCATGAAGAGGAACTCAGGACCCACAGCACCTCTAAACAGACGCACGTGAGGCAGGAGAACCTCGGTAAAATAGCTGACGCCAGTGACTGAACCTCCTTGGAAGATGTGGAGGTCAGTACGGCTACCAAGCATGATACCGCTCCAAACGAGAACTCCGCCACCTCCAAACCGGTCCCTTTCGATAATGTTGGAGGTGTGATTGCGTGTTCCCTGCTCTCTCCAGATGTGTATACGTCCAGAATCGCTCGTCAGACTAAATCGGCTCTCATCCGTAAAGAGAACTCGACCCCATTGCTGATGTATCCAGTTCTTGTGTTCCTGGCACCACAGAAACCGCCGTCTCCGATGAGCAGGCGTTAATGGCACACACCATACTGGTCGTCGTGCAAATAGACCACCTTTGTGCAGCCTCCTGTCCACGGTAAAACGCGATAACGGACGTCCAGTTGTCTGTTGCATACCGAGCAATAGCTTTCACCGAATTGCTGAGCGTACACCGCTCGTGTGCTTTATACCCTTCCCACACTGCCCCCTACGTCATGCTGCATATATGCGCATGCCGTACCGTACCGGACCCTAGTCTATCTCTTGAGTGGTCTTTCGGTCCGTTCTACCTGCTCTTTCAGCTGTTATGCTAATTTCTCCTCTTCGTCCTTAATTTTTGCACACCAGTGTAGTAAGCGATAACACTACAAAAGTCAATCCCTATACGTATTAGGGATAGGAGAAAAAATTAATGTCATCCCACACTCTCTCATATACCCCCCCCCCACACACACACACACACCCCACTCCACTTCAGACACTGCCCGTTCTCCACTCTGCACAACACTCACTCGAGGTCAAATCCTTTTGTTGTCAACAAGCCTCAAAGTGGTTTAACATCTTAATACCAACGGATTGCTAAAAAACACCGTGAGTGCCTCTCCTTGCATTTCTGATTACAGCCTGGGCTATATCATGGAAGTAAGTAAAGCCAAAAAAAAAAAAAAAAAAAAACAGTTAAGCAGACCAAGAAATTGGGGAACACTACTTTTTTCTTTCTTTGCCATTGCAATAAAAAGAATGGATCGACTTGACCCGGTGTGGCCCGACTCGGTCGTAAGCGTCGGGGAAAAAGCCCGGCCCGTTGCTTTGTTCTCTAATCTTAAAAAAGGCCCGGACTGTACAGACCTCTGCTAAACGCAACGCAAGCTGCACGGAGATATGTGATGTGTACAGGGACGGTGCTATAGACATAAAAAAAACAGTTAAACAGAACAATATAAGGATATATAAGATGTGCTGTAGGCAATCTGAAAACATATCACTCGTTGCTGTCATGGATAAAAGGACCCTTCATGGATAGAGGGATGATTATCGGCTTTCGGGCCAAGGGTGACAATATTTCTGAAACAGCGCAGTTTGTGAACTGTTCGCGTGCTGCTGTGGTTAAAGTGTATAGTGACTGGAGAAATGGCACCATTACGAATAAGTGTTGTGGAAACTGCGGAGCACCACGTGCCATTGATGTAAGAGGTGAAAGTCGGCTTCGAAGGTGCGTGAGGGCCGATCGACACGCTACAGTGGAGCAACTAACTGGCCGAATGAACCCCGAGGCTACCGGAAGTGTGACTAAAATGACAGTTCAGCGAACCGTACTGGGTATGGGGCTCTGATGCAGATGGATGGTCACTGCATTTATGCTAACGAAGGTGCATCAGCGAAAAAGGCTTACGTTTGTAAGGCAGTATCGGAATTCTGATTGACAAAGGATTGCCTTCTCCGATGAGTCACGTTTTCTGCTTCATCGAGCGGATGGACGTTAGCGTATAAGGCGAGAAGCATTGGAGAACAAACACTCTTCAACCATTGCTGCAAGAACACAAGCTGATGGGGGCAGTGTTATGGTCTAGGATATATTTTCTTGGCATTCTCTGGGTCCACTCATACCTGTGGAAGGCATTATGGACCGAATTCGGTATGAATCCATCATTGAAGACACACCCATACATGCTGATTGTCTTCCCTGGGGCGGATGGGATCTTCCACCACTACAATACGAATTGCCACACAGCTAGAAATGTCCGAGAGTGGTTGGAAGAGCATGATGAAGACTTCAAAGTACGTGCTAGAAGGTGGCTGCAAAAATCTTTCCTTACGTCTCGTACGCGTGTGTCCGACGATGTACTGTGGCGAGCGATAAGATGACCACACCCTGAAGTGCCAGAAGTCACAGGATAGCAGTATGCAAATTTCTCTGCCGTCGTATAAAGGCTTCGACGCACGCTACGATTTTTATCAGTTGCGAGGTGTAATCTCGTGAATCAGGTTGAACAACCACCAGTAAGATTATGACAGGCCGACGTGAATTATCGGAGTTTGAACGAGGCATGTGTGACGTATATTCTAAAATAACTTTCATTATTAGTTCCTTTTCTTATGTAAATTTGAGTTTGTTCTCCTTTATACTTCCAAACTTAACGTGATATCTTTTCTCTCTCACGAGAATGAGGTTGGCAACATATTTGAGGTCAGAGAGAAAGTGACGTATGAATGTGATAAGAACGATGGATAGAAGGACGATACAGCAGTTGCTCGGGTGTGTGTGTGTGTGTGTGTGTGTGTGTGTGTGTGTGTGTGTGTGCGTGCGTGTGTGTGTGTGCAGGGGCGCCGACTGTGTGGGTGCTCCGGGGCCTGCGCACCCAATGAAAGTTTTGCTCATTGAAAAGTTTTGCGTCTTTTACAAGAATTTTTATTCACATTATTTTTACAAATTTGAACTGCCCTGGGATCGGAAAACGCAAATGATAATTCAGAAAAAGAAATAAAAAATTTTGATCTTCATGTTCAGGTGTTTCGAAAAAACCCTGGTTTTCCAAAATTCAGGGGAAAAAGAAACAGAATAACTGCCAAAAATGTTATGGTCATCTGATCTTCGACAACAGGTTGCCGCATTTTGGACAGATATCTATCTAACAGTCTCAAAATCTAGGTTAAATAGAAACTTTTTGAAAAAAAAAAAATAGTCTGCATTGTATTTTCATACCTCACCCCCCCGTCTTTTCTCTGCTCATACTCCATTTCATTGATATGGGCTTGAGCACCCATTGGATTTCTCGAAAGTTGGCGCCTGTGTGTGTGAGTGTGTGTGTGTGTGTGTGTGTGTGTGTGTGCAGGCGTTCGATCACTAAGGATACTGTGAAGTTTACCTGCTGTGCTATATGTTGGATCTATTTAAGTATTGCTGGACCAATCGTGAGTTGACTTCTGTTTATGTTTCGTCTGGCCGTAAACTAGTGCATCGTATTCTCATTTAGTTCAACATTCCTTAGTCATGGTTTTAGACATAGCGTAACGCCAATCTCGCTCACGAAAAATACATTACGTTACACATGGTAGTGTGGGGGGGGGGGCATTCAATTTCAGAAGTTGTGCGAACATTCAACATTCCTTGATCCACGGTGTCACGTGTGTACCGAAAATATCTCATGGAAGGCATTACCACCCACCGTGGACAGCACAGTGGCCGACCACGGGTGCTGAGTGACCGTGACCAGCGGCGTCTGACCGGGATTGTCCATGCTAACAAGCAAGCGACACTGGCTTATGTAACATACGCATCCAATGCAGGAGGTACGAGAGACATATCAATCATGTCAGTGCAGCGTAATTAACGTCCGTGGGGTATGGGAGCAGAAGACCCACCAGAGTTCCTTTGTTAACACCACGACATCGGACACAGCGCCTCACCTGGGCTCGTAAACACGGTGATTGGAACCTGGAAGACTGGCAACAAGTGGCGTGGTCCAATGAGTCACGCTACCAGTTATTACGAGCTGATGGTAGGATTCGGGTGAGGCGTAGACTCCATGAGATCATGGACCCAGTCTGTCAACAAGACACTGTGCAAGCTGGTGGTGGTTCCATACATGTGTGTAGGATGTCTTTACGTGGCACGGGTTAGGTCCTCTGGTCCTCGTAAACAACTCATTAACCTGCAATCGCTTTGTTTCTCTGCTGGGTGACCATTTGCAACCCTTCATGGACTTCATGTACCCCAACAACGATGGGATTTTCCAGGCGGACAATGGACCATGTCATCAGGCCCAAGTTGTCCAAAATTGGTTCGAGCAGCATTTTGGACAGTTCCGACGGATGGTGTGGCCACCACGTTCGCCGGACATGAACCCAATAGAGCACTTATGTAACGTAGTGGAAAGGTTTATTCGCACCCAAGATCCTTGACCTACAAATACCAAGAAGCTGTGGGCGGCTATTCAGACGGCATGGCTCAACATCTCATCAGAAGTCTTCCGGCCACTTGAGGAATCGATGCCACGTCTAGTTGCTGCACCTTGCCGGGCTAGTGTAGGTCCTACACGATACTAGCTAGGTACCTATCCCATGACTTTTGACACTTCAGTGCAGAAGCAGGGCGATCTCATCCCCAGGTCGCAAGAGAGTTGAATATGCACCCCAGAATGGTTTCATGATTATGGCAGCAACTCAATAATACTAGTGGGGTGTCATTAAGGTCTGACAAAGGTCGTCCAAGGCGTACAAAACCTCAGGAGGACCGTTACGTCCATTTAACTGCACGGTGCCATGGGTCCTATACCGCCTGACAATTGTCTTCGGAGTCCACTGCTGCAATTGGGAGTACGGTATCAAGGCAAACGATAGGTCGGAGACTTAATGCAATTGGCCATTATCCCAGGGAATCCATGGTTTGGGTTACCGCTAATCGCATATCACAGGAGAGTTCGTTTCAACTGTTGCAGGCAAAACAGTTACTGGAGCTCAGACGAAAGAGCCGGCGTTCTTTTTATATACGAATCGAGATTAACTCTACAAACGGTTTCTCGTCGGCACTGAATCTGGAGACAACAGAGAATTCGTAATGATCTTGCAAACATCTGGGAATGAGACGCTTCGGAGGCAGTGGTTTGCTCATGTGGAATGGCATCGTGTTCAACGGTCGTACAAAACTGCACATGTCTGCAGGTGGTAATGTGAATGCTGAGTGCTATAGAGACGATATCCTAGAGCCCTGTGTCAGACGTTTTGGGGAGCTGTTCGCCGTCAGTTCATTTTAACCATTATTAGGAACTGATTAAAGGAACTAATAACGTTCGCCCTCACAAGTCTGAGACATTTTGCATTTGGTGATGGATCTTTGCTGACGGCGTTTTCTTTGCCGACAAAACTCTAATCACCGCGCGTACCTCCGAGTGAGACCATGTTTACAGGCGGGTCAACACCTTTACTTGAATCTGTTTTGCAGAACATTGATTCTTTATTCAAATTCTTGTTCCAAACAACGTCTTCTAGTCAGGAGTGTGTAGTGGCGTTGCGAAACACCGATTCAAATATCGCTATTATCCCGTCAAAGGTAATCAGAAGTTACTTATTGATTTAGACTCGTACATTGGGTTAAACATCCTTTTCCCGCTCCAGTGGCGCAGTCGTCTAAGCGATGGCTTCTGATCATTCGCCCGAGATGGGTCGGGGTTCGAATCCCGGTGAGGCATGGATGTTGCGTTTGTCTTACGGCGCTGTCTCTCTTTCTCTCTCTTCCCTGGAACCAGTGGCCCTAAATTAGGGACGTCCGACTGCTTATAGTCCATTGAGTTGCTCACGGTGGTTGTTAAACCTCCAATAAAAAACAAATCCTTTAAATTCAAACTTTTGTGCCGAACAGTGCCCTCTAATAAGGAGAGCGTAAGGACGATTGGAGACACCAATTTTTTACATATCCCTGGTCCGCAGTCAAAGGGCATCGGAAGTTACTTATTGATTAGCTTTGTACATTACGCTGCCCATCATGTAGCTTTTAATTCAAACTCCTGTGTATCACAACGCTCCCTAGTCAGGAGAGCGTAATAACGCTGGAAGGCACCGATTTTCATATCCCTAGTTATCTGTCAAAGATCATCGGAAGTTACTAGGCGTGTTCAATTAGTAATGTCTCAGCGCAAATGTCTCGCGTATGACTTGCTGCCTAACAACCAATCAGACGGCAAACGATTCTTTGTGCCATTAGCTTCATTTTGCTGTACAACAGAATTCCGTACATCTACTTGTTCTTGTTTAATTGTGTTTAAAATGGACGATTCTTTTTCAGCTGTGCCGACTGACGTCAAACAACGATCAATTACAGAGTTTTTATTTCATGAAAATGTGCCTTCCGAAGAAATTCACATTAGATTAACGGCCGTTTATGGTTCTGGAAATTTGGACATAATCACTGTTCGTCGTTGGGTAAGAAAATCAAAGGACAGTGGAGGAATGTTGGCCGTAAAAGAACAACCGCAGAGCGGGAATCCAGTAATAGCGGTAGTTTATGGTTCTGGAACTTTGGACATAAGCTCGTCGTTGGGTAAGATAATAAAAGGACTGTGGAGGAATGTTGGCCGTAAAGGATTAACTGCAGAGTGGGAGGCTAGTAATAGAGGCAGTTTATGGTTCTGGAACTTTGGACATAAGCACTGTTCGTCTTTGGGTAAGAAAGAAAAAAGACAGTGGAGGAATGTTGGTCGCAAGGGATCAGCCGCGGAGTGGGAGGCCCTCAATCGCAACTTGCTATTTAAACATGCAAAAAGTCGATGGGTTCATGAAAAATCGAACCACATCAGGTAAGCTGAACATTAGTTTCGGTTGTGTCAATGCCGTTTTACGATAAAACAAAGTGTGTGCTCGTTGTGTACCGCGTCTTCTAACGACTGAAATGAAGAAATCAAGACTTCAAACATGCCTAAGGTTGCTTTCTCGCTTTGAAATATATGGAAGTGATTTTCTCCTAAGAATTGTGACTGGTGATAAGAGTTGGGTTTACCATTAAGACTCAGAAATGAAAAATTAATCGCTGGAATACGACACCCGTCTTCTCCTCGACCGAAAAAGTTCAAAACTCAAATTTCTGCGGGTAAGTGCATGCTCACTGTATTCTGGGATTACAGAGGTATTATTCATCCGGAGTACATGCTCAAAGGTACGACTATCAACTGTGAGAGCTACGTGCATACCTTAATAAACTTAAAGCAAAGAATAAACACCGCGTGCGGGGAGAGGGGGTGGGTGGGTCAATGATTCTGCAACACGATGACGCCAAACCCCACGCCAGTGCCTTCACTTCAGAGGCCATACAGAAAATCGGGTTTGAAGCTCTCGAACACCCAACCCACAGACCAGATTTGGCGCTGTCCGACTTCTGGTTGTTTTCTGCTCTCAAGAGACATCTGAAAGGAATTCAGTTCCCTTGTGACGAAGATGTCCAGTCCGTCCGACTTCTGGTTGCTTTCTGCTCTCAAGAGACATCTGAAAGGAATTCAGTTCATTTGTGACGAAGATGTCCAGGGCGCTACGAGGAAATGGTTGCAAGAACAATCTGAAGATTTTTATAGAGACGGGTTTAAGAAAACTTGTTAAACATTGGTGTATCTGCATCGAGAGTGAGATGGACTATGAAGATAAACAAAATATGTGAATTAAAGTAGAAATTCTAAAATTTGTTCTTGTTTTGTTTTCATTTGATACCTTGCCAATGGGCTTGTACAACTTGTATAAAAATATAGAGACATTACTTTCTGAAGACACTCTATACTTCTTGATGAGCATACGAACAAGATCTCCTAACCTCTCGGGGGGGGGCAGAAGGAATCGAACGTATGCTTCTCTCAAACCATCTTTATATAGGGTGCATTAACTGACAATTTAAAAAAAATGCATATTGCAGACCTAATCGAGTTCTATCATTCGCATTGAACACAAAAACCATTTTAGGAAAAAAACTATTTACCATCCGTTATTGCTAGCTGGAGAACAATTTAAAGCCGTATTTACAAAAAGAAGGATGACAAAAAGATTTATTTGCGTTCCATGACTGTATTAGATTTTCAAACCGCAACTCCGCTCCTAATGAAAGAAAACCCTATTCACCTCCAGAAACGTTTTCTATTGCCGTGAGGAATAATGGTATAAAATTTTGTTTGACGAAAACCAAAGGATTAGGTTCGAAATCTTGTTTTATTTTTTCTTTTGCAGGTATTTCAGGATGATACTTTCAAAGTAGCCCAAAGAAGACTCACGGAATACTTGATTTTCTTTTAGAAAACGTTTACACGATTTTCAGGGAGCCAGACAGTCATGAATATTGATTGCTTTGCGAGAATACAAGCACATTTTCTGTAATCGTAACTTGAATGCGAGAACAATAAACCGAATCAAGATCCTTAAATGATTTATTTGTGATTCACACCAAAAAGGAGAGGAAGAGTCGTTCCTCCTTTTTTTTTTTTTTTACAGTTATTAGGAAATCAATATTCATCAAGACTATCGCTGGCGCCCAAAGTATTTCTTCTGAATCGCTCGTTTTACTCACTGGGGAAGTACGTCTTAAAATTCTTTTCTGTTTCTTCGACGACTACATAAAAAACCACATTGCGCTGTTGAATAATAATTAGTTAATTAATTTCAATACGGTCATGAGACAGAAACCGGAGGATTAATTAGTGATTATTGAAAATGGCGAACCTCTGACGAAGCCCGAGAAGTTTTCATTAGAAAAAGTTCTGAGTTTTATGAAGGAACATGGCTATCAATTTCTCTACAAATATTTATGGACGAAAACATTTCTTTCAACACGGAAACTTTCAGGAATAACAATGAAATTGTCACATGATGCTCTCCCCACGAAAGGAACCGCAATATTAAAGATCAAGCCTCATGGTGTAAAACTGCGCATCTGATGTTTTCTTTTATTGTTGGCATACTTTTAGAATAGAATATTCCAGAAATGCTACTCGCATTTTACATTTCTGAAGAAGTATGTCGACATACTCTGAGGATAGAGAATAAATTGCAATTTAATTCTCTTTAAATTAAGCCAGTCAAATGAATGATTGCTTCTAAATACGAAGATGTTTCTAAATTAATGTAGCGAAATGAAAATTGCGATAGCTATTGCTGTGTGTGTCAGTCAAAGTAATTACAAAAAATAAAATCTTTGAAAAGTTTGAATGATAAAGGAAGATGCATGCTCTAAAACAATAATGCATAACTCGTGTACATGCCATTTTTCAACAATCTCGGAAGTTCGAAAGAATCATTGCATGTACTAAAGAAATCTTTAAGCACTCAGACCTCGGATCACAGTCTTATTTTTTAGTTTTGATAAGACAATTTGGGAAAGTGATGTAGTTCAAATCATGTACAAACTCCCGTTATTTCTTTGCACTTCCTATTTTTTAAGTCGACTCTAGGGATATAATATTCGACAAGCAACAAAATACATCCGGGGAGGAACTGACAACCCTGAACAACAAATTTTAGGTTTTTACTAATTTTTTTTTTAATTGCAGGTTTTTTACTAATTTTTTGTTATTACAATTCAATGACCAATTCTCAACCGTCAATACGGTTTTGGTCATTCTAGCTAAGAATGACCTGCTGAATCCAAAAATGAGGTCAGGAAAGGTATATAAATACGAGAGATTGCTACAAACATGTGTGACGTGCCTGCCCAGCAGGACGCACACGACATAAAGGCAGACAGCAGTCAGAACGAACGTCCACGTAGCTCAATTGGTAGAGCGACTTATTCCGTAATGAGGGGACCCGGGTTCGAACCCCGGCGTGGATAAAAATGACGGAGAAATTTACTTCGTTATAATGGCGCCCGAACTTTCCGGATGACCCGGCCGTTCAAAATCTCGCAATGGTGTGATGTTCTTTCCACACCGCGAGATAGGAAAAATAAGAGAATCCCTTCTCCAGCGCTTCGAAAAATAAAAATGTGTGTGATGCTGCATTCCACACACCAGATTGACTGGGAGTTCTCAGGTGCACGTTCTACAGCGGATGGCTGCCTGCAACGACTTATGGTCACGGCTGACCCGTGGGCCATGCCCCCGGCCTTCTTTCGCGGGGGGGGGAGGGGATGTGACGTACCTTCCAGCAGGATGCACACGACATAAAGGCAGATATCAGTCAGAACGAACGTCCGCGTAGCTCAAGTGGTAGAGCGACTTATTCCGGAGTGAAGGCACCCGATTTCAAGCCCCGGCGTGGATAAAAATGACGGAGAAATTTACTTAGTTATACATGCCACAAATGTAAGCAAATTTCAGTGTTTCAGCTACAAATTCCGTCTGTGTAGCTTAATTGGGAAAGCATTCGGCTCCGGAGCAGAAGGATGCTGCTCTGAGTCTCGCCACAGGCAAATGGATATTACGTTATATTCTTTGGTGCATGTTTTTTACAGAAACTGCAGCTAATAAATTCAGTAACAAAATGTAAACCCAAAAACTTTAAGCGGGGCTTGAACCTTCAGTTTTTGAAGATCCTCAAATAATTCCATCAGTTCATTGCCCTACCGTAATAATAAAAACCACAGAAATTGCTAATTCATTCCGTTCAGATTAGAAACCAGACGCACGAATGCCATGATGATGTGATTAAGGAATGAAGGAAAAAGATGAAGCTGTGATGGTGAAGAATTGCCTTAAGTCGTTCCAAGAAAGGTGTGAACAAACAGCGGTTAATGCTATCCAATCATCAAGGATTTCGGCGTCCTTTGAAAGAAAATAAAATAATTTTGCGGTAAGAAAGGATGAAGAACAAAATGAAGCAGAGCATACTGCATATTTTGACAATGCATTACCGTAACGAGATGAAGCTGCTATTATTGTCCTTAACACGGTAAGGAGTTCATCTTATTACTCTCTCTCTCTCTCTCTCTGTCTCACGACCAATATCTTATTACTAACGTACCACGTACCTTTTCTTTTTTAAGTTTTACATGTTTCGCATCTTTTAAACTGTACCAAAAAATACAACGACAAAAAAATAAGAAATAATATAGAGGAACATAAATGTGATACAAGTTAAATTGCATTAGACGCCACGAAAAGCTTCAAAAGATATGCGGCAATCATAGGCGCCGAAAGACAGAAAACAAAAAGTTTATAGAAAAAACGCGAAGAACTTTCGTAGCGAAGGTTTCTAATATTATTATTAAATTATTACGGCAGTGCGGAACACATTTGTTTGTACCAGGCTAAGGCAAAGGAGTTTCAAAGTCCATAAGTTTTCCAACTTTTGATTTTTGAGTTAAGAAAAAAAGAAAAAATAATACAATGTTCCATATTACGATTAAAATTTGTTTTTATCGAAATATTCTGAATCAACTATCAGAATCTTGAAATAACAAGGGTAAGAAGAAGAAAAAGAAGAAGAAAATTCCCAAATTTCCAGGCTTGAGATGAATATTTCCGTCTTTGTTTACCATCCTCGGCCGAGTAAGTCGACAACAATAATAATAGTAATAGTTGTATACAGGGTGTTTCGAAAATATCTGGCCAAATTGTAAAGGGTGGTAGAAGGGCCCAAAATAAATATTTTTTATCAAAGAATGTGTGTCCGGAAATGCCGCATTTAGGTGGTAGAGTGCGCTGTTTTGGTGAGTCGATAACATCGTTTCTGTGGCGTAAGGCGTCATTCCCAAAGAATATATAACGCGTGAAGAAGGCTAACTCTCATAGAGATAACGTAAAACAGGCGACAACAGCTCCACCATATCTTAAGAGGAAATATGCCCTGCGGGAAAGTTAATATTCAGGAGCAAAACACATTATAGGGGGACTACGGCACTGAAGCTTTTCTTTCATCCACGATGGTTTCCTTCGATCTGATGACTATTTGTTTAGAGCAGTTGTTTTTCGTTGTTGTTGCTGTTTTTCTGAAAAATATGCAATAACATTAGTATTACTATTTAAATTAAATTTTAGCAAATATTATAGTTAGGTCTAAGGATCCGTACAAAATGCAGACATTCCCTAGTATGTGGCATTACTGAAAATATTTCTGAAAAACTGAAGAACAAACAAAAGCCTTAACTAACCCGATTGGTGTAACAAAACTAACATATCCGATTTGCGAAGTGATTATGCTACCAAGAAGGTTACAATCACGTGCTGTGAGTCTGCGTAGCTCGGCTGACTGTTCTTTACCCAAAGAATTGCAGTCAACAGAAATACGCATGCGCAGTCTGCTTCGGCATCAGGCGATCAGCCTGTATGTTGGCTTCTGTGCACTGCATTTTAACTCTGAAGATATGGCGGCGCTAGTTACGTCTCGCCAAGCCTTAACTTATTGTCATTTACCCGCTCGGTTTTTCAACGGCATGCATCGCTACACGAATTCAGAGCTCGCAGATATGCATCTGATGTATGGGGCTGCGAACGGAAACGGACGAGCTGCTCAACGGTTGTACAGTGCACGATTCCCGACGAGACACCTGCCGAATCGCCAAACGTTCGAGCGTTTGCACCGGCAGCTTTGCGACAGTGAATCTTTCAGAGCTAGCTGGCGTGATGTGGGCCGGACAAGAAGTTGTAGAACTCCTACAGTGGAAGAAGCTGTCTTACGTTCAGTTGAGTTAAATCCTGCCACAAGCACGAGAGATGTTGGACGCTGCCTGGGTTTGAGCCATTCAATCGTATGGAGCATTTTACATGACGAAGAAATGCATCCATTCCATTTACAGAGAGCGCAGGAATTGAAACCGGAGGATTATCCTGCCCGTGTAAATTTCCCTAAATGGTACCTGCAGCAAGCTGCAGTACAGTCTGACTTTCCTTCATACGTGTTATTTACGGATGAAACTACGTTTACACGAGAAGAATTTAACAGCTACAATGTTCACGTTTGGGCGCATGAAAATCCACATGCCACAAGACCACATGCCTACCAGCAAAGATTCTCCATTAATGTTTGGGCAGGTATTGTGCACGACTTTTTTATTGTACCGTGCATCCTACCTAGTCGCTTGACCGGCCGCACGTACTGCGTATTCCGGCAAGGTCTTCTCACCGCTGTTTCTCCGTCTGTTTGAAGAAGAATCTGGTTCCAGCATGATGGTGCGCCTGCACACTTTATCACTGTTGTTAGGAATTACCTTGACGCAACTTATAAAAAACACTAGATTGGTCGGAGTGAACCTGTTCCTTGGCCACCACGATCACCAGATTTGTCATGTATGGATTTCTTCTGGAACCACATGAAGAGCATCATGTACGATACCCCCATTGATTCCGAGGAAGATCTCGTCGCCAGACTGTCTGTTGCTGCTGGAAATGTTCGGGAAATGCCTGAAATCTTTGCAAATGTACGCCAATCCATGCGCCGACGATGTGAAGTTTGTGTAAGTGTTGCTGGTCGCCCTTTTGAGCATCTACTGTAAAAACAGGACTCATTAAAAGGTTTGTTGCATTTGATTTTATCTGTCTTTCATTTTGTATTTCAAATCTTCCTTTAAGATGCCAGTGCTTAAACGCGGCATTTCCGGACACACATTCTTTGACAATTTTTTTTTATTTTAGGGCCCCTTTACAATTTGGCCAGATATTTTCGAAACACCCTTTATAAGTGTACAGAGACTTTTAAAAAAAGGAGAAAACAAAAAATTCTTCTCTAATCCAAAAGTGTTCTCCAGGAACCTAAACCAAATACCCTCTTCAAAGGAAAC
Organism: Macrothele yani; assembly: GCA_039090855.1. Lineage (NCBI taxonomy): Eukaryota > Metazoa > Arthropoda > Arachnida > Araneae > Macrothelidae > Macrothele > Macrothele yani. The sequence goes on from CM076998.1 coordinate 113,022,688, forward strand.
AGAAAACTTGGCACCGGAAAAAGAAGATACAGAAAAGTACTTGAGCACCTTACGTATCGGAAGAGATACGAACACAATCGAAGCTTCATGGGTAAACACTAAACAGGAGGCAGAAAAATACCGAGACATGTGTTTTGATGCACTAAATCATGACGAAATAACCAATTCAATAAAACAAGCAAAGCATTGGAAGGTTCCTGGTGCAGACAATATAAACGCGCACTGGTGGAAAAACTTTACGTCGGTACACTGTTCAATATTACAGACATTTTAACGGAACATTTATAGACCCAAATGTTGCACTAAATTCCGTACTACGGGTACAACTATTTTGCTCCACAAAGAAGGAAACCAGGCTCAACCTAAGAAATATCGACCAATCACCTGCTTACCAAGTGTTTATACGAATTTTAGCACCTGCTACATTGACTATCGTAAAGCATTCGATTCTGTATCTTATAACTGGCTTCTTAAAGTTTTGAATATGTTCAAAATTCATCCTAAACTCATTAATTTCCTTCAATCTCTGATGAAAAACTGGAAGACAAATCTTATAAAATTGAAGATATAGCTATCAGTCGGGAAATCTTCCAAAGAGACTCACTAAGGCCACTGTGATTTTGCCTCTCTTTAAACATTCTCTCCAGTTTGCTGAATAAAAATCCAAAGCGGGGGCGTGGGGGAGGTATCATATGAATATCAAACGCATCAAAGCAAAGTTACCCATTTGTTGTATATGGACGATCTAAAGCTATACGCCAACAACAAAAAGCAACTAGACAGCCTAATCAAAACAACTAAAATTTCCGGTGATGACTTAGGTACGGAATTTGGCTTGAACAAATACGTGGTACTGAATATCGAGAGAGGAAAATAGCTTAAAATTGCAACCTCAGGGTATCAACAGATTGGCAACCTTGAAGATAATCAAACTTATAAATATCTAGGAATAGAGCAAAATAATGTTAAATCACAGGACACTTAAGAAGGAATTTACAAGAAAACACACGAATCGCCTTAAAAAAATTTTTAAGCACTAAATCATATTCTAAAAGTAAAATTATTGCCATTAACTCTTGGACAGTTGCTATCTTGACGTACTCTTTTGGGATCTTTAATGGACCAATACTGATCTACCGGAACTTGACAGACTCACTACACAACATTTTTAAACCAAATACACATTCTAGCATCCAAAATCGTTAGTTGAAAGACTATGCCTGAAAAGAAAAGGAGGAGGAGGAGGAGGAGGAGGGGGTAATCAATGCATCTGATCTTTGTCGGAAACATGAGAACTAACTCAAACAATACTTCTCAAGGAAAAAACACGCCATCAGTTGTGGTTGCAGATGACGAAGGTTTTATCCAACTGAAAAGTTGGAAAAGCAAAATTCTACACGGTAAATATCTCGACACTTTAGATCTGGAAAACATTGTCATATTTACACCGATCACCGATAAACGGATTCACCACATCTTTCAAGTTTGTATAATTTCCATGACAGTACAGTTTGCTAAAAACAAAACCGGAGTTATGTAGGAAAGCGACCTTATTTGTATTTTCCCTTCTTTACTAAAAAAATTGGAGCTATTCGGCATCTGAACGTATCCACTGTACTTACCTGGTCCTCTAGCGAAGAATATTCCTCTCATCTCAGGTACTTCAAACGGATCGTACCCATGAGAGCCTAAGGAAATGGAAGAACCTGTTGGGATGCTTTTCCCAGGAATATCCAGCTGTAACAAAGAAAAAAAAAGTAAACACGTTTAAATATATACACATACATGCTTTCAGTAAAACAGCTTCCTAAGTTACAAGAAAAAAGCGGCAAACAAGAGCAACGACTTCATTATTCATTCGCTTTTGAGAAAGATTTGTTGCAAGATAAAAGGAATTTAGAAAACAGCATGTTTAGAGGATAAGGACAGCACTGCATTATGAATGAACATGAGTAAAACGGGCGAAACACTCAGTTCTTTTATTCAAATTTTTTTTTTTTCTTTTCTGTGGGGAATTGAATTTTTTAATTCTTGTCATTTCATGAAATTATACAATCAGTTCTTGAGATTTCAATCTTTATGATCGCTCGTTCAATAATAACAATCTAGATGGCTATGAGTGTACTGAAGTATGAGGCGTGAAAGTCTAATTCCCGGAGAAGTCGCATAGCGTCGCCCTTGTGCCGATGCGGGCAGAATCGCGTGCCTGAGCATGTCCGAAGTAGTTCACGGGTAACCGTAGACCAGTAGAGCCATTCGTGAGTCTCTGTGTGAATTTTGAGGTAATGAGCGATAGAAATTGAGAGCAGCACATAACCTCAAATTACAGTCATTTGCAAAAGTTTAAGACCACCTGTTGGTATTAGGAGATTTCTTCCGATTGCGTCAGCTACTGTCTGTATTACTCAACTTCCTGTCTGTGTTGCATCATCCTACAGCGGCAGATGTTGATAGAGTTGGAAGATGCGTGAGAGCGTCAGTTTGCTTCTGGTTTTCATACTGAGAGGATTTGTACGTATTTTCTATATAGCAAAAAATGGGCAAAAAAGTGTCATTAAGTGTTACTCAGATGGCACAAAAAGTGACTTTATATCGTGAAGGATACTCCGAACGTCACATAAGCAGAAAGCTGAATGTGAGCAAGATTGCTATTCGTAATACGCTCATGAAATATCGAGATACAGGTGAATTTAGCGACCGAAAGAGAAGTGGACATCCAAGGAAAGCAAGCCCACGTGATGACGATACCATAAGACGAATAGTTATGTGTTCTCCGAGGAGTTCGTGCAAGAAAATCAAGGCCTTTCTGCATTCAAAAAGGTCTGCTGTTAGTATCAGCACTGTTTCCCGATGGCTTAGCAAAGATTTTGGATTTAAGTCTTATAAACTTACACATATACTTAGACAAACCTCTGTCATGAAAAAGAAAGACTCCAGTTTGCGAAGCGCCATCAATCGTGGACTGCTGAAAATTGGAGCCAAGTTCTCTTTTCTGATGAATCAACTGTGCGTCAGTTTGAAGCAGCACGTTTGACGAGCAAAAGTGAAAAGGTTTGATTTCACCGTTAGCACCGTGAGACATCCGCCTAGTCAGATGATATGGGATGCTATGCCAGCATTCGGTACTGCTTAATCATCCTTTTTGCCGACAAGCACTTCCATGACAGGTCCTTTTTATTTGCAAATGTTAGGTGAGAAGCTGTTAACTCATATGCAAGTGCACAGATGCACAATCTTTATACATGATGGTGCTCTATGGCACCGATCAAAGAGTGTAAAGGACTACCTGCAAAAGAAAAACAGAACTGTGCTTGACTGGCCCGGTAATAGTCCCGATCTTAACCCCATTGAAAATTTGTGGACCATTTTAAAAGGCACGGTAGCAGAAAAACAGCCTTCAAATTCCCAAGCTTTGACTGGCACGTTAAAGTACGTGTGGTGCAAAGACATTTCAAGTGACTACTGCAGATCCCTCATTGAGGGAACGCCACATCGTATTCTGTCCGTTATAAAAAATAAAGGTGGCAACACAAAGTACTGATTTAATACTTTTTGTGTTCTAAATAATGTAAACATTCATCTGTGGTGTTTTTTACGCTTTCCAACCGTATTTTGAAGAAGCGTATATGCTCCAGGTTTGTCAGTCTGTCTCTCTGTCTGTCCGTCCGTCCGCACGATAACTCGGGTAAAAATGGTTCGATTTCGATGACATTTTAGTATGTGGTAGGGGGACGAACCCTATTGAAAATGGGTGAAATGGGGTCAAAGGTCAGGACACAGGAGCGGCATCCATTCCACTGCCTTAAGCGTCATAACTTACGTAAAAATGCTTCGATTTGCGAGAAAACTTTATCAAGTTGTTCCGGAGGTATACTGAACCGGTTCAGTTGAATATCATCGAAATGGGGTCAAAGGTCAGGGCACAGAAGCGAGATTTATTCCACAGTCATTATCCTCATAACTTGATTAAAAATGTTTGTATTGCGACAAAATTTTAGTATGTTGTTCCGGAGATATACTGAACCGGTTCTGTTGAATATCATCGAAATGAGGTCAAAGGTCAGAGCACAGGAGCGAGATTTATTCCACAGTCATTATCCTCATAACTTAATTAAAAATGTTTGTATTGCGACAAAATTTTAGTATGTTGTTCCGGAGATAAACTGAACTGGTTCTGTTGAATATCATCGAAAAGGTATCAGAGGTCAGGACACAGGAGCGGGATCCATTCCACTGCCTTATGCGTCATGACGTACGTAAAAATGCTTCGATTGCGACAAAACTTTATCATGTTGTTCCGGGGGTATACTGAAATGGTTCTGTTGAATATCATAGAAATGGGGTCAAAAGTCAGGGAACAGGAGCGAGATTTATTCCACAGTCATTATCCTCGTACCTTGATTAAAAATGTTTGTATTGCGACAAAAGTTTAATATGTTGTCCCGGAGGTATACTGAACCGGTTCTGTTGAATATCATCGAAAAGGGGTCAAAGGTCAGGACACAGCAGCGGGATCCCTTCCACTGCTTTAAGCGTCATAACTTGCATAAAAATGCTTCGATTGCGACAAAACTTTATCATGTTGTTCCGGAGGTATACTGAACCGGTTCAGTTGAATATCATCGAAATGGGGTCAAAGGTCAGGGCACAGGAGCAAGATTTATTCCTCAGCCATTATCCTCATAACTTAAGTAATAACTTGAGTAATGATTTCTGGTATGTTGGAAAGCGTATCATAATCAATGCATTGCATGATTTTACTAACTTGTTTCAAATATCTCTGACTAGTAATTAGTTGTTTCTTTGAAAACATAAATTTTCAATAAATTGACAGGTGGTCTTAAACTTTTGCAAAGGACTGTATGTGTGAAGATCGATAAAATGCTAAAGTGTAACTGCAACGATACGGCTATTGAAAGTGGCGCATTGTGAAGATGCTAGGGAAAAGACAAGCGTCTTTGAGTTGCATAAGAGCCGAAACGAGCACGCATGTCACTCTCGCAGGTCAAAATTATGTCTGCGTGTTTGTTTGATCAACAGGGAATTACTCATTACGAATTCACTGAACAGGGACAAACGGTCAACCAACATTTCTTTTTAGAGGTGTTGAAAACGTTACGGGATTCTGTTTGAACGAAAAGGTTTAAATATGCATTTATTAAAACACTCGGAGTACAGAATGAGAATGTGAGTCATGAGATGATTACGTACAAGTGAGCGCCAGAACAAGTAGGCAAAGAAATAAAACTATATACACTTCCTGAGGGTAAGATAGAGAGGTAAATTAAACAGGTAAATTAAAGATGTAATTGTCAAGAAAAGGATAGAGTATTTATAATAGTTCAAACTGTGAAGGAGACTCTCAGGCCGTCAATATGAAACCAGCTGAGAGCTGAACTGTGACCTGACACTGACCCAAGACATGATGCGCTCAGTGTTCGCGACTTTCTGGCTAAGAAATCAATTACCAAATTGGAGCATCCGTCCTATTCACCTGACTTGGCCCCTTCGAACATCCAGAGTAGCGTGACAAAAGAACTCAAGAATATTCCATAAACAGAGTTCCAGGTTTGTTTCTAGCAGTGGCAACAGTGTCCAACTTAATGCATAGCTGCGGAAGGTGATTACTTCGAAGGTGACAGTAGGCACTAGCGCACAAGTACGCCAATTTTTTTTCGTACAGGTGCATTCTGGTAATTAAATTGTCGCACCTCATATTGTGACGTACTACAGAGGTAAAGCACAGGTCAGGACGACAAATCTGCAACGATACATTCCGTCGGTGTAGTTTAATCGGTAAGAACAACTGGCTCCGGAGCTAGAAGGCGTGGTAGACAAACTTGTGTTTCCACAGTGGCGTCTGATTGTGAAAAATGGATCCACTGGACGTTGGGTTCTTCGAAAAATGGGTGATGTTTGTTCCACACATCATCTAGATAGAATTAAAGTTTGTTCTTCGCTTAAAAATAAAATTAAGAGGGAGATGATGTGACGTACTACAGAGGTAAAGCACGTGTCAAGAAGACAAATCTGCAGAGATACACTCCGTCGGTGTAGCTGAGTTGGGAGAGCAACTTACTCCGCAGCGAGGAGACGCAGCTCTTTTTAGCACGTCATTTGCAAAAAAGATCGTGCTTATGTTACCGGTTTGTCCATCCGTCCGTCCGTCTGTGGCCACCATATCTCTGCAACTGTTAGTCCGATTTGTAAAACTCCGTTTGCGTTGGGAAGCCTGAAATATGCGAATAATGATCATTTATTTCTTTTGTTTTCACGATGCACAATTTCGCCGCAAGAGGGCGTAAATGCAGATGATATTGAATTCAAAATATATTTTATTTCATACATAAATTTGCTTCTAAACATCCGCCTGAATTTTTTTTTCTTACCTTTCGATTCCATTTATGCCGAAGACTATTTTAAGTAGTCACTTATTTCAAATTACATATACATTTTCCGCTAGGGGGCGTAAAAGTAAATTGCGTTTTTTCCGATATCTCTGCTTCTAAAACTCCGATTTGAAAATTTCTTTCAGCTGCGGACACAGCTGATCCGAGAAATCTTTTGCATATAATTTGTAATTTTTAGTAAAAAACGGTTTGGCCACCAGGTGGCGTAAACTTTAATTTCCGTTTCTGATGTATTTGCAGCAAAATCTGAGCTTCTAAAATCTCGATTGAAACAAAATTCGTCTGTAGACCGATACTACTCACGCCAATAAACCTTTTCGGACAATTGTTTTCTTAAAATAATGCATGGTTTCTCCGCCAGGGGGCGTAGATATATAACTTATTTTTGTCAATATCTCTACTTCTATGAGTCCGATTTGAAACATTCTTCCTGAATCGCATACAGCTCCTGGTGGAGAATGTTTTGCATATAATTTTTAATATTTGGTAAAGAATGGTTTGGCCACCAGAGGGCGTAATATTTAATTTCTGCTTCTGATGTATTTGCAGTAAAATCTTAGGTCCTGAAAACTTGATTGAAAAAATTCTTTCGTGGACCGATAGCGCTCGCATCGAAAAACCTTTTGAGGATACTTTCTTCTTAAAATAATGTATGGTTTTCCCGCTAGGTGTCGTACATGCATATCATATATTTGTCGATATCTCTGCTTCTAAGAGTCCGATTTGAAAAAATTCTTTCTTTGTTGGAGAGCGTTTTCGCTGCGAAATGTTTCTCATATATTTTCAAATTTTTCTTAACGCAGAAGTCTGTCACCAGAGGGCGTCAGTTCACGTTTCCGTTTACAGCAATATCTGCGGTACTATAAACCTGACTGAAAAACTTCTTTATCGGTCAGATACTAATAACTATGCAAACTATGTGTGTTTGTTTTCTTCCCAAAATGATGCCCAATTTCGCCGCTAGGGGAGCAAAAGTTAACTTATTTTTCTCAATATTATTTTTTCCGCATGAGCTATTTAAAAAAAACTTCGACAACGGATGCCATTTATAATCTCCGCTTCTAAAAACCTTATTGAGAAATTTCTTCTTTACTGTATGCCATTCGCTATAATAAAGATATAAAGCATTAACCTCTTTAAATAATGCACAGATTTCCCGCTAGGGGGCGTAAAGGTCGAAGCATTTTTCTCGCTATATCTGCCTACGGGAGACGTATTTGAAAAGTTCTTTTTCCTTAGTATAGCGCTTTTTCCATGAAAAATATCTTTCGCCTATTTTTAACTTTTTCACGCCTCCCCGGTGGCGCAGTGGTCTAAGCGATGGCTTTTGATCATTCGTCCGGAAGGGGCCTGGGTTCGAATCACGGTGAGGCACGGATGTTGTGTTTGTCTTACGGCACTGGCTCTCTCCCTTCCCTGGAATCAGTGACCCTAAATTAGTGACGGGCGACTGCTTATAGCCAATTGAATAGCTCACGGTGGTCGTTAAACCTCCAATAAAAAAAAAAAAAAAACTTTTTCACTATGCAAAATTCTTCTGCTAGAAGGCGTAGAGTTAGATCATGTTTCCTTCTATATTTCCCTCTTTTAACTGTTCGATTTGAAAATCTCTTTGTCTCTGATATTTCCTAGTCTATGAGAAACTTTTTGTGCGCCATTTGTTTTTATCGTAACATATTTTTTAGCCGCTGGTGGAAGTAAGTAGCTGTTTCAATTTCTGGTTGTTTTATCAGTTGCGAAAATCCGGTTGATTTTTTCTAACTCGTTGCATTGACTTTGGATAACTTTGGTAAATTTAATTTGCGTCAGAAAGGATTCAAAAGACGTGCTCATTACAACCCAAAATTTGGTGTCATCTTTCGTGTTTTTTTTGTTTTAGTTAACTTAAGCAGAAAATTTCCTAAATTTGACAGAAAACTTAATATACGATTGCAAGGATCCCATTGTGATTTTGAACACTTACCCCTTGTATGTAGTATCCTCGTCTTGCCACCAACAGCAGCGGTAAGGTTAGACGATTGTTTTTCAAGTGGTATTTCACAGGTATATCTTCTTTCATATACACGTTCATTCCATTAACTGTCTTTAGTGCATCGTAAACCTATGAAAAGAGAATATTCACAGTTCATTTCATCTAAAGTACAGTACACTACAGTCCGCTTATAACGAGGACCTTACGACCGACGAAATCATCATTCAGTCCGTTTTAGGGTGAAAAATCCTTCCATTTAAAAATACATAGCTTGTCCCAAAATAACTCAGAATGTTTAAAAAATAACAATAATACTGCGTTCGACTTTGGTACGAGTCTCGAAAAAACGGCAGTCGTTGTAGTAACCATAGCAACCGGACACACCTATTTATCATGCATACGTCGATGGTAGTACGCAATTTAATAAGCGTTGTTTCGTGAACCCCTCACAAGTATTTTCGCACTGTAATTTTTCAAAAAAATGGATGTGAAAGAGGAATAAAGATGCGCTGTCGACTTAAGAACTCTGTTGGGAAGAATTTCCGTCTTATGCATGAGCCTTATAAAGATTAATGCCTAAGAAAAATCAACAATTTACAGATGGCATAAGAAATTTATGGATGGTCGTGAGTCGGCGGTTTTAATCGCGCATGGAAAAAGACCTTCAATGAGTGTTACGGAGGTAAATATCAATACAAATAGCTACGTATTATTATACGGGAAGACAGACACTTATCCATTAGAGATATCGAAGACATGGTTCACATTTAAAAATCAATTCACAGAATTTTAACGGAGCATTTCGGGGGCATGAAATGAGCTTCTTCAACTTGGGTTCCCCATTTCTTTTCATGTGCGGCCCAATGCAAAGCCGCACATGACCAGTTCCGTCGTTTTTTACGCTTTACAACCGTAGGTTGAAGAAGCGTATATGCTCCAGCTTTGTCCGTCTGTCTGTCTGTCTGTCCGCACGATAACTCGCGTAAAAATGGTTCGATTTCGATGAAATTTTACTACGTGGCAGGGAACCACCAGGGGACGAACCCTATTGAAAATGGGTGAAGTGGGGTTAAAGGTCAGGACATAGGAGCGGTATCCATTCCATTGCCTTTATGCGTCATAACTTACGTAAAGATGGTTCGATTTCAATGAAATTTTAGTATGTGGCAGGGGACCAACTGAGGACGAACCCTATTGAAAATGGGTGAAGTACGGTCAAAGATCAGGATATAGGAGCGGGATGCATTCCTTTGCGTTTATGCGTCATAACGTACGTAAAAATAGTTCGATTTCGATGAAATTTTAGTATGTGGTAGGGGACCACCTGGGGACGAACCCTAATGAAAATGGACGAAATGGGGTCAAAGGTCATAGGATCGGGATCCATTTCATCGCCCTTATCCCATACTATTAAAGGAGCAATTCTTGTATGTATGTAAATTTTATTTTGAAAACGGCTCTAAGGTTTGATGAAAGTCGTTAACCTACCGTTTTCTGATACTAGAAATCGATTTAGCTTGATTTCAACTTCAGGAAAATTCGTTGAGTGGGTTAAATAACCACCCCGAATCACTCCGTTTTTAGTGTCATGGCGTCGTCCCATTACTGTAACCCATGCTAAGAAATATTATGACGTCACAATCTCGCGATTGAGATGTCGGCGCGCGGTCACGCCATCTGTCTCATTACGTCACTCGTTGTGTGTGGATCCTATTAAAGTTTGATGACGTCACACTCTTGCGAGAAGATGGTCGCGATTCTTATCTGCCTCATTATGTCACGCGTTGTGTGCGTATGTCCGTCCGCACAGTAACTCGCGTAAAAATCGTTCGATTTCGATGAAATTTTAGTATGTGGTAGGGGAACACCTTGGAAGAAACCCTATAAAGTGAACGAAATGGGGAGGGGGTTCAAAGGTCAGGACATTGGAGCGGAATCCATTCCACTGCTCTTATGCGTCATAACTAACGTAAAAAAGGTTCGATTTCGATGAAATTTTAGTATGTGGTAGGGGACCACCTGGGGACAAATCCTATTGAAAATGCGCAAAATGGGGTCAAAAGTCAGGACATAGGAGCGGAATCACTTTCATCGCCCTTTTGCGTCACAACTTACGTAAAAATGCTTCGATTTGGATGAAATGTTAGTATGTTGTAGCGGCCTGCTGGGGACGTATCCTATTGAAAATGGGCGAAATGGGGTCAAAGGTTAGGACACAAGAGTGGGATCTATTCCATAGCCCTTATGCATCATAACTTACGTAAAAATGCTTCGATTGCGACAAAACTTTATCATGTTATTTCGGAGGTATACTGAACCGGTTCTGTTGAATATCATCGAAATGGGATTAAAGGTCAGGGCACAGAAGCGAGATTTATTCCACAGTCATTATCCTCATAACTTGAGTAAAAATGCTTCTATTGCGACAGAACTTTAGTATGTTGTTCCGGAGGTATACTGATCCAATTCTGTTTAATGTAATTGAAACGGGGTCAAAGGTCAGGGCACAGGGGCGAAATTTATTCCACAGCCGATATTCTCTTAACTGGAGTAATAACTTAAGTAATGATTTCTGGTATGTTGGAAAACGTATCATAATCAATACATTGCATGATTTTCCCAACTTGTTTATTTGGAGAAAATGAATATCAAGTTGATTCCCCAACCTGCATATGGCGCAGACTTGTTTCCACGTGACTTCGGGTTGTTCCCCATTTTAAAAAAGACATTAAGGGGACGATAATTTGAGACTGATCAACAACTTATTAGAGCTGTGCAGGGGTGCTTCAACAGCATTTCAGCGTAAGAATTCCAGAAGTCATTCAACAAGGGAAAAGAACGCTGGGACACCTGTATTCTATGCAATGGACAGTATTTCGAAAAAGATGACCACTTCCTTGATAATTAAGGTACGCATATTGTTTTCATAAAAACATTCTCAGTTGTTTTGGGACAACCATTGTACGTATACGTGATAACACGCACGTTACGTTTATATTATATATCCATAACAATTTATATAATTGAAAGATTTAATTAATTACAAAAGTACAAATAGAAATAGAAATAAAATAAGCACTTACATGAATACACAATAGCAGCAAATCCGGAAGCTGACATATCACATGGCAACATAGAAAAAAATAATAATCCAAAGTCGTATGTTTTGTTTTATATTTATGCTGGGTTAATCTTTTCACCGAATAACAATTAATGCCTTAAATATCCCGCCATCGCCGTAGTTTATCGCTTCAAGAATACACAACATTGACAAAAGTCACCGGACACCTAGAAGAGAAACACCACATGGCATTTATTGACAAACATTAGTACGATGTCGGTCCACCTTTGGCCATAATGCATGCACTGACCCTTCGAGACATGATTTCGACAAGGTTTTGGGTCACAGCGATAGGTATGCACTTCCATTCAGTACATAATGCTGCCGCTAACTGTTGCTTAGTAGTAGGCCTTAGTTCCTATGCGGCGCTCTAATTCATCCCATAGGTGCTCTATGAGATTAAAATCAGGGCTCTGTGCTGGCCAGTCTACACACGATATGGAATTATCATCAAATCACGCCGTAACAGTCCTTGCTTTATGGCTCGGTGTATTATCCTGCTGGTACCAACAAGGCTCGGTTCCATAGTATTGTCACAGAGTTGGTAGGGCATAATTGTTCAGAATATCGAGATAGACGTGCTGGTTAATAGGTTTGCCCACGATAACAAATGGGCCGGGACGATATAACGAAAAACACCCCCACACGAGTACATTGCCAGCTCCAAACTTGACCGTAGCAATAGTACACTGTGGTAAATAGCAATCCCCGGCTGCGACATACCCGCACACGGCCATCAGACTGATGGATTGTGTATCTCGATTCATCAGTCCATAGAACCCGTTTCCATTGATCTACGGTACACGATAAATGTTCTTTACACCATGCTAAACGACGAGCATTCCGAGTGGTAATGCAAGGCTGATGAGCAGCCGCACGACCATGATAACCCATGGAATGAAGTTATCTGCGAATGGTACGTGTACATACCGAGGTTCTAGCATTTTTACTCACCTGTACACTGAGATCTTGTGCAGTACTCCGTCGATTAGCTGTAACGACTCTCCTGAGGCATCGATGTCCTCTATCACTAATTTTCTTTGGTCTGCCGGTACGTTTTGCTGCTTCAGGCACGCCACGTGTCTTCCACTTATTCAGTACATCCAAAACAGTTGACTTGGGTATGTTTAAACGCCTCTCGGTTTCTCCCATGGACAACTTACTAATATAACACCCAGCAAACTTTCCTTTCTCAAAGTCAGTTCTCTCCCGCCGCGATATTTTCACTCATCTCAATGTGCGATATATATGATCGCGGTCAGCTACAGGCTTGTTTTTATGCAGTTTGTAGTTATACCGCGCATCTTAACAAGCAGTGGATCCGTTCATTTGGTTTTGAAAGGGTGTACGGTGACCTTTGTCAATATAGTGTATATTGGGGATTTTCTGCACAACGGTGGCTGTGTATACGACGCGACGGTGGCCGAGTGTTCTTCTCTCCGCTTTATTCACTGGCCACCGCGATTTCTGAAGACTTAACTACCTCTTTGTCGTTCACGACGACACCTAACTTTGTCGTTTACGGAAAACACTTTACTCTTAGACAATTTGTCACTTATAAAGTTTTAGAGCTTTCTATTTGATGGCTACGTTAGACTGACCGCTAGTTAACCACATACAAAGGTTGGACAGAATAATTTGAAAAACTAGAAAAAAGAGGTTTAACGTATCTAATAGGTTGTGGGACCACCTGTGGCGTTCAAACCAGCCTGAATCCTCCTTGGAACGGACGCATATAAATCCTGGATTCAGATTAGTGGGACGTTACACCCTTCTTCATGAAGAAACTGCTTCAGTATTTTGAGAGATGCAAGAGGAGGATATCGGGATCTTACTCTGTTTTCCAACACAGATCACAGTGACTCGATGATGTTTAAGTCTGGTGATTGGGAAAGCCAAGAAAGGTGTGAAAATACGTCCTCATGTTGGTCAAACCAGGATTAGACATTCCAAGTTCTTTCAATTCTGGCGTTATCATTTTGATAGATGGCATCCCCTGCAGGAAACAATGCTTGAGCCGTTGGAGGGACTTGGTCAGCCAAAATGGGTGATTACGCCCTGCTAGTCACCCGTCCTCTCAAGGTGATCAGAGGATATCCTGAAAACCGCGATATGACCGCCCAGAGCATGACAGAACCACCGCCATGCTGCACTGTTGGGAGCAGACAGTCTGAGTTGTATGCTTCTGACGGTGTTTTCCACGCATAAACACGTCCGGCGGTGGGGAATAGTGTGAATGTAGATTCATCCGACTACTTTACAAGCTTTCAGGTATTGGCTGTTCACATTGTATGCTCCTGGCATCACTGCCGTCGCCGTTGTGCGTTCACCCAGGTCACCAGAGGTGTTGCAATATCAGCTCTACCATGAATATCTTGTTTAGACAAATCCATGCTCACAGTTTTCGTTGATACTGAGCTATGCTGATGCAGATTGAGCTCCGTACTAATTTTCGGCACCGTGGTCTTCTTATTACGAGTAACAATCCTCTCTAATGCTCTCCTGTGTCTATCAGTCAGGGTCGTTTTCCGGCCGCTCTTGTGTTTCGCAGACGACGTTTTGTCACGAACACCTTCTGCTGTCATGACGCTAGATGATACAGTAGCTCTAGACTCCCCCACTACTCTGCGACTTTTGTCACGGAAGCACCAACTAGCCGACCACCAACAATTAGCCCTCTTTGAAGTCCGTTAGGTCGCTCATTTCCTCGGCACCCTGAAAGAAATTTTGCAACAAGACACTTTAAATGCACTTAAAAAGGGCTTTCAGGTTCTGAACAAAGTTATTACAACCAAAAAGTGGGGGATACTTTAAAATCTAATTTGTTTTCTTTCCTAGGAATAGGTGGCCTGTTTTCAACTCCCGCTGACGCAGTATTCCGCTAGGAGTGGCTGGCAAACAGAATCTCTTGTACAACTCGCTAGTTGAGCATTGTTTTTCTATCAACATTCTTCTACTACCATACACCAATAGTAGTGTAGAAGTGGGGATTCGAATCCACATACCGCATGCCGCATGCGGTATATGCGGTATATACCGCATGCGGCATGCGGTATATGCGGTATGCGGCATGAGGTATATGCGGTATATGCGGCATATGCGGTATGTGACATGCGGTATATGCGGTATATGCGGCATGCGGTATATTGGGATTAGAAACCCCATGGGGATTCGAATCTCACCATACCGCATGCGGTATATGCGGTGTGGTGAGATTCGAATCCACATGTGGCATGCTCTCCAACGTGAAGCAAGAGTTTATTGAGCAACGAAACTCGCACTTTTTACCGGTGGCAACACTATTTAATCCGTCTCCTCTTCTAAATGGAAGCAGAGGTAATAAGTTAAGCTTTTCGGAGGTGGCAACCCTGTGTAAGCCAAAATGAGTTGGGATGACGGCCATAAAGGGTTAAATTTATGCCTCCACTTGGGGAAATCCCAAAAATAGGTGTCAAAGGGTTAAACATCGCTCTCCAACGTGAAGCAAGAGTTTATTGAGGGACGAGACTCGCACTTTTTACCGATGGCAACACTATTTAATTCTACTCCTTTTCTAAATGGAAGCAGAGGTAAAAAGTTGAGCTTTTTGGAGGTGGCAACACTGTTTAAACCAAAATGAGTTGGGGTGACGGCCAGAAAGGGTTAAATTTACGCTTCCACTTGGGGAAGTTCCCGACAATCGCAGAAATCGGGTGTCAAAGGGTTAAACATCACTCTCCAACGTGAAACAAGAGTTTATTCAGCGACGAAACTCTCACTTTTTACCGATGGCAACACTATTTAATCCGACTCCTTTCCTAAATGGAAGCAAAGGTATAAAGTTAAGCTTTTGGAGGTGGCAACACTGTTTAAGCCCACATGAGTTGGGCTGACGCAAATTTCGACTATAAAGGGTTAAATTTATGCTTCCACTTGGGGCAATCCCAAAAATAGGGTCTCAAAGGGTTAAACATCGCTTTCCAGCATGAAGTAACAGCTTAGTGAGTTATAAATCTAGGGCTTCAAAGGGTTAATTTGTGCCTTAAGAGGTTAAGCTTATGATCAGAAGTTGGAGGGAAATTAATAAATACAATGTTAAACATCGCTTTCCAACGTGAAGCAAGAGTTGATTGAGCAACGAAACTCGCACGTTTTTCCAATGGCAACACTCCTACACGAATTGGGGCACGTGTTTTTATTTTGGGAGGTCATTTTAACCCTCCTTGTAAATATACGTGGGTGAAGTGGGTTCATTTTATCCACCAAACGTTTTTAACCTCTTGGGGTTTTTGGGTTCCCAATCTACTTGATTAAAACACACAATAAAATTTCCATGCGGTGGTTATATGAAAAATTTCCCACCAACGGCGATTGAAACAAGCGGATTTAAGGGGAGATTTACAGTTAATTTAACTGTAAATTTAATTTATAGTTAAATTATTCCGTGGTAAGGCATCTATAATGTTGGTTCTAAGCAGCCACGCCAGCCCGTTTTTCTTTGTGTTTGTGTACGATAATGTTTTATCGCTCCCAAATATGGGAACGATGTTGGCGCCTTATTACATTAATGCAAGATGCAAATTAAATGCAAATCCCCTATATGCAAGAAGTTTACACCCGTGCGGTTTGTTCACACACATATAACTTAAATCTATGGCTTTTCCTAACCATCGAAGTGAGAACGAAGTTCCAAAAAACCTATCAAAAAGAAATGTTGGCGCCTTATTACATTAATGCAAGATGCAAATTAAATGCAAATCAGCTATATGCAAGCAGTTTACACCCGTGCGGTTTGTTCACACACATATAACTTAAATCTATGGCTTTTCCTAACCATCGAAGTGAGAACGAAATTCCAAAAAACCTATCAAAAAAAAAAGACACTTTGAGGGAATTAGCCAACGAGTGACCAAGATTCTCTCGTTGCTACTGACACAGGCGTAACGGTTTTTATCGAAAACTTGTTTATTCAAACGGTTCTCGAGAATATGAAACATCAGACTGAGATTATAATACTAATATTTAAGAAGCACCCAGACATTATATCCTGGGATTCAAATAGGTAATTTATTTTCAAAGGAAATGTTAAGGATAATTCCAATACTGTTGACTTGATAGATTTCTTAATGAGAAGTAAATCTGATAATGCCAGTATTTTCGCATTACAACAATTTTCTCAAGCCTTGAAAGTAATACAGTTACTCTCGAGGTATGTAAAAAATAAACGTGTATTTCATCACCCAACTGAAATAGTTCCAAAACACCCCGTAACTAAAAGAGGTGGAATCGATTGTCATCTCCCTTCTGGTGGGAAGAGACCCTATGAAAAGAAGCAACCTTGATGTTTCCAGTAATCTGTATGTGTTTTTCTCTTGAGTATGTTTCATCTACAAAATATTTACTGTTCATCAAAATAATAATATTACACATCAGAAAAGGCTAGTTTTGTTCGTTTCGAAAAATGGTTTCGGGCGAAATTCGTTCGTTTCATTTTTTAACCCGGTCGAATTCAGACAACGTGATTTCAGCCTGAGAACGTTTTTGATTCGGTCAAAGGGCTGTTTTTGATTCGTTAAATATTTAAAATGTGTATATTTTCCGTTGATTAGCATGTGAAATTAACGAAAGACAAAAGATCGGTTTTGAATTAATGAAAAAAAATGCAAATGGTCAAATTTAATTCACTCATTTATGACATGGGAAGATTTTTACACATGCATTTTCATAGCGAAGTGTGCTTCGAATTTAGGGAAATTGATATTTATCTTCGCAGATCATTCATCAGTGAATGACATCAATTCATTAGAGAAAATATTAATGAATTGACGCGGCCTCATTTTCTTATAGAGAATGCCGTATTGCGAACTTATTCTGCGTTTCGGGCATCTACGTTCAGGCGCAATGCGCTCCTACCTACACAGAGATGATATTCACATCTCTGCATAGGTAGGATTTTTAAAAAAAAATTGTAACTCTTTAGCAGTCTTCACAACACAGTTCACAAGGTCTTTCATGCACGGAGGTGAGAAATTTCGGTGGTACTGGAAGATCACCAACTACATCTACAAACTGACGTGCTAAGTCCATGGGTTGCAGCCTCACAACGGCTCTCTCAAAAAATCGTGATGCACGTTTTTCCCCTGTTATGGAAAGACAAGCGTACAACTCCTGGTTGTATAGTCAATATCCTTAGCCGACCACGAGTGGCAGTAGATTAACTCAGCCACCCTACATTGGATAACATTGTGAAGCAAGACCAAAAGCGATGTAGTTAGGTCCATTTCATCCTCATCCTCCGAAAGCTGCGTCGTTGAGGGATTCTTTACAAAATGTTTCACAGAATTTCTAAAACATTCACCAAGCAATGTAGCACATATAATACCCCATAGCTTATCTTCTCCATGAATATTATCGACATTAAAAGTGAAGGCCTCTAATGCTGCCTGGAAGAATTTTGCTTTCCTACACTACATTCTATGTAATCTCATTTTTCTAACACCTTCATCAAATGTGGAGATAAACAGTTCATTACGAAGTACAAAAGTTTGCGGTGGATTGCCAATATTCTCCAAATTTTTCATAAAGTCCCAAACAGACGACAGTTTGAAGGTGAGGCCATTTCTCATCCACATACCTCATCATAAGGTGTGTAGGGTTTCCGATGCTCTAGACCAATCCACATACCCCATCATGAGGTATGTGGGGTTTCGGAAATGCCTAGACCGCATGTTTCTTCCCGACTCACACAAGGGCCAGATCCTGATGTCAAATCTATGGATACTCCTAATGCTCCGGCTACACAATCCCCGTCAAGCAACGAGATTGTTCTTGTGTGAGTCGGGAGGAGAATTGCGGACTAGGCATTTTCTAAGACGGCGGTTCAAGTTCATTTCTGTTCCTATAAGAAAGAATGAAGTCTGGAGAGTGGAACAATGGATGTAACAACACTCATTTTACAAAGTTTTGAGATGTCATATATTGGATGATGGCAATGAAAGAATAAGAAAGTTTGATGCGTGCTTTTTTGAGATGCGAAAAATTGATTTAGTCATGTGATCCAAACGAACTTTATGAAACATGAACGTTCCAAATATTGACATACTAAAAAATGTACGTTTCAAATACTGACTTTAAGAAAAATGAACGATTCAAATATGGACATTTAGTTGTGCGGTATTTCCCATGTTATTCTATGGGATTTTAGTGATTTGAAGAAAACGAAAATTCCAAAAATCGCCCTCTTAGGGAAAACAACAAAACCATTTTTGACTTGTGAAAATTTATACGGTTCAAAAACGAACTTTTTGAAACATGAACGTTTCAAATATTGGCATATTGAAAAATACACGTTTCAAATATTGACTTTTATAAAAAATAAAGGACTCAAATATTGACTTTTAGTTGGATGGCATTTCTCATGTTATTCTATGGGATATTTTTGCGATTTAAAAAAAATGAAAACTTAGGAAATCGCACTCTTAGTGAAAACGTCAAAGCCATTTTTTGACTTGTAAAGGTTTAATCGATTCAGAAACGAACTTTATGAAAAATGATCATTTCAAATATTGACTTTTAGAAAAACATGAATGAATCAAGCAACTTCATAAATTCATTCTGAAAGACTTCTGTCAGCTCGCTTTCCCAACTTCAAAGTGAATGGGAGCGAAAATAACATTTGAACGCATAAACGCATTTTGTTAAGACTGCATGAAGTTATGCACATTGTTTACTGGGTTCTTGTAAGAGGCTTAGTTATTGTTTTTGGAGAAATAATTTCTAAGAATAGAGAAAATATGTCTGTATACAAGGTGAATCGTTAAGAATAACATTAACGTGGAACTATAGAGTTTGATGTGGAAATGACATGAAAGCAACTAATTGAGGATGTTTGTTTCAGTGTGGGATACTTCTTGTTGTCTGTTTCTTTAAAAGAGACAAGAGAAAACATATTTAGAATACGATTGACTGTTATCTTTGTTCAAGACTAATATGATCTTGAAGTAATTAAATAAATGAGCTGTGATCAGAAAAACAGATGCGATAGGAAAAACCCATTTAAAACGAAAGTTAACGCCTAAAGGGAAATACAGCAAACGCAGAAGTTTCACATGTAGTGTAATGTCTTGCACGTTAAAACTGGTCATTGAGTGAATGAAAAATACACAGAGTTTTGACGCATCTCGATATAAAGCGAAATAAATGAGGAAAAGGAATGTGTTTAAGTGTGTTCATACTAACTTTGGAGAGTAGAGTAAAATGACCAAATCAAAAACGGACCCGAGGAAAATTCATGAACTCAGATTTCGTCTTTTAGAAGAAAAAATGAAGTTTCAAAATATTGACCTTTAGTAAAACATAGGATTTTCAGAAACTTATATTTAGTCGATTTACATTTCCCTTATAATTCTATCGGAATTACATGGGGAAATTCTAGTATACGGCGTTTTTGACTCACGAGGTATGCGAATGTTTCTGATCCATGAGGTATGCAATGAAATCCTCCTCCCGACGAAACGGTGGGAACACTGTATAAGCCCACATGAGGTGTGTTTCGTCGAGAGGAGGGATTTCATTGCAATATATGACATCTCAAAACTTTGTAAAATGAGTGTTGTTACATCCATTGTTCCACTCTCAGACTTCATTCTTTCTTATAGGAACAGAAATGAACTTGAACTGCCGTCTTAGAAAATGCCTAGTCCGCATTCTCCTCCCGACTCACACAAGAACAATCTCGTTGCTTGACGGGGATTGCGTAGCCGGAGCATTAGGAGTATCCATAGATTTGACATCAGGATCTGGCCCTTGTGTGAGTCGGGAAGAGACATGCGGTCTAGGCATTTCGAAACCCCACATACCTCATGATGGGGTATGTGGATTGGTCTAGGCATCGGAAACCCTACACACCTTATGATGAGGTATGTGGATGAGAAATGGCCTCACCTTCAAACTGTCGTCTGTTTGGGACTTTATGAAAAATTTGGAGAATATTGGCAATCCACCGCAAACTTTTGTACTTCGTAATGAACTGTTTATCTCCACATTTGATGAAGGTGTTAGAAAAATGAGATTACATAGAATGTAGTGTAGGAAAGCAAAATTCTTCCAGGCAGCATTAGAGGCCTTCACTTTTAATGTCGATAATATTCATGGAGAAGATAAGCTATGGGGTATTATATGTGCTACATTGCTTGGTGAATGTTTTAGAAATTCTGTGAAACATTTTGTAAAGAATCCCTCAACGACGCAGCTTTCGGAGGATGAGGATGAAATGGACCTAACTACATCGCTTTTGGTCTTGCTTCACAATGTTATCCAATGTAGGGTGGCTGAGTTAATCTACTGCCACTCGTGGTCGGCTAAGGATATTGACTATACAACCAGGAGTTGTACGCTTGTCTTTCCATAACAGGGGAAAACGTGCATCACGATTTTTTGAGAGAGCCGTTGTGAGACTGCAACCCATGGACTTAGCACGTCAGTTTGTAGATGTAGTTGGTGATCTTCCAGTACCACCGAAATTTCTCACCTCCGTGCATGAAAGACCTTGTGAACTGTGTTGTGAAGACTGCTAAAGAGTTACAATTTTTTAAAAGTCCTACCTATGCAGAGATGTGAATATCATCTCTGTGTAGGTAGGAGCGCATTGCGCCTGAATGTAGATGCCCGAAACGCAGAATAAGTTCGCAATACGGCATTCTCTATAAGAAAATGAGGCCGCGTCAATTCATTAATATTTTCTCTAATGAATTGATGTCATTCACTGATGAATGATCTGCGAAGATAAATACCAATTTCCCTAAATTCGAAGCACACTTCGCTATGAAAATGCATGTGTAAAAATCTTCCCATGTCATAAATGAGTGAATTAAATTTGACCATTTGCATTTTTTTTCATTAATTCAAAACCGATCTTTTGTCTTTCGTTAATTTCACATGCTAATCAACGGAAAATATACACATTTTAAATATTTAACGAATCAAAAACAGCCCTTTGACCGAATCAAAAACGTTCTCAGGCTGAAATCACGTTGTCTGAATTCGACCGGGTTAAAAAATGAAACGAACGAATTTCGCCCGAAACCATTTTTCGAAGCGAACAAAACCAGCCTTTTCTGATGTGTAATATTATTATTTTGATGAACGGTAAATATTTTGTAGATGAAACATACTCAAGAGAAAAACACATACAGATTACTGGAAACATCAAGGTTGCTTCTTTTCATAGGGTCTCTTCCCACCAGAAGGGAGATGACAATCGATTCCACCTCTTTTAGTTACGGGGTGTTTTGGAACTATTTCAGTTGGGTGATGAAATACACGTTTATTTTTTACATACCTCGAGAGTAACTGTATTACTTTCAAGGCTTGAGAAAATTGTTGTAATGCGAAAATACTGGCATTATCAGATTTACTTCTCATTAAGAAATCTATCAAGTCAACAGTATTGGAATTATCCTTAACATTTCCTTTGAAAATAAATTACCTATTTGAATCCCAGGATATAATGTCTGGGTGCTTCTTAAATATTAGTATTATAATCTCAGTCTGATGTTTCATATTCTCGAGAACCGTTTGAATAAACAAGTTTTCGATAAAAACCGTTACGCCTGTGTCAGTAGCAACGAGATAATCTTGGTCACTCGTTGGCTAATTCCCTCAAAGTGTCTTTTTTTTTTTTTTTTTTTTGATAGGTTTTTTGGAATTTCGTTCTCACTTCGATGGTTAGGAAAAGCCATAGATTTAAGTTATATGTGTGTGAACAAACCGCACGGGTGTAAACTGCTTGCATATAGGTGATTTGCATTTAATTTGCATCTTGCATTAATGTAATAAGGCGCCAACATTTCTTTTTGATAGGTTTTTTGGAACTTCGTTCTCACTTCGATGGTTAGGAAAAGCCATAGATTTAAGTTATATGTGTGTGAACAAACCGCACGGGTGTAAACTTCTTGCATATAGGGGATTTGCATTTAATTTGCATCTTGCATTAATGTAATAAGGCGCCAACATTTCTTTTTGATAGGTTTTTTGGAATTTCGTTCTCACTTCGATGGTTAGGAAAAGCCATAGATTTAAGTTATATGTGTGTGAACAAACCGCACGGGTGTAAACTGCTTGCATATAGGTGATTTGCATTTAATTTGCATCTTGCATTAATGTAATAAGGCGCCAACATTTCTTTTTGATAGGTTTTTTGGAACTTCGTTCTCACTTCGATGGTTAGGAAAAGCCATAGATTTAAGTTATATGTGTGTGAACAAACCGCACGGGTGTAAACTTCTTGCATATAGGGGATTTGCATTTAATTTGCATCTTGCATTAATGTAATAAGGCGCCAACATTTCTTTTTGATAGGTTTTTTGGAATTTCGTTCTCACTTCGATGGTTAGGAAAAGCCATAGATTTAAGTTATATGTGTGTGAACAAACCGCACGGGTGTAAACTGCTTGCATATAGGTGATTTGCATTTAATTTGCATCTTGCATTAATGTAATAAGGCGCCAACATTTCTTTTTGATAGGTTTTTTGGAACTTCGTTCTCACTTCGATGGTTAGGAAAAGCCATAGATTTAAGTTATATGTGTGTGAACAAACCGCACGGGTGTAAACTTCTTGCATATAGGGGATTTGCATTTAATTTGCATCTTGCATTAATGTAATAAGGCGCCAACATCGTTCCCATATTTGGGAGCGATAAAACATTATCGTACACAAACACAAAGAAAAACGGGCTGGCGTGGCTGCTTAGAACCAACATTATAGATGCCTTATCACGAAATAATTTAACTATAAATTAAATTTACAGTTAAATTAACTGTAAATCTCCCCTTAAATCCGCTTGTTTCAATCGCCGTTGGTGGGAAATTTTTCATATAACCACCGCATGGAAATTTTATTGTGTGTTTTAATCAAGTAGATTGGGAACCCAAAAACCCCAAGAGGTTAAAAACGTTTGGTGGATAAAATGAACCCACTTCACCCACGTATATTTACAAGGAGGGTTAAAATGACCTCCCAAAATAAAAACACGTGCCCCAATTCGTGTAGGAGTGTTGCCATTGGAAAACGTGCGAGTTTCGTTGCTCAATCAACTCTTGCTTCACGTTGGAAAGCGATGTTTAACATTGTATTTATTAATTTCCTCCAACTTCTGATCATAAGCTTAACCTCTTAAGGCACAAATTAACCCTTTGAAGCCCTAGATTTATAACTCACTAAGCTGTTACTTCATGCTGGAAAGCGATGTTTAACCCTTTGAGACCCTATTTTTGGGATTGCCCCAAGTGGAAGCATAAATTTAACCCTTTATAGTCGAAATTTGCGTCAGCCCAACTCATGTGGGCTTAAACAGTGTTGCCACCTCCAAAAAGCTTAACTTTATACCTTTGCTTCCATTTAGGAAAGGAGTCGGATTAAATAGTGTTGCCATCGGTAAAAAGTGAGAGTTTCGTCGCTGAATAAACTCTTGTTTCACGTTGGAGAGTGATGTTTAACCCTTTTGACACCCGATTTCTGCGATTGTCGGGAACTTCCCAAGTGGAAGCGTAAATTTAACCCTTTCTGGCCGTCACCCCAACTCATTTTGGTTTAAACAGTGTTGCCACCTCCAAAAAGCTCAACTTTTTACCTCTGCTTCCATTTAGAAAAGGAGTAGAATTAAATAGTGTTGCCATCGGTAAAAAGTGCGAGTCTCGTCCCTCAATAAACTCTTGCTTCACGTTGGAGAGCGATGTTTAACCCTTTGACACCCTATTTTTGGGATTTCCCCAAGTGGAGGCATAAATTTAACCCTTTATGGCCGTCATCCCAACTCATTTTGGCTTACACAGGGTTGACACCTCCGAAAAGCTTAACTTATTACCTCTGCTTCCATTTAGAAGAGGAGACGGATTAAATAGTGTTGCCACCGGTAAAAAGTGCGAGTTTCGTTGCTCAATAAACTCTTGCTTCACGTTGGAGAGCATGCCACATGTGGATTCGAATCTCACCATACCGCATATACCGCATGCGGTATGGTGAGATTCGAATCCCCATGGGGTTTCTAATCCCAATATACCGCATGCGGTATGGTGAGATTCGAATCCCCATGGGGTTTCTAATCCCAATATACCGCATGCCGCATATACCGCATATACCGCATGTCACATACCGCATATACCGCATGCCGCATATATCTCATGCCGCATACCGCATATACCGCATATACCGCATGCGGCATGCGGTATGTGGATTCGAATCCCCACTTCTACACTACTACCAATCCCTTACGCTATTTTTTTCGTTCTGTCTGCCAACATTTCAATTTCCTCCTTTTCTGAACACTAGGCAGCAGATTTTCTCTGCCTGGTTAAATGCAGGAACTTGCTCTTTAAATTTTGTTCGTTAAAAACGATCAAATTAGCATTGCATTAACATTATGATATTGTTCGTTAAATCCGGGTTCTCACTAAATATGAATGAGCTCGTTATAAGTGGGTTTTACAGCATGTCAAAACAATTTCTTAAAAGGATACTCCAGGCTAGTATTGCGAACCAAATGTTGCCTCTATACATGAAATTTAAGTACACGCAGATGAACACAGATGCAGTCTTTGACATACTTACGACACTTACCATCTTTGTTTACGTGCCTATGATCAGAGAAAAACGACGAGTGCAAAGATTCGGAGAAAGTGATGCCACTCAAGTAACTGGGTATTTGCAAGGTGATAGTCTCACAATAACAAGAAGCATATATCATTCCTTTTTCTGTGCTAAAGACTTCATGCTTATGACAGCAGGTCTCTCACCTGTACGTCTGTTAACACTACGCATAATGACGAAGGAAATTGAACAATGGAATCAGTAATTCCCATTCGAATGGAATCAAATGGAGCCCATGGTGTTAATAACGCTACCGTAATATTAACACGCACGATTAAAGTTAAAAAATCTGGTATAATTTAACGTTTACAAAAAGGAGACTCTTCTTTTCCATGCTTCGTTGACTTATGACCCCCAGGTCAGTCCCCGTCCCTGATTAAGGGCTACTGCTTTCAGGGAAATGATAGAGCAAGCGACAGGCGCATCTGTGAAAACATAAAAATTTTCTGTGACGAAAATCAAAATCGCGCCTCTTCACTCTGGAGTAAGTTGCTCTCCCAACTAAGCTACACGGACGGAATGCACCGCTGTCGTCTTGACATATGATTCGCCCCTGTAGTACGTCACACATTTCACATGTCGCATCTTGGACTCGAACTAGAGCCTACCTCGGAAGAATGGTCAGAAAACAGTGCTTCAGCAACTCGGCCACCGGGGAGGCACTCTAATTGAAACCGACCCCAGATGAGTAGGTAAAATACACTGCTGCTCTAAAAATTAAGGAGTATTGTGATGCCATCATAATGTGACGAAAAAACTGCAGAGCGGCAAGTCTGTGATGAAAGGTCAACCTTTGAGCTGCGCATGTCGACAACAAGGGGGACCAGAGCATGCAAATGAGCAACACTGACGCATCTGCGAACTTTATCTGAGTGCAAAGCAAATCGTCTGCAAGTATTGCGCTCGCTAAGTCGTTCTCATTCAGCAGAAAGTTGCAGCTGCAGGTGCGTTACAGTCAACGGATGTCCGAACAACGTGGTTTACCAGAATCGACAGCTTGGAGAACAACCGGAAAGCTGCAAGCTGGCCAGACATGCACTTCTCTGGTCTTCTTCGACCGTAACTGCACAAAGAAGACGAGGAAATGGTTAACCAACATCAAACGGAAATTTCGTTAAACGATGGACAAATACCGGCACCTTTTTTTTTTTTTTTTTGATTGGAGGTTTAACGACCACCGTGAGCAACTCATTGGGCTATAAGCAGTCGCCCGTCCCTAATTTAAGGCCACTGGTTGTAGGGAAGGGAGAGAGCCAGTGCCGTAAAACAAACACAATATCCATGCCTCACGGGGATTCGAACACGGACCCCTTTCGGACGAATGATCAGAGGCCATCGCTTAGACCACTGCGCCACCAGCAACTTCGATGCAAATTATTTACAGGAGTTTTCGTGAATTCACATTACTTATGTTTTGCAGTGCATTCTAATGGAAAACACGCTTTAGGAAAAACGCATGAAGTTCATGAACTGGCCTTCGCGCTCTTTGGACCTCAACCTGATTGAGCAGGCGCGAGACGCACTGGGTAGAAGTGTTCCAGCTAGCATGTCCATTCCCATGACGCTTCAGCAGCTGGAGCATGTCCCTCAACAAGGGATAGGGGATAGACCTCCTAGAACTGATAAATATTCTCGTATTTTTACTACCGCACGAATGTGACAGCTTTTTTAGAGAACCACAAACATTGCTGGAGGCCAGTACCCACCGCTGTCCTCCATTTGTTTCGTGTTGTATCTTGACCGCCACATGCTGTATGTTCCCACAATACTGCCATCAATTTGCCTTAAATGACTTGCGTGTTATCTGTTTTATCGTGTTTCAAATGTTCTGTTCAAGCCATCACGTCTCATGTAGCACAATAACGGTGTTTGAACGTTGAAATTTGGATTCGGTAGTTGATAATTGGTTTATGGTTGGTTCAAAACGTTTTAAAAACGTTCATACGTGGTTAACAGGTGTAAGTTGAAATAGTGAGAGTTTTGGAAGGCTTCAGAAACGTTTCAATAAAAATGACACATTTGCTTTGAAATCGTGGAATTTTTAAAACGATTTTAAAGCGTTGAAAATCAGGCTATGCTTTCAACGCCATCTATCAACAAAAATTACAAACTAATGATAAGCACTCCCATTTAGAAATTATGCGTTCAAAGACCTTTAATTTTTCGGCAGACATCGTATTGTATTTCTTCAGTCTATTTCCAGTTCCTTTTATAAAGCATAATCCAGCGCCCTCCTTTTGTCTACACGGAAAGCTGTAAGTGTAAACCACGAGGTAGAAGTTATAATTGGTACTTGCATCTTGTTGAACCTGCTGTTTGACTGTTTTGTGATGTATGAATTTTTGTCTTTGCTCTCAAGATTTTCTTCCGGCTTCTGCATTGTTTTAAAGGTACGCGAGACTTACTTAAATAGCCTTGCAGCTGATTTTTCTCTAGGAAGAAAGGACAATTCGAAACTATTTCCCGTTACTTGAAAACTTCGTCTTGTTCTGGAGACTAACGAAGAGCATTTGAAACTTTTCCACTATAAGTATTGGCATATTTAAAGGATAGCAGATAGTATAATGAGGAACTTGACTAACGATCTACCACGAAGCGCGTGCATTGATCACTTAAATGGCACGAATTTCGCTCTGTTTAGTGTTATAAGAAGCGATAAAGAACCATGAAAATGCTATTTCATCCTTTTCTATCCAAAAATATACCATTCTGGTTTACTCTAAATACGCAAGCAAGCGGGTTTTCAAGATTTTATAAAATTTACAAATAGTTAAAAAGGTTTTTTTGAACCGTTGCCATAACTGTTCATGAACTAGATATACTGGTGGTTTCCAAACAAATTTTTTCAACGTTTTTGCAACCGAACTGTTAATCGTTTTTGAACTGTAAAGCGACCAATTCCTGCTACGTGGGGTGTCTGTCCATGCACTGTCGCTACCGCAGTGTCCCCATTATTTTTTTGTGCAGTGTACTTTATTCACCAGAAGGGCCATATTGAAAATCAAGTTTTTCACTTATACACAGATCGCACTTGCAAGGCGTTTTGTAAAGAGAAAAATATGAAGATAATATGATATTGTTTAAAATGGCTAGACTTTATTCAACTAAAAATAAAGAAAAACAAAAAATAAAAGAATATGAGACGAGAAGGTGACAATGGGGAGTACGTTTTTTCTCTTCAAATGGTCACAATTATCATTGGTATTTCCGAGAAACGACTTTGTGGACCGGAAACTTCAGTGAAAAAGCTTTCATCCCATGCATTTTATCCCATAAAAATTCCCATGGACTTTCTTTATAAAAATGCCTGTTCGGTTAGTGTACGGTGCAATCAGCTTAATCTCAGACTACAATGGAGTTGCGCGAGTGCAAAGTTCTTTCCTCTGTTTATTTCTTCATTTCCTAGACATTTCCGATTTTCCCCAGAAGATTGAAAGGGTGTCTAGGAAATTTATTTTATTTACCTTTTGTGTTTTCTAGCTTCGAGGAAATTTGTTTTCAGCTCATCTTTTTCAAATATTACTTTATTTCCTTAGTATATTGGAAGAATGGGCAGTAAAAAAGGTGCATATTCCTTCAATGTTCATCTCATAAATGCCAAAATTGCCATTCCCTTTCTGCGAAATGTCATTACCTTTGGCTTCACTATATACACATTAAAGTCCAAAGTTTTGCTTCTTTGACTTATATCACTTTTAGCATTTGCTCAAGTGCCACTAGATCAATACCTTCAATAACACATCAACGATGCAGCATATGTTGTTGTTCAACTATTCAACTTTTATTCCCTCACATTCTCACAATGCTTGTGAACTATGTAGATGCGTAGTGAGCTCAGGAAAGGAATGCAGTATTATCTGGCAGCCTTTAGTGCACAAAATAATCTGACAATTGCACATTTATTATACATTCGAAACTCAATAACGGGAATCTTTTTTACCGCTAACTCTTTTCTTAATTTCCCGGAAATTCACATATGTATTAAGGGTTTTTTATTCTTTTAACATGAACATGCTTAACATGGAACACCGCAATGGTAAAAAAATTCCGAATTCAGGAGCCATTCTACGTTTTTTTTCGAATTAACGGAGTGGGCCGGTATGCCATACCGGTAGCTAACAAAAATGGAAGTGAGCATACCGGCAGTTAAAAAAAACGTTTTTTACTATCCCGGTATGTAATAAATTATAAACCCGTCACAAACTACGTAAAAAAATCAGGATGAAATCACAAATTTTAACGCAAAAATCGGCAAATGACATTTTTAACGGAAAAAATTGATAAATTATTAGCAGCAGCTGGGATTGAAAGAGACAACAAACCTTTCTGTGAAGGTGTTTTTTAATTATTTCATTATTTTTTTAATAATATACACATTAATTTTTAATACCAAAAAAAAAAAAAAGACAATTGTGTGGAATGGTATGTATTTCTTTCGAATTTCTTCTATTTATACTATGTAGATCTATGGTCGACACCATACCGGCAGTAGCTCTGAGCCACTTCGACCACTGAATTTACGAAGCATATTTCTGATTCAAACATGAACATGCTTAACTACCGCAATGTTAAAAAATTTCTGAAATTCAGGAGCCATTCTACGTTTTTGTTTCAAATTAACGAAGCATATTTCTGATTCAAACATGAACATGAGCATGCTTAACATGAAATACCGCAATGTTAAAAAATTTCTGAGATTCAGTAGCCATTACACGTTTTTTTTAATTAACGAAGCATACTTCTGATTCAGTCTTTCTCGTAAAATTTCGGAAGAAAAATTGAATTTCACTGATTTTACATACACCTATTGACAGAAATATTACTGATAATCTTCATGTATTTTCAGAAACATTTCGCAATTACTTTCTTCTGAATTTTAATTACATACAGAATAATTACTTTATTATGTATATATTCTTCTGTATTTTCAGAAACGTTTTCGCAATTACTTTCATACATTAAAAGGAAATCGCCTTCGCTAAAAAAAATTCTGATTGTTTAGAAATCTTTCCGCAATTCCTTTCGTATATTAACAAAAAAAATCTCACTTTTTTCGTATTCATACGTCTAGGAGTTCCAATATGTCGTTTACTCATAAAAGGACATTAGAACGAAAATTTGAAAAACTATCAGAAAATAGCAACAATAAAGAAAATTCCATTTCGCAAATTGAGGATACCTTCACA
The DNA here is from genome assembly GCA_039090855.1 of Macrothele yani. NCBI lineage: Eukaryota > Metazoa > Arthropoda > Arachnida > Araneae > Macrothelidae > Macrothele > Macrothele yani. The sequence goes on from CM076998.1 coordinate 113,053,003, forward strand.
GATACTGAAATAATATCTAACCTTTCTTGTTTTAAGATGAACGAAATTCTAAAACGGATTTTATGTTACAATTCGAATTTCGCAGTTTCGAAAAAGGTACCAGTACCGAATATCGTGGCGTCGGTTGAAGAGTCCTTGATAAAAAGCGATCTAAACATTGATAAAAAAGAAACATTTAAACATTGTGGCAGCCAGATAATAACCTCTAAGTCCTCTCCACCATTTAAACCCAGTATCAACAAGGAAGAATATAATTATCTTAAAGAGTTACAGTCAAATCCTGATATTATCATTACTAAAGCCGTTAAGAAAGGACAAGTTGTTATTCTGGACAAAAAGCATTATGAAGTAGAAGTCGAAAAACGTATTTCCGAAGGACCCTATAAAGAAATAAAAAATGATCCAACGGAGAAACAATTAAAAAAAGTTCGGAAATTGGTATCAAGTTGTGTAACTCTTGACCAAAACTCAAAAAGCTGTCTAAAGCCCTCATATGCCCGTTGTCCACGTTTCTATGCACTTCCGAAGATACATAAGATTGATATCCCTTTCCGTCCCAGAGTCAGTAATATCGGCTCAGCTTCACATAAGTTGGCCAAGTTTCTATCTTCAAAATTATCTACCTTAACGACTTCTTCGGACAAAACAGCTGTGAAAAATTCCATCGAGTTTGTCAATCGGCTAAATCGACATCCATACAAGGGCCAGTTCATGTTATCCTTCGATGTGAAATCCATGTTCACAAGTATCCCACTGAATGGACCCCTCGAATCATTGAAAGCTAGTCTCTCTGAACAACATTTCAGCCAGCCGGAAGTAGAAGATATTTTGAGACTAGTTTCCTTTTTCGTGGAAGATTTTACCAAGAGACAGAAGGCCTTGCAATGGACAGCCCACTGTCGCCTATTTCATGCGAAGTCTGAGGACAAACTCTTTCAGCTTGTCACATTTCACCTGTGGATTCGACATGTAGATGATACTGTTCTCTGGAATGACATGAACTCGGAAATGCTGTAATTAGTTGAACTTATCAATTCAATTGAACCTCATATACAGTTCAGACTGAAAATAATGGCTGCTTACCCTTCCTTGACGTCCTCGTGTCATGCTCTAAAGGATCCTTTAGTACAACAGTTTATCGAAAACCATTTGCTGTTTCCTTAATCCCACATGCAAAATCAAATCACCCATGGAAACAAAAAATCTTCGCCTTCTACACATACGTATATCGTGCAATACATATATGCTCAACTGAGAATTCCTTGTAGAAAGAGCTTGATTTTCTTAAACGAATTGCAGTACACAGAGGATATAGCCCTTCCGTTATAGACAAAGCTGTCCAAACATTTAGGAAACCGAAACCAGTCTGCTCGCTCATGCCAATAGACATCCCAATACGAGAGAATTGGGCGGTTATCCCTTTTGCTCCAGAGATTTGCTGCGGAATTTCTAAAATTCTCAAAAGCTTTAATTTCATAGTCGTTTTTAAACACATAAACAAGATAAATTTTTAAGGATCAAAAGACTACATCGAAGATATAAATTCCTGGGGAATTTATCAGATACCTTGTGAATGTGGGTTTTCATATATAGGACAGACCCGCAGGGCTTTAAGTTTCCGTGTGAAGGAACACAAGGCTTACTTACGGAACTGTGAGCTGAAGAAGTTGTCTGTATCCCAACATTGTCACGAAAATAACCATAATTTTTTTTTGGAAATACTACGCTTATTGATAAACCTGATTCGACTATCAAACTTAATGTATTAAAAGCTTTCCACATATACCGGAACTCTTCACGGCTTATCAACGACATAACGTCGACTCCATTTCTTTCAAGCGCGTGGAAACAATTCACAAAATCCGTGACCGTCAGAACTCTGATGATGTCACAATGATTTGAATGCTTATACTCCATTCGTCCTGATGACACCGAGCCAAAAAGATCTGCAAAACTATAGTCGATGTATAATAAAGCTTTGATTGTGGTAAACGTTGGTATTTTCATTCTATCTCAACACCACAAGTCTGTAGTCATAAATTATATACATATTAGGATCAATTCACAGAAATACCTAAACTATTAAATAAATTTCAGTCATCAGTGGGAGAATCTAATTTTGAAGTTCTGTAGCGAGACTGAATATTTTGGATAGTATATTGTGGCAATGGATATTCCTTTCCCTCTTCCTCCGTTTAATATGCACCAGTCATTGTATATTGTGTTACCGCACTTAAATTATCGTAAAGGTTATTGTATGATGTCTGTGTATCAGTCTGTTGACTCCTTAACACAGAAGCTATTATTGTTATTATAGATTTTTATAGCTTAACACAGAAGCTATTATAGATTTTTGTAAAATAACACTATGAAGAAGTTCATTTCAGCTTTTCTTAAACATGTTTTAAAACATCTCGAGCTCCAAAACATTGTTGCTCTGAAAAATCATGATGTAAAAAAAAAAAAAGGCAATTCAAAATAAGTCTTCCTACAAAAATAAAACAAAATAATCTATTATAAACCGGTTCAGAAAAGCAATGGTCTCCAAGAGAAAATAAAATGATTAATTAACCCGCACTGATAGCGAAAAACATTCCATCATCGCGTGATTCCAGTCGTATTCATTTCTACCTTAACTATGTTAAAACCGGATTCGATTCCCACCAAAAGGGAAGGTTTCTTATTTTCACTTCATACGTGAAGAGAGAATCTCTGCCAAAAGCACTGAAAAAGGTAAAATCAGGAGTTTTGGGAAAATTTCGGGATAAATGCGGAAAAACCTGAAGCGCTGACTTCTGAAAAAAAAAATGCATAAATAGGGAAAAACCAAAAGCTAACTATTCTGAAAAAAAAAAAAAAAAAAAAAGAGGAATTAGCGACGACAGAAATTTGTCAAAATAGTGAAGTTAGGAGCGGAAACTTTTCGAAACGAAAATTTTGTTAAAAGCTGGAAGCCTACTGGAAACTTTTCGGCACATCGTATTTTAAGGAATTTTCTGTGAATTCACACCATTTGCGTTTGACAGAGCATTTCAGGCGAACTGATATTTCATGAGCATAAAAATGCATTCTGTTAGCGCAGTTCCCAAAATTTATTTACTTATTAATTCTACTGCTTCGTCCCGTTCATTTTGAAGCCTACTGGGGCACCTGGCTTGTTTTTTGTTGTGACTGTGCAAATGACGAAAACAGGACAGTGAACGGAACTCCGGGAGAGATTGCTTTCTCTGGGAGACTGGAGTTGGCCTCGGTGTACTGTCCTACTTAAAAAAAAAGAAATAAGAAATTTCCGGAACCTCCTGCTCTGTCAATCCCTCTCATCTGCGTAGGATGAATTCGCTCCCCATCATTGATGGAAAAGTCTCGGACGCACTCCTATTCTCTCTCTCTCTATCTCTCTCTTTCGCTCTCTCTGCAAGCGTTTTATTTTCTCCAGTCTATGTACATGCTGTTCAAGTTAACGTAAGTGGTAAAGTCCAGCAATCTTTGAGCTTAGAGAAAAAGGACCCAGGAAATTTTAAACACAGTAGACGGCAACATTTGTGAGACGTACTACAACAGTAATGCACGTGTCAAGACGACAAATCTGCGGCGATGCATTCTGTCCGTGTAGCTTAGTTCGGAGAGCAACTTACTCCGGAGTGGGGAAGCGGACAAAATTGTGTTTTCAGATTGGCGCCCGAACGCAAATATGGATGTACTGGCCGTTGGGTTCTTTGAAAAATGAATTTAATTTAATTTAATTTAATTTTGCCATCACTATTCAACATACAAACAAATCGAACACAACGGTTTCTATGCCAAAAAAGGTTAACAAAATACATATCACACCATATGCAAATGCAAAACAAATACAATACATATATTAAAAAAGTGCATTTTGTTGCACACATTGCCTAGAATTAATAAAAAATAAAAGAAAAAAAGTTAAGAGGTAGATGATGTGACATACTACAAAGGTAAAGCACGTGTCAAGACGACAAATATGCAGCGATACATTCCGTCCGTGTCGCTTAGTTGGGAGAGCAACTTACTCCGGAGTGGGGAGGCGCGGTTTCTATCGCCGTCACGGAAAAAATTGTGTTTTCACACATTTTAAATAAGATTGCAGTAGCAGCGAAATTCAGTTTTGAAAAAAGTACACTTTTTTCAAAATTCTATTTTTTTTTTTTTGCAGCTGTTCGTGCTTACAGCCGCTTTGAACCAGCTCAGAAACTTATGCGAACCACATAAAACGAAATCGCAATTGCGCTAATGAAATGAATTTATACATAGTATTTGTAGCACTGCATACCGTAATAGAGCATACCGTGCTACAGCACGATGTACGATTTCGTCTCGGTTGTGTAATGTTTAGGTAAAAGGTAACCAAATTAATGTTTGAAAAGTCAAAAGGTATGTACGTGCTTTTTACTTTAATAGTACTGTATGATTTTACATATTTCAGTGCGCATTTAGTCGTTCAATTACTAAACACGTATTAATAACAAACTGTTTTAAACCCGAATATAAATTTTTGGTTCTCCGCGATGTTCGTGTTAACGAGGTTCAGTTGTATTCTTATCGCATCTTTTTTACGCCAATATGAATCTGATGCAGCTCATGCATCCTTCCCCTGCTGCTAAGATTAATAGATTAATTTGTTATGATCAACGAATAATAATGTTTTAGAGTAATTGATAACACACCAAAAAATCACTGACTTCATTGCCAGTGTGGCCTCTACTACGAGTTTTTTTTTCTTGACTTTTTTGAAATCCACTTTGATCAATCTACAGCACGATAAAGAAAATCAATCTTTTCCAAAATAATGCTAAGAAGTCTTTTAACCGTATTTCTCATTTGGCTAATTAATATGTGTTCCGAATATTCTACAGTTCTGGAATTTTTCAGAATATCTATACTCGTACATGCTGTTTTACAGGAATCATCTCAAATAACGATTTCCAACACGCCATTTGAAAAAGAGAGACGTGGTTATGTTATCACTATTCCCACGTTTGTCTGTGAGCATCATTTCTCTGCACCTACACTATATTGACAAAAGTCACCGGGCACATAGAAGAGAAACACAACATAGCATTTATTGAAATACATTAGTACGATGTCGGTCCACCTTTGGCCTTAATGCACGACCTGACCCTTCAAGACATGCTGTCGACAAGATTTCGCAACACAGCGATAGGTATGCGCTTCCATTCGGTACATAATGCTGCCGCTAACTGTTGCTTAGTAGTAGGCCTTGGTTCCAAACTTCTTATGCGGCGCTATAATTCATCCCATAGGTGCTCTATGGGATTAAGATCAGGGCTCTGTGATGGCCAGTCCATACACGATGCGGAATTATCGTCAAACCACGCCGTAACAGTCTTTGTTTTACGGCCCGGTGCATTTTCCTGTTGGTACCAACAAGGCTCGGTTCCATAGTATTGCCACAGAGTTGGTAGGGCATAATTGTCCAGAATATCGAGGTAGACGTGCTGGTTAACAGGTTCGTCCACGATTACTAATGGGTCGGAATCAAGCCGTCCCTGATACTCAGATATTTTATCATCTGTAATTTCATTACAAGGCGACGTTACCCTCAGTGCATTCCTTGCACGCGCACGCCAGAAAGAAAACTATTTGCTGAGGAATGATTCAGACACTGAGTTCTGAGGCGAGAAGGAAAATTTAGTAGTATGCTCGGACGCGCCGCCAATGTCCCTTTAATTTCACCCCGCGTCGGAATGCTGAAACCGAAACTCCGGAGATGCGTGCTCATCTCCACATTAGCTCACCGTCGTATGCCCAGGGAGAAAATTTTATAGTCCCTCGTTCGTCTGACCGCCGCGAATCGAGTGCCCCCGTTCCTCTCTCCTTTCCATACCAACCGGACTTTCATAGCTACAGGTATTAGCGTCCAGCCATTCCCACGAAAAGAAAAATCTCAAGCACATTTGCCTTCGCATGGCAACGAGTCAGCAATCTTTGCGTACGGGACACGAATTTCCAATGCAAGAAAATTTCCCTCGAACAGTGACTATGGCACGGGGCGCTTAACTGTTTGTTACGTGTCGAAACCGAAACAAATTCTCGCTACTTAACTGCCATGACCTCATACATTTCCCAACAAATTCTTTCAGTCCATAACTGGTAAGTCAAACGACTGACAACTGCACTTAGCAACTATACCGATTCTCTTTTTTCGAGCAGGATTACCACTGCTATTCAGTTTGGGGATTACGTTCTCTCTCGGACTGACGTCTTTCAAGACGAAGAAATTTTTTCTCTCAACATAACTCACGCACATTTTCTCGAATAGGCTTACCACTGCTATTCAGTACATTTTCTCGAATAGACTTGCCACTGCTATTCAGTACATCCGGATTATATCCTCAAAAATTATAATCCCAGCCCCTGCACCATCTTTTCCGAATTTAACCTTCTGCCTACGTTCCGTGAAAGACGTAAGATTTTGTCTACATAACACATGCAACACATTTTTATGCAAACTCAATATGCAATTTACAATTCCAAAATCATAAATCCTTTTCCCGGTCCCCATCCGTTCCGAAGGTTAAAGACACACTTTATATGTCATTAGTTTCTTCGTTTAAAACATTTCTTTCCGACGGACCCCTCTTCACGTTCCATCGCATGAACTGATCGAACCCTAATCCCGTTACATCTCCCTCGCTGTGTTTATCGACAACAGCGCTACAAGAAAAACAGCCAACTGAACTTTTCTTTTTCTTTTTCGTCTACCCCTTCCCAAAAGTCACTTTCCTTAGTTGGGGCTCCGCGGTAGTCGCTACTACCACATATCTCATCTTCACAGGCAGAACTCTTCAATACGGAGAGCATATCTTCAATTATAACTGCTTCCCTATTATCCCTCTTTATACCCGGGATGGTTTCTACACAGCTGAGTTCGGACACTCCTTCACAGACAAGCTTTCCATTATTCCGAGGACTACCCAATTCAGATTCTAGCCCTACGCCCGTTACTAAGGTCGAATTCTCAGTCCTTTCGAAATTCTTATCTATGGGTCCCTGCACCGCAAATTCTTCTCTGGGTTGCAGTATCTCTGTAGTGATTTCGAACTTCTGTACCTCTTGTGACGCTTCAACATTTTTCGCGAGTTCTATCGGCCGCGTGTCCAATTCTTCGCTGTGAATCTGCAACTGAGTTCTCAGCTCATTATTTCTTTGGGCTTGTTCCTGTCTACGTAATTCCATCTGTTCTATGAGAGCTTTTATTTCTCCTCTTTGCGTCGTTATCTTCTCTGCGAGGGACTCTAGCCTCTGCTCCTCATCAGCCAAAGTTGTTTTTATGTCCTCCATTTCTGGTGTTATATTACTCTTGGCTCTGGTGTTTAAATAATGAAAATTTCCTGCTCAGCATCGTTCCGCCACCAGTCTCTTCGGAGGCGTGGATTCGAATCCCACCGCTGCCACCATTTGATGCGAACTTGGCCGCTCCACCAATTGTTGCGGTCTCATGGGTCATTATCCCCCCCCCCCCGTTGACCACCAATTGGTACTGCCGCTGGCACCTATTGATACGGTACCATGCCGAGCTACCAATAATTGATACGAACGAGACTTGTAGGTTCTTGTAATTCGGGAGCTGGTATTGATGAGCGAAAACGTGATGCTTGCTGAAACACAGGGATTTAATACACCAGAGCCTAAAAGATCAGAGAGCAAATAATCTGTTAATACCAATCAATTTTAATTAACGGAACATCCGGTCTGCAAGGATGTAAATTCCGTACATCCGGTAGGCATACAGAAAAAAAAATAGAAATGGGAGGGATCTCTCTCCTAGTTCAGTCCTTACTCTTTTGTAATTATCTCTTGAGAGTATTTCAGTTCACCATGCCGGGAATATTTATTTAGAGTTCTGGATAACCAGTGTATGGCTTATAAGTTCAGTTGGCAGTCTATGCACTAGAGCACGGGTTAGAACCCCATTTCCAAAAATGAGCTTTGCAAGCTGATAATTAAAAGTCAGTACTTACGAATAGCTGGACAATGTTGGACAATCCATGTATTTAGTACACTCTTTCAGTATCACTGACACACACACACACACACGCGCGCCCTCTGTAGTAGTCGAAGGGGGCTTTTCACCTGTGTGTCCCAGAGGGTCATCGCTAATTCACTGGCTTTCACCTCTTTCCTTCGGCGTCGCAGAGAAACACCAAGGGCTGACTCCTCTTCGCACAGCAGATGGGGGCTGTAGGATGGGCGGAGACAGCTCTCTTTGACCCCGTGGATAGAGAAGCGTAGCTTGCTTGGAGCGCGGACCCGTCGACGCTTTCCCAGATGTCAGCGAATTCTACTCCTCTTTGTTGGAGAGCGGTGTTTTCTGGAGGATGGTTTGCGGGCAGTGGTTAGCTAATGCTTTGTTTTAGTCGATATTCTCGGTTTGGCATATTTGGTGGTCTTACCAAGCTGCCTAATTATTGTTAAGCTCTCCTCGTACTCCGGCGGCTTGCCGCTGCGCTCGAAGTACCGTGCTATCTTAGGTCCAGACGGACGTCAGGCTTCGCACATAGCAGGCTCTCTACGTCTGACCACTGCGTATGGCCCTATTGCGTAGTCTCCTTGTAGCAATTTCCCAGTGCGACTTACAACAGCGTACTGAGACCACTAACTGTCTCCTCATCTGCCTCTTTTTTTGGCTACTCTCTGTCACGTGGCTTCATCTGCTTCTTTTCAGTCGACCATTGAGATTTCACTCTTGTCTTTCGTACAGAGCACCGTCGCTTTCGCAGAATAGTTCCGTTTCTGACTCTCGCCCCTCATAATCGTAATTTTCAGCGTTCCCTACAGATTTTTGTCATTAATGGCACACTTGAAGTCGTATTTATGAGAGTCTGGGTGACTCTCAGTTGCTAAGCAGACCCACAGAGGCAATCTCCTAATTCCTTTGTTGCCACCCAGACAAAGAGAATTACAATACTTCCCCAATTAAAATGAGTTAATTTTCCAATTTAATTTGCAATAGGCCAGATATTTAATTTAACCATCAACATAATTTAACCATGCCTATCAAGTCCGTCCCCCATTTTAATAGTAATTAATTTAGACCCAATTTTCGTATCAATATATATTGATGACTGATTTTTAATCTGCGATGAATTATAACATACCTTAATCTACATTTCAACATATTCCCCGTGGGTGTTAAGGCCTTTGTCATATCGTGGCACAATTTTCTGGATACCCTCCTCATTAGAGTCTACCCCCTGGGTTCTACATGCCTTAATCTACTTTGCCACATATTTCCCGTGGATGTTACGGCATTTGTCATATCGTAGCACAAGTTTCTGGATACCCCCTCATAAAAGTCTTTTTCTTGGGTTCTTCATGCCTTAATATACTTTTCAACATATTTACCGTAGATTTTAAGGCATTTGTCATACCGTGGCAGAAGTTTCTGGATACCCTCCTCATAGAAGTCTTCCCCTGGGTTCTACATTCCTTAATCTACTTTTCAACATATTTCAAGTAGATTTTAAGGCATTTGTCATATCGTGGCAGAAGTTTCTGGACACCCTCTCATAGAAGTCTTCCCCCTGGGTTCTACATGCCGTAATCTACTTTTCAACATATTCCCCTTCGATGTTAAGGCATTTGTCATATCCTGGCACAAGTTTGTGGATACTCTCCTCATAAAAGTCTTCTCCCTGGGTTCTATATGCCTTAATATACTTTTCAACATATTTCCCGTGGATGTTAATCCATTTGTCATATCGTGGCACGAGTTTCTGGATACCCTCCTCATAGAAATCTTCCCCTGGGTTCTACATGCCTTAATCTACTTTTCAACATATTCCCCGTGGATGTTAAGGCATTTGCCATATCGTGGCATAAGTTTCTGGAAACCTCCTCATAAAAGTCTTCCCCCTGGGTTCTACATGCCTTAATCTACTTTTTAACATATTCCACGTGGATGTTAATCCATGTGTCATATCGTGACACGAGTTTCTGGATACCCTTTTAATAGAAGTTTTCCCCATGGGTTCTACATGCCTTAATATACTTTTCAACGTATTCCCCGTAGATGTTAAGGCATTTGTCATATCGTGGCACAAGTTTCTGGATACCCTCCTCATAGAAGTCTTCCCCCAGGGTTCTACATGCCTTAATCTACTTTTCAACATATTCCCCCTGGATGTTAAGGCTTTTATGATATCGTTGCACAAGTTGCTGGATATTCTCCTCATTGAAATCTGCTGTCTGGGTTTTGAGACACTGCTCAACCGTCGTCTTCAGGTCATTGTCGAATGAATGATGTGTTTCCATTGCAGGAACTAATGTTTCGACTCAGGTGGGATGTCAGCATCCTAAGTCTCATCTCCCGCCACTATACGACTTAAAAAATAATCACCTTCCTCTGCGTATCACCCTAAAATTTCCAAAGCAGATCCCATGCGCTTCGTTTTGTGCTCTTCCATAAACATCTTTGGCACCCATCGTGCGTACACTTTGAGGTACTAAAGCTTTACTGTAATGGTTTCGAAACTTCTGGGAAATGTTCTGAAATATCAGAAATTGTGAAACGTCGGTTCTCTCTAATGTTTTCATTCACTCTCTCCACCAAATCTTCGGTGACCAGAGAAGGCCTACCACTGCGCAGTTCGTCATGAACGCTATCGTCCTTCATTTAACATTCGAACACACTTCCGCACCATTCCTGCACTGATTGCGTTTTATCTGTAAATTTCGCAAATTTGCCGATGACCGATGAATTTCACTTGGTCTGACATTTCTCGGATTCAGAAACCTTATCACAGACTGGACTTCGGAATCGGTGGGTCGTTCTATCAACTAAAACATTATTAACGCACAGCTGAAAGCTTTAACATAAGCACAACCTCATAAAATGGCGTTAGGCCGTGACTAATGGATGAGTCTACACAACTGCGCATGCACGGCTCTGAAGCGAATATTTGCGCGAGGGTGGTACGCGAACGGCAGTTACTTTGTGGATGGCCCTCGTACATTCTAAGCCGAATTTAATGCGGCTAATTGCGTGTTGTCGAACACCAGCATCATGCTTATCTCGTCAGTTCTGCCCCAAAATGGCGCGAACAAAGAAATTCCACGAGGGAATGAACAATGGAACATATTAATATACACTGTCGAGGCACATTATTGTAACCACCTCCTACTTTTGACGTCAACAGCGAGTAGCCAATGAAGGAAGGCACGTGTCGTGAGCTGGTTCGGAGGGTATATAAAGTGTGCTGTAGGCATTCTGAAAACTTATCACTGGTTGCTATCATGGATAAAAGAAGCGATTTATCAGATTTGCAAAAAGGGATGTTTATCGGCTTTCGGGCCAAGGGTGGCAGTATTTCTGAAACAGCGCAGTTTGTGAACTGTTTGCTCGCTGCTGTGGTTAAAGTGTATCGTGTCTGAAGAAATGGCACGATTGCGAATAAGCGATGTGGAAATTGCGGAGCACCACGTGCCATTCATGTGAGAGGCAAACTTCAGAAGCGAGGGTGCGTGAGGGCCGATCGAGACGCCAAAGTGGAGCAACTCACTGGCCGAATAAACCGAGTGGTTACTGGAAGTGTGTCTAAATACGACAGTTCAGCGAATCCTGCTGCGTATGGGGCTCCGATGCAGACGGATGGTCACTGCACCTATGCTAGCGAAGGTGCATCGACAGAAAAGACTTACATTTGCACGGCAGTATCGGAATTGGACCTCCGCTGATTGGCAAAGGATTGCCTTCTCCGATGAGTCACGTTTTCTGCTTCATTGAACAGATAGACGTCGGCATATAAGGTGAGAAACATCGGAGAATAAACACTCGTCAACCACTGCTGGAAGAACACAAACTAGTGGGGGCAGCGTTATGGTCTGGTGAATGTTTTCGTGGCATTCGCTGAGTCCACTTATACCTGTGGAAGGCAGTATGGACCAAATTCGTTATGAATCCATCCTTGTTGACCACGTACACCCATACATGCTGATTGTCTTCGCTGAGCCGGATGGGATCTTCCAGAACGACAATGCGACGAGTCAAACAGCTAGAAATGTCCAAGAGTGGTTGGAAGAGCACAATGAAGACTTCAAAGTACTTCCCTGGCCCCCTAATTCCCCAGACTTGAACTCAGTTGAGCATCTGCGGGACCACCTCGATCGTGTTGTTCGCTCTATGGATCCTCCACCACGCACCCTCCAGCAGCTGTCAAATGCACTGCAGTCAGCAGGGCTTCATGTACCTGTGAATACCTTCCAGAACCTTTTTAAGTCAGTCCCAACCCGTTTAGCTGCTGTCCGCGCTGCACATGTCGGTTACTATTAACTAGTGGTCACAATAATGTTATTCGACCGTGTATATTTATTATTATTCTTTCTGAATCAAAGTTAGATAATCTTACAAACACCTTTCACAACGGAAACCATTTTAGGCCCAGTTTCTTCTTCAACTGATGCGCTGTTTCCCAGAAGGCTGAAATCTGCAGCGATATGGCGTTATTCGCTTGGACGATTCTCGCTAGCATCATCTTACCCGTCTGATATACTAGAGAGTTTCTTACACAGGATCGACCATTGAAGTTTTCTGCGAGCAGCAGGATTCACGGCCTTGCTGCGGTTGTGCATGAAAAGTCCAGGATAAAACGGAACGCCTGGCACCAGCTACCATGCCACGTTCAGTCTCTCAGATCACTCCTTTTACCCATTCTGCCTCACAATCGTACGTTAACTGATGATCGACGAGACGATCTGCATGATTTATACAGCAAACCGCGCTCACGTGACGCCTTACGTGTTGCAGTAAGCCATTAATGTGAGGAAGGTAGGTGTAGCTAATAAATTGGTGTCTCAGTGTACGTTACGGAAGATGATTTAGGCCACTTTAAGGTAAGCGGGAAAACATAAGTTTGTCGGTGAAAAGCCAGAACTTGTGCTTTATTGGTCTGGAGAACTAAAATAATACAGAATTTGTGTTTTCACCCCGTCCTCGCTCCGAAGCCAGTTGTTCTAACCGACTAAACTGCACCGACGGAATGTATCACTACAGATTTGTCGTCTTGACAGGTGCTTCATCTCTGTAGACATAATCTCCCTCTTAATTATTTTTTTAAAGCGAAGAAGGAATTTTCATTCATTCCAGACGATGCGTGGAACAAACATCACGCATTTTTCGAAGAACCCAATGGTCAGTAGATTCATTTTCCACAATCGGGCGCCAATGTAAAAGCACAAGTTTCTCGGTGTTGGAGTTCGAATCCAGCTTCCTAGCTCCGGAGCCAGTTGTTCATAACAATGTATCACTGCAGCTTTGTCGTTTTGACATGAGCTTCGCCTATGTAGTACGTCCCAAAGTTTGTATAAGTTTTAACTTCTAATATTATCATCTCAGTTATGCTACATAGAAACTTCTCAGCGCACTTGGTGTTATTAATAACCTGCTTCCCATTATGTATCTAAAGCTATTTTCCTCTTCCATTTCCGAAATACGTGCTCCACTGAAAATATCATTCAGATCAGCAGCGTAGGCGTACCGATTGTAGCACGTGTATGTCGCAAATACTCACAAAACACATCTGCGTAGGATAAATCGATTAGGCAATGGGATGGCAAAACTGTTGTTGGAGAGAGACAAGAAATTCCCAACTCACGAAGCTCCTTCGATATTCCGGCTTGACACAGCGTAAAGCGAAGAATAAAACTGATTTTACATCCGGATAAAATCGAATTTTTGTAACACGGCGGAATATCTTCCTCCACATTCTATTCGTTTCATTTATTCATTCAATTTATTTTTTTTCGAACAGCGCTACAGGTGTCCCAAATGATGAGGAAACATCACCAGAAAAATGAATTTCTTGAACTACAAATTTGAATTTTGTAGATTTGTCCAATCAACTAAGAAGTTTGAAAGGAGGAAGAAAGGCAACAAAATTTCATCGTATCAAAGAAAAATCATTTTGAATTTGACTGTTTTCTCGGATCAATACTTCAGAAGCCAAACGCAGCAACAGGAAATCGCAGATGATGACGTCCGTTATAAACCTAAGGTTGCGTATCCGGCCGAAACATCTTATTAGAAATGAAACAATTTGGACGCAAAGACGAAACCAAAAACAAGTTAGTAAAATCATATACAATGCATTGGTTTATGATACGCTTTCCAACATACCAGAAATCGCGCGCAGACAACCCGCCTTCCTACCATGACTATTGATTCGTTCAGTATAATAAAGTTTTGTCGCAATAGAACATTTTTTACTCAAGTTATTACTCAAGTTATGAGGATATAGCTGTGGAATAAATCTCGCTCCTGTGCCCTGACCGTTGACCCCATTTCGATTATATTAAACAGAACTAGTTCAGTATATCTCCGGAACAACATACGTTTTGTCGCAATAAAAGCATGTTTAGTCAAGTTATGAGGATAATGGCTGTGGAATAAATCTCGCTCCTGTGCCCTAACCTTTGACCCCATTTCGATTATATTCAACAGAACCGGTTCAGTATACCTCCGGAACAAAATGATATAGTTTTGTCGCAATCGAAGCATTTTTGCGTAAGCTATGACGCATAAAGGCGATGGAATGGATCTCGCTCCTATGTCTTGACCTTTGACCCCATTTCGCCTATTTTCAATTGGGTTGGTCCCCAGGTTATTCCCTATCACATATTAAAATTTAATCAAAATCGAACCATTTTTACGCGAGTTATTGTGCCGACAGGCAGACAGACGGACAAAGATGGAGCATATAAGCTTCTTCAACTACGGTTGGAAAGCGTAAAAAAAAAAAAATGTACCTTTTCCGGCTAACTCCGACTCTTCGACACATTTACTCAGAGTGATGGCAATCCATCTACTCTCCGAAGCAAAATGTGACTGATCGTTTAACCTTTCACATGACATGTCATTTCAACCACGTGTACGCTCGTGCCCTCAAAACAGTTATTCATAAAAGTCCTTTCTGCCGGCATCAAACAAAAAGAACCAGTCCGGCTATATGCTTTCAAAGTGCTGGTGTACGGTTTTAGTGTAAAATCGACTATAGACAGAAAATGTTCATATTTTTAAACGAATTTCCAGCAATACAATTAATGTTTCAAATAATTTTTTTTCCTTTTTTTAAGAAAGAAATTTCTTATTTAAATGTTCTATCTGATAGCCCTCTGGACTGTGAACCTACATCTAGATTCCAAGATAACAGGGCATTTCTTAAAATTGGTAGTAGTATTTTATTCCACTCCTCTTCCACTGCTTTCATTAGTCCAATCATTGTTTGAGATCTACGTTTAGAAAGCGTTCATTTTAGCAGTCCGAAGGCACAAAAGTCCATTGGTGACACATCAGGGGACTTTGAAGAAATGTGTGCAAAAGGTATAGATTTGATACCCGTCTCTTTTTTAATATTTTCAAGAAATGAGTGGTAGATTTGGATGTATCACTGGTAGCCTCATCCTAATGAAATTCTACTCTTTGAAGGCTCTGTGGATAAAGGAATGGTATTTCCTCTTTAAATATAGAAGTTAAAACATTATTCCGGTAATATGTAGAATTTATTTTCTTCAACTTTTCTCAATTTGAATTTCCCATTGTACGAGTAGGCAGCGACAATCATGCAACCTCTACTGAAAATTTTCTTTGGATTCTTGAAACCAAGTTTGTAAGTCTTTCTCTGCTCTTTTGCGACAGTAAATCTATTTTCTTTGGGTACAGTTGTTTAGGTAGATCCATGATTCATGAATAATTACAATAAATTTCGATCTGTCTCAGGCTAAGTAGTTTTCCTAACGAAGTCTACACCGTGTTCTGTGCTCAGCCACGTACTTATAAGCAAAAAGCGGTGTCTTTGTCAGATTCAAATCTTTGTTTGTTACCTCGTTTACATTTGATGCGGAGATTTTTAACGACATAGCAATTGCTCTTTGGGTTGCTGGATTTTCTTTTAAGACCAGAAACCTTACTTTTGAAATAGTCGTAAAAGTTGGCACTTTCTTTGGATATTCGTTTGGTGCTCTTTTTCCTGTTAAAAGCAATACTTGACGATTTCCCCCTCTATTACTAATAATACTGATTATTTTACATTTAGAAATGCTAATTCTATGATTTTCACAGTTTCTAAAATACAAAATACGAATATTTCTCTTCGTGAAGAGCAAAAACGTAACCACAGTTTGTTTACGTGTGCTATTTTCTTAGCAGATGATATTTAACTGCAGCAGACGTTTATTTCGTGTTCATCTAACACTCTGTTGCCAATTTCAATACTTTGAACTTCTTTTATTTTCTGTAATTTCCTATCGAAAACGTTTTAAAAATGTGTGAACTTCTGGATATTGTTATTTGCTTATGCTACACCAAAACATAAAAAAACAAACTTGCCCTTGATCTCTTTCTTATAGAGCAAAACAAAATGCAGCTTCGACAGCCAACACACATTCGTAACACTGCTTTAGCAGAAGATATCCTTTCATTCTTACGGAGGATGTCCCTACATTTGTAGAGTTTTTGATAACAAATTACAGAAAATAAAAGATTGAAACTGGCAACAGCGTGTTAGATGAGTACGAAAGAAACATCTGCTGCAGTTAAATACCGTCTGCAAAGAAAATGGCTCACGTATACAAGCTGTGGATAGAAGGTTCAATTGGTACTCTTTACAAAGAAATATTCGTATTCTGTATTCAAAAAACGCTGTGAAAATCATGGAATTAGCATTTCTAAATGTAAAACAAGCAATATTATCAATAATAGAGAAAAAACCCCGTCACGCGTTGCTTTTTAGAGAAAAAAGAACACCAAACGAATATCCAAAGAAGGTACGTACTTCTACGACTATTTCAAAAGTAAAGTCTCTGGTCTTAAAAGAAAATCCACCGACCCAAAGAGCAATCGATAAGTTACTAAAAATGTCTGCATCAACTGTAAACAAGGTAATTAACAAATATTTGAATCTGAAAAAAGACACCGCCTTTTGCCTACGAACGTGGCTGAGCGCAGAACACGGTGTAGACTTCTTTATGAAACTTAGCCTGAGACATGAAAATTTATTGTGACTATTGATGAAGCATGGATTTGCCTATGTGACTGTAACAACGAAAAAAAGGTCAATTTACTATCGCAAAAGAGCACAAAAAGATTTATTAACTGGCTTCCAAGAATCCGAATAAAGTTTCAGTGAAGGATTCATGCTTATTGCTGGTTTCTTGTACAATGGGATATAAACATTAAAAAAAGTTGAAAAGAATGTTAAAATCAATTTTACATATTACCAAAATAATGTTTTAACTCCTACATTTAAAGAGGAAATACTATTCCTTTGTCTACTGAGCCTTGCATCAGGACAATGCTACCAGTAATACAGTACATTCAAATCTACCAGTGTATTTTGAAAAAAAATGAAAAAATAGCCGGCTACCAAGTTGATATCTTTTGCTCATACCTTCAAAGTCACCTGATGTGTCACCAATGGACTATTGTGCCTTCGGACTGCTAAAAAGAGCGCTCAGACCTAAAACAGAGCCGGGCATCAAGTGTATACCTTTTGCTCATATTCCTTCAAAGTCAGCTGATGTGACACCAATGGACTATTGTGCCTTCGGACTGCTAGTAAGATCGCTCAGACCTAAAAGAGAGACGGGTATCAAGTCCATACCTTCTGCTCATATTCCTTCAAAGTCCCCTGATGTGTCACCAATGGACTATTGTGCCTTCGGACTGCTAAAAAGAGCGCTTTCTAAACGCAGACCTAAAACAAAGATTGGACTATGGAAAACAGTGGAAGTGGAGTAGAATAAAATACTACTAGCAATTTTAAGAAATGCCCTGTTATCTTAAAAATCTAGATGTAGGTTTATAGTTTAGAAAAAGGGCTATCCGATAGAACATTTAAGAAAGAAATAACTTTATTTTAAATATTAATTATACTGTGAGAAAATCATTCTAAAGATGTGTGAACATCCTTCGTTTCTGGAACTGTAATATTCGTGATTTCATTTCGGGAATTTATTCTTGAGTTTCGCATTTGTGGTAGACATAAGTTTTTCAAGTGTTCGAAAAAACACGCTCTGATGCACATATACACGTATTTGTTCAGTGTGAAGGAAATGCAGTTTGATTATAATTTTTAATGATACTGGATATCAATTTTCCACTATGAAATTACAGAAAACTAG
Source organism: Macrothele yani (assembly GCA_039090855.1). Classification (NCBI taxonomy): domain Eukaryota; kingdom Metazoa; phylum Arthropoda; class Arachnida; order Araneae; family Macrothelidae; genus Macrothele; species Macrothele yani. Next base: position 113,071,162 of record CM076998.1, read on the forward strand.
GATATTTTATTTGCGAGAGTAGAAAACAATCATCTTCACTGTTGAATCTTTGGGCACGAAAACAACTTAAATCCATCTGAACCGAAACGGCGGCACATTTAGTTGAATAATTTTCACATCATCTAAGAAATCCAGATTTGAGCTTCAAAAAACAGAAAGGGCGTCAGAGGGAGCGAATTATGGCTTCTTATGCAACGTTTTATCTAATTTATGCAAGTTTAAGGGAAGTCAGAGTTCCCAGATAACGGGAATTCTCTCTACTTTCAGCAGTCGTGCGGCGAGCTTGGATTAGACGCTTCCGATTTTCAAGGCTTTGCTTAAAACTGCATAGAATAAACCATCATAAAATCTAAATCTTTCAGTCCTTTCAAAAATACCGAGTCTTCCGTGGAATTGTAAAAATAATTCACACACTTGAGATACAAGTGAATGGATTCTTTACAGCCTCTTCTTCAAACTACAGAATGACGAGCCATTCAAAACGAGTTAGCGTTGTTATCCTTGTCGGCTAATAATCTTTAGTCACAAACATAGCGATTTTGTGGAAAAATTTAATCCACTTATAATGAATAATAAAGCTTCTTCTAATGGTTGTTGTGTTGTTAATTATATCATGAATAAACTTTCCTGCTAGTAATGTAGTAATAATAATGAACAAGCTTACAACTGGTAGTAATGTTGTAGTAGTAATTAAGATGAATAAAGTCTTATGCTGGTTGTTACTAATAACACTTAATGAAATAAACCTAACAGCCAGACAGAGGTCTGACAAAACTATGAACTGAGAAAAACGTACTTACTAAAGAAAAATCTTTATTTAGGGAAAACTCCTGGTAGTATCCAACATACACTTCTCAGGTCACACAGCTACTCAATAAAACGTAGCTCCTTGCACATGAACGAAGCTCTACTCACATAAACGAAGATCTCTTAGGTAACACAAAAGCTCTCTCTACGCACATCAACAAAAGCTCTCTCTGGTATCGTTGAACGCGCCTATTTATACTGGCTACCACCACGTCATGACTTACACTCATTGCCAGATCTCATTCAGCGGGAGAAATAACATCTCTTTAAGTCAGAAGATAATTTACATAGGAAAATAAAATAACTAGAGATAGTAAAATAAAAAGGAAAGTGAATCTAGAGTATATGTTACACACTATGTGGTATACAATACTTCCAAAGAAGTAACAGGGGTTTATTTCATCAGCGGTTCGTTAGTGGATATATTGTGACGACTTACAGAGGTAAAGCACGAGTCAAGACGACAAATCTGCAGCGATACATTGCTTTCGTGTAGCTTAGTTGGGAGAGTAACTTATCCTGGAGTGAGGGGCGCTATTTCGATCTCCATCACGGACAAACTTGTGTTTTCACAATATACACTGTCTGATCAAATGTATCCGGATATTTGCCTATCCACAAACACCCTGCAACAGGAAACAAAAAATAACGTCGAGTTGGCCCAACATCCTCTGCTATCACATCCTTCATTCTGCAGGGAAGGCTGTCTACTATGCGTTGCTGTAGGAATTGCTTTTGATTCTACGACAAGAGGTCAGTCACCGTTAGTTCAGGTCAGTCGCCGATATCGGGCGGAATGGCCTTCCTCGCAGTCGGAGTTTCAATTCATACCAAAGGTGTTCCTACGGTTGAGATCGGAGCTCTGTGCAGGCCAGCCAAGCTCATCTACACCCATCTCATCAAACCATACCTCCATGAAACTAGCTTTGTGGACAGGGGCATTTCTCTTTGGGTGAAAGTAAGGGCCTTCGTCGCGTCGTTGCCGCCATCATGTTGGGAGTACAGAATTGTCGAGGATGTCATAATAGGGCTCAGAGCTAATATTCCCAAGTACTAGAACCAGGAAGCCCAGCCCAAAACATGAAAAAACAGTCCCACAGCATGATGCCACCTCCACAAAACTTTCCAGTTGCCAAACCACAGTCGGGAAGGTAGCGTTCATCTGAAATCCTCCACATCCAGACTCATTTGTCGGACTTCCCAATGGTGAAGTATAATTCATCATTTCAGAAAATGTGTTTTCACGGCGCTAGAGTCCACTTTAGCCGAGATTTACACCGGTCTAACAGACGGTTGGTACCGATCTTGCTGATGTTAGGCTTGTGTGCAACTGCTCGGCAATGGAAACCTATTCCCTTCAGTTGTCGATTAACAGTTATGGTGCTGGAGTTGCTTCCATATGCATTTTGGAACTCGATGGCGAAAGGTCCATTCGCACCCAAGATGCTGCACCTATAAATACCAGGGAACTATGTGAGGCTATTCAGATGGCATGGCTCAACATCTCTCTAGAAGTCTACTGGCCATTTGTGGAATCGGGTCATGTATAATCGTTTGCCGTTGTGGGACACTACTTGGTAATCGCATATACGGTCCCTTATGTGACGTCTCCCATTCGACCAATGAGAAGCGCTATTGGAAAAGGTATCTCCTTCCACTGTGATTTCTTGTACGCTGACGAGAAAGTGGTCGTTTGTTGACAATTTTACAGCCGTATTCAGTGTTTTAGTTGCTAATATCTTCTTATTTTAAATGATTACTGTTAGTAATTCTGATTCAACAATTTCTCAGTGTTGTTTATACCAGAAAGATGTTTGTTATTGCATGGCTTCATTCATCAATATTTCTTTGATTGTGCTTTATTTACCGAGTTTGTCATCAGCATTTCGCACTTAAGCAGATATCCAATCACCTCCATTGGTGGATGAAAACAGCTTTATAAAAATTTATCATGAGTGCCTAAAATGTGTGTGATTTTGAACATCGTTATTAATGGAATTCTCACGAGAGACAAGCATGAAATCGGGTGGGGAAAAATCCGTTTAAAATTTCTTTTAGTTGGATTTCTGCTATACAATTTATTCTTTTTCTTGTTGTTGTTGTTTGAACTTTGCTTTTACACATGAGTAGTCATGATCTTGGATTGCTTTCAACTTTTGGCCGACCCTGATGACACTCTAATGTACAATGATCAATAGAAATAAATGGCATGCCTATAAATGGTATCCTGTATTCAACATTGGAATTTTCTCCCCTTCGAACATAACATCCTTCTGCACACCATTAATATCACTCAACTGGGCTTGCCCAAGATTGTGAACTGTACCACGTTTTTTAATATAATGTGTATTAGTAGAAATCTCGAAGTTTTTGATAACGTTTAAAGCATCTTCTAACGAAAAAACGTATCCAAAATAATCATTGGTAGAATGACGAAAACCTTCTCGTGACGAAAACCTTCTCGCCTTCTCGTGGTGCATCCTGTTCCCACTAAAGGAGCTCTGACGACCGCAAATAGCGGTATAACTATACCATCGGGATTAGAGGAAATGCTATCCCACACTCACCAACCCGCTTGGCCAGCGTGGTGAGTTATGGCCGAACCACTCCAAAATGACTCCACAACTTAAATCTTGGCGCTCAGTCTCCGACAGCTGGAATGTACCTGACCAAGGCAGCGGCCAGTGCGACATGAAGGCAGAGGGTGCTAAGAATCCCCGGAGGACCGGACTAGGCTGCCATCTGATGCTGACCTTGGCTACGTATAATGGACGCTCCCTATCTTCTGATTCAAGGCTTCTTGAATTGGAAGAGGAACTACAAAGGATCAAGTGGGACATCGTTGGGCTAAGTGAATTAAGGAGAAAAGGAGAAGATCTCATTGAACTGAAAAGTGGACATCTCTTCTACTATCGTGGGACAGATACTAGCAGAACTAGTGGTGTTGGATTTATAATAAACAAGAAACTGAAGGATAAAGTGGTAGAAGTTGAAAGTTCCTCTGACAGAGCTGAACGACTCGTTATCCAACTCTCTAGAAGATACCAGGCTGAGATTTTTCAAACTTATGCACCCACCACAAGTCATCCTGAAGAAGAAATTGAAGAATTTTATGAGGAAATTCGTCATCTAAATAATAAAGGTAAGCAGCACTTGAAGACAATTATGGGAGATTTCAATGCAAAAATAGGGCAACGGCAACAGAATGAAACTTCAGTAGGTAAATTCGGTCACGGCTACAGAAACCAGAGTGGAAATACTCTCGTTGAGTTTGCAGAGGCACAAGGGTTTTTCATCTTGAACTCCTTTTTCAAGAAAAAGCCGCACAGGAAATGGACATGGAGACATCCAAATGGGACGACAAGTGAAATTGATTTTATCATGTGTAACAAAAAATTCGTCATAGAAGACTGCAGTGTGCTAAACAAGTTCAACACAGGTAGTGACCATAGATTGGTTAGATGTAAGATGCACCTCAACACTAAACTCGAACGTGGCAAGCTCATAAGACAAACAGAATGTATTGACATAACCAACCTTAAAAAACACCATAATACCTTCAAGTTAGAACTGAAGAATAGATTCTCTGCTTTAGAAGGCCTAACATCGGAAGAAGTGGACATTTCTGAAGTTAACAGAAAAGTAACCAAAGCTCTTATGGAAACAGCAACAAAATTAGCTGGGTCTAAGAACAAGTTGCATGTGAACAAATTATCAGGAAAAACCAAAATGTTAATGCAAAAAAGAAGAGAGATGAGGACAACTAAAGAAGATGTGACTTACAAAGTGGAATACGTAGAGCTATGCAAGATAGTACGAAAGAGTATCACTGAAGACGTAAGGAAATTCAACTGTGAACTAGTGAGGAAAGCAATTGAAAACAACCAAAGCCTAAAGATAGCAAAGGGACATCTCAGTAAGGGAAGAAAACAGATTATGGCACTGAGAAAAGAAGATGGTTCTGTAACAAGAAATAGAGGCGAAATTATGACAAGAGTGAAAGATTTCTACTCCAAGTTATATGAAAGGAATGATTCATGTACTCCAGACATCATGGAAGGTACCAGTACCAGAGTTCTTCGAGTCATCCCAGCAGAAGTTGCACATGCAATCAAGAACATGAAGCGAGGAAAAGCTCCAGGATAAGATGGAATTACTGTAGACATCATACAAGAAGCAAGTGGAGAAATCGAAACAGTACTCGCCCAAATTTGCACTGGATGCCTTAATGAAGGGAAGATTCCTGAGGATTGGAACAACGCTATAATGATCCTGCTACATAAAAAAGGTGACATTGAGGATCTCGGGAACTACAGACCTATCAGCCTCCTATCAGTGGTTTATAAAATCTTCACTAAAGTTCTTTCATACCGTTTGGAGGTAACACTGGACATGGCTCAACCGAGAGAACAAGCTGGATTCAGGAGTGGCTAAGCACAATAGATCATATCCACGTACTGAAAGAACTAATTGAAAGAGCAAGGGAATATGAACTTCCATTATGCATGACTTTTATTGATTATGATTCGGTGAAACCATCAGCAGTTACAATGGCTCTGAAATCCTGCGGTATTGAAGATGCATACATTAATATTATTAATAACATCTATGAAAATTCAAGTGCAAAGATTAGGCTGTTTGAAAATACAACACACATAAAAATTGGAAAGGGAGTGAGACAAGGTGACACCATATCTCCGAAGCTCTTTAACGCCCCATTGGAAAATGTCTTTCAATCACTGAACTGGGAAAACAAAGGAATAAAAGATTAATGGAGATTAACTAACACACCTTCGCTTTGCTGATGACATAGTCATTTTTGCAACTACCCCATCAGAGCTGCAGAGTATGATCCAAGAACGTGCTGACAAGAGTAAAGAAGTGGGATCAAAAATGAACTTTCAGAAGACAAAAGTGATGTTCAAAGCTTTTACACGAAATGAAGATTTATCGATTGATGGAGAAAAGCTGGAGATAACAGACACGTACGTTTATCTTGGGCAGCAGATATCAAGTGAGGGTCACATTGATGAAGAAATTAATCGGCGTACAAAACTTGCCTGGAGAGCTTTTGGAAGAAACTGCATAATTTTCAAGAGCAATATGCCATTATGTCTTAAAAGAAAAGTGTTTGATCAATGCATGCTTCCAGTGCTTACGTATGGTGGAGAGACGTGGACCTTAACTGAAAGAGCCATACAAAGGCTGCAGACAACTCAGAAAAGCATGGAGAGGTGCATGCTTGGTGTAACCAGGAGAGATAAGAAGAGGAACTCGTGGATGCGAAAAATTACAGGAGTGGAAGACATCATGATCAGATTTAAATCCCTGAAATGGCAATGGGCTGGACATACTGCCAGAAGAACAGACCATCGATGGACAGCCGAAATTTTAGATTGGATTCCAAGGGAGAGGAAAAGACCCAGAAGAAGACTACATGGGAGATGGGTGGATGAAATTCGAAAGTATGCTGGAGTGACATGGAGGAGACTGGCACAAGACAGACCGTTGTGGAGGAAACGTGGGGAGACCTTCGTCGAGCAGTGGATTGATAATGGTTGACGATGATGATGATATGCGATTACCAAGTAATGTCCCACAACGGCAAAACATTATACATGTCCGTGGCATCGATGCCACGTCGAGTTGCTGCACTTCGCCGGGCTAGAGGAGATCCTACACGACACTAGGTACGCATCGCATGACTTTTGACACTTCAGTGTATTTATTTACAATTGGAAAAACTATCAGAATGAACCGCAGTTAGCTATCAAGGCAGTTTCACTGGGTGCGCGGGTGCGCGCGCGCGCGCGTGTGTGTGTGTGGTATTTCCATGGAAAGTAGCTCAGAGCATGATGCTTCCACCACCAAACTTCATGGTTAATAGAACACGGTCGGGCAGGTAGCGTACACCTAGCATCCCCTATGGCTCTCAGACAACTGCACCAGAGGGGGGGCACAGATAAATTTGACATGAACGATAATGAATGAGATGGCAGTCAATTATACAGAACATCTGCTATTACTACATACAGCAGGTGAGTTCCCTTCTTAGCCATTAGCGATCCACTGTACAGTAAAAGCGTAAAGTTGAAGAAATTCAAATACTATAAAAAATATTGCCAGATTCGCAAAGAATAATTTGTTCTGAAATAAGTAATATGGGGCCCAAACTATACCTGAAATAAATTAGAATATTCTAAAATCCCTGATTTATTTATTTATTTAACTACAACTTCATGCCACACCGCAACAAAACAGAATTTAGTCCATACACACGCGGGACTACATCTATAATCATAATAAACAACAAAGTCCAAGAATACAGTAATACCAACAGTAATATAAATGTGCAAACAGAATTAATGAACTCAGGCTTTTTATATCATAGAAATCAACGGTTGCATGCAATGTAACCACAGTAACTAAAACATTGCAGCACTTCAAAAGTACAGGGTGATTCATAAGGAACTACACAGTTTCCAGATGCTGTAAAACAGTAACAGTTGAAGACACTGACCACAACTGCGCACCGTTAGGTAGATGTACTCAGAAAGATTGAGTCCCTCTATTGATGGAAGTGACGCAGGCGATAACGCGCGTGTCACGTGAGAGATTATCTCGATGAACATCATCCTCACCGATGGATTGGACGAGCCGCGGACTACAACATGCCACTGACACAATGGCCACCCAGAAGTCCTGACTTAACACCTTGTGACTTTTTCCTGTGGGGGTACGTAAAGGATAAGGTATTCGCCCCTTCCCTTCCTGAAAACATGATTCATCGGACCACATAATTTGTTTCCAATTATCGACTGTCCAATCCTTGTGCTCCTGTGCGAACTGAAGATGTTTTCTCTTGTTAACTGCAGACAGCAAAGGTGTTCGAACAGGCCCTCGGCTGCCATATCCCATCCGATGCAGTGTACGGCGAACAGTGCACGCAGAGATCATTTGAGGGGATCCTTGATTAAGATGGTCTGTAATTTGCTGCACTGTTGCCCTTCTGTTGTCTGTTACCAGTCTAGGCACTCTCCGTTCCGCTTGAACAGTCACTAGTAGATGACGACCACACGTTGCACGTAGAGACCCAGTTTTTTGGCTGACAGTCCAGTCTTTGAACACTTAAAAAACAGCTGCTCTGGAGCATTTCACGAATGTGGCTGTTTCGGTGATACTCGCTCCATGGCTCCGAGCTCCTACAATCATCCCACGTTGAAAGTCCGTCAAATCGCATTTTTTACCTATCTCGTCACCCAAAATCACTACAAAAATCACTACTATTTTACCCATCTCGTCAACCAAAAATCACTACTAGTATAAAAAGGGAAAGCTTAGTGCTACTGTCGCAAGCACTAAGCTTTCCCTTTTTATACTAGCCTCGCCCTCTGGCGGCAACAGCGTGCAGCCATAGCTCATTTGCTTAAAACTGTCAGGTGGTCATAATAAAGTGGTCTCTCAGTGTATAAATGTATATGTACATACTCTAATAAAAAACGGAAAAAACTGCAGTCTACAGAAATTTACCTAATTTCAGCTACTTACAGATGAATACGCAAAAATATATTATCAGTCACTGTCGCTAACAGCACTTCCCACTTCCGATAGTTCATTGTCGGAGCTCACTTCATACAACGCATCATCCTCCATTCCGTTCAAAGAATTTGAACGGGGGCGAGAGTGTTGTGTGCTTTACTCATGGATACTTGCTTCCGCTCTTTCCGGCCTTCGACCCTCGCTCTACCTCCTACTCGAACGCATTTTGCACTGCGGGGTTGAAGCAACTAAAGAGTTAAACTTCCTAATTTTCAATCCCCCCCCGCCCCTTACTCGCTTTTAACGCGCATCCTGATATTTACCGCAGTATTTCGGGATAGAAAGTGCGCGTTAGATTCGAGTAAATACGGTATGTCAGGCAAATATACAGAGCTACAGTTAGAGCAGAAAAAGAAGCCATAGTCCTACTGCATTTTACATTCCTTGTGCAAATCACTTACTAAACTTAATTGAAAGTTAGGCAGCCAATTCCTGCCCAAATGCAGTGAGATATTTCTACTTTGTCGACACTATGTACACTTTCTTTTCAAAGTCAACACGACGCTAGCACATTCTAGATGCTTGTTTGACATCTGACTCCTTATCATTGAAAAAGTTAAGTGACACAAGGCAGTCAGCTAGAGCTGCTACACTGCCATTAAAGAACAGTTTTGTACAAAATGCGTTCACGCAAATTGAATCATGCGAAGATGAAAAACCGGAATGTCGATTAGAAGAGAAAGAACTGCTAAAACAATTCCAGAAGTATGAAACAGCTCTATTAATCATATTTTAGAATACAGTGCTGCAAAGACTAAATGCTGCGAGCAAGTATTTGCAGGATCCTAAAACGAATATTTTGAAAGCTGTGAATTTGCTAAAAACATTAAAAGATTCATCATAAGTTTGAGAAATAATTTTCAATCCATAGAAGCCGACGCAAAAACTTTGACCGGCAACCATAAATTTAAAGGTGAAAAATGTCGACAGAAGAAAAGGAAAACGCTTTTTAATGAGACTACAAGAAAGGAAGTTGCTGTGCAAGGCACGACCGCTTCATCACAGAAACCGCTTACATTATGTGTGACACTTTAACATCTGAAATTCACCGAACAGTAGAAGACTTATTAGGAATGTTTGCTGTTTTTTTCAACTTTCAGATGACAAGTGACGAAGTGCGGGCATCTGCTTTAAAACTGACTAAGACATACAAAGAGGACACTGATATAAACCAGTTTCAAGACGAAATTTTTCAGTTTTTAAAATTTATTAAAGAAGGTGTCATAAGTCCCACGAATATGTATCAATGCCTTAATGATGGATAGCGATCAACATTTCTAAAGCTACGCCAGCGGTGAAAGGTCCTTTTCAATTTTGAAGGGGGTAAAAAAAATACTTAAGGAATTCATTAAGGTAAGAAAAGTTGTCTCATCTACACTGCTGGCCACCCAGAATGCAACACCAAGAAGGACACGAGATAGCAAAGCCAGATTTACTGGACACATAACAACAGATACAAAGATGAAACGATTGAGCTTACAAGCCCGTGTGACTTGCGGAACACGCAGGCATCAATAGTTCGTGTGGCCCATATGGCTGGCAATAACGGCCGCAACACGCCGCGGCATCGAACAAAAGAGGCTTTTGGATGTAGGTTTGGGGTATGTCGGTCTAGGCTGCTTCCACACGTTGCCACAGTTCATCAGGCGTAGCCGCGGGTGGTGCTTGCCGGGCCACTTGGTTGCCGATCAGCGACCAGACGTGTTCGATGGGCGACATGTCGGGAGATCAGGCGTGCCACGGCAGCAGTGACACCTGGTGGGCAGTGAAGAATTGTTGCACGATGCGTGCCACGTGCGGGCACGCATTGTCCTGTTGAAACGTGGCCGCTGGCAGGTCCTGCAGGTAAGGGAGGACTACAGCCTCCAAAACGTTGGAGATGTAGCGGTGGCTATTGAGTGTACCGGCGATGCGTACCATAGGGGTGCGGGTGTCATATCCAATTGCGCCCCAAACCATAACACCAGGCGACGGACCGGTATGGCGATGCATAATGAAGGCGTCATACAGGCTCTCGCCGCGGTGCCGCCACACGCGGATCCGATTATCGTGGTGTTGCAGACAGAAGCGGGATTCGTCGGAGAAGACAATGTCGTGCCATTCCGTAGTCTAGGTGCGGCGTTTAACGGCCCACTGTCGCCGCACTCGCCGGTGGTGCAACGTCAATGGTGATCGGAGCAATGGGCGCAGTGCGAGAAGTCCCAGATCCTGCAGACGACGTCGAACGGTATGTGCTGACACAGGTTGTTGCCGAACACACCCTAATTCCTGCGCTAACGTTCGTGATGTGGCGGTGAGAGCCGTCAAAGCCCGCCGCACAACATGCCGCTCCTCTCGTTCGGTGGTGTGCCGCGGCTACGGCAACCGCTCACGTCGGTCCGTTCGTCCCTCCTGCACCCATCGAATCCATACTCGCCTCACTGTGGCTGGATGTCGTCCCACACGGGCACCGATGCCTCGGTACGATCAACCGCTGTTGCTATAAGCCACTATTCGTCCTTTGTAGAACTCCGAAACGTACTGGAATGACTGCCGTATTCTGCGACGTGGCATCAGGAAGCTTTCCACGCACAGGTCCGGCAACACAACACACTTCAACTACTTACACCCTGTATTCTGTGCACCCTACTTATAGTGCTTATCGGTAGCGTGCCGGGCGCACATGATTTGCATATGCCCTGCAATGCTAATCGTTTGCATGTCCTCTCGCGGGCGATAGATGCTGCGAATTTCAGGCCAATCGGATGCTTCTTTCTTGGTGTTGCATTTTGGGTGGCCAGCAGTGTATCAATGATGTTTATAGAATCAGACTTAATAAATTTTCTCAATTATCATGACATAATCGATCATTTTTTCAAAACGAAAACACGAAATGAAGCAGTTTAAAATTGTGAAGAACTTCAAACTACGCTTAGGGCTTCAAAATGTCTAAATCCGGTTCTGGCTAAGTGGTTGTCCCATATCATACAACCGTCCCCACCGGGCAGGATATGCGATGCCACGCATTCATAGCATCACGAGGCTGACGCCAAATGCGGACTCGACCATCAGCAGAATAGAGTACGCATAGTGATTCATCTGAGCAGCACATTTGCTTCCAGGATTTTGTCGACCAATCCGCATACTGTTGGCACCCAGAAGAGTCGTTTACGCCAATGGACTGTTGTTTGGAAAGCGGTGATGTATAGGGAGTCTGCTCTTGAAGCTCATTAATACTAGCCTGCGACGCATCGTCTCCTGAAACGTTGTTTCTGGTTGATCCATACTGTATTGGGTCATAAACTCCTAAACTGTGATGCGCCTTTTGCCCTTTTAGAATGAGACGCACGGGTCGTTCACCTCTGGAATCCACCTTTCGTCCCCTTTACAGTTGTGTCACCCCTTCTCGTACATGTTAACCACAGAGGCCCTCGAACAACTCACAAGTGTCGCCATTTGCAAAATGGGGGCACCAACACTTCTTGCGCCCACAACTTGGCCTACTGTAAACTCCGATAAATCCTTGGTTTTAGCAGTCGCGTCAGTGACTTCGCTCTAAACTTCATCACCAACTTCTTATACACACCACTTTAGGCCACGTTCGGTGAGTATTGGGAGCTAACTTTATAGCTTAGAATTTCGCCAGTATAAGTGAAGTCGGAAAAACCATACAATTTTCCGTAGACCCATGTATAACAAAAATACCTTTTCCCATCGGTGGTGGTATGTCTTCCTATTCCGGAGGAGCTGTTTTTCCGATTTAACTGTGCCGGCAAGGCTTATCGCTGCATCTTGCCATTTCGTCTGATGCGTTACCTCAGCGCTAAGTCACATAGCCCCATTCCCACCTTCAGAAAAGCGGAGGGGGGGGGACGAAACCGCAGGTTTTGGGTCCGCTGATAAACCATGCTTGAAGGAGCTTTGCTGTAAAAGAAGGAATTATTATTAATTCCAGACGATGTGCGGAAGAACCATTACACACTTTTTTTCGAACTACGCGGCCAGGAAATTCTTTTAAAGTTAGGGTTCCAATATAGAGAAAGACTCTTTTCCGTCAGTGGTGGTACTCAAATCAGCATCTTCCTACACCGGAGCGACTGTTCTACCAATTAAACTGCGCCTGCAAGGCTTTTCGCTTCAACTTGCCGTTTTGTCTCACGCGTCACCTCAGTGGAACGTCACATATGTTGTTAGTTTACTCTTACAAAATGCACATCTTCCTATTAGGTTTATAACGCTCTTAACTATTTGAAAAGTGTACATGTGGCTTACGGAGCACTATGTAAAGTTTGTTCTTCTTATTCACTCACTTTAAGCAAAACAGAGACACTCAAATAAAGTTCAAGAAAGATTTTCTTACAGTTCGCCTTTTATTCAGCCGCACTTCACAAATTAAGGAGCTTTTAAATCATAGTTCCAGAAACAACAATAAGCACGTAGTCGAATTAACGTGAATTAGTAAAAATAATCGTGGTTTGAAAAGACAAGCACGAAATGGTCGTATCAGAATAATATGAGCACCTACCTAATAGTGGGAATAACCACCGTTGGCCCGGTCGACAGCGGCCAGACGACGTGGCATGGACGCAATGAGGTTCTGGAAGGTTGCCCGATTTACAGGTGCCCATTCGAGCTGCAGAAGAGCACGGAGTTCCAGGAGATGACATGGTTGTGGTTCGGCACGTCGAACTTGTCGATCAAAATAGTCCCACTAGTGCTCTATGGGATTGACGTCGGGCGATTTCGCCGGCCAAGGGAGAACTGAGACATCGCTGTCGAGTTCCTGGACACCACCCACGCACCCACTTGACAACATGGCAGGGCGCACTGTCTTGTTGGCAAACACCATGACCACCAGGGTAAACGTCCAACATGAAGAGATGCATATGGTCAGCGAGGATGGACAGGGAGCCATACAGTGGTACTAGCGGTCCCAGTCATACTAGGAAAACATCTCCCAGACATGCACACTACCACCGCCGGACGGTACTTGACCGATGAGTCTGACACCGTACCCGCCACCGCCCGTCACTTCTGTGGAGTAGAGATCTCCATTCGTCGAAAAAGGCAACCTTTGCCCACTCTTCCACGGTCCAATGACGGCCGTCTAGGCACTACGTCAAGGCGCCCATGTTAACCCAATGGACCTGGGTTAACATGGGCGCCTTGATGCAGCGTCGACTCCGGAGACACCTTCGTAACAGGGTTCGCTCTACTGCTATCGGGGACCCGTACTTGGGCGCCCCAGCGTTCATTTGCATGGCCAATTACGCACTGTTGCGCGTCGATTACCCTTTAACAGTCAACGGAGGCGACGTTCTTTTCTGGGGTTGACGGCCTTTAGGGCTTCACAGTTAATACGTCTTCAGGTACTCGGTGTGCCCGCGGTTCATTCTTGGTACACCCTTGCTACAGCACCTCGCGAACAGCCCACAAAGTCTGCTGTTTCTGAGATGCTTCCACCCTTCGCACGGTAGCCGATGATTATTCCTTTTTGAACGTCCGTCGAATCACTACCTCTGCCCATTGTGCTCACGTCACGCATTATGGCTCACCTGTCCTGGCCGGTAGCTTAGCTTATATCTCCGTGTGGTCAACCTTGTCACGTGGTCATATTATTGTGATAAGACTGTGTATATATACACCACAAACCGTCCACTATCGCTAACAGATTATGACAGCACAGCTTCCACGACTACAACTAACGCACACACATTTGTCTGCTAGCTCCAGACATATCTCGTCTTGTCAAACATGCGCATGCATTCACTCTTGACCTGGAGACTGCTGCCAATATAACATTCAGTGAGTGAGAAAATACAACGTTAAAGTCGAAACGCTAAAAAAGGAGGATCTCAAAATCTACAATGAGAAAGACAACTAAAAATGAAAGTTAATTTAGAGTATACGTCACAGGTTCGTGGCGCTAGTATTTATTTACCTAATTATACTTCCGATTTTTCATTTTGGGATGTACAGTTGTGTCCCTTATGCAACACATGTAATAAGTTATTCGAACTGTCCTACGGTAAACAGAGCTAACGCGAAACTCACGGGGTGGAAAAATGCATTTACGTATATCACTTCTACAAATTACTGAAAACTTAAAATGATATAATTCTTTTTATGTCTGGCCAAAGTGAAATGCGTTCACCGACGAATCAAATTTTGAATTTATTATTTGAACACCTGCTACGTTTCGAAAAGCAGCAAGGAATTTATGGCACTTCTGCAAATTGCTGCTCGAACTTTATGAAGATTCGCAATATCCTTTTTCAAAAATCACAGCAACGCTCTGAGACGGTGACGATAAGACCTCATCATGCCCCGATACGAATTCGCTTTGAAGTCCGATAAGGCGGGGATCTTTTCTTTTTCTTTTTCTACTCCTTGCCTTTAAAGATACTTCTTTTAAGTAATACACAATTTCAATAAAACTTTGAGGACACATCGTTTAGCAAATGAGTTGCAGCCGACAAAGAAGTTCCTCGTTCCTTCCTTCTTTCCCTCCTCCTCGTGCTCGTGTGACTGATGATGCGATATAAGGCAAATCATTCATCTCGGTAATTACTGTGCTCAAGAGGATATATCAAACATTTGGAAACAGCGGCGTGACGCACTTGAGATAATAACAGTCTTTGCCAGCAGTTGCGAAGTTAGATCGATGTGGTGGCCGCCATTGCGAGTCAAAAGTGGTAACAAAGAAGAACAACTGGAAGACGAAAGAGAGGGGGGAGAGAGAGAGAGAGAGTTTGTGAGCGAGAGAAAGATAAAAAAAAAAGGTGTTTGAGAATGACGTACCTTTTGAATCTTCCCTCCATAGGAAGAATCATGCTTGTAGACCCGTGGTATACCATATACTGGATGTCGCTGACATTTATGTGATGTTTTATGTTGATGACGCTAATGTCCTTCTTATCCGTTGATATCATTCCATGATCGGACACCACAACGATGTTTACCTACGAAGACAAAAAAACACCCGTTACGCAGAATATGGTGACATGTTCAGAACGAGGGCAATCATTAATAACTAAGGCTTATTGAAATATAATAAAGTCGATCGAACATTACTAGAGTAAAAACATTAAGGGCATGATCTACAACAGCGTGGTAAATGTAATTTGTCAAAGCATCGAAAGAAAGGCAGATTTCTAATACGTTCAAATCAGAATTTATGTTGGTCATCAGCAAAATTCGACGTTATCAATCTGTGAGAGGACTGTGATCAAGTACGTCTTCTGTGGGTAAGCTGAAATCGAACAGTGAGAGCTCTTCTAGTAGAGCGCGTTTATGCGCTCAATAAACAAAACGTTATGATAGCGATAAATGTTTACATGTCAGTGAGCGCTCGGGAAAAGCATTGGGTTACCGACTTAACTCGACTGATCATCATTCAATCGTATTCAAAGCAAAACATACACTCAGGAGACAAAACATTAAAAATAGGGGTGATGGCTGTTGACATGGGCATCCACGCGCAGATGGAATAGACCCAAACCATACGCAGCCGGTACACTGAATCGCTAAAAGTCATGGGACACGTACCTAGTATCGTGTAGGACCTTCTACAGCCCGGCGAAGCGCAGCAACTCGACTCGGCATCGATTCCACAAGTGGCCGGAAGACTTCTGGAGAGATGTTGAGCCATGCCGTCTGAATAGACGTCCACAGTTCCCTGGTATTTGTAGGTGCAGGATCTTTGGTACGAATGGACCCTTCCATCACGTCCCATAAGTACTCTATTGAGTGCATGTCGGGCGAATGTGGTGGCCACACCATCCGTCGGAACTCTCCAGAATGATCCTCGAACCAATTTTGGACAACTTGGGCCCAATGACATGGCACATTGTCCTTCTGAAAAATTCCATCGTTGTTGGGGTACATGAAGTCCATGAAGAGCTGCAAATAGTCACACAGCAGAGCAACAAAGCGATTGCCGGTTAATGACGTGTTTACGAGGGACCAGAGGACCCAAACTGTGCCACGTAAAGACACCACACACATATATGAAACCGCCATCAGCTTGCACAGTGCCTTGTTGACACCTTGGGTTCATGGCCTCATGAGGTCTGAGCCATAACCGAACCCTACCATCAGCTCGTAGTAACTGGTAGCGTGACTCACCGGACCACGCCACATGTTGCCAGTCTTCCAGGGGTCCAATTACCGTGTTCACGAGCCCAGATGAGGCGCTGTGTCCGATGTCGTGGTGTTAACAAAGGCGCTCTGGTGTCTTTTGATCCCATACCCATGAGCGCTAAATTACGCTGCACTGACTTGATGTATATGTCTCTGGTACCTCCTGCACTGAATGTGGATGTTATTTGAGCCAGTGTCGCTTGTCTGTTAGCATGGACAATCTTGGTCAGATGGAGCTGCTCACTGTCATTCAGCATCTATGGTCGGCCACTGCGCTGTCCACGGTGGGTGGTAATGCCTTCCATGAGGTATTCTCGGTACACACGTGACATCGTGGATCGAGGAATGTTGAATGTTCGCACAACTTCGGGAATTGAAAGTCCAATCCGTCTGGCTAACACTACCATGCCACGTTCAAACTCCAATAATTAACGTCGGCTTTCCATAATCCTACCAGCGGTTGTTCAACCTGACTCACAAGATTACATCTCGCAACTGCTGCTTTCAAGGCTTCGTGGCGTGCGTCGAAGCATTAATACGAAAGCAGCACCAGTTAAAAATTTGCATACAGCTATCCCATGACTTTTGGCACTTCAGTGTAAATAGGCGGAGAGCAGGGTTCTGTACAGTGTATCGTAATCGACGAATATGGGTAAACGTGGTGATCCAAGCGATTTTGACCGTGGATGCATTATCGGCGTAAGACCGATAAGTCATTCTATCGTCCCAGTAGTAAGAACCCTAGGGTTCCCGAGGGCAACCGCATCAAGGGTGCACCGCGGGTATACCATCAACTGACGTACCAACGCCCAGAGATCAAGGGGTGGCCGACCACACTCCACTGATGACCACGATCGACGTAGACTATCCAGGCATATACAGACCAACTGCTTAGCAACGGAGGCGCAAATCACATCCAGGTTAAAGGTCGGAGGCCCAAGCAGCGTCAGCGAGTGAACGGTATGACCCACAATTCATACCATGGGCTATGGGAGCCGACGCCCTACTCATGTGCCACTGTTGACTGCTCGTCATCAGACATTACACCTCACCTGGTGCCAGGAACATCTAACTGGACCTTTGCAGAGCGGCGTCACGTCGTGTGGTCAGGTAAATTCCGTTTTCAGCTGTATCGAGATGACGAGAGGGTGAGGGTATGGCGTTGACAGCATGAGGCCATGGCCCCGTCGTGCCAGGTCGGCTCTGTTCAAAGTGGTGGTGGTTCTGTGATGGTTTGGGGAGCCGTTTTATGCAACACATTAGGTCCCTTAGTGTGTCTAAAGATGTCGTTTAAACGCGAATGCACAGGCTTCGGTCAAAATTTTGTTTGGGGGTTTAAAGACCATCGTGAGCAACTTGATGGGCTGTAAGCTGTCGACTGTCTTGTGACGTACCTGCCAGCAGGACGCACACGACATAAAGGCAGATAGCAGTCAGAACAAACAAACGTCCGCGTAGCTCAATCGGTAGAGTGACTTATTCCGGAATGAGGGGATCCGGGTTCGAATCCTGGCGTGGACAGAAATCACGGAGAAATTTACTTTGTTATAATAGCGCCCGAACTTTCCGGATGACCCAGCCGTTCAAGATCTCGCAATGGTGTGATGTTCTTTCCAAACCGCGAGATAGGAAAAATCAGATAATCCCTTCTCCAGCGCTTCGAAAAATATATGTGTGTGATGTTGCATTCCACATACTAGATTGACTGGGAGTTCTCGAGTGCACGTTCTACAGCGGATGGCTGCCTGCAACGATTCATGGTCACGGTTGACCCGTGGGCCACGCCCCCGGCCCTCTTTCTGGGGGGGGGAGATGTGACGTACCTGCCAGCAGGACGCACTCGACATAAAGGCAGATAGCAGTCAGAACAAACGTCCGCGTAGCTCAATTGGTAGAGTGACTTATTCCGGAATGAGGGGATCCGGGTTCGAATCCTGACGTGGACAGAAATGACGGAGAAATTTACTTCGTTATAGTCTCTAATTTAGGGACACTGGTTCCAGGGAAGGGAGAGATCCAGTGCCGTAAGACAAACACAACATCCATACTTCACTGGGATTCGAGCCCGGACCTATCTCGAACGAATGGTCAGATGCCAGCGCATAGACCACTGCGCCTTTGGGCCGGCTTCTGTCAAAGTGGACTATAGAGATTGGTCAGTTTCGCGAAAATTTCTCTGTGTGACTTTACACTCGGAAATTCCGAAGGTGTGGCGACCCCAAACATTAATGTGGCGGGTGTGATTGGTACTGCGAATAAACGCACCATACGCAGATGGTTGGCAGAATTCCAGACAGGAGACATGTCCCTTGGAAATGCGCTTCCTGGTCGTTCACTAATAACTGCAACAGATGAGGGGCGGAAGAATATCGTGGTAGCTGACTCATAGCAAAGTATCCGTGAGATTGCAGTGAAGGTTCGTGTGCATGATTCGATGCTTAGCGGCTTTGGGAAAGTTAAAAAATTGGATGTCTGTGTGCTGCACGAACCAATAAGAAACGTCGTTCCTGGGGAATGCGTTTCGCTCGTTGTTAGGCACGGAGTGGAGGGATTCCTTCATCGGATCGTAACTTACGATGAAAAATGAGTCCTATCTATAGTTACAGAACAATCGTTAGTGATCAGCACAGTGTTTGGATACCACGCAGCAACAAACACTGTCTCCGCACCCGTGGAATATGTTGGTTCTCGTATAGTGAGGGTACTGCTGCCGGCTTGATCCATCATACATTTATCCGGCCACGTGAGACCATAAAATCGGACAGCTATGGTACTGAAATGCAGTAGATTCCCCAAAAGCTGTGTACCAAGCAGCCATTTGGGCCAACAGACATGGGGACCTTCTGTTACATGACAATGCTACTCCACATGCCTCCCAAAGCAAATACACCACTTGGACTGCGAAACTCTGCGCACCTACATATTCCCCAGATTTTGCTCCTACGGATTATTACTTTTCCCTGCATCTGGACCATTTCCTAGAAGAAACCTTTCCAAAAGATAAAAATTTGTGTTAGGCCGTTGCCATCGTTTTAGCGTCACAAACATCGATGATTTATAGCCGTGGTATCTAGAGAGACACTTAACAGTGATTTTTCTGTCACAGAGACAACGGTGACAATTCCACGGAAGAAATGATGACTTTAACCGGTGACAAAATCGCCGTTTACGACAGCAGTGAGGGGGCTATAAAGAAGCTGGAACTGCGAGTCAGTACTTATAACAGTGACAGGAATACTGTTACAATCAGCTCGCTTTGAATTATTTGTTTACTAGAGAATCCACAGAGAAAATAATATTTCACAAAAACCTAATTTCCATTTGTGAAAAATGGACATTAGGTGTCGAAATGCCCCGTAACTAATGTTTATTGCTACATTTTACAGGGTTAATTGAACTCTACCGTGCAGCTCTGGTGGCGCAGTGGTCATCGCTAGCTTATGACCATTCGTCCTAGTGGGTCCGGGTTCGAATCCCGGTGAATCATGGATGTTGTGTTTGTATTTCGGCACTGGCTCACTCTCTTCCCTGGAACCAGTTGTCGTAAATTAGGGAAGGGCGACTGCTAAGAACCCATTGAGTTGCTCACGGTGGTTCTGAAATCTCCAAAAGAAATGCTGTCTCGGTGGCCGAGTGGTCAAAGGCGCCGGCACGTGGCTAATCGTCCTTTATAGGCTCGAGTCCTGGATTAGGCATGGTAGTGTCTTTGCCGAATGGCGCTAACTCTCTCTGTTCCCTGGAACCAGAAGCCCTAAATTAGGTACGGGGGACTGATTATAGCCCTAAAAGTGGCTCATTCTGGCCCCTACAAATCAATCTTTCACGATGATTATAGCAATGCCTTGAAAACCGTTAGATGGGACATCGAAACAATAAGTAATACAGGGTGTCCGAATAATGACTGTGCGCTGAATATACGCATTACAGTACTGTAATAATAAAGAAATTCTGAATGAAATTATAGTACAAGTGACCCGCCACGTGGAAGTGCTCAGTGTCTGGCAACCTTCATGTCTCCCCAACCCGAGGCATACGCAGCTGTCATTCCGAGCGAAGGCCATTCCCGAGCGCTTGCTCGACGGAGACAGACGTGTCGATTGATCTCTCGTCTTGGCACAAGGACAATGGTGTTGGCAGTTGAACAGAGAGTTTTCGGTGGAACATGTCTTTCGCCATGACGACAAGTTCACGGACAAAGCGGAAAAACAGTTTTCTAGGAAATTTCGTGATGCAGACGTGCCCCACCGTAATGCGGTACATCAGTTCATAGCGAAAACTGCCAGTGTTCTGGATGGTCTGCAGCAACATGTGAAAGCGTGTGCAGGCATGTCTGGACGTCGGTGTGGCCCATTTCCAATACCTCCTCTAGGAACCAGTTCGCCATGGTAAGTGTTATTTTCAGTGAACAGCTATTTTTTCGGACACTGTATAAACGAATTTGTTCCAATGAATACAATGAAAACGAATCCCCTTTTAAAAGTAATCATTATGAACTCTTTCTTCAAACATTCGCCTTGAAATATAAAAGGAAACGACATTAGTTACATCCGCAGAGTACAAGAATTTAGATTTCTTTGTGTCTCTGCCACATCAATTAGAACTTCGGTTGTAATAAAAGTTACAAGATTTTCTGAAGCGAATTCGCACTCCCGTGTCATTTCGTATGCTATTGTGAAAAAAAAAATGCGCAAAAACTGTTTTGAAACACATTGAGTTGATTTCATTACAACGTTTGTATCTCGTGTTAATCGAATTGGCGCAATTTTTTTCCGCTTTCATAGAGACTAGCTTTGACTTAATGCGATTACAATTTAACTGAAGCCCACTGATTTTATTAGATAGCACAGTTACGTTAAGAATAGCTGTTTGTTCACTGAGCCAAGGTATTTTTTTCTCTTTTGCCAGCGAACAGAATCATTTCTTTTGATGTGTTCGCTTGCCCCTTTTCTTTCCAAGGCAGTTCTCTATTATTGTTAAACTTCAGTTATTCGTCTCGCTGATCCAACTGAGCGCAAGGGACGCGGAGGGAAATAGAAAAAAAAAAAAAAAAAAAGATAATAAAAGAGCAACAACAACAGCAGTAGAAGTGTGCTGGTTGCATGATCGCTTCCTTTGTTTAGCTCCAGGAAGTCATCTTTCACTTAGAACTGCTGACTGCCGTGATTAGTACTCTTCCATCACCAACTAATCCCGCAATCCTGATTTATATCATTCCTGTTATTCGTCTTGGCTCTCTCTACACTATTTATAATGCTATTACACCCGCAACCTTGATTTATTCCTTCCACAGTCTTGGGTGTTGTTTTAGTCTTCCTCACAGCAATCGTATGGAAGCATAGGAAAGTAAAACGCTAAAAATCAGCTTTGAAAAATTATTTTTGCATCGGAAAGGATTCAAAAGATATGGTCATTTGTTCATTACACACGAGAGAATTCGGTGTTACTTTTCTTGTTAGGAAATGCGTTCTTCATTTTTGGGTATCCAAGTTTAGCGACTAGCATGAGCAATAAGCAGTCGCCTATCTCCCGCATGGGGACAATGGTTTCAGGTAAGAGAGAGAGAGAGAGAGAGAGAGAGAGAGAGAGAGAGAGAGAGAGAGAGAGAGAGAGAGCTAGTGTCGAAAGAGAGACCGAGTGAGAGCTAGTGTCGAAAGAGAGACCGAGTGAGAGCTAGTGTCGAGAAAGAGAGAGAGAGAGAGAGAGAGAGAGAGAGAGAGAGAGAGAGAGAGAGAGAGAGAGAGAGAGAGAGAGCTGGATTCAAAAGATACGCTCATTACACACGAGAGAATTCGGTGTTACTTTTCTTGTTAGAAAATGCGTTCTTTTTTACGAGAGAATTCGGTGTTACTTTTCTTGTTAGCAAATGCGTTCTTTTTTTTCGTATCGGGGTTTAACGATTAGCATGAACGATAAGCAGTCGCCTATCTCCCGCATGGGGACAATGGTTTCAGGTAAGAGAGAGAGAGAGAGAGAGAGAGAGAGAGAGAGAGAGAGAGAGAGAGAGAGAGAGAGAGAGAGAGACCGAGTGAGAGCTAGTGTCGAAAGAGAGACCGAATGAGAGCTAGTGTCGAGAAAGAGAGAGAGAGAGAGCTGGATTCAAAAGATACGCTCATTACACACGAGAGAATTCGGTGTTACTTTTCTTGTTAGAAAATGCGTTCTTCTTTTTTACGAGAGAGTTCGGTGTTACTTTTCTTGTTAGCAAATGCGTTCTTCTTTTTTCGTATCGGGGTTTAACGATTAGCATGAACGATAAGCAGTCGCTGTCTCCCGTGTGGGGCCAATGGTTCCAGGTAAGAGAGAGAGAGAGAGAGAGAGAGAGAGAGAGAGAGAGAGAGAGAGAGAGCTAGATTCAAAAGATACGCTCATTACATACGACAGAAGTCGGTGTTACTTTTCTTGTTAGAAAATGCGTTCTTTTTTCGTATCGGAGTTTAACGATTAGCATGAACAATAAGAAGTCGTCTGTCTCCCGTATGAGGCCAATGGTTCCAGGTGAGAGAGAGAGAGAGAGAGAGAGAGAGAGAGAGAGAGAGAGAGAGAGAGAGAGAGAGAGAGAGAGAGAGAGAGAGAGAGCTAGGTGTCGAAAGAGAGACCGAGTGAGAGCTAGTGTCGGAAGGAAAAGATAGAGAGCTAGATTCAAAAGATACTCTCATTACACACGAAAGAATTCGGTGTTGCTATTCTTGTCAGAAAATGCGTTCTTTTTTCGTATCGGAGTTTAACGGTTAGCATGAAAAATAAGCAGTTGCCTGTCTCCCTTATGGGGTCAGTGGTTCCAGGTAAGAGAGAGAGCTAGTGCCGTAAAACAGGCGCAGTACCTATGCCTCTTCTGGGGCTGGAGCCAGGGACCAGTTTGGAGGACCCGCCATAAATTTACGCCTCTGACCATTCGGTCACAGGGGACGCCACACGGGATTCTCATGTGCGTTTTGGTTCTTGAAAACTGATCGGACAGGAATCATGGGATACCTAGTTCCTGGGCAACGCGACACCCTTTTCGCTAGTAGACTAACCCACCACTTTGCAGGTATATAAGTAGGAGGACATCACAGCATTCACGCAGACGGGCCGCGGATGGCCTAGTGTTCAACGTTTGTGACTGCCACGGATAAATCTCAGGTTTGATCCGAGGCAGGTACGAACGCTAGAACCACTAAATATCTTCCGAGCGTCGGATGAGCTCGTTAAGCCGTCGGACCCCGGGTACTGGCTCCCCGGTAATAAATAAAGGCGTCTTCCTCCCACCTTTCTACCTCGCTACCGCGTAACTTTCCTATTGGGCACTCTATCCCAAATCTGACAGCTTTCTATTTCTGAGGGTTGTTTAAGACCTGGGGTCAGACACTCCCTTTCTAAAATCCTCTACATATGATCTGATCTGATACGATCTGGATTCACGTTGACGGTAATTCGACGTTGCCACCACGGTGGCGTAGTGGTCTAAGCGATGACTTCTGATCATTCCTCCAAGATAGGTACGGGTTCGAATCCCGTGAGGAATCGATGTTGATTTGTCTTACGGCACTGGCTGTCTCCCTTCCCTGGAATTAGTGGCCCTAAATTATAGATGGGGGACTGCTTATAGCCGACTGAGTTGCTCACGGTGGTCGTTAACCCTCCCATAAAAAAATCGACGTCGGTATGGACAAACACCGTGAGCTAGTAGAGTTATGATAGTAGGTGCCCGAGACGCATTGGTCACTACCGCGGAGGTGGAAAATAACAAAAGGCCCGGATGCCCGATTTCGCTGCGCATCACTTCTAAACTCATTGAGAAAGTTCTCAAAAGGATTAAAAGTGATCGTTGTGTGATCTTGAGGATGTTGGAATGTGAGCTCGGTGTTAATAAGGATACGATTCGCCAAATTTTTGTGTAAGATCTGGGGAAGAAAAGTTTGTGCTCGCTTCATGCTTTATGAGAAGGTCAGAAAAATGCCCGAGTTGTAAAAGACATCATAGAGACTGCAGAAACAATTCAAATTTTTCTCCATAGCATTGTGGCAGGTGACGAGCAGTGGTCAAAGTGGCGCAGAGCTACTGTTGGTATGGTGTCGACCAAAGATTCACATAGTATAAATAGGAGGTTTCGAAAGAAATACATACCATTCCACATAATTGTTTTTTATTTGTATTAAAAAATGAATGTATATAATATTAAAAAAATAGTGTTACAATTAAAAAAAAACCTTCATTGAAGGGTTTGTTGTCTCTTTCAGTTTCAGCTTAATTACCAACATCAATTGAAATTGCAGTTTCTGGATTATTGGACCACTGCACAAATAAATGAATAAATTAAATTCTGAACATATTTTTGCATGTTTTTTAACACAAAGCGCCTTTTCAGCATCTTTACGCTCGTTTTCTAACTTCCCATTCTTTAACCAAGATTTTAAATTAAAAGCCATTCTGCTTCAGTTTGTTAAGTACTCTGCTGCTACACTAAAACTGAAATGTTTTTTTTTCTCCAATCGATATTTTAGAAGCTCAGATTTTGTGGCAAATATATCAGGAGCAGAAATTAACTCTTACGCCCCTGGCGGCCAAACCGTTCTTTACCAAAAATTAGAAATTAAATGGAAGAGATTTTCCCAACAAAAGCTGCATCCACTGAAGGAAACGTTTTTCGAATCGGAGTTTTGGAAGTAGAGATATCGGGGAAAACGCAATTTATTTTTTTCGCTCTCTAGCGGAAAATCTATGCGTAACTTGAAAAAATGACTGTACCTAAAATACTGTTCAACATAAATTAAATTGAAAAGTAAATTTTTTTTAAATACGATGTTTACAAGCAAATGTATGGAATAAAATGTATTTTGAATTTGATATCATCTAGATTTATGTTCTCTAGTGGCTGAACTGTACATCGTAAAAAAAAAAAAAATAAAGAAAACGACGTAAAGGATCATCATTCGGATATTTCAAGCTTCCCAATGCAAAAATAATTTTTCAAATCGGACTAATAGTTGCAGAGATATACACTGAAGAGCAATTAAATTAGAGATACCTGTCTAGTAACGTGTAGCACCACCTTTCGCCCTGATGACAGCGGCGATTCGTCTCGGCATGGACTCGACAAGACACCGGAAGCGTTGGGAAGCCATACCGATCCACGACCACTGAACAAGCTCCCACAGTTCACGAAGATTTGATGGAGAGGGTTCAGAGCCTCGAACATCTCTCTCGATGGCATCCCAGGTGTGCTCCATGGGATTGAGGTCAGGTGACCTAGCTGTCCAAGGAAGAGAGGTCACGTCGATGGAGTGTTCATCCAACCATTCGGATATAATTCGGGAGCAATGGCACGGTGCGTTGTCTTGTTGCATGATGAAGTCCCCAGTGCAGGGATGTTGAAGACTCACAAACGGGAGCAAATGGTCGTCCAGGATATCCCGGTAACGTTGACCTGTGAGGGAACGATGTCACACGTACCAGGGGTCCCATTTCAGTCAACGTAAAGAGGAGAATGCCACCCACCCCCACCAGCTTGAAGAGTACCCTGCTGGTAAGTAGGATCCATCGCTTCATGTGGTTTGCGCCTTACTCGTATCCTGCCATCCGCATGTACCAACGTGAATCTCGACTCATCAGTCCAGGCAACATTTTCCCACATGTCTAGGGTCCAGTGGCGATGTTCCCGCGCCCATGCTAATCTTTGTACCCTGTGATGTGCGGTCAGCAGCTGTACCCTCGTGGGACGATGGCTTCTGTACCCCATAGCGAGGAGATGGTTCTGGATTGTGTGGCTGCTTACACGTTTTTGTGCACCAGCGTTAAATTGCCGAGTGATTTCTTGCACTGTGGCCCGTCTATCCGCTGTTACAATGCGAGCTAGCCGACTATGACCCCTCTCATCCACACGCTGTTGTCCACGGCAGTTGGCCCTTGCAGGGATAGTTTTACCGGATTCGATGTACTCAGGGTGCACCCGTGAGACAGTGGCTCGTGAAAATCCCAGTACCTGCACGAATTCCGGGGTGGAGTGATCCATTCGTCGGGGCCCGACAATTTGCCCATGATCAAATGCGCTTAGATCCTTATATTTACCCATACTGCGTCCGACTCTTACTGATTCCCGTCGCATCACTCCTTATATTGTCGGATCGCTGCATACGTCATGTCGTTTCCGTTTACAGGACTGCCCACAGCGACACATTTACATAACGCCAGCTGTCTCTAATTCAATTGCTCTTCAGTGTAGAGTCCACAGACGGATGGACAAACCGATAACATAAGCACGATTTTTTTTTACCAAGGACGTGCTAAAAATGGGAAATGGCTCCCGCTTCACGATAATGCACCCGCACGCAGAGCAATCAATGTATACATCAAATTTTGGCACGAAAACAAGTGTGTGTACTCAACCATTCTTCTTATTCTCCAGATTTGTCTCCATGAGACCACTTTACCTTTCAATTTTTTTTCACTATTTTCTATTCCCTAAATTAAAGCTGCCTTTGAAAACAAAAGTTTTTTAAAGAGATTGGAGGCATACAAAGAACTGTGACATCAACTCTTCACTCCATACAAAAAGATGACCTCTGCAAGTCCTTCCTTTCGTTGACTGATCGTGCCACTTCTTGTATTAACACAGGGAGAATGTAATTTGAATAAATATGAAGACATACAAAGAACTGTGACATCAGCTCTTTACTCCATACAAAAATATGACTTCTGCAAGTCCTCCCTTTCGTTGGCTGATCGTGCGACTTCTTGCATTCACAGGAGGAATGTACTTCGAATAAATATGAAGACATACAAAGAACTGTGACATCAGCTCTTCACTCCATACCAAAAGATGACCTCTGCAAGTCCTTCCTTTCGTTGGCTGATCGTACCACTTCTTGCATTGACACAGGAGGAATGTACTTCGAATAAATATGAAGACATACAAAGACCTGTGACATCAGCTCTTCACTCCGTACCAAAAGATGACCTCTGCAAGTCCTTCCTTTCGTTGGCTGATCGTACCACTTCTTGTATTAACACAGGAGGAATGTACTTCGAATAAATATGAAGACATTCAAAGAACTGTGACATCAGCTCTTCACTCCGTACCAAAAGATGACATCTGCAAGTCCCTCCTTTCGTTGGCTGATCGTGCCACTTCTTGTATTAACACAGGAGGAATGTACTTCGAATAAATATGAAGACATACAAAGAACTGTGATATCAGCTCTTCACTCCATACCAAAAGTTGACCTCAGCAAGTACTTCCTTTCGTTGGCTGATCGTGCCACTTCTTGTATTAACACAGGAGGAATGTACTTCGAATAAATATGAAGACATACAAAGAACTGTGACATCAGCTCTTTACCTCCATACAAAAAGTTGACTTCTGCAAGTCCCTCCTTTCGTTGGCTGATCGTGCCACTTCTTGTATTAACGCAGGAGGAATGTACTTTGAATAAAATACACGGTCGAGTCACATTATTGTGGCCACCAGCTAATATCCAGAGTATCTGCCAAGTGCAGCGCTGACAGAAGCTAGACGAGGTGGGAGTGACTCATTAAGGTGTTGGAGCCAGGCATATGGAGTCATGCTGACTGCAGTGCATCTGACAGCTGCTGGAGGGTGCATGGTGAAGGATCCATAGAGCGAGCATCACGATCGAGGTGGTCCCACAGATGCTCAATTGGTTTTAAGTCAGGGGAATTAGAGGGCCATGGAAGTACTTTGAAGTCTTCATTGTGCTCTTCCAACCACTCTCAGACATTTCTAGTTGTGTGACATATCACATTGTCGTGCTGGAAGATTCCATCCGCCGCAAGGAAAACAATCAGCATGTTTTGGTGTACGTGGTATGCAAGGATGGATTCATAACCAATTCTGTCCATAGTACCTTCCACAGGTATGAGTGGATCCAGGGAATGCCACGAAAATATTTACGAAACCATAACAATGACCCCACCAGCTTGTGTTCTTCCAAAAATGGTTGAAGAGTGTTTATTCTCCGATGTTTCTCAACTTATCTACCAACGTCTATCCGTTCAATGAAGCAGAAAACGTGACTCATCGGAGAAGGCAATCCTTTGCCAATCAGCGGAGGTCCAACTCTGATACTGCCGTGCAAATATTAGCCTTTTCTGCCGATGTCCCTTCGTTAGCATAGGTGCAGTGACTATCCGTCTGCATCGGAGCCCCATACGCAGCAGGGTTCGCTGAACTGTCGTTTTAGAAACACTTCCAGTAGCCCCCTGGTTCATTCGGCCAGTGAGTTGCTTCACTGTAGCGTGTCGATCGGCCCTCACGCACCTGCGAAGCCGACGTTCACCTCTCACATCAATGACACGTGGTGCTCCGCAGTTTTCACGTCGCTTATTCGCAATGGTGCCATTTCTCCAATCACGATACACTTTAACCACAGCAGCACGCGAACAGTTCACAAACTGCGCTGTTTCAGAAATACTGCCACCCTTGGCCCGAAAGCCGATAATCATCCCTTTTTGCAAAGCTGATAAATCGCTCCTTTTATTCATTATTATTATTATTGGATGTTTAACGACCATCGTGAGCAACTCAGTCGGCAATAAGCAGTCCCGTCCCTAATTTAGGGCCACTGGTTCTAAGGAAGGGAGAGAGCCAGGGCCGTAAGACAAGCACAACATCCATGCCTAACTGGGATTCGAACCCGGACTCCTTTCGGACATGGTCAGAAGCCATCGCTTAGACCACTGCGGCACTGGAGCGGCCCTTGTATCCATGACAGCAACGAGTGATATGTTTTCAGATTGCATACGGCACACCTTATATACCCTCCAAGCCAGCTCACGACAAGTGCCTTCTTTCATTGGTTACGCGCTGTTGACGTCAAAAGTAACAGGTGGTCACAATAATGCAACTCGACTGTGCATATTAACGTAAGTTTTACTACTTTTCAATCAAAAAAGAAAATTTAGTCTAATGACTAAAAAATGCCACACTGTGTATATGTGACAGAAAACTTTGAGCACTAGTTTTGAAATCGTCACATCAAAAATTAATAAACAACAAATATCAAACAATAAAAGTGTTGTGGACTAATGTTGTATTGTAATTATTCAGTACGGAAGAAATGGGTAAATATTATTAGACCGCTGAATATTTCTACGTTTTGGAACATCTCTGGGCGTTCAAATTAATTAGGAACATAGAACAGAAAATACGTAGCTCCCAAACTACTGTCGGGAATAATTTTTTCCGGAGTCTCTCTACACGGAAACACCATTAAGGCTATTACAAGACTAGAAAGAACAAAGTAAAATGAAAAGCAAAATGGCCATTAGTAAAGAGGTCGAATGACCGGAGGCCATTGAAATTGTCAGTGAACTGCGAAGAATGAAGAATAACGGCAGACCGACCTATAAAGTGCCATTTTACCCAGGCACATGTTCCTGCTGGAAAAAGCTAGAAACATTTCCCCGTCTGTGACCTGCATAAAGGGCACTGGGTAAGTATGGGTGCAAAATTATTGTGTGTGGAGTTCCAAAAGAAAGATCAGCGGTAAAATTAGTTCTTTATTAAAGGGGTGGAGAGAGAGAAGAAGAAGAAAAGCGCTGTTACAATAAAAATAAAACGGCTTTCGAAAGTAAAAAGGGCGCATTTACGAGAACAAAGAAGGTTGCTAGTGCAATAAAAATCTGTAAGAAAGGGTTTTTGATCACATTACAGTAAACTGGCAGGGAATTAATTCTGAGAACGCAGATATTAATTTCAGGAATGAGATTATTAAAAGAAATACACGATGTTCTGTGAAGATAAACATTCAATCGTTTAACTGACATCTACAGTACTTCATTGTGTCTGAATTAAATTTTAACGCCGTTACCTGCTTCATTCAGAAAAGGTGCAGGACGATTTTCCAACGCAAAATCTGATCTCAAAAAGTGGAAATTACTCATATATTGGGTTGATGCATAAGTTCATGCCGTTTAATTTCACGACTGTTTCCCAGGTCAGTAAAGACGGTGAAGATGGCCAGTTGTATATCAAAATGTAGCCAGTAATATCGTGTATCTAAATCATATTGCGTTGTGTGATTGAGGCTAATGGTTTTTTGGTTTCCAGGTCCGGAAGTACACTATCTACTAACAAGTAATTGGACACCCCTGCAATCGACGATATCAGCGGTCCTGATACACGTCTCGGCCGCCGCCGTTAAATATCGCGTGAGAAACAACAACGCACCCAGTCGCATGCAAGATGCCACGCAGGTCGGAGCTCTCTGATTTCGAGAAAGGTGTAATCGTCGGGTATCACAGAAATGGCCGGTCCATACGTGACATATCCAGCGAGTGGGCTAGGTGATTGGCAAGTGGAAGATGAGAGGTGACTGTCGGAATGTGCTCCGATCCGGCAGCCCCACAAAACTGGGAGTTAGAGACTGACGGGTGCTGTCCAGAGAAATTCGGAAGAACCGCACCAAATCGATGGGCCACATCCGCGAGGAGTTTCAACAGGCATCCGGGAGTGTTCTTTCGATGAAAACCATCCGTAAGGAAGCCCATTTGCTCGGTTATCATGGATGTGCTGCCGCCCACAAGCCTTTGATCACCAAGTCTAATAGCGCTGCTCGGCTAACGCGGTGCAAAGAACGTCGACAGTGGACCGTTGAACAGTAGAAACAGGTTCTCTGGAGCGACGAATCAAGGTTCACCCTCTACCGTTCCGATGGCAGGGTCTGGGTTTGGCGTCTGCCTGGAGAACGCCTCCTGACGGAATGTATTGTGCCAACTGTGAAGTTCGGCGGCGATGAAATTATGCTATGGGGGTGTTTCTCCTGGTATGGCACGGGACCCTTGGTCGCAATTCCTGGTAGACTCAAAGCCGAGACCTACTGCACCATTTTGGATGGCCATGCGCTTCCTACGTTGTGGCAGTTTTACGGGGTGGACCCATGTTACTTTCAGGATCACAATGCCACCTGTCATGTTGCGAGGCCCACCATGGCTTGGTATGGTGACAATGGGGTTAATCGAATGGACTGGCCTACGCAGAGCCCGGAACTTAACCCTATAGAGCACCCCTGGGACGAGTTGGAGCGTCGACTTAAGGGGTGCCCCCACCGTCTGAAATCGGTGAAAGAACTGAACTGTCTTATCCAAGCCGAGTGGAAGAAAATACCGCTAGCCGTCGTACAACGCCTGGTTGAAAGTATGCCCCGGAGGGTTGCAGCTGTAATCGTCGCTCGTGGAGGCTCCACCAACTATTGAAGGTGAATAAACTTCGTTTTCCTTTGCTATCACAGGTGTCCAATTACTTGTTGTTAGATAGTGTATATAGAGTGTCAAGTAGAGAAGAATGAACATTTCCGACATCTGCTCTTCTACGAGTTTAGCAAGGAATCCTCAGCCGCCTAGGCTACTCGACAAATTTGTGCTGTGTATGGGGAGCATGCTATTGCTCCGAGGACAGCCCGCAAATTTTGAGCGGTTCCGAGGTGGCAGTTTTAACCTCAACGACTCTCTTCGCTCAGGTCGTCCATCTAACTTTGATGAGGATCGTTTGAACCATCTCATCCACTTGGATCCGCGTCAAACCCCACGCGAATTGGCCACTGAGTCTGACTTTGATCAGGCCACAGGGATGCGACACCTGGAACGTATGGAGAAGATCCAGAAATCGGAGTCTTGGGTGCTTCACACTCTCACAGACGACAAGAAGCAATGGGTTGCCATATGTGGTTCCTTTGCTCGCCCGTTATCGTGAATGTTCTTAGCAACACAAACCCTTTCTCTTACGTACTGTTACTGGAGATGAAAAGTGGTGCCTGTGAATTTCAGGCATCGGAGGGAATGGTTAAACCCAGAGAAGACGCCCACACCACGTCCAAAACATGACCTTCACCCTGCGAAGACCTTGTTGTTTGTCTGGTGGGACATGGGAGGCATTATTCACTGGGAAATGTTGCCGAAGAATCGGACCATCAACGCTGCACTCTATTGTGAGCAACTGCGCCGTGTGGAGGGAGAAATTCAGCAGAAACCGCCACATCGGCACCATGGTGTCCTTCTCCAACATGATAACGCACGACGTCACAGTGCAAATATGACCAAAATGGCCATTCAGGACATGAAATGGGGAATCCTTCCACATCCAGTGCATTCCCCGTATGTCGCCCCCCTTCACGTGCCACTGTAATGAGTACGTATCAAAAGTGCACATATGGCCAAAAGGCAAGCCGTGTGTCGACCGCAGCTCTCACTGATGCCACAGGGGTGCGGAGACTGTCGCGCATTGTTCACAGCAACCATAGGGTCACTGTGTGACAAATCAACCCCAGCTACAACAGTGGTGATCAGTGCAATGTGTCACAACACACAGTTCATTGCAGCCTTCTGCGCATGGGTCTGTGTAGCCGAAAAGCCAACCGGGTCCCCATGCTCACTGCACGTCTTTGCCAAGAACGCATGAAATGAATCCAAGATCATCGAGATTAGATCGTGGATGATTGGAAGAAAGTTGTCTGGTATGATGAATCGCGATTCCTGGTGCATCACGTAGACGGCCGAACGCGGATACGCCGATTACCAACGGAGGTAATGGCACCTGGATGCACTGCTGGTCGCAAACAGGCTGGCGGCGGCGGTGTTATGCTGTGAGCGATGTTTTCTTGGGACACTTTAGGCCCATTATCCCAGTAGCACAATTCCTGAAAGCTGTTAGATATCTGAACATCGTTGCGGACCAAGTTCTCCCATTCATGGCAACTGTGTTCCCTGCTGGTGACGGCCATTACCAACAGGATAATGCGCCATGCCAGAATCTTGAAGGAGTGGTTCGAGGAACATGCTGGTGACTTTCTGTTAATGCCATGCCCCCAAATTCACCTGACATGAACACAATCGAACATTTGTGATTCGACTTGGAAAAGCGGGTTTGCGCTAAATCTTCACCACCCCGAAATGTACGGGAACTGGAGGACCTGCTGTTGGCATTATGGTACCAGATACCCCAGGATACATATCGCCACCTCATCGAATCGATGCCTTGCCGAGTGGCCGCTGTTTTTCGGGGTAAAGAGG
Source organism: Macrothele yani (assembly GCA_039090855.1). NCBI lineage: Eukaryota > Metazoa > Arthropoda > Arachnida > Araneae > Macrothelidae > Macrothele > Macrothele yani. The sequence continues at coordinate 113,104,693 of CM076998.1, forward strand.
GTCCTAAAGCTTATTAGGTAGGTGGTTATAATGTAATGGCTCATCGGTGTACAATATTTATATTTTAAGAAGATTTTCATATATGCTCCTCCGTGCCTTACTCCCTGAACTCCATCTCTTTACATCCTACACGTTATAAAAGCCAAGAGTCGTCCCTGCCTTCTCCAATGTATTTTTCTAAGGAATTTATTAAGCGTCGTTCCGACCTAAGTTTTTAGAAATGTCTGCAAGTTATTGCTTCACTTTAACGCGTCCTGCAATAAAACCATAAACTTAATATGCTGAACTAAATAGTCTTTATTGATATTTGTTAGCCTTTCTTCGACTTCTTTGCTTGTCACAATGTGAAAAAAAGAATGTGCTTAATGTCGACGATGCCGTAATGAAAAGCGCCGCAAACAAATGGTACTAGGCTAAAGAAGAGTCTGCCTTCAGAAATCTCCTCCCTATGGTGAGCGCTATCTGTACACGGAACATGAATTTTGCACGTCAATTACCGTAGATTCCTCCGAGTTGAGCGACGAATTTTACAATCACTCTGTACAGAACAAGTCTTCAGTAATCGGATTTATTCCAGAAGCATCCGTTACGCGGATAAGTACTCGCATTTTGTCACCTCTTACTACATATGAAATTACAATTTCTCTGAAAAGGTCGTTAGAAACACAGCTAACATTAAATAAGATTTATACGATGTCGGATAGTGCAGTCAACCAACGAAAACTTCTCGCGTTCTATCAAGTCAAACGGTTATTCCTGCGATTTGCTACTTTGTAACTATCACCGAAATACGATTGACGCTGAATCTCGAATAACTGTTCACCGTCATCGTAGATTTCGGGAATTCAATATTCCTTTCTTGAGGATATATTGTATTACTCAGAGTAATTTGTAGACACTGGCTTGATGTGAAACACGCCACTTACTATAGTCAATGTTTTGTTTGTTTGTCGTCGCTATTATGTTCGTCGTTTAAGTTCGTTTCATAACATTTCCTAAATAATAACACTGAGCTTCTCTGCTGATTTTGGTGCGAGCAATCTTCCGTAAAAGATGTTTCTGTTTCCTCAGTGATTGACCGCACAGCGACATCCACGCTGTTAGCGCAACAGTGGAGCACTGTTACAGTTCTGGCTTTAAGAACACAATCCTCGTGCAAAGTTACTATACTAATAAAATGACGCCGTCGCTAGGGCTCAGCGTGCAACCTCCAGTTACGTTTAATAAAAATACACTGAGTATAAGAGAACGTATAAGATCTTTCGGACACCACGCACAGGAGTCCATCATCAGATACATAAAACAAATTATAATATCACATGTGATGTTATAAATTGTCTGTATGTAGCCCACATTACCTCATTTTACGCTTTCCAACCGTAGGTTGAAGACGCCTATATGCTTCAGCGTTGTCAGCCTGTCTGTCCGTCCGCACGATAACTCGCGTAAAAATGGTTCGATTTCGATGGAATTTTAGTGTGTGGTAGGGGACAACCTGGGAATTGACCCTATTGAAACTGGAAGAAATAGGGTTAAAGGTCAGGACATAGGAGGGGATCCATTCCATCGCCCTTATACGTCATAACTTACGTAAAAATGCTTCGATTGCGACAAAACTTCATCATGTTGTTCCGGAGATGCACTGAACCGATTCCGTTTAATATAATCGAAATGAGGTCAAAGGTCAGGGAACAGGAGTGAGATTTATTCCACCAACCATTATCCTCATAACTTGACTAAAAATGCTTGTGTTGGGACAAAACTTTAGTATGTTGTTCCGGAGGTACACTGAACCAATTCTGTTTAATATCATCGAAATGGGGTCAAAGATCAGGACACAGGAGCTAGATTTATTCCACAGCCATTATCCTCATAACTTCAGTAATAACTTGAGTAATGATTTCTGCTATGTTGGAAAGCGTATCATAATCAATGCATTGCATGATTTTACTAATTTGTTATGCAACTGATGATGGACCCCGGTGCAGGATGTCCGAAAGAATTTATACGTACTTTTATACTCAGTGTATTTTTATTAAACGAAACTGGAGGTTCCACGGTGAGCACTAATGTATATCGTGCACAGACGGCCTTATTTCATTAGTATAGTTCTGCTTTGGCCTCTAGCACAGTTCGACGTCGTCTGCTTAACAGAAGACTGGTCGCTAGCAGCCCATTGGTTGCGAATTCCTCTGACCCTCAACTACAGACGCCTCAGGCTACAACGGGATCTCGAACACAGACATTGGCGCGCTGATCGTTTAATTTTTTTTTTTTTTTTTTTGATTCGAGGTTTAACGACCACCGTGAGCAACTCAGTGGGATATAAACTGTCACCCGTTCCTAATTTGGGGCCTTGGGCCGCAGATGGCCTAGTGGTCAACGTTCATGACTACCACGGAGAAACCTCAGGTTCGATCCCAGGCATGTACAAAACGCTCGAACCACTAAATATCCGCCGTGCGTCGGATGGGCACGTTAAGCCGTCGGACCCCGGGTACTGACCCCGGTAATAAGCAAGGGCGTCTTCCTCCCACTTTGTACCTCGCTTCTGTGTCTCTTTTCTGTCGGGCAGCCCAAATCTTCTACCTTCCTATTTCTAAGGATTGTTTAAGACCTTGGGTCAGACACTCCCTTCCTAAAATCCTCTACATATGATATGATCTACACTGTAAAAAGTTGCCGTGAATAGTCATGTGTTTCACCCGGATTAAGACGGTTTACAGATCGTAAGCACGCCACCTGGCGGTCAACCATAAGTTTTCGGCAGATAAACTACATGTTCACTGTGTTTAAGTTGTTTGAACTGTTACTGTATTATAATCTTGAAAACCTAGCAAAGTTCTTCTTAAAGTGGTTATATACCTGTTTTTTCACATGCAGTCAGTCGACCGGCAATACCTCTGTGAGCAACACGTTTTTATTTCTCGGTCATTAGGCATGTTAATGAACATTACGGTATGGTACTGTAAAATTACGGTTAATTGACTGGTCACTCAGCTGCCGGTGTATCTACCGTAATTTAACCCTGCAATTTTTGGTGGAAGGAATGCTCTGTTAATTAAATCGGATAAATCAGGTTTCACTTTTTAGCACGTCTTTTGTAAAAAAGATCGTGCTTATGTTATCGGGTTGTCCGTCAGTCCCGTCCGTCTGTACCCACGATATCTCTGCAACTATTAGTCCGATTTGAAAAATTCCTTTTGCAGTGGGAAGCTTGAAATATGCAAATGATGATCCTTTATTTCAATATTTTTTACGATGTACAATTTCGCCACTAGAGAGATGTGAATTCAAAAATACGTTTTAATCCACATATTTGCTTCTAAACATCCGATTGAAAAAATTCTTTTATATTTCGATTCCACTTATGTCGAAGAGAATTTTAGATATAGTTACTTTTTCAAATTACGCATAGATGTTTCGTTAGGGGGCGTAAAAGAAAATTGCATTTTTTCCGATAACTCTTCTTCTAAAACTCCGATTTGAAAAAAATTCTTCGGCAAATACACCTCCTGATGGAAAATATTTTGCATATAATTTCAAATTTTTGGTAAAGAATACTTTGGCCACCAGGGGGCGTAAGTGTTAATTTTTGCTTCTGATATATTTACCATAAAATCTGAGCTTCTAAAATATCGATGGAAAAAATTATTTCCGTGGACTGATGCCACTCACATCGATAAACCTTTTCGGAATGTTTTCTTCTCAAAATATTCCACAGTTTCTCCGCCAGGGGGCGTAGATGTATATCTTATTTTAGCCAATATCTCTACTTCTAGAAGTCCAATTTGAAAAATTTCTTTTTTGTTCGATAGTGTTTTCAGTGTGACATGGTTTTCACATATTTTAAAAATTTTCAAGTAATTCATAGGCTTTCCGCTGGGGGGCGTAGAGGTAAATTGCGTTTCCCCCTATATCTGTGCTTCTAAATTTCCGATTTGAAAAATTCTTTCTGCACCTGATACAGCTCCTGATGGGAAATCGTTTGCTCATAATTTTCAATTTTTGAGAAAAATGGTTTGGCCACCAGGGGGCGCAAACCTTAATTTCCGCTTCTGATGTATTTGCAGCAAAATATGAGCTTCTAAAATCCGATTGAAAAAAACTTCGTTTGTAGACCGATAGTACTCATGTCGACAAACCGTTTAGAAACATTTTCTTCTTAAAATAATGCATGGTTTCTACGACAGGGGACGTTGATGTATATCTTATTTTTGTCAATATCTCTACTTCTAGGAGTCCGATTTGAAAAATCCCTACTTTGTTGGATAGTGTTTCGAGTGTGACATATTTTTCATATAATTTGACAATTTTCAAGTAATTCATAGACTTTCCGCTAGGGGGCGTAAAGGTAAATTGCTTTCCCCACTACATCTCTACTTCTAAATCTCCGATTTGAAACATTCTTTCTGCACCGGATACAGCTTCTGATGGGAAATCCTTTGCACATAATTTTACTTTTTTGGTAAAAAATGGTTTGGCCACCAGGTGGCGTAAGTCTTAATTTCCGCTTCTGATGTATTTGCAGCAAGATCTGAGCTTCTAAAATCTCGATTGAAAAAAAACAGTCGTTTGTTGACCGATACTACTCATGTCGGCAAACCTTTTAGGAACACTTTCTTCTTGAAATAATGCATCGCTTCTACGCCAGGGGCGCAGATGTATTTTTTATTTTTGTCAATATCTCTACTTCTAGGATTCCGATTTGGAAAATTCCTTCTTTGTTAGATGGTGTTTCCGATGCGAAATGCTTTCCCTAAAAATTCAAAATTTTCAAGTAAATAATAGACTTTCCGGTAGGGGGCACAAAGGCAAATTGCGTTTTATGCGTTATTTCTGCTTCTAAAACCCCGATTTGAAAAATTCCTCCTGTATCGCATAGAAGACCTGATGGAAAATACTTTTCATATAATTTCTAATGTTTGGTAAAAAAGGGTTTGGCCACCAGGGAGCATAAGTGTTAATTTCTGCTTCTGATGTATTTGTAGCAAAATCTGGGCTGCTGAAAACTGGACTCGTTTTTTTTCTTGGACCGATACCGCTCATATGGAAAATCGTTTTGAGAATACTTTCTTCCTAAAATAATGCATGGTTTTCCCACCAGGGGAGGTAAAGTCACATCTTATTTTTGTCGATATCTCTGTTTCTAAAAGACCGATTCGAAAAATTATTTCTGTGTTAGAGAGCGTTTCTGGTGCGAAATGTTTCTCATATAAATTCATGTTTTTCTTAACACATAAGTCTGCAACTAGAGGGCGCAAGCTCACGATTGCGTTTACAGCAATATCTGAGGGATTAAAAACCCGATTGAAAAACTTCTTTCTTTCGTCAGATACTATTGCTTTTCATACCGGCTCCATTGAATTTGAATAGCTTTGATAAATTTAAATAGCGTCAGAACGGATTCTTTTTTTTTTTTTTTTTTTTTTTTGTGTTGGAGGTTTAACGACCACCGTGAGCAACTCAATGGGCTATAAGCAGTCGCCCGTCCCTAATTTAGGGCCACTGGTTCCAGGGAAGGGAGAGAGCCAGTGCCGTTTGACAAACGCAACATCCATGCCTCACCGGGATTCGAACCCGGACCCCTTACGGACGAATGATCAGTGGCCAGTGCCTTAGATCACTGCGCCACCGGGGCGGCCAGAACGGATTCAAAAGACGTGCTTATTACACCAGAAAATTCGGTGTCATCTTTCTTGTTTACGCTTTCCAACCGTAAGTTGAAGATGCTTATATGCTCCAGCTTTGTCCGTCTGTCCGCACGATAACTAGCGTAAAAATGGTTCGATTTCAAAGAAATTTTAGTATGTGATACGGGATAACTTAGGGGCGAACCCGATTCAAAATGGGCCAAATGGGGTCAAACGTCAGGACATGGATCCATTCCATCGCTCTTATGCGTCATAACTTACGTAAGAATGCTTCGATTGCAACAAAACCTTATCATGTTGTTCCGGAGGTATACTGAACCGGTTCTATTGAATATAATCAAAATGGGATGAAAGGTCAGGGTACAGGAGCGAGATTTGTTCCACAGCCATTATTCTCATAACTTGAGTAAGAACTTGAGTAATGATTTCTGGTATGTTGGAAAGCGTATCATAATCAATGCATTGCATGATTTTACTAACTTGTTTTACTTTCTATTACATTGCATATTATTTATCTTTGTCATTTTCTATAGCTTTTCTATTATGATAAATTAGAAATAACACGAACTCTGTTTAAAGCACACATCTCTTTTACGAACAAAAACAAATCTCCAGCGAGTATCCGTAAATGACGAGGATTTACTGTACTTCATCTGTAACCATATTTACTTAGAAAAATATCTTTTGGTGACTTTTAAATAAGCTGAGCTTGTTTCATTAGGAAATACGTCTTACGTCGACGTAGAATATTAGAAAAAAAGAAACGTTCAGGATATTAAAGACATTCCACGCGGAAATGCTGCGCTATATGTAAGAAACGCGGGTGGTTGTTCTTCAGATAGATAGACGATCGGAGGACACTTAAAAGACGTAATTAAATAAAGAATAAAATGCTAATTCCTACATGTAAGATCAATTAAGCTATCAGTACTTTTCTTTTGGGAAAATCCTGGAAAACTTTATTCTTCGAAATTACTGTTAAAGAGCGAAATAAATTAAATTAATCTGAAGCGCACTTTCATTCCGCAGCGATTCGCGTTCTAATATTTCCTCATCAAGAGCTCTTAGTGATACGCATTGAGATTATGATCAGTAGCTCAATCATATCATTTGCCAGCTAAAATTGCGCAAGTTCACATATAATGGATTCCATCATGTATGAAATGAGAAATCATTCCCAGTGAATTTTAATTACCAGAAAATAGTGCTCTAAATTTTAATGACCTCAAATTTTAATGCCAGCTGAAAAAGCTCTTACGAAATGTAAGCACAAAGAAAAATGAAAGCAGCAAACTATTTATTTAATTAATACTGCATTTGTAAAAAAAAAAAAAAGATAACTGAGAAACGAATTTCCCCGAAGTTATAATTCTTCATAAATACATAGTAGTAGACATTGTAACGCTATTATTGGCATATTTTCACTGTATTCCATGCAACCACTTCTTTCAGAAAACTTGAAAATTACATCTCCCGCTCCAGGACGGTGTAATTTTCAAGTTTTCTGAAAGAAGTGGTTACATGGAAAAAAATATTTATGCTAAATCTTCTTCATGCACGATGTCATTGTGCTGGCTTCTAGGCGTTCTCATGGTGGCACTGTTCCGAATATTTTGTCATCTTTATGTCTGAGACGACATATCGTGATGTATCAAGAGTAAATCTAATTCAAAACGAGGAACTTCACACCAACTGTACTTTGAATAGCATAACGAAGTAAATTTCTCCGTCATTTTTGTCCAAGCCGGGGCTCGAACCCGAGTCCTCTCATTCCGGAATAAGTCCCTCTACCAATTGAGCTACGCGGACGTTCGTTATCGCTGCTATCTGCCTTTATATCGTGTGCGTCCTGCTGGGCAGGCACGCCACAATAGTATAACTATACTAGTTAGGGAAGAGCTCCAGGTAAAGATGAAATTACTGTGGACATCATACAAGAAGCAAGTGGAGAAATTGAAACTACACTCGCCAAAGATTTCATTAGGTGTCTCAATGAAGAGAAGATTCCTGAGGATTGGAACAATACTGCAATGATCTTGCTACATAAAAAAGAGGTGGCATTGATGATCTCAGGAACTACAGACCTATCAGCCTCCTATCAGTGGTTTATAAAATCTTCACCAAGGTTCTTTCACATTAGTTGAAGGTAACGTTAGACATGGCTCAACCAAGAGAACAAGCTGGATTCAGGAGTGGCTACAGCACTATAGATCATATCCATGTGCTGAAAGAACTAATTGAAAGAACGAGGGAATATGAACTCCCACTATGTAGGGCTTTTATGGGTTATGAAAAGGCCTTTGATTCCGCGAAGCCATTGGCAGTAATAATGCCTTTGAAATTCTGCAGTATTGAAGATGCATACATCTATGAAAATGCAAGTGCAAAGGTTCGACTATTTGAAGGTAGAGCACAAATAAAACTGACAAGGTGACACCACATCTCCCAAACTTTATAATGCCCTGTTGCAAAATGTCGTTCAATCAGTAAACTGGGAAAACAAAGGGATAAAGATTAATGGAGATTATTTAACTCACCTTCGTTTTCCTGCTGACGTCGTCATTTTTGGAACTACCTCTTCAGAGCTGCAGAGTATGATCCAGTTTCTTGCTGACGTGAGTAACGAAGTGGAATTAAAAATGAAGACAAAACTTATGTACAGTGCTTTACGAGAAATGAAGATCTATCAATTGACGGAGAAAAGTTGGAGATAACCGATTCCTACATTTTACCTAGGGCAGCAGATATCAAGCGAGAGTCACATTCTTGAAGAAATTAATTGGTGTAAAAAATTTGGTTGTAGAGCTTTTGGAAAAAACTACAATTTTTAAGAGCAATATGCCATTATGTCTTAAAAGAAAATGTTTAATCCATGCATTTTTCCAGTGTTTACGTACGGAGCAGAGACGTGGACTTGAACTAAAAAAAGCATACAAAGACCGCAGACAACTAAAAGCAGCATGGGGAGATGCATGCTTGGTGTAACCAGGAGAGATAAGAAGAGGAACTCATAGATAAGGAAAACGACAAGAGTGGGAAGCATCATGATGAGGGTAAAATACCTGAAATGGCAACGAGCTGAACATATTTCCAGGAGAACGGACCACCGATGGACAACCGCAATTTTAGACTGCATTCCAAGGGACGGGAAAAAACGCAAAAGAAGACCACATGTAAGATTGAAGAAATTCGAAAGCATTCAGAAGTGACATAGAGGAGAGTGGCCCAAGACAGACTGTTGTGGAAGAAACTTGGGGAGGCCTTCATCCAGCAGTGGATTGATAATGGTTGATGATGATGATGATGAACTGTACTAGTAATTCGAATTTCTTAGCGTAAATTAGAAATAAAAGTTTCCAAGCTTTCGCACATTACCCAGATGGCTTTTTCATGGAAAGCAGACAGCTGGCTTGGATTTCTATTTTACGCCAATAAATTCAGATTACCCTACTCCTAGTTATCCTAAGAGTTGTTATAGGCGGGAAGACTTATCACGACCTCTCCAAAAAGATAGCAAGAACAGTATTAATGCGCGTTACAATGCACTCCTGCTGCTTCATTTCTTCCAAGCAATTACTCTTGCACTGGTCCTCCACCCAGCCACTAATCACACAAGCAGTGGCGGTTGTACATGGGGGAGGGGAGGGGTCCGAACTTCCTCCCCTACTGCCTGTTTAAGTCATCTTCCCTTCCAGTTTCCCTGATGGTCAATTTACTGTCTCTGAATTGTGAATGTTGGGAAAGGTCTTTCACCCACCTCTCGAAGTTATTCAATTTATTTAAGATCGCAATCTTGTCCGATAAACTGCTGAGCTGACAAAAACAGATTCTGAGCAATAATTCTGCTGATTTTCGATCTTGACGCTAGGGACTATTTTTTATGGCGGAGGTAGCTATTTCGCGCCTTAAATAGTAGTACACTCTTAGGTTGACTGGTAGTATATTACAATTATGGCGTCGGATCATTATGGGCATCCGGAGCTGAGCCCAGCATAAAAGTGAGAAAAAAAAATTGTTTTTTTGTTTGTAATTAGAAAAATTCCGAAAGAAATCCGTGCTAATAACCAGTCCCAGATATTTTTTTATTGGAGGTTTAACGACCACCGTGAGCAACTCAATGGGCTATAAGCAATCGCCCGTCCCTAATTTAGGGTCACTGGTTCCAGGGAAGGAAGAGAGCCAGTGCCGTAAGAAAAACACAACATCCATGCCTCACCGGGATTTGAACCCGGACCCCATTCGGACAAATGATCAGAGGCCATCGTTTAGACCACTGCACCATCGGCGCAGCAGTCCCAGATTGTTTGCATGCATTGTTTGAATCCACTACAAAAGTCTACAATATTTGAGTAACTGGGTAACACATATCCGTTCACTAGAGCGCAATGAATACCGCATGGTTTGGAGAAACGACTTTCGTGAACTCGTCGCCTTGGCGAAGCTTGAGAGGACCTTAATGAATGAGCAGATGCACGCTGAACTGGGCATGCGTAAAACTGTCTTTTTGGATTGGTCGTTTTTCTGTTTAACAGCAGAAATTTTTATTTCGCGTCGTCAGCCAGTGAGCGGCTGATTTTCGTTTGTGGAGTTAATCTGTAAGGTTCGCTCGTGTAAGTAAAATGAACAAAGTGGACTTTTTTTTATTGGAACACCAATTTAGTTTGTTAAGGGATGAAGAAGAAAAAACAAAACGTTATACACTTGGACACACATCGACCAAGTATTTGCTTGGTTCAAAAGCATAAGAATCAATCTAGAACTTAGAAATCAGCGCGCCCATGTCTGTATTCAAGACCCCATTGCATCCTGAGACGTCTGTTGTTGAGGAGTCAAAGGAATGCGCAGTAATGAGCTGCTGCCGACCAGTTCTCTGTTAAGCAGATGACGTCGAACTGTGCTGGAGGACGAAGGCTGACCGGTGACAGTGCTCCACTACTGACTAACAGATGTCGCTGTGCGATCGTCACTGCCATGCGGTAGGGGTGGCTGTCATACGATGCAGTCGTGCGATTTGGGGTCTATTTTCCGGATTTCTGCGAGTCCGAGCCTCATCTGTCCACTGACTCCACGCTCGCATCACTATACTGGCGTTTCGTTTCGTACGAGTGCCAATTTCACAGTAAGAAATCCCAGTTTCTCTTATACAGTCCTTCTTCGCTCAAAATCCGTAAGGTGTTCATAATGCGATATTCTTCGGTGACGGGGCTTAGTGAGAGACGAGAAACACCTCTCACACTCATTGTCGGCTCTTCACTGATTGCAACATCTCTTTTGAGCCATATTTGAACATCTCGTTTGAGCCATATTTGAACATCTCGTTTGAGGCAGCTCTTTGGACCGTTCAGAGGGCACTGTGAAGAAACAGCACGTACATTTTCACTGACATTTTTATCATTCGTATATCCCAACCTATCGTACATATCCTGTAAGTTTCAAGCTTAATACCAGCAGTCCTTTGTTGCAATTTTTTTTTTTGATTGGAGGTTTAACGACCACCGTGAGCAACTCAATGGGCTATAAGCAGTCGCCCGTCCCTAATTTAGGGTCACTGGTTCCAGGGAAGGGAGAGAGCCAGTACCGTAAGACAAACACAACATCCATGCCTGACCGGGATTCGAACCCGGACCCCTTACGGACGAATGATCAGAGGCCAGTGCCTTAGACCACTGCGCCACCGGGGCGGCGTTGCAATTTTCACAAACAATAGTGTACATGGGCACATGAAGCTATCAAGTATTGAAGGAGGAAACAAGGGACAGAGAAAACTGGAGGAAGAGAACTTGTTGAGTTACCGTTGGACCTGTCAAAAGACAGAACACTAATGATGATGAGTGTAGAAGAGGGATATTATGCTCCTCGTAACTACAAGGAAACCAAAGACTGATGTAACACAATCCTACTACAGTGTAACTTGTCTAATTCGAAAGTTTTTAATTCGAATTCTTGGTTAATTCGAATTAATCACTTGGTCCCTTGAATTTTCTATATAAATAATGTTAAAAAAGCCTTTAATTGGAACTTTTTTTTGTTTATTCGAAGAAAATCCCATTTTCGTAATCTTGTATTTTCAACAATTACCTTTTAAAATAAGTACGTAATGTTAAGGATGAAGTTCCGAGTTCTGGATGAAGCAACAAGTTAAACCTGAAATTATAGCCAACTGCTTCGGAAAAGCAGGCTTCCATCACCCCCATGATGAGTCTCAACTACATCAAGGTAATGGTGGCGAGGAGATCATACCCACCGTGGAGTACTGGGAAGATGTATAGTCCGTGATGTATCATATGAGGCCTTTTGTGAGAGTTGATGACAATTTAGCTGTTTGTAGTGAGCTCACAGATAATGAGATCTTGGCTGATGTTATGAATAACAAGACCAGCTGTGTATCTTCAGATGAAGAACAGGAACCGCCAGAAATTCCTGAAGAGCGCCTTTCAAATTCAGTAGAGGCCTCCGTTCACCTCCAACAGTCAAGGAAGTTTGTTAAGGGGCAGCGGAATGTAAGTGACTCTCTATTTCATTCACTCGATAAACTTGAGGAATTAACACTTACCCATAACATAAATTCTAAGAAGCAGGCCAAAATTTAACGTTTTTTTTACAAAAAAATTGTAAATTTACCGTACAGTACTTTTTTTTTTGTATGTTATGAATAAATATATTGTTTTTTACCGTACTTGAATGTGCCCATATTCAAACTTGCCTAATTCGAATTTGTCGATAATTAGAATTATTTTTGTGGTCCCTTTAGCTTCGAAATATCCAAGTTACACTGTATAATATGTTACTGATAATACACTGCCGGACAATTGCTAAGGACGGATGACAATAGCAAGGATAGCAACCATAAAATGGAAGGCAGGAAAATGTGGAAATAACCATAAGTGCGGGATACAGTAAGACGTGTTGTGCGTATGCAAATTTTGGATTGCCGAACTTGTTCGTGACGTCATAGCGCTGATAAGAGATATAAAGGATTTGACGCGTATTGACCGTTGTTGTTCAAACGCAAAGTTGAAAGGGAAAGAATCAATTGACGAACTTGCAATTTTCAGTATGTCTTCCCGACATCACCTAGATGATTTTACGCGTGGCCGTGTTATTGGCAAGATTGAAGAAGGGCGAAAAATAACAGATGTTGCCAGGGAGTTCGACGTCAGCCACAGTGTTGTTTCAAGGCTTTGGAAATCATTTCAAACAAATGGAGAGTGTAGCAAACGTCACGGGGGAGGTCGTGTTCGCAGTACGACACCTGCAGAAGATCGGTACATAGTGCTATCAACAAAAAGACACCGGCGCAGCACAGCAGGTGAGGTAGAAAATCAGTTTATGGCTGCTACTGGCAAGCGGATCTCCCGAAGAACTGTCGCCAGACGTTTGCATGAAGGAGGACTATACGCCCGCCGTCCTGTTTTGTGCATCCCATTGTCCAGACGTCACCGTACCGCCCGTTTGCAATGGTGCCATCAACATCGCAATGGGACTGATAACGACTGGTCTGCTGTCCTCTTCTCAGATGAGAGTAGATACAGTCTATCGTCTGATTGTCGACGACAACTGATCTGGCGTGATAGTGGTACTGCATATTGTTCAGCAAACATACAGGAAAGGGACCGATATCCGACATGTAGTGTCATGGTATGGGCTGGCATCATGATCAATGGCCGTACGTCTCTCTATGTGCTTCCAACTGGGACTATGACTGGCCAACGATACATTAATGATGTTCTGCTACCTCATGTTCGCATGTTCCGTGGTGCTGTCGGTGATAGATTCATTTTCATGGACGACAACGTAACATGTCATCGAACAGTCGCTGTCCAGGAGTGTCTTGAGAACGAGGATATTCAACGCTTCGTATGGCTAGCACGTTCTCCAGATCTGAATCCCATTGAAAATGTGTGGGATGCTTTGGGGAGGAGTCTTGCTGGTCGCCAATGCCCTCCAATAAACAAGGACACCCTCATCCGTGCACTGACAGAGGAATGGGATAAATTACCCCAACAGCTGCTTGATAATGTTGTGCAAAAGCATGACACAACGTGTGGAATCTTGCATCTCCCTCCATGGTGGCCATATCCCGTATTGACATCTTACGCCGGAACGCCTGCGGACGGTAATTGCATTTTTTTCACGTTTACGTATTCTGCACAAAATGGCCTGTTTGTCCCTTAAACACGTTCCAAAGCCTTCTGGATTTCAGAGCACAATAAATTGTCTTTCTTGTAATGTCCTGGCATTCTGACATTATTTTATTTCACTTGGCATCCAACCACACTTACTTTTTTATGCGCTATATAGCCGTTTATGATCCGTCCTTAGCAATTGTCCAGCAGTGTATGTATGATTCCAAGGAAAATAATGTAACAGAACTGAATACAAAAAAAAGCTATCTATGAAGGTGATATACAAGAATATAGTGCTTGAAAATAAGAATGTGCTGAAGAAAGAGAAGATGTGGTATTCTTTATTTGCAGCATGTAGATTTAAAGTTCAGAATGCAGAAATTTAATGAATAGCAGTATTTTTTGAAGAGCGAAACTTCTCAGAATAATGTTACTGCGTATACACGAAAGAACGAAAAACAAAAAATTACGCTTCGAAACAGAAACAAAGAGAGGATATTCTATTGCTCATTTTTCAGATGCTTAATTTATGACTTTAAAGCTAACGCAGCAGTGCTCTCTGTCCGATGTCAAAATTATTTATTGATGATATTAGCTTTTATGATTTATTGATGATATAGCTTTTATGATGAAATATATACTTACTTGGTCTTTCAGCTTTTTTTCAAAGATCTTTTCCTGCACCATATTCAAAAGCGAGTCTATATGCTTTACAGCATCCCTCCTCTCTTCAGAATCTGGGCCGTGTTTGTGTCCTAAAGATAAAAAAAGATAAATAATGGAGACGTTCGGAATGTTGAAACAGCAACAACAAAAATCAAACTTGAGTTACTGTTGAATAAAACTGTGGCGAAATGAAATAGACGAAGTTGAAATTTCTGACGATATCCTAAGATAAAATAAAAACACGAAGGTTAACAAGTTAGCACAGAATGTTCTAGTACAAAAAATGTTTAAAACTCATGAGAAGCACCTTTCTGTAATAGCCAAATTCAACAGAAAAGTCCATCTACAATAATAATTAACGCTCCTACAAAATTCAGCTGCTCTAGGAGGTTTTCACAGGAATGATGGATACTCAAGGGAGTCCCGCATGGCTGTGTATGAAAGTGTAATTGTTCATACTATGATGCATGGTAGTGAAACCTGGGTACTACAAAAGAAACGTAGGAATCGTTTGTGTGTGCTGGAGTGCGTTTCTTACGAGAGGGAGGAGAGTATAATGAAAGGCACGTTCTGATCATGAGAGGAACGATGTGTTGTAGATGTATAACGTGAAGCAAAATGTTGTTCGTACGGTGGTGACAAATATTCTGAGGTGGTTTGGCCATGTTGAAAGAATGAATGGTAAGATGCTTATTATGAGATTATGAAAACACAAGTTTGACCGCGACAGCATCGAATCCGTGTCCCCCGTCACTCCGGAGTAAGTCGCTTTCCCAACTGAGCTACGAGGACAGAACGTCTCGCCTCAGATTTGTCGTTTTGGCACATATTTTCACCTCTGTAGTACGTCACGAGAATTTATTCAGTCCAAGTGGCAAGAAAGAAAGGTGGAAGAAGGCCAAAGAAATCATGGGTGGATTATATTCATAAATGTCTGCACGAGAAAAAGATAATGAGTATGAAGTACAAAAGGTGTGCGGAGACGTATGATGGATGTCAATGAAGCTCAAGTTGTGTGCAAAGATCACTGTAAATGGAGACGTTTGACAAAGCACATCAGCAGTAACTAAAATTTAGCTCCATCAGTTTAAACTTTAGTCTGGCAAATGAGCTTTCTTTGAGGAGCTAACCTCTAAATCTCATGAGAACAGCTTAAAATCTGATATGATACGATATGGTATGGTATAAAATTCAACACCAAAAGACGTACTCTAAAAATCGCACGTGTGCGGTTGTTTGTAGGTCTTACTTCATTTTTCTCTTTCTTCGGTAGATGCCGATTTCAACCGTCATATCTCAGAGTAATGATTTTTAGTACTATGCACATTTTTTACGGATATCAGAAATTTGTGGTGAGAGCATGAACAAATAAAATAAGACAAGTTAGTAAAATCATGCAATGCATTGATAATGATACGCTTCGCAACATACCAGAAATCATTACTCAAGTTATGAGGATAACGGCTGTGGAATAAATCTCGCTCCTGTGTTCTAACCTTTGATCCCATTTCGATGATATTCAACAGAATTGGTTCAGTACACCTCCGGAACAACATGCTAAAGTCTTGTAGTAACAGAAGCCTTTTTAGTCAAGTTATGAGGATAATAGCAGTGGAATCAATCTCTCTCCGGGGCCCTGACCTTTGACCCAATTTTGATGATATTCGACAGAACCGGTTCAGTATACCTCCGGAACAACATGATAAAGTTTTGTCGCAATCAAAGCATTCTTACGTAAGTTATGAGGCATAAGGGCAATGGAATGGATCCCTCTCCTATGTCCTGACCTTTGACCACATTTGGTCCATTTTCAATAGGGTTCATCCCCAGATTGTCCTCTACCACATACTAAAATTTCATCGAAAATCGAACCATTTTTACGCGAGTTATTGTGCGGACAGACAGACAGAAGGACAAAGCTGGAGCATATACGCTTCTTTAATTTACAGTTTGGAAAGCGTGAACAAGTTAGTAAAATCATGCAATGCATTGATTATGATACGCTTTTCAACATAACAGAAATCATTACTCAAGTTATTGCTCACGTTATGAGGATAATGGCTGTGGAATAAATCTCGCTCATGTGTCCTGACATTTGACCCTATATCGATGATATTTAACAAAATTGGTTCAGTATACCTCCAGAACAACATGTTAAAGTTTTGTCGCAATAGAAGCATTTTTACTGAAGTTATGAGGATAATGGCTGTGGAATTAATATCGCTTCTTTGCCCTCACCTTTGACCCCATTTCGATGATATTCAACAGAATTGGTTCAGTATACCTCCAGAACAACATGCTATAGTTTTGTAGCAATAGAAGCATTTTTAGTCAAGTTATGAGCATAATGGCTTTGGGATAAATCTGGCTCCTATGTCCTCACCTTTGACCCAATTTCGATCATATTGAAGAAAACCAGTTTAGCGGACCTCCGGAACAACATACGGAAGTTTTGTCGCAATATAAGCATTTTTACGTACGTTATGATGCATAAGGGCAATGGAATGGATACCGCTCCTATGTCGTGACCTTGGATCCCATTTCTTCAATTTTCAATATTGCCCCTCCCCAGGTGGTCCCCTACCACATACTATAATTTCATCGAAATCGAACAATTTTTACGCACGTTATGACGCATAAGGGCAATGGAATGGATGCGCTCCTATGTCGTGACCTTTGATCCCATTTCGTCCATTTTCAATAGGGTTCCTTCCCAGGTTGTCCCCTACCACATAGTAAACTTTCATCGAAATCGAACAATTTTTACATGAGTTATCGTGCGGACGGGTAGATAGACAAAGCTGGAGCATATACGCTTCTTCAACCTACGGTTGGAAAGCGTACAAAAGAGAGATACCACCGAATTTACGGGGTTGATGATCATGTACTTTGTCTCAAAAATGTATGAAAATATAAAACCCAATAATCATCGAACACTTATTGGCATATGAATATAACCAAATGTATGTGCTACGTATGGCAGTAAAAAAGTTGCATTCGCATGTAAAAGAGAAAAAAAAAATTGAACATTTTGGGAAATGTTTATACTTACGCAGGAAACACAACAGAAGAGCTATTTATCGATGTAATCGATTAGTTTATTTAAACATTTATCGTAGCGTGGCACGAGTTTGTCTAACTCTTCTTGAAAAAAATCGTCGTCCAACTTTGTGATAACTATTCTCGCGTCGCAATTTTGACGTCTTCATTGGAGTGATACCGCCGCTTCGCAAGGCTATTTTTCATGGGGATGAACACATGGAAATCACGAGGCGAAAGTTCGGGATTATAGGGAGGGTGTTCTCACTCCTCCCATTTGAATTTGCCAAGGAAGGCATTCGTGACGCGTGCCGAATGTGGTGTGGCGCTATCATACTGAAGGAGAATGCCTCTTGACAGTATTCCAGCCCGTCTATCTTTAATCCCCTTGCTCAGCCTCTTAAAGGTTTCATATTATGCCGCATTAATCGCGGTGCCCTTCGGCATAAATTCATAATGCACAGCACCTTACTTGTCGAAGAAAAGGGTGAGCATAACCTTTCGGGAGGAAGGAACAATTCGCCACTTTTCCGGAGGCGGAGAATGTGAACGTTTCCACTCACATGAAGCCAGCTTCGTTTTTGGTAAGAAGTGATGGACCCAAGTCTCGTCTCCGTTCACGATATGGTTCATAAATTCCTTTCCTTCTCTGTGATAATGATCCAAAAATGCAAGAGCTGCTTGAAAACGTTGCTCCTTGTGCTATTCTGTGAGCAAGCGAGGCACCCATCGAGCACAAACTTTTCGAAACTGAAGACGCTTGGTGATGATGTGGTGCGCACTTCCATGGGAACTATTCAATTCATCCGCGATCTCGACCACTGTGATTCGCCTGTTGGCATGAATCAATTCGTTAATGAGGTCCACGTTTTTTACGCTTTCCAACCGTAGGTTGAAGAAGCGTATATGCTGTAGCTTTGTCTGTCCGTCCGCACGATAACTCGCGTAAAAACGGTTCGATCTCGATAACATTTTAGTATGTGGTAGGAGACCACTGGGGACGAACCCTATTGAAAATGGACGAAATGGTGTCAAAGGTCAGGACATAAGAGTGGGATCCATTCCATGGCCCTTATGCGTTATAACTTGCGTAAAAATGGTTCGATTTCGATGAAGGTTTAGTATATCGTAGGGGACTACCTGGAAACGATCTCTATTGAAAATGGACGAAATGGGGTCAAAGGTCGTGACATAGGAGTGGGATCCATTCCATTGCCCTTATGCGTCATAACGTACGTAAAAAGGCTTCGATTGCGACAAAACTTTATCATGTTGTTCCGGAGGTATACTGAACCAGTTCTATTGAATATAATCGAAATGAGGTCAAAGGTCAGGGCACAGGAGCAAGGTTTATTCCACAGCCATTATCCTCATAACTTGATTAAAAGTGTTTCTATTGCGACAAAACTTTAGTATGTTGTTTTGAAGGTATACTGAACCAATTCTGTTTAATATAATCGAAATGGGGTCAAAGGTCAGGACACAGGAGCGAGATTTATTCCACAGCGATTATCCGCATAACTTGAGTAATGATTTCTGGTATGTTGGAAAACGTATCATAATCAATGCATTGCATGACTTTACTAACTTATCATTTATCGTCGAAGCCTGCGCTCCCGGTAATAGTCTTTGAAATCCGTGCGTCCTTTGTCAAACAACGAACACCAATTTGCGATCGCCTGCCGCAAAAACGATTTGTCACTGTATACTTCAATTAACTGGCGTTGAATTTCAGTGGGTTTCAACTTTTTGGCCCACAAAAGACGAATCACCGCGCATATTTCAAATTTGGAAGCTACTTCCAACGGACACACCTTTTCACGAGTGATAACAGATGAGCTGTTCCCGCCACGTGGAAAAAGTAAACACGGCGGCTTCAAAGAGGAAGTACAAGTGGCGCCCCCACATCGCATTAAAATATATTTTATACAAAAAAAAAAAAAAAAAAATGTGGGCGCATGCAACTAACGTTTTGACTGCCCCTCGTAGTTACAAGTACACGAGACTATGCAAGGTTTACAATTTGTAATTTTTTATGCTGCTGCTTATCTTATCGGACTTCCTAAGTGTTCAGACAGCAGCTCTGCATATGTTTGTACGCTCTATAAATATCAGGTATGGGCAAATATGACTTATAATTTGTAAATAGAAAAAAACAAACAAAAAACAAAGAAACATTGATGCATTGTTCGAAACTGAAGTTGCTACGTTTCATCATAATGCCCCAGGTTTGCGATGCACTCGCGCCTGCGGTCCGGAAGCTTGCGGATGCCGCTCAGAAAGAAGTCTTTTGGTTGTCAGTGTAGCCTCTCCCGAACAACCTGTATCTCATCCTCATTACTGCCAAGCCTTTTCCCACCCAGATATGCCTTTAGAGGGCCAAATAGGTGACAGTTCGAAGGTTCAAGAACCGGACTGTACGTAGGATGTGGGAACGTTCCATTTCAGTTTCTGGATGGTTTCCATGGTCCGAGAAGCCACGTGTGGACGGGCGTTATCCTGGAGAAATGGCACAGATGTTTGTGCCCTTTTTTCCTTGTTCCTGATGGCTGTCTTTACTGGACCTTCGAGAAGTGTCGAGTAATATTCAGCGCTTATTGTCCGACGATCTGTGAGGATATCCACGTACAGTACACCTTTAGAGTTCTTTTTTTTTTTTTTTTTTTATTGGAGGTTTTTTTTTTTTTGATTGGAGGTTTAACGACCACCGTGAGTAGCTCAATGGGCTATAAGTAGTCGCCCGTCCCTAATTTAGGGTCACTGGTTCCAGGGAAGGGAGAGAGCCAGTGCCGTAAGACAAACACAACATCCATGCCTCACCGGGATTCGAACCCGGACCCCTTTCGGACGAATGATCAGAGGCCAGCGCCTTAGACCACTGCGCCACCGGGGCGGCTTATTGGAGGTTTAACGACCACCGTGAGCAACTCAATGGGCTATAAGCAGTGGCCGTCCCTAATTTAGGGTCACTGGTTCCAGGGAAGGGAGAGAGCCAGTGCCGTAAGAAAAACACAACATCCATGCCTCACCGGGATTCGAACCCGGACCCCGTTCGGACGAATGATCAGAGGCCATCGCTTAGACCACTGCGCCACCGGAGCGGCCCTTCAGAGTTCCAGAAGACGGTGGCCATAATCTTCCCAGCAGAGAACGTGGCATTCATGAGGTTCATTCTCCACCATTTCTCTTCCATTTTTAAACGCACTGCTCCACTTATAGACACTCAGATTAGACAGTGTATTCTCACCGTACTATGTAATCAATCGTAAACAGATTTCTGACGGTTTACTGCCTTCTTTCGTCAGGAATTTGATTATAATGCGCTGTTACACGCTAACGTGTACCTTCGCTTCGCTCATCTTCCACCCAATTGACCAACGTCGCCGTAGCACACACGAGGTGGGTAAAAGAACAGTGCTGCCACCTGCCACGTATCACTGCCTTCAACGCACCGCGCTGCATTATTGAACTATAATCATAATTCATATTTTTTTGGCTGGAGGTTTAACGACCACCGTGAGCAACTCAGGGGGCTATAAGCAGTCGACCATCACAAATTTAGGGACACTGCTTCCAGGGAAGGAAGAGAGCCAGCGCCGTAAGACAAACACAACATCCATACCTCACCGGGATTGAAACTCGGACCCATATCGGACGAATAATCAGGAGCCATCGCTTAGACTACTGCTCCACCGGGGCGGCTAATTCATATTTGCCCGCACCTTGTAGTTCCGCTATGTAAAAGTATAGTAACGGGGCTCTTTTAGAGAAGGAAGATATTTAATTGAAATGCAAATAGAATACAAGAAATGAAATGCGCGAATGTGAATTTTCTCACATTTCATTTCTTCAAAGTTTAACATTACTATTCGTTTTTTCGCGCATTCTTCCACTTTACCTTGACTACTTATTTATTTTTTCCTGACATAATTTCGACCTTCAAAACTCTACAATGGAGTACACCTGACATTCCAAGAAACTCATGTCAAATGTCATCGAAGCTATCATCATAACTGGTATGATACAGGAAACCATATTTTTACTCCACGCATTCTAATCATATCATCTGACCTGCAATTTCAGTTTAAACGCCTACGGTTTCCTGTTCGTCTTAGTTCTGCAATCAGGATCAACAAGCGAAGGACCAATCGTTAAAAGTTGTAGAAATTAACTTGCAAAACTAATGCTTTTCCCATGACCAGCTCTATGTCAGCTGCCCCGGAGTTAGCAAAAGTGAAAACCTTTTCATCTTGGGTTCAAATGGAAGAATACTCGTCGTGGTTTACCTAGAGGCTCTTCAAGGATAGACTTACGATCGGTTCAGGAGAATTGTACATTACAGTCATTAAAGACCGCGGATTTCAGCACATTGAGGCGCACAAAATCACTGCACCACGTCTGTCTTACGCCACTGGCTTTTTTCCTTCCCTGGAATCGGTGACTCCAAACTAGGGACTGGCGTCTGATTATTGCACATTGAGTTGCTCACGGTGGTCATTAAAACTATCAAAAAAGAAAAAAGAAAAGAAACCTGTGCTCACAGTCGTGCTTCAATACAGCTGAATTCCTGAATAAAGTCCACTGTGTTGGTGGCACGCCCATGGCATGGTGGCGGAGTGGCTAGTGGCGCGGGCCTTCGGCTAAGCATCCGAGTTGGGTCCGGGGTTGTGTCCAAGATGAGGAATGGATAGTGTGCTTGTTTCCAGCAGTGTCTTTGTCTCTTCAATGGACCAAGTGATACTATTAGGGGTATGCAAAAGTTTCCGCCGCCCCCACTAGCTGGCGCTGTAAGTGTCTAACCGGTAGGCGACCCGTACTGTCAGTTCGAACATGAAGTTAAGCATGGCGGTCGATAAAGTTCATGTGCGACACTGTTTGTTATTTATGTTTAATTTTGGGGAAAGTGCAAGTGAAGCATACGGTTCAATATGTCAGGCGTATGGCAAAACGGTTATGGGTGAGTGGACGTGTCGAGAACGGTTTGCCAGTTTTAAGAAATGTGATCTAAGCTTGGAAGACAAGCCACGTGCAGGCAGATTACAGGAACTCGCAGAAGAGGAGCTGGAATCTCTGTTGCAAAAGGATCCACAAAATCGACCACGCAACTGGCGAAACGTTTGAAAGTGGCTCAATCGACGGTGGTACGGCGTCTACAGGCCTTGGAGAAGATCCAGAAGATTGGTAAATGGGTTCCAAATACTTTAACGGAGCGTAATATTGGTCAACGATTGGGCATCTGCATGTCGTTGCTGAAGAGGTTTCAAGGGAAGAATTTCTTGTGGAAGGTTGTCACCGGGGTTGAAAAATGGGTCTATTGACAACCCCGTACGCAAGCGACCCTGGGTCGACCCAGGCCAGCCATCAACATCCACTGCAAAACAGGATATCCACGGGGAAAAGGTACTGCTGTGTGTGTGGTAGGATATGTATGGAGATTGTACTTCGACCTGTTGATACCGTGCGAAACAATCGCTGCACAACGATATAGCGATCAGTTGATGAAACTGAACGCCGCAATCGAACAAAAACGCCCATGGGCAGGTAAAGGACGCCGCGAAGTCACCCTGTTACACGATTATGCCAGACCACATGTCGTTGCCACCACGAAATCAACCCTTGAACAGTTACACTGGGAGGTTTTACGCATATTGCTTACTCTCCGGACATTTCACCCTCAGAGTTTCGTCGGTTTCGCTCTATGCAACATTTCCTAGCCCAACAGCGGTTCACCACAGTTCCCGAGGTAGAACATGTCGTTACTGCGTTCTTCAGCTCAAAACACGAGTCATTCTATCACAGGGGCATTCATTTGATGCCTGGAAAATGGCAAAAGGTCATTGATGCTAACGACCAATTTTTCGTTGAATAAATGTGTACTGGTTACCTGATTGCTCCTGTCTCCTTTCTCCTTAAAACGGCGGAAATGTTTGCATACTTCTAATAAATTAGGGACGCCTGCTGCTTATGTAAAAAGTCTAAGATGCCGTCCTTTATACATAGTCTACTCGTTAAATTCTGAAAAGAAATATCTGAAGGGAGTGCAATAGTTTCTTGTTATATCGACATTTTTACCCACAGGAGCATCTGATCTATCAGCACTTACTCCTTGCTTTCCATAATAAGATAATTCGTGGGGAAATTGTACATATTGCAATAGCTTATCCTCCACAAGGCGTAGTGATAGTGGTTAAACTTTTTGTTGTTGTGGTTTCTGGGTTTAACAAATATTATGAGCAAATCAGAAGGTCATAAGCAGTCCCCCGTCCCTAATTTGGGAACATTGGTTCGTGGGAAAGGACACAGCGGCCAGCGCTTTTGGACAAACGCACCACCCATGCTTTTTCCGGAACTCGCACATGGGCCCATCTCCGCCGAATGGTCAGAAGACGGTGCTTCAGACCACTCCACCTCCGGGTGGTCTAGACTGACTTCATCTGTCATCTCTTTATATTCCTGGAGTTTCAATTCCCTTGTTGCGTAGTTCAGTCACGAAGAGAAAAGTGCGCCTTTCTTAAAAAGAGTGGATCGTGACCTAAAATAAGTTTCACAAATTTTATCGCAAGACCTATTATAAGTTTTTTTCTTTTCTTGGCGCATGCGTGTTTCGAAGCGACTGCACTGGTACTCTCATCCCAGCACTTTAATATTGAAACTGGTTTATGTAATGAGCTTACACACCTCAAAGAAAATAATCGTTATACCATCAGGAATGCATACCATTCAAGAAAGATTGCGACTGGGGATTCCTTCTGCTCTAAACTCCAGCAGCATAGACCTCCTCTGCATAATAAGGAGTGCTGTATATGCCAGGATCTGTAGAGAAGCATCTATAACCCCAGATTTATGCTTCCCTTGGGAATAACAACGTCAGATTAAATTATGAAGAGAATGTTTCAAGCACAAGCCAACATAAGACGCTCTTAAATCACCAAACGCCATTTTTAAACCTACCGTCGTGTCCGAAATATTAAGTACCAAACAAAGTTCATTATGCGAGTGCATTACATTTATTCAAAGATGAAAGTCTCGTATATGTTCAGATTAACTCAACGGTCACGTGGACGCTGCATTTTATCTAAAAAAGTTTGAAAATTTTAGAATGTTAATGCTTTTCAAGCACAGAACTGTGGTAATAAATCGAACTAAACAGAGACAGGTGATTCAACAGAGCGGACTGTGAATTCATAACGATGTATTTCTGACAATAACTTTTTGCAGAAGTTTCATAGGAAACTACGCGTGCTGAATGGTAATGACAATTTTAGCATGTTTCTATTTTATTTTAAACTGACATGTATACGGACTACGGAGTACTTTTGTACTTGGTATTAGCAGCAGTTACCAAATTTCTACAAATGTATGATGACTAAAAGGTATTCGTTGGTAAGAAAGTTTTTACTGCTTTTGCAGATTCGGAAAAAGTTTAAAAACCAGTGAATAGGGTACTTTTCTGTGGGAGGACTTAAAACATTATGATATTATTGGAAATCTGATTGAATGTGTAAAAGTGTGTATGCTGAAAGTAGGAGGTGCTTGCCCTAGTGACTCAGTGGTCTTGTAATTTTTCTTTACCTAACGTATTCACTCATACATGATCCCTCGTATTACCGGTAGTTTTTGTAACGGGTACCGTTCACTTGATCGAAAGCTACATTTCACCGAAGGGTCACTTGACTGAAAAGTTCATTTCACCGAAAAGTCACTTCACCTAAAAGTTCATTTCATCGAAAGGACATTTGATCGAAAAGTTCATTTCACTGAAGGATTATTTTACCTAAAAGTTCATTATATCGAAAGATAATTTCACCCAATGGTCAGTTTATCGAACACTTAGAATTTCGTTGTTAGAGATGTGTTGGAGTGTGGTGCTGGTTTTTGAAAAACTGGCCACCAAAACATTCTCGGATTGTATAAAAAATACACTTTTAATTTCTATGAAACACCTCCCCATGAGTAGGCTTTTAGAAATATAACATTAATTATAAGGCCTAGATCTGTGCTTTTTTGTCAAATTTTAATCCTCCTAGCTCATATTCATAAGGGTTGCATAGTAAATAATGTTCCACTTTTACTCAACCACAAAACATTAATTTTTTGACCGTAGGCCTAGGTACAGGCCATTTTAACAGATTTTAACCCTACTCATATTCATAAGCATTACATAAAATGTAAAGTAACTTTTCACGTAAACCTTATGAACATGAGCACGAACGGTTAAAATTTGCTAAAAAGGCCTAAGCCGGGACCTAGGGCCCTAAAATTGATTCCTTTTGCCTGAAAAAATGTGCAACATTATTAACTTGACTTTTATGTATACCTTATGAATACGAGCACGCACATTTAAAATTTGCTAAAAAGGCCTAAGCCGAGGCACTTGGTATTTAGCACCAGGGTAAAAAGGCCTAAGGTAAGGCGGTAAGGCCTAGGGACCTAAAATTGATTCTTTTTGCCTGAAAAAATGCGCAACATTATTAATTTTACTTTTTTATGTAAACCTTATGAACATGATTAAAATTTGCTAAAAAGGCCTAAGCCGAGGCCTAGGGACTTGAAATTAACTGTTTTTGTCTTAAAACTAAATCTTTGCGTTCTCTGTGACACAGAGAAATCAAAAGTGCAATTTGAGTGTGATTCCCTAACGTTTCGGTGGTCTGTCTGCCAAACTTGCACCATGCTTCAACAGATCCTGTAATGAAATCTAAAGTTTTCGATAAACTGACCCTTCGGTGAAATGACCTTTCGATGAAATGAACTTTTAGGTAAAGAGACCTTTCGGTGAAATGAACTTTTCGATTAAGTGACCCTACGGTGAAATGTACCTTTCGATCAAGTGACCCTTCGGTGAAATGAACGTTTCGATCAAGTGATCTTTCGGTGAAACAATCTTTTCTGTGAAGTGATTTTCGGTGAAGTGACCCTTCGGTGAAGTAAACGTCGGGCAAATGAACCAGACCCTTTTGTAACACTGTGGCTTCTAAAAGTTATGCTCCGGATAACTAGCACAAAATCTTTAATTACATAAAGAACAATATCAATGCGGCTTAGCGGCCAGAAAATAGTCGTTTTTAACTTACGAAAACCACTCTCCTTATTCTGTCTTCAAGGTACTTCAGTTCAATAGTTCGTCAATGATAATAATAATCAGCATTTAAAATAGTTAGCAGCGCTATGATTCAACAAACAGAACCTTTGTATCTTGAGGCTCCAAGAACCACAAAGCAAATACAACTTCCTCACTTACTGTACATACGCCCGGCAAATCGTGCAGGAAACAAAACAGTGACTATATCAATGATGATGGTATGTACAAGCGAAATAAAAGATAATAACGATGATGGTATACAACGCCTGCATGTAGTTTGCCAAAATGAGGCAACAGTCTGTAACAGAAGAACACATCGTGATCAAAGTGAAGATACTGTTGACTGAAGAAAGTCATGATAAGCGCAGCAGAGTCACACAGTCATGTAGATGGCATGATAATACACACAGCAGGGTAAGTCACAAGAAGACGTGTAGCCATTCATAAGGCGAAGGTAAAGATATCATACGCATATTAGCAGAGATAAGCAGGTATCGTCTACACGGAATCATCTGTCACGTGGCGAGCAGGTATCGTCGACACGGAATCATCTGTCACGTGGCGAGCAGGTATCGTCTACACGGAATCATCTGTCACGTGGCGAGCAGGTATCACAGAACTTTCTGGTCTTTGAAGCGTGTTCACCGTTCAGCCTTTGAGAGATCCGCACGTAACCTCGCAAAAATGCGATTGAGAAAATGCAAAGTAAGGGAGTATTCTGCTTGAAGAAGAGACATTAGAAAACGATCTGACATTAGAAAACGATGTGCCATTAGAAAAGGATGTAGAATATTGGTTGCTGTGAAAGGCGTAGATGGCCGCCCCGGTGGCGCAGTGGTCTAAGGCGTTGGCCTCTGATCATTCGTCCGAAAGGGGTCCGGGTTCGAATCCCGGTGAGGCATGGATGTTGTGTTTGTCTTACGGCGCTGGCTCTCTCCCTTCCCTGGAACCAGTGACTCTAAATTAGGGACGGGCGACTGCTTAAAGCCCATTGAGGGACGGGCGACTGCTTATAGTCGTTAAACTTCCAATCAAAAAAAAAAAAAGGCGTAGATGATACGTATGCTTTGCCATTATAGACAGATAGGGGGAAATGGGCGAATGATGAGATGTTGAAGCAGATGGTCAAACAAGAAATTGATAATCTAGTAACGAATGGTCTGTGTTGCATGTGAACCGTGCAAATAAAAACATCACATGAAAAAGAGAAGGAGAATTGGACAGTAAAAATAGACGTGAAGAATGTCTTCTGTAGAGAAACAGAAAGGACAGAGAGAGAAGTTGAAAGAAGGACCATTCTGTATAAAATAGAAGCCAATGAACGTTGGATTCAAGTGGGTGATAGGCGATGGTGAGAAACGACCGGACAGAAAGTAAAAACAGTAAGGGGCAGCGGAGGGCAGGTCCAAGACAAAGAAGGCCATAGAGGGTAGTCAACACCAGATAAGGAGACAACGAAGGGCAGGGGGAGAGGAGGCAGATGAAGCAAGCGAAGAGTAGAGGGACATTATAGCTGTTTGAACAGCGGCAAGATTGGCAGACGTAGGTTGTGTAACCGGTAGGTAGCGGAGATTTCGGAGACGTGTACCCTCGTAAGATCTGTATTGACGAGTTGATTAACAAACTTCAATACTGTGACAGAATTTCCTTAGTCAGTAATTCCGTATATTCAGAAAAATTCGTTTCGGATCTTTTCGTATTTTTACTGAAATTCCGCAAAAACCTTAGATTCTAACTTTTTCCAAAACTTTCCCGAGTACAAGTAAGTTAATCAGCCATTTGTTATCCGTTCCTGGTGGGATTTGAACCAGCGACCTTCTGAACGGGAGTCGCTTGTCTTACCGTTGAACCAGTAAGTCGCGTAAAGAAACTTCATGTACAAGGTAGAGCTCCATCTGCGCGATGATGAATTATTTTTTGTTATTAAGGTGGTTTCACCAAAAATCTGTGCCTTATGTTTCCAATGATAAAAGCCGCCCCGGTGGCGCAGTGGTCTAAGCGATGGCCTCTGATCATTCGTCCGAACGGGGTACGGGTTCGAATCCCGGTGAGGCACGGATGTTGTGTTTGTCTTACGGCACTGGCTCTTTCCCTTCCCTGGAGCCAGTGACCCTAAATTAGGGACGGGCGACTGCTTATAGCCCATTGAGTTGCTCACGGTGGTCGTTAAACCTCCAATAAAAAAATGATAAAACTTCTTTACATATTTTCTTCGCAATTAATGTGTACCCGATGATGAAAATTTGCACATCGAAAAAACTAACTCTAAGTTGCAATATGAGATACTTGCTAAAACATAACCAGAATTAAGCAATCCAACATTTGTTTGTCTACTGACGTCATCAATGAACAGGTCGCGCCATCTTTTAAGAGGTCTGAACATTACTCAAAGAAAAATTATTGTTTTTTTAATATCATTATGGTTATGTTTTAGCAAGTATCCCAGCATGCTGTAACTTGAAGTTAGTTTTATCGATGTGTAAATTTTCATCCTTGGGAATACATTAATTGCTAAGAAAATATGTAAAGACGTTTTACCATTGGAAACGTAAGGCAGAGATTTTAGGTGGAACCACCTTAATGTGGGTGAATTAGTCATTTTATTTTCTGTTGGAACGTTTAATTTTCTGAATACGTTGGTAATAATTTTAATTTTTTTCCGTAGGAGGACCTATTAGAAATTACATAATTCTTTCATAGTGATTTTTCAAAGCAAAATAATACTTTGGAAGTTGAGATTTTATTGCTCAAATAATGATATTCAATTTTCTTTAAAAAAAAGTGAAATGTACTGCTTTATAGCATTATTTCCCAAAACTCCTAAATATAAAATTTACTCTTGGCAGTTACAATACATAGACATCATACAATCAATTTAATAGTAAATTAAACTTCCAGTATTCCCACTAAATACCGGAAACTTTCCTTCATATGGATACGGAAAAAGGTGAGAGCAGAATGCTTCTGTTATTATACAAAGGGAATTGCGGAAAGGCGTCTGAAAATTCAGATTTTTCCGTTAACACCTTTTAACAAGTTAATAAAATCATGCAATGCATTGATTATGATACGCTTTCCAACATACCAGAAATCATTACTCAAGTTATCGCTCAAGTTATGAGAATAATGGCTGTGGAATAAATCTCGGTTCTGTGCCCTGACCTTTGATCCCATTTCGATGATATTCGACAGAACCGGTTCAGCATACCTCCGAAATAACATGTTAAAGTTTTGTCGCAATCGAAGCATTTTACTTAAGTAATGATGCATAAGGGCTATGGAATAGATCCCGCTCCTGTGTCCTAACCTTTGACCCCCATTTCGCCCATTTTCAATAGAATTCGTCCCCAGGTGGTCCCCTGTCGCATACTAAAATTTCATCGAAATCGAACCTTTTTTACAATAGTTATGGCGCATAAAAGCAGTGGAATGGATCCCGCTCCTATGTACTGACCTTTTGACCCCATTTCGTTCACTTTAAAAGGGTTCCTTCCCAGGTGATCCCCTACCAGATACTAAAATATCATTGAAATCGAACGATTGTTATGCGAGTTATCGTGCGGACGGACATACGCACACAACGCGTGACGTAATGAGGCAGATGGGAATGGCGACCATCTGCTCGCCGCAAGAGTGTGACGTCATAAAATTTTTAATAGGATCCACACACAACGCGTGACGTAACGAGACAGATGGCGTGACCGCGCGCCAACATTCTCAAACGCGAGATTGTGATGTCAGAAGATTTCTAAGCATTGGTAACATTAATGGAACGACGCCATGCCAATAAAAACGTTATAATTCGGGGAGGGTATTTAACAAACTAAACGAATTCTCCTAAAGTCGAGATCAAGCTAAATCGATTTCTAGTACCAGAAAACTGTAGGTTAACGACTTTCATCAAAATTCTTGGAGCCGTTTTCAAAATAAAATGTACATACATACATACAAGAATTGCTACTTTAAGGTGGACGTCAAGTAATTTTGCTTCCTATACTTCCAACGGAAAAACCTGTACACATCTTCTTCACAAATAAGGCGTTCCCAAGGATGAAAATTTAAACATCCATTAAAATAGCTTCATTTCATAACTAGGAATACTTAATATTTTCTAAACCATAACCGTAATTATGCAATCCAACATTTATTTGTCTGTTAAAGTCATCAAAGCACAGGTCGCGCCATCTTTTTTCTGGTTTCAACACCACCAAAGGAAACGTTAATGTTTTTTAATATAATTATGCTTATGTTTTACAAAATGTTAAGTATTCCAAGTTATAGTATGAAGTTATTTTAATCGATGTTCAAATTTCCATCCTTGGGAACACACTAATTGTGAAGGAAATGTGTACAAAAGATTTTCCATTGGAAATATAGGAAGCAAAATTACTTGACGCCCACCTTAATAGTGTGGGATAAGGGCGATGGAATGGATCCCGATCCTATGTCCTGACCTTTGACTCCATTTGTCCCCTTTTCAATAGGGTTACTCTCCAGGTGGTCCTTTACCACATACTAAAATTTCATCGAAATCGAACCATTTTTACGCACCTTATGACGCATAAGGACAATGGAATACATCCCACTCTTATGTCCTGATCTTTGACCCCCACTTCACCCATTTTCAATAGGGTTCGTCTCCAGGTGGTCCTCTACCACATACTAAAATTTCATTGAAATCGAATCATATTTACGCAAGTTATGACGCATAAGGACAATTGAATGAATTCTGCTCTTATGTCGTGACCTTTGACCCCACTTCACCCATTTTCAATAGGATTCGTCCCCTGGCGGTCCCCTACCACATACTAAAATTTCATCGAAATCGAACCATTTTTACGTGAGTTATCGTGCCGACAGACGGACGGAAAAAGCTGGAGCATATACGCTTCTTCAACCTACGGTTGGAAAGCGTAAAAAACGGCATCTTATCTTTAACATACGAGACTAATAGGGGAAAGGTTTATAAAACTTCAGAATTTTCCCGAGGTACGAGAAATCCGTGAAATTCAGAATCCCCCCCCTCATTTCACGGAAAAGGCTTGTATAAAAAATATGCTTAGTTAACCCTCCAGGTGGCAGAAGTTTTGGAACAGGCCATGCAAAATTTTTCACATCTAAATATAATAGGAGACTCTCCTAAAAGCGCCCTGTCTTTCTGTAGTATTCGTCGTCGTTAAGGTTAAGATGCGCATATATGCTTTCTCGCCACTATGAGCCTGAAAATTCTTTCTGACGCAATAATGCCTTCTCGCGGCTTTTCAAAAGGTTTCCGATGAACGTATTATTGCGTTGTTGGCGCTTTGGGCACAGAAAGCTTCGAACGTATATATGCGTGCTTGCCACCTGGAGGGTAAATTTACGAAAGGAATAATGGAAAATGGCTCTTGAATTTCAAAAAATAAAATAAAATTATACGATGTACGGGGTTATTGTAATTGAATCTTTACGAAGATTACTTTTCGGAATGGTAATTTATCACCTGCGATCAATATAATAGGTGTTTGTTGCA
Organism: Macrothele yani; assembly: GCA_039090855.1. Lineage (NCBI taxonomy): Eukaryota > Metazoa > Arthropoda > Arachnida > Araneae > Macrothelidae > Macrothele > Macrothele yani. Next base: position 113,136,772 of record CM076998.1, read on the forward strand.
TTATGTAAACAATAGTACAGAAGATAACATGATTTTTCATTAGTGTTTTCGAACAGATAATTATGAAAACTAAATTTCATAGGTAACCCATGGAATGAAGATCTCTGCGAATGGTACATGTAAATACCGAGGTTTCAGCATTTTTATTCACCTGTACACTGAGGTCTTGTGCAGTATTCCGTCAATTAGCTGTAACGACTCTCCTGAGGCTTCGACGTCCTCTATCACCGATTTTCTTTGGTCTGCCAGTACGTTTTGCTGCTTCAGGCACGCCATGTGTCTTCCACTTATTATTCAGTACATCGGAAACAGTTGACTTGGGTATGTTTAAACGCCTCTCGGTTTCTCTTATGGACAACCCACTAATATAACACCCAACAATCTTTCCATTCTCAAAGTCAGTTTTCTCCCGCCGCGACATTTTCACTCAACCTGAAAATGCGATATGATCGCGGTCAGCTGCAGGCTTGTTTTTATACCGTTTGCAGCTGTACCGCGCATCTTAACAACGCAGCGGATCCGTTCACTTGCTTTCGAAGGGTGTCCGATGACTTTTGTCAATATAGTGTATGCTCTAATTTAAATTTCATTTTTAGTTTTCTTTTTCTATGTAAATTTTGAGTTCGTCTTCTTTTAGCGTTTCAGCTGTAACACTTTATTTTCTCACTCATTGAATGTTATGTCGGCAGCAGGGTACGTGACGTGTGTGTGTGAGCACACACAAGGACGAGCTATATAAAGTGTGATCAAGCAGCCAAAAGTGTGGTGTGGTGCGTTAATGATGGTCGTGGAAGCTGTACTATTCTATAAGCGATAGTGTCTACCGAATTGTGGTGTATATACACTATCTACCAATAATAATTGGACACCTGTGATAGCAAAAGAAAACGAAGTTTATTCACCTTCAATAGTTGGTGGAGTCTCCACGAGCGGCGATTACAGCTGCGAACCTCCGGGACATACTCTCAACCAGGCGTTGTACGACGGCTAGCGGTATTTTCGTCCACTCGGGTTGGAGAAGACAGGTCAGTTCCTTCACCGATTTCGGACGGTAGGGGCACCCCTTAAGTCAACGCTCCAACTCGTCCCAGAGGTGCTCGATAGGTTTAGGTCCGGGCTCTGCGCAGGCCAGTCCATTCGATTAACCCCATTGTCACCATACCAAACCATGGTGGACCTCGCAACATGACAGGTGGCATTGTCATCCTGAAAGTAACATGGGTCCACCCCGTAAAACTGCCACAACGTAGGAAGCGCATGGTCATCCAAAATGTTGCAGTAGGTCTCGGCGTTGAGTCTACCAGGAATTGCGACCAAGGGTCCCATGCCATACCAGGAAAAACACGCCCATAGCATAATTCCACCGCCGCCGAACTCCACAGTTGGCACAATACATTCCGGCAGGAGGAGTTCTCCAGGCAGACGCCAAACCCAGACCCTGCCATCCGAACGGTAGAGGGTGAACCTTGATTCGTCGCTCCAGAGAACCTGTTTCCACTGTTCAACGGTCCACTCTCAACGTTCTTTGCACCACGTTAGCCGAGCAGCGCTATTGGACTTGGTGATCAAAGGCTTGTGGGCGGCAGCACGTCCATGATAACCGAGCAGATGGGCTTCCTTACGGATGGTATTCATCGAAAGAACACTCCCGGATGCCTGTTGAAACTCCTCGCGGATGTGGCCCATCGGTTAGGTGCGGTTCTTCCGAATTTCTCTGGCCAGCACCCGTTGGTCTCTAACTCCCAGTTTTGTAGGTCTGCCGTGTCGGGGCACATTCCGACAGTCACCTCTCATCTTCCACTTGCCAATCACGTAGGCCACTGTCGATTTTGGGTACTTCAACTAGCTGGATATGTCACGTATGGATCGGCCATTTTTGTGATACCCGACGATTACACCTTTCTCGAAATCAGAGAACTGCGTGGCATCTTGCGTGCGACTGGTTGCGTTGTTGTTTCCCACACGATATTTAACGGCGGCGACCGTGACGTGTATCAGAACCGCAGATATCGTCGATTGCAGGGGTGTCGAACTGCTTGTTGGTAGATAGTGTATATTTCGCGTTAGTCTTTTCAAACCACGACGGTGATTACCAATTCACGTTAATTTGACTAAGCGCCTATTTTTCTCACTGGAGTTATGATTTAAAAGTTTCTTCATTGGTGAACTGCGGCTGAATAAAAGGTGAACTGTAAATAAATCTTTCTTGAACTTTATTTAAGTAACTCTTTTCACTTACAGTGAGTGAATAAAAAGAACAAAGTTTAGATATGCACGTTTCAAATAATAAAGAACGCTGCACTTGCACCACGTAACTAATTGTACAATTATTGATTATGAATAGTTTCAAGTTTCGTACAGAACATAACATACACGTTTTTTCAGAATAACGTGACTACCCCCGGAATCATAATGTACTCGCCCAGGCGCATCACGGAGTGCACGTGAAAAGGTCGATCACACGGAGATATAAACAGCCGGACAGTACAGATGAGCCATAGTGCGTAACGTGAGTACGATGGCCAGAGGGAGTGATTTGACGGGAGTTAAAAAAGGAATGACCATCGGTCACAGCGCCGAGGGTGGAAGAATGTCAGAAATAGCAGATTTTGTGGGCTGTTAGCGAGGTGCTGTAGTAAGGGTGTACCTCCCGACATCATAACTGTGGAGCCCCAAAAGCCATCGACCCCAGATGAGAACGTCGCCTCCGTCAACTGGTAAAGGGCAATCGACGCGCAACAGTGCAGGAACTGACCTCGCAAATGAACGCTGGGCACCCATGTACGTGTCCCCGATAACAGTAGAGCGAACCCTGTTACGCATCGGTCTCCTGATTTGATGCTGCGTCGAGGCACCCATGTTAATGCACGTCCATCGGCAACGACGCCTGCAATTTGCATGGGACTACCATCATTGGACAGTGGAAGAGTGGGAAAAGGTTGCTTTCTCCGACGAATCGAAGTTTCTACTCCACAGAACTAACGGGCGGTGGCAGATACGGCGTCAGACACATGAGAACTAACACACGGACACGTTTGTCGGTCACGCCCAGGCCTGCGGTGGCAGTGCGCATGTCTAGGGGATGTTTTGCTGGTATGACCTGGGACCGCTGGTACCACTGGATGGGTCCCTGAACGCCAACGACTACCTGTCTATCCTCGCTGACCACATGCATCTCTTCATTTTGGACGTTTACTCTGGTGGTGATGGTGTCCACCAACAGGACAGTGCGCCCTGCCATGTCGCTAAGGGGGTGCGTGACTGATTCCAGGAACACGATAGCGATGTCTTCGTTGTCCCTTGGCCGGCCAAATCGTCCGACCTCAATCCCATAAATCACTTGTGGGACTATATGGATCGACAGGTTCGACGTGCCGACACACAACCACGTCCTCTCCGGGACCTTTTTGTTCTGCCGCAGTCCGAATGGGTCCATGCCCCGCCGTCTCGCTGCTATCATCCGAGTCAGGGGTAGTTGTTCTCATTATTAGGTAGGTGGTCATATTATTCTGATACGACTGTATATGTTACATATAGTAGTTCGAAGCAAAGACGTGGTTGTTGTGCTCCAGTTGAGCGCTGTCTGTTGATGAATTGCGGTTTTAGAGTTTCTGTACGATTACAACGATCCAACGAATTTGGGTATCAGAATGAGACATGTGAGAACAATAAATAATGTGATTTGCTAGTAGAAAGAGAAAAGAGCAGAAAAATGATCGAAGATTTGAGGTTGGGAGAGAACGGAGAAATAGTTTGTCGTCTTGAATAGGTTGATAAATTCGAAAAATCTTCAAGGAGAATACCGAAAAGGAGCTTGAATTGGGAAGAATTGAATTTGCGGTGGAAGTACACGTGGAGGATGTCACCAACGACGGAGCAGTCAGGAGAGAGGACGAACTGAAATAGATGAAGTGTACAAAAACTGGAAGTCTGGGGTGAAGAAATCTCAAACGAAGGTCGTTTGAGGGTTTCCGTTTGAGAGTATTGTAGGCGGTAGTCCAGGCAGCACCTAGAGAGGCGGTTGGAACATCAATTAAAGGAAGTAGGTTGTTGGAACATCAGGTAAAACAGATAGGTGGTTGGAACATCCGTAACGTCGTTTTTGGGTTCAATATTGTGGAGGACATGATACCATTCGAGGGCAGAAATTGCGTGAAGAAGTGTTCAATTCGCATGAAGTTGGACAGCAAATGGTATATTGCCATGAGCTACCGGAAGACAAATGACACCCAAGGCTTACGACAGGTTGCGGAAAAATTGCAGATGACTGGAGAAGTTTCAATTTAGAGTGATTCTCTGAAGTGGGAAGCAGAGTTCTTGGAGCATCTGGGAGTTATCTAAACGTGACATGAGGGAGTCAGGAGAAAAAATGGAAGTCAGGGTAGTTAATGTAATAATTGATGTTCCATGTTTTTAAACGCTAGTTGTTGAAATGGAACTTATCGTTAAGCTAATTTTCCTGCAACACACTAAGAGCTTAGAGTTTCTTAGATTCAACTTAATGTCACAACCTGTATTCACTGTAAAACTGCAATCTTGACTGAAAACTTATTGGATTAGCATTTCTCTGAATTACAATTTCGTGGCTCCTGGATAACTTCTCAGTCGTAGCAGCTCAAAGTCTTAAATAACGTGTATACATTACTATTAGATAAACAAGGCTAAGGTTCAAAAATATATCATGTAACTTACGTTTGAATCATTTATTTATCAGGAATCAAGCACGCCGTCCAATTTGCAAACACTTGGCTTTAATTAAGTCACAATATTACTTGGGAAATCCAACAACAAAAAATAAAGATCGCCTAAGCTCGTCGCAAACTTGAGGATACAACAGGCTCGTGAATTAGTTTACAAACGTTAATCAAGAATTAACTAAGGAAGATTGCCAAAGAATCATAGCACACAGAAGATCGCCTAAGCATTATATCGGAGAGAAGATCGCCTATTCATCGTAGCACACAGAAAACTGAGCACTCGGGGCAAACTTAACCTGTCAATGGAAGGAAGGCTACAGAGTGTATACTTCCACTGCATAAAATAGTTCCAGTCTATAAGCTCGTACTTCAGCTTCAGCTGGCACTTAAAAAGTACACAGACGTTCAATACGTTGTGTGTATGTGCATTTAAAAAAATCAGATCTCAGTTTCAGCGGCATTTCTAAAAAATACAGATATTCGCGTTTTGGTGACGTCACTGATGGTCCTCTGTCACAGCATTTGGATCAGAGTGAAGCCGTCAACTTAGGGGGTATTTATTGCTGTGGGGGTCATTATCGGAAGGGAGAGGGCGAGATAAGTGTTTCCTATCCGAGGGCATTTCGCGTTTCTTTTTCTTGATTGTTGTTTTAAACCAATCTTCTGTCTTTTCGGGGTTTTCCAATGGCATCTGCCGGTCACTCAAGTGTATTTCAGCTGCATAAAGTTGGGAAACCATTACGAAGCTCTGCTAAGGTAAATAACAATTCTTACGGCAGAACTCACCAGTGTTTCAAGTCGCAGCATTGCGAGAATGAAGGTTGAATTTAGACGCAACAGTACGTTTTCTACCCACGGGAGAAAACGCCCGTTAAGGGCTAAAACCCGAACACGGCTAGAACGATAACATGAATTTACTTTAACCGCAGTTCGTCATAAAGTACACAGAGTTTCTTCTTCCGGAATGAAATTCCAACAGCAATCAAAGTTATGCCGCTGTTAATGAAGATGATGAGCTGTCTACAGTTTGTGTTAGAATAGTGAGGAAAATTATGAAAGACTTGGGATTCAAGTACAGCAAGCGGGAACAGATATCAATGTTGATCGCGTGTGACGATATCCAGGAATGGCGTCGGAGATATATAAGAGAAATTCGGTATCATCGTTCTCAGGGTAGGACCATATATTACACCGATGAAACATAGGTAAATTTTGGGCACATGAAGAGCATGGTTTGGCAAGACACACAACTAGTAATTCCAGCGAAGAGGCATTTCTCCGAGGCCTTTCACCTGGCTTAAAAGCTCCTTCTAGAAAAGACCAGAGGCTAATAATTATTCATGCTGGTAATGAAAAAGGATTTGTGGGCAATGCATATGAAATTTTCCTTGCTAAAAAACCACAGGAGACTACCACGTTAAAATGAATGGCGAACATTATGAAAACTGGTTCATTAACAAATTATTATCAAATATCAAACCAAACAGCATTTTTGTTTTGGATAATGCCCCTTATCACAGCGTCCACGCTGAAAGTATACCGACAAAATCAACGAAGAAATCCGACATCCAGGAGTGGTTGACTGCAAAACAGATTCCGTGGGATTCGGACATGTTAAAAGCTGAGCTCATGAAGCTTGTTTCGAATGTCCGTAGTCGCTACGAAGGAAATCGCATCGACAGCATTGCTCAAATACATGGACATAAAATTCTTCGCTTGCCTCCATATTATCCCTGCGAGTTGAATCCAATCGAGCATGTATGGAGTCAGGTCAAAGGATTTGTGGCAACTGAAAATCGCACATTCAAAGCTGCAGAAGTTGAAAAACTGACTTATGAAGGCTTTAATCGAGTGACGGCTTTACATTGGAGTAATTATGTCAATCACGTAATCAAAGAGGAGGATAAGATGTGGACTTTAGACGAGATGGTTGAACGCCTTGCATTTACTGTTGAAGAATCCGACACTACAGTTTCCTCAGATAATGACGTTCATGGGATTGAACCTTTGCCTTCTTCCGAGGAACCGGTGGGGAAGGTGTGAGTACGGTTAGCGTGAGTGAATTATGCTTCAAGAAATCAATACCAAGAAGACGAAATATGTGTATGAAAACGTAAGTCTTTTTAATATTAAGCTAATTTTTCAAACTTTGATTACCAGCAGTACAACGAATAGTTTTAAAAAATTACTCAGACTATACTTTATATTTACTATTGGGTTGTCGGAAAAGTTATGACGATTTTAGCCATGTTTTGCAAAGGTCATTTATTGATAGAAAGAACAAAGATCAATCAATGATATATTGTCCGCTTTGTTCGATAACCTTTTGCCATCTTTCAGTGAGCTGCAGAATGCCTCGTTCATAGAAGGACCTGTCTTTCGTGGTGAAAAACTGTACAAGGTGCTGATTTACAGCCTCATCTGAATTGAACGTTATATCACGCAAGGACTGTTGAAGAGAGCGAAACAAGTGGAAGTCTGACGGCGCAAGGTCAGGCGAGTATGCTGGGTGTGGCAACACATTCCACCCAAGCTCCAATAAATGTTTGCGGGTGATCAAACTTGTGTGTTGTCTCGCGTTGTCGTGATGGAACACAACACCTTTACGATGAACGAGCTCTAGATGTTTCTGGATGATGGATTCGTCCAAACTGTCCAGTTGCCAACAGCACACATTCGAATTGATTGTTTGGTTCCGTGGTAGGAGTTCGAAAAACACGACACCTTTAAAATCCCACCACACTGAGACCAAAACCTTCCGCTGATGAATGTCTGCTTTGGATGTCGTTTGAGGCGAAGCAGCACGTCGGGACCAAGACCGTTTGTGCAGCACATTGTTGTACACAATCCACTTTTCGTCACCAGTTATCAGTCGCTTCAAAAAGGATCGTTTTCCTCACCTTTAATGAGCATATCGCAGATGTTTATACGCGCCGTCAATTGAACTTCTTTGAGTTCATGAGGAACCCACACATAGAGCTTGCTTACGTATCCCAGCTTCTTCAGGTGGTCGTGAACGCTTGAATGATGAATGTGCAATGTGTCTGCAATCTCTCGTGTCGTGCAACATGGGTTTGATTCGATCAATGCCTTGATTTCGTTGTCATCAACCTCGGTTGGCCTCCCGGACCGAGGAGCATCGTTGAGGTCAAAATCACCAGCACGGAATTTTGCGAACCATCGCTGACACTGACGTTATTGTAGAGCATTATCACCGTACACGTTACGCAACTTTTCACAAGCTTGACGCGCGTTCTTCCCTTTACCGAAGTAAAACAGTAAAATATGGCGAAAATGCACAGTTTGGTCTTCCATCTTCAACTTGATGTCAAATCTCCGCAAATCAACCAAATCGCTCACTATTCCTTTTACACTGCAGCGAGAACTAGCACCTGTCGAATGCCATAGCGATAACAGAGCTCCGCATTCCTCTAGTACTTCCAAAACCGCCCAATCGCCATCGGGTGCCAAAATACGTCATGACTTTTCCGACAATCCAATAAAATAATATTCGTACAGTGAATTTCATTCATTCACAAAAATTATTTAAATCTAAACAATAGCTAAAATATGGTTGCCGATAAAATGCCGCACAGGAACACTGCTACACAAGAAAATTGCCACATGTTTTTTATTAAGGGGCCGGGCACAAATTGCTGTTCCTCCAAAGAACACATTGAATGTGTGGCAGTTTACTAAGGTACCTAACGACGAGAAGGAGCTCTTTTTGTTTGTCGGAATTTTCATGCCGGTTCATACAAGTTTAGGGCAACTGCCCACAAAAGTTCAAGGGTGAGCGGTGGCTATAAAGATTGCCGTTTCTTGGCCTATATTGAGAACTAAATTGGGAACTCCAAACAAATTTCGAGAAAACGTTCTATGTAAGCCAAGCAAGAATTGGCCGAGGGATCCGATGTGCTTTGGTTGGGAGGACTCTACCCCCAACTTCCGTAATTTGATATTCTGGACGGCTAGAGTCGGTCAGTGTATCCAGTATGTTCCCCTTGAAGCGTTTGCGAGCTTCGGAGGAACTTCCCTCAAAATGTAAAAATGGACGTAGAGCTATAAACATTGGCACAATGCTTTATATACTGATTTTGAACACGACCACGAATTTTCAGGAGGGTGGGGTGAATTCACCCCCATCCCATGTTTCTAAGAGCACTTCAGGGTGAACATCCCGGGTACACTGACCGACTGTAGCGGTCAGGAATATAAAATTACGGAAGTTGGGGGTAGAGCCCCAACCCAAACACCTCGGATCTCTTTTACAGACTTCACGAAATTTGGGGGGGGGAGCGTACCCACAAGTAGAGTCTATCACTCAACAGAACATGAAGAATGGAAACTGCAAGTAAAAACCTTACATTGAACACATTTTCTCCGCTCTTAGAAACCTGGGGGAGGGGGGAGGTGAATTCACCAAACCCGTCTGAAAATTCGTGGTCGTGTACAGAATCATTATACACTAAGTGCCCACTTTATTATGACCACCTGGCAGTTTTAAGCAAATGAGCTATGGCTTCACGCTGTTTTCGCCAGTAGGCGAGACTAGTATAAAAAGGGAAAGCTCAGTGCTTGCGACAGTAGTAGAAGTGATTTTTGAGTGACGAGATGGGTAAAAAATGCGATTTGTCGGACTTTCAACGTGGGATGATTGTAAGAGTTCGGAGCCATGAAGCGAGTATCACCAAAACCGCCGCATTCCTGAAATATTCCAGAGCAGCTGTTGTTAAAGTGTTTAAAGACTGGACTGTCAGCCTAAAAACTGGATCTCTACGTGCAGCGTGTAGTCGTCATCGACTAGTGACTACTCGGGCGGAACGGAGAGTATCCAGACTGGTAACAGACAACAGAAGGGCAACAGTGCAGCAAATTACAGACCATCTTAATCAAGGATCCCCTCAAATGATCTATGCACGCAATGTTCGCCGTACACTGCATCGGATGGGATATGGCAGCCTAAGGCCTGTTCGAACACCTTTGCTGTCTGCAGTTAAAAAGCGAAAACGTCTCCAGTTCGCACAGGAGCACAAGGATTGGACAGTCGATAATTGGAAACAAATTATGTGGTCCGACGAATCACGTTTTCAGTTGCACCATGCCGATGGCCGAGTGAGAATTTGGCGGAAACAGCACGAAAGCATGGACCCCAAATGCATTGCTACAACCCTTCAAGCTGGTGGAGGTAACGTTATGGTTTGGTGAATGTTTTCCTGGCATGCTTTGGGCCCTTTAATTCGTATTGATCAACGTCTGACTGGTACATCATATCTAAACATCGTTGCGGACCAAGTGCATCTTGTCATGTGGATGGTTTATCCCAATGGCGATGGCTACTTTCAACAAGATAATGCGTCCTGCCATAGTGCTCGTATTGTACAGGATTGGTTTCAGGAACACGCCGGGGAATTTACTTTGCTTAGGTGGCCCCCACAATTTCCAGATCTCAACCCCATTGAGAATTTGTGGGATGCAGTTGAACGAGCCATCAGACAGCTGTATCCACAGCCCTGCTATCTCACACTCCTGGAAAGTGCTATTCTTCAAGCATGGTCTCAGATTCCACAAACCACCTATCAACATCTCGTGGAGTCCATGCCACGAAGAATCGACGCAGTATTAAAGGCAAAAGGTGGCCAACGAAGTACTAAGGGGGTGGTCATATAAAGTGGCCACTCAGTGTATAAAGGATGGTACCAAAGTTTACAGCTCTACGTTCATTTTTACATTTTGTGGGCAAGCCCTCCCCCAAAGCTTACGGACATCGCGGAAGCTTCAAGGGGTACACCCTGGATACACTGACAGACTCCAGCGGTCCAGAACATAAAGTTACTGAAGTTGGGGGTAGAGCCCCCCCAACCCAAGTGTCTCGGATCCCTCGGCAATTTATTTCTTCAAATTAATTTCCGATTCTCGCTTGGCTTACATAGAACGTTTCCTCGAAATTTGTTTGGAGTTCCCAATACAGTTCTCAATATAGGTCAAGAAACGGCTATCTTTCTTTATAGCACCCCTTCCCTTTGAACTGTTTTTGTGGGCAGTTGACCTAAACGCGTGGGAACCGGCATGAAAATTCAGAGGCCGCCCCGGTGGCGCAGTGGTTTAAGCGATGGGTTCTGATCATTCGTTCGAAAGGGGTCCTGGTTCGAATCCCGGTGAGGCATGGATGTTGTGTTTGTCTTACGGCACTGGCTCTCTCCCTTCCCTGGAACCAGTGTCCCTAAATTAGGGACGGGCGACTGCTTATAGCCCATTGAGTTGCTCACGGTGGTAGTTAAACCTCCAAAAAAAAAAAAAAAAAAAATCGGGCAAACGAAAGAGTTCCTTCCCGTTGTTAGGCACCTTGGAAAACTGCCACACATTCAAAGTGTTATCTGGAGGGACAGCAATTTGTGGCCAACCCCTCAATGAAAAACATGTGGCAATTTTCCAAGTTGCTGAAAGATGTGTGGCAGTGTTCTTGTGTGGCAGTGTACAGTGAACCCTAAAATATCATTAATCACAGAGACCGGCTCTTGTCCAGTACTTATGGCAACATAGGGTAGTTAAAAATACATACACATTTAACGGGTATCTGTTATAAAAAAAATTCCAACCAATTCAAAATTTTGGGAAGAACGAAATTTACGCATAACTGATGACATGGTAAAAATACTCTTAATTAAATCCCACAGTTGGTAATCTTCAAGCAGTAAGTACATAAATGAAACACACGCACACACACACACACAATAGAAAAAAATATGTGAAAACAAAATTAAGATACTTCTTGTGTTTAGCAAAGAAAATTTCCTTTTGGAAGTAAAAAAGTTACACGCTCTGTAACATTTCAAAAAAAAAAAAAAGAAAAAAAAAGAAAAGATGAATAGAGAGAGAGAGAAATAAATTGCTTGTTGTCTACCGGTCTGCAACGTGCGCGGGGGTGGGGGTGGTGGTACTGGGGATATGGTCAGGGCTGGGACATGGTGCTGAAATAGAGTGGTCAGTCTCCGATCACGGTGACAGCCCTGAGGTCTTGTGGGAGAAGCCCCCTCGCAAAGATTAATTACACACCATTAGTGCGCAGTCATACTTGTAACTGGGAGTTAAAAGGACCCGCAGCTTTAGCCCCATTGCCAGGATAACTTTGCCCCGAGTATACGTAAGTTGTACTTTGACCTGCTATCAGGTATTGCAAAATTCAAAGTCATCAAGAAGACGGACTTTTTTCTGACTTAACGCCAGAGATTCCTCGTGCCGTTACGTTAAAAAAAATTAACGAGAAGAAACTAGATATGCATAATAACACAAAAACACAAAACGAAGGTTAAATTAGAGTATACGCCACAGAGGATAAAGGAGAGATGAACAGAAAAGCGGTTCTTCTGAGTTATCAAACAGTGACGAAGAAGGAGTTCCTGAGACTGGCAATTGCCTCCACAAGTGAAGAGTTTCTCTGTGAGCATCATGAAATCGAGTAGGATTGACTGTATAACGGTCTATTTTCAGAATGTATTTATGCTGAAACGATCTTGTTCTTTTATTCCATTATTTCTGCTTTGTGTTAAGCTGTGGGTACCTCTCACCACTTACCTGCATGATCTCCGAATGCCTTTGACCGGCCGGAATGAATTAACTCGAGGCTGGAAAAATGGGCTAAAATCAGCTTGAGTAAATGCATTCGTTGTCTAAGAAGTAGGCCGAACGCGGCTAGAACGAATTCGTTTGGGGCACGCGTAGCGGTCCTAATCATCTCAAACGAGTAACTTGCAAAACCACAGCGTCAGAAGGCGTTGCTCTCACTCCTCTATAGTCTTGCCGGCATAAAAAAATTGGGAAAGGATTCGGATCCGGAGCAGAAGGATGTGTGTTCGAGTCTTGCCACCGGCAGAGATCCTGGCTGTTAGGTTATTCGAAAAATGTGTGACGTTCCTTCCACGCGTCGTCTGGAATTAATGAGAATTGTGACGTATATTCTCTTTCAACTTTCATTTTTAGTTCCTTTTCCTATGTAAATTTGAGTTTGTTCTCTTTTGCACTTCCAAACTTAACGTGATATCTTCTCTCTCACATGAATGGAGGTTTGGCAACACCCCTGCGGTCAGTACGTAAGTGACGTATGCATGTTGACAAGAACGAGAAAGGATATATATATTTGGCGACGCAGTTGTTTGGCGTGGAGATGTTAAATCTTTGCTGAGCTTATTGATTGTACGAGAGCTACTAACGTATGTGAAGTTATATTTTTATTGCCGTCTGCATAACTACGTTGTGAAGTTTGTGAGTGTTATACTACTGATTGATTACCAGTTGTGGACTAACGAAGTTGGAATACACCACCATGCTATGTCGAAGTTGGATAAAAAAAAAAAGATTTGTAAGTACCAAATTTTGACCCTATTTCGAGTGAACGCCTATTTCATTAATGACGAACTTGACATTTAGCTCATGTAGTGTTTAGTTTGTCAGAAACTTAGGAATAGTTGTTACATTACAGAATTCCTTCTTCGCTTCGAAAAAAAGTGTGATGCTTCTTCCACACGTCCTTTGGAATTAGAAATAATTCCTTCTTCTACAGTGAGCTCTTCTCCAAGCGTAGTTTACCGGCTGACCCGTACATCTACGATTCCGTCTCAGCCATTTCTGAAGGTAGGGGGAAGTATATGACGTACTACAGGGGTGACGAACATGTCAAGATGCCAAGTAGCAGTGATAAGCCCTAGCCGGCGTAGCTTAATTGGGAAAGCATTCGGCTCCGGAGTAAAAGGATGAGGATTCGAGTCTCGCCACTGGCAGAGAAAGGGTTTGTGAATTTTACAAAGGGAATATTTGACACTAATCCTTTCTGAATGATTAACTGCTAAATGGTTAAATCAATGGCAAAGAAAGGAGAAGATATTTAAATGTCATGATGTCCGTATGTTAGTGAGAGTAATCCTTCCCGTTCATGCCTTGAGTCACGGGGCAGACGATAATAAAAGATTTGAAAGGAGCTCTTATTATACTAGGTAGGTATTGATGAAATGAGAGGGGCAATGGAATTGTTCTGCTGCGAAAACAAGCAGCTTTCGTAAACCCCGGTCGCAATGGGACTATTTATGTTTGGGTAGGGCAGAAAAGTTGGAGTCTGTACGTCCCGAAGCTGGGGCTGATTTTCGGTACGCTTGGTTCAACGGCCGTTTAAAGGGTTAATATAAGTGAAGTCACGGTGTACGAGTTGTTTCACCTTCTCAACAAACCCAGACGGCGAGCCACGAGGGAAACAGTAACGCTGATTAGGTGGGTAAATATCAGATAAGATCATATGTCGAGAATTTCAGGAAGGGAGTGTCTGACCCCAGGTCTTAAACAACCCTTAGAAATAGGAAGCTAGGAGATTTAGGCTAGAGTGCCTGATAGAAAAGTCACACGGAAGCGAGGTAGAGGTCGCCCTTTTTTACTACCGGAGGGCCAGTACCCGGGATCCGACGGCTTAACGTGCCCATCCAACGCACGGCAGATATTTAGCCGTTCGAGCGTTCGTACCTGCCTGGAATGGAACTTGAGGACTTCTCCGTGGCAGTCACGAACGTTGACCACTAGGCCACCCGTGGCCCAGGTGGGTAAAGAACAAATGAACAGAAAAGCAGTTCTTTTAAGAGATCAATGGTTGAAGATAAGGGAGTTCTTGAGGCAGGCAACTGCCTCTAGAATTGACGATTTTCTCTGTCAGCATGATCAAAGCGAATAGGAAGGAGGGTATAACGGTCCATTTTTAGAAAGTACTTAAAACTACTTTGTTCGTTCATCCCTTTGCTTCAGTTTTACCTTATGCTTTCGTCACCTATCACCATTCAGCAACATTTTGCATATCTTTGAATACTTTTATGACTTTCTGCAGCTAGCGCTTATGCGTCTCACTTTTATGTTTAAACTAAAATATGTAATTCCTTACACAACTATAAATATGGTGGAATAATATTAATTCTTTCATTATTCCCTACCTTCTTTGTTTTTTGTGTGTTGGGAGGTTTAACGACCATTGTGAACAATTGGATGGGCAATAAGCAGTCTGTCGTCCCTAATTAAAGAACACTTATCCCAGGGAAGTAGCCAGTGCCACCCCGGTGTCGCAGTGGTCTAAGCGATGGCTTCTGATCGGGCGGTCACGTTTACTTGTGCTCCTGCACTTTGAGTGATATTAGTTGTTTTGGGGAGTTTCCTGTTAGGTATTTTATGTTATTTAGTTTTGTGAATGTTGTATGCTTAAGCTGAACCCACAAATTCGTCGGGACAGCCTTTATTTTTAGGTTTTTTTTTTTGGTGTATTTTACACCGACGTGGGTGACTAGGTCAGTTACTCACTTCAGTGTTACAAGGTTACTCAAGGAGAGTACCTATGCCTTCAAGCATACTGTTGAAGGTGGGTTCCTTTGTTTTTAGTGTTGCAAGCCGCAACACTAGGTTTTAGTTTAAGTTCTGTGTTAGTAGTCAAGATGATTACGACCTCAGCGTCTAAATCGACGTCTGATGCTTCTGTGCCTATTCTACTCGAATCTTCTATATCAACGACCAGTGTGTCTGCTTCAAAGGATATATCAGCAATGGATACCTCCACTGTGATTTGTCATTCTTCGAAAAGTGTGTTAAGTGTTGTGAAACAAAATGTGAATGAAGGGGTCGGAGCCGTGGGCCCACTCCCACCCCCTCTCAGCACCTATGCGACTGCTGTTCGTCCTGCGAATGTACCTTCTGCAGCTTCAATAGACTCTCAATATACGATTACACGTGTGGATAAAGTTTTACGACTGAAAGTTCCGGATGACTCTGTTCTAGGTAAGCGTTTTTCAGAAAATTTATCTTTCACTGTTTATGTTCCTGCCCTAAAGGACGCCCCAATCCCTCGGTACCTGGATGCAGTTTCAATGGTTGTTTCCAGGGAATCCATCAAATCCCCCATCCGTTTTGGTGGGGGAATCGAAGGGCGCTTTACCCTTACATCTGCTGTTGAAAAAGTCTTCAATGTGGTGTAGACATTGGTACTGTGCATCTGCAACCGACACCATCTGTTCAGCGCCCTGTTACCGTCACTCTGACACCCGTTCCCTCGGGACTTCCTGATGAACTATTAGTAGATGCGCTTAGTTCCATCGGCAGAGTAGTAGGTACAACAAAATTTCTCTCTGCTGCAGGGATAAACACCCCCTATGCCTACGTGCAAGGAGGACGTCGTCAGTATAGGGTGATTTTCCCTACGGAACAGGCTCTGAAGGACAGGCCTACCTCCGTTGAGGTTATTACAGACTCAAGAAAATACACGTTTGACTTATTTGCAGGAATGCAGTGCTTTTATTGTAAAGGGGAAGGGCATCGGGTGACCTCGTGTCCCCACAGAAATGTGCAGAATACTTCTACTTCAAATCCTGGAGCCGTTGAGTCATCATTCTGTTCTGAGCCGTCAGTTGCCCAGACACCAAACCTGGAATCAGTAGATGATGCTATGTTGAGTACAGACAGCACATTTCAGAGTCTTATTATTCATAACTCTGCAGCTCAGCAATCCCCTTCTGTGGTGCAATCCCCTTCTCTGCAGCTCAGCAATCCCCTTCAGGGTATTCTTCTAATTGATAACCACCTGATAGTGGTTATCAATTAGAAGAATACCCTGCCTTGCCACCGTCGGGGGGAACACGAGTTTCTACAACAACGTGTAAGAGACCTTTGACCCAGACATCTCCTAAGAAAAAGTGGTCGAGCTCGAAAGGGGCACGATCTGGCGGACCCTCTCAGTCGTCGAGTCTTGAACGAAGCAATTCTTCCACTTCAACCCTAAAACAGACTGAAACCAGTGTGAGCTATCAGGAGGTTGAAATGGAAATCCCTGATATTCTGAGTGACACCACGTCGACACATTCTGATATTGAACCATATCCAGAGTGTGCGGAAGACTTTGATAGATATCTTAAAGATATAGAAGTGCCAGTTACGCCATTATCATATTTCGAACTACTTTCTCTGTATGCGGTTCCTAAGAGAACTAGCATCATGAAAATTCCTTGCAATCAGAAAAATCTGTCTAGAATGCCGGAATTGGTTTCACAGCTATATTTTTTACATGAACTGTTCCACAAGCACTCGACCACCACATCAAAAGTGCACTTATTTTGTCGACGTGTTCGTTATTTATGAACAATGCTTGATAAACAGGTTAAGGGGGTTTTACAGCCACCAAAATGAACTCTAAGGTACTATTTGTTTCTTTTAACTGCCGAGGTTTAGCGGCATCAGCAGCAAATGTATTGGTTTTTGAAGATGTCCGAGCTTTAAAAGCGGATGTTCTAATGTTGCAAGAGACTAACTGTTCTGCAGGAATCAATTTTGCTCGCTGGCGCCGCTGGCCTTATGTTTTTTATCATAATGACCGGACACATGTTGGTTCCGTAACTGCAATAGCATTTCATTCCCGATTTCACTCTATATTACAGGATATTGTCGAGTCCCAGAGCCGCCTGGGAGTTTTTCAATGTATTTCGTTTTGCCTTCAGTCCAGTCGAATTCATCTATTAAATATTCATGTACCTCAAAATAATAATGAAGCTACTGCTCTCCTGGTTCATGTTGCTGCCGTTCTTGCGAATATTCCCCCTCATACCTTATTCTTTTTGCTGGTGATTTTAATTGTACACTTCAACCTTACGTTGATAGAGATAATTCACATGAAAGCCATCATTCTTTAGTTTCTTAGCTCTCTCAGATTGTCTTTAACTTTGACCTCCAAGACGCTTTCAGATATCTACACCTAACTGAACGAGAGTTTTCTTGGTTCCCCCCTATTCATTTAAATTGTGCTGCAGTCAGACTTGATTGATTTTATGTATCCCGTTTTATTCACCCGTCTATTATTTCAGTCAATCACGCACCCTCTGTTTCTTCAGACCATAAACCAGTTATTCTTTCCCTCTGTTTTCAGTCTATTGGTATTCCACGGCCGAGTGTTTGGTCTTTAGATGATTCGTGTCTTCAAGATTCTGATTTTAATACTGAAGTTGTTCTTATTATCACTCAAGCTGCTACTCAATTGTCTTTTGTTTCCGACCCAGTGGCTCTCGACAAAACAATCTATTGTAGCTTTTGCGAAGAAATATTCCTTTACTATCAGAACCCGGCGTAATATGACTGTGGACAGTTTCCGGCGTGCGCTTCAGCGAATTCCACGAAACTCATCGAATTATGATCTCCTTGAAACGAAAGCACGAGAATGTCTTCAAGCCTCTGTTTCAAATGTACTGACCAGTCTGAAATACTCATTTCTCAGATTCGAAGAAGATCTTTTTCGCAGTCTCCGTTCCCTCGAGGTACGAAGAAAAAAATAATACCATTGTACAACTAACCCTCTCTAATGGCTCAGTAACTACTGACCCATATGTTATATGTAATCAAACCCATACGTATTATAGCCAACGTTTTCAACCTAAATTAACACAGCCAGCCTCTTCTGCACCACTTTTGCAAGACCTTCCGCAAGTTCCTGAATGCTATGTGTCCTCTCTAAATGCTCAGATCACCCCTCAAGAAATCCGCAATTCGATTTACAGTTTAAATGATCGTTGCTCACCTGGAGAAGATGGGCTTTCCTAAAAATTCTACAACATATTCCTTCCTTATCTCATGCGACTTCTCCTCAGTTGTTATGCTTTCCTTTTTTCGTCTTCAAGTTCTTCTTCCAATTATTTCAGCTTTGCTCTGCTTCGCCTTATTCCTAAATCTGGCTATCTTGGTATTTTATCTAACTGGCGACCCATCTCTATACTTAATACCGACTATAAAATCTTTGCTAAACTACTCGCACTCCGTCTGAATCCAGTCCTATATTATTTAATTCATCCTGACCAAACTTACACTGTTCCCACCCGCTCTATCGCTTCTAATATTACCACGATCCGTGATCTTAACACTCTCGCATCCCAGCTCGCAGAACCCATTGTTATTTTTAATATTGATCAACGACAGGCTTTTGATTCCATTAACCATACTTATATCTTTATTGTCCTTCAACGCTTTGGATTCCCTCCCTTCTTCTGCCAGGCTCTTTCTAATCTGTATTCAAACCCCTTTTTTTGGGTTCGTACTTCGACTTTTATTACTTCTGCTATCCCTTATTCTAACGGTATCCGGCAGGGCTGTTCCCTGTCGGGTCAACTTTGCACTCTGTTTTGAACCTCTTCTAATCTGTCTCCGTTTTCGACTTCTTTCTTCTGTCCCCCGTGGAGTTGTGTGCACCCGGCACCATCATACTGTCTTGACTGCATATGCCAATGACTTGGCGTTATTTTTACGAACAGAATCTTCTTTTGGAATCCTATTATCAACATATAACGAATATGCCGTAATTTCTGGATCAGCCTTAAACACTGAAAAATGCTCAGGTTTATAGACTGGAGCGTGGGATTCCCGTGGCGACCGTCCGTGGAAGGCCCGGTGGTCTTCAAACGTAGTCAAATTTCTTGGTGTGCACTTCGGAAAACCGGAGGCGGTTGCTGCTGCAGCATGGACCCCCTCGTTCATCAAATTAATAAAAGACTTGCGCCTCTCCTTCAGCTCAAACCCTTTCCTTCATTTTTTAGTCGGGCAATGCTACTAAATGTGTTTGTGCAACCGAAATTGTTTCACAGCTGGATTGCTCACCTGCCGCCACCTTTCTTGCTGAATCATCTGCAGATAACTTTTGCGGACTTCATTTGGAATATTATTCATTGGGTGCATCGCTCCACGCTTTCTCTTCCGATTTCCTATGGTGGTCTCTCTCTTGCTGATATCACTCGAAAATTTCAAGCCTTCCATCTTCATAACTTTCTTAAGATTTTTTCAACGCCTCTTTCTTCAACGCCTCTTTCTTCAACGCCTCTTTCTTCAACGCAAACCATTATCGATACTCTGTTCTTCCCCCGGAGTCCCCACCTTACAGTTCAAACTTTTCTGCGAATGGACCTGTTCCCATTCATTCCCAATCATTTCCCTGAAACTTACAAGTCTGCACTTACCCTTTGGCGCTCCCTGAATCGCGTCCGACTCTCCCCTTCCGCTACTAATGACCTCCTCGCGGAACCCTTCTTCTTCTCCTCTGCTATCCACTCTTCTACCTCTTCGTACCTTTACTACTACTCATGGTTTGCCAGTGGAGTTGTGAAGGTCTCTCAACTCGTTGACATTGATCTCCGTTGGAAAACTCTTTCTCGCATTTCTCCCTTGCTTGCAGATACCCCTGTTCATCGTGCCCAACTTCGGCATATCCAGATTTGCATTCAGAGACTCTACCCACAACTTGCCAATCAGAATGGACTTATTCAGAACTCATCAGCCTCACTCAGTCTCCCGTTCATTATTTATCTAAATGACCAGCCGTTTCTTTCACATCAAGTATCTGCTAAACTCATCTATAGGCATTTCATTACATATTTTACCGATCCAATGACGATTCCCTCCGTGCCAGAGGCAGAAGTACCAGCAACATGGAGTGATCCACTAACAGCCTTGGCTACTCCAAAAGCAAGGGATATCCATTGTTACATCTACATAGTCGCTTATTAACCCCACGCACCCTTCATCGTTTTCGGCATTTTACATCGTCACTGTGTTATTTTTGCAATGCAGAGGGAGATGTATTTCACTCTTACTCGATGTGCTTGTTTTTACAGCCTTTGTTTTCATTGATGTTTCTTTTGCTTCAGAATGCTTGTGCTTCTTTACACACCATGTTTCATTATAATGTTCTTCACTCACATCACCCATCTGCTTCATCACATAATTCTGTATGTATTTTTCTCATTTTGCAAGCAAAATATAAAATTTATCAGTACTATCATATTAGTGTCGATTGTCCTACCCTTAGACGTTATAACGTGGCAAGACGTTTTCTATGTCGCAGATACCGTCAGTCTGTGACTGCGATATTGCAGGTCGAGTATGATACTGCAAAGACGAGTAACAGTCTTGACAGTTTTCATGCTAAGTGGTCCCCAAGTCATATCTGGTTTAATACGAATAATGATATTGTAACACTAACCGTGTAACGTCCACGACATTTTGTTGTGGTCAGATCTCTGTCTTTGTATTGTACTGGAGCGTTTTTTGCTTTTTTGCACTATGTTGTGAGTATTATTGTATATTTACGCAGGTTAGTTGCCCGACGAAGTGTTCGGCATAACCTCTTTTTCCATAAATTACTGTTGGGTAATATGTCGTTTTATTTGACTACCTAGTTACGTTTCTCTGTTCAATTTCAAGAAGTTAGTGTCTCATGAATTGTTCTGCTTCATTGAGTGTCACGTGAAAGTATTTTATGTTATAACGTTGCACCGTCATGTGTTGTTAAGGTTTTTTCTTAATCATTCGCGTTTATAACCGAATTTTGTATTTATTGTTGGGGAAAATTGAATACTTGAAATTGCTTGCACTGTCTAGCGATAACATAATAGTCTTTTCTTCTGCATTATCGAACCCATGGTGGTTAATAAGAATTTTACTACGTCTGAAGTTTTTTCAGTTGTAGTATTTGTCTTTGCAAGCCTATTGTTAGAGTGACAGACTAATTTAGCTATTTAGTTTTTGTCTAGCAATAAGTACTTTCTCTGTATGAAAATGACGGTTTCTTTAAGATAATGTAATGCTCATCTTTTGTAAAATCATGCAGTTTTCTGTACTTCTAATTTACGATTCTTCCCTTTGAATTTAGCAACATTTGCAATATATCCTGTACATTGAATTTTTGTATTTATCACATCTGAATGAAGAGTCCTTTTTGTTTGTTTGTTGCATCTAATGTTACGAGATTTTTACTCATCTACTTTTTCCGCAACTTGTTGATGAAAAACGTCTGTGTTTATAGATTGAGAAGTAGATGATTTTTGTTTTGAAGTGAAACTGATTCGTATGTATAATGTTTTTTTTTGTTGCGAATTATGTTGCTCATAGCGTCTCACTTAGCGATATTTTTCTTTTTATGGAAAATTGTGGTACTTACAGACAGACAGAAGAACCTATTTCTGTATTAGAAGCAGCGTACCCGCGTTAAGCAGGGTTTTTCTTTGATAGTTAAGGTTTACGCTTATTTTGTTTCATGATTCTTAATGAATTAATATGTCTGTCGAAAAAAATAGTTTTACAGCCTGGCAGGAAAAAATCAGTATATTATGTTGTTAGTGGTAGCGTACATGTTACGAGCAAGGTTTTTTTCTCTGGCTTGATGTTTTTTCCATGAATGACATGCTGAAATACTTTTTAACTTTGTGCGGCCTTTGACAATGTTCAGTTGTACAGATTTTGTGTTTTGTTCAATTTTAATGTTCATTATTGTGAATTACCTGATGCTTTCTTTCTTCTACTTTTTTTTTTTTTTTTTTTGGCCTTTTGTGGTAGACGGAGAATGTTAAATTGATCTCGTTTCTGTTTTCTGTCATTGCAATTTCGCAATACTGTATGTTTGTTGAGTCTTTTTGCCTTCTGTGTAAAATATGCCAAAATGACAACAACTATTCATGGTGAACTTACTGTAAGTATTGTTTATATGGTTTTATGGCAATAAAGATATTTTGAAGTTCTGATCATTCGTCCGAAGGGGATCCGGGTTCGAATCCCGGCGAAGCATGGACGTTGTGTTTGTCTTACGGCACTAGCTCTCTCCCATCCCTGGAACCATTGGCCCTTAATTAGGGACGGGCGACTGCTTATAACCCATTGAATTGTTCACGGTGATGATTAAACCTCAAAGAAAAAAAAGAAAAAAAAAGCCAGGGCTGTAAGACAAACACAACATCCATGTCTAACCGAAATTCCAACCCGGTCCCATATTCCGTGACTTTATTTGGCCGACAAATTTTTTGCTGTTAATTACATGACTAACTTTAGAAACCAGTAAAAATTTGTCTCTAGAATCATCCAAAAAATAGCCTAAATCGATATTTTTTTTATTTATGACAAATCGATATTTGTTCAACGTAAATTAAGTGTCGAAGTATTCTTGGCAAACAACAAAATAGGTCTCAGTCAGAAAAAGCAATTTAAGGCACGTTTAATTGCAAGAACACACACAAGGAAAGAAACAGCCGGTACGAGCGAGCACTACAGAAACTAAAATCATATGGAAACTATATTAATATTCTCCGTGGCAAAACCATAGGAAAATGTAATTACTACTG
Source organism: Macrothele yani (assembly GCA_039090855.1). Lineage (NCBI taxonomy): Eukaryota > Metazoa > Arthropoda > Arachnida > Araneae > Macrothelidae > Macrothele > Macrothele yani. The sequence goes on from CM076998.1 coordinate 113,159,624, forward strand.
TAATATTTGGTACTTCGTTTTGGATCAATGCACATATTTTTCTTGTTAACATGCGAACTCTGATACTCACGGGAAATCAGCTTAGATTTCCAGAAGCGAAGCCTTTCAATCGAAATTTAAAAATTTATGTGGTATGCAGTGATTTTCTCATTAAATACCTCCACACGAGATTTCAAATCCAGAAATAAAACTTCCCATCTAAGCTCAGAGAAGTATGGTATAAAACTTTACCTCAGAATATACGAATATACGTACAGTGAAACCAGCCAACATGGTAATTCAAGGGACTGAAAACGTTTTCTTTTGGGGAAAATTTCCGTTTTATACAGGTTCCTTCAAAACTCATCCGCTTCCCAAACACACCCAGTCTTTCACTGGGCTAGAAAAACGATTCTGAAATACATTATATTGACAAAAGTCACCGGGCACTCCTTCAAAAGCAAATGAATGGATCCGCTGCGTTGTTAAGTTGCGCGGTACATCTGCAAATGGTATAAAAACAAGGCTGCAGCTGACCACGATCATATCGCACTGTGAGGTTGAGCGAAAATGTCGCGGCGGGAAAGAACTGACTTTGAGAAAGGAAAGATTGTTGGGTGTTATACGTATTAGTGGGTTGTCCATAAGTGAAACCGAGAGGCGTTTAAACATTCCCAAGTGAACTGCTTTGGATGAATAAGTGGAAGACACACGGCGTTCCTGAAGCATCAAAACGTACCAACAGACCAAAGAAAATCAGTGATAGCGAAGCCTCAGGAGAGTCGTTACAGCTAATCGACGGAGTACTTGCACAAGGCCTCAGTGTACACGTCAGTAAAAATTCTGGAACCTCGGTATGTACGCGTTCCATTCGCAGAGGAACTTCATTCCATGGGTTACCGTGGTCGTGCGGCTGCTCATAAGCTTTTCATCTCCACTCAAAATGCTACTCGTCGTTTAGCATGGTGTAAAGAACATTTATCGTGGACCATAGATCAATGGAAATAGTCCGAATGGATTGATGAATCAAGATACACGATCCATCAGTGCTATGGCCGTGTGTGGGTATGGCAGTAGCCGGTGGAATGCTATTTAGCACAGCCTCTCCTTGACAAATGTCAACCCCGCCTTCTCGTGGTGCATACTTTTCCCACTAAAGGGGCTCTGACGACCGCCAATAGCGGTATAACTATACCATCGATATTAGAGGAAATGCTATCCCACACTCACCAACCTGCTTGGCCAGCGTGGTAAGTTATGGCCAAACCTCTCCAAAATGACTCCACAACTTAAATCTTGGCACTCAGTCTCCGGCAGCTAGAATGTACCTGGCCAAGACAGCGGCCAGGGCGACATGAAGGCAGAGGATGCAAAGAATCGCCGGAGGACCGGGCGAGGCTGCCATTTGATGCTGACCTTGGCTACTTACAATGGACGCTCCCTATCTTCTGATTCAAGGCTTCTTGAATTGGAAGAGGAACTATAAAGGATCAAGTGGGACATCGTCGGGCTAAGTGAGGTAAGGAGAAAAGGAGAAGATCTCATTAAACTGAAAAGTGGACATCTCTTCTACTATCGTGGGACAGATACTGGCAGAACTAGTGGTGTTGGATTTATAATAAACAAGAAACCGAATGATAAAGCTGCAAAAGTTGAAAGTTCCTCTGACAGAGCTGCACGACTCATTATCCAACTCTCAAGAAGATATCAGGCTCAGATTATTAAAACTTAGGCACCCACCACAAGTCATCCTGAAGAAGAATTTTATGAAGAAATTCGCCATCTAAATACAATGGCGTGCGAAAATTAAGGACGAGACGGTTTTTCGAACGCACCGTCGTGCAGAAGTGTTCCACACTGACTGAAATCCTACCATAAGATCCCCAAGATGTAAGAATATGGGACAAGTGAGTAAAACCGTCCAAACAAGGAATCCATAGGATACAAAGGCACTTTATTGAAAAGGTAGCTTCGAGCACAACTATGGACAGAAGACAGAAACGTCCATGTGACAAGTGGCTGCCTAGAAATATCCAGTCTTTAGTAGGGGATATGATCACCCTTGACTGCGTTGCAGGATTTAAAACGTCTGTCCATGCTGAGGACGAGGTTGTCAAGGAGCTGTTGAGGCATCGCGGCCCATACCTCTTGTAGCGTCAATCGCAGCTGCGGAATCGTTGCTGGCGGCTGGTGACGTGCTGCCAAGCGTCTCCCGAGAAGATTCCACATGTGTTCGATTGGATTTAGGTCCGGGGACCTTGCGGGCCAATCCATGCGTTGAATATCTTTACTCTCCAACAGCTCTGCGACAGCCACTGTACGACGAAGTGTAGCGTTGTCGTCAATGAAGAGGAACTCAGGATCTACAGCACCTCTAAACAGACGTACGTGAGTCAGGAGAACCTCGGTACAATAGCGGACACCAGTGACTGAACCTCCTTGGAAGATGTGGAGGTCAGGACGGCTACCAAGCATGATACTTCCCCAAACGAGAACTTCACCACCTCCAAACCGGTCCTTTCGATGATGTTGGAGGTGTGATTGCGTGTTTCCTGCTCTCTCCAATTGTGTATACGTCCAGAACCGCTCGTCAGACTAAATCGGCTCTCATCCGTAAAGAGAACTCGACCCCATTGCTGATGTGTCCAGTTCTTGTATTCCTGGCACTACAGAAACCGCCGTCTCCGATGAGCAGGCTTCAATGGCACACACCGTACTGGTCGTCGTGCAAATAGACCACCTTTGTGCAGCCTCCTGGCCACGATAAAACGCGATAACGGACGTCCAGTTGTCTGTTACATGTGCCTTGCGATTTCTCCCGCTGTCTTCCGTCTGTCTGTTCTCGACTGTAGGACAATATACCGGTCGTCCGCCGCCGTGGTTGCTCGTGGACGACCACTGCTGTTCCTGTCGTTTGAAATGCTCTCCAAGCTCGTGAAACGATGCTGTGAGCGATCCCGAACTCTCGGCCACACTAGTCACACTTCGACCTTCTTCCAACTTCCCAATGACGCGACCTCGGATAAAGTCATCCAGATGTCGTCTACTGGATTGCCTGTTGGCCATATCACACGATGGCAACAACTCGACGTCGTTAAAGCCCATGTACACCGGGTAATAGCTTTCACCGAATTGCTGAGCGTACACCGCCCGCGTGCTTTTTATACCCTTACGACACTCCCCATACGTCATGCTGTATATATGCGCATGTACTACCGTACCGGACCCTAGTCTATCTCCTGAGTGGTCTTTCGGCCCGTTCTGCCTGCTCGTTCCGCTGTTATGCTAACTTCTCCTCTTCGTTCTTAATTTTTGCACAGCAGTGTAATAAAGGCAAACAGACCTTGAAGACACAGACCTTATAGGGGATTTCAATGCAAAAATAGGGCAACAGAATAAAACTTCAGTAGGCAAATTCGGTCACGGCAACAGAAACCAGCGTGGAAATACTCTCGTAGAGTTAGCAGAAGGGTATTTCTTCATGAACTCCTTTTTCAAGAAAAAGCCGCAAAGGAAATGGACATGGAGGCATCCCAATGGAAGGACAAGTGAAATAGATTTTATTATGTGTAACAAAAAATTGTCATGGAAGACTACAGTGTGCTGAATAAGTTCAACACAGGTAGGGACCATAGAATGGTAAGATGTAAAATGCACCTCAATGCTAAGCTCGAGCGTGGCAAGCTCATAAAACAAACAAAGTGTATTGACATAACCAACCTTAAAAAACACCATAATACCTTCAAGTTGGGACTGAAGAACAGATTCTCCGCTTTAGAAGGCCTAACATCGGAAGAAGTGGATATTTTTGAAGTTAACAGAAAAGTAACCAAAGCTCTTATGGAAACAGCAACAAAATTAGCTGGGTCTAAGAACAAGTTGCATGTGAACAAATTATCAGGAAAAACCAAAATGTTGATGCAAAAAAGAAGAGAAATGAGGACAACTAAAGAAGATGTGACTTCCAAAGTGGTATATATAGAGCTATGCAAGACAGTACGAAATAGTATCACTGCAGACGTAAGGAAATTCAACTGTGAACTAGTGAGTAAAGCAATTGAAAACAACCAAAGCCTAAAGATAGCAAAGGGACATCTCAGTAAGGGAAGAAAACAGATTATGGCACTGAGAAAAGAAGATGGTTCTGTAACAAGAAATAGAGGCGAAATTTTGACAAGAGTGAAAGATTTCTACTCCAAATTATATGAAAGTGATGATACATGTACTCCAGACATCATGTTAGGTACCAGTACCAGAGTTCTTCCAGTTCTACCAGCAGAAGTTGCTCATGCAATCAAGAACATGAAGCGGGGAAAAGCTGCAGGAGAAGATGGAATTACTGTAGACATCATACAAGAAGCAAGTGGAGAAATCAAAACAGTACTCCCCAAATTTTCACTGGATGCCTTAATGAAGGGAAGATTCCTGAGGATTGGAACAACGCTATAAATATTCTGCTACATAAAAAAGGTGACATTGAGGATCTCGGGAACTACAGACCTATCAGCCTCCTATCAGTGGTTTTTAAAATCTTCACTAAAGTTCTTTCACACCGTTTGAAGGTAACACTGGACATGGCTCAACCGAGAGAACAAGCTGGATTCAGGAGTGGCTACAGCACAATAGATCATATCCACGTACTGAGAGAACTAATTGAAAGAGCGAGGGAATATGAACTTCCATTGTGCATGTCTTTTATCGATTATGAAAAGGCCTTTGGTTCAGTGAACCCATCAGCAGGTACAATGTCTTTGAAGTCCTGCGGTATTGAAGATGCATACATTAATATTATTAATAACATCTATGAAAATGCAAGTGCAAAGATTCGGCTGTTTGAAAATACAACACACATAAAAATTGGAAAAGGAGTGAGACAAGGTGACACCATATCTCCCAAGCTCTTTGATGCCACATTGGAAAATTTCTTTCAATCACTGAACTATGAAAACAAAGGGGTAAAGATTAATGGAGATTATCTAACTCACCTTCGTTTTGCTGATGACGTAGTCATTTTTGCAACTACCCCATCAGAGCTGCAGAGTATGGTCCAGGAACTTGCTGACAAGAGTAGAGAAGTGGGATTAAAAATGAACTTTCAGAAGACAAAAGTGATGTTCAATGCTTTTACAAGAAATGAAGATTTATCGATTGATGGAGAAAAGCTGGAGATAACAGACACGTTCGTTTATCTTGGACAGCAGATATCAAGTGAGGGTCACATTGATGAAGAACTTAATTGGCGTACAAAACTTGCCTGGAGAGCTTTTGGAAGAAACAGCATAATTTTAAAGAGCAATATGCCATCATGTCCTAAAAGAAAAGTGTTTGATCAATGTATACTTCCAGTGCTTACGTATGTTGGAGAGACGTGGACCTTAACTAAAAGAGGCATACAAAGGCTGCAGACAACTCAAAGTAGCATGGAGAGGTGCATGCTTGGTGTAACCAGGAGAGATAAGAAGAGGAACTTGTTGATCCGAAAAATGACAAGAGTGGAAGACATCATGATCAGAGTAAAATCCCTGAAATGGCAATGGGCTGGACATACTATACTGCCAGAACAAACCATCGACGGACAGTCGACATTTTAGATTGGATTCCAAAGCACAGGAAAAGGACCAAGAAGAAGAGCACATGGGAGATGGGTGGATGAAATTCGAAAGTATGCGGGAGTAACATGGAGGAGACTGGCACAAGACAGACCGTTGTGGAAGAGGCTTGGAGAGACCTCGTCCAGCAGTGGATTGATAATGGTAGACAATAATGATGATGGCCGCCCCGGTGGCGCAGTGGTCTAAGCGATGGCCTCTGATCATTCGTCCGAACGACGGGGTCCGGGTTCGAATCCCGGTGAGGCATGGATGTTGTGTTTGTCTTACGGCACTGGCTCTCTCCCTTCCCTGGAACCAGTGACCCTAAATTAGGGACGGGCGACTGCTTATAGCCCATTGAGTTGCTCACGGTGGTCGTTAAACCTCCAATCAAAAAAAAAAAAAATAATGATGATGATGATGACTCTGCTCCTACGGTCAAGTTTGGAGCTGGCAGTGTACTCGTGTGTGTGTGTGTGGTTGTGGTGGTGGAGGGGAGGGGTCGTGGTATGGTCCCGGCCCACTGGTTGTCGTGGACAAACCTGTTAACAAGCACGTCTACCTCGATATTCTGGACAATTATGCCTTACTAACTCTTTGGCAATACTATGGAACCGAGCCTTGTTGGTGGCAGCAGGATTATGCACTGAGCCATTAAGCAAGGACTGTTACGGCGTGGTTTGACGATAATTCCGTATCGTGTGTGTGGACTGGCCAGCACAGAGCCCTGATTTTAATCCCATAGAGCACCTATGGGATGAATTAGAGCGCCGTTAAGAAGCTTGGAACCAAGGCATACTACAAAGCAACAGTTAGCGGCAGCATTATGTACTGAATGGAAGCGCATACCTATGGCTGTGTTCCAGAACTATGTCGAAAGCATGTCTCGTAGGGTCAGTGTGTGCATTAAGGTTAAAGGTAGACCGACTCCGTACTAATGTATGTCAATAAATGCTATGTTGTGTTTCCGTTCTAGATGTCCTGGACCGTAGGAACAGTACAGGGTTGTAAGCAGCGTTCCCCAGGCTGCCACCATACCCACACACGGGAATCAGACTGATGGATCGTGTATCTGGATTCATTATTCCATAGGACCCGTTTCCAGTGATCTACGGTCCACGATAAATGTTCTTTACACCGTGCTAAACGACGAGTAGCATTCGAGTGAAGATGAAAGGTTTATGAGCAGCCGCACGACCACGGTAACCCATGGAACGATATTCTCTGCGAATGGTACGCGTACATACCGAGGTTCCAGCATTTTTACTCACCTGTACACTGAGATCTTGTGCAGTACTCCGTCGATTTTTTTTTTTTTTTTTTTTGATTGGAGGTTTAACGACCACCGTGAGCAACTCAATGGGCTATAAGCAGTCGCCCGTCCCTAATTTAGGGTCACTGGTTCCAGGGAAGGGAGAGAGCCAGTGCCGTAAAACAAACACAACATCCATGCCTGACCGGGATTCGAACCCGGACCCCTTACGGACGAATGATCAGAGGCCATCGCTTAGACCACTGCGCCACCGGAGCGGCAAACCGTCGATTAGCTGTAAAGACTCTCCTCTGGCTTCGACGTCCTCTAACACTGATTTTCATTGGTTTGTTTGTACGTTTTGCTGCTTCAGGCTCGCCACGTGTCTTCCACGTATTCAGTGCATCCAAAACAGTTGACTTGGGTATGTTTAAACGCCTCTCGGTTTCTCTTATTGGCAACGCACTAAAATAACGCCCAACAATTTTTCCGTTCTCAAAGTCAGTTCTCTCCTGCCGCGACATTGTCACTCAACCTCACAGTGCGATATAATCGCGGTCAACTGCAGGCTTGTTTTTATACCGTTTGAAGCTGTATCGCGGATCTTAGCAACGCAGCGGATCCGTTCATTTGCTTTTGAAGGGGTGTCTGGTGACTTTTGCCAGTATAGTGTATGTGACGTACGTGTTTCGGAGTTGGCGCACATGACAAGACGGCAAAGGTGTAGCGACAAACCTCGTCGGTGCAACTTAATTGGGAAAGCATGCGGCTCTGGAGCAGAATTATGTGGGTTTGATTCTCGCCACTGGCAAATGGCTTTTACGGCATGATCAGTAGTATATTCTGCAGTGGTTTGATGATCAGCATAAATATCATCGTTGGAAATACGTATGGAATTTCACAAAATCCGATATTTCCTGGGATGAATATCAGCAAGAGATAGGACATACAGAGATATATTCAGAGAGCCGAGCAGGCGAGGAAGAGATTTGTGCCGTGGGTCGTACTATACCTTGAATTATTCTTTTTAGCACTACTTTTGCAAAAAAAGATCGTGCTTATGCTACCGGTTTGTCCATCCGTCCGTACGTCCGTCCGTACCCACGATATCTCTGCAACTATTAGTCCGATTTGAAAAATTCTTTTTGCATTGGGAAGCTTGAAATATGCGAATGGTAATCCTTTATTTTGTTTCTTTTTTACGATGTAGAAGTTTTCCGCTAGGGGGCGTAAATTCAGATGATGTCGAATTCAAAAATACGTTTTATTCCTCATATTTGCTTCTAAACATCCGATTGAAAAAATCTTTTATCTTTTGATTCCACTTATGTCGAAGAGTATTTTAGATATAGTTATTTTTTCAAATTACGCATAGATTTTCCGCTAGGCGGCGTGAAAAGTTAATTACATTTTTCCCGATAACTCTCCTTCTAAAACTCCGATTTGAAAAAAAAATTCTTCAGCGAATACACCTCTTGATGAAATATCTGTTGCATATAATTTCAAATTTTTGGTAAAGAATACTTTAGCCACCAAGGGGCGTAAGTGTTAATTTTTGCTTCTGATGTATTTGCCAGAAAAACAGAGCTTCTAAAATATCGATTGAAAAAATTATTTCGTGGATGATGCCACTCGCATCGATAAACATTTTCGGAATATTTTCTTCTTAAAATATTCCACAGTTTCTCCACCAGGGGACGTAGATGTATATCTTATTTTTGTCAATATCTCTACTTCTAGGCTTTCGCTTTGAAAAATTCTTTCTTTGTTGCATAGTGTTTCCACTGTGACATGTGTTTCATATAATTTCAGAATTCTCAAGTAATTCATAGACTTTCCGATTGGGAGCGTAGAGGTAAATTGCGTCCTCCCTATATCTCAGCTTCTAAATCTCCGATTTGAAAAATTCTTTCTGCACCTGATACAGCTCCTGATGGGAAATCGTTTGCACATAATTTCTAATTTTTGTAAAAAAATGGTTTGGCCGCCAGGGGGCGTAAATCCTAATTTCCGCTTCTGATGCATTTGCAGCAAAATATGAGCTTCTAAATTCTCGATTGAAAAAATTCGTCGTTTGTAGACCGATAGTAAATGATGTCAACAAACGTTTTAGAAACATTTTCTTCTTAAAATAATGCATGGTTTCTACGCCAGGGGACGTAGATGTATATCTGATTTTTGTCAATATCTCTACTTCTAGGAGTCCGATTTGAAAAATCCCTTCTTTGTTGGATAGTGTTTCCAGTGTGACATGTTTTTCATATATAGTAATTTTTTTATTTTTTTTTTGAGGTTTAACGACCACCGTGAGCAACTCAATGGGCTATAAGCAGTCGCCCGTCCGTAATTTAGGGTCACTGGTTCCAGGGAAGGGAGAGATATAGTGCCGTAAGACAAACACAACATCCATACCTCACCGGGATTCGAACCCGGACCCCTTTCGGACGAATGATCAGAGACCAACGCCTTAGACCACTGCGGCACCGGGGCGGCGCAGTGTAATTTGAAAATTTTCAATCAATTCATAGACTCCGCGCGTGAAGGTAAACTGCGTTTTGCCCTAAATCTCTGCTTCTAAATCTCCGATTTGAAAAATTGTTTCTGCACCGGATACAGCTTCTGATGGGAAATCCTTTGCATATAATTTCTAATTTTTGTAAAAAATGGTTTGGCCACCAGGTGGCGTAAGTATTAATTTCCGCTTCTGATGTATTTGAAGCAAAATATGAGCTTCTAAAATCTCGATTGAAAAGAAAGTGGTTTGTTGACCGATACTACTCATGTCGACAAACCTTTTAGGAACATTTTCTTCTTGGAGTAATGCATGGTTTCTACGCCAGGAAGCGTAGATGTATATCTTATTTTTGTCAAGATATCTAGGAGTCCGATTTGGAAAATTCCTTCTTTGTTGGATAGTGTTTCCAATGCGAAATGTTTTTCCTATAAATTCAAAATTTTCAAGTAAATCATAGACTTTCCGCCAGGAGGCACAAAGGTAAGTTGCGTTTTCTGCGTTATTTCCGCTTTTAAAACTCCGATTTGAAAACTTCTTCCTGTATCGCATACAAGACCTGATGGAAAATATTTTTCACATAATTTCTAATGTTTGGTAAAGAATATTTTGGCTACCAGGGGGCATAAATGTTAATTTCTGCTTCTGATGTATTTGTAGAAAAATCTGGGCTCCTGAAAACTCGCCTAAATTTTTTTTTATGGACCGATAGTGCTCATATGGAAAAATAGAATACTTTCTTCCTAAAATAATGAATGGTTTTCCCACCAGGAGACGTAAAGTCACTATTTATTTTTCTCGATATCTCTGTTTCTAAGAGTTCGATTTGAAAAATTATTTCTATGTTGGAGAGCGTTTCCGGTGCGAAATGTTTCTCATATAAATTCATGGTTTTCTTAACGCACAAGTCTGCAACCAAAGGGCGTAAGCTCACGATTCCGTTTACAGCAATATCTGAGGGATTAAAGACCCGACTGAAAAACTTCTTTCTTCCGTCAGATGCTATTGTTTTCCATACCAGTTCGATTGACTTTGAATAGCTTTGATAAATTTAATTTGTGTCAGAACGGATTCAAAAGACGTGCTAATTACACCCAAAAATTCGGTGTCATCTTTCTTGTTTTAACTGCCACTACCATTTTTTAGATGGCAGTGCGTGTCGGAGTATTTGAATTTTTCCATGGGTTTCCTCTATTTGTTTATTCTTTTTGTAGGTTTTTTGTTGGGATTTTTCATTGAGTTCTCTGTAGATAATAATTGATGGCTTGATAGGCCGAGGTCAAGGATGATAACGCGAAGGCAGAAAGTAGCTAGACGTAGAAGATCCTGAGTAATGAGAAGTAATCAGAACAGGGAGGAGGCAGCAGAGAAAATAAACTCTATGAGATCGTGAATGCCTTTGAACTACTAAGTTTTGGAAGTTTTTTGACATACTTACCTCAGAGAAGATGCATATTTCAAGACGGCAAAGTTTCAACGATAAGCCAACGTCGGTGTAGTTCAAACGGTAGAATATCCGCCTCCGGAGAAGGAAGATGTGGGATCAAATTACATCACCTGCAGAAATGAGGCTTTATATTCACATTGGCGCGTGAACGTAAAAATGAATCTCCTGGTCATATGGTTCGGGAAAATTGTTTGATTCTTCTACCATACATCGTCTGGAATTAATAAGAAATCCTCCTACAGCGAGCTACTTCAAGCATGGTTTGCTGGCTGATCCGGGAACCCACGATTTCGTCCCAGCCCTTTCTCAAGTGCGAGGGAATACATGTGATATACCTACCTCAGAGATGACGCATATGCCATGACGGCAAAGTTGCAGCGATAAGCTTTGTCAGTGTTGTTCAAGCGGTAGAAAATTCGACTCCGGAGAAGGAAGATAAGGGTTCTAATTCATTACCGACAGATGCTTTATTTTCACAGATTTTAAAGCTTCCGCCATGTACTACGAGAACGTAGGCCAACTTTATGGATTTACTGACTTCGCCTAATCGATACTAGACGGAAGTGACGATCTTTACTCAGGGTATAAACACCGAGACATTTCCTCTTATTCCAGAAAAAGAAAAATACTGAAGATACAGTGTTTTAACAATGTGTGCGACCTACGTAGGTCGTTCAGAAAGTAACAGCAAATTGACAATATTTCATTAAATGAATACCCTAGGCATTTAAAAACTACCGCGCAGGGAAGATAAATTTTTAAAGAAAATGCTGACACTGCCCAATAGATGGCGTGGAGTGCTTAAGCGGAAGGGCAGCATACAAATTGGCGGGGCCCTTAGCTGTTTGCACCAGGAACAGAGGGAAATCATTAGGTTTTTATGGTCCGAGGGTGTGAAACCTCGTGAAATTCATAGAAGAATGCAGCAACAGTATGGAGATGCCTGCATTGGCAAAAGAAGAGTGTACGAATGGGTAGATGCTTTCAAAAATGGACGAACATCCATTCGTGATAAGCAACATCCCGTTCGTCCCAGCACAGCCGTCACTGATCAGAAGGTGGGTCGTAGTGACGCCATTATTCGTGAAAACAGGCGCATTTCTTGAGAAGTTCTGGCCAGGGAATTGGATGTCAGTATGGGATCCGCTCATACCATTGCCACGGAGGTTCTCAAGTATCGCAAGATGTGTGGTGTAGTTTACTTGGGAGAACAGCCGCTCCAGAAAAGAAAGACGTGGGTTCGAATCGAGACCAATGTACTAGATATGATCTGCCCCTTAAGGAGATCTCTATGAGAAAAGGTGTCCACCCTGTTGAAAGTTTTGATCGCTAGGTGGCAGCAGGGATGTCGCTAGACTTCGGAATCTGCATGGGCGACGAGGGGGGGGCGAGAATTATTTTTCGTGGGGGCAAGCTTGATAGCAATTTGTTTTTACCATACACTGAAATAACTAATTTTTAAATCTTTTCACTACCCGCTACAAAGGGATTTGTGCACTACTCACCTCCTCCACGTGGACACACACACATACACAGATCTGACTAGATGCGCCACTGGTGTAAGGCACACGTGTTACTAGAATGTCACATTCAACTTTTTGCATGCTTTGAATGCAATCGTCTTAAATTGCTTTTCAAAATTTTGCGTTTTTGCTTACGAAAAAAGAAAATAGCACTGCACTTGAACAATTTAAAGGAAAATGTCGTTTTCGTTTATCTAAATAAAATTTTAACGTCGTGCCACGCAGATACAATACCTTCTCCCTCTTTAACTCCCTTCCTTCCAGCCAGCGACTTTGCCTTACACTCCTCTCCTACAAAGCAGTCTTCGGCCACTTCCTGCACTTTCACTGTCCCGGGGCAGTTTTAAGAGAGCTGGTGCAGCTTTAGACTCTATTTTCAATGCTGAAATCCCCCATTTTGTCAAGAAAACAAACCGCAGAGAAATTAATAGCGACCCCCTCAGTTAATTACGACCCACCCTCATCATTTGACCACTCCCTAACCGTAGAAAGATGAAAAAGAGGCTTAAACTAAGGAATTGGAAGAGTGGAGAACAAGTGAATTTCCACGGCTGTGTGGATGCTATTTTGATAACCTTTTTTGGATACGTAAACAAACCACTTCCAAGGGGAAAATACGGGCTGCATGATATAAAACAGAAGACTTTTTATTACTTGGCAAAGTGCAGATTATATTTTAAAGTTAAATACAGGGTCATTTGTAAAGAAGTGTACAGTTTCAACGCACTATAAAACAAGAACAATGTAAGATATTTTATGTTACCTATAACAGAATTGTAGGGGAATGTTTCAAGTTTTTTTAGAGACAGTCACAGATGTTCTATGTATGCACCTTTAGGCACACGACACACATCGAGCCGGTAATCCATTTCCGCCCAAACCCGATGTAAGATATGTGAATCAAGTGCAGTGATAGTGGCTGTGATACGCTGTTTCAGCTCCGCTAGATCCACAGGAAGGGGAGTTTGTGTCCCTCAGCAGCGGGACACAAACTTTATGAGTACATCTACCTAACGGTTCGCAGTTGTGGTCCGTGCCTTCAACTGTTACTGTTTTGCAACATCTGGAAACTGGAAACACAAACTGGAAACGGAAATGGATTACCGGCTCGATGGCCGCCCCGGTGGCGCAGTGGTCTAAGGCGTTGGCCTCTGATCATTCGTCCGTAAGGGGTCCGGGTTCGAATCCCGGTCAGGCATGGATGTTGTGTTTGTCTTACGGCACTGGCTCTCTCCCTTCCCTGGAACCAGTGACCCTAAATTAGGGACGGGCGACTGCTTATAGCCCATTGAGTTGCTCACGGTGGTCGTTAAACCTCCAATAAAAAAAAACCAAAAAAAAACCCGGCTCGATGTGCGTCGTATGACTAAGGGTGCACACATAGAACATGAGTGACTGTCTATAAGAAAACTTGAAACATTCACCTACAATTCTGTTACAGGTAACATAAAATATCTTACATTGCTTTTGTTTTATAGTACGTTGAAACTGTATACTTCTTTATGAATCACCCTGTATATTGAAAAATAGCACATTTTGAACAAGGTGGGCAAGACAAATTTCAGGGTGGGCTCGCACTCACTTGGCGACGTCCCTGGGTGGTAGTAGAGACCGTAACTAAAAATGTAAACAACGGTGATAGCAGATGTGGTTTTGCCAACGAATACGTTGTTTAAAATTAAATAAACCCACACTTTAATCGAAAGTGAACTGATATAAGTGACACATAATGCGAAGTAAATAAAGAGATAGCCATTTAATTTTATCTCATTATTATCGCAATAGAGACCTTTTATTTTAGTGATAATTGAAGTGCACAGATGTGAACATCTCGCAACTGAAACACCAAACTTGGATTTTTGGTAGCTTTTGTACTGCCTTAATAATTTTGTAAGGTAAATTGTGGTATGACTCGCGAGAGTTACAGACACGTGACGTTATATTTATTATTTTACAATTTTTTTGAAGAACACTGGTCGTTGCACTAAATATTTGTTACGAAACAACGAGCTCTTAAGACTTGCATAATACAACACAGCAAGCCATTTCTTTATTTTCTTAAAATAACTGATGAAAACATTAAAGCAAAATGCGCTACCAGCGATGACAAGGAAATGAATCTACGTACATCAACACAATGCTTTCCTAATGGTTACCGCCGCAGAATTCGTATTTTCTATGCCCGACCACCAGCGCCACCTAGTGATAGCTTCACGTTGGATAGCGGACAATTCGATCTGCGTCATGAACAAGTCATACCTATTACGTGGTCTCGGTTCGAATGTTACCACCAGCAGAAAAAGCTTATGACCTTCGTTACGGACACCTCCAACATGCTTTGCTTACCAATTTTTTTGATAATTTTATTCTTAGATTTCTTGTGCGGTGACCACATGAAAATAGTAAATTTTATTCTCGAACGTTCCATTTCGTATCAAATCGCAGATGATACAACTTTCTTAGCTTATTATTTTTCAGCCGGTTCTTTTTCTTTTTATTAATATTTACCCAACGACATCATTGATGCTCCTAGTAAAGATTTATTTTCGATTAGTCTGTTCTCTTCTTTTCCTTATAAGGAGTGTCATCTGCACTTGATTTTTTGCAGTAAACGAACACTCTTCCTGATGTTTCTTCCTTCTTGCACATTGCTAGGTTTATTCTTTCTTTCTATCTTCCATTTCAGATTTATTTACGCCAGCTTCTTGTTCATGTCGGGAAACTTCGAATGAGCTTCGAGGCAGAACAGGAAAAAAAAAAAAAAAACGAAAACAGATACATCAAAATAAACGAAAACTAAGAAATAAAACTCGCATAAAAATCGATTTTTCACAGTTCACGGCACTCACAAAATTTGTATTCTGCGCATTTATTCTGATCCGTGCACATGTAGATACGGAAAAACTTTGGGCAAAATCCGGAAAGGAATTGTAGTAGAGTAAATTAAACTAAAGAAAAAAACCCAGCCATTTCTTTAAGCATGGTCATTGAAGCCGAGACTACTGACATCTAGCTGCCTCTCAGATCAAGTGTGTCTGGAAAATATAACAGCGATAGAAGCAGCTTCGCTTTTCTGGATGAAAACAGTGGAAATCCTTTACGGGCATGAATAGGCGATGAAGTTTGTCCCAGTTTTTATTTTTTTACATTGTACGAATGCGGAATGTGACTGTTGCGCAGATGATCAATGCCCTTTGTCCGGGATTGCACAGAAAACATCCACAACAAGTAAAATATTCAGCATATTTCAAGGCTGGCTTTGCTCTAAGCCCATTTTTTTTTATTTAGGGGAATATACTCGTATATTCACCCTTCCTGTTAAGGAAGATAAAATCTCTGAAAACCAGATTCAACTTGAAAAAATTAATATAGAGCAAGCGAAAAGGAGTAAAATGACATAATATGTTTTCAAACTTTTTCCGCTAAATGAAGGTGAATGAAAACGGCTACCCAAACAATCTTTCAGACTAAAAATAGTATAACTTAACTAGTAATCCGAATTTCTTGGAGTAGAATAGAAATCACAATTTCCAAGCTATCTCACATCAACCAGATGGCTTTTTAAAGGAAAGTAGACAGCAAAATGCAAATTGAATGATAGGACGCTTTAACGATTTGAACGCGGTGACTTGACAATAAATGAACAGATGCGAATGTGATTATTCATTCGGAGACACGAGGCGTCAAGTTGGTTTAGAACGCAGAATCCTGGTAGGAAAACAAAGGCATTCACTATTTGAAGAACTGGTTTCAAATTTGTGGCAACTCCAGCGAGGCGCTATCATTGCAGGACTCACTGGTGGCAATAATCTCCAAAGTTTTGCGAATGGCAGTAGATTTAGGGTGAGTAAGAAGTTAATTTCTTTATGTCATCCCACACAGGAGTAGCGGACCTGACCTCGACTTCTCTGGATAGGGCCTTGGCTTTTTTACCGTTTTTTGTGTCCCTTTTATGTTCGTTGATTCCAATTCTAAATAAACGCTTGGCCATTCCAATGTAGTATCGCTTTAAACCATCCGGATATTGTAGAGGAATGGCATAAACACTTGCCTCGTTGCAAAGAGGGGGCTTGTCAGTACTTCTCTTAAGCATGGCATATATGTATAAACATGTCAGCATAAGGTTTCCGACATCTTTGCATGCATGCTTAAAAGAAATGCTGACAAACCCCCTGTTTGCAACGAGGCAGGTTTTTATGCCTTTCCTCTACAATATCCGGACGGCTCCAAGCGGTACTGCATTGGAATGACCAATCGTTCATTTAGAATTAGAATCAACGAACACAAAAGGGACACAAAAAACGGTAAAATGTGATAATTCATTCGAAGAAACGAGGCCACGTTGATTGGGCACGCGGTACCGTGGTAGAAAACACAGCATTATTTGAAGAATTGATTCCAAATGCGTGGCGACTCTAGAGAGACGCTATCATTGCAAGCCTCGCTGCTGGTTATGATCTCAAAGGTTTCGCGAATGGCAGCAGATTTGGGAGTGGAATATAAAGCTTATTTCTTTATACCATTCCACATTGGATCAGCGAGCTCGAACTTGACTGCTCGGGATAGGGCAGTGGTTATTTTTGCGTCCTTCGTATCTCTTTAATATTCGTTGTTTCTGATTCTAAAATAACGTTTGGTTATTCCAGTGAGTGCCGCCTGGAGCCGTCCGGATACTGTAGTGCAATGGCATAAACACCTGTCTCATTGAGGAGAGTGGGGTTTGTCAATATATCTCTTAAGCATCGTATTCAAAGATGCCGGAGATCTTATGCCGACAGCGAAGTTTACCCTCCTGAGCGCGTTTTTAAGTTGATAGGAAACATTTGGTATGTTGGGACATGGGCGCCTGCAGGAAATTTTTCAAGGGGGGTCAAGTGTAATTAATTAAGGTTTGGTTAATATGTAGAAAACAGTAATTCGTGAAAATGAAAGATTAATGCTATAACTATTACTACTACTACTTACTGCACTGGAACACTACGACTACTACTAATATTATTATTATTAATTGATGCTGCTCTTGAAGAAAGTGTATGTTAGTAACAGTCATGTATTATAATGTACATTGGTAACTGTTTTAAATCAAAATAATGAACAGTGTCCAGCAGGGTCACGCCAAGCCTTTTATATTCAGCACACACCACCCTGAGCGAAACTTGTTTGGGCTTACTACCTTACGATTTGCTAGATTTTCCGCTTTCACGTTACTGTTTTCCAATTCCAAATTTCCAATAAAATTGAGTTATTAAAGTAAACGCCCCAAACTCCATCTTTCCTTGTGGTACAGTTCTGTGAGTGTAAAAAAAAAAGTAATAAATAAAATGAAATGAAATAGAATAAAATAAAGGAGAAAATAATTCTACAGGGGGTCAAGTGACCCCTGTGACCCCCTCCCCAGTCAGCGCCCATGTGTAGGGATTAGAGTCCTTCAGACATTTTATAGATATCATTAGGAATTTAAGCTACATTTAAATTTAGAAAATTTAGGAATATTTTTACCCATGCACCTGCGTGGAGATTTAGTTTAAATTGCAAGCAGGTTCGGTTCAAGTGCTTGTTTGCTTAGCTATGCGCTTTTGCAATTGTTTGTAACGAACGTCATGAAAACTTGGTTGGACAAATTTGAGCAGAAACAGTACAATTTTCAAGAGCAATATACCATTTTGTCTTAAACGGAAAGTGTTTAATCAATGCATCCTTCCAATTCTTACATATGGGTCACAGACATGGACTTTTAACAAACAGAAGCATCCAGAGGCTGCAGACAACTAAAAGAAGCATCCAGAGGCTGCAGACAACTAAAAGAAGCATCCAGAGGCTGCAGACAACTAAAAGTGGCATGGAGAGATGCACGCTTAGTGTAGCCAGGAAAGATGAGAACAGGAAATCGTGGATCAGGAAAATGACGAGAGTGGAAGACATCATGATCACAGTAAAATCCCTGAAAGGGCAGCTGGCTGGATATAATGCGAGAAGGACGGATCACCAATGGACAAGTGAAATACCAGGTCGTTAGGAATATAATGGCCGATTTGGATGGCAAAAATGAAAGAGACATACCTCATAGCACACAACCTTGTTTTATTCGAAACAGGCGCCTTCAGCAGCTACCCACCTCTGCCAGCGAGTGACAAGTGCTTCAATGCCAGTCCGAAAGAAATCTGGCTCCCTGGATTCAAAATAGGTGCCTTCAGCAGCTGCACACCTCTGCCAGCGAGTGACAAGTGCTCAATGCCAGTCTGAAAGAAATCTGGCTCCCTGGATTCAAAATAGGTGCCTTCAGCAGCTACCCACCTCTGCCAGCGATTGAACAGTGCTTCAATGCCAGTCCGAAAGAAATCTGGCTCCCTGGATTCAAAATAGTGCCTTCAGCAGCTACCCACCTCTGTCAGCGAGATGATTGATTATATATTGAAGAGGGATCGCGGTTTTAGTTTAAATACGTACTCCATTGTGCAAGCCTCGTTTCACGTAACTTTAGGCTTCTTTGCGTAGCTTAGATTAACCCTTTTCTCTTTCATTTATGCGATTAAAATTCTCATTTGGCAGTTTCTTGTAAATAAGCAACTATTTTCAAGTATTCTTCCACCTTTAGGTTCGGTGAATATGCTTGTAAATAATTACAGTTCAAGATTTTGGTTGTAACAGTATATTTACTTTGTAATAGGTTTTTTACTTCTCAGTTCGTTAACTGTTTGGTAATCTGATCGGTTTTAGTGTGAGGTCGGGCTTCGACGAATTTAGACCGCCGTGGGAAGGTGTTTGGGTTTTAAAATAAAGTTTTATATTTTTTGGAGGTTTTCTCCCTTTTTATTTAAATCATCATCATCATCATTGTCAACCATTATCAATCCACTGCTGGACGAAGGTCTCCCCAAGTTTCCTCCACAACGGTCTGTCTTGTGCCAGTCTCCTCCATGTCACCCCTGCATACTTTCGAATTTCATCCACCCATCTCCCATGTGGTCTTCTTCTGGGTCTTTTCCTGTCCCTTGGAATCCAATCTAAAATTTCGGCTGTCCATCGATGATCTGTCCTTCTGGCAGTATGTCCAGCCCATTGCCATTTCAGGGATTTAACTCTGATCATGATGTCTTCCACTCTTGTCATTTTTCGGATCCACGAGTTCCTCTTCTTATCTCTCCTGGTTACACCAAGTATGCACCTCTCCATGCTGCTTTGAGTTGTCTGCAGCCTTTGTATGTCTCTTTTAGTTAAGGTCCACGTCTCTGCACCATACGTAAGCACTGGAAGGATGCATTGATCAAACACTTTTCTTTTAAGACATAATGGCATATTGCTCTTGAAAATTATGCTGTTTCTTCCAAAAGCTCTCCAGGCAAGTTTTGTACGCCGATTAATTTCTTCACCAATGTGACCCTCACTTGATATCTGCTGTCCAAGATAAACGTACGTGTCTGTTATCTCCAGCTTTTCTCCATCAATCGATAAATCTTCATTTCTTGTAAAAGCATTGAACATCACTTTTGTCTTCTGAAAGTTCATTTTTAATCCCACTTCTTTACTCTTGTCAGCAAGTTCCTGGATCATACTCTGCAGCTCTGATGGGGTAGTTGCAAAAATGACTACGTCATCAGCAAAACGAAGGTGGGTTAGATAATCTCCATTAATCTTTATCCCCTTGTTTTCCCAGCTCAGTGACTGAAAAACACCCTCCAATGTGGCATTAAAGAGCTTCGGAGATATGGTGTCACCTTGTCTCACTCCCTTTCCAATTTTTATGTGTGTTGTATTTTCAAACAGCCTAATCTTTGCACTTGCATTTTAATAGATGTTATTAATAATATTAATGTATGCATCTTCAATACCGCAGGTTTTCAGAGCCATTGTAACTGCTGATGGTTTCACCGAATCAAAGTTAAATATATATATATATATATATATATATATATATATATATATATATATATATTGTATTCTTGGGGTTGTTTTAGGGTGTTTAGGGGATCGGAGGGTATTTGGGTCCTTGTTTAGGGAGGGTTAATATTAATTTTTTATTCTAATTTATCATTTTTCTAGTTGTTTTATTATTGTTTCCGGTATTCTCGTTGCCGCACGGTAGCAGACTAAATCGTGCGGAAACCCACACTTTTCAGGTCTCTATAGAGGTAGGAAGGGTGTTATACGTGCCTGGCCCTTGACAAAGTCACGGGTAATAGCTTACCATCGTTCTATATCCCTCTCTCTTTCTCTTTGTGGTCATTAATGTTTCTGTCTTTACAAATCAGTCATTACATTTTTCAGTATTAAAGTGATTTCAGTATTTGTTTTTGATTTTTCTCTGATGCTGCTTTTGGCGCTTTAGAATTTCAAAACTGTTTGTTTTGCATGTTGCTTTTGATATTATATATATATATATATATATCATCATCATTGTCAGCCATTATCAATCCACTGCTGGATGAAAGTCTCCTAAAGTTTCTTCCACAATTGTCTGTCTTGAGCCCGTTTCCTACATGTCACTCCGGCATGCTTTCGATCCATCTCCCATGGGGTCTTCTTCTGAGTCTTTTTCTGTATCTTGGAATTCAGTCTAAAATTTCAGTTGTCCGTCGGTGGTCCGTTCTCCTGGCAACATGTCAAGCCCATTGTCGTTTCAGTGATTTCACTTTGGTCATGATGTCGTCCACTCTTGTCATTTTCCTTATCCACAAGTTCCTCTTATTATCTTTCCTGTTTACACCAAGCATGGATCTCTCCATGCCTCTTTGAAGTTGTCTGCAGTCTTTGTATATCTTTTTTAGTTAATGTCCATGTCTCTGCTCCATACGTAAGCACTGGAAGGATGCATTGATTAAACCCTTTCCGTTTAAGAAATAATGGCATACCGTTCTTAAAAATTGTACTGTTTCTTCCAAAAACTCTCCATCCAAGTTTTATACGCCGATTAATTTCTTCAACAATGCGACCTTCACTTGATATCTGCTGCCCAAAATAAGTGCAGGTATCGGTTGTCTCAAGCTTTTCTCCATCAATCAGTAAATATTTGTTTCTTGTAAAAGCATTGAACAGTACATCACTTTTGTCTTCTGAAAGTTCATTTTTAATCCCAATTCTTTACTCTTGTCAACAAGTTCTTGGATCAGACTGCAGCTCTGAAGGGGGTAGTTGCAAAAATGAATACGTCATCAGCAAAACGAAGGTGAGTTGTTAAGGTAATATTCTCGTTAATCTATATCCCTTTGTTTTCCTATATATATATATATTTAATCATGTATATTATTTTAATTGAAATTGTATTATATACATTTTTATGCACTTTTATAATGGAACACCTACAACCACACACACACGATGTAAGCCTTAAATTGCATTGTAGCAAGTTTCCTCTGTTGCGCTTCATTGATTTACGTGTCATGATGGTTTTCAGCGAAACCCGTTAACGAAATTTTTCCAATTAAATTGAAAGCATTTCTACAGCGGAAAAAGCAGTTTTGACGAGCCAGGTACTAGTGAATAATTTTTAAAAGATATCACAACAAATTTTTGAAAACTATTTTGCTGCTGGAGTACGTAACATAATTACCACATTGTTATTCATTGAATTAATTCCATTAGCAAATATAATTTGATTAAACTATTTTTAATAGTGTATGGCTAAGAAACTCGCGGGAGTTTCTGTCAGGAAAGCTTTCTGTTTTAACAAATGATTCATCCAATAGTTACAAACGTTCACCTTCGAAGGATGGCAAAACATTTAAAAACTGCTGGGAACTTATGCAGGTGCAGGATTGACTGATGTACATTTAGCTTTAAGCGAAGAACGAGAAATTCGATTCCCTGCTCGTCATCAGGTCATCAGTTCCCCCGAGAAAGATTTCTGTGCATTGCAAGTTATTCTGAGTAGTGGCTTTCACAAGAGATTTATCTGTTGCTTTGCTCTGATGTCTTGATTTGGTGAATTACACTTTCAGCCAAAGATTAAGAAGAAAACACAAAAGCGTGAGTAACAAACGTTGTAAAGCCCTCAGCAAAATTTTTACCAGGTTGCTGTGTTTAAACTAGGGTTCCAATTCTTTGCTGTTCCGCTCGTCCGAGAACTAGTGGCGTAATAATCATCCCCTCAGCTGCAGGAAGACGGGGCGGGGCGCAGGTAACAAAGTGGCGTACTAAATAAATAATTAACCCAAAGATTGATATTTCCCTTTAAGATATATTTAGCTTTGCCTTAATAAATGTCAAGTTTCACTTTTAAAGCACTGAACACCCTACGAGTTGTAATACGAACGCCCTGTAATGGGTTGTAAATAATAATATCGCTCTCCAATCGCCTTCTCTTTGCGCTGTAGAGGAAAAGTGCTAGGCCACATAAGGATTCGCCGTGGAGGACGTGGAAAAACAGTCAGTTACCTAGGATTACGTACACGACAAGCGCCAACATTTATTCACAGTAGCCGCTGATCTGCTATGTACAAAAGATTCCAATGATTTCTTTTTGTTTAAGACAAAACAAATGCACGTAGCTATTGCTTTTAGTTTTTTACGCTTTCCAACCGTAGGTTGAAAAAGCGTATATGCTCCAGCTTTGTCCGTCTGTCCGTCCGCACGATAACTTGCGGAAAAAATGGTTCGATTTCGATGAAATTTCAGTATGTGGTGGAGGACCACCTCCTCACGAACCCTATTGAAAATGGACGAAATGGAGTCAAAGGTCACGACATAGGACCGGGATCCATTCCATTGCCCTTATAGTTCATAACTTGCGTACAAAAGGTTCGATTACGATGAAATTTTACTATGTGGTAGGCGACCACCGTGGAATGAATTCTATTAAAAATGGACGAAATGGGGTCAAAGGTCAGGACATAGGAGTGGGATCCATTCCATTCCCCTTATGCGTCATAACTTACGTAAAAATGCTTCGATTGCGACAAAACTTTATCATGTTGTTCCAGAGGTACACTGAACCGGTTCTGTTGAATATCATCGAAATGGGGTCGAAGGTCAGGACACAGGAGCGAGATTTATTCCACAGCCATTATCCTTGAGTAATGTTGGAAAGCTTATCATAATCAATGCTTTGCATGATTTTACTAACTTGTTTCTTTTAGCAAGTACGTCTATCTCATTCACTGTGTGGAAATTTTAGTATACAAGCGAACGACATCAATTTGCAAATTGTCACAAAAGCGTCCAAGTGGAGCACAGTATTGGCGAAAGAAAAAAGGAGAGACGCGCGAAGAAATCTCCATAATTCGATCAGTTCCTTTTTGCTGCAGGGTAAATTAAGTTCAAGTGCCGTTTATGATGAAAAGAATGATAATTTGTTTACCATGTCACCTGTTTGTAGTTTAGGAGCAGACATTTGCATTATATACTTCTGTTCCAAAAATTAGTTAAAAAATTTAAAACTACAGGGCTTTAGGTATCGCCCCTTACTTTTCCAAACATTCTCCCTGACTTCCTCACACACACACACACACACACACACACACACACACACACACACACACATCATGTGTGTGTCATATACTCTGAGTTAACTTTCATTTTTAGTTGCTTTCTCTATGTAAACTCGAGTTCATTCTCTTTTCGCGATTTCAAATTTAACGTTACACCTTCTCTCTAGCGGAATGACATTGGCAACAATTCTGAGGTCAGAGGGCGTGACGTATGCATGTGACAGATAAGAACCAGAGATATACAGGCGTTGGACAGAATAACGTGAACACCATGCTCAGAGACGTGAGTTTTAATGCAGCTGCGTACATGGCAATACGCAAAGGTATCCAACACTTTCTGGTTGTAATAACTTTGTTTAGAGACTCAAGGTACTGTTTAAGTGCATTTAAAGTATCTTGTTGCAAAATTTCTTTCAGAGTAACGACGAAATGAGCGATCTGACGAACTTTGAAAGAGGGCAAATTGTTGGTGGCCAGCTAGTTGGTGCCTCCGTGACAACAGTCGCCAGGGTAGTGGGGGATATCGAGAACTACTGTGTCTAGCGTCATGATAGCATACCGAGTTCGTGACAAAAGCTCGTCTGCGAAACACAAGAACGGCCGGAAAACGACTCTGACTGATAGAGACAGGAGAGCATTAAAGAGGATTGTTACCCGTAATAAGAAGACCACGGCACCGATAATTAGTGCGGAGCTCAATCTGCATTTCTAGATCCCAGTATCAACGAAAACAGTGCGGTGTGAATTTACGGAAAATTTCTGAAAATAACATGCAGCAAAATTGCCGGTAGGCGTTCTTCTTTTAACGAAATTTCAGTTTTAAAGTTCCCGTTTTTTTTCTTTAACTTCCATATTTTCACAGATTTTCCGTAGTCAGTAATTTTGTTTATTTCATAAGTCCGTTTCGGGTTTTCGTACTTATAGAGAAATCTTGCAAAATCGAAGACTGAAGTTTTCAGCCCTCACACCAGAGAATCCTTCCGCCTTGGTGGAATTCGATATGAAGTCGTTTGGGTTAGCTCAAAAGCAACCGCGTCATAAACATTGAGCCAGAAAGGCCCAGAAGTCAGAGTCACATTCAAGGTAAAACTCTAATTGCATGATGATGAATATTTTTTTACTAATGGGAGTGAATTAGTCATTTTATTTTCTGTTGGAGCTTATTTTTTCATAGGTTTTTAATAAAAAAAAATTCTGTAAGAGGACTTATCACAAATTATGTACATCAAACAGAAATCATCGCTCTTTCCACGTTTAATAAGTGAGTCTCGGAAAAATTCTCATCGGCCGCCACCGGGAATCGAACCCACAGTCTCCCAGTTACGCGCCGGACATGCTACAACTGCACCACACCCTGGGTTCAATGGGTTCGATTCCCGGTGGCGGCCGATGAGAATTTTTCCGAGACTCACTTATTAACGTGGAAAGAGCGGTGATTTGTGTTTGATGTTCCTGATCCACGTCCAGTGTTTGAATTAACAAATTAAGTATTTTTTCGTCGTGATTTTTCGAAGCAACAGATTGCTTTGGAATTTGAGATCATATTAAACTGACAATGACTTCGAATTATCTTTTAGAAAAGGCCAAATGTACTGTTTTGTAGCATTTCACAAAACTCCTAAAAATAAAATATACACTTGATAGCTATAATAGCTTTTGTCTTAAGGACTCCACCGACTGATACATAGCCATCGTGCAATCACCTGTACAATAAAATTTACTCTTGATAGCTACACTATGTACCAACAAGTAATTGGACACCCCTTCAATCGACGATATATGCCGTCCTGATTCACGTCACGGCCGCCTCCATTAAATATCGTGTGGGAAACAGCAACGCAACCAGTCGCATGCAAGATGCCATGCAGTTCGGAGCTCTCTGATTTCGAGAAAGGTGTAATCGTCGGGTATCACAGAACTGGCCGATCCATACGTGACATATACAGCGAGTTGAAGTACCCAAAATCGACAATAGCCTACGTGATTGGCAAGTGGAAGATGAGAGGTGACTGTCAGAATGTGCCCCGACCCGGCAGACCGACAAAACTGGGAGTTAGAGACCGACGGGTGCTGGCCAGAGAAATTCGGAAGAACCGCGCCAAATCGATGGGCCACATCCGCGAGGAGTTTCAACAGTCATCTGGGAGTGTTCTTTCGATGAATACCATCCGTAAGGAAGCCCATCTGCTCGGTTATCATGGACGTGCTGCCGCCCACAAGCCTTTGATCACCAAGTCCAATAGCGCTGCTCGGCTAATGTGGTGCAAAGAACGTCGACAGTGGACCGTTGAACAGTGGAAACAGGTTCTCTGGAGCGACGAATCAAGGTTCACCCTCTACCGTTCGGATGGCAGGGTCTGGGTTTGGCGTTTGCATGGAGAACGCCTCTTGCCGGAATGTATTGGGCCAACTGTGAAGTTCGGCGGCGGTTGAATTATGCTATGGGGGCGTTTCTTCTGGTATGGCACGGGACCCTTGGTCGCAATTCCTGATAGACTCAACGCCGAGACATACTGCACCATTTTGGATGACCATGCGCTTCCTACGTTGTGGCAGTTTTACGGGTTGGACCCATGTTACTTTCAGGATGACAATGCCACCTGTCATGTTGCGAGGTCCATCATAGCTTGGTATGGTGACAATGGGGTTAATCGAATGGACTGGCCTGCGCAGAGCCCGGACCTTAACCCTATCGAGCACCCCTGGGACAAGTTGGAGCGTCGACTTAAGGGTACCCCCACCGTCCGAAATCGGTGAAGGAACTGACCTGTCTTCTTCAACCCGAGTGGAAGAAAATACCGCTAGCCGTCGTACAACGCCTGGCTGAGAGTATGCCCCGGAGGGTCGCAGCTGTAATCGCCGCTCGTGGAGGCTCCACCAACTATTGAAGGTGAATAAACTTTGTTTTCCTTTGCTATCACAGGTGTCCAATTACTTGTTGGTAGAGAGTGTATATAGCTTTTGTCTTAAGGTCTCCACAGACTGATACATAGACATCGTACAATCACCTGTACAATAAAATTTACTCTTGATAGCTATATAGCCTTTGTCCTAAGGACTCCACAGACTGATACATAGACATTGTACAATCGCCTGTACAATAAAATATACAATTGATAGCTATAATAGCTTTTGTCTTAAGGACTCCACCGACTGATACGTAGACATCCTATAATCACCTGTACAATAAAGTAAGTACCCGGATTCTTACGGTAACGCAGGGTACAATAGCTGGAGCACAAAATGGGATACAGGGGAAGGAATACTGTATGCGGTACCACAATAAACAAAATTTCATGCGATATGCTGTCCATAATATCTGATCTTGCTGCAGAACTACCAAATCAGATCCTTCGACAGATGATTGAAATTTAATAGTTATTGAAACCTCAAGTACTCCTGCGAATCGCTCCTATTACCGGAAATTTTTCAACCTATGGACACGGAAAAAAGTGAGAACAGAGTTTTTCCGTTAATATACGAAATAAATTATGGAAACATTTCTGAAAATTGAGGCCGCCCCCAGTGCCGCAGTGGTCTAAGCGCTGGCTTGTGATCATTCGTCCGAGTTAGGTCAGGGTTCGAATCCCGGTGAGGCATGAATGTTGTGTTTGTCTAAGGCCCTGGCTCTCTCCATTCTCAGGAACCAGCGGTCCTAAATTAGGGACGGGCGACTGCTGAGGTGCTTACAGTGGTCGTTAAACCCCCAATAACAAAAAAAAAAATTCAGAAATTTCTTGGCATACGAAAAACCCGTGAAATTCAGGATACTTTCCATCATTTCACGGAAGAGGTTGTATCAGAAATACGCTTCGTTAATTCACGAAAGGAATAACGGCTCGTGAATTTCAGAAAAATGTTTTATAGTGTAGGGATATGTAAATCAGTGTCTCCCAACATTATTACATTCTCCTGACTAAAGGGCATTGAACTGATTCAAGTTAGAATGCCAATCTGGCTAGAAACATGGCCTCACTCGGAGGTACGCGCGGTGATTAAATTTTTTGGGGCACGAAAAACGATCGAAACGGAAACCTGTCGCAAGTGACAGAAATCTACGGTCCTCAAATCAGAATAGTTAGGAACGGGTCTGGTTCATTTGCCCGATGTTTACTTCACCGAAGGGTCACTTGACCGAAAATCACTTCACCGAAAAGATTGTTTCACCGAAAGATCACTTGATCGAAAAGTTCATTTCACCGAAGGGTCACTTGATCGAAAGGTACATTTCACCGAAGGGTCACTTGATCGAAAATCACTTCACCGAAAAGATTGTTTCACCGAAAGATCACTTGATCGAAAAGTTCATTTCACCGAAGGGTCACTTGATCGAAAATCACTTCACCGAAAAGATTGTTTCACCGAAAGATCACTTGATCGAAAAGTTCATTTCACCGAAGGGTCACTTGATCGAAAGGTACATTTCACCGAAGGGTCACTTGACCGAAAATCTCTTCACCGAAAAGATTGTTTCACCAAAAGATCACTTGATCGAAAAGTTCATTTCACCGAAGGGTCACTTGATCGAAAGGTGCATTTCACCGAAGGGTCACTTGATCGAAAATCACTTCACCGAAAAGATTGTTTCACCGAAAGATCACTTGATCGAAAAGTTCATTTCACCGAAGGGTCACTTGATCGAAAGGTACATTTCACCGAATTGTCACTTGACCGAAAATCACTTCACCGAAAAGATTGTTTCACCGAAAGATCACTTGATCGAAAAGTTCATTTCACCGAAAGATCACTTGATCGAAAAGTTCATTTCACCGAAGGGTCACTTAATCGAAAGGTACATTTCACCGAAGGGTCACTTGATCGAAAATCACTTCACCGAAAAGATTGTTTCACCGAAAGATCACTTGATCGAAAAGTTCATTTCACCGAAGGGTCACTTGATCGAAAGGTACATTTCACCGAAGGGTCACTTGACCGAAAATCACTTCACCGAAAGATCACTTGATCGAAACGTTCATTTCACCGAAGGGTCACTTGATCGAAAGGTACATTTCACCGAAGGTACATTTCGAAAGGTACATTTCACCGAAAGGTCTCTTTTCCTAAAAGTTCATTTCATCGAAGGGTCAGTTTATCGAGAACTTTGGATTTCATTACAGAATCTGTTGAAGCATGGTGCAAGTTCGGCAGACAGACTACCGAAACGTCAAGGGATTATACTCAAATAGCACTTTTGATTTCTCCGTGTCACAAAGAACGCAAAGACTTAGTTTTAAGACAAATCTTTTTTTTTTTTTTTTTTAAGACAATAGGCCTCAGCTTAGGCCTTTTTAGCAAATTTTAATCACGTTGATAAAGTTTACATAAAAGTCATGTTCAGTGCTCATGTTCATAAGGTTTACATAAAAAGTCAAATTAATAATGTTGAACATTTTTTCAGACAAAAAGAATAAAGTTTAGGGCGCTAGGCCTCGGCTTAGGCCTTTTTAGCAAATTTTAAACGTGCGTGCTCATGTTCATAAGGTTTACATAAAATGTTACTTTATATTTTATGTAATGCTTATGAATATGAGTAGGGTTAAAATCTGTTACAATGGCCTGTATCTAGGCCTACGGTCAAAAAATTAATGATTTGTGGTTGAGTAAAAGTGAAACATTATTTACTTGATTTGCTATGAAACCCTAATGAACATGAGCTCGGAGGATTAAAATTTGATAAAAAGGCCCAGATCTAGGCCTTCTAATTAATGTTACATTTCGAGAAACCTACTCATGGAGAGGTGTTTCATAGAAATTAAAAGTATATTTTTAATACAATCCGA
Organism: Macrothele yani; assembly: GCA_039090855.1. Taxonomy (NCBI): domain Eukaryota; kingdom Metazoa; phylum Arthropoda; class Arachnida; order Araneae; family Macrothelidae; genus Macrothele; species Macrothele yani. The sequence goes on from CM076998.1 coordinate 113,189,131, forward strand.
TAATGTTTAGGTGGCCAGTTTCACAAAAACCCGCACCACACACTCCAACAGATCTCTAACAACAAAAATCTAAGTTTTCGATAAACTGACCATTCGGTGAAATGATCTTTCGATGTAATGAACTTTTAGGTAAATCAATCCTCCGGTGTAATGAACTTTTCGACCAAATGTCCTTTCTATGAAATGAACTTTTAGGTGAAATGACCTTTCGGTGAAATGAACTTTTCGGTCAAGTGACCCTTCGGTGAAATGTACCTTTCGATCAAGTGATTTTCGGCGAAGTGATTTTCGGTCAAGTGACCTTTCGATCAAGTGAACGATACCCGTTAGGAACGTATCAGAACAGTGCTCAAAATTCAAACACGGACGCAATGCATTGGCGTTTCTTTCGGTACCGCGCGTACCACCGAGTGAGATCATGCTTCCAGGCAGGTCGCCATTTTTTTCTTTTTCTTTTGTTTGGTCGTTTGAATACAACCGTGAGCAACTCGATGGGCTGCGCAGTCGCCCGTTCCTTATTTAGGGCTACTGGTTCCAGGGAAGGGAGAAAGTCAGTGTCGTAAGACAAACACAAAATCCATGCCTCACCGGGGTTCGAACCCGGACCCATCTCGGACGAATGGACAGGAGCCAGCACTTAGACTACTGCGCTACCGGGACGGCTCATTTTTTTCTTCCTTTTTTTTAAGCTTTAACGTCCACCGTGAGTAAATCTAAGAGCTATAAGGAGCCTCTCGTCTCTAATTTGGGGCCAATCGTTCCAAGACCCAGTACCGTGAGACAAACACACCACAAATGCCTCATCTGGACTCGAACCCGGGTTCGAGCTGTCAGGAACCAGCGCTTAGACCATTGCGCCACTGTACCGGCATTGTCATTTTCAGTTATATCCCAATCTTTAGAACGTTGCCATTGTATTCAAACTCCTGTGCCAAACAACACCTACTCAGGAGACTGTAATGACGTTGGGACACATCGTTTTAAACATCCCTAATCCGCTGCCTAAGGTAATCGGAAGTTACTATTAAGTGCTTGAATTAATTCCCGCTGTTGCCCAATAGAGCGTAACAGCGGTGCGCTCTGACCCGGGCCACACGTGACCTCCCTTGCACACGCACGTACCGTCCGTAGTATGGGCGAAGTGGTGTGTGACACGCGATCGGAGGGCACAGAACACGAGTTTGTATCGCATTCACGATGCCGAGTTTCGTACCAAAAAAAGGAGCATTTGCGGGAAGCATTACTCTTCGGCTTTCATCTCAAGAAATCTTCAGCGGAAAGTCATCGTTTGCTAGTGCAGACCTATAGGGAACATGCCCTATCGGAAACAACATGCAGAGAGTGGTTCCGACGATTCAAAGTCAACGAATATGACGTGAAGGACAAAGAGCGCCCTGGGCAGCCAAAAAAGTTCGAAGATGGCGCATTGGAGGCCTTATTGGACGAGGATTCATGTCAGACGCTCCACGAGTTGTCTGAAACACTACGGGTCGACGAATCAACGGTTAGAAAACGTTTACAGGCAATGGGATTGATCCAGAAGCTCGGAAACTGGATTTCACATGACAAGGTTATTCTTCTCTACGACAACGCTAGACCTCATGTCGCCAAATCCGTGAAGGAACTCTTGGAGGCACTTGACTGGGACTTTTTACCCCGCCCGCCTTATTCCCCGGACATTGCTCCCTCGGACTTCCATTTGTTCTGGTCGCTACAACATGGTCTGTCAAAGCAGCACTTCCTTTCTGTCGCGGATACCCCAAAATGGCACGATGAATGGTTCGCCTTGAAAGAACCTGCATTTTTCTACCGCGGTAGCCATTTGTTACCCCAACGGTGGGAAAGGGTCGTAGCTTCCAACGGACACTACTTTGAATAGACTATCCTGTACCGTTCTGTGGCAACACACAGGTGTTTGTGTGGCAAAAAACACCGGGAATTAATTCAAGCACCTAATAATTGAACAACCTTCTTAAAAACCATGTTCGCTTCCCTGAATCATTAATGAATATTTGTAATTCCCATGAAACCGAGAGCAAAGCATTTTACGATTCATTCGATAAAGGAAAAATTCAGTTGCACTGCAGTCAGCATTTCGGCATAGATAATATTCATCGTCTTTCTTGAAGCATGAAAGTCCTTTAAAGGTTGTTTCTTTTTCACGATTGTGAAGATTCTCTCTCTTGAATTGATCTGAGCGTACCCGAAACGTACAACAGGAGCTCTCGAAATAGAAAACATTAATTCGCACTTTTCTTGTTCCCTAATTAACTTCAAAAGGGGAGAGTATTAATCCGAGGAATTCACTTTCGAGCGTACTTACGACCTTCCACGTGGGAGTACTTGGTTGATGAGAGACATTCTTCCAGGCACATTTTATTTCATTCCTTAAAAGCATTTTAATATCAGTCAGAGCCTATGTTTTCTTTTGTCTTTTTTTTTATAGTCGAATATCTTTTAGGTTCTGAAATTTAATATTAGAATGTGTATCTCAAGGAATATAAATGCCAAATGTCGCGTATTGTAGGCGAAGAATGCGCAGTATAAATATACGATTGTTTAGAGGTCTGCACGGTCCCGACCCGCAGGCCGACACGGGCCTTTGCTCATTTCTAAGTTGGGAAAACGGACCGGGCCAGACCTTCAACATTTAATGTAAAACAGACACGGGCCGAGCAGGTTTTTCTTTTTCTTATGAGCAAAACAATCGATGTACGATGCCCTTCTCGTTTGGAAAACTCGCAACATTCAGCAGCAGGATAAAATTGAAACATTTCCGCTGATGGAAAAAATAGAAGTTATACGACAGCCTCCCCTCATACAAAACAATTGGAGTGGGTAAGCTCCCTTAGTTTTTCAATGTGAATGTGGTACCTTCTCTCTATTTCACCCTACTCTCATGCTTCAGGGCAGGCTATTAACTGCAGCATTTCTAAACCGAGCCACCCGATCGTAGACCAGGGCTGTCGTAGACGATCTTTTTTATTTTTCTGGTCGGACTCTTTTTGTTCTCTAGATGTGTGAAAAGCTTTTAAGTTGTCTTATAAATGGCAAGGGAGAAATGGGCAGGGAGAAACTTCTGTGTATAAATCTGTGCCGTATTTTCAAAACTTCTGTAACACTGAACTGAGCATATACTCAGTTCAGTGTTGCTGATAAATACTCTTCCATACTTATTATGGAGTTTAAGAAAGCGAAAGATTTTCGCGAAAAAATCGCTTCCGGAGAATACGTGTTTGTAGACAATGTAAAGGGCAAAAGCGATATTTGGAAATATTTTAAATTACTGTTCCATTCTGAAACTAGTCGGCTGGTAAACGTTGTGCAGTGCACTAAATGCAAAAACGTTTTGAGTTACGATAGCACAAAGTCTGGAACATCGCATCTTAAGCGGTACAAATGTGCTCCCTCCCCCCACACACACGAGAGACATATTGGGTTCCAGCGATATGATATGCCAGTAGAGATAGGTGCATTTTATAAAGACATAAAATATTCTCACAGTAAAACAATCGAACTCATAACTCTGGATATTTCGTACTTTTCGAACCCCCCCCCTCCTTATTCCCAAGGATATTTCCGGGTCCGGTGGTAGGGAATGATAATTTGAAAACCCAGAAAATTTTGAAAGGCATGAAATTGTCCTCTTCATGCAATATTTTTAATTATACAAACCCCCACCCCTCCTCGGACGTCACGTGACTTACACAGGGTCTCAGAAATATTCTGAATTAACGTTTATTGTAATAGAATACGTGTAGCAATTAAGAAAACTAAAACTCTTCAGGAGTCGAATGACCGCGTGCACCAGGTTCATGTTTTGGTAATTGTTGAAATTTTTCAAATTCATGTTTTGGTAATTGTTCAAATTTTACGGGCCGGCCCGGGCCTTGGAAACAGGAGAAATATACGGGCGGGGCCTTGGACGTGCGGGCTTCCCAAATAAAGGCCCGTGCAGACCTCTACGAGGGATATCAAAAAGGATTGAGACTTTATTTAGAGGAACATTGTGTTGCGACGTGGTGACGTCCTGAAAGTCAACATATTTCCCGCCATGGGTCGAATTTTCATCATCATCGGATCTGTTGCACTCCGGGTAGATAGCATGAGAGGTGACTGTGATTACTGGCGTATACAGTTAAAGGGTGAAGAGGAACTTAGAACAAAGATACCCGATGTCGCTTAAAAGAAGCCTGCAATGGAAACTTTTGTGGCGATTGCACCAAACATCAGGTGAAAACTGTACGTCATGAGTTTGCGCGTGTAACTGTGGTACAGTAAAAACCCTCATTCAGGGACATTCTACGGGACACTTGGTTTTGTTTGTAACAAAGAGGTGCTTTAATAAAGAGTTTTGCGTTATTTCTAGGTTACAGTAAAACATCTCATTTAGGAACACTCTAGGATACACTCTGTGTAGCCGTGGAGCGGAACATCAAATCCATGGATACTGGATCGACGTCTCGGGCAAAGTTGTGGAAGAGGGATGGCTGGCATTACCTCCGGCATCTGGTGGAGTCGATGCCTCGGCGTGTACAGCGTGTTATTCACGCTAGAGCGGGACCACAACTATTACGTAAGCATATCTAATGTTTTGTCCATTGAGTGTATATGCTAGAGATGAATTCGGGCTCAGTTTTGGGAGCCCGGGCCCGGCCCGCTTTCTTTGATTACATGTTTTTGCTGAGCCCGGGCCAGGATTCTTGGAAAATTTTGCTTATCAAGGTTTGCATTTATGCATTATACACTGGCCAAAGATATGGCCCAAGCAAGGATTAGTCTAAAAAGTTTAGTTCAGTTAATCCACTTCACAATATTAATATGCTTTTAGAAATACTACGCATAAAGCCAAATGTTCTAAAATGTGGATTTGAAAATAAATAAATAATCAACGTACCTTCGACAGTATCAGAGGAATCACTAATTTTGGTAAACGCTGAAGAAAAGAAAATCGTATAGAAACAAAACATTCTATTCGTTATTTCTTTTTGATTTCAAAATTTACTTTTATTTTGAATAGATTGCATTATAAAACGTACAACGCCATACAGACAGTTGCAAGTGTTTGAAATTTTGACTCTAGAAAACTAATCTTTGCAATATAATTTACATATATGCTAATTGGTAAAGGTAATTTAGAGTGATGTAGTAGAATATAAGAAAAGCATGTAGGAAAATTTCCAAAAAAAAAAAAAAAAAAAAAAAAAAAAAAAAGGACGTAACAGCATTCCAGACCAAATTATTCTGCATTTTGTAACATTAACAAAGCTTTGCGCTTAATAGTATAATAATCACAATATTATAATGTATGTGTGCAGTTTCCAGATCAAGTTCATCATGAAACAAGAAAGATGACACCGATTTTTTGGGTGTAATATGCACGTCTTTTGAATTCGTTCTGACGCAAATTAAATTTATCAAAGCTATTCAAAGTCAATGGGACCGGTATGAAAAACAATAGATCTGACGAAAGAAAGAAGATTTTCAATCGTGTTTTTAATCCCTCAGATATTTGCCGTAAACGGAATCGTGAGCTTACGAACTCTTAGAAACAGAGATATCGACAAAAATAAGATGTGACTTTACGTCCCCTGGTGGGAAAACCTTGCATTATTTTAGGAAGAAAGTATTCGCAAAAGGGTTATCCATATAAGCGGTACCGGTCCAAGAAAAAAAAATTAGTCAAGTTTTCAGTCGAGATATTGACAAAAATAAGATATACATCTACGCCCCCTGGCGCAGAAACTATGCATTATTTCAAGAAGAAAATTTTCCTAAAAGGTTTGTTGAGATGAGTAGTATCGGCCAACAAACGACTTTTTTTTTCAATCGAGATTTTAGAAGCTCATATTTTGCTGCAAATGCATCAAAAGCGGAAATTAAGACTTATGCCACCAAGTGGCCAAACCATTTTTTACAAAAATTAGAAATTATGTGCAAATGATTTCCCATCGGGAGCTGATATAGTGGGAAACGCAATTTACGTTTACGCCCCCTAGCGGAAAGTATATGAATTAATTGAAAATTTTGAAATTATATAAAACGCATGCCACACTAGAAACACTATCGAACAAAGAAGGAATTTTTCAAATCGAACTCATAGAAGTAGAGATATTGGCAAAAATTAAGTATACATCTACGGCCCCTGGTGTAGAAACCATGCACTATTTTAACAAGAAAATGTTTCTAAAAGGTTTGTCGACACGTGTAGTATCGGTCTACAAACGTTGTTTTTTTCAATCGAGAATTTAGAAGCTCATATTTTGCTGCAAATACATCAGAAGCGAAAATTAAGATTTACGCCCTCTGGTGGCCAAACCATTGTTTTGCAAAAATTAAAAATTATGTGCAAACGATTTCCCCTCAGGAGATGTATCAGGTGCAGAAAGAATTTTTCAAATCGGAGATTTAGAAGCAGAGATATAGGGGGAAACGCAATTTACCGCTACGTCCCCTAGCGGAAAGTCTATGAATTACTTGAAAATTTTGAAATTATATGAAAAACATGTCACACGGAAAACACTATCCAACAAAGAAGGAATTTTTCATATCGGACTCCTAGAAGTAGAGATATTGACAAAAATTAGATGTACGTCCACGCCCCCTGGCGGAGAAACTGTGAAATATTTTAGGAAAAAAATATTGGTTTATCGATGTGAGTGGCAACAGTCCACGAAATAATTTTTTCAATTGATATTTCAGAAGCTCAGATTTTATTGCAAATACATCAGAAGCAAAAATTAACACCTACGCCCCCTAGTGGCCAAAGTATTCTTTACCAAAAATTTGAAATTATATGCAAAAGATTTTCCATCAGGAGATGTAACCGCTGAAGAAAAAAATTTTCAAATCGGAGTTTTAGAAGAAGAGTCATCGGGAAAAATGTAATTTCCTTTTAAGCCCACTAGCGGAAAATCTATGCGTAATTTGAAAAAGTAACTATATCTAAAATACTTTTCGACATAAATGGAATCGAAAGATAAAATAATTTTTTCAATCGGATGTTTAGAAGCAAATATGTGGAATAAAACGTATTTTTGAATTCGACATCATCTACATTTACGCCCTCTAGTGGCGAAATTGCACTTCGTAAAAATAAACGAAATAAGGGATCATCATTCTCATATTTCAAGCTTCCCAATGCAAAAAGAAATTTGGAAATCGGACTAATAGTTGCAGAGATATCGTGGGTACAGACGGACGGACGGACAAACCGTTAACATACGCACGATCTTTTTTCACAAAAGACATGCTAAAAAGAGAGAGAGAGAGAGAGAGAGAGAATTGCATCTAATGCCTCAGCGCTGTCAACTTGATCTTCTTTTCTCTAAAACTCGACCTGCTGCACTAAAAACCAACGACACCCCAAAAATCGCGGGAGTGAGGAAATTTAAAAAATAAATAACAATATTTTTTTTGGAAATTAATACATCATTTTAAAGATAAGATTCTTGATTTTTAATAAAATACAAAAAATGGTGAATGTGATTTTTTCCCAGTTTTTCGATACCAGACCTCCTTAAACTAATCCTTGATTGGGCCATAGCTTTGGACAATGCATAAAGCAAGTCTTGCTAAGAAAAATTTGTCTTGCAATGGTAGCTAGTTTAGGAAATTGAAAATCCTTCCACCATGGTAACAAGTCCACAATGAAATTCAACACGTGTAATTCAACCGGGCTCGGAATTGCACGTGTTGAATTAATTACAGTAATGAACTTCAAGACGTGTAATTCCCAGCCCGGGCACGGGTTTTTCGGTAGTATAACGAAGTAAATTTCTCCGTCATTTTTAGTCTACGCCGGGATTCGAACCCGAGGCCGCTTATTCCGGAACAAGTCGCTCTACCAACTGAGCTACGCAGACATTTTATTCTGATTCCTATCTGCCTTTATGTCGTGTGCGTCCTTCTGGCAGGTACGTCACATCTCCTTGTACGTTACAGTAGGTGATGAGTTCTGAGCCAGTCCGAGCTCGGGCCCGGCCTGAGCTCATCTCAAGTATCTCAAGTATATTCACCTATTGGCACTGATTTTTCTCATGTGTTGGTTATAACCTCAGTTTTGTCCGTCCAGCTAAAAGAAGCTGACTTAAAATAAGCAGTTTTAAGGCGGGCTATGATGTAAAACTACAGTGGTGTGCAAAAAAAGTATTGCATCACCTACAAAAACAGTGAATGTGACGTACTATAGAGGTGAAAACGACAAATCTGCAGCGAGACATTCTGTCCGCGTAGCTCAGTTGGGAGAGCGACTTACTCCGGAGTGAGGGAACACGGACATACTTGTGTTTTCACATGAATTTTTAAGTTTAACATTTTGTTTAGCTAATTTATTTTCACAGTTATTTCATCATTTATATGTCATTAGATGTGAAATTTAATGGAGATTTCAAAAATGTCTTAGTCTTTCCTATAGTTATT